>OU342657.1:4807500-7207500 GCA_910589605.1 Chrysoteuchia culmella
AGTATGATGAAATTATACTTTATTTCAACTGTCTTATAAAAAAATTAATATAGGAGCATAATTTTCAATAATTTTAGAAAAATCACTTCCTTTTAAAAAAAATCTCCTTTTTTAGGCATGCAATCAACATGTTGAAAAAGGAGACTTTTTTAAAACTTCTCTTTCAAATACTGCTCGGTAATTGAATGGTCATTCCTGATTAAAAATTACTTATCGTGTGACATACAATTCAAGTAACCTAATAACATTTAGGGCGACCTAAGGTTAAGTCAAAGATCATAATAATTATTATTATGTGATGATAAAAAAGTTAATAATGACTAGTAAAGAATATCATAATAATTTTATAAAACAGCATTGTATGCAACATATTCCCCTGTACCTTCCTACATTAACTTTCCTTAATTTAAAAGACCTATAACAACATGAAAATTTTCTCATAGCAAGATAGCATTTTTGTAAAGAAAAGATATTAAAATAATTACGCTATAGGCGATACACACAAAAAAGTATCTGACACTTCTCACTTAACAAAATATTGTTTTTTTTCAGGGGGGAAAATAAACAAACACGGGGTATACAGATTTAAATAAAAGAAAACTTTGGAAAGGTCTAGGAAATTTAAATTTTGGAATATGGATATGTTTGATAGCGATCCCGATCGCTGTAAATATAAAAAAAATACTATCACCATTAATAGCCACTTAAATGTCCCTGCAGTACACAAACCGTTATGGCTGCATGAGGAAAGTGGGTCATGACCATGACCCACCACGCGGGTCCCATAGAGATTAAATAAAAAAAATCTAAATTCAATATCATTTATACAGTCTAGGCTGTTACAAAGAAGCAACGCCATCGGTTCACAAACCCTACGGCGGGAGACCTTGTAACGAGAAGAATCGGCAAGAAACTCTAATAACTGCTATTTTTTCTCCCTGTTTTATTTCATACAGTCGTCAAATTGAAAAGTGACATTAAATACATGGGTATGATCAATTTTCATCACAAAAAAGAACTTAAATAAAAGTACGGATAATACTTACGGATAAACTCTATGGATGAAAACTTTTTACTCGTCTACAGCGAAGCAAAAAGGAGGGTTATGATTTTAATTTTAAAATGTGCTTACTGTATCTAACAAAATGCTTTCTTGTAAAATTTGAAAGGTCTGATTTTTTTCCGGTTTCGGAATCAAAGAAGCGATGTGATATAAAATAGGCTGGATAGTAACCATTTTAATTATACTCTTTTATCGATACCAGCAGAAACGTGATCTTTACTAACCTTATGTCTCAACTTCCTACTGCACTGACAAAGGTGAAGCGCATTTATCAATTATAATGCTAATAAGTGCAGCAAAACAATAGTACAGGTGACATCACTTCAAAGATTACCCCGGCCGTACAAGTGGTATGTTAGCTATTCTTGATATTGACAGCAATCATTTTATAATCGGATCTTGTTAGCCTTGAGTACGACGCGGTGATCTGTGTTGATAAGTGATTTAATTCAATTATATTTCCATTTAACTAAACAACACTTAGGCCGTTTGTCTACCTCAGCTGTCACGGGGACGTCAACGAGACCGATTTAGCGACACATAGGTTTATTTACTTATTACTATAGCCGCCTGCAGGCTGATTATTTAACTTAAAATGACCTAGCAACCAATTTCGTCGCTGTCAGGACTGTCATATTTTCATACTATATGACAGCCATGACAGCGACGAAACTGGAAACTGAAACGAATGGTAGATAATTGACCGCTTGTCCACCGCAATCTCGTCGCCGATGGACAAACTGGCCAGGGGCCCGATTTTCGCGCCTTCGACATCTCGAATTCTACATTTTTATATGTATTTTTAAATGTACCGAAATAAAATCTCTGCCACTGACAAAATCCTTTAGTTTCAGTTTCAATTATTTTCATCATCATCGCGTCATCTCATCTCGTTGATGTCCATTTCCAAATGGTGGAAAAATATTGGCTGTTTCAAACAATACTTGTTCTAAATATTAAACAAGAAAATATACTAGAAAAAAGCAACTAGTCTCATGTTGCCCTGACGGGAAGACGGGACATGAGACTAGTTGCCTTTCTCTAGTATATTTTCTTGTTTAATATTTATCACATAAAAATAGCATTGTAAAATGCAAAATTAAATGCAATTTATTATTATAATTTGTGTTTTAAATTATTATTATTATAATAATAATTTAAAACACAAATTATAATAATAAATTTTATTTAATAAAACATAAATATTATTTAATAAAATGACTGAACTTACACGCGACATGATAACAATTGTATTGCAACGTGTTACGTGAATAGGCAATAGTCACGTGGTAGTCAGTAAATTATCAACAATTCATGCTTGTCGAGAATATTACTATGTTAATAGAGCGATGACAGCTCTTGAAATAATAATTGTTCCCCAATTATTGAAACTTCATAGGATAATATTTGGATGGCGACATGAGACTAGTTTTGCTGTTTTCCTAGTATATTTTCTTGTTTAATATTTATCACATTAAAATAGCATTGTAAAATGCAAAATTAAAAAGTTATAAAGGATAATATTTGTGTTACCGTTTATTTTTTTTTATTAACGACGGGGATACTCTTAGCCTTCATCATACCTGATGTTAAGTATTGATAAGGCTGAAGATGGAACGAGCCTCTCGTTGTTATCTAGACCACAGAGGCGGTTAAAATTTGCCAATGGCGCAGTGCCAGAGTGGTTCTATTCAGCGGTCGTAGGTTCGACCCCTACCCGGGAAAAATATTTATGAGATAACTACCTATTTATTGATTTATCTTTGCCGTAGTATATATTTATATTTTTTTAATTATCGCCTTGACGTCCACGTGTCAATAAAACATTTTTTAAGGGATCCAGTTGAAAATCAGCGTCAGCCTTATCGCTGACTCAATGCTGAACTGGACACCCATTTGGTACTGACGTGGGACACAAAATTTCTTGTATTTTTATATCTTTAATTGTTTCATGTTCTTGTACCGCATGTCTTTGTTATACCTAGGAGTAAAGTATAATGTTAATTTGTAAAATGTCCTGTGTTTGGTACCAAATAAAAAAGTTTGTATTGTATTGTATTGTATAGATAAGCATTTGTGTTTGTCCTGTGTCTTTGTGTTTATTTGACTAAGTATACAGGGTGGTCCAGGCCTGGTGGATGTATTTTCTATAGACTGTTGTTGACCAAGCAACGTATTTAGGTACAGCAAGGAAAAAATATTCAAAAAAAAAAGATATTTTTATTTTTCAAAAAGTTTGTATACCTAAAACAACCAATCAGCCTGAATCCTTTTTTTTAAGAAACAACCTTTCAGGTAAACACATACCACAAAGAAAATGCCAAAAATATGTGGAAAAGTAAAAAAAAAATCTCTAACAAGGGCGAGTTATTTAAAACTATTTTACCTTGCATTCTGGTGAGAACGGATTTTTTAATTGCGGTTCATAATAAGTCGCTTAGCTACGATACTATCTATATGTAAAAAAAAATATGCACCATGCTTCGACCACCTAACATAATAACAGTATGTTATAACCTACTAAAGTTAATGTATATGTTTGTTTATTTTGTATTTGTTTACCTATTCTTGGGCATAAATTAGGCAAATTGTATCACCTAACTAAATCATTAGTACTTACGACCATACACAACTTTTCCGCCTAGTTGTAAATGGAGAAAAAATCTAAGGTACTTATATGGTTTTCGTCCACCGTGTATACCTGGTTTTTGTCATAGATTTGCATTCAACTGCAATCTAGATCTCAATCTGTTTGAAGTATCGCAAATCCGTATATAGTTCAAAGACTGTAATACAAACAAGGACTAATTAACAGCATAACGATATGCATTAGCGACGTCATATCAAATTGTACAGATTCAAATCGTTTTATAGTTGCGAAGTTATTAAAATAATTTATATTTTATTAAGCAATTTTATATTCATGAGGTTGTTGAGGCGTTAAAGTTGCGATAGATAAGGTCTCTAAATACTTAATAGTCTTGTTAATCGTTTTATAAATACAAAAGGCTTTAAGAATACATTATATAATCGCTACAATGTTCAATAAAGTAAATATGTACACTCTCTAAGCAAAAAATCCCGATAAACAATAAAGAAGTAAATACGAGTACACACATGAAATCAAGTTTGTGATCACTTAATAAATTATTTTACTACAACATACCTGTTTTTTTAGAGGGTTTATTTTAGTAAATCTTGACCGATATTTTTAAAATTTTGTTCCATATAAAAGCTAGAATGTTTAACATTTTTGACGGTGCTTTTTATTTATGTGAAATGTTTTTTTTTTACTTTTTGTGCAGTCTTGAACAATAAAAGTTGCAAATTCTGGTCATTATTATATGAAATATTGAAGTAAGTAGTTAAATAACCCGCATAGTTAAAACAAAACAATTCACAAAATAAATGAAATACACAGACGAAATGTTGAACATTCTAGCTTTCGAAAGGCCAAATATAAAAAATATCGGGCGAGATTTGCTATAATAATCCCTATACGAAAACAGGTATTTTCTATGAAAATCAGTGATCGCAGATTTATTTTGTTGTGTGTACTTAATAATCACATGTAAAATAAATAGATAATACAGAGCGTATGAAAAATGCATAAGAAATTCGTCGCCAGTAGGTTTACAACTGTGTGACTATTATATTTTTAACTCAAATATAAAATCTTGCGGATTTAAGTTCCAAGTTGGACCAAACATTAATTTTGCCAAGTTCAAAATGAAAAGTACCTAATGGCTTTTCTATAAAAAATATACCTATTTCCAAGATCCATCAGGCCACAAGCCATTCATAATTAGCGACCCAATATCGCAAATAACACAATCATAAAATAAACCAGGTTAATTATTTTCATCAATGGACAAAGTTTTCAAGACTATGAAAGAATGTAAATCTTGTCACGAGCGACACGAACATAAATGGGGCCTATTTCATAATCGATCTATAATTGTTTTCGTCCAATTAATTTGTAATTACAAGTGAAGATAATTGTGAGAAAATTCAAAATGGATTAGGCAATGCGCATGGAACGTGCCATCAATCTGGTTTATTGCTACAATAATTTAGCGCAGAAAAATTTTATCCTTGAAAAAAATATGCAAAAGTAAACTGCCATTAACGCCAACCTCATTACCTGATTTGAAGAGAAAACAATGTTCACAAATAAACAATTTACCTATTAAATTCAATTTCATTTCATTTCACAGATAATATAAAAGGTACTTTAATTACGCAATTAAACGAACAAAAAACAAAAACCAAATCGTTAAGGTTTCGTTTATGTTTATAGAGAAATGAATACATAAACTTTTAAAATATCTTGAAAATTAGACCAAGCGAGTTTAGTATACCAATGTCATCTTTAACCAAAAATAATTACCTGACATTTGTTGCGGAGCAAATACTTTTTTGTAGTTTTATACCCTTTTTCAATGTGAAAGGTCTTTTTTTCTGTTCATGACAGAAGGTCGGTCCATAGAGTATGTAATCACTACGTTGCTGTTTTTCGGCTTGGTTGGTATGTTTGATTATCTTATTTTTTCCTGTTTTTATTATATTTTATCAATACACGCTTTACTCTGCACTTTATAATTACAGTCCACGTTATTTCCTCTCCTCCTTTACAACATTAAAGAATTTTCCAAAAACAGAAAATCGACTTAGAAGAACAGGCATATATCAACAACAGGAATAATAGGTTTCTTCTAGTGAAATAATTTTCAAAATAGGTTCAGGAGTTTCAGAGATAACTTCTTAAAAACAAACTTTTACTAACGAACTAAGCTAAAATGATATTAGTATAGGCTACTACATAATAAACCCTTTTTTTTATTTGAGTGAGGGGAATCCCGTTTTTATAGATTCCTGTCATGAGGATATGCTGGGGTCACCTAGCATACCCGTCCTGGTATAGACCTAGGAACAAGCACACTATCTCTCGCCACCCCCGTTACCCCGTCGAGCCTAATAGGCTTGGCGGGGTTACAGGCTAGGACTCACCCACTCCCGATCCTCCACCGAACCAAAGGCCGGATGGGAGATCGGGACTGGGGTGGGACGCCCACCTTGCGACCCCCCAGTCAGTCTCGGAAGACAGACCGGAGGACCGGGAGGGGGGGGGGGCACTACCAGCTAAACCCCTGACTGCTTGCCTTCTTATTGCCACAGGCCACGGGGGACCATGGTAGTACGCCACCCCTAACTACCTAATATACCCTACCACCCTACTACCCACAGTTTACTTCTTATACTTAAAAAAAAAAACCCCTTGATTTTTGTACGAGCCCCTTTCATAATTATTAGTCTTTGAATCTTGACTTGAACCTAATTTCAAGTTCTGTTGCTAAGTTGTTAGTATTTAAATAATTCAACACAATACAGATACACTGATAGATAAATTTACAAGTTCAGTTTATCTTGCTGCGACCCGAACTGCAGTTTGCAGTCGTGACTTAAGAGCTTTTAAATCAGTCGTAACAATAATAACAAGCACATAAATTGCTATAAGTCTATGCTAAAAGGGCTAATTTAAATATCCGATGTTGCTAAGTTTAATAAGGTTTGAGATTTGTTAGCATTACGTGTAAAACACAATTTGTTATTTAATAACTCTAGTTCTCGAAATTTAATCAAGTTCAACTACTATTATCAACTATTATTGTATTCTGCCAACGAATTTCCCATTTGCTCTCCATCTTCTTTCGAATAAGTACTATAACGGGGGCGGCTCTTATTGAATTAAAACTATGTTTAACTCGATACTGTTTTTATATTCAGTAATTATATTAGTATTTTTACAATTTTATCAATAATTTATTTGACAAGGCAACCGTCCATATCTACGCACGGGCCTCCCTTTCTTAATTTTAATATAAACAAAACCAGCCAGCAACGGCGGTGTAGCGGCCTCCTTGTAGTGCGGAGACATATACGCTCTCCACAGTACCTTCACAAAATAGTTAATTTTCGCAAAGATAATTAGAATAAATCGTCGTCGTGGTCTCAGCCACATGACACCCACTGCTGGGTATTAGAATCAATATTAAGGATATTTTTACTTAGTAGCCGTTATAAACGTGAAATATTTTTCAAAAGTTTAAAAAAATTATATTTTATTTCGTTTGCCAAAATAAAATATCTTTTTTAAATTTGATTGACGAGGAAATATTGTTTATATTTTACTCGTCTGAATGCTTCATTGGTCAGTTTTACTAAATTTTCATATAATGTGCCAGGCAGGGTATGCAAAATTGTAATAATCAATTGACTTAGAGATAAGTGTTTTCGAATAGTCCAATAAATATAACTAAATATATAACTTTACTTTGTAAAACCCTAATCCTAACTAATATCATAAATATTTCCATATTTCCATACAATCACACCAATTATCTAGACCACGTTAAGTATCATGAAGAACTTGTGTTATGGATACTAGATAACGGATAAACATACTTATATATACTTTTTTTTTTATAAATGAAAAAGTGTGTATGTTTGTCCTTTCTTGACGCCCTAACTAAGCAACCAATTGACTTGATTTTTGGCATAGAGTTAATTAAAAGGGCGGAGAGTAGCATAGACTAATTTTTATCCCGATATTTCCACGGGAACGGGACCCACGCAGGCGAAACCGCGGGCGGAAGCTAGTAACTAATATTTGCCGCCGAAGAATAAATTGCTGAAATCCTCTTGTGTCACAGTATTCTAATAAGGACAAACGCGTAAATATCCAGTCGATACTCATATTTTATATTCAGACAATTGATTTCCTGTATGGGAACAATTAAAGAATAGTTTACATGTATTTATGTAAGTTTTAATTATCTGTAACTTTGCACTTGCAGACGATTATGAACGAAGCAGTAGGACAAAATAACTTGTGGCCGAGTTAATTTTTTCCAATATTTTTCTATTTAAAATTTACCATAAGGACAAAATAAGTTATGACCCTATGTGTTCAAAAAGGGTACCAAGTTAATGTGATAAAAACTTTTCCTAATAATAAACAAACCCAGATGTTAATCATATGTAACCACTTTCCCTAACCATTGTAAATAAATAAACTCTGCCTATCTGCATACAGGCAAAGATAAGCAACCTTTAATACGTTTTTACCTGAACCAATATTCTTGAATTTTCAAAAGGGAACAAAGCGGGTCGTATGAAAGAACATAAAGGCAACAGTTTTTCTGTTTAAAAAGAAAACCTCGAATCCCGGTAGGGGCAAATGTTTGTATGATGAATAAGAGCATTTGTACCTGAGTCATGGACGTTTATATATAGTTCTTCGCATAAATACTTATATATGTATTTATATCCGTTACCCTAGTATCCCATAACACAAGCCTTACAGCGCTTACTTTGGGGCTAGGTTAATTGGTGTGAATGTAAAAAAAAAAATGAGGCATAGGTATTTTACTTCCAATTACTAATTACCTTACTCATTGTTCCTGCCTTCGATAAATTTATTCAAAGCTATAACAAAAGTATCGACTATTCAAGGCAAGCAAGCCGGATATGCATAGCATTGCTTTATAAAGACCATGACTGATCTCCCGAACTAGATCAATATCTAGGCTACCTAGGCCAGAGCTAGCACCCTGGGTGAACTGTTTAACTAGATCGTTAGATATTTGCGGTCATTTATAGCTACAATGTAGTCTGTATGTCATGTACTGCAATCTCAATTAAAAGCGATTATATGACACACCCAAGGTACATGCGTCGAACGGCATTAAAATTGATATTATGTTTGTTTTATTTGATAGAAGAATCATAAAACGGTACCTAGATGCCTGAATGGGAGGTTTCGTATCGTATTGATTTCGGATCTTTCTTTACCACCACTAACACGATATTTACGTCAATTAAGTATAATGAGTAGTAGTACCTGAGTCTGTATTTAATATAGCCCTAACCTACACTTGGTAACAAATAAATCGAGCCACTGTGTTATTTTCATACAAACATGCTCACTTTACAGTGTCATTATTCAAAACATATGAACAGCTATGTAAACATTTGTACGTCGAAGTATAAGTCGAATACTCGACTTGCGAATAAAAGTCCCAAAAATTCAAGAAAACTTTCGGTTTTGTGCAAAGTAAGGAAAACAAATTCACTCAATCCGGTTTCCTTCAACTTTATATGGAATTAAAATTAATCATTTGTTTTGCGGAAATTTTAAGAAATCAATAAATGTTTTCAGTTGTTTTAAATGCTAATTGGTTAATTGAACATTTGACCTCGCCATCAACACCCAAATGTTTGCAGAAATACACACACTTTTTTATTTATAAGACCGTGAAGTGAGTATGTTTGTATGAAGATAACGCAGTGGCTCGATTTATTTGCTACCGAGTGTACATCAACGTCATATTGGAAGAAAAGAATCTTAGGACGTTTATCAGACTATTAAGACTAGGGGTTCTAGAGGTTAAAACCAAAAATAAATCATTAACGTTATCGCTTATGTCTCTTCGAGACCACTTCTAAAACTTTGGATAGCTTTAGAAAGATTTAAGGCCGGTGTCACCACCGCCGGGTAAGTTTTGAGTAGCTTATGACATATTTTTCATATTACAACTGTCAAATTACTTTCCAGATAAGCTATCCAAAACTTATCTGTCGGTGGTGAAAGCGGAATTTAAAGTGTTCCTGTTAGAGCAGTGTTTCATCAACATACCAACATACTTAAGAAATAAAATTAAATAAAAAACATTTTATTAAAAAAATTCAAACCGACTTCAAAAAGTAAAAAATAAAACTTTTGGAGTTGGTGCCAGCCAAGGCATTCTACATTGCACTTCTATTAACTATATATTTTTTTGCTACAGCTAGCTAGCACCGACTCCAAAAGTTTTATTTTTTACTTTTTGAAGTCGGTTTGAATTCTTTAACACAATTATTTATTTCAGATTTTTTAGTTACATCATGTGCCGTTACTTACACAAAAAATCAGCCCATACTGATGTCATCTAGGTAAACGACTACTTGCCAAAACGTGATTGATATTTTTCAGGATAATGAAAAAACTACTAGCCAGATCTTCGCAAAAATATGGGACCACACATAAACCATTTTCTTTCAGATAAAAAAGAATAAACAACTGGCGAAGTTATGGTAAAACATACATAAAAAAAAAGAAAAAAAACTGTCGACTTGAGAACCTCCTCCTTTTTTTGAAGTCGGTTAAAAAGTACTTTCATAACTACGCATAACTGTCCACCTTGTCGTCAACAAATGACGAAGATATCCAACGATTGAATTACTTGATGACGTTCTTTAGTAAATTGGTAACAAGGCATTTTTGCCCTTTGCTGGTATCGTATTACTGATGATGCAGATGGATGGAACTCTTCCAGTCAATATGAGGATGAGTAGGTGAATCATAAATTTAGTATTGTTGTGAGTTTAATCAAATACAGTGAAGTGTTGTGGAACTCTCTGGATAATACTACATTTGATATATTATCAAATAATATTTAGTTAGTGAATTATAATAATTAATTGCTTGTAAGTAAGTGTAAGTTGTCCGGAAACTCAAAAAGTTGAAGTCAAAGTAATGTCAAAGAAAGCTTTCACAGTTTTGGTTCATTACGTAATACTAGATTTCATTCGATTTACTTTACTTCTTAGTTTCTAAAGCAATTCGTAATTTTGCTTTCGTAAAGTTGTGATGTTTTCTCGTAAACCTAAAAATATCTAATGTGTGCTTAGTGAAATTCCTTGAAAACACCATTATAAAAAAACAAGTTTAAAAAGTCCGATTCAATAAATTATTTCTTGCAACAAATTACAATTACTAAACAGATCATCACAGTACCTAATATTAAAATTAATGAAGACCAGCGAAAATTGTTTCAAGATCGACTAAGTATATATTTTCATCCATGATGTAGGAGGTTCAAGGTGGATACAGTATTAAAAGATACTTGACGGTCGCCCTATCCGTTGAATGACTTTTACTATTCTGCACTGAAGAGTTTGCAGCAAAGCTAGTGTATCCTATGTTCTTTCGTCCCCAGTCCAGTATTATCTATAACTAGCGGCCACCCGTGGTTTCACCCGTGTGGTTCCCTTCCCCTTGGGAATATCGGGATAGAAAGCCTATGTTTTAATCCAGGCTTTCTTCTATCTGTGAGCCAAATTTCATCCAAATCGAGTCGAGTAGGATTATTTGAGGGATAGGATACTAAATGCAGCTCCAGTGGCAGCTATAGTCACTGCGACCGAAAAGATCTATATAACTCGATCACGTCCTTGTTAGATCTCTTTCTCATCATTTCTTTTAGCCTGGAAGCTAGGAAGTCTGAACTCTTGCTAGCTTTAAGAGATTTTAGTTCCTCCCGTCGCATTATGTGCCGGCCCAAGTGGAAACTTGAATTAAAGGTCCGCAGTCACAGGAGCTGTTTGGGTGTTTCCTCTCTCTAGTTTGCAGTAACGGCAAACGACAGTCTCACTCAAGTTCATGAAATTCGTGCCTGTTTAGTTTGCAGTGTCTAGTTCAGGCTCAGTCCATCGCACAGATGTTTGATCTGCTGAGCTCCAGAAGTTCAGCAGCGCTTATCTTCCAGCATTAACTATCACATTTATTTCATGTTACAGTTGGCGGACGAGCTGCCAGCGCAGCTGTCCGAGCTGGGGCTGCGCCCGCGGAAGATGGTGCAGTCCGCGTACACCATCAGGAGAGTCACCGTCGCAGACAAGCAGAGGGCGATAGACTTCCTCGCGAGGTAGTACCTAACCTAACAAACAGTCAACTAATTTTTCGGCCTTTAAGTCAGTCAGTCAAACATAACATAGCATAGATAGTAATTGTTTCGATTGAGATAATTAGGTACTATCGGGGAACTCCCGGTTGACCAGTAGAGTTTTTTGGGAAACGTTTTCTCGGAAAGTACTACGGTTAAAGAAATCATTTGTAATTCAAATGGTAAACCTCTTAAGGGCCCGCTAAGGCCAACGAAAATCAGATTGCTTTACATGATCGTCTGTAATATCAATAATGATGAAAAACTGAATTTCAAATTAAGATGCAGCAAACTACAGGACTAACACTAGTGACTATGTTACTCAAAAACACGATTGCATAAAATTTTCTAGATATAAAAAAATTGCGAAGTTGCCTCCAAATCACTATAATTAACACGATAAACTGCTAGAATTCAAGTAATACATTAAAATAAAGCTTGGAACTTTTTAGTATAATTACACTATAGATAAGGCAGGGCTTATGTTATATATTTTTTGTAAATAACCTTTAAATATCCTTTAAAAAAAGAATTTCCTTCATTTCTTCATTCCGGACCGGCCGAATGGGGCCGGAGAATTATATAGTAAATGCTGCCTTATTTCTCATAGAAATAAGGCAGCATTTACTTTGCAGTTCGCCGTTGCAGTTATAACTTTTGCTTTTGGCCTAGAGCGCGCCCTTAATGGTCTATTATTTGTGATATAAACGTTGACTATATATCGTTTTCTTTATTAAAAAAATCTCCTTGAAAACTTTACTGGTCAACCGGGAAGTTCCCCAACTGTACTTGTAAATCATATCAGTTATAAAATTGCCTACCAAAGTTAACCTATTAAATAATTAGGTAGGTTACTAACGCAGCGTAGGAAGACCCCCTACTATGTGGACCTATGACCTGGGGGGTTAAAAAGCAAGGATTTTGCAATTCTCGTTAGATTCATATTACAATTCAGATTCAGAATCGTAAAATGGCACTTTTCTCGCAATTCACAATAGGAATTGAATTTGATTCATATTTTGCAATTCATTCATGTGACAGTTTTGTATGGAAAAGCGTAAAATGCTCCACAAAATAGGAATTGCTCAAGCGTCAACTAACAGAATTACAAAAAGATACTAAGGAGCAACTTCTTACAATTCATTTTGTACATGTTGTGTGTTTTTTCCATAAAATTTATTTTATATAACAAAGTTACCACTTTACGAACACTTTTTGAAGAATGCCTGTGCTAAGGAGCGCTTAATATATTGTAGACAAAGTGTGGCAATGTGAAGAATCGAATTATTCTTCGAAGTACCAGACACCGAGTTTGTCGGCTTCTTTCGTCTCATTGACGCCAATAAAGACCTACTGCCTCCAAGCTTGGACGAATTCTCCAAGGTAAGTAACTAAATAGGTGCATAATATTTACTAACATTTTACTACTACTTCTGACTTACCTTATAGTGGTTACATTCTCCGACTTATTATCTACCTCCAAGTGCTTTTCTAAGTAGATTCTTTTATAGATATCTATCACTCCTTGAATGCTTCGAACCCACATTTTGAGTAGGTAAGTACTTAAAATTTAAATACTTAGGACATCAACTTTACAAATTTTATCATTAAAAATAAGTACCTAGATATCTTCTAATGTTACACACAAAAGTTATAATTATTTATGTTGTAAATAATCGTAGGCTTAGATACCTTCTATTTATTAAACCTTTAAAAGCTAAAGATTGGTTTTTTTTTTCAGATATTATTGCTATATGCTTTCGTAGCCACTAACACCCCAAAAGGAGCAGCCTGTAATAAATATGCACGCTGTAGTGGTAAATAATAATTGTATAAGGAATACAATTATTATTTACCACTACAGCGAGGAGGGATGACCATTTAGCTGCTCGTTAGAAGATTAAGATTTTTTAGTAAATAAAAAAATGGGTTTCTACTACTGTTTTATTTTCAATCAAATACAATAGTTAAGTAGGTACATTTATTTATTACAAATAACAACCCAACAATTATGTATATCATGCATAAGAAGAGATTTTACAGCTATGTATTTTGTTTATAAACTCTATGTACATAAGTACCTAACAATTACACAGAAATTACTATTTGATCAATTCTAAGGAATAACAAAATCAATGCCAGAGTTTTAAATATTATATTAATTATTACAAGTACTTTTTTACTATCAAATTAATTACTACCTCATTTTTATTTGTACCCATAATTTTTATGATGGTAGGTCTACAAATGATAGGTAAAATTAAGTAATCCATTTAATTATTAATCATTATTTAACTTTAAAGTAAATTTCTTTTTTAAATAACAATAATGAGCCACTAATAACTACGAGTTTTACAATAAAATAATCTAATTAAAAATAATCAAGAAATTAAACTTTTCTGTGTTTGTTTCGTTATTAAATATTACTTAGTAAGTTGAAGTAACAGTTTTCATCTTTTATAATAATAAAAATTGATTAAAAATGAAAACCGGTTATTTGCTATCAAGAACGGTTTTCTATTATTTTTAGGTGGCAACATAACCACCAAAATAGATTCTGCTAACGAATCGAATTGAAGCAATATTGCAAAAAAAAAGTACTATTTTACGAAAATTAGAGGAATTGTTTAGGATCTGCAAGAAATTCTGCTAATGAATTACTTTTAGCAATATCACGCGTTACATCCTTTTTAGCCCCCCTGGGCCCTGTTTCATAAAGCTTGACAAGTCGACAATTTGTCAACTATGCTCGAACATACTTTTTTTGTCACTGATCTACGCAATTTTGAATTTTGTCACTATTGCAGAAGGTAGGTTTTCTATAAAAAGCAATCATACTTTATAAAGTTCCTATTTCGAACTCTTTCGATCATGTGAGAATTTATAAAAGAAAAATATCTGTCACTCCTCATCCTGACACAGACCAAGGATGCCTATCAAAAAAGTGCGACAAGTTGACAAATATGTCAGATGTTTCGATTACAAATAATAGACAAACCAAATGTTTTTTTAAACGTTAAATTGTAGAATTGTCGCGACATATCGGCTTTCATAAAGCACCAATGTTATATGAAACGTACAATCGTCAAATTGTCACCTGTCACCTGTCGCCGACAATTGTAATCTTTATGAAACAGGGCCCTGGTGAAGGTTGCGGGGAGCCGATGCAAGACTAAAGAGGAGCCCTATATCCAGCACTGAACGTCTAATAGCTGATGATATTGATGAATTGCCAAACGTGGCGTCGTTACGTTGGGAGTAAAAACTTTTTAGTGTTTAACATCAGTATTTGTTGTTATTCCAGTAGTCGAGTGGATAATCAACTGTCTGTTTGACTAATTGTGGTAATCTAAAGTGAAACGATATCTTTAATCAACATCATTTACATTGTGGTAGGTACTGTTAAAGCCTCATGTTTCAATTTGGAAATATTTAGTTATAGTTTTGAATGTATCTGCTGATCAAACAGAAAGTTGATAACTATACAGGGTGTTAAAAGACCCATAACGAAAACGAAAACCACATATTCTCCCCATCGTTACTATAATTTTCTTGTATGGACTCAAACCTGGAAAACTGATAGCTAAGAAGCTATTGAGGATTAAAGTCATTAGTTTTTTCTAAAGATTGTCGTATAAAGTAACAAAACCGCTATGAATTTCAAAATTACTCAATGATATGGAGCTCCGGTCACCTACTCGTACTCCATAGACACACGCAAACGTTGCTGCACGCGTTCCATTGCGTGTAAAAAAATAACACCCATTTTTAACCGAATTCAAAAAAGGAGGAGGTTCTCAATTCGACTGTTTTTTTATTTATTTTTTTATGTATGTTCTACCATAACTTCGCCAGTTGTTAACAGATTTTGATAATTCTTTTTTTATCTGAAAGAAAATGGTTTATGTGTGGTCCCATATAATTTTTACGAAGATCTGGCTAGTAGTTTTTTCATAATCTTGAAAAATATCAATCACCTTTTGGCAAATTGTCGTTTACCTAGATGACATTGTTGTGTATGGGCTGATTTTTAGTGTAAGTAACGGCACATGATGTAACTAAAAAATCTGAAATAAAAACATTTTATAAAAAAAATTCAAACCGACTTCAAAAAGTAAAAAATAAAACTTTTGGAGTCGGTGCTAGCTAGCTAGGCCCAAAAAATATATAGTTAATATAAGTGCAATGTAGAATGCCCTGGCTGGCACCGACTCCAAAAGTTTTATTTTTTATTTTTTGAAGACGGTTTGAATTTTTTTTATAAAATGTTTTTTTTTACAATAAATGTGGTTTCCCGGCAATTATTTTTAGATAATGTTATTTAGTTTGATGTACACTATGCTTACCTATAACACGGCTTCGGTATGGGTCTTTGAACACCCTGTATAAATACTTTATCAATAGCATAAATGATATTTCATATCAATCATGATCCATTTTCTTTACCTTCAATATACCTTCTTATAGGAACCAGAACTTACATAGATATTATGGGAAGTGATTAATAAGTACATAATAGGAATGAAAGATCACATTGTGTGAACAATTTATGAATTTCCTCTTCCTGTTGACTTCCTTGAGTTATATGTCAATTACAAAGTACATATCTATGAGTATGAACTACACCTTTGACCACCCTTCAAGACCTTCTACTGTACTACTTACGATCAGGAATCAGGAAAACACCCGTTTCCATATCATAGTTCTTTGATCAAAGCTTTTTCAATCGAACCTTCCTGTTACGATTAAATCGTTTCTAGTCTTCTTCTTATCAAGTGAGGATTATTGGCCACCTCTGGTGTCAGAGTTTATCAAGCCATAAGGCCTCTGACTTGGCTTAACGACTGATATCAAATGACAACAGCCGGGACCGACGGTTTAACGTGCCCTCCGAAGCACGGAAGCACTCAGTTGTAATGCCCCATTTCGGTCACCCATCCGACACCTGACCGGGCCGAACTTTGCTTAACAAACGTGATCGAATACCATCAGTCTGTCAACCGCGGCCGCCATGAGCGCTTCATCGTTTCTAGTAATACCACATTGAAAACATACATAGTACTATTGCTTTTTTTCTATAGTTATAACTTGAAATAAACAATAGTTGGTTTTAGAATGTGGCACTGGAATTTTAGATACCTACCTCGTTGTAATCGTCAATTTTAGACTTCTTTTTATAATGATGATTGTTCATATCGCTGAGCATTCATCATACTCGGTACTCATGTTAAGTAATGACATGGCTGAAGGTGGAAGAGCGCTTCTCCCGGAATCCTCAATCACTGAGGAACTACTTAGTATCTTTATCTCTAACTGCCGAAAAACACAATGCTGAAAACATTGTTGTTATGGCATCAGATTTAGATAAGATGGTGATCATGATTATTAACTAAAATATTTACAAACTTTAACATAAAATATATTTCGCAGGTTCTTCTTCCGGGATGAGCCGATGAACTGTGCTATGAACCTTCTGGAGACCCCCGAATCCCGCTGCGAGGAGCTGGAGGAGTACTCAGCCAGCTCCCTGGAGCAGGGGCACTCGGTGGCAGCCGTGGATGACGACGGGAACTTCGTCGGTCTAGTCATTAATGGACTTGTGAAGAGAGAGGTCAGTTTGGTATACTAATACTTACTTTTTACCGTCTCTGTGGTCTAGTGAAAACACCTACCGGTATCATATCAAGAAGTCCCGGGTTTGTTACCCAGTGGTGGTACCTACATATTCTTTTCAGTTTGGTCGGTGGTAGGACTTGTAAGTCCACCAGGCTCTAGAAGACCCGGGTTGGATAAGCAGTGGTGGTACATATTGTTTTCGGTTGGGTTGGTGGTAGGCTGGTAATTCCGCCTAAACAGCCACCACCAACTTATCTAAGACCGACGCAATAACAACAATGGTTTTCAGCCTTGTTCTGTTCCTGAAGTTAGAGATAAGAAGCCAATTCCTCAGTGGTCTTTGATGACTCCCGCTGCGAGGAGTTGCAGGATTACTCAGCTAGCTTCCAGGAGCCCCGGGGACTCAGTGGCAGTCGTGGACGACGACGGGTACTTCGTCGGTCTAGTCATTAATTGGACTTGTAAAGAGAGAGGTGGGTTTGGTATACTAGACTAGAGAATTCGTCCATTTAGACATCCAACTAATATTATAAATACGAAAGTGTGTTTGTTTGTCCTCCCTTCACGCGCCATAACTAAACAACCAATCGACTTGATTTTTGGCATAAACATAGGCTACTTTTTATCCTGATATTCCCACAGGAACGGGAACGGAAGCTAGTTTTCCATATTTCACGTCAGGGCGACATGAGACAAGTTGTTTTTTTCTAGTATATTTTCTTGTTTAATATTTATCACATAAAAATAGCATCGTAAAATGCTAAATTAAAAAGTTATAATTATGCTTGTATGTTCTTCTTTAAGGTATTCTGTTTCTTGAAAAAAGATCGATTCAATAATGAAAAGCATAAAAATATAGTAAAATATACCGACTTGTTTTTATATATAACAGGATGGAAAAAAAAGACGGTAGCTGGAGGAAGTACCCTAAATATTGATATAAGCAAATTTTACTCAACGGAAACATTCCTTTATTTTCAAAAATAAGTTAAACTTCATTCAAAGATTTTTGCTAAGTCACTTATCTGTACCGGGAATCGAATCGGCTTAAATGAGAAAAATTACATCCTATGCTTTTATGGTACAGTCGGGGAACTTGTAAGTTGATCAGTAGAGTTTTTTTTTAGAAACGATATTTCGGAAAGTATCAAGGTTAAAGAAATACTTTTTATAAAATGAAATACCTATTAAAGCTCTATTATTTGTAATATAAACGTTTTCTATGGGTGTATTACTTTTTATGATAACTTTCCTCAAAAAAACTCTAGTGATCAACGGGGAAGTTCTCCGATTATACCAATCGATAGTCTTAAGTATAAAGATCAATTTAGCTATAAAATAAGTATAAAGGCATTTTTCCTTTGAGTTGAATTTGCTTACATCAATATTTAGGGCACTTTCTCTCCGTTTTTTCCGTTTTTTTTTCCAGCCTGTATATTGTTATCGTTTTAAAACAACGCATAAGTACAACACATAATTTATAAAAATGTTGAAGAAAGTGTTTTTTTTCCCAATTACCACTAGGAAATATTTGTTAAAAAAAAATCCACTTCATTTAATATTTATTAAGCCGCAAACAAAAACCATTAAGTTCGAATTTAAAATTTTAAGTCAGTAACATCTGGGTTAATATGCACACGTAAAAAAAAAAAAATTAAAGGGGAAAATAGAAACGGAAGTTATAAAACACCATAGAGGTCACAATAATAGAGAGGTACTCGTAGTTACTGAAAATATGATAAGTATTTATTGTTGACTTTCAGAAGAAAAATAAACGTTTTAGTTAACACGGAGAGCGACGCCATCGTCATTTATCAATTACATTTTCATTAATTTATAGAGATGTTGGTTTTACAAAAACTATCTTCGAAAGTGCATAGATCCGTTAAAGAATAAGTCCTTCAAATGATAGAAGGATAGAATAGGTATGCCCAGCACCTCGCCCAAACTCTCACAATACAATTGTTCCATAATTACACAACTGACTTCCGGGCAGGTGTCGATACCGGCTGGCAGCAAACGATACTTGCATCGGTTTTTAATTAACTGTCGAGACTTAGTTTAAGTACTTAGTTATCATTTATAGCTCGCATAAATGTTGTATTATGATAAACAATATGTCAGATGAATTATTGCTAGGATATGAGGCACTAGTAGCCGCCCTCGGTTTTACCCGCGTGGTTCCAGTTCTCCTGGGATTATCAAAAAAGAACCTCTCTTAGTGCTCGCCTACATCATTATAGGATCCAGTATGCATAATTTCAGCTTAATCGGTTCAGCCGTTTGGGCTGTGCGTTGTCTGTCAGTCAGTCACTGTTTTGTTTTATTAGTATTATTATTATAGTTTAAAGATGGATGAAAAGGCAAAGAAATAAAGGATGAAAACGACGGTGGCCAACACCGTAGAAAAGTTATAATATACTAGAAAAATTCGACGTGTCCTCATAGGTCTCTGTAGCATAATTGGTGAGTGCATTGGGCCGGATTCCCAAGGATGCGGGTTCGAATCCCGTCAGGGCGACATGAGACTAGTTCCTTTTTTCTAGTATATTTTCTTGTTAAATATTTATCACACAAAAATGCAAAATTAAAAATGTATAAAGAAATAAAGAAGATAAAGAAAAGCAAGTGGAAAGAAATTATTTCGTGGGAGAAAGTGTGTGTGTGTGTATTAAAGTAGCGCAGCGCTTGTTATTTTTATTTTTCTGGTACCTACAGAACACAAGAAACAGATAAGAATTAGATACGTGTCGCCAGTCTTTTGCCTGAAACACAAGCAGTCAATACTGTGCTTTTGTGCAAATTTATAAATAAATAATATTCCTTACACTCACACCGATCATACTAACCCCAATGTAAGCACTGTAAGGCTTGTGTTATGGGATACTAGGGTAACGGATATAAGTACATACAATTATACATATCTAAGTATTTATGTGTAGAAATATATATAAACGTCCATGACTCAGGTACAAATGCTCGTATTCATCATACAAACATTTGCCCCTATCGGGATTCGAACCCAAGCCTCAGAGTTAGCGACACCTTGAAACCGGTGTACATACCTGTAGGTCGTCAATTTGAGTCTTTACACTTGTCATCATGGCTGTTTTCAAAGCGACAGTTCTTTTTAGTACTAAATGAGTAAGAAGCTCTTTCTAAATAAATTATTTTTATAAAAATAAGTATGTTCATTATATTAGCGTTGCGCACAAGCCTGAGTGCATTTAGAAATATTTATTTATTTATTATTGTAAAATGAAAAATTTCAAAATTCTTGTTTTGTGGTCTCTTGCTAGCTCAAGTACAGCGATAACTTTATAAAAAAGGATTCATTGAAGGTTGTCTATAAAAAATTTAATAGTCATTCGTATTCGGATTGTAATTTGTCAAAATGTTGAATTTATGTTTTGGTCTTTAGTCATAAACCGTGAAAATCTGGGTGTACTTATATGAAAGTACGGTCATTAGTATATTAGTAAGTGATTTTGTAAGACCACTCTCATCTTGGTGAAATTATAGACATAATGTGTAGGTACTGCACTGAAAAGTGTCATAATTTATCACGCAGTGATATCACGACTTCTAACCTACCTTTTAATTGCCTTTAAGTACTTAAGCATCATAGCAATGAATAGTCAAGGGGGTTAAAAAGGACGCAAGCGCAATATTGCTAGTGAATTCATTGACAATTATTTTTTTGTTTATTTCATGGAATTAGCTTTTAATAAGTATTCTTGCTATGATTTTTTCTATGATTTTTCGTTTTTTTTTTGCATTTTCCAATGCTATTTTTAAACTTATGGTAAATTTTAAATAGAAAAATAAAAGAAAAAAAATCAACTCGGCCGCAAGTGAATTCTCAGATGGGTCTCGAACCCACGACAAGCAAATTCTTCTACATTGGCACTGACACAGTTCTAAACTCCATGGAAGATAAACAATTAAATGAATTGTTAGAAAATCCACTAAGCAATATTGCGTTTGCGTCCTTTTTAGACCCTTAGATGTGTTTACAAGATGAATAGTAAAAATAAACAACATGTAGTCGGTAGTGCCTACTCACAGACATACATACGGAAACACTACACATACTTCTGTACACATGACGACTTTGGTATAGTGTAGTGGTTTAACAATTGGCCTGAACTACCAAAAGTATTTTTTTTTTGTATACAAAAGAAAATACAAAAAGATAATTATACTTTAACTTTGTAAATTGCATCCGTCCAAAATTAAAAAAGTCTATCAAATATTATACTTACTTATATATAGTATTAGAATTAGATATGACTAGCGGCCGCCCGCGGTCACCCGCGTAGTTCCCGCTCCCGTGGGAACGTCGGGATAAAAAGTATCCTATGCATTAGTCCAGGCTATCAATCTACTATCTCTGTACCAAATGTCATCCAAATCCGTTCAGTAGTTTTAGCGTAAAAGAGTAACAAGCAAACAAACAAATAAACAAACAAACTGACAGATTTTCGCAACTATGTAAATAGTATTACTTATATAATCTGTGCATTTACACTATTAGGTAGGAAAACAATTTCTTCTCATTTTTTTTTTCTCCAAAACTCCATTAAATGCGTTGACTTATCGTTGATAATAAGGTCGATCTCGGTCAATGAGTTGTAATATATGTAACTATAATTGACGGTCACTCGAGCAGGTCCTACCGCGAAAATGCCGTCGGCATCTCCGTCGACTTCATTTTGACAGTTGACGGCGTTTTGGAACAGCGCAACTTCAACGAAGATTCTTTTTCAATAATTATTAATAAGTACTCGACTCTGTATGTGACCGACACAGCGCTTTAGCATCAGCGCTCGCGTGTTTTTTTTTAATGAAGTACGGGGAGACTCTTAGCCTTCATCATACCTGATGTTAAGTATTGATAAGGCTGAATATGGAAGCGAGCCTCTCCCGGAATCCCCAATCACTGAGGAACTGGCTATGTTATCTTTAACTGCCGGAACACAACAATGCTGAAAACATTGTTGTTATGGTGTCAGACTTAGATAAGATGGTGGTAGCTAGCCAGGCGGACTTACAACAAGTCCTACCACCAACCAAACCGAATACAATATGTACCCCCGCTGGGAATGGAACCCGGGACCCCTGGGTCTGATACCGGTGGTTGTACCACTAGACCACGGAGGCGGTTAAAGAAAACGTGTGAAGAGTTGCGCCCATATTCGACACGTCGACGACACTTTCGCGATAGGGCCACAGGCCACAGGTCACGCTTGACCAATCGACGTGCTCCGGTAACTCTATGTGACGAATGCCTTTAGTCTTGAGTTACATTTTAAATACTTACTTACTGATGAATTTTGCTGAGTAATTTTCCCAATAATGCTCCTGTCAATCTATTTTGGACTAGTCTATATTTTTTATAAATCGCTCCGTAGTAAATTCGTGAAGTTTCTTAAAAATTTCAATCTTGTTTTCCCCACTTTTTGCTTATGTTGTTGTGTAGATCAGTTTCAATATTTGATATGGTCTAGAGTTAGTTGGCAATTATTGTTAAATTATATTTGCTTGATAATTTGTAACTTTTGTAGTGTGATTCTAAGATATAGAAATATGCCTTTATATGGCCCTGTATAACGAAATCAATACTATAAATAAGCATGAAAAATCAAATACTCCATAGTTCATTGGTAACTACACCTCAAATCTAAGTACGATCCACATAATTACATTTTTTTCCAGAAATCACAAGTAGATACTGTAAAATAGTACGAAGTAGGGACCTACTGTAAAAAACAAGCTTAGATAAGAAGTCTAAAAAGACGTTCTCCTCTTCCCTCCAGGAGGTGGACTACACAGACAAATCAGAAGACTGCCCCGACCCCAAGTTCAGGCGGATCCTCAAGGTGCTGGGCCACCTGGACCGCGAAGCCAAGATCTGGGAGAAGCTGCCCAAGTCCTGCGACAGAGCCATGGAAGTCAGGATTGCGTCGACTGATTCTGCGTGGAGAGGACGAGGACTGATGAGGGTGCTTTGCGAAGAGTCAGAGTAAGTACTTTATAAACTTTTTACTTATTTACTTATAGAAATTTGTATTTAAAAAAACTGACCTCAAAAGTAAAAAAATAAAAATTTTGGAGTCGGTGTCAGTCAACGCAAGAAAAATTAAAATACTTATAGCTAAGTAATAGAAGTGCCATGTCGAATGCCTTGGCTGGCAACGACTCCAAAAATCTTTATGTTTTCCTTTTTTTCTTTATTTACGAAATCTTTTTTATTATTTCGTAACACAGTTGCCTATATTTTTTATAAACAGTTAGAAAATTGTGTTTATGGTTAGTTTAACCAAAAGTTTAATAATCCGTTGTCATATTAAGTAGTTCACTAATGGCCGGTTTCAATAATCTATCCCTAACAAGAGGTAGGCCAATCTTGGTTACGTTACTTAGCAACCGCTGTTATTTTGGGTTATTTTGGGCTGATTAACAAAAATATCTAGGCAACAAAGCTCTAGTAAGCCTATCTCTTATTGTAAATAAGTTATTGAAACCGACCGTAAATGGAAAACTATAAAAATTAAATTATCCGAAGTTCTTAATAGTTCACTAAATGGGAAACTGACCAAGATCTATTTATTAATCAATCACTTCTTTGATAAATGAGGGTATCATTGGATCAAAACTAAATAAAAGAGCGGAAAAGCGTTGAAGTCTTTTGTACGTAAAGATGTAAAAAAAATCAAGACTAGAAAATTCATTGCGTTCTGCTGTTGAGTTTCAGTAGGATTCAGTAGGTTAGATACTCTCATGTTCTTATATGTTCATGAACAGACAACAGCACGTACGGCTTTACATTTGCACTACGAAAACCGGCGCAACTACCTTGACTTGAAGTTGAAATATATTGGTATACCAATATACTCACTATACGTAGGTAGGTAATAGCACCTTATACTGTGCTATTATTTACGAGCGACGTAAGTGCGCTCTCAAGGTCAAAGTCATAGTTGCTGTTGACTGTACCAAAACATCTGTAGTAAAACATCTTAAAGTGACAGATGACCTATATACGCCAATAACAATCAACAAGTGCTCCTCTGCTATGTAGGACAGGGTCCAGTAACAAGTACCACTTATCCTTGTGAATTAATAAAATTATTACTATTATGTACAGTAGACGGCACGTCGAACCTTGCGGTTGCATAACGAGGGACTCTAATATCTATGTTTTACTCTTATTTATTTTTCTTCTTCTTTTCGAGTCGATAGCAGACCTAATGGTGGCCATATACGCTACGAGAACTCGTTACAATCAGACTGTACAGTTCGAACGATACCAATAAATCGCTACATGTATGTTATAAAACTGTACAGTCTCGTCCGCTTTTTAAGACTGCAGTCGAACGGAACAATACGAAAATTTCAATTGATAAATCGGAATCGGAAGAACTGTGCCGACTGATCGTAACGTGTATGCACTCGTTCAGTTTTCGTGCTACTCGATAATTGGTGCTACCATATTCGGTAGATGTAAATACGTATCATGATCCATTCTTAAAAATTATGCCAGTCTTTTGGAAACATGTTTATTTTTCGCCAACAAATTGACATGAGAATGAACTCTTCTTTTCATTAGCCATTCTTTGCACCAGATGCTACGATTTTTCCGCTTCAATTTTTTTTCCTTCATGGCGAATATTAATCCAACAACTGCTGAAACGTCGTCCGTCGAAGCCATCGCTGATATGTGTGCGTCGGTACCGTTTATTGTACCGTCTGATCGTAACGATTTCTCGTAGCGTATATGGCCACCATAAATTGTATAGGCCCAAAAATCAGCTACTAATACTGTAGCATCAGTAGCCTTCACAAGGTCCTGCGTGCAGCTGTACCGACATGTAGGACATGACATCAGGTACGCCACAGACCTATATCGAGATAGACGAAAAGAGCGCTTCAAACTGTATGAGAACCTAGCGTGTCGACTTTTTCGTACCTACGAGGACGTCACGAGCGATATTTCGTAGGTGGGTAGAGCAAGAAAGCACTGTACCATTTAACCATTAACCATTTTCGTTTCTGAATGACTCGTGTTTTCATAGCAATGACTAGAATTGCTGACTTAGGTTGAAAAATTTTGACCGTGGATCAAACTTTTAACACGCAAGGTAGGTAAACTTTTACCGTCTATCTCGATATAGGTCTGTGGCGTACCTGATGTCATGTCCTACATGTCCGTACAGCTGCACGCAGGACCTTTGATAGATTAGCAACCCACGATTTTCGTTGTGGGAGGGGGGGAGGGGGGTTGGGGGTGCTACCCCCCCTGTACTATCCCCCCCCCCTCAGAAATGGATAGTTTTTGAGATATGAATTTTTGAAAATTGACTAAACTTAACCTCAAAATGTATGAAAAATATAATTCTTCATAATCTGCTCATTGAAAGTAATGGGTTCCGAGCGACTCCGGCACTGCGGGAAGTGCAGCCCCTCCACCCCTGCGTAACAAACCGCAGGCACAGGTTACAGCGGGTGGGGGCTGCTCTCCCTCCGTGCCTCCGGGCTTTTATATACACTCTAGGGGTAGGGCAGACTAGTACCACGTGGTGTCGGGGTTGACTAATTCGGTTCTGTCACTAATTTTGACCTATTCAACACTATTCCGAGTTGAAAAATCTACAAATTAAGCAAGTTCAGTGTGGAGACAGATGACTGACGTAATGTCAGTCGCAAAACGTCAAAAATCGAAGTATTTTTTACGATTTTCAATTAATTATTACAAAAAAACTACAAGTTTCCGAAGTCTGATATTTAGTGAATATGTGTTAAAAAATATAATCTTTCGAATGGTAAACATCTGAAATTGAAAATCGTGGGTGATTAATCAATAGCTGAGCCGGTATGTGAGGTAAGCCATCTTTTGGGGGACAATACCGCACCCTGGATTCTTGGACAACTCCAACTTGGGGTGTAAGTTGGAGTTGTCCAAGAATCCACGAATGGTCGCTGCCCCGCTAGCCCAATTACGACTAAGCGGTCTCCGGTGACCGCGCTCGACTTTACGCGCTACGCGATTTTAAAATCTATTGTGAAAATTCAAATTCAAATTCCAAATTGCTTTATTGCTTAAATTTTATTTATGCTAAGAAAAAAAAACAAAAGGCAGAAGATGTTTTGCTGGGCTAGGGATTGCACTTAAGGCGGGCGGGCGGCGGCGGCTGCATTTGCTATCGTTAACTGCGCGGTGTGGGTCATGGCGTCATAAGTTCATGACCCATCCATATGAAAGACATGTTTCCTAGCAATGGGGACATTAAAATGGCTGATATCGTATCCAAAAATAGGACAATACAGGATAGAAATTATCGCCATATTGAATCAAATATAAAATTACGAGAATACATTTATCAAAGGGGCTATTTTAATCTGATGCAAAAACTTTGATTGATTTGCTACGCGGAAATCTTAGTTACAATGAAAAAATATGGCACACAGTCATTTGATATAAGCTTGCATTATGTAATATCTAAATTATTGTTCCTGGTAACTACAGTTCAGTAAAGATTGTTGTAAAAAAACACGTGTTACTAATTGAAAGTAAATAATAATGTTGTTAAAAGTGGACGTGGAACTGATCGAAATTAAGTGGAAGTTTTAAATATTTGTAATTGGCAACATAAAGGTGTTTTATTTCGTATAACTTTAATGCATAGTTATTTACGTGTTTAACTATTAAAACTAGATATACCAAGCTATAAGTGATAAAATTGGACGCGAATATATAAGAGAGTTACAATTTCTTTAAGCCGTGGAATTAATATTTATTAGAATAATATGAAAATGCATTTAGTTACCAATATTTTAAGAGTGATTAAC
This sequence comes from Chrysoteuchia culmella, assembly GCA_910589605.1. Classification (NCBI taxonomy): domain Eukaryota; kingdom Metazoa; phylum Arthropoda; class Insecta; order Lepidoptera; family Crambidae; genus Chrysoteuchia; species Chrysoteuchia culmella. The sequence goes on from OU342657.1 coordinate 4,834,798, forward strand.
AAACAAGGAATTTTATTTATCCAGCGTTTGATTGGTGTTCTCATTGTTTTTTCGTAACTTCAGAGAACCTTTAGTTTTTCAAGTAAATAATACATTACTGCAGCGGCCAGCAAAAGAGGCGTTGATGAACGAACGTCTAAATGTGGGAGGCGAAGCCGAGGCACACATACTCGTACGTAGTCCATCAATAGTTGTGGCCAAAGCTTGTATAATAGTACAATATTTCTCAAATAATGCGCGGAAATTAAAATACAACTACTTTTCAAAATCAATGACGAACAAAGAACAGTTTTTTTTTCCGCGCGTTAAAGTGTTCATTTCTTTTTTTTTCAATAAACAGCTTTCTATTAGCAAGCCAGTTCGAAAATAAAACCTTTGATAAGTTACCTCTTTGGTTGCCATGCTTCGGAGTAAAAGATTGTTCCATTTTTAAATTACATGACAGATGTGATTGCCAGTACAGCAATTTCGATTTATCTCGAAGAAGGTTGTCAAAACAATGCTCAAATTTCCAAGCACGTTTGAGTAAAGAGTCTATTAGCTTGTAAAACCGATTGATTTCTTTTGCAATAATTTTTAGGTTTCTATTCTACGATTCTACGTACCTAATACTTTTTAATTGACCACTTCTTTTTTGTACTGTGTACCTAGAACCTCAATATCTAAAACGGTTTTTTTAATAAAAGGGCAATAAGTTTATTAATTTTGCAGGTCCCCAATTTATACCTAAATAGCCAAGATTCCCAAAAACTCAGTCCCTTGGGGTCAGAACAAAAAGAAAAACTTATAAATATGTATAATTTTTTATCTACTTACTTGTTTAAAAAAAAGTCTAAGGCTATTAGATTAGCATTATTGCAGTAATCGATCATTGACAACGAAGAATTTCATGTCATATAAGAAAAGGTTAGGTCGGAAAGCATTTTACTTCCTTGCTAGACTATTGAAGGGTAACTACTTAATTTAAATTGGGTCTTATGTTCATTGTTTCGGCCTAGGCTAAGCTGTCTACCTATAAAAATCGTTTTGTCATACTCATAGGATAGATAGCATCAATAATACAGGGTGGATATAATATGGATATAAATTGTTATAGAGATAGTTCACCAAGCGGCCCATTAGAAACCGGAAGGAAAAAAAACAAAGAAACTTTTTCAGATTTATCAAACCAATCAGCCTAAATATATATATTTATTTATTATATATATATATATATATATATATATATATATATATATATTAAGAACATACCTATCAGGTGAACACATCCCTCAAATAAAATGCCAAAAAATATGTGAAAAAAGAAAAAAAATCTCGAGCTAGGTCGAATATCTCGATATTTACAATGGAATTTTGGAATGCGCTGCCTGCCCCCTTACTCTTGACGCGGTCTCAATGAGATCGAGATTGAATTAATATCAAACGTCAGTAATAATAGCTTAAAATGAGTAATTAAACTAAAAAAATATACTTGATATTAGTAAATGAAATGTTTTGTACGCTAGTAATCGATTTTAGCGGCAATTAAAGACGAATCAACGTCGTAAATCAGTAATAATTATTGACATTCAATCTCGATCTCAACGCGATTCCGTCGAGAGTAACCCCCCTGGTCATGTGTTCCCCGATTCCTACAACTTTCAAGTTGTTCCAGGCCAACCAGGGCTCTTCAAGGAGAGAGTGAATAGATATTTCCTGGGCATGCATGGAACACTTTAGACCACATCCTGTTTGTTAAGTACGATGGTGGTCAAATGCCTGCCCAGTTATTAAAAAAAAAATCTGGTAAGAACAGTTTTTTTTTCTCGCGGTTCCAAATTCCAAATCTATCTATTAGTCTACCAGGCTCGGACCACCCTGCATGTTAAGGTTACGTTTCGTTCCCGATTGTATTGCAGGCCAGCTAGAAGCTATATTATTTTTCAAATGTTTAGCTTGTTTGTATATGTTTAATTGAAGTTTCAAGGAATATTCGCTTGATTGATTTATTCAAGTCATTTATTCGGTCTAGTTCATTACACGCACTTGTGGACATTGATACGTTTACGACATCCAGTTGTAAATAGACTTGTTTAACTATCATAAGTAGATGCTGTAATTTATCTTTGACTATACGATCTGCGTCTTTTGAACTAGGTATAATGTTCTACGGACCATTTTGCCATAGGTATTTGCAGAGCGAACGAACTATTTCAACTGATTTTAGTTATCAGCGGGGCTTCCGGTGCAGTCTCCGAAATAACCAGGTAGCTTTGAATTTAAAACATATTTTTCAATAAATTTCTTGAAGAAGGACTTGACTATTGAACCTAATTGATCTATCACTTGCGCCAAGTTAGATTACATTACTGCAGCTGCCAGCAAAAGAGGCATTGATGGACGAACGTGTAAATGTGAGCCGAGGACACATACGTAAGTTCATCAATGCATAGTTGTGGCCAAGGCTTAATGTATAGTACTTTTCTCAAATAATCCGCGGAAATTAAAACTACTTTTGAAAATCAGAAAACAACGAACAATAATAGTTATTTGTTATGCAAGGCTGGAAAGTTGGTTATTTAGCGGCGAGTTACCTCTATTGAAATCTGAGCAAGTGAAGGATTCTAGGATGGATCAAATATTTAATCCTGAGCGAAGCGAGGATTTCAAAGGTACAAGACGCTAAAAACTTTTCTGCCGAGCGCAATACACAATTTTTCACCTCACAATAGCGAGTAACATTTTATGGTTGTTTCCGCGGTCAACTTCCGGTAAAAAAATCTTTAAACATAAAGTTTAATCTAAATACACCTTACTCTTTTAATGATATAAAAAACTAAAATAATAAAAAAGGGAGTATTATAATTAATTCAAAGTTATTTAAAGTAGGAATATATTGTTACTTATTAATAAGAATAAAAACGATTCCGTAAATGTTGACACTGACATGAGGTACAAGACAAAGACAATTTAAAAATAAAGATTTATGTCACAGTCCGAAACCAATTATAGGTTGTAAAATCTCACCCAGCCTAAAATAAAATTCTTATAACAAATAGTTTAATCTTATTCTTATTGTTTTTATGATTCAATGAACTAGAATAATATAATAAAACCAAAACGGAGTATTATAATTAATTTAAAGCTATTTAAAATAAGAATCAAATATAACAAAAAAAGTCAATAGTTCGATTCGGAACGCATTATGACATATTTTTAGGTATTAAATTAAAAAAGTACTTTGCCGCGCTAGGCCGCAATTTTCTACGCCTAAACTGATTGACAAAACCTCCTTTTCAGAGCGTGTGACAAAAATTTTTTTACCGCGTTGAAGTGTTCATTTGTTGTTTTTTTTTCTAAACAGCTTTCTATTTGCAAGCTAGTTGCCATTTGCAAAACCTTTGATACGTTACCTCCTTGGTTATCATATTAAAAGATGCTCATATTTCCAAGCATGTTTGAGAAAACGCATTTTACTCAGTATACACTAACTTGGTGCAAGTGGGTCTTTAAAACCAAAATTAATCCATTACCAAAAAAAACAAATTTTTGCTTTGTTGCTAGGTAGTAGTGCGTTTCAAAGCCCTTCGCACCGTTGTCATAATAACTCATAACAATTGCATAAGTCACATCTTTATTCAAGATCGTTGCTGAAGCCAATTATGCCGTCTTATTGTTCAGTCACACACGACCCGACGTGAATTAGTTCAAGACTGAATACATACTCGTCAGGAAGAAACGACTGACGGTAAAGAGATAATTGATAATTGTGTATTATTCCTGTGTAGTGTAGGATATCATTATTATATGAAAACTTCCTCTAAAATTTGGTATCGTTAGCTAAAAGGTTTTTATTTTATTCTTATGTCCGTAGGTAGTCATTAATTTAATATAAAATTAATTTAATGACATTTTATATAGGTACTATGAATTTAATTAATAGTAAGTAAAACGGCAATAGCTGTCCCTCAGGTTGCTGTGCACTTGCAGGGCGTCACTTGTACATATTTATATTTTGTAACACCTTGTTATACCTGTGACTTGCAATAAATCTTTGAATCTGAATCTGAATCTAGTCTTTTCACTCAATGGTGTTCACTTTAGTGTACCAGATAATGATCACTAAATGCTTTGCTCCCAATAAATATCACGTTGGCAATTTCCAAATTGATTAACAAATAGCCTAAGATTGTATATTGATAGGGTATTTTATCTACATAAATCTCTAATGTTATTATTTTAACATCCAAAACTTTAATGACACCTCTGGATCTTATAGAACTGTCATGGATGGATAAAGAGGACCTCGCTAACCCAATGCGGAGGGGCACAAAATTATATATTTTTGGTCACCAAACATATAGTAATATATTTTAATTATTTCCTAGTTATATTATGCGAGATTTTAAATATAGTACTTATTTGATTACAGTTGACAGACACGGAAGAGTGCATTGTTTTGCTATTATTATAAGCTCGAACAATATGCCTTAGCGATGCATAAAAAAATAATTAATACTTAGACCCACGTCGTGTTTGACAATTTGTCTGTCTCCTATTTAAAATGACAAGCCGCTATATTGTTCCTGGTGCGAGTTGAGTAGTTATTATTAATTTAAATCTATAAGCTACCCACTACTATATAATTAGACTTTTGATTTACGAGTAGATAATCATTCTGCAAACAAACCAAGCAAGATAAAAGTAGTCAAAGTCAAAAGATCCTTAATTGGATAATTGCAAACAAAACAATAGAAAATCGTTGACGCTGAAATCGAATATGCAGACAAACTGCAGTTGGCTAAATAAATTCATAAAAATATTTAAATTGTGTTTAACATTAAACAGTGTTACTGTCACTTTTTATCTCATAAAAAGCAAGGAAATAAAAAATGAGAGCAACACTGCTTAACTTAAAAATGGCGTCAATATTTTTTTCAGTAAGTACCTAGTTGTTAGGATAGGCAGGTGTACTCCTATTATCAACATCATCATATTTCCCACTGCCAGTCGAGTACGTCGATTCTGTAAAATTTAGACAACAACTCGCAGCTCACTTCGATATTCACTCGCACTTCGCATCAGGCTATGAACTTGGACGAATTAAAATTCGTCCAATGCTATGAATGACCGAGAAGGGGAATAGGGCATGCCACACTACCCGGATCCAATGCAGATGATGGGTGACAGATACTCCAATTGTTTTCCTTTTTTAACTTTTTCGTACTTTAAACTTATAGTAAACAATTAAAAAAATCTCTAAAATAAATATTTTTATTTATTGATATACTTATCTCTTGGTATTCAATTTACTTTCATTAGACTGACGGCTTCAAGGAAATATTTTATGCTCTGATTGTATCACAACTAGGTAACGCGATGCAAGTTCAATGCTCTCGCAAAGGCCGTACAATGAACGAGTAAGTGACGTTTGGTCCGCAAAAGTTTTCCGATTCGGACGAAATTACACTTTTAATATTTTTTTGTGACATTTAGTCCAATTTAAGAGTTAAAGCAATTTGGCATAGAAAAACCAATTGCGTGTTTATACACTGTGAAGTTTAAAGCGATATCTTTCGTTTCGATTATAAATATTTTTAGTTAAAGTTCGCATGATGCATACACTCATGTCAACTGTGGGTTGACACGGGCAAATAATCGGATATCTAATCAGGAGTTATATTCTAGATGTTTTGATAAGTTAAGGCATTTTGTTTTAATTTTACTAAAGGCAGCAGCTTTTTAAGTATAAAAATATTTATAGGCATTCGAAACGAAATATAAATATATTATCACATAAAAATAACATTGTAAAATGCAAAATTAAAAAGTTATAAGTAGATGGCAGTTTCATCTTAATCGATAGTCAAACATCTGTAAAGATGTTTCTTTCGAATTCGAGGATATTTCTCTCGTTGATAAAACGACGGTGGCCAACACCGTAGAAAAAGGTGAATATACTAGAGAATTTCAACGTGTTCTCATAGGTCTCTGTAGCATAATTGGTCAGTGCATTGGGCCGGATTCCCAAGGATGCGGGTTCGAGTCCCGTCAGGGCGACATGAGACAAGTTGCTTTTTTCTAATATATTTACTCAATTAAAAATTATCGAATTATATCGCTTTAAACTACACAATGTATGAAAAACCAGTAGGTTTTATTATGGTAAATTTCTTCAAGTTTATAATCGGACCAGACGTCACAAAAAATAAATTTAGTGTCAGTGCGTCCGAATCGGACGAAACTTTTGCGGACCAAACGTCACTATCTCCAATGAATGAACACTTTTGTCTATTGAAAATATTAACTTCCCACTTGTTAATCGACGATTAATCTCAATATTCAATTGTTTTTTAATTAATTAGATTGTACGCTTTTGTTTCTCAGTTATTATAAGTAGATGTCTTAATTATCTCATCTACTTATTGGTGCATCGACACATACATGTTTGACGAGCAAGTTTCATCCAAGCATCGCTATCTACAAATAAAAAATAACCCTTTTGGAGTTTGTGCCAGCCAAGGCAAGAAGTGCAATGTAAAATATAAAGAATGCACCATCGTTGCCTTTGGTGACAACGACTCCAAAAGGGTTATTTCTTACTTTTTGAAATTGTTTTCCTTCTTTTTTTGAAGTCGGTTAAATATCGCAAACCTTTTTAACCTTTTACTGGTTATAATTATATTCAAACTTGCTCAAATTCACGTAAAACAACAAGGTAAAATTCATCGCGCTCTAGAGGCATCCTGGCAGCCACTTGTAGCAGGCCAATAGCATAGAAGCCAGGATCAGTGATACCAACTTAGCAACTTTATAGCTAGATCTAGCTATTATTTAGTGACAGACAGCTACATTTTACTGAAACTAGTAGCTAAACTTTTTAGCTACTTTTTCTAGCAACTTTTCATTTCATCATGAGTACCGAGTCTCGAAAGAAAAAATAAAAACTAAACGCGAGTCTACGGTCGTAGATGCTATGGTAGTTACAGTATCATTTCGAACCTACGTTATTGTATGCAGAGGTAGAGAGGTTATTCAATGAATTTAGTTAAAATAAGCAAAGAAACCGAATGAGTTTGATAACTCTGAACTCAATCCTCTGCATTAGAGACTTCCTCAGGAAAAGTGGTAAATGCTGCTATAATGTGTTTTGCCTAAAGATGTACTGCATAAAATGGGCACCGCTGAAAAATATTCTAAATCAACGAAAGATACTGAACCCCAGTCATCAACATATTCCTCTTTAATTTATTAATTTTGTTTTTTTTTTTAAATTTATGAAAATAAATATGATTATCAGAAATTGACATTTTATTATAACCTACCTACTCACTCTTCGAGCAACGCGGGTGTTCCTAGGAAGACCCGCGTTGCTCGAAGTACTTACTAGTCTAGCAACTTTTTGGCTACTTTTTGGGGTAAAAAAACTGGCAATCTAGCAACATTTTGAAAAGTGTCTAGCAACTGGGTAAAGCTAGCAGTTGGCAACACTGGCCAGGATTTCGTGGCTGCCTAGTGCGCCAGCCGCTAGCCGCCTTAGCATGAGCACCGTTATATCCCGCGATATTATATAGTGCATCATGCTGTCTTGCTTACTCCGCTACGATGTGAGCGGGAAAGTGACCCGTTATCTAGTTATCGAGTCGATAAGGCCGCTCATGCAAGGCATCCATAGGTCTAAGCTTATGCGGGTCTCCTACCCATATAGCTAGACTTAATCTCAGTGGCTTAAGACAAAAATAGTAAACCGAAGCTCGAAATTTTTCTAGGTCTTCGTCTTTATGCTTGACGAGCTCAACTTCCCTACATTGAAAACATTGGCAGAGTATTAAAGGCACCTTTGTTCGCCAACCTAGCCTTTTCTATATTGAGATGAGAATAAAACAACTACTTAGATACATACATTTAACATTATCACTCTCAAAGTCACACATCTGCGGCGGCCATTTTGGCAATGGTTGGGTTGATATTGTTTCTATTACCTACCGCCTAAAAAGTTATCGAGTAGGCCCTGCCCTTTGATAGGCTTTAACTATTGCCACTGGATATTTACTAGCTAGATTATTGTAAGTTTCTTTCGCTCCCAGTCTGCTTCCATGCTGGAAGCATGGAAGCAGCTAACAAGTACATAATCAAGAATCTTTTCAATTTTAGACGTCTGGCCAAGAACGCCGGTGCAGGGGCAATGCGCATGGACACCACGTCGGCATTCTCCGCGGCTGCAGCAGAGCGGCTCGGTTACCGACCAGTATACGAGGTGCCTTACGCCTCTCTGCCGTATGCACCGAAGCCGCAGGCGCCGCATTTGGTCGCCAAAGTCTACGTCAAGGAGATTTAAAGTAAGCTAAAAATCTCTCTCTCTCTCTCTCTCTCTTTTAGATAATGCCAAACAAGTTATTTTTCACCATGTATACTTACACTCATATTCTAAGTCGTTCCTCCAAAACTTACTCAAACAAACCTTATTGAAAACCTCTTCAAAATACTCCTCGAAATCGGTATTCTAAGTCATAAGCCACTCCGTGTTAGGCCTAGCGCACACTACCATTTTTACCCACGACGAGGTTGGGTTGAGTGTAAAAAGTTTTGGAGGAACGACTTAGAATATGGGGGTTAGATGTTCTTTCGTCAGTATACATATAGATTCTTCAATGAAAATAAACAAATTTTTCATTTCATTTCAATGTTCTTTTATGACTTTTTGAAGTGAAAACTTCTTTAGCGGCGTTGTGCTCATCAGAGTTTTAAATTTTTGGGATGGGTAAAAAATGTTAAAATCGCGTCAGGACCCTGATCGAAAATTCGTAAGGCATTTACGGTTGACCTACTTCAAATTACATAAAGTCTCACACTTGAAAGATCTACCTATATTAGTTAATAACAACCATTATATAAAGATCTCTCATTACTACCAACATTAATATTGATGCCAGGTCAGTTTTAATGGATTTACTTGCCAAATCAAGTCGGTCTCCGTTTTCATCAACTTTTTATGAAGTTGTGGTCAAGATATAGTAGATTGTGATCGTTATTTTCGTTTAAGCGGTATTCACTTCTGCTGGGACTCCCAGAGTGCAACCCGTTGTTTTTTATACAAAGCCCGTCTTTAAGATGTTATTTCTAATTAAGCTTCTTCATTCCATTTATTTAAATGTTGTAATATATTTCTTTTACCTAGGTACATAATGACATACATCGTGACATAATCACGTGGGTAGGTACCTACACTAATAGAATTTATGCGAACAATGTATAATGTAAGTCCATCCTTGCGAGTTGAAAACTGTTTACGGTTATGATAACCATAAAATGTAATATTATAATTAGTATTTTCTTTTTGTGATGGAAATTGACCTTGCTGATATGTTAAGGTCACTTTTCAATTTGACGACTCTGTATGAAATAAAACGGGGAGAAAAAAATAGCCCTTGACGAGTTTCTTGCCGGTTCTTCTCGTTACAAGGTCTCCCGCCGTACGGTTTGTGAACCGATGGCGTCGCTTCTTTGACGTTCATAGTGCTTGTAACAGCCTAGACTGAATAAATGATATTGAATTTGAATTTGAATTTTATGTAGCTAAGCCAGCTAAGCTACGCAAAGACGTTGCCTCCGCCTTTCGTACTTATAGAAAATATGTTTTTTTTTTAATACGGGAAAATCCGCACTTTTCAATCATGAAGATCTTTAGTAGGTGACATATAAACCTCTTTACTAGTGCTGGATTTTATTATTGTCTATACTATTTTATTTCGTGTGTTGTCAAGTTGTGTCACCTGTGACATGTATCTATTTATACTTACGTCGGTTTCAAGTTAATTAATAAAACCAAATGTGTTATTGGTTTGTCTTATACTATGCTACAGTAGGTAATGTCATTCTGTGGTAATGTTATATAGGGATATAACATTACCACAGAATGACATTACCTACTAGGGAGGGCCCTATCTTACCTGAAAATTGCCCTACTTATTTGAAATGTGTATTAAAACACTAAAAGGATTAATTATGTTTGTTACAGGTCTTGCTGACAGCTCTGCAGCTTTAAATCTCTATTCTGACTAATCAAAATTAAACCAAATATTCAGCTGCGGTTTACGTCACTGAAAATTGTCCTATAGGAAAACTTTGTCGCTGCTATACGATTAATAATTTCGATTCTGCGACTCAAATGCAGGCCTCACGTCTTTGTAAAATAATGGTCAAAGTAATGAAATATTCCTATTGAGAGAAGAGAAACGAAAATTGTACACAATGTAATTTTAACTTATCTCCGTTTCGCATCGCACGCAGTGTGAGAAAAGCTAAATATTCTGTGCGAAAACCTGAGATCTCAAAATCAAAGAAGAAAAAGACAATTTCACAAATCCTGAAAATGTTCAGCGTGATATTAAGCGGAGAGATGTGATGACGTTTTATTTAATTTATGTTTTTTCTTACTAAAGGAAAAAATATATCGCAATATTTATAAAATGACAATTTTTAAAGCATTTTGATAAGACTAAAAAATGCTATTATAGTCCGCCAGTGACAGTTGAAATTCCTTTCAGTCTAAAGTTTACCAAGAGAAAGTCAGAAAAATAAGTAAAAATTATTTCCAGTTCCTTCGATTGTATTATCAAACATGTATAGTTAAGATACTTAGTTATTTAATTTACAAACTGTAGTGTGTTCAATAAGCCTTATACACTTTAAATGTAACACTATTAAGTATCTGTATTTCCTTTTTAACTTCATGATTCTATCACTATCATTCAATAAGTTTTTAATTCAGTAGGTACGTTATTTATGTTACCAGTAGATTAAACTAAGTAAATACATTTTATTCCAAACTATCGTTACGCCTGTTAAGAAATTACAGCAATTTCGATGTAGAACGAATTCGTAGGCGCACTGAAGAGTTGTATTCTATTCTGAAAAACGGTAGTTCCTTGTATACTATATAAGTATTAATTTGTTGTGATAATAGAAATTATATGTACAAATCCACGTGTAACTAAATATTTTATATACATATTAAAGTTTTACTCGATTAATTTCATAACTTACGTGTAAATAATGGTAAGATTCTTACCGTAAGAACCTACAATTGGTCTGTTCGTTAATAAATATAGCACAGTAATTGGCAGTTTTATTTCGGCAATGTTAATTTAACTTTTACATATATTCAGTACTTTTTCCCACTCAGAAAGCATTCCTACAGCGACGCAACTCCACAGTCGAGTGATTATCTATTATTAGTATATTATTATTAGTTCGATTTCTGAACATAATGAAGTGTCTTTGATATAATTGTCTAAAATATAATTTATATTTTAAAGTGCAGATGTTATTCAGTAATCATTGCTTCTTGTAAAGCTTATAAGCCATGGAAATATACAATATAGCCAAACAATCTTGTTATTTATTATGATAAATGTAAGTAAATATGTAGGGTAGACCGGAGGCAAAAGTAACAGGGGGCAAATAAAACATCCTAAATTACTGCCACAACGTTTGTTTTAAATGTGCGTGTGTGCGTGTACTGATTCGTCGAGACGCGCTCGTCTCTCTCCTGTGACGCGAGCGACGGCGCACGGAGCGGTCATCTGCTTTACGCCATTTTGTTTTTCGGACGCCCAAGGTAGGAATTTGCATAAATTTCAAAGTGAGAAGTGATGGATTTCTGTGCAAGATTATTTATATTTAAGTCGAAGAGTAGCTTACTATAAGGTCAAAGTTTATGTGCAATCTAACATATTGGTTTGTTTTAACGTATTTTGGAGCATAATCGATACTTTTCCATAAAACACCAACAGTTGCACTTGTAACGTATTTTTCGGGGGTAGTTGTAACGTTACAAATGACCCCGTGTTACTATTGACCCAGTGAACGTTAAAAATTCATTATGTTAATGCTCCTCTGAAACTGAGACCTCCCTGAGGCATACTTCATCTTACATTGACCCTCTAGCTTCTACCTCGCATGTCGATACTCTTCAATCCTACGCTGCGACTCCAAAACACATCAAAATCTCGACATCGTCAACTGAAGTCACAGAATCAGGGAAAGCAGCGCTAGTGGTACCTTCAGGATTGGTTAACCTTTCTGAAGCTGGAGCTAGCACTCCATCGAGACTTGCATCGACGAGTCTACATTTTCTAGCATTTTTCTAATAAATATCTATCTTTAGCATTGAAAATGCAAACTTTTACGCAAGAAGATAGAAATAGATTTACTATACGTGGCAATTATGTCTTTGTTATTGTTATTTACGTCAGTATTAGTAGTAGGTATAGATAATAATTGTAATAGATGACAATAATGTGTGATTTCGGCCGTAGATATATGAGTAAGAGATATATATATATATATATATATATATATATATATATATATATATATATACCTTTATTTATTTATAATAAATTATAATTTAAAAAATTATAACTTAGTGAAATCTTCATATGAAAGTAAGTAGGTACCTAGGTAATTAATATTTATTGTAATTACAGTGACTGCACTATTGCAGAGGACTTATTTTTGAATTTCACCACTCGCGTCGAGTGCTCTCTTAGTACTAATTTTCATGACAAATATGAGTAAAATATGTCATATATGAGTTGTAAGCGAGCGCTCGACACTAGTGGCGAAATTCTAAAATAGACCCCCAGTTTATACATTGTAATTTTTTATCCTAAGTTAAGATAGTTTTCATGTGGTTTTCATAAGTTTGTTTTCATGAGTAGAATAATCCCTAAAATTATCCGGGGTGATAAAAAAATGACCATGTATATTTCTATATCGGGGTCAATAGTAACGCGGGGGCAGGTGTAACAGACACTATTCCATACAAAATTGAAACGTGATTTTGAATACTAAATCTTGCATTAAACTTAATTCTTTTTAGTATAGGCATATTAATGTTGGTCTAAGAAGACACTGTTCAAATCTGGGTTCGAAAAAAGCGATGTGTAAAATTTTGGCAGAGGTTGCCATTTTATGTTACTGTGTGTTTAAATTTTAATAATGTTGTGATTTTTTTATCTCAGTAAACTAAGACTGAACTAAGGAAACTATAAATAATAAATCTTTTCTAATTTTCGAATACATCACTGAGTTTTATTACCCTGAAATGGCGTTACTTTTGCCCCGGGGTAGGCGGCATTTGTAACACTCTCCCTTTTCTCATATAACCTGAAATAACTCGATGATAACAAAACATATCAAAACCTGGATGTGATCCTTTTACAGCTAGATATATTTACTTTTACTGTGCATAAACACATTTTTAATATAACTTAACAGTTGTCTTAAATCAGGTAGCAAATAAAAAATGTTACTTTTGCCTCCGGTCTCCCCTAACATCATCTATAATCTAAGAGTTATCTGATTCAATATGGATAAGTGTCTTCAAGTAGAGCCGAATACTTACTTTAGCTGTTTTCATTTGGTAGATGATCAAATATCTAACCAAAGATAAGATAAAATCCATGCACCTATATTTTATTAAACTCGAAACAATCACACGGAACGACGCGCGACGTTAGGCTGTTGTAAAGGTATGTTTTTCTTTTTATTTTCAATTTGATCTAAATTATCACTGAAACATTAAAAGGGACAATATGTTAAAATACTTAGGTGAGAAGCTGTTAGAATACTTAGGACTCAAAACTGTGCGCAATTCGCATCTCTCATCTTGAATACATATTTTAAATCTTATCTTTTAACTCTAAAATATTTGTGCACCTAAGACTTGTCTTAAAAAAATATTGTCGAAGACGGCAGAGTGTAAATTTTTAAATAAACAAACGTTACAAAGATTGTTGTGTAAAAAGTTTAGGAAATAAGATCAACTGAAAATCTTTGAGGTACACAGTAGAATTCATTCTTTTGAAAGAACGAAGTAAGAAACTCAATGATTTATTGCGGGGAGCTATATTCTACATAGGTTCTTTTTTCTTTGATATAAATAAGATTTCCGAGTATCATTTGAGCACTATAAATTCCTTATCAGTACAAAACAAGATTTGGTGAACTTTCCCGATTTGGTACGGTGCTAAGTAGATTGGAAAAGATAGCATTTATTTAAGCCAAGTCAGAGGTCTTACAGGCGGCTTGATAAACTCTGACACCAGAACAAAGGTGGAAAGGAAAGGACGAAATTGTAAGGTATTTTCTGAATGTCGGATGAAGCCAGCTCAAGAATCAAGATAATAATAATAAAATAAATAATAATAAATATTTCTTAAACTTACAGTTCACACCAATTAACCATTTGACTGTCGGAACGTAGATCCACACGAGACACAATAGACTATTTGACAATGCAAAAAATAAAGTGTCAATTACTGTTATCAGTATAAGTAAATAAAGAGTTTAAAAATGGTTTTTTATTAACGTAAGTTGAAAATAATAATATATTTATTTAAAAATCCGTAAAAATCGAGTTTATGATGACGTCACCTGCTTGTAAACCTCGTTTGCCTACGTATGTGGATGATATGCAAAATACAGGCAAGTGACGTCACCGACCCCATTGCAGCGCTATATTGTCAAAGTAGCGTTTTGGCACGCTATTTAAATATTGAATTTTTAATTTGATATTTTTCAGCAAATAATGTACCAGAATTAAAAAACTTTTACTGGGTTCCTTAACCTCTACTACATAATATAAAATGGATATGGTAAATTTTAAATAGAAAAATATTGGAAAAAATTAACTCGGCCACAAATGAATTCTCAGGCTGGAATCGAACCAGCGACCTTTGGAAATCCGGTCCAATGCTCTAACCGCTGAGCTACCGAGACTTGATAAAATGGATTTTCAAAACCTGTCAAATAGCCTATTAGGCAATTCTATCTATTGTGTCTGGAATCCCGACAGACGACAGGTAAACCTATAGCACCAAAGTAGGTAAGCAAGGCTTGTGATGGGATACTAGGGATACCTATCTATAACGGATATAAATACAATTATGCTAGTTTAACAATTCTTTTGAAAGAAAGAAATATTTTATTTATTTATGTGTAGAAATATATATTATAGTGGAAAAAAAGACGGTCGTCGGAGGGAAAGTATCCTAAATATCGATGTAGGTACTTAAGCAAATTTTACTCAAAGGAAGCATTCCTTAATTTTCAAAATTAAGTAAAACTGCATTCAAAGATTTTTGGTAAATCACGTACCTGCACCGGGAATCGAACCCACTTAAATGAGAAAAATAACATCGTGTACTTTTATGGTATCAATCGATAGTGATAAAAACTATCTAAAATTAAAGACAAATCCTAAAAAGCTTGTTCCAATAACTTTATTGATTAACGTCTGTATAAACGTCCATGACTGAGGTACTTACAAATGCACGTATTCATCATATAAACATTTGCCCCTACCGGGACTTGCCCGAACCCAGGACCTCAGAGTTAGCGATACCTTGAAACTGGTGTACGTATCACTCTACCACGGATGTCGTCAAAGGATCGTAAGATAACAATATGATAAGTAAAATCATTACCAAAAATCAGTACCAAAAGTCATATCGGCACAGATTAATAAACAGTTACATCACAACTCGCATCGTGCACGGTACGATATCATTATCATAGCCATTTTGACCGCAACATTATCAGTCATTTTGCAGCCGGTGCCAACGGCAAAACGTTACATATTAATACACCGAAAAGATATGTATTTTTGAACACCCATCTTATAAATTATCCATCATAGCATAACCTCTGCCTCTGCCAACAAGCCGAAAACACAAAGTCACCGCACGACGTGTGATATGACGACATCAAGGTACCTACTCCTGTCTGAAATGTCATGACAGCAGGGAAAAGAAGAAAATTGTTCAAAATTAACAAAAATTGGATAGAAGTTTAAAAAAATATAATACGTTATAAGTTTGTAGATTAGTTACATAGTAAGAGCGAGGCCACAACATTGCGTTGCGCCCAATAAACATTTAGGCTGAAAGAAAATATGTTTACCAGTAAATTAACAGGTAAAAGCTTTATAAACGACGAACAAACGCGTTAAAATATATTTAAGGCTGTACTAGAGCAAAATTGTGTAGTTTTATACAGTAAAGCTGGTGTACAGCTATGTATATAGGCGAAATAATTACTTTTGATTTTCTAAAGCACTTAATAAACTAAAATACAATAATTATGTAGTGTAAAAAACTGCTATAAGCAAGTTTAGATGACTAGAGCAGCATATCGACTGAATACTGCTCTTGAATTCTACTTTTGTGTTGCCTAATTCTGTGCAAGAGCATTGAATATTGCTATCGTCTGTATTTTGGTGTAGAATAACTATTATAAAGTCGTCATAATAGGCTTAGAAATCAAATCTCGTTACGAGAGTAGTATAATATAATGCCGTCGGCTGCATAGTTCAGTCTTACTCTATTCTAAAGCTGAAGCGATTAGCGTAAATTTTTCTTTATAGTACAGCCCTCGTTCGGTGTTACAGGAAATTATTATAATTTTGATAGCGTCTATATTGAGAATTATTCAGCTTATCAATTATTTTAATGCCTAAGTAAAACTTATGTGTCAGTTTTTTTTATACCCAATGATTATATTTGTGTTCATTGTGAAGGCAATGATGGACATTAAACCATGGAAAAATACTTATGGAGCTACGAGGTGCGCCAGAGTAGGGGGAGGGAAACAAAGGACCCATTTTTTCGCTAATATATTTAAAACGGGGCGCCGGCGTTTCGTAGAGCAAAATTATTTTCTATCTAGGTATAACTTTTACCTTGTACTTTTTTTTTAATGAACTACGGGGAGCCTCTTCGAGACGCCTTCATCATACCTGATGTTAAGTATTGATAAGGCTTACTATTCGTTACATTTTCACGAAGAAGTAGCAGCCGCAAGCAAAATAACAACCAAGAAACAGTTTACCAACAGCAAAATAAATATTTGTTCAATCCACAAATTATGAATCGTTTCACCCTCAAACACAATTTTACTCTAGACGTTTAGTAGCCTGAGACTCTATATAAGAATATAACACACAACATTGGATACCAATATCTGTATAATGGTATATAATTAACCTCTAAGTCATCTATTGCTACGGGTTGTACAGCTATTACACAGCTGTTAGATAGCTATTTTAACACTTGGAGCTGTATAATTTGGGGCCGCTCTTGGATGTGCCTACTACGCCTGAATATACGAGTACGGCTATACTATATAGACCAAATAAAGCAAATTTAAACAGCTTAAACTCTTAAAAATTTTCAGAGTACAGCGTTTTTACAGATATATATAAATGTTACGGTGTGGCGTCTCGTCGCACGGCAGCAGCAGTGGCTGACCTGGCTCTAAAGGGCTCACATATACGGTGCCTACGATCGGTCGTTACGATTACGATCCGTCCGTCGCAACAGACTGATCGTAACGAAAGACGAAATGTAAGAGTATTTGAAGATCGTTAACGATTTACTTCGCAGAAGTTATGAAATTCGTACAATGATGGATCGTAACGACCGATCGTACAGGCAGATCAATCGTTTGTGTGGGGCAAACTGTGAACGAGCGGTCGTTACGATTGGTCTGTACGATCGTTCGTCACGGGCGGGCGGATCATTCCGTATATGGGGCCCTTAACTTGTTGTTGTTGGACAGTAATTAGTGAAGAAATGGTTTTAATCGTTCCTGTATGCCTGCGTGGTCCCCCAGGCATACAGGAACGATTAAAACCAATCTAATTAAAACCACTTTTCAAATAGGTAAATAGGTGTATTATAGATTTTGCTATTAAAAGTCGCATAAGTACAATACAAGACTATATTTCTAATCAAATCACCTAAAAACGATCAAGATTTTTCTAACAACACACTTATGGCCTGCCCAGACGACGGACATTGAAGGACTTTTTGTCCGCGACACGACCTTATTACTAAGAACATAAAGTTGAATAAATAACGAGGACTATCGCGTACTTTTCATGGATATACGCGATCTAAGTTGAATCTTATTTGGTTAACAATAAAGACGTGTCGCGGACAAAAAGTCCTCCGTTATCCGTCGTCTGCGCTAGCTCTTAAAAAAATATTTACGTGCACAAGACACGTAGGTATTTTAACTCACACAACCACGGCCACTCTACAGTCGCAAATAATCTGCGTTCAGTGCGCCCGTTACTAAAAATACCTCTAACACATGCTTAACAAACCGATTCACAACGCGCCTTAAATAAATATGTTATTATCATTTACCGTTATTATGAATGGTCAATGAGTAAGCGGTGCCCAATAGCAGCGCACTCGCAAGTTGTTATCAAAGCGACTAGTGAAGTAAACACAGCTCTGTATAGTTATGGTGATAACTGATTGGTCAATAGTGAAACAGGTACGTAAATAGAATTGATTTTAATAACAACATAACTAATGGATGTATTATAAATAATAGCATCTTGATTCTTGTGGAATAACTTAGCGTAGTAATAGTCACTTTAAGTTAGGAATTTGTTTTTGTGACCTTAAGTTTATTAAGCAAAACGTCGAATTTTCTAAACCACATCATAACCATTGTAAAGTAAAATTCAAAATTATGATAGATATGTAATGCCTGATGTGCTGTCTGTTGCCCGTAGTAAAGTAAGTTGTTCGGGGTGGGCCAAACCGAAATGATTGATAAATGATAAAACTTGGTTATGATAAAAACGGAATTATATATGCACGCTAAAACTTGATACAAAAATAACTAATGTTAAATGAGTTACGCGCGGCGCTATTGATGGCTAATTGCGAACTGATTTGATCGAGTAAATTATGAATAATGTGTAAATGAGGTCAAACGTAAAATACTGATTCGACTAAAATGTACATAAGTTAATAGATAAAAAAATATACAAATAAACAACAACACAATCGACCTACTGAAACACATGTAATAGAAATCAAAAAAATCGGCTTGATGGAAAATCAGATCCCAAAATATCATGTTCAGGGTTAAGGAATCCAATCATTGTTACCTATCTCAGCATACATTAATTATTTAACAACGCTATGATGTAATCCAACCGGTTTAGCTCGTAAAAGGCGTGCAGGTAAGCAAATACATACGTATTTATTCGGTACCTACATACTTAAATAATAGATAGGTAAGTAGCGTTCACTAGATTAAAAGCCGTTGGTATTTCTATAAAATTATCTGTCAAATGTTAATAAGATTGCGATTATGAGCCACGCTTAGTGTCTTGTTGCCTTCCTTAGGCGAAAACGAATAAACAAAAACCACAGAAAAGATGAATTATTGTGTATGTTGTGTAATGATATGAAAGAGAAGAGTGTATATAAGGAGATGAATGACGGGGTGACAGAGTGGAGTGGAGAAGGAAGTTCTGCGAAGACCTCAAAAAAATTGGGATAAAGTCAAGAGGATAACTTACGAAAACGAATTAACCTAGACATTACAAAATGCGGCACAATATAAATGTCATGAAACGTAGATAACGTTTTTGTCTAAGATGTTCACTGTAGGAATATTTTAAGAATCAACTATTTACCTACTTAACGTAAGAACGATTTAAACGTCTCTGTTTCAGTTAACTGCCTTATCCAGTAGTCATTATCATAAAAACGGGCTATTGTTCTTGGCAAGAAAATGTCGCAAGCCACTGAAGATTGGACATATTCTATAGAACCGGTCACTAAAGACGATGTGGAACAAATCATGAAATTGCTCAAAATGTAAGTATGTTTGCATAATAAAACATTGTAATTCGAACTAAGAGCTTTAGGTAATACTAGCGGCCGCCGGCGCGGGCGGTTTCACCGGCGAGGTTCCCGTTCCTGTAGGCACATCGGGATAAAAAAGTATCCTTTGTTTTAATCCAGGCTATCTACTATCTGTTTGCGTAACTTCATCCAAATCCCTTCATTAAATTTTGCGTGAAAGAGTAACAAACACACGTACAATCTGACATACTTTCGCATTTATAATATTCGTATTTTCAAAATATTTATTAAGAAGTTCTAAAAACACAAACAAATTATGATTTAAAAGCTAGACCAATTTAAATTGATAGAACAAATCATTGTCATAAATCCGAAGGAAAATAAGAACAAGTGATTGTTGAACAAAATAAAACAGCCCAAACCGATTAAGACCCAGAACTTTAATTTTCAGAACATTTTACGTGGATGAGCCCCTGAATGAAGCTGTTCAGTTATGGAGTGAAAACAGCCCGTGTAAAGAATTAGATGATTACTGCACTCAATCATTACTGGGAGAATTTACATTCAAAGCCGTTGATAAACAAGGCAACATTGTGGGCGTTAGCATTAGTGGAATTTGTAGTTTAAATGAGGTAGGTAGTATAGCTATTTTGATAAGAGAGAGATTTTTTTTATTTAGACAAAAAAAATGAGAATTTTTGGACACATTTTTGGTCCGGCTTACCTTCGCCATATTTTGACCCCTCACCACTGCAACACAGATAATATTGTAACGACAACAAGACAATTTAATAAAAAAAAAGAAACAGTATAACATAACATAATCACTGTTACTTTAATTAAAAATGTTTAGCGCAACTTAACATACCTACTTTGTATTCTACAGAACATGGCACAAGAAATGTTGGCGGAAGCAGACAATTGCAAGAACCCCAAATTCCAAAAGATTCTCTACATTTTGACAAAACGAGAAGAAGGATCAAGATTATGGGAGAAGTTTCCAGAAGAGGAGCTAGTGGAGGTGAAAGTAACAGCGACTGATCCTAACTGGAGGAAAAGGGGCATCATGAACAAACTTGTAGCTGAAACAGAGTAAGAAAGCAATCTTCCATTTAATTTAAAAAAAACTCGTCACGCAGATATTGTATTAGATAAAATTACCACAAAGAGAAAACTAGATCCAGCAATGATAATGATAATGTCTTACGATAATGTTTGATACGTATGTAACAAGGAGGGAAGACATATCATACTTATCAACACTTTTTTTTATGGACAACGGGGAGACTCTTACCCTTCATGATACCCGATGTTTAGTATTGATAAGGCTGAAGATGGAAGCGAGCCTCTCCCGGAATCCTCGTCACTGAGGAACTGGCTATGTTGTCTCTATCTGCCGGAACACAACAAAGCTGAAAACATTGTTGTTATGGCGTCCGGCTTAGATAAGATGGTGGTAGCTAGCCAGGCGGACTCACAACAAGTCCTACTACCAACCAAACCGAATACCTACAATATGTACCCCGGCTGCGAAACGAACCCAGGACCCCTGGGTCTGACACTGGTGGTTGTTACCATTTTGAGAACACACCGAAGTAAGGGCAGTTCGAAGGCACCAGGAATAAACTTGTTGCATTTAGAATTTAAGAGAATCGAATATAAGTTGCTCTTTTAACTTTATATTTTTAAATCAGAATGAGTCAAGATTTAATTTGAATAGTTCGATAATAAAATTAAGATTCAAGAATATTAAACCTAAATTATGACTTTTCAGACGCCAAGTTCTTCAAAGAAACATACACATTCTGCGATTAGACACGTCCAGTGCGTATTCAGCCATGTCCGCTCAACGCCTGGGTTTCACCTGCGTCTATAAAGCGTATTATAAAGATCTTACCAAAGACGGTCAACCGCTGATAGTCCCTAAAGAACCGCACATAGAAGACTGTGTCTTTATTAAAGTTCTTTCAAACTCAAATTGTAACTAATCTCCTATTTTTGAGACCATTATAAATTTTGAACTTAATCACCCACAAACTACTTACAATTTCTAAATGTAAATAAACGACTTAACGATTTTTTTCGATTTTGTACTTATATAATAACATTTTCTCCTTTCAATTTTTTTTTTGTAATTTAATAAAAGCGTTTGAACATATAAGTCACTTACAAAGTTACAATAATCTGATTTTATCGTTCACTCCCATTGTTTATTTATTTATATTATAGTTACTGAAATATGCGGTGTCATCATTTATTTAAAAACCTATCGAGCAATAAAATTATTATTGTCCACATTTCCTATTTTTAACGATCTAGTATGCCACAAGGGTATTATTTAGGGCCGATGATGTTTACTCACATAGCCTTCTGGACATTGTTAAAGAATATAAGATCCTCCCCTGTACTGGCAAGAGACATATTTCTTATAACTATAAAAATTCTATTGTCTCGCTCATTGCCAGCCAAAAGGTTTATCTACTTTTTTTTCGAAACCATTTGAAATATGATGATTGAACTGTTTTCTATACTAATATTATGAAGAGGAAAATTACGATTGTCTGTTTGAATTGAAAAGGCTCCGACACTACTAGACCGATTTGAAAAATTATTTCACCGTTGGGAAGCTGCACTATCACCGAGTAACATAGGCTACATTTTATCCCGATATTCCCACGGGAACGGGAAACACGCGGGTGAAACTAAAATTGTTCGTCCGATACTCAAGTTTATCTACAAATAAAAAACAGATTAATTTTAGAGTCGGGTATACGGTATATTGTAACGTGACATCACAATAATTTATTAATTTATCAAGTTAATAAAATATTTACAAATCAATTATTTGTCACCGCAAGCACCAATTGTAAAAAGTGGAATGGTTTCCCTAGAAAGAAAATGGTTAATTAAATAATTAACTATTCAATAAACAAGTAAGTAGGCTACACTAATAGTAAATTAACAAGCAGAAGGCCTAGTGTAGCAAATTTCCAATCGTTACTATCCTCATCAGGTATTTTTAATGTTCCCACTGCTGGGGCACTGGCTTCCTTATGGATGGATAAGGAGAATAGGCCACCACGCGGGCCAAATGCGGATTGGTGGGTTTTTACGACTGAAAATGCAGCAAATGAAACGGCTTGACGTGCCTTACGAAGCACGGAGGAGCTCGAGATAGTTAATTATTGGTCACCCATCCCGTGACCGACTATTGCGAAAGTTGCTTAACCTAAGCAATCGCAGGCCGAGCACACGAACAACTGCGCCACGGGCTACGTTACTATCGCGTAAGACTAAAATGACAGATAGGACCTTAAAACAATGGGAATAAGGTTGAGAACTAAACTCATAACACTAACTTGGGCGTAAGCTAGTTGTGAGAAAATTCAATAGCTACCGACTGTGGTCACAGCATTCTTAACCTTATTTCGAGGGAATAAAGTGGTATTTACCTGCATTGAGCCTCGTTCGTAGATGCCAAATACATCCTCTTCAAGCATATCGGAAACCACGAGTCCTGGGAGCAAGTCACCTGTTTCTCTGTAAAATAAAAAGCACGTAAGTACCTATACGAAATACGTAGGAAGGTATTTGGCTATCAAGCATCGAGAGCCTAATGTGAGATTGCAAACTTATTTACTACCACGTTATGTACCGACTTCACGCTCCGTCTTACCAGAGCATGCCTGCACAAACCGGTTCTTTTATTTTTTATTTGAAAGAATATTTACGCTTCCTCAGAAGGTAGTCGGTGCTATCGGTGTACACGTCATACCTTCTGCTGTTGCGAGTAGTTGCTGTCGTTTATTGATTTTAGTTAATTTGCAGAGAAATGAATTTAGTGGGAATATATTATAATTTATTTTTGTATATGACTCGACATTCATCATCCGCACCGCTAAAGAGTGGAACTCCTTGCCTCAGTCTGTGTTTCCTGACACTTACAATTTGGGGGTCTTCAAGGCACGAGTGAATAGGTATCTTCTAGGCAAGCGCGTTACATCCTAGATCGCATCTTCGCTTTCCATCAGGCAAGATAGCGGTCAAGCGCTTTACCTATCTAATAATAAAAAGTAATAGATCTTATAGATCTTAAGCAATGAGTAAGTTTGAGAACTTAAAACTCTAAACGCAAATGCAATTGTAACGTTTGGATATTTGCAAATTCACACTAGGCCCTCAGTTTCTGATATCGATAAAAATAATCAGCATAAAAGAGCTACGAAAGAGTTTAATAATTGTATTAACTAAAGAGTGAAATGCAAGGTAGAGTTTCGATTAATCCGGTTCTTTAAGATGGCGATACCCACCGATTGTAACTTTTAATCCTGCTAACATACATCCCTACAACTTACACAATCTATAAAAATAACCAATTTTATTCATAAAAATATTCCAATAATAATTTAGCATTCGCCTTCAGATTCTATATGAAACTTTTTAGGTACTAGACAAAATTTTAAAAATATAAGTACCTACACCAAATGGGGTATGATTATGAAATTCATCGCCTAATCCTTATGATCTAACTATGATGAAGATGGTGTTCAAAATAATTATATTAAATAATGCTTTATAACAATTTATTACAATCAAAATATGTCTACTAAAAAAAAAAAAAAAAATTTTGGTAGCTACACAAATATCATTTATTAACAAAACAAATGTAAGAATCGAGATTTATTTACAAGACATATTTGTAATTCCATAATAGTTAATAATGTACAGTCAACAGCAGCTACGGCTTTACACTTTGACCTTGAGAGCCCTTACGTCGCTCAAGGTCAAAGTGTAAAGTGTATGTAAGTGACAAAAATATATTTTTCTCTTTTCCAACATAATTATTTTAAAATAATTTGTATGATTTATTTACAGATTTATTTACATTATTTTTTGTATAAAAGATTTTGTTCATTTACATTTACAAATACATCAAAATAATCTAAATTATTTACATATTTTTACTTTAGCTAAAAGCAAAACATAATCGAGTCAAATAGCAATTAAATAATAAATATTACTAGTCAATGCTTAAAACTACTAGCTATTTACACACTTTTACAAAATCTATTAACATTAAGCCAAAGTATTTGATATACAAACAAAGGTGAATATTGAAGATGAATCTACTAATTTAAGATTTTTAAGTTATCGCATTTTTTCAAATCTATTTTTATACGTACCTTTGTGCATTTTCGATTCCTGTCTGATAATAACTTGTGACCGAGGCGATTTTTTATCAAAATTTTTCTATTAAAAAAAATATGAAAAACCTACTACATTCATAAAGGTGAAAATGAACGAACGAATTGTCTTGACATATTGTCTACGCAAACAAAAACCTAACAACACAGTCACAAAAATATTTAGTTGCTTTTTTAGGAGTCGGTAATGCACGGCTTTACATTTTTGTCAAATTTCTACAATCGACTTTGAACTTTAACGCCCGAAAACCTTTAATTACTCGCGTCTATTAAATTCCAATAACGCTCGCGTGAGGTATATTTTGCTCCAATCTTAAAAGTCGAATCATATAAATATTTCCTGCTTTATATTATATCTATTTATTACAATTATCAAGAATCAAGATCATAGTATAGAATAACATTCTTTTAAACAGTCAGTTTTAGTACTTAAATAATGAAAACATCAATTGATATTTACTGGAACATTTAAATTACCGCCTCTGTGGTCTAGTGGTAACAACCACCGGTATCAGACCCAGGGGTCCCGGGTTCGATTCCCAGCGGGGGTACAATTTGTATTCGGTTTGGTTGGTGGTAGGACTTGTTGTGAGTCCGCCTGGCTAGCTACCACCATCTTATCTAAGTCTGACGCCATAATAACAATGTTTTCAGCATTGTTGTGTTCCGGCAGTTAGAGATAAGATAGCCAGTTCCTCAGTGGTTGAGGATTCCGGGAGAGGCTCGCTTCCATCTTCAGCCTTATCAATACTTAACATCAGGTATGATGAAGGCTAAGAGTATCCCCGTCGTTAATAAAAAATAAAAAAATAAAAATTGTGAGTTTATCACATATCATCATAAAATGATAATTACAGACATGCTGATGGCATGTAGCTTACGAAATTCTAATTACCTTGTCCTTGACACTTGAGCAAATATGTCATTTTTTATAAAATATCACTTAACTATCACTAATCGAGGCATTGGATACATTCAAACATTACGTGGGGTAAAATATACCCCACGCGAGTAATTAATGGTTAATAACCTATCTGTAGATACAGATAGGGATATCTTAGATAGTTGCCTATGGCTAGGATATTTATGTTAACATGACCAAAATAACGACGGTTGCTAGGCAACGAACCCAGTATCCTAGGCAACAATCTGAGAGAGCAGAGAGCTCAATCCATATCTACGGATAGGTTATTGATTTCGGGCGTAAGACGCTAAGTTTGGAATAGTCTGAGAAAATTGTTATTTTTTATAAGCAAAAGTAGTTACCGTTGACTAAACTGTATACACTGTATACTACTGTATAAACTGTTTGATTTAGGCAGACTATACAAGCAAATAAGCTACGCTTACCGGGGACACGTGTTCGGCAAGCTTTTGCAGTGACACTGCATAAGAGCTGCTCCTTACGCGTTTTGTATTCCATTTAATTGGTCTTTTTAAACGTCAAGATTCCATTGGCTCATTTATGGAAGCATTTATAAGCCAATTAAAACTAACGAACCCCTATTTCGAGTATCGGCACCCCGAGCTTTTATCAAATTTGTTTTTGTATGGAACTTCATTGAACAAAACATTTTTGGTACATAGTCTATGGATGTAGACGATTTTTACAGTTTTAAGCACTACAAATGACTAAGAATGTGAATCACTTTTTCTCACTAGCCAAAGCTTGTCCTAAAGAAGCAGTAGCAACTGTGGGGTTTGCTGCCGTTACAATCTTTTCCAACAGAAGTCTTGTATGGATCTGAAAGTAATAAAATATGATTCGTTTAATTAACTATTTTCTGAGATAGTATTATATTATTTAATATTATTCTTCCAGTAATAACGGGCTTCTAAGATATTACTGTGTTCATTGAGAATAAAATAGTAGGTTAGGCAGGTACATCTGGCTATAAAAATATTTAGGGAATCATCAAGATACTTTTGTTGGTGTTGAATGAATCTGAAGGTTACCTATTGGGTAAGTAGATACTGTCCACCAAACAATAATTATATATTCAGAAGGTGTGAAATAAAACCAAGAGATTGGGTGACGAGCGGCCAGGACTGGCGCGCAATGGTAACTACTATTTTATTTGCTTTGAATTATACAGGTATACATACTACATAGTTACATCTACCTATGTGGTGCAGCGGTTCTGGGAATTTATGTGTGCCTACATCAGCCCCCCCCTTAAAGAAAAGAAAAGAAAAACATTGATTGGAAAGGGAAAAAAAAAAAAAATATCAATTTACAATTTTATCCGATGTTAAATTTATCAATTTGAATACAGTATAAAATTATTACTATTACCGCTGCACGAATCCCGAACATTGTTTACGAAGTGAAACATCATAACGCTGATAACTACTGTGACTCGAATAACATAATGTGAACTGAAAACAATAGGTATAAGTATAGAACATAATTTTACATTACAAATTTCGTTATCTTACATTTGTTTTTCCTGTTGTTTATTTATATTGAAAATAAAAACAATACAAATATAGTGACTTTAATTTTACAACTTTAATTTTAATTATTTAATCACAAAACCAAAATGTTGCAAAAATTTACTTTTATGCAATTACAAAATATTTAAATGTTTATATATACCTTATTACTAGTAACATTACATGGAATATGCGTTTTGCGTTCCTTGCGGAGAGGAAGTTGTTGTTTGTACCACCGGTACCGTATGTACTTTGACCACAGGAGGCGTTGTACAAATCGCAGCTGACGCTTCCTTGCGGAACCAACTTCGCATTCTCTTCTTAAACTGACTTTTCAACATAAATATTATCAGCACTCCAAATACTACTGCAATTACTATCAGGACAATTCCCATAAAATTCACTTTTTCCCCAATATTTTCGTTGGATACACTCTGTGCAAGTGCCACATTGTTTTGTTGTGGTTTACTATGATAATAACCCATTATGTAATTCGTTAAGAAAACTACAAAACAACCGCAACTGTTTAAATTCTGAATGTAAAATAAAAATTTATTATTAAAATGTCAGTTTAAGTAGTGTGAAAAATCAAACGATTTCCACATTACGAAATACGTTTTTAGTGCATTCAGCTATTCCTATATGAACTTAGATAACCTTTTATGAACTACATAATTTTCAAACGATTGCAAAATTTTGTCCAAGCGTTTACTTTACACATTGCCAAACATTTTTTAAACGAATTATACATTTAATAAAAGTACATGGCTACATTATTACGTAACAGTACGATTACAATATTATATTATACTTTTTCTGTCTAGCCCTACGACATAAGTCTTGGGATCGGTGTTTCCTACTGCAATACAGCATACCACTAGACGAAAAATAATCCTAACATACATGCTAAGTAAATATAGTATACAACCCTAACAAACATAACACATGTTCTAGGTAAGTAAAAACTATTTAAGTTACTCACAAAATCTAACCGGTCTCTTGACCTGTCGGCCACTACGAGTGGTAAAGGTATGTGCAGACGTTAGATTATCTTTATTACTCGTCGCGGCTTTATTTTTATCCGCGCTACTAGATAATTTACCATCCTGAGTATTTGTTGGTAAACAATCGTTTTGTCGCTGGTTCGGTGAAATGGGTTCGTTGTTGATAACGTAAGCTGGTTTTAACCTATCGATAGACACTTTTACATTTTTACCGAGCATTTGTAAAACAAAACATTTATCTAACCTCTCTATAACACGATAAGGACCCTCGTACGGAGGTTGCAATGATCTTTTAACTAAGTCAACGCGAACGAAAACATGTGAACAGGTAATTAAATCTGAATGAACAAAAATAGTACGCGAATCTCTTTGTTTTACAGGTTTTGGTTTAAGCCTTTTTATGATATCCCGAACGTTCTCCGCGTATTCAAATGAATCGCTATATTTACTATTGCAATTACTAGAACAGTCATAAAAATCTCCGGGCATTCTTAATGTCTTACCAAAAACTAGCTCGGCAGCACTCACTCCAGTGTCACTACGTGGTGCTGCTCGTAATCCAAACAACACGGTAGGCAGCTCCTCGACCCATTTACCTTGGTCACCTCGGGCCATTAGCGCTGCTTTCATCGAACGATGAAACCTCTCCACTGCCCCATTACTCTGCGGATGGTAGGCGGTGGTACGTAACCTATTAATACCTAGGCATTTCATCAGTTCGTTGAATAAGCTGCTCTCGAGTTGCCTGCCCTGGTCAGTTGTAATCCTAACAGGACAGCCATATCGTGAAATCCAACCCTCATACAAAGTTTTAGCTACCGTTTTAGCATAAATGTCTTTCAGTGCAAAAACTTACGGCCAACTCGTGGTCCTATCGATAATCGTTAAACAATATCTAAATCCATCTTCCGAAATGGGCAACGGTCCTACCAGGTCGACATGAATGTGGTCAAAACGGCCACAAGGTTCAAATTGTCCTAACCCTGACATCGTGTGCCTAACCACCTTTGATTTCTGACATTGAATACAGGTTTTAGACCAATTTCTTACGTCTGTATTCATGCCTGGCCAAAAATATTTTGATGTTACCAATTTTGTAGTCGTCCTAATTCCGGGATGAGATAGATCATGAACTGCGTGAAATGCATTTTTCCTAAATTCCACAGGTAAGTACGGCCTGATGATGTTAGACGAGACCTCACATATAAGTTCGTTCCGAGAATCGGTCAAAACAATTCGCTTGAAATTTATTCGCCCACTCGCTTGCTCTAACAACTTCGTCAGCTCGGTGTCCGCTTGCTGCGCTGCTGCTAACTCAGCGTAATTAATCACCGTGGGACAAACAATAGTGTCAACACGCGAAAGTGCATCCGCTACAACATTATCACTACCACTAACATGCTTAATATCCGTGGTAAACTCACTTATAAACATAAGTTGCCTAATTCGTCTAGGCGTTTCTTTATCACTAGGTTTCTTTGAAAACGCAAATACTAGAGGTTTATGATCGGTAAAAATGGTAAATGGTCTACCTTCCACTAAGTATCTAAAATGAAGTACCGCTAGATAAATTGCCAATAACTCACGATCGTACGCACTATACTTAAGTTGAACGTCATTGAGTTTTCTAGAAAAATAACCTATTGGCTTCCAGTGCGCCCCTGTCCTTACTTGTAGTACACTACCTACGCAATCGTTCGACGCATCGGCCATAATAGCAAGCTCCGCGTTCTTAACCGGATAAGTTAACTCTGCGGCGCTTTGTAAACTGGTCCTACATTTGTCGAATGCGGCGTCAGCTTCAGGTGTCCACTGAATAATAGATTTGTCTTTCTTTTTAGCACCTTTTAAATATTTATTTAATTCCGCCTGATTTTCGGCTGCTCTAGGTAAACTCGCCCTATAAAAGTTTGTCATCCCCAAAAAACGTCGTAACTGTTCAATCGTTTTCGGTTTAGGAAAATCGATTATAGCTTGCACTTTATTTTTCAAAGGGGTAATCCCGGACGCAGTAACCTCGTATCCCAAAAAATCGAGTTTCTCCTGCCCGAACAAACATTTTGATAAATTAATTGTGATTCCAAACTGATTTAACCTTTCAAAAATAGCTTTTAAATGTGCTCTATGCAACTCTTCTGTTTCGCTTGCGACGATGACGTCATCAATGTAACAAAAATAGAAAAAATCTGAATAATTATTACTTTTTTTAGATGGTTCGACTTTCAATTCCGTAAACGAATTTTCTAACCCTTGAAAAACGGTGTTGTTCATGAACCTTTGGAATGTCTGCGCCGCGTTTCGCAAACCGAAGGTCATTCGAGGAAACTCGTATAGTCCAAAAGGTGTCGTTATCGCGGTTTTTTCAATATCCTCAGGCGCTACTAAGATATTATGGTAAGCTCGATTAACATCCAACCTCGAAAAAAAATGTTTATTACCTAACACGTAAGTAAAATCGTGTAAACGTGGTATAGGGTACCTATCTGGCTTAGTAATAGCGTTTAAGGCCCTGTAATCCCCACAAGGACGTAACTGTCCATCCTTTTTCGGCACGACATGCAAGGGACTCGCCCACGCACTTTTCGATGGTCGACAAATACCAAGCTCTTGCATACGTCTAAATTCCTCCTTTACCGCGCTATACCTTTCGGGTGCTAAAGGCCTAGCCCGCGCGAACACCGGGGAACCGACGGTTTCGATATGATGATATACCGAGTGCGGTGGGTTTTCCCTAAAAGACACGGGTTTCGTGATTTCTGGAAATTGTGACAGTAAATCCGAATAAACATTATTGCTATTTACTGTAGTCAACGACGAACCATTCCACGAAATAATTGAACCAACAACACTCAAGTTAGTAATTTTATCTAAAAGTTTTCTACCACTTAAGTCAACAAGTAATTTATGATGCAGTAAAAAATCAGCGCCAATTATTGGCTGATTAACATCTGCCAAAATAAATGTCCAAGTATAAGGTCGCCGTAACCCTAAATTCAACGTTAAAGTTTTTAGTCCAAAAGTTTTTATTACGGAACCATTAGCGGCGTACAATTTAAAATCAAATTTATCAACATTATACTTAAGAAAACAATTCTTACTTGCAGGTAAAACAGATACATTAGCTCCGGTGTCAATTAGAAAACGCATACCTGATACTTTATCGCACACTATGAGGCGGTTATTCGTAGTGCAGGGGCCCGCCATCGGCTGCACCACGTTTAGTTTTCCGGCTGCTTGTTAACCTTCTCGCCTTTCCAGTTACATGGCTCGACGCACTTGACAGCTCTCTCCCGATAACGGAAATGGTAAAAACACAGCCAGTTTCCGCTTTTCCGATTGCTGCCGCTCCGCGATTGTGATCTGCTGTTCCGCGATGAAGCTCTGGAGTCATATCCGCTGCGACTCTTCTGCCTTGATCTGCCTCTTTCAAGGTTACTCAGGCGCAGATTTATCTTGGCCAGCTGTCCCAGGAGGGCGTCCGTGCCATTGGCTGATTTTCCCGGATTTTCCGTGGTCTCCGCTACTTGCACTGCTCCCATACTGGTGTTCTCCAAGACCTTGTCTGCTATTTTAGCCAGCACGTCCAGGTCTTTTGCGTCCGCCACTGCCAGTACTGCTTTGATCGCCGTTGGCAGGTGTGATTGCCATAATACCGTCAAGGTTTCATCAGGCACCCTCTCTTGGGCTAGATTGCGCATTCTGCGCAGGAGTTGTGATGGACGCTGATCTCCCAGCTCCATTTCTCCAATTAGCTTCTGGACCTGCCTGCTAGCGGACTCCTCAAAAATGATCAGGAGCCGTTCCTTGAGCATCTCATACTTATTAGTGTCAGGTGGTTTGACGAGTATGTCTGTCACCTGGCCTATAATTTCCTTGTTCAGCTTCGTAATCACGAGATCATATCTGGCTAAATCTGACAATCGTTGCTGGTTGATTGTAGATTCCAACCTGACGAACCAAACACGAGGTTGATCGGGCCAGAATTCCGGAATCCGTGACGCAATAGTTATCTGCTCTAAAGCTGCTCCAGGTTGTTGTGATGCCGCAGCAGGATGTGAAGGCGCCCCCATATTTGGTTGCAACACCGGAGTAGTCATGATTAAAAATCGATCACGTACAACTGTAAAGTTCGGTAACGTGAAACCTTTGAGTCCGGGCCCCGAGACTAAAGGGAGTTATCACTGCGCGTCAGTAATTATGTCACACGGGCCAACTAATTTTATTCACATAATAAAATCCTTGAAATTTATTTTCACGGTCACTAGTGTTCACTTTAGGGGTCACCAATGTTGGTGTTGGATGAATCTGAAGGTTACCTATTGGGTAAGTAGATACTGTCCACCAAACAATAATTATATATTCAGAAGGTGTGAAATAAAACCAAGAGATTGGGTGACGAGCGGCCAGGACTGGCGCGCAATGGTAACTACTATTTTATTTGCTTTGAATTATACAGGTATACATACTACATAGTTACATCTACCTATGTGGTGCAGCGGTTCTGGGAATTTATGTGTGCCTACACTTTAAAACATGAAATTACTCACTTCATTGGTATTTTCTTTAGCCGCTTCACGCACTTTTTCTAGTTCTTCAGCAAGATATTTTGACTTTTCATGTGCTTGTCTACGTTGTACTACATATAATTCTCTGAAAATCATTATGGGGAGAGTTATATTATCATAAACTAAGGAATAAAGAAAAGAAGATAGCAAAAAAATAGCAGTTATATTTACTCTGTCATTAGGTAAATGTGGAAATCTCATTAGATTGTCTTAAGATTTACTTTTAGTTTATGATTCCCGTTTAATTTTACAAGGGCAGCTAATTGTGAGCATTCGTCTTGCAGTTGTGGAGGGTAACCAACTTTCGCGAGG
The DNA here is from genome assembly GCA_910589605.1 of Chrysoteuchia culmella. NCBI lineage: Eukaryota > Metazoa > Arthropoda > Insecta > Lepidoptera > Crambidae > Chrysoteuchia > Chrysoteuchia culmella. The sequence goes on from OU342657.1 coordinate 4,867,980, forward strand.
ACCACTCACAATATCAGCCATGTTAAGCCATTGGTACAAGCCGCATTTGTAGTAACAAAAAAAAAACCATTTTGTAAAAAATTATAAACTTTTTTCAGCAATAAATAGGGCATACTGAGTAAGTTATTAAAATTACTAAATGATTACATTATAAAAAAAATACATTTTAAGACTGACTAACAGGCTTATAATATACATACATAAAGTATACAGGATGGTCCAAGCCGACTGGATATAATTTTGTTTTCCACGCCTCTTGCTCGAAAAGTTATTCATTATAGCGTACCAGAGAGAACCTAAAATAAAATTTTAAGCCCTAGGGCAATAAAGTAATTTGAAAGTGGAACTAACCGCGACCACAGATTACTAAATAGTTACTATGTAGCAAATACTTCACTCAGTGGAAAATATGCGACCACGAAGAAAAAATGGCGACCCAATCTTTTTTTATTCTGTAATCATAACGAAACCCTTTTTTTTATATCAACCTTGTGCAAGCAATTTATTTATTACTTTTCCACATATTTTTTGGCATTTTCTTTGTGTAAAGTGTTTAACTGATAGGTGCTTTCTTAAAAAATATATCTAGGCTGACTATTTTAAGTTATTTTTTTTTTATAAATCTTAAAATTTCTTCGATTAATTTTTTTGCGGTTCCAATTAGGCTACTATCTATGAAACAATTTATATCCACTAGGCAGGGACCACCCTATATACCAAATAAATTGCATTTACCTTATGACAAACATCTGCAAAAGACATCCTACCATAGCAAGGCCGCAGCACGTAAGGATGATTATATAATTTGGCACTTTTTTCAACCCCTTGAAACCATAGAAAGAATCACTCTGTGATGTATTCTGAGACTGTTGACTTTGGCTCTGGTATTGATATTGATAGGCGTATTGATTATATGCAGTTCTCCTCATGCTGAAAATATATCAAAATCATATATAAATTACAAATGAAAAGCGAGACTATGTTTGATTAGGAACGGTAAGCAGCACATATGGCTTTACATTTGCACTACCAAAGTATTACGAGCAACTTAAGGACGCTCTCAAGGTCAAAGTATAAGGCCGTAGCTGCTGTTGACTGTATTTTACTTAAGTAATTTGCTTAATTGTACTGACGTACAACTCATCTGTTCATGGCTATTGGGCTGCTCGCAGATAAAACATAAAGAAAAATAAATTTATGTTGTGACTACAAAACCTAGTCTAACTTAAGTTACTTGGTTTGGAATTGATGATGTCTATAAGTAAGAGATCTGAATGCGACATCCAAATTTATAAGCCAAGTCTAACTTTAATATTGTAATAAATTATGAAACAACACTATAGTAAACAGCAATCTCCATGGTAGAGTAGTAGGTACACCAGTTTCAAGGTGTCGCTTACTCTGAGGTCCGGGTTCAAATCCCGGTAGTAGCAAATGTTCATATGATGAATATGAGCATTTGTACCTGAGTCATGGATGTTATATATATTTCTACACATAAATACTTATATATATACTTAAGTATAATTAGATGAATTTATATTGTAAGAAATATTTATTTATTAGTAAACAAAATATCTTGTAATCTATTTTTAAAGTATCTTCAGAAATCATACATACTTGTAAGGGTTATATGTTTTATAAACATATGCAGAGCTGGGAGTATTTATTGTACTGTCATATCTGGCTCGACTGCCAGGTTTGCCAAGGATATTATATGCCTCTACTATTTGAACAAACTTTTCTTGGGCTGCTGCATCTTTGTTTTTGTCAGGGTGAAACTAAAACAGTTTTAAAATTTTTAATATTATGCAACTTCTTTCCAAAATGTTACTCATATTGTCATCATTATGAATAAACTTTGATTTTACTTCTTTGCTCATTTTGATGAATGCTGCTTTAATTTCTTTTTCTGTACAATTTTTGCGGAGCCTGAGAACTTCATAGTGTGTTTTTCTAGCGAAACTGAAAAAGATAAATGCACTTAAAATAGATTATAAAATAAGATCAATATTCCAAGAACACATGATATCTGCATAGACCCACCAGTAACATCTCACAAATGTCTTCAATAAATTATATTCCAGTTGTCTCCCTACAAAATACATGTCGATTTTGTCTAGCCAATTTCTCTAAAAAAATATTGGAAGTGGTTCATATTTTATAAAATTATTTATTTGACAACCTCCATTGTTGGTGTTGCATTGCAGAGATGTCAAAACGATGTCTACAAAAAGAAATGAAATGACAGAGAGACAGCTGTCAATGGTAGACAGTGACACTGACAGTGATAATCAGACTTTTTTTATTCTTTTGGATTCCGAATACTGTCCTCTGGTCTATTTTAACATTAATTTACTGGACTAAATAGTTTTTTCGGTTATTATTATTATTATTTACGTCTTCAACTTAATACTGATTATTATGCATTGACGATATAAATACATAATGGTCTTTCACAACATTTTCTCTTAAAGGTATTATATTTCCAAAAATAGATTAGAAGAGATTTCGGAAATTTTCATTTACCGTTTTTGATGACGTATTTCCCGCGCCTTAAACTGACATTTAAAGTGTCAAAGTAAAAACCCCAAACAAACGAAAAACTCAAAAAATATCAAAATCACTACATATGTAACTTGTTAACTATTTAGATATTGTGTAATGGCATAATAAATAATATTTCCACCAAGTTATGGTTTGATGTAAGTATTATCTTGTTTTGCCACCATTCTTACTTACGTTTGCGAATCGCTCTTATTTTATACCTACTTAGTACCAATAAGTAATAATGTTAATCCGAGAGTTCGAGACTAACAAAATGCAAGTGTAGGTACGTACCCATTATATTAACCCCAACCTAAGTTACTGATAGATTTTATATTTAGTTTTATAAATTATTCATCTATTCTTTACCAAGTAGGTACACTTACCTAATATTGTAAATGTAGGTACCTATTGCTAAAGCTTTGCGACAATAAACTCACGTTTTGCTATCTTTTCAATAAAACATTACAAAAGATCTTACAGAAGTAGTTGCTTAGCATTTATTTAAAGCAGCTTAAACACTTAACATGGCATATACATAGTCAAACTTTTTATAACTTTTTGATTAAGTATATTTTCTTGTTGACTATAAATATTAAAATATTTATAGTCAAACTTTATTTTTGTAGGATTTTAGAAACCTTTTTTTAATTAGTTCTGTAGAGATCAGACCAAACCGAAGTAACCATATAAATAAAGCTTTCGGGCTTTATTTATCGGCGACAAGACGACGAGACGCAACGAAAGACACGACACGGCATCGCCAGAGGGCGGAGCGGAGGCGTTCCACTTGACAGTATTCGCGCGGCAAGCGACGCGGCTGGACGTACGGTCATGCGAGAAGCGGCTGGCAGAATGGCCGAGCTCGAGTTCGAAGCACCGCTCGCGCAAATCGAAGATGCGGACGATTGTCTCTCCTCGGCGGATTACCCGCAAAAGACAATAAACGGTAATGACATCCATCTCAACAATATCAACAACCTCAAAAGTGAAATGGTCAAAATGAAAACTGACTCCAACAAAATAAACGATAACGAAGAACCAAAACCGATAAAGTGCAAACAGGACAATTTGCAAAATGGGGAAGGTGACAATTTCACAGAGACTTTCTCTGGTTCACTCGAGGACTTGGTGAATACGTTTGATGAGAAGATCACGAAGTGCTTCGGGAACTACGAGGAGAGTGTGGAGAAACTGGCGCCTGTGCAAGTTCGCTCACAGGAAGAGATAATGAACGAATGCCAGTGAGTATCAATTAGCATTAAATAAACACTTAATTACAGCGTGTAAATTATGATATCATCAGTAGCATTAGCTCATTAACTTTTCAGTTTTTTACATAATAGGTGTTGATAACGTTGTTAATAAAATTATTGGATTCTAGGATTATTTAAATTTTGGATAAATAAATTGATCATATTTTAGTAATATAAACAAAAAGGGCGGGCTTTGCGCATGGCACTAGCATTTTGCAGATCGATCGCAGGTTGAAGGGGATGGCGAGGGGTGCGTTGTAGCGGGGGTGGCAACGGGTGACGCATCCACCCGCACCCTACCCTCTTCTCCCTTAACTGTTTCCAACCAATACTGACGAAATACGACACAACGACACGCAAGTGACAAATACATATTTTGTTAAAATATTTTTACATGTAGAGGATAATCCTCCGCCTCTAAATAGAATTATATTTCCCATTGAGTACATACACACCTATTCCGTTTTGTTTCTTGCTTTTTAGCCGAATTAAGAAAATAGAAGGAGGTTCTCAAGTCGACGGTATATTTTTTTATATTTTAGTAGGCATCTCTTGTGCCTTTGTTTGAATTATCTTCTTCTCAATTTAAACATGACTCGTACATAAATTGCGGAATATGACAAAAAAACTCAATTGCAGTATACAATAGAAATTCAAAAGAAACAATACTTATCCATACACTATGAGCACCAACCGCATCTTTCTGCAGGTATCCACGGATAATAATGCAAACAATTTCACACATTTGTTTATTGTCTCTAAGGAAAGAAAGTTTAACTTCTTATCTTAGCTTCTCATGGGAATCAGCGATTGTCTATGTTGGAGTGCTGTGTAGACTTCATCATCTTCAGAATTTATTAGTAACGTTCCTTTTTTTTGTAATGATTGTTAAGGATAATAAATACCTATAAAGAGATAGTATACATGTACCTTTGATTTAACTAGAGAACTATCTAATTTTACTTTAAAGTCAGCTCTTTCATCCCAATATCGTTACATCAGTCTGTATGAGCTTAATGCATGGGCGTTGAAAGAAATCTTCAATATTCAGATAGAAAAATATGTGTCAACTTTTATAATAAAATGCAGATTATTCTCACAGTTTGAGTCTAGTATTATATCTTGTATTATTTATAACTAATACTATATCTAGTATTATTAATAAATAATAATTTACAAGATCTAAAATTTGTATGTGTACAACTCTTTCTTCGTGCTACCTATGTAAACTATAACGTTTGGAAGCGATCCAGATGACCTGAATGCCAGTATGTCGGGGCAAAGCATTAAATTGGGTTTTACGGGAATTTAAGTATTTATGAGGAAAAAGAAATGGGGTTCTAAAATGTGAAGATAATATCCAAGTACAAAAAAAGTGCACCTCATTCATTTGGTCGCCAAATAAATAGCATCCAAAACTAATTGTATGTTAACTCATTAAAGTTTTACGGTATGTGAATACAATCGTTTTCAAAAAGCCAGACAGGTGTTTGCATTGATTTAGTCGATGATTCGCAAACGGACGTAGCAGATGGTAAACCCACCTTGCTCACTTGCCCATCCCAGCCAATATGAACACCTTGCCGAAATCTTACAGCATGTGGTAAAATGTATTCCTTATTTTCCAAATCGTTTTCGTCCTACCTTGCATGCGTAAGTAATATGATCTACCACCTAAACGATGAAGTAACAATATTATTGTAAATAAATCATCGATCTGGAAAATCATCGTCGGTCGTTTACTTCTAATCTAATCGTAGACTGCTACCGTAATCAAATCAAAAATCAAATATTCAGCTGTTTTTGTGCACTTCCGATTAAAAAGAGATTCAATATAATAAAATCTGATTATGATTCTTTAGTGCGTTTAGTATTCACGTCATAACCCATCACAATAGGCCACGGCACACGCTGCACGTCTGTCCGGCTGCAAGCTTTGAATTGAAATGAGTTGCAACCTATTTTTTGCATAATTTGACTAAAATCAGTATTTTCTTGCAATTGAAAAACAATTTGCAATAGCGAAATTCTTATCATTGGCATTTCGTCAAAAACTTCGAGTGAATTCTTCAATTTAGACCAACATTTTAAAAGTAAAATAATTATAACAATTACCTTGAATTCTGTAATCGTTCCGGTCTTTATAATTTTATTTCGCTAATTTCGTTCTAATTATAAAACTAAACTATCAATACATAACAGTTGAGAACATAATTTTATGCCTAAATTAAAATTAGTCTATGACCTTACATGTATGAAGTTACTTGCGTGCTTGAAATTAGATTTCATAACCACAAGGTGCCCGTCTCAGTTTCCAAACGCTAAATTGGTAATGGAAGTATAGGTACCTTAATTGAGATCGCGTGTCTAAATCTTTGAAACAATTAAGTGAGTAATGTTAAAATGCAATAAATAACTTTCAAAAATATTAATAGGAGTTTCATAAATTGGTGTTACGTTAGTAGTTTCATTACCGCATTTAAGTCATCATAAGTTTTATGTCGCAAATGACTTAACGCTTAAAGAAATACTTTAGCCTTAACTGTACATAATTCTTATTTGAATACAAAGGCTTTATACTAAGTGTTGTAAAAATATATTCTAACGGGCAAAGTGTCTCAATTAGCAAGTTTATCGCGAGTTCCTCCGCGGAAGTTCGCCCTAGATCTCGTGCGCTGTATGTTAACGTTGCATCTACAGCAGACTACAATTTGCATGCAGAGTCCTCATTTGCATGTCCCAACGGCTTAACATAAGCTAATTGATGATCTTCACTTTCCTTCTTTCGATTTGCTATTCTGTGTGCTTCTTAATGTTTAATATTGATAACCAAAAAAGCATATGTTGTCGCTTTCTTTTGGTAAACAATAACTCGAATCGTTTATTGTTTCTCAAAAGTCTAAACCATCAGATTAAAGAACTAGTAGTTTTCCTTTCTTAATGACAATTCTGCTTTAACGTTGTAATCATGACTCAAAACAACGATAAGGGGGAAATCTAAAAGCAAATAATATCATCAGACGTATTCATAATATTATCCTGTAATCATCGCTACACATCAAACTACATAATATCTGTTCCGTAAACAGTATAACATCGTGATGTACCCTAATTGATCTATACATTGCGTTGCGTCCCTTTCACTTTGATATCACATTTCCTCATTTGAAAATCTATTTGTGAGAACGTCTATGGCATTGTGATTTGCTGACGTTATATCTGCATCACCCACGTAGCAGTAAAATTTGAGGTGAACATGCCATAAAAGAATACCAGAATTTATTTTGTAGCAAAATTAATTCTGCATCCTCCCACGCTGACCCCTATCTTTTAGCAAAAAATATCTTTGATGAAGTCAGAGTATCCATAAAACCAGTAAAGTTCCTACAACTAAAATTTACACTTTATTGGCATAATACTTAAATTATAGTATACTATATATGTATAACTTACGAGGAGCCTGCAGTGGTTCACGCGCTCGGACTACGATTGTTGAAGGCACGTTATGCTGTTGGTCCCGGCTGCATTTGCAGTCATTAAAACCCAGCAATCCGCATTGGGCCCGCGTGGTGGGTCTTGCCTCGTTCTTCTTATCCATCCATAAGGGAGGCCAATGCCCCAGCAGTGGGGACATTAAAAATGGCTGATAACGACTTAAATTATGACTTTGGAAACGTAAAAACTAAAAATAATTCACAATTCAATAATTCACAGTTATCACAGTAAATAATCCGATTATTATTATTAGAAAGTTAGTGAGGCAATGAACACAACCTTTGTTATGAATTCCCATGCCTGCAGTTGTAAAATGCATTAAACTAAAGTAAGAAGAGATGCGTTAACTATTTCGTTTGTTAATTTAACTCTATTAACTCGGTTTACCTGTTTATTACTAAAGTTTAATCACGTATCATAAAGTCCATCCTCACTTTATCACCTCCAAATACCATAGGTATGTATTATTATTTCTTATAGCTTACCGTGAATAGTATTCTGGTTCATTGTAGTGTAGCAGATGCAATGCAATAAAAATAAGGTCGTTTTCGTCAAACTATCGTTAAATTTTAAGTGACAGAAAATCATCCATCTTTTTTTGTTATCAATGAACATTTAATAGTCTGTCTGTACCATGTGAATTAAGACAAATGGGTTTGTGCTGTCTGATGCAATATGATGATGATGCAGGTTTTTTAAATTATAATCATTTATTCTCAACGGAACTATAGGTAGAAAAATAGATCATAAACTTTTAAAAATATTAAATTCACTTGATTTTCAGTTCGTACTCAAAGTAGTAGCTAAGGAAATTACCTAAGCTCCTTTTACCAGAAAGAAAGAGAAAAAATTAATTTATTTGAAACAAATTTGAAAAAATTACACAAAACACATACTTACTTAAAAATAAAAACAATGAAATTTGTCTCAAAACAGTCACGACTCAGCATAATGCGTGGTCTAAGACCGCCCGCACTACTCTTGACGCGATCGCATTGAGATCGAGATTGAATTAATGTTAAACGTCAGTAAATTGTCTTAAAATAAGTAATTAAACTAAAAATTCATACTTGAAATTAGTAAATAAAGTAATTTTGTACTCTAGTAATCGATTTTAGCGACAATTAAAATCGAATCAACTTCGAAAATCAGTAATAGTTATTGCCATCAATCTCGATCTCAACGCGATTCCGTCAAGAGTAACCCCCCAGCGCTGATCTTCCGTCGTGACCGGTTTGACGACCCGATACGGAGACAAAAAAGACAGAGTAAAAAAAATAAAAACAAAAATTTTCTGTATGGCTCAAATAGTATGACAGTAGTCATACACAGACTGAGTACAGCAATGTATAAGGTTCCTCTTTAAAATATAATAGAATAGAATCAAGGATAAGAAGCCCATGATTTATAGTCTAAGGCATAGGGCTAGGAAATAGCTCTGCGTAAACGTATACAAAGTTATAACTAGCCGGTACAGTGAATTTCTGATATAACTATTTTCAAATTGACTAGGTATAATCAAAATCATTTAAACATTGATTTTTATTGTTCATGTACCCCATAAAACACTTTCGGGATCCCTTTTGTGGCGGCTATAAAACTATTAGACATATATGTTGTAGAACGTGGGCGAGTAACACGTTATTTTAAAGCCTTTAACGTCTCAACGCTTTGCTGACCACGTCGATGGAACGATAATCTTAGGGCTGTGCCCGTCGAACCCGAATCCAAGATTGACTTTATTACTTAAGTTTTGGAAACTTGCGTTCTCAGGTAAGCAATCCAACGGAAAACAGACTAGGCGTAGTTCGAAACGTAATTTTTAATTCCTCGTTACATAAACGGCTTGTTAACGACGAAGCATCGGCGTTAAACAAAAAACTGTATAAAGGCATGACCCGCACCGAGCGCACGCTCGAGTAGGCAGTGCATCGACCATGCAGTCAATAATAGTGGCTTTTACAATGAAAACAATACTCGCTTTAACAATACAGCCGCATCGTACAAAAAATGACTTTAAATGCATATCCATTTAAAAAAAAAAAAAAGGAAATCAGTGCTTTCATGCGTGAAATATTTAGCTTGAACTCGTAATTGGACAAACATTGTAAGGAAGTTTACTTTATAAAACTACCGCAAATATATATTTTTTTTAAATCTCAGCAAAAAAATGTCATTCGATGGCACAGTTCTGCTGTCAACTTATTTTCCGAAGTGCACTTGCAATTCAAATTGTTTGCAAATAATGTTATTTACATCTCAGTGATTACATTTCCAATTTTATACAAATCAGCGATTTACAAATCCCTAAAAAAATATGATCAATCAACTCTTCACCAGGCCAAATGGTTGTTTGTTATGTATTTACAAACTGTGTGCATAGCGTGATAAATAGCTGACTGATGAATGTATATAAATATATAATAAATTAACATCAATAATGAAGATGGACAGTTTAATTTCACTCTTCATCTTAGAAGTATTTTAGACAACTTAGATACAGACAGTGGAGTGGTTATGTTGTATGACGTAAGGTCAACAGCAGTAACACTCAATGTGCGACTTGTTGGTACATAATATTATAATCGAGCAGGACAAGTATGACGCATCCCACGCCATATGTCGCGGTTTCCTTGAAACAGCCGGCTCGCATGCGTTTGCGCAAATTGCTTTTTTTTGTTCATGTTAGATAACGTTTATGGTTTGTCAGTTAGTTTAGATAGGGTGGTGCATCTACTGGAGATAATCTGGGCAAATCATAAATATATCCTTGAAATACAATCATATGTTTATATCCTAGATATTTGGTTGGTGGTAGGACTTGTCGTAAGTCCGCCTACTTACTCTACCATCTTATCAAAGTCTGACACCATTACAGCAATATTTTCAGCCAGGTTGTGTTTCGCAAATTCCTCATGGTTTTTCTCATGATTTTTTTTAGGATTCCGGGAGAAACGCTCTTCCACCTTCTGCCTTATATTATAACTAAACTACTTAACATAAGGCTAAGCGTTTCCCCGTAGTAAAAGAGATATACCCATAGGTCATACATAGGTCATACATAATCGTTGATTTTTATGTCAAATACTTCAGTTCTGTAGAAATTATCGCAGACTGCACTAAGTAGCCGGTATTCATCTCAATGCGATGACCTTCCATCAATTTAAAATAGACATGCCTACTGTTGCTCTGAACAACCCACACACACGAAGAACATTGCGGGTGAGCTCACACGTTAGAACTATCATTTGCAAATCAGACTTAGATTTAAGTGCCTGAATAACTTCTGAATAGATTTTAAATCTAAGTAGTGCCAATTCAACAAAATCGCAAAGGGACCGCGGTAGCATGACGTCATTCCACTTATATCAAAACGACAATTCCTAATCTGTACAAATCGAAAGAAACAATTTCTGTTTACTTATGTAGTTATAGAACAGAAGATTTTTCTATCAGCTTTCCTTTCCAATATCGTTCAATGTTATTATGAATGTGGTGTAGCATGTAAAAAGTTGTGACAATTGTACATACGCCGTGTGCTATATGACATGATTGATGATGATAACGTGGACATAATTGAAGTTTCTTGTACATTGGCCTTTGTCTACTTATCTCGATCATAGTTTACCGTTATGTTACAAAAACAGTTAAGAGAGCGGCAATATACCATTAAAACGACTGTTAAACTACCAAAGACAATTCGAAAGTGTATAGTATAGCAGAAGAAATAGTTTTCCTTAATCAACAAGCCTATTTCTTTCATTGACGTAAATCGCCTCAGTTTGACCGACGTTGTTTATAAATAAATTCTTCGATCAGTTCATTCAAAATTAGTTTAGCACATCCACGTCATCCACGCGGGATTGTTTGTATGACTTCATGTATGACTAAAACTCATTACAAGTCTCAGGAATGAGTAACAGATTTACAATACGTGTATGCAGAAAACCAGCGGAAATTTCAAGTGATTAATAACAAGCTTATTTTTTTTTATGTTTGTAAATAAACTTGCGAGAAATTGGTTACGCACAATTTCGATGTCATCGTTATGTTATCTTTATTATCATGTCCTTGTTCCGAGCAGACTCCTAAACACACGATGTGACCTTGTCCAAACACTCTTTCAAGGACGTACTCCAACGATGTTCCCTCCGAGATCTTTTCAAGGGACCTCCCTCCCCGTTCTCCAAGCACCCAAGCCGTGCGCATGCTTCTAAGCGTTTTATTCTGTCTGACGTAAGACTTATTTTCCTGTGATTTGTTATTTATACTTTTATAAGATCACGCATTTTCAGATTAACTATGAAGTATTCATATGACACGCCCGCTGCTTTACAACTGAGTATTCGAGTTCTTGCCTTATATGACCGCCAGACTTTATCCTCGTCCCGCAAGAGCGGTCACGCTTTAACTCTCCATCCTTTTTACTGTTATGTAAGTTAGTCTTGCAATATGTTTTTTTTGTTGTTAAAATACCATGTAAAATGCGCCGGCTTCGAGACTGCTATTTTCTTGGCACTTTTATGACTGTTAGTGGTAAATCAGTGTCACGTGTTACCTCTTCCCGCGTTCATTTAAGGAATGTCTGTGCTTATAATAACCACGAACCACGATGGGTTAGAATAACGCTGGCTAATCATATCTTTCCTGAAATAGCCTGAAATGCAGCGCGAGTTGGTAGAATCGAAAGCTGTCACTAAAGTCCTTTAGTTAGCAACTCAATAATTTTAGTCTCAATTTTATAACGTAACTACATAAAATAAGAAAATTGAAATAGGTATTTACACGGTTATCAACTTTACTATTTAGGAGCTTACTGTTTGATTTAATGAAAGACGTTTACGCAATTTCTGTTCTGATGATAATGAGCATGAGTTATTTATAATTTTTGTGAATCGGCGTTATAACCGCTGCCTTTTGAAATCAGTGTAAGGTTTGTGTCGAGGCAAGTCGAAGAAAGGCAGGTCGTCGAGTACAGTCAAACTGGATCTATACATTCTCCGTTGAACCGGTTTGGTCGCTGCGAATCCTGGCTAACACTACCATATACCGACATTTATTGACCCTACGTATACCTAAGTAGGTGAAACCCATCGATGTAGTACTTAACGTTGTTGGGTTTTAGGTTTTGAAAAATGAATCGGTTTAATCTTGTAATAATTGTATGATCTACTTATAATTAAACGGATCCCTACTTACACTGAAATCAAAATTGTAACTTTAACAGAATATAACCACAGTGATTTTACCTACTCATTTCGTAAATAGTCTTTATGAAGAGATTTAACGTTCTGCATGCAAATACTTGAATCATCTGGTAGATTACTCTTATCTCTAGTCTAGATGAATAATCAAAATGTTGTACGACATGACCAACACGAACTACGAGAGTTTGACTAACGTAGCCTTATGCACAGTTGCAAAAGGTTGCATTCAGTTTGGCTTATCGCTCACTACGCGCCTGCCGCCCTAATCACGTGCAGCAAGAAGCCTGTGCAGTGCCTTTGCACCGTCACACCACTGATTGCAACTCACATGACTACTATAAACAACCCCATTTACGTATTCTAGAATAACATAATAAGATTACTCACTCGCTGAATGAATGCCATGCCATGCAAATGGAGTTGTAAACCATTTCGTAATTTACCGCTATTCATACTCTTGTTTATCTGGATTTTGGACCACTTATTCAATCCAAGATGTAAAAGGAGCTGTTACTTTTCTCAAATTGTAGCCTGAAATAAATTGAGAAATCTAAGTTCAGAGTTTTGAGACATTCGAACGTCTCTAATCTTCAATGATTTTGTATGAATATGTTGTTTTTGGTTGAGTTTGAGACATTCTTAACTTGAATTATTTTTTCATGTCTTTAGAGCTACAGTAAGTATGCATTGTGGCAAAATCAGAGCTGCTGATCTATAAAATGGAGTGATATTAAACGTCACCTTTTGAAATGGGCTCTTGGATCACTCAAATATCTTTCTCATACTTTTATTTTGTATACTAATTAGTTCGTTTAAAAGCGAAGATGAGATGAGGTGCTTACTAACTAATCAACGGTCTCGTTAAAAATAAACCATGAGATGAAGCGGCATCTACCTTCTTACTCAGCTAACTCTGCACTTTCGAATGCCTATTAATTATGATTGGTTCGTCGATTGATTGGCAGGTATTATGCAAAGCATTAAAATACGCGTTAATGAGATTAAAGGTATGTCTACCATAGACGGAGGGTACCTAGGTACCTATATATCGTTTTCTAATTGGAACCGGCTCTCGTAACTGTCCTATAAGTTTGATGTTTTCCTGTACGTTTATTGCAACTATACTAATAATTAAGTACAGATATTATAAAATCGATCGATGTGTTTTTAATTTATTATATTAACCGACCATTAAATGTTGCCCTTTAAGACAAGCCTCAACCAGTTATTGAGTTAAGCAATGAGCATGAGATGTTCGAGTAAAGTTTCTTAATGCAAGACCCATTCATATTTTCCTTCATTTCTAAAGGAAAAAAATAAACATTATAAATAGTTATATTCGAAACGAAAGATATCGTTTTAAACTACACAGTGTAGAAATAAGCAGTAAGTAGTTCTATGCTAAATTGCTTCATCTTTAAAATCGGACCAAACGTCCCAAAAAAAACTTAAAAGTGTCAGTTCGTTTGAATCGGACGAAACTTTTGCGGACCAAATGTCACTAACTCAAGGATACAAATCGTTAGCTGAAAAAAGCGTAGGTAAGCGTGAACATACATTCAAGCAGTTAGGTATTTAAAAAATCCAAATCTGTTAAGGGGTTTACGTGTGACTGAGTTACAAACAAAAAACACAAACTTTCTTATCCTTGTAATATAAGCACGATAAAAAATAATAAATAATAGCTCACATTGTGGATAGTATTTTAAATAGATAGACTTTTGTATCCAGCAGAAAGTCTGTATCTTTCTTCATTTACGATTACATAAATGTATAGATTTACATTCCGGACATTAATGGTAAAGATTTAACGATCGATATGTTCAACACTGTTTTAAAATTTTAAACCAGAGAAAGCCGAAAGGCAGAAACGGGAAATAAACAGCTGACGGCTTTAACAGCAAATAAATGGTAAGTAGGACAGACGAATAATAACAATGGCCATTTTTCTTAACAAAAAGTGAGGCAGAATTACCTACTCAACGATCTTTACCGATCAAGAATTGAGTTGACCGCTTTACGAATAAAAGTTTCTTTATTCTTTAAAATAAATCAGCTTAACATTATATTTAGGTATTTAGCTTTACGCGTTTTTACAAAGTACCATAAATGGTTATAATAAAAAAAAAAAAAAAAACAGTTTATGTAAAACAACATAGTAGACATCTTTCGCCATTATTGGAAATAGCTTGCAAAATGCCAATATTGAAAATACGACAAAAATGTCGGGGTCAGCATCTCAATATGAACATTTTGAAATAGGTAATATCATGTGTCTTAAATGAGTTAGATAAAATCTAAATATATTCGATTAACATTACTTATAAATTATTCTTCTTCTTCTTATCGAGTGAGGATTAGTGGCCACCTCTGGTGTCAGAGTTTATCAAGCCGCCTCTAAGGCCTCTGACTTGGCTTAACGTCTGTAATTAAATGACAACAGTCGGGACAAACGGTTTAACGTGCCCTCCGAAGCACGGAAGCGCTCAGTTATAATCTCACTTTACGGTCACCCATCCGACACCTGACCGCGCCGAACTTTGCTTAACAAACGTGATCGAATATGATCAGTGTGTCAAGCTCTGACCGCGCTTCACTTGTGTGTTCAGTGCTTCTAAATAAATTAAATTAATGCTTCTAAAAAATAAATTATAATTGTCTAGCCTAGGTGCACGAACTTGCTACTAAGTTAGCACTTACAGAAATTAGCATAAGGAAACGAGTTCAACGCACTCTAATCGCAATGATAATAACTGGCATTCCTTGTTTCATTTCCTGCGTTTATTCAATTCGATAAGAACAACATTACAGGTGGGCAAGTCTTACTTTTATTCCTTTCTTGAAACTATTTCAGGAATTTTTAATGCAGAAATAATACTTACCTACCTAAAAGTAATTTTTGTTACAATTCCTAGTCGGAATAAATACTTTTATTAACCGACTTGTTACTAACGTCATTTTAAAATAACACATACGTACAACACAAAACTTATAAAAAATGTTGAAGAAAGCGTGGGTATATTAGATTTTACTAGCGTTGCTTATAAATAACACAATTTTTCCGAATTTCCACTAGTAAAATATTTTTCATATTTTTTTTCCCAGTTCACCTAATATTTATTAAGCCGCATACAAAATAATTTTGTTCGAATGTGATATTTTAAGTCAGTAACATCTGATTAATTAAATTCAAGTTGAACCCAAAATGTTCCCATTAGGGAAGGAATAAGTAAGTATACTTAGCTAGTATTTGGGATTTTATCAAACGTTTAAGGATTTTCAAACATCGAAGCATAGAGAAAGTTGCTGCAAAAAAACTGATAAAATCGCAAAGTGTTTTGTGTTTTAATTACCAGACATTCATATTTAAAATAGAGATAGAAAATATGATCGAAACACAGTAATGTTCCTGTTAAGAGGCATGCCAAGGGCAAATCAACCTACGCTGCTGGGGATCTCGACTGACGAGCACGCATATTTTAATACTGATGCCTGACTGATATAAATCATAGCACGCATCTATGAATCTCAAGGACAAATTCACGACAAATCATCGGATAAACTAACAGCATGGTGGTAAACAACGCAATCTTTCGGTTTGGTTTCATACAAAAATATTTTTTTATTTTATTATTTGCTATCAAAGATAATGATTATTTTATTGACGACTTCTTTTTTGTTAACCAATGCAGCAATTTTCTTTAAAAATAAGCAGTTTACATACATATTTATGCAGTTAGTTGCATTTGCATACTTAATGAATTGCATAAAAAGTTATAAACACCTTTCTACACATTTTTTACCAAAAATGAAGCAATCTTAAATTAAAATTCATCGTTTTAACTTGAATCTACTATAAAGATCATTTACCTTTGGCGCCCATAGGAAATCAGTAATTTATAATATCCATTAAACTGCCGGATTAGAAATACTTTCATATATGCGTGTTAGTTTCAATGACAGTATAATTTTATTACCTTAGTTCAATGCCGAAACCGATCAATGCGACCTTTGGGAAAGCTTTAGCTATCGATTCTTTTTTTTTATTTTATTCATGACGGGGAGACTTAGCCTTCATCATACCTGATGTTAAGTATTGATAAGGCTGAAGATGGAAGCGAGCCCGGAATCCTCAGCCACTGAGGAACTGGCTATCTTATCTCTAACTGCCGGAACTCAACAATGCTGAAAACATTGTTGTTATGACGTCAGACTTAGATAAGATGGTGGTAGTTAGCCAGGCGGACTCACAACAAATCCTACCACCAACCAAACCGAATACAATATGTACCCCCCGCTGGAAATCGAACCCGGGACCCCTAGGCCTGATACCGGTGGTTGTTACCACAAGACCACAGAGGCGGTTGGTTGGCGATTCGGTTGATACAGAATATTGAAATTTAGGATTGTTTGAAATGAAAAACCTTTAAAGTAACCTGTAAATTAATAAAAAAATATTAGAATGTACCTAAACTAAGTGTTGTCGCTTTTGTCGTCGCACAAAATATTTTAACAATCACGATTTCTTGAATTTTGATTTCACGATCTTTATGAGCATTTCAATTTTGTCGTAAGTACCTACTTAATAATACTAGTTTTTATTAATTGCCAATTCGAAATAGTTTAAACTTATTTTAAGTTATGCGTTCAAATTTTCTTATGAATAATAGGTACAGCGATTTAAAAGTTATTTTTAATATTATAAAATAATAATGAGCTCTTTAATTGATAATTGTAGATTTTCAGTAAGTACTTGGCTCTATCTGCTTATCTCTAAAAGAAGCTTCTAAAGTTGCCAAGTCAATTAGCTAAGTGCCTTTATACCTAATATTTATTTCATTATAAAAGCCAACAAGAAGAAAACCTCTCGTCATGTCTTGGTACATTTATTTCACCGGTATGTACCGTTAGATCAGATCAAACAACAAACATGGCTGAGGTTAACAATAGATCGATATCAACACCAATGCGTTAGAAATAACAAAGTATTTTCTTATGTATTATTACAGCTTCTGCATCTATATGAATTAAACGCTTTAAGGTATGGGAGAGAAAGCGTTTATCATATTGTTGAAATATTTAATTTTGCACAAAACAAACGGAACAAACAGTGACTTTTAAAGTAGAATTTACACTAGAAAGTACAACATAAAACTGTCTATATCATACAGATTTTTTTTTTAGTATTTGTTCTATATAACATTTAAGACATCAAAATAGCAATGTAAGTGCGAAAATTAAAAAGATCTGTCTTAGGCTCGATCACAAAACCAGCTATTACTTAAATCACCAGTTGTTACCAGCGGAGTTTTTTTTAGTGTTATTTAAAAAAAATAGTATTATAGAAAAAGTTTTTTTTTATAATATAACAAATAATCAAACTTTAAGTAATACTTAATGTATTCCATTTGAATGATAAATGAATTCGAAAAAACGTTTAAAAAGCTACTGGTCGACCGGGAAGTTCCTCGATTGCACCTAAAACGATTAGAAATGACTAAAACCACAATGGAAATCCGGTCCAGAAGAATTCGCTTGTAGCCGAGTTGTTTTTTTTCCAATATTTATCTATTCAAAATTTATTATAAGTATAAAAATAGCATTGAAAAATGCAAAAAATCAAAAACCATAAAACCACATTATTATCTTTGGTAGTATACGCCTACGCAGTATTTTTCGAATCCCTGGATGAACATCAATTACGTTCATGACATACCACTTTGCCGTCCCATAGACGCGTCGTAATGACGACCTACATTGCTAAACAAATCAGGCCGCTTACGTAATTTAGGCTCGTCCTTTACAGAAGATAGCAATAACAAACTACTATCAAAAACACACGAAAATTAGACGTCGGTAGAAGATAGCAATAACAAACTACTATCAAAACCACACGAAAATTAGATGTCGGTAGAAGATAGAAATAACAAACGACTATCAAAAACACACGAAAATTAGACGTTCGGTAAAACATAGAAATAACAAACGACTATCAAAAACACACGAAAATTAGACGTCGGTAGAAGATAGAAATAACAAACTACTATCAAAAACATTCCATAATATCTATCTTTCCTATGGATTTGATTATCATAGGGGCTAAAGATTTATTAGTAGGGAAGTAGGTATATCGCCTAGGGCGCTGGTTGTTTGTATGACGGGCCCGATAATGGTGATAGTGGTACTAATGCTATCTACAGCGCCAGGGCACAGATTACTAGGCCAGGGTCGTGAGTTCGATCCTCATCCGGGACAACTATGTGCTGAATATTTGAGTTTATCCTGTGTCTAGATGTTATACCTATAAGTACTTTTGTTTAAAAGTATTTGTATTTTTTTTTTTTTTTTTTTTTTATGATTTTGTAATTTTTGCATTTTTCAATGCTATTTTTATACTTATGGTAAATTTTAAATAGAAAAATATTGGAAAAAATTAACTCGGCCATATTTGTAATATCTTTATTAGTTCTGATATCCGAAACACAAGTGCTTTTAAAATAAGTAGTTATAATGTAAGATGTTGCCTATAACATTTATTTGTTTTATTATTTATTTATTTATTACCACAATGTTACATAAATAAATTTAAATCCCAGCAGACTGTCGGATACGAAAAGATTTACAGGATATACCAAAAAACAAATGACTGTAGTACAAAAACAAGTTCGGGCGTTCGGTTAATGTCCTTTGTGCGTTGTAAAAATTTATGACTATTTTATGCTCAAACCTAGCCGCACGATATATGCGAACTGTACAGTAGGTCAGTGTCATCTATAAACGTAAAATACATTAATGTATTAGACAATAATATATACAAGCATTATATTTCTGGATCTTATCATTCGATATCCAATGAGTTTCAGTATTGGGGAAAGTTTTTGTCACGATAATAAATCTTAAATGATGAGAAGTAGGTGGTTTCATAAATAACAATTATATTGTCGTCGTCGTCTCAGCCATATAACACCCACTGCTAGGTATAGGCCTAGGTATAGGCCTCGCAGTGGCATCGCAGTATGGCTAAGTATGTAGGAGACGCTGCTGCCCATCTCCTGAAGGCTGAGTCCCTTAGTCGCCTTTTACGACACCCACGGGATGAGAGGGGGCAGTGCTATTCTAAGCCGACACTACATAGCTATATACACACAATTTTATTAAATGCGGACATTGAAAAAGGGGGAACTATGATGATTACGATTAAATAAGAATATGATTAGAATAGGTTACCTACTTAGAAAAAAACTTTAGAATGTTCTGTAATTTCAGTATTTTTTTTTCCTTTTTTTCCCACATTTGTTCTTGATTAAGTATTTAATTGTACTATTGAAGGTAGCAGTATAGTAAAGTACTAATTGAATATGGAAAATAGGAAAATAGTAGGTAGTTGATTAGATACCAAAACAAAATTCACGCGTGAATCGCATCATGAAAGCTCAACACAAAAACGCCGTCACCTAAGTGCTTTGTGATAAAAGTTTAAAAAGACTAACCTGTAGATTAAATTTGATGGTTATTTTTACCGTCTTCAAATGTTTGGTGCGGCCTGAGTTGTTTAAATAGCCGTTTGACCTAAGGCCAGTCGTAAGTTTAATGTTAAACCAACATAAACATTAGTTTGGGATGACCTTGCGTGGGCGTGGGTAAATGTGCCATGAAATTTAAGTAAAGTAAACAGCAGCAGGTTTTCGGTTGTTTTTTTTTTTTATTAACGTTTATTTTTCACACAAAAGAATATAGTTTTCCAATGCCTTACTTGAAATAACTGGGAAATTGTAAGGAAACGTTAAAATTAAATTAAAAACCAAACATTCGTAAATCGCTGTTTTTTTTACAATCGCCGACAGCAGGACTTACTTTACACTTTGATCTTAAAAGTATGATTTAGATTTTTGCCTTCTCAATGCTATTTTTGCAAAATATACAATAGTTTTGAATGAAGCGTTATGTTATGTATCAGAGTTTTTACGTTGCAAATTTTGGTTAATATTCTTGCCGAAACTTTCACTAAACTGTCTGTGGTAGTATTTACTTCATGTTGCATTACTTTGTATTCATGTCGCGTGCATCGCTTATGTCACTTTGTCCATCACGATTCTGCTACTGCATACGGCTATAAATATCGCATACAGTCGTGATATTGCCTTCTTTTGTCATATCATATAGTACTTACACTTACACATTATACTTGGCGCCAAGCGCCAGCAGAGTTGGTTAATTGTACATTTCAGTATCTTATGATAAAAATCTTTTTGTAAAAAAAACCGACTTCAATTTTTAAGTTAGGATAAGTCCCGCACTTCGGTTTGACTCAAGCTATTAGTGTAGGCAACTACTAGTTTGAGTCAAACCGTTTGGATCAAACCGCTTGACCGAAGTAAAAGAAAGAAGAAGAAAAGAAGAAAGAAAGAAAAATTGCATACAACACACCAATCATCTAGCCCACGTTAAGTTTCATGAAGAACTGTGTTATGGATACTAGATAACGGATAAACATACTTAAATATACTTTTTTTTGTAAATACATACATAATATACATATTAAACACCCAGACCAAGACAAATAGACATGTTTATGCGCACAAATATTTGTCTTGTCCGGGGATCGTACCCGGGACCTCTGGCGCAGAAGGTGGGCTTAGTACCCATGCGCCAAACAGGTCGTCAAATGACAGTTTTTTCAAGATTTCATTCAAAACTATTGACCCGATTTTAAAATTTCAAAAAATGGGACCAACTTTTGACCCAACCCGATGTCATAAAGTTTGAATCATTTCGATCGGTCCCAGCGTTCTCGAGTAATCGGTGAACATACCTACATAATAAAAATATACGCGACGAATTGATAACCTCCTTCTTTCGGTTAATAATTTTAGGGGATCCTCTAAGAAAACCATTATAAAAAGAGTGATGCTTTGTTATGACATAATGTTATGTTATGTTTCTCACGAAGTCCTAAATGTGTTTCACAATTTATGGGTACATACATAGGTAACCACATTCTACAGTAGACAACTAAAAAGCACCTTTGATAATAAATGCAGTCGGTGTAGGTAGTGTACGGAAATAATTATATCATTTAAAATCACAATCTTTAAAATAAAGATTACTAAAGTAGAGTAGTAAACTGAGCATAAAACCTTCATAACTTTACTCTCTTAGTCTTGGTTTTTCCTTTTGTTGTTGTTCTTTTACATTCCTGTGGAAACAAGTATCTCTACTGTAATCAGTAAAATGCACCTTAGAACTTGCATTCCTCAGACCACAACCATTTGTTTTTAATACCAAAACTAAACAGTCTATTTGCTTAGGCAGTTGTTGCCCAAGCGCACATAGTAGGTGGGCGGTGATGGCCGGCTAATAGTAAAGGCATAGATTATAGAAGGCCGTATGTTAATGCAATGCTCTTGTCGACTTGACAAGCGACGTCATAGCTACTGTATAACGCTTTTGGTTCAAGTACAAATAGCCGAGACTTTGTGTGGGTGTCTTTAGATAATGCAGTCATTTTTGTAATAGCTCTGATAAGTAACTCGATATTTTCTGAAAGATTTATAGACTGAGCTATGTGTTCTTCTAAACAATTTTTCTGGAGAAAAAAGGTCGTATTTTATTTTAGATTAGCTGACGTATCTACTTCGTTGTAAAACATTTTTACTTGTGATGAAATTATCTCACAATCAAACACCTATTGCCTATGTCACTCAGGAATAACGTCGCTTTACACTGGTGATAAATTTCAAAATCGAGTCAGTCAGTGGTTCCATGGATGGTACTTCCTACAATCAACCTTTCAAACCTCTTTATAATATTATGTACTTAAACTTATTATAAACTTAGACGCCGACTGTACACTGTACACGGCGAACCACACTCAAATCCTCCATTTAAAATATTTTGTCCCAACCACTTTCATTTTATTGAGTACATAACCTTAATATGATGAGGATACGAACAGTGAAAAATAGGCACTTAATGTACTTTGAAAACTTTGAGCGAAGTAATAAAAAATCATCAAAAGCTGTCCTTCCGAAATAGGTGATGGTGCTAAAGATTAAAATAACCTGCTATCTTATAATCAGCGTTGTTGTGATGGAATCTACGGTCGGTAAAAGTGACTTCTATCTCTCACCAGCCAATTAAAAGGGCTCGTAGAGACGATAAACTTTCATTCCAACTTTTTGTAAACGAAATAAATAAAGCGTCCACCGTAAGAATCCCGCACCATTAATCAACCTCCAGAATCTATTCGGAGAGATCCCACTTCCTATTAAATTAATGTAACATAAACAAGAAACCCGTCTCATCCTCTAAAAAAAGTTCCGATATTTTTAAAACTCCATGGTGTTTTCTTTTATTTTTTAAATGATCGTTAACTCCAGTATAAAATCAACGGCCGTTAAAATTATTCAAATTGCATTCGATTTTCAACCCTGTATTGACTGTTGACGTGACACTTGCTTATTAGCTTTTTTCATTGAGGAAGTGGGCAGCACAGGGTTTCTACCTGCTCTATGGTACAGTAACGCACCTGCCTTCCACAAAAAACATAAACATTGCAGCTATTTCTAGAGCAATATACTCCGACACGTACCGTGAGCTGTGAGTTATTATAGGGCCGTCATTTTTTCTTCTCTTTTTAAACGACGTGTGCCAGCAATTTCTTTTTTTTTAAGTTATGCCAGCGCGTTCAAATAGTTTTACCTCCTTTTGACCCAACAGAACTAAATTTCTTAAATTCGTATGTCTCGAGCACGGTTCAGCAATAAAGAAACATTAAAGAAATTAATCACCACTTTCTCAAAATAAGCTCGTATTTCTGACGATTGCGCAAACATATGCTCAGAAGCATCACACGTTTGCCTTTCCAATGTGGTCAGACCAACAAAAAAGAAATAGGACATTTTTTTCTACATATTGATCCCATTCTAGCACATCATATAACATGAGTTTAATAACTTCCTAGCGTTTAAAAAACAGGCATTTTCGTAAGTCTTAATAGTGAAAAAATCTATATAGTTCATCGGAATGTCTCTCTGTGATAATGGAAGCATCTGAAAAGTACTCATGTCCCTGTAAAAATACGTGATCTTTGTGCTAAGTAGGTAACGTCTGTATTATGAAGTACCTAAGTAAACCTCTCTTTCTTGATCATGTCTTGAAAAATTGTATAAATATCATTTTCCCTTCAAAAAGATTCGAGGAACGCGGTTTTCAGTTTATAAATACATTTCGTAATCTCTCCCGCTGCTTGACAGCTCCATAGGGCGCCATGTTATTAGTATCACGCGTAGCAGTTTATTTTTTATTGCATTGCCTGCCAGTACTTAAAATAAACGTGATAGCGAAAAGTATTTGATTTAAATATTCTGTCAGCAACTTTGTTGAACAATTGTCCAAATAGTGTTTTATATGTTCATAGCCAAAGGTGAATGGGCAAAATTCACCCAAAAACCAACAGAAACCAGTTAGGTATATGTTAATATTGTAGTCTTGCTTGAAGCAACAATTATACAAATTTTGTGTGTCAGTGTTGTCAATCGGGTACCTATAATCAATCAAAACGTAGTGGTCAGAATTCGGGCTACAACCGTTAGTTTTTTTTCGTGAATTTGATGAATTCTGTAGAAAAAATAAATAATAGATCTTAGTCAGTCAAATTGAGTTTATTTTGTTCAAATCCAACCAGTAGTTTTCTATCGCGAGTTGTACTGATCGGATCGCAGGGGTGAAGGAGGGTCAATCATATTTTTGGGTTGTCGCAGAATGGATATTCACAAGTCCTACCAACAACTACTGGAACTCTGGACCTATTTAGAAAATTCTTAGATCATTAGAAAGCTACATTTCTCCCGAGTGACATAGGCTATATTTGATCCCGATATTCCCACGGGAACGGGCACCACGTGGATAAAACCGCGAGGATCCGCTAGTGGACAATAAAACTGCTTTTTATCTTATCCTACAGAAGTCTCAAACAAACGAATAATGAAGAATAACAAAGCTAACATATGTGATAATATGAGATAGATTTGGCTTTTTTATGCTTGGTGGGTTTTCTATGGCACTTGCCCATTCTCCTTTGGTTTTTTTTTTGAGGATAATTCAAATTTGGAACTAACTTATTTACGCATTTGAACTTTTTTATTGCACGATTTGGACGAAAATTGTGTGTTTGATCCAATTTTTGTGCAGTAAAAAAGTCGTTGACGTAATTATTAAAAAGCTGTCCTTAATTAATAATTTTGAAATTAGAACATAAAACGAAACACCAACAAAGTGAACATGGCGCCTGCTGGTCGGGGTTAGTGGGGTATTGCGGTCGCCGATCACTGCCGATCGATAGTGCATCGCTGCTAGTAACCCCCGAGGATAGGGCTGCAGAACACGAGCGAAAATTAATATTACCTCTATATAGAATGGTATCCCTTACCCTGTAATTTGTTAAAGGTGGACGCAAGATTCTAAAATTATTTTGTTATAAACTTAGAATTAATCTGATCATTATAATAGAACTGTAAATTTTTAAAATAATTTCCATGGATTTTCACGAATAATTCTAAAAATCAACTTTACTATGAATAATCTAACTAGACTCACTAAAAAGGTCAGAAAAGCAGGAACGAGAAAATAGAAAATCCTCCTTTTGAATAACTGCCAGCCCTATCCAAGGGTGGCTATAAACGAACCATTGAAAGGTAACTTGATATACATCACCGATAAGCTTACCTAACCTATATGTTACGTAAGGTAAAGAGTTTTCACTATTATAGATAGGTTTAGTATTTTAAAGATTTGTCTAAGGTTGTACGACTGATATTGTATGAATCAATCTTTTATTTTGTCTTCTCCTAATTCGATATATCGTCATGTTTCACTATATCTAATTTTGACAGTGTCTAAAGTACACCTCTTTTTTATATTCCATTTTCATGTGGTTCTTAGGAATATTCGAAGTTTGCAATTCAAATTCTAATATGCCATTGCATTGCTTGAGCACACCCATAAAAAACTTCAGCTACGAAGTCATAAAATTTCTAATTTCTTTCCCACTAAAGCCTTGCAATGAGCCAAATTAAAGCCTTTTCACTACAAACTCATTCGCTCGCTGGCTCTAGAACAGTCTTTCTCAAAGTGGGCGATATCGCCCACTTGCCGACTTACACTGGTCAAGTCTGCACTGTATGAGTAGTTACAGTGTATTAGTCTCGGGCTGTTAAAATTATTTTTAATTTCGGTTTCATACTGTGTCTTTGTTATTTTATAATATGGGTTAATTGGAGCTTGAAATAAAAAAAAACTATCTTGTGGGCGCTGGTAGCCTTGAGGGGGCGGTAAGAGTCCAAGAGAGGGGAGAGGTAAAGTAAAAAAAAATTGGGGGCGCTGAAAAATGATTGATTTTCAAAGTTGGTAATAGATGAAATTAGTTTGAGAACCACTGCTCTAGAAACTAGGACATCCACGGAATCTTCCAATAGAAAACTATATTACAAAAGTAATAAGATTTTCATATTTTAATAAGCTTCTCATTGAATTGAAATGCAGAGTAAGATTATAAAAAAACTGTCGTACCCACGATAAATATACCGTTGTTAAGTTTGTTAAACTTAATACCACTATCTTAGTAAATAAACTTTATAGTAGTCGCATCTATTATCTTATCTTATGTACTGCCGAAGTGTATTTTAAAAACATTGTGCGGTTAACTTAATAAATTAAAAAGGTCAAAACTGGAATCAAAATTGGATCTCCGAGGTGCAACCACGTGAGAATTTCTTGGTTATTGTATAAACATTGAAAAAAACCGTAAAAAGTATTTGCTACGATCAAGTTTTCATCTAAGCATAAAGAAAAACCACATCATATAATAGTAGAAAAAGTTATATAAAAATTAAAACAACAAAAAAGTTTTCCAGAAATAATATTTCTTTGATAATCAATTTGAGTCCTGAAATATTTTTTCCTCCTCACTGTGAAATTTTATGAAAAATACAAGTAAGTACCAAAAAGTAAATAAACCCTAAAAAGATTGATTGACATAGAAAAACGTTAAGAAGTCATAATCTGAGATAAGAAAAAACTCTTTAATCCGAATAAATCCATTCTCCGCCGGTCTTGTTATCAGAAAATTACTATCTTAATCTTCAAAGTATCTAAGTACTCACTTACTTTTAAAGCAACATTTCTTTCAGTGGATAAAATCTCGGCTGACTTATTCAAATAAGGTAATGTACTCATTACAGCCGGTCAAACATCACAGTTTGAACTTGAAAGAACCCTTCGTAGTCATCAGCCATATTTAATGGCCCTACTGCTGGACCACTGGCCTCCCTTATGGATGGATAAGAAGAATGGGCCATGACCCACCACGCGGGCCCAATGCGGATTAGTGGGTTTTAATGACTGCAAATGCAGCCGGGACGAACGTCTTAACGTGCCTTCCGAAGCATGGAGGAGCTCGAGATAGAAAATTTTTGGTCACCCATCCAATGACCGACCGTTGCAAAAGTTGCTCAACCTCAAGAATCGCAGGCCGAGCGCGAGATCCACTGCGCCACGAGCTCCGCAAAAGCGCCCTTATGTCTCTCGTAACAGCGGTTTTCGAAGTGTAAGTGGATAGGCTAACGTGAAAAATGTGTTGTTAAATATTATGAGTATCTGCATTTTGATTAAACGCCTGAAATACGATATCGGTCATATTGAAGTTTACTTAGAAAATGTTGGAATGAGATACTCGAAGTAAGCGAAAGTAGAACAGTGGCGTGCAGCTTTTAGATTTATTAATAATGTTTAAAAATAGTGTGTTAAACTAAGTAAATATGGTACGCGGACATTTTGTTTTAAAAGCTAGTTTTAATTTTATGCTTTGGATGGCGATTGGATTTGAAAATAGTAGGTAAAGAAATTATTTATTAATTATACTTTCCAAAAATATAATTACCATCATTATTTACCTAAACTTAAAAACCTTACGCTAATCTTTCGCTTCAAAATTCCTTAAAATGTTAAGTAACGCAATTGTACGAAAATAGGTAAATGAGAACGCAAACTTCGGAAAGTCCTCACTTACCTGATTACTTCATTTATTATTTAAGAAAACACGTTAATATGTGAGGTCAGTTCAAAGCGGATACCTTGACTTTGACTTAAAAGAAAATGACACTTTAGAATCGATTTTGAAAAAGTATTCCATCTCAATGGAAAGGGAATTTAATATTAATTTAATATATTTTATAAAATGTAATCGCATTCTGCAAAAAAGTAATTTTAATTAACAAAAATACCAAAAATAAATTATATTTCACTTTATTTACGATAAAAAAGAAATACTTAGTTTCAAATTAACCAATAATTTCAGTTTTCAAATTGGTCATACGTCTTTTCTTAAATCTAAGTACCAAAAACTCTTCTACATAAAGTAACATAATCAACAGATAAACTCGGTTTTTTAGCATTACATCCTAATGTAATAAGAACAGATTTCTTCACAATTGTAAATACGGCATAGCGCGGTGACTTGGCCACTTTGCCTTTTTACACCATTTTGTTTTAAAGATCAATTCAGCTTACATTATTTATCCCATGTCGGAACAAATAATAAATAAACAAAGCCAAATAGATGAGTAAACAATAGGCTTGCAATTTGAATTCTAAAGAGGTTTGATCAAAACAGATTCGCCTTAAAATGGATTTTTCTAACAAAAAGCTCAAAAACCTTGCACACGTCGCCTTGACCACGAGTTTGCTCCTATCATCACCGAATAACTGCTCGGTTCAGGGCGGGAGGTTGGTTATAGGGCGGAATGGCAAAAGTGGCGCTGTCGCTTTTAGTTACCATAAAAACATGGTGTGGCCGCTTTGCCTCCTATGGCCGCATTGAGCTGACTTCCCCTAAACTTTACGTCACAAAAAAACATCTACTCGGTGTTCTGGCATTTAATTAATCTTTTCATTCCCCTCCCATTGAAAGAGGAAAGTTCTCACAAGAGAATCTCATAATAGCAAAGGTGAAGACCCTAAGGTACAGAAAGCATATCAAGCTTTATTTGCACTATAAAAACGATCTTATTACATAGGCGATAGGGCGAAATCACACGTTCAACATGAGATGTTGCTGACTGTACTACATACTCGATCATAACGAAGCTTTAACCTCTATAGAAAATGTCGTTCAATAGATAGCTAATGTCAGCATAAAGGTCAACTATAAATATAAATAGAGCTTAATTAACGTTGTTATAAGTATTAAAATCCAACGTCGTATAAGTTGTTTGTTAATTGCTGTGTCAACAAATGTGTTGTTATTATTATTAAGAAAGTAAATAAACACTTGTTAAATTAGCCGTGCTATGCCTTGTAATTTTGGTTGAAGTACGCATGATATTTTTCAACTCAAGAAAATTTTAAATCATCGTGTGCGTCTATTGCTTTAATTCGTTAATTGCTAGCAGGACACTGGTGTCAGCGAACAATGGAATATCTATTGTGTTTCAAAATCCGGAGCCTGAGAGGTAAAATATTAAAAATCAAAATGTGTAAATAGCTCAACCTCATTCTTTTATCAACTCCTTGACCTCAAATGGCTGGTACAAGTATTAAATTTTATTTTAGATTATCGCAATAATATGAACTTTGACCTGTCTCATAGTTTAATAAAAAATGTAAACATTGCAGTAGGTAATATAGGTACAATCGGGAAACTACTCGATTGACCAGTAGAGTTTTTTTGGGAAAAGTTTTCTCGGAAAGTAGGTACTAAGGTTAAAAAAATATTTCATTATTCAAATTCGTTTTCTATATATTTTTTACTTTTTTAAATAAAAAAAACTCTCCTGGTCAACCGGGAAGTTCCTCGACTGTACACTGCAATTTTTTTAAAGTCTAAAGATACATTAGTTGGTTCCATAAGTCAAGACAAAAGCGGAAATCCAAATTTCTGTTTTTTACATATCATGCTTAGTTTAAAAGCATTTTTAGCACCTGCCAATATCTACATTTTAAAAAAAAACAATCATTTGGAGCTCATACAGTCCAGCATCCCTGGCAAAAGATACAATGTATTTTTAAGGAAGAGTAGCTATTACAAATCATGTCCCGGTGGTCATTCTAGCTAGAGGATTAGTATATCCTCAGATCACAGATCAGATCTACTAGTTATGAGTTTTGGTATGATAATTGTAGATTTTGGCTTAGATCCTACACCACCAAACCTTAAAATTTAAGTATGTACCCAAAAAGTCTATCATTAAATTCTAAAAGAATTTGAGGACTTCAGCAACAAAAAGAGCTAACACCACAGAACACAGAAAGCATTTTCTAGTGTTCTGTGGCTAACACTCAAACCAAAGAGGTTAAAGCCACTATCTAGATTTTTGAATCCAGTTTCAACCGTCCTTAAAAAGTGGAATGCGGCTCTCCAATCCCGTCTTACGAATTTCCAGGAACTTCTCCACCAAGGCTTTTTAAAACGGTTGTTTCAAATCACATTCTGTCTATAGATTTTTATTCTTGTAAACAGTGGTGTAAATTTTATTTGTGGATAAAAGTTTCGGTAAGTAGGCCACAGGAAAAAAAAAATTAAAGCACATCCAAAGAAAAATAGCTGAAAACTTGAGTAAAGAAAAGGAATAACCCACCAAAATTATAACTATTATAAGTCAACCGAAAATAATACGTAAAAATATATAAATATAAATAGGTACTTACCTAAAAAAAATTGCTACTTTTTCTATTTTTCCTCTACCTCATTTAATTTTACTAATCCATAACATATACTGTCTTAAACGAAATTAAATTTGATCTTTGTTTTCACCTGTAACTTTAAAAAAATACTACAAGCACATATTTATTACCTATGCTCTGTTAACATCATTAACCTACGTGTTACGTCATAACTAAAACCACCTGAAACGTAATAGTACAATTTCAGTGATATTGTTTCCTGCAAATCTATTCTTAGCAGGAAATAACTAATAAGAAACTAACTTGTTCCCATGGCTTACCGCCTGATGGTTTACCCAAAATGAGATCGTAGCTAATACCAATATATTGTTTTTGACCGGCTTAAAAAAGGGAAGAGGCTCTCAATTCGACTGTGTAAATATTTTTTCAAACTTATAAGCAAAAGCATCTGTCGATTGTCAAACTAACGGTGTCGACGAATTTGGCAGTCTCGCAGTGAAATCGTAGATTTGGGCCAGTGGTCCGACCACCATATCGGGTGTCCCAGAGTGGCACCTACAACAACACAATTCTGACAAGACGGAATGACGTTGACGCCCGAGATAGGAATAGTACCTGCCTCTACTGTCTGAATTTTCGGAATCGCACTGACGACTTGCATATAATATTATAATACCTATAATACCATGTGGTTTTACATGTTACATAATATACCTACCTACATTGTAGTCAATATGAATATTCAATTCAAGCGATCCAACAGCTATTAATGAATCATTTGTTTTTAAACTCGTAGTGCGAAAATCATTAAGTATCGCTCCGGCCATCTGGTGACCGGTGATGCAAGCCAGGCCACTCCATGTTTGTTATTCGTGATATTGCGTGTTGTATGTTGACAACACAGCCGTTAAATTATGCTGAGGAGAG
Source organism: Chrysoteuchia culmella (assembly GCA_910589605.1). NCBI lineage: Eukaryota > Metazoa > Arthropoda > Insecta > Lepidoptera > Crambidae > Chrysoteuchia > Chrysoteuchia culmella. The sequence continues at coordinate 4,899,091 of OU342657.1, forward strand.
CGTGGCGAAAAGAAAAATACTTAGTACAGTCAATAACACATATGGGTTTACACTAGTACCCTGCACTATGAAAACTGCGTATGAAAGCCCAAATTGCACCAAGCTAGGTTAACATTAATAACTAGCAGTTAGATGCATGCAAAAGTAGCATCAACTCTGAGTTAAATTTGTTAGTTAACCTAGCTTGGCGCAAGTGGGCCAGCGGTATAAGGGCGAAATCGTGGTGAAAACAAACAGGGTACAGTCAGCAGCACGACAGGCTTAACATTTTCACTGAACGGCATCAGGGCACTCTGAAGGTCAAACTATAAAAACTGACCTGCCGTTATATACACTCCATGACTTTCTTTTACTATCTCAAATTTTTTTCCTTAGAAATCCGTTTATCTTTTGTAATATTACCAGTAGTTCTTTTGACGATTAGCAGTATTTTTTTGACAATTAGTTTAATAAAACCTTTTTGCGTGGTGCATGAACCTTTAACCTGCATTAAACAGATCATTTATCTTGTTAAGCGAATGAATGCTGATAAAGCACATACTTTGTGCAAACATTGTGATAGATGCTTGTTAAAATGTAGATACTTTACAATACTCGTACCAAGAAGCGATGATAAGCCAAGTTCAAATAAGTTAAATTGATTACTGTTGTTAACATTGTATTGACAGCAGAGTGCTTGGGATCTTTTAAAAACATAATCTGTTACTAATTGAAGCATATACAAAATCATATTTCCTAAATTGTGAAAAGAGGTTTAGCACTTACTAGTCGTCTCAGCCACATGAGACCCACTGCTATGTATAGGCCTAGGGGTTAAGTACTAACGAAATAAAAAAAAAATACAAAAACAGACATAAATACACATAAAGTCGACAACATCTGGCGATTAAGGTTACTTGTCCATAGCTGGAGAAACGAGATTACAGTTGACCTTAAATAGAGTTATCGTAAGAATTAAACACACTTTCTCAGATACGAATACCTCGAACTAGATGTTTAAATTATAGGTTACATTAATTAGTTGCACTTGCATGCAGTTTTAACAACAACGTCGCCATACGTAGTGTTTATCTTATATGGCTACATCTTATCGGTAACTATATGTCTGAGAAATGTTGCTTGAGCGATATATTATTAAACCATTTTTCTTTTGTTAAAATGCGCCATACATAACAGGTTCATAGAATTAAAATTCACTTTGTTTCCGAATTATAGGGAACAGCATCTTTTAAGACTATTTTATAGGCATGGGCATAGTAAAACGTGTTTAAAAACTTAAGTTTTTCCATTTTTTCGTTTTTTTTATAAACTACGGTGAGCCTTCATCATACCTAATGTTAAGTACTGATAAGGTTGAAGACGAAAGCGAGCCTCTCCCGGAATCCTCAATTACTGAGGAACCGGCTATCTCATCTTTAACTGCCGGAACACAACAATGCTGAAAACATTGTTGTTATGGCGTCAGACTAAAATAAGATGGTGGTAGCTAGACTTTCCTTTTTTTACAATTTAATCCTTCAGAAAGAAAAGTTACGTAGTGCAATGTTGATAAAAATAATATCTAAATTTATATTACTTTCAATTATCTTTATAAACATTAGATACTGGCTACTGGCGTACCATATCTGATGTTGTCTGATCTATTTCATAATTCTAAAATTTTCTTTTTCAAATCATACGGTTACTTAGAGGTAAATTTCTAGAGTCTATTTACTTATATGAGTCTATCTATCAATGATAACTGATTCAGTAATGTCCGCCATAGGTAAGTCCACGCCGTACTTAATAAAAAGTGACACATTCCTCAATTGAGCGGTGGCATGCCGCGGGATCTCGAATTAGCACCAATTTGTGTCTCCGGCTGACTCACGACAAGTCTCTGCGCTCTGTGGTAAATTTTTTTTTTACTGATATCTCAATGTGAAACAGGCCTTATATGGAAAAAAATCTAGAGAGACGTCAAAATGTTGGATAAAAAAAACTTGTTTCGGCATTTTCCTGTAGCGATAGCTGATCCTTAATTCTTATAATAATATTTTGTCATAGTGTTTTAAACTTACATAGTTTTTTAATTTAACAGGAGAGGTCAGGGAACGCTTTGTCCAGCCACGGTAAGCTTCATGCGCTGGGATGATGATGAAGTAACGTACCAATCAATAAAAGCTATAACATTGATCATCGCCTGAACTACCAATCAACAGAATAGTGATTCACCGAAATAAACTCTTGACAATAATTGATTTTTGGAACCACTATGACTCAAAGATATCGAGACATAAAAAATTGTTTTGTCTGAAGATGAAGAGGACGTTCGTTTCAATAAAACGTTTAACATTGACCATCGCCTGAAATACGATTTAACACCAATCCTGGTTTACCAAAATAAACTTCCAATCAAAATACCGATGGAAACCAATACGCTGTAACAGCACCGGCCTTGCGTCGCGAATGGGAGTACGACTATTGACGCAATGCTCCCGTTCGCTCGTCGGGATAACGCGAGTCATGCTTAGCATTATTAATATGACCTTATCATGAAGAACAGGGTTATAATACATCGATAAAAAACCATAAAAACATGTTGTAAGACACAGACAATTATACCAATTAACATAACAAAAAAATGGTATAAAAGGAAGGTTATCACGAGGATTCTTCCACAAAATTAGCTTTTCTTGTAGTGTTATTGTAATTTGATTAGATTTTATAAGTTTCATGACATTTAATGAAGAGCAACGATACCGTGTTCACTACTTAATAGCCTAAACTAAATAGTATTTAGTAAGGCTATTAGTTAGTAATACGGTATTTGGTTTTAAAGGTAGTAGTTTAAAACCAAACATTAAGCAAACGTGTAAATGGTTACTTCACCTCCTCGTACTTCAAAACGTGTAATAGATGTTTTTTTTTAGATTTTTCAATGCTATTTTTATACTTATGATAAATTTTAAATAGAAAAATATTAGAACAAAATCAACTAGGCCACAAGTGAAAAATGCATCTTACTATTCTCGCGTTGAAATATGTCAAATTCGACATTTTTATATTATTAATTTGTTTATTAAAAATCTAAGTAAAATCTCTACAACTGTCAAAATCCTTTAATTTCAATTATCTCTTATAATCCTATAATGTCGATGATTGCTTTTAGTGAGCCTTTAATACAGATTTTGACTCCAAAAATGTCGAATTCAAGATGTCGAAGGCGCGAGAATCGGGCCCCTAAAAAAATGTTTCTCTCGAATGCAAGGATATTCCTAGCATTTGATTTGACAACGCTGGTCTACAGCATATTAAAAATATAAAAGTATTGGAGAATTTCGACGGTGGTCCGCAAGTTCCTATAGCTCAGTGGTTAGAGCATTGGACCGGATTTCAAAAGGTCGTGGGTTCGTGTCCCATCTGAGAATTCACTTGTGACCGAGTTTATTTCTTCTAATATTTTTCTATTTAAAATTTATCATAAGATTTTTTTGTTTCAATAAATACTACGTACCTACGTACGTACTGGAATCTAAGGTCCATAAACGTCTTACCAAATTCAGAAACCTCTTTTGTATCCTTTAACCATATTACAAAACACAGAACCCACAACCAAGACAATTTTGTTACACTTCCACTCAATTTATGTACGCAGAATTTTATTACTCTTTCCCGCTTGGAGACAAAAATAACAACTCATTCTTAAAACGTTCTTAAATGGACTTATCAGGAGCAAGGCTATTCTATTACGTCAACTAAAAACCATAAGAAGCAACTCATTGTTCCAAAAAAGACAACGCAAAACTTATGTTCCTAGCTTCGTATAATGAGAAATTTTTCTTGATGAGTTTCAAAGAAATTCGTAGTGCGCTGTAGAATTGGATGTTCTGATTACTATACTTGGGCAATTTTATTATACTCATTGAATTAATTAACCGTTCGTACTTCTTTAGATCGAGACCGGCTATGATGTGTGATCTCATTAATGTTCAATAGTCGTTGTAGCTGTCATAAAAATTTCGATCCCATTTTCATTACGGAGCGGCTTCAGTATCTCTTTAGTTTTATATTGAATTAAACACGTATTTGTGAGTGATTTCATCTATTAAAGTATCAGCTGGCAAACATTTTATTGATTAACATTTGTATTTGGTATATCTCAATCGTAATTATTGTGGCGGTTTTTGTAGCGCAAGTAAAGTCAGACGTGCTGTTGACTGTATTTTCAGTGGTTCTGGGGGGTGAATCTTGACGTGATCGCGTTGAGATCGAGATTGAAAGTCGATATCTATTACTAATTTTCGACGTTTTGATTCGATTTTGATTGCGCTACAATCGATTTCTAGAGTACAAATTACTTTTCTTTGTCGTTTCTTTATTTGTTATTTTAAGTCATAATTACTGACATTTGACTTTAAAACAGCTTTTGGGGAGTATTTAGTGCGATTTATTTACCTGAAATATGGGTGTATATTAAAAGTTGCCGAAACGTCGGGATACCAAAAAACTGCAAATAAACCGAAAAACTATAGTACCAAATATAATTTCGGCACAGATTATATGATAATATGGCTGAGATCCGCAAGTGCACAAGTGCTTTAGCTCCTTGTCCGGAATCAGATCCATATTAAGTAATGTTGTCTGACGTTTCTTCTTTATTCTTTTCAGAATGTGGTGGACTATCACTGGGAACTTCGGCAACATACTTCCTATTGACTGGACAAAATCGTTCTCGAGAAAGATGCACATTCCTACCTTGAACCTGAGCGACAAAAAGGTGAGTAAATTTTTAGCAACTGTTCAAGTTAGTTTTACCATCAATTCACACTATTTTTTGTTATGAAGTAACTTAAACCTATTCTATTGACCGCGCCGCCATAACGGTTTATGCGGCTTTTGCAGTTTTTTATCGTAATAAGACTCAGTACAGTGATGATGCTTGCATGCATAATTATATTTACTTATCTTCTTGTGTATTTATTCCATTACTGGTCAAATGCTATTATATTAAAACTGAAAAGTTTTTATATTACCTATATTTAGAAAAGAAAGAAAAGTAAATGTATTTGTGACAAACAAAAGACACTACATAAAAACACACAAACAAACGGAAAACGGTTTGTCCAAAAACGGCCCCGACTCAGCATAATGCTTGGCTTTTGACCAGAGCGCTGATCTTCCGTCGATACCGTTTTGGGACTACGAGCCAGATTAACAGGTTCAAAAATAAAATAACATATATAAGTTAATTTACACCAGCTAATAACTGAAACAACCCAACAATATGGAAGGAATCAATATGGAAGATTTATCAAATCCAACAGTATTTGATAAATCTTTTTCAGAAGGAAATAAGCTATTTAACGTAACGCTACGACGACTGTAGGGAAGTATTTGGGAAAATTACATTAAAAAAAAAATTAAATCAAAAAGGGCAAGTTCTCATTCACAACACACGTTCCGTTCGTTAATGTAGGGAAGAGGCCAACAAGCTAGCAGTGCCGTAACTAGGGCGGTGCCGGCGGAGCCCAGGCAGAGGGCGCAGTAATGATCAACCTCACCTGTTATCTAAAACTGACCCGGCCGGCAGTTTAGAGAAAAACAGTACTTTCTAAATATTAGGAATTCCTGTGGCTTTGACAAACACCGAGTGCAAAAGATTGTTAAGGGAGCAAACAACAGTATTTGCATTCACTACCCAATTTTGTATAGACATCTTCGTTAAAGTCAAAATGACGGCATTTCTTTTGTTATCAATTCTCTACAACTACAACTTAGATAAAAATTGCGCTAAATACTTAAGTGTGCCATTGTTGGCAAAAAGACAGAACGGGACCAAATCTTTTATTTTTTACTAGTAGTCTATCTAATCAATCACATACAATGCATGTCTAAAATAATAACACTTATTCATATATTATTCGTCTGTATTTCGTAGATGTCTGCATTATTTTTTGCTATTAATTGAAAAACATGTTCTCCAATGACGTCTTTATGATACAAACGTGGGAATATAAATTACTTAGTTCGTTACGCTTTATTCTTGGCGGAGCTTCAATTTCATGATAAATTTTCGCGACACCAATCTTTTGTTTTCAATTCAGAATTTAGACAATGGTGGTATTTTTTTTTACAAATACCTGACGGTTAGCGTTTCTCATTTTCGTAATACAGTTTCTTATTGCATGGTAAATTTGTAAGAAGCGTGGGTAAATGAGTAGGTAGAGTCTGCATTTATACCAAAATTATGCTTAAAGATAAGCAGCTAATTAATTTCACCAAATCAGAAATCAGGATCATTACAAAATTGTGTATTTAAAACGGACAAGCGACGAATAATTTCGTTTAGGTACCCTAGCAACGAACATCATTATTTGTCTAGTTTCGAATATTCCGCCTCACCAACCGCTTTCGGTCTGATTTTGCCCTCAGTAGGTAACTAGGTACATAATACATTGCATGCACTACAAAATGCTGCGACGACCAAAGATATCATATTATTGACGACCACTAGTTTTTAAGCAAATATGCAGCAAAAAGGTAGTTTGAAATTATCACATCGAAAGTAACTGTGAGGAGTCGAGGTACACAGAGATCTACAACATTAGCATAATTAAGTTAGACTGGCAAATAAGCTTACTGCCCACCTTGTAGTTAGTCACCTTAAGCACAGAGCCAAGATCAGAAACTGTCGAATAAATAATCGTGTTTAAATCATCGTTCTGCCACTTTAAATTTCAAAGAAATGGCTGAAATGTAAAGATATTCATTAGAGTTAATCAATTGGTCGATTAATCATTTGGTGAATTCGGCCCTTTTGCTGACATTTTAGAATTTTCCAAATCGGTTCAAAAAGAGTAACTAACATGAATCCATCTTTCAACAACATCAACTTCCGCATTTATAATAATAATAGGAAGTAGCATTGATGCGTCATAACAAGGTCACCTTCCTATGCCCTAGCTGGGTACCATACCATCGTGTCTGATGGACAACGGCTACTCCATTCGTTTACAGCAAATATCTTCTGCCACTGCATTTCTAAAGAGATGATAATACCCCATTGCAGGCTTCAATGACACCAGATGACGAGATCCATAGTTCAGAGGACGAGGCGGTGGCTTCAGACCTGGACATGCACGCACTGATCCTCGGCGGGCTGCATCAGGACCATGAGTGCCCCGTCAAGACGGCAGACGAGGTAAATACTTTAAAATCATTTCTCATTTTATGTTTCTATTGTACAACAAATTACAGAAAAGAAACTAATGCTATACTTAAAAGTATTAGGTATTACAGGTAGATTAGTTCAGGATTGTCACTATTATTATCGAATATTTTAGGAGATAAGGAAAAAATATTTTAATCAAATTTGACTGCAGTAAGCAGTATTAGTTTGTATTTTTCACTATCAGTGTGTTATGTAATTCTCCTTTTCTCTTAATTTTATTAAGTAATATTATGTTGTCATAAAAGCCTGATTGTCTAAAAACATTATTAACACTTTCATTTTCGTCTTCGTCTGAAAACCGAAAAAATAATTCAGTTTTCATGTAAATTTCCCACTTCCCAGGTTATCCAAGAGATAGACGACATGATGCAAGAGACGCCGTCGTCTGAAGGGGACATAATAGAATATAACGAGGCCCTCGAGAAAGGCAAGGAGGTGCTCAGCTCTCCGCTCTACGAAGACAGTAAGTATGACCTTATGAATAAATTACAGAACCTTTTCCTTCTTATATATCTAGAATCTTAAAATTATAGGTGACTAACTTAGACTCTGGGGTTGGATCTTTTCGGTGTAGGTACTGTGGAGATCGTATACGAATTAAACATCGTTTTAATTATAAAAGTAGCACGCCCCGTTACAGTAGCTACGTAGGTAAATGCTGTATGCAATCAACATCTTCTTTTTTTCTATTTAAGAGCTTAGCTCTTGTCGGTGAAGTCTTCTCCACTCCTCTCTACACATCGCCAATCCAATTGATCTCCTGATACGACTCGACACTTAACGTCTCTTTTATCTTATCCATATAGGTTCTTCGAGGCCTCCCTCTCTTCCTCTTGCCTTCCACTTTTCCTTCTATGATGGATCTGATAAAATTGTCGTGTCGTATTAGATGTCCAAATATTTTTCCTCGTCTTATCTCAAGCGTCTTAAACAACGTTCTCCTCCAACCATTTCCGACACTTCCTCATTGCTCTTTTTCTCCGTCACCAATACCACAATTCGAAGTCTTCCAGACGACATCTACCAATGGATATCGACATTTACGAATACTTTAATATTGTCGTAACCACAAGGTTGTTACTGCTCTAATAATTTGATTTGGTTGTTAATGCGGCCGAGTAGTCTTGTTATTCTGATAGCTTCAGTGGAAGCGCTCATGGCGGCGCTTGACAAACTGATCGTATTCGATCACGTTTGTTAAGCAAAGTTCGGCCCGGTCGGTGTCGGATGGTTGACCGTAAAGTGGCATTACAACAGAGCGCTTCCGTGCTTCGGAGGGCACGTTAAACCGTCGGTCCCGGCTGTTGTCATTTGATTACAATCGTTAAGCCAAGTCAGAGGCCTTATAGGCGGTTTGATAAACTCTTGACACCAGAGGTGGCCACTAATCCTCACTCGATAGGAAGAAGGAAGTGGACAGCCGAGTTTGGCATATGGTGTAAGTTTTTTTTACTTTGAATGGGTTTGCTATTGATCCCAATCAAACGCAGGGGCAAATACAGGATCCACGATGGAGCGAGCTAACCCAGAAGGTGCCTATTCACCCTTGCTTTGAAGGTAGTGAGTTACAAGTACTCGGAAATACAGACGCCCTGTCGGGAGTTCCACACCTTTGCTGTGCGTAATATAAAAGATGTTGATTAGTGTGTAGTAAGGTAGCCCGCAGTGCTTTTAGATGTCCAATGGAAGGGGGGGAAGGCGGCATGAGCTCATGCAGCTCCCCTCCCAAGTATAGTGTGTAAAAGACCAACAGGGCTATTAAAGACATAAGGAATTATGTAACTTCGTTTAAGGAACGAATGATGTTTTGAATAATATTTAGATAACACTTTATTTAACACTTCTCTCCTTAAGATATTTTCGTGTGTCACTTTGCAAAGTTCTATTTCGTTCATTCAATACCTTTCAAAACACATCACACATGTGTTTTGAAATCCTGAATCCCTATCACATGTCAATCTTGAATCCCTATCACATGTCAAATAGTTGTGGCGAGAAGCTCGTAACGTAAATACCTTTCAAATGATAAATTGAAAGGGATTGCGATAGATTTTAAATTTAGACAATAATTTGCCCCCTGTGTCTGTAGTTGACAATGATGATGTTGGTTATTGATTTCAGTTTTGTATCCTGGGATACCTATTATGAAAGTTAAACCTACACATTGTTTTGTTTTTGGAACATCTACAGAGACATTAAAAATAAACAATGAGATTTATCTTTTCTCCCGAATAAGGCGATGACATAATTCAGCATCATTTCGTACCAGTAGGTACCTAAGTCGTAATTCTGTCGTATAATTATAGTCGAATCGCCGCACCGTGAGAAAAGCGCGCATTTTCGTGCACTGGTGATTATATTTAACTTTGCTCAATGTCGACACAGATTTGTTTATCTTTATGATATTTTTGCGTTCATAATCTAGTTATACGTACATATATCTATAAAAACTTGATAAAAACGGGTTTTTTTTTGAGATTTATTTTTTAATGTAAAAAATAAACCGATGCGATCAAGATATAATTATAGTAGTATTTGCGGAGAAGTTATTAGTAGAAGTACTGTAGTTAATGTGTGATTTTTTTCAAAAAAACATCCAATATAAACTTTGGCGTTTCCAATCAGCTGTTGCTTTGCTTCCCACCAATTTATCGCGTAGTTCATTTACCCCGGACTGCGCAGACGCGCCGATTGATTCGCACATCGAGTCATCATAAAATTTTAAACTTAGAACACTAATTTAACTATTAAAACCCACAAAGGTTTTAATTGAAGTTTATTTAATACTGTTTGGATGATGTCAGAATTTGAAAAGTTAGATTAGGTAGAAGTTAAATATCCTTTCGTTATACAAACATTTGTTCTGTATTTGCTGCGTTTTTAGCTTTATTCACAAAATAAATAAAATTGAAGGAATAGATGTATAAAAATGTAATAAGTGCTAAAAAAGCTCGAAATTGTCTAAAGTTCCCACGAAATCACCTATTTTATAGTGCCCTTGCCAGAAATTGTTTATCACAAACAAAACTTTCTATTCCAGAACTCCGCACACTATCACTGTCCCAACTAAACGAGATCTTCATGGAGCTAGAAGCTCTCATCCGAGAGTTCTCCGAGACCCTCATAGCTGAACTGGCACTAAGAGACGAGTTAGAGTACGAGAAAGAGCTCAAGAACACCTTCATATCTCTGCTGCTGGCTGTTCAGAACAAGAGAAGGCAACACCACGTCGAGAAGAAGAAGAGGCCCGGCCCCCCCAGGTCCCCTAACCTGAATACCAGTCACTCCGAACCAAAAGTAAGATCTCTGTCATATAAAGACCATCCTCTAGCCAGTCTACTATAGAATATTTAATCGCTTATTTTTATGATGGAAAACGTGAACGTGGAGACCAATCAATTGATTCATTACCCATTCATCCGCAAAATCCATCCAAATTATGTTTCTTCTCCACTCATCAGTGTTTGTATGCTCCTTATCCGATAATTAAATAATTACCTGTGCCAACCCCACTTAGAATATATTTTTATCAGATTTGCCTTACTATGCTTGCAGGGTAACAGTTTTTATTGCATTCTAAATACACTACTTACAAGAAAAACAAATTAAAGTTTAAAGAAATCAATAAAAAAGTTAAAGTATTTATAACTTTTTAATTTTGCATTTAACAATGCTATTTTTATGTGATACTTAAGTATTAAACAAGAAAATATACCAGAAAAAAGCAACTAGTCTCATGTCGCCCTGACGGGATTCGAATCCACATCCTTGGGAATCCGGCCCAATGCACTAACCAATTATGCTACAGAGACCTATGAGGACTCGACGAATTTTTCTAGTATATTCACCATCTACGGTGTTGGCCACCGTCGTTTCATCAATGAGAAAAATATCCTCGCATTCGAAAAATTCGACGTGTCCTCATAGGTATCTGTAGCATAATTGTTTAGTGTATTGGGCCGGATTCCCAAGGATGCGGGCTCGAATCCCGTCAGGGCGACATGAGACTAGTTGCTTTTTCTGGTATATTTTCTTGTTTAATATTTATCACATAAAAGTATTACATTGGCGCCTATCCTGTCATTAATGATATGTCTTGAGATTTTGTAGAAGCACTTGGGTATCGAAAGCCAGGGAGTGAGATTCCCTGCCTGCGTTTGTATTCCCGTTAGCCTATAATCGTGGTATATTTAAAGCCAAGTGAAAAGCCTTTTTCTAAGCAAACTTGCACCATCATCGGCCTCCTCTTAAATCAAACGATTCAGCAGGCCTACCGCCATCTTTTAGAAACCATCATGTCGTAAGAACGTTTTGTTTTCCTTTTGTTTCAATACTGTTTAAATTACAAGTTTGACTTTATTTGACACAAGACGTCGTAGTAGGTTTGATTGATAAAAATCTTGTTTGAGTGAATGATTGAGCGATGACGCCACAAAACTTCCGTCAAAAGACAAGCTTGTTTTAAGAGGTTCGCGGTACGATATGACATATAACAACATTGCGCCGATACAAACTGACATTAAACAATATTGCGTTAAGAGATGGCGGTAGGCCCCCAGAATGAGGACAAGAGCAAGCTTATTTAATGTAAAAGATACTTATCCTTTGTGTCAGAAAACTTATAATTAGTTTTATCTTACTCCACAGTATCTGACAACAGTGATCCCATTCCACCTGGACAACGGCCCACCAGATAACCAGACCCTTCAAGTCCTCATCAAAAGTAAGTAGAAAATAATTTATTATCAACATCAACTCTATTTACATGGAGCGTAAGGTCATAATATATAAAAAGTATGTTCTATATTATACATTGTCAGTCAGTGTAGACCGTTGCTTTGCTATACAATAGCGGTACTTGCCTACTTCTTTTGTAATAAGAATTTTTGTGACAAACCAAATTCGATATTGATGGTGTTGTAATAAAATCCCATATCAACTGAGTAGTTTTCATCCACATACTTGAAATGAGGAATCAGGGTCTTTGACCAAATAGTATTAAATAAAAGATTTGTTAGTAATTTTAATATTAATACTATATTTTTCTACTATGTTTTTAAATGTTTATACAAATGTAATCAATAACATTTATAATAGTGTAGTTTGGATGACATTTTCTAAACGACTAATCTTTTCTTTTCAGTTCTCAAGGCGATAAACGAAGACAGTCCTACGGTCCCCACATTATTAACTGATTACATCCTCAAAGTCCTATGCCCAACATAAACCAATCTCATGCGTTTAGATTATAGATCAATGTTCACATTCATATTTAACACTATCTGCACATTATTGTTTAACAGTCGCAGCCATATCGGATTTAAAAATAACTGTATTATTTAAAAGAAAAGTAAGTGACACGGCTCCGCTCATTCAAATATGGAGTTTATGTCGAATACTGTAGACACATTTTGCATGAGTCAGCTTGCGGTTTACGTCGTCAATCTGAATTAGGTACAATCGGGGAAATTCCCGGTTCACCAGTAGAGTTTTTTGGGCGACGTTTTCTCTGAAAGTACTAAGGTGAAAAAAATAATGTATTAGGTATTTAAATGAAATACCCATTATTTGTGATATAAAAGATTTCTATATATCTTTTACTTTTTTATATAAAGCTCCCTGATAAAACTCTACTGATCATCCGGGAAGTTCCCGGATTGTACCTAATTCAGATTTATAAATTATATTATAATTTTATTTTTATGTGTAAAAAAACCTGCAAAATTCTTAATGGCATCGACTGAAACAAACTAATATCAAAATCATTTTAAAGTAGAATTCATTATTTTTTATAAAAATAAAATAACCGTGGGACCATTATGTTATTTGTTAAAATAACGATCAATTTTAAATTTTTATTTAAAAAATTATATTGAAATCTTCTTAGTAATATTATTTTTCATCTAATCTATTTTATAATATTAAATAAGCCCCACGGTTTAAAAATATCGTAACTATCATGAATATTAAGATAAATAATAATGTCAAAATACACATTTTGCATTTAGACAATTGATATTTTGTTTGAAAGTATAATTTATGTTTAAATGTTTAAGTGAATATAAAGCAACTTGGCGTTTTCTAAGTATTTAAAAATGGTTTGCAAATATAAAAATATGACAATTTAATTTACCATTAAAATGATAATTATCATTCTGCTATTCAAAAGTTTTGTATGGCTGAAATATTGTTTATGATCTAAATCCAAACAAAACTTAATTTCTCTACTTCTTCTTATAAGAAAAAATAGATGGATTTAGAATATAAAATTGTGTGTTGTATTATAAAAAAAATACGGATTTTTTCTTAGAAATTGCCAAGCACTATTTCTGTTAAAAATTGCCATAATATGTCAATGACCTAATTGACATACGTTTCGTTAGCCGTCTTTACGATTATATTATTTGCATAAATGAACTGTGATATCATACGGTAGTTAATTAATGCTTCCTTTTAGATTTATATTATTATGCGTACGTTATTTTAACTGATTTTGTAATATTTATTTTAGTGCTTCTGGGCTTTTAGTCCGGTCGTACACAAGGATACACAAATCTCCGATATCTGACGATTGTGGTGTCCAAGCGACTACCGCAATACAAATTCGGTGAAACTCTTTGACGCGACGTGTGTCGCACAATCGGGGAACTTCCCGATTGACATAGAGATTATTTTGGGTAACGTTTTCTCGGAGAGTACTTACTAAGGTTAAAGAAATTATTTATTATTCGAATGAAATATCTGTTGTTGTTCTATTATTTGTGATATAAAAAAATCTATAAATCTATTACTTTTTTAAATACAGCTCCCTAAATAAACTATACTGGTCAACCGGGAAGTTCCCCGACTGTACATACCTGTGTACGAACCTCTATGGATTTATGATAAATTTTAAATAGAAAAATAATTGAAAAAATTTACTCGGCAACAAGTGAATTCTCAGATGGAACTCTATGGATTTGTATTGCGGTATTAGTCGCATACAGACCAAAATCGTCGGGTATCGGAGATTTGGGTTGCCTCATGTATGAAGGGACTTAGGGAAGATATAATTCTAAAAATCAAGGAAAACTGCACGAATACATTTTAAAATCCAATTTGGAAGAGATTCTTTAAAATTTATAAATTATGTTATAAGTTTTGAAGAACTTCCCTACCTAACTACCCAGTTATTACGTATAGTTTTCCTGTCAATTGTCGCTGTCAGAATGTGAATTCGATAATATTGTAAATATTAATGAAATTATATTGAAAACGGAATTGTCCTCTCGAATTACTGTCTTAATTAAGGTAATATCAGCTACGGAGGCTTGTAAATATTTTATAGTGGGCTCTATTCTGGCAACATTTTATAAAGAATTTATTTCAAGTACTTACTTATATTTTTTCTAAATTGATATGAAAAAGTTATCTTAAAAAGAGGATGGTAATGTTAACACATATTTTAAATTATCCTACTGTAGATTCATCGGAAAGATCAAACTCAAAGTCTAAGATTATATGTACTGGATTTTTTTTGTGTAGTGTACGAGTATAATATACCTAGTATATAGTAAGAATGTAGCACACAGTATGGCTTAATTAAGGTTTGTTTCCACTGAGGCGGAGAAAAATGGGCTATACTTCAAGACAAAGTTAGAAGTTTCACGCAGAAGGATAGAACAAGAGATATAGTAGTAAACTTGAAAATAAATTAAATTTATATGATGCCAAAATCGAGCTCATTCTTTGCGTAGAAATGTGGTAATTTTAAGTATAAGATTATTTTGTCTCAACGTTAACAGCTGACCTGTCACACGCCTTATTTAATCACATTTTTTTAAACATCGAACTTTCATTTGTTTTTCACACATGTTCAGTAGTTTTAGTACCTGTAGTAATAATGGATGCCCGAGAAAAAAAACAGCTATCCAATTTAATCATGAAACTCATAGTTATATGTAGTTGTAAAACTATGTAATTTATAAGTTATTATATCTAGTCTCAACGTCTTTTAGTCATAATTTGTTAATTTTAAAAATGTCAGCGAAGTTATATTTAATAGTGATATAACGTTTTAAGTGTAAAGTTATGAATTGTTGTGATTTTGAAAAAAAAAAGTCGTTTTTGAATTTGTTCGCGATGTTATTGTGGATGCTTTGTCGCACATTTTGGACTCCATATTATATAAACACATATTTATTGTGCAAAAAAATAAATAAATCATGGTATGACGAGTAAAGGTACCTAAAGTATAAACATATTATTGACAACTTGTTCTTAAACTATCTTTTTAATTGGGATAATGAAAAACGAAAAGTATAAAGGTAAAAGCCCCGATTGTGGTTATTTTGAACCTTAAGGTTACTAATTATTAAATTATTGTGACCACATCCGAAGCTTAGAATGGCTATAACCGGGTCGTTTACCCTACCTACTTTGCTTAAAGCTATCTACCAGTCAAAGAAACATTTAAGTATAACAGAAGTATAAAAGAGATTGGGATAACTCTGTAACAGATTATAATGAGCCGAATTAACTCTCGAGTAATCACTAAAAAGAGGAACAGTGGAACTAATGCGATAAACTTTCGAAAAAGTATCGAAATCGTCACGTCAACAAAAGTATAAGCTATAGAGCAGCGTTCCTACCGGACGTAAACGGAACTAACTAACTATATATATTTTTTTAATATGACGATTCGAATACATTTTTAATACTTATTCGGGCTAACTCCACTGTACTTATGGAAATTACATCATAATGACTTAGTTGGATGATTAAAATAAATATTTGGTTCTATGTGAAGGATATTATTTAGGTAATATATTTAAAAAATGCATCTTTAAAGTGTGATCGATCTCACAATTAAAAAAACTAACTCAAAACATTGTTAAAGTTGTCAGTTTACAGCTTTATATTTTCAATGAACCTACATTGTATGAATGTAATGGCCATAATCATGGATGGTACCTGGTTGAAATAAAGGAGCTTGAAAACATATTACGTCTTTAATTTTATTTCAGTCTTTCAATAAATGGTACGGAAATATCTTTGCATGCATTTCTTGTTTACATTTTTCGCTACAACTATTACCTGCATTTTGGTTTTGCAAGTTTATTGCGGCCGTTTCTTATCAGTTAAAAGATGTCCTGAATGGCTGGTAGGAAAAAAAAATTGGACGATTCGAAAGCACTTATCTATAAGTCTATTTGAATAAAAATCTTTGACTTTGTCTTTGACTTTGACTTTGCATTTGTAGGCCCAATTCTTGATGTTGAAGGTTTTTAACATCAAGCTACGAGCCTAGACCACGCACCAACAACAGCATACTAGAAGCGAAAAATGCTTATTTGAAAAAGGTGCCCAATCTCTGGCATTTCCTTTTCTTAGTACAATCCCGATTGCGAATTCCTATCCGTAAAATATCTAAGGGTTATCGGCGGCCTCATTGCCTCTTATCATCCCATTGACAAATATCTCGAGACGCGATATACGATAACATTCCGATTCTGATCATTTACAATTTCTCCCAGGCAGCGTCAATATTAGACATACAATGTACAAAATTATAATATTACTACTTCTGCCTATTGTTCTTGGAATAACAAAGTTCTGTACTGACAAAGAGTGTGGCAGAAGTAACTCAAGAATAGGGGGCGGACAGATCAGCGAAAGGAACTCCAGACCATTCCAGGTATGTGAGAAATATTAGAATTAATTAAAATCTTGAATAGCGGCAAAAGTTAGTATATTCGTAGGTATAATTGTCCGAAGTTATTAGGTATGTAAATTGTGATTAATTTTGTGAGGCCTTAAAAGTCAAAAGAGTGAAGTGGGAGAGTAGAGGATTGGCTTTCCAAAGTTTGGGGATTTCAAACTTGTGGGTCGAGTCGTTTTTTTTTTACTACATATTTTTCTACTAAATAGTAAACACATTCACTGACAGTAAACGGCTATATAGAAGTCTATACTAATATTATAAAGCGGAAATACTTGATTATTTGTTGTTTTGTTTGCATTGAATAGACTCCGAAACTACTGAACGGATTTGGATGAAATTTGGTACACTATAATAGATAGCCTGGTTATGAACATAGGATACTTTTTATCCAGATATTCCCACGGGAACGGGAACCACGC
Source organism: Chrysoteuchia culmella (assembly GCA_910589605.1). NCBI lineage: Eukaryota > Metazoa > Arthropoda > Insecta > Lepidoptera > Crambidae > Chrysoteuchia > Chrysoteuchia culmella. The sequence continues at coordinate 4,916,426 of OU342657.1, forward strand.
GGGTGAAACCGCGAGCGGAGGATCCTAATGTGTACTCGATCAATCATCCAGATTTTTAAACTTTGCATTTTCAATGCTGTCTTAACACTTACGCTGACAGTGAAAGACACACAATAGATGTTTTATTGTTATTGTTCGAAAGTTATAACTAACTAGCGGCCACTCGCGGATTCACCCGCGTGGTTCCCGTTCCCGTGGGAATAATTTTAACCGCCTCTGAGTCTGTGGTCGAGTGGTACAACCAACGGTATCAGACCCAGGGGTCCCGGGTTCGATTCCCAGCAGGGGTACATATTGTATTCGGTATGGTTGGTGGTAGGACTTGTTCTAAGTCCGTCTGGCTAGCTACCACCATCTTATCTAAGTCTGACGCCATAACAGTAATGTTTTCAGCATTGTTGTGTTCCGGCAGTTAGAGATAAGATACCCAGTTCCTCAGTGATTGAGGATTCCGGGAGAGGCTCGCTTCCATCTTCAGCCTTATCAATACCTAACATCAGGTAAGATGAAGACTAAGAGACACCCCGTCGTCAAAAAAAAACTCCATAAAAAATATCCAATGTTCATAAGGTAAAAGCAGATGGACACTTCGACAGACCTAGTTACTTAGTTCTTCATTCATTCATAGTGTATTGATACTTGAATCTATCTTAGAATTTCTACGAAAATTGAACATAAAGTAGAAGCCCCAGTTGTAGCCACTTTGAACCTTAACGCTACGCAAATAACGGGCCTACGGTGGCAACAGCCGATTTCACCCTAAAAAAACTTGCCACTCATCGCTCGTACTACATTTTGAGTCATTTTCTCACACATCGTGCATAGGTGGCGCTATACTCGCAAGTTGGGACAACAGGCCCGCTGGGTTTCTGCGGGGGGAGTCTGCTCCACCAGCAGTGGGTGATCACCGCCGCGCACTGCTGCTTCCACGATGACGTCCAAGTGGACAATATACAAGTAAGTTGGTTTAAAATTATTAAAAATGAAATTAGGTTTGGAGTCAATTTTAAAGTTATTACTTTGAAGCCATCTGATAATCAAAGTCAATGTAGTAGTTATGGTGCGTTTATGTTGCTGTAACAAACACGTATTATCCCTTGTAACCATCAAAGAGATATTGTCAGCAAATAATACAGATATATTTCAGTTATGTCTGATAAATCATTAATCTGGCCCACAACAATTTAAGGCCGGTATTACAGGGCGTGGCTCAAGCTGTGATCTGTACTTGAGCACAATTAGAAAGTGACACGCTACATGCGGTGAATAAGCACGTCCCTTTCTAACTGTTCTCAAGTATAGATCAACGAGTTTGTTACAGGCCTAAGTTTGTCGTCGAAACGATAAGAAGAAGAATATGCAATAAAAGTACCAAGAATACTGCCTTGCGGAACCCCAAAATTATGTTAATATTTTGTTTGAATTCAGAAAGAAAGTTTGCACAGTTTTACTTGAATTAAATTGAGTTATTTCGACACATTGACTTTCGTTAGATTAATAAAATTTAATCCAATCCGTATGCGATATATCATAACCGATCATGTGTCAAAAGCTTTCGAGAAACTTTAATCTAGAAAGAATACCGTTATGAAGTTATTTTATGTTAGTTAACGAATTGTAACTGTAACTTTATTTAAAAGTTCAAAGGCTGCATAATGTGCCTAACTAGGTGATGTTTTTTATAAAATGATTATATTTATTTAACAAGGCCGTAAGCTAGGCAATCATAGCTTAATGCAGAAAAAAATTAGAGTTCATTGTGTCATAATCAAAATATTTTATTGCCTAGGCCATACTTGGTGCTTTCTCGTTGTACGACCGCTACGAGAATGGACGTCGCATCGTGAACGTGGACACTGTGGTGGTGCACCCGGAGTACGAACCTGAGACCTTCGCCAACGACCTGGCGCTCCTCAGACTGGCCAATATCGTGCAGCTCTCAGGTGATACAAAGCTTAGCCAGAGTTATTTTGGTATCTATCTTCTCGGTAGCGTTAATTTAAATCTGTATGGGATCTAGCGGGATACGACGCGACGTGAACTTTATCAACGCCATACAAAAATGAGCCTAACTCGTGGGTGAATCTACAGGTGTTTTGAACGCCGTCATTGTCCTCAACATATTTTCATATTTTTAGAGTAATAAAATGTTGTCCTCGTGTCCAGTTACGAATATAGGCCCCATGACATGCATGACACTTTATACGTTGAGGACAATGACGGCGTTCAAACCGCCCGTAGATTTGCCCTCGTTCAGGCGAGTAAAAAAATCTAATCGTTCTAGTGACGCTGGCACGAAAAACTTTCGTAAACCTGGGGCCCAATTCTGCTAATGCTTAGTCACAGTCGTATTCCAGTGGTGTTTCAATGGTAGTGCTGTATTGCACAGTTCTTGTTACAACAGTGTAAATAAACACAACTATTGAAACACCACTGAGAGACGATTATGACAAAAATTTAGCAGAATTGATTGTCCGTCATGTCAAAAAATGTGTAGGGATGTTCCGTTCACATCCGGTATGGACGCTCTGCTATAATACGACGATACGAATACTTTTCGCAAGTTTTTAGTACTGGAATAAGCTAATCTTTCTTTTCTTTAATAATCTATAACGGAGAAACACTTTATAGCACTTGTTTCATAAAAAACAACTACATTGATTGCAGATACAATAGACGTGATTCGACTGCCTTACCTGAGTTTGGTGGTTGCCAATTTCGCTGGCCAGGGTGCTATCGCGTCGGGGTGGGGCATTCCCGCTGAAGGTACTATTTAAACATATACACGTAAATATATAAACCCGTCCCCCTAATAGTCTAATTTCAAAATCTATCACAATCCCTTTCATATGTATTGTGATTGTGATAGTGATTTATGGAATTGTGTAACATATAGTCGCAACCCCTTTCGGAGCGAATGATGTTTTAAATGACACTTCATTTGACACATTTGAAAGATATTTTCGTTTGTCACTTTGCTTAGACAGTTCAATTTCGTTCGTTCAATACCTTTCAAAACGTGTCCCGATCACAATCCCTATCAAATGTCAAGTAGTGACGGTCTGAAGTATGTTAATATCTTTCAAATGACGAATTGAAAGGAATTGCTTTAGATTTTAAAATTAGACAATTAGATTAATATGCTGAACAAATTCTGAATTTGCTAGAAAATAGACATCGTTTTCTCATTACATGACTAAGTTTCAATTCCTTGCTCCAAGAGCTTCGAATAGGCTGTCATGGGATGGACTCTGACGCCCATTAGGACTTTATCAATGATTTCACCCGCGTGGTTCCCGTTCCCGTGGGAATATCGGGTTAAAAAGTATCCTGTTCTCCATACTGGTTATGAACCAGGTTATCTACTATCTGTGTACCAAATTTCATCCAAATCCGTTAAATAGGTAACAACAATCAAATTTTTCCTCTTTATAATATTAGTATAGATATCGAAGAAGAATAGATGGGGTAGGGGTTAATATGTAAAATATATTATCTCATTCTCACCCGTGCTTTCGAAAGTACCTACATTAAGCTCCTGACCGAATAATGCTAATCCTCCTAATATTATAACTGCGAAAATATGTAATTTGTTTGTTTGATTATTTGTTGCCGTGCCGTGTGGTGCCGTGTCGTGTGGTGACGGCCTAAGAATACAAGTGTCACCACTCCCTTACATGCCTGGGATGTCCTAAGAGTCGACTAAGAGGTTCGACACATTGAATACCTGTGCGAGAGAAGGAAAACTTGAAACAAACCCTCTACCAACCCGTCTGGCCAGCGTGGTAGCAGTAGGCTAACAGCCTTCTATGAACGCCACAATAGGCGTGAGCTAGGAGAGGCCTATGTCCAGCAGAGGACGTCCACAGGCTGATGATGGATTATTTGTTTGTTACTCTTTCACGCAAAAACGACTAAACCAATTTTGATCAAATTTTGCACACAGATAGAAGATATTCTGGATTAAAACATAGGCTTCTTTTATTCCGATATTACCACGAGAACGAGAACCACGCGGGCGGCCGCTAGTTAAATATAATTGTTCCAGGAGTTACATTCATATCTCCGACGCTCCGTGAATACATCATGGTAGTAGCGACCGATTCCCAGTGCAACAGCCTTTACGAAAACCTGCTACCCCCCAACGTGATGTGCGGCTTGAACGTCACAGCTGGCACTTGCAAGGTAAATTATTATTAATAATAATAATAATATGAAAATATAATTCCTTTTATCCTGGATATAGGTTCTAGTAACAAAGGGTATAATCTCGCGGCACGCCCAAACATAAAACTTTTCAGTGACGTCAATCATAATGTAAAGACGGATTTACATTGATCCAGTAGCTGGCGGCCACAGAACACAGAAAGTATTTCTGGGGGCTGACTGTGGGCGTGCCAGCACTTTTTAAATAAAATATAGCTTAGCTAACGATGGTGCAGCAACCCAAAGTGAGACTCCAATAAAAATAAGAGGTTTCTTAAACTTGTATTTTTTTATATCAAACTTAGTACTTACTTAGTATGAGGAAAATACATGAAATTATCAATAACAAGAGAGATGAATGATCGCCAAAACAAAACTTTGGAATATTTTATAGAATCAGGCGTTCCCTACTTTAATAGCTTATTTCCACAAAAACATGAAAAAGATGACTCGATTTAGGAGATTTTATACCACAATGTTCTTCTTAACTGACTCTTGACTGTCTCTATGAAGATATACACAAACGCATCTCATAATCATAATACATATTGATTATTAAAATAAGTCGACAGGTTTACATTAAGACCTGTTATTTACAAGGGATTAAATAGTCATTCACATCAGAATTATCTGATAGATGATGATGGAAATGAATGCACTCTGTTATTGATAATGTTGAATGACATCCTTCCATTGTTTAATTGTTATCATATACATATACATATAGTTGTAGTCGCTTAAAAATACCATACCTATGTACAATCGGGGAACTTCTCGGTTGACCAGGGCCCTTATTCACTATGACCACTTGGCGATTCCTTGCTCAAACCACGCCAATGTCGTACTTGGTTTTGACATTTTCAAAAGTCGTTTTCTCAATGATACTCCCAAATTATAGAGTTATTGTACAAGCACATGAAAGTCACAAGTTGTATAATTATTAAACGAGTAAAATTATTTTAAAATTAGTAAGTGACACAGAGAAAAGGAATTTTGAAAATGTCAAAACCAAATACGACATTCGCGTGGTTTGAGCAAGGAATCGCTAAGTGGTCATAGTGAATACGGGCCCAGTAGCGTTTTTTGGGAAACGTTTTCTCAGAAAGTACTAAGGTTAAAGCAATAATTTATCATTCTAATGAAATACCTGTTAGTGTTTTATTGTTTTTGATATAAACATTTTCTATATATCTATTACGCTTTTAAATAAAACTCTACTGGTCAACCGGGAAGTTCCCGGACTGTACATTAACTTACCGTATTAAAGATTACTTAAATTGATTTCCAATTATTGCTACAAATTAATGAAATCATAGCTTCCTTTTTTGAAAAGTCTGTATTTTATTACTTCTGACCCGATAAACGGCTACGATAAATATTCAAAAGCTAATGAAATGAAAATAAAACCGGTCAAGAGCGAGTCGGGTTTGCGCACCGAGGGTTCCGTATCATCATTATAATGTCCCCATACATCGACATAGGTCGAGGTCAGGTTACCAAAAACAAATAAATATAAAATCACTTTTTTGACATTCGTGAGATTTCTGAAAAAGTGTGCTATATAGAGACATCGTTTTATTTTTCCTATAATCTTTACAAAAACTTCTATCACATAGAATAATATCAGATTTTTCTCTTTGTAAACTTCGAAGATAAGGGGGGAACGGTTTTTTTTACAATTTTCATCAAAAGTAGAAAAATAGTAGCCCCACTTTGATATTTTACCACCCTATTGCAAAAAATATTTTTTATTCTCTTAATTGCAGAATAGTTTACCAAACGTCATTTAAAACAAACCAATTTTCAAATTGATAGCATTAGTAGTTCTGGATATATCCAGTTGTGACAGACTGAGTCGCACCATAAGGGTTGTTTTTTACAATTTTGGTCCGGAACCCTAAAAATATAATTGAAATAACTATTGTGTTGGTAAATCCTTTCTTTAATGGATTTGCCGGGGATTGCGTCGAATATATTATAAAATTCGTATGACTATTTCTGTATATTTGAATAAAAACATCATACAACTTTGACTTTCAGGGAGATAATGGCGGGCCGATGACAATTTTCCTGAATGCTACGGAAGAAAATATTCTAGTAAGTAGAAAAATAATAAAATAAATACTACGGTTCTGCTACGAGCTACGGCGACTACGAACATTTATAATTATATCATTTACTTTAGGGCCGGCTATACCACCGACAAATGAGTTCTGGATAGCTCATATAGCAGATAATTTGCCATATTTGTCATATTGCAACAAGCAAATTTCTTCCAGAACTTATCTGTCGGTCCTTCGTGTTGCGATGCTTTAAAGAAAACTTTAATATCACTTGTTGGGGATGTGATATTCATTCAGTTTCTTTTTTCTGTGATTTTTACCCATAGAAGTGATTTGTTTAGTACCAAATTCTGTTATGATTACGAAAGTGATATGTTTGCCTACATGTTACTGTAACGCGTGAACGCTACTTTTATAATAAAGACCTTGTAGAAATTGTAGAATCGGGCATGATTTAGCGACAGAGTCGGATTATTCGATCGAAATTATTTTTGACGCATTTTTTACGAACAACCGATATCTTTTTTTTTTGTATTTTACTTCTATAAAACAGAACAATATCTTAAAATAGTTCATACATAGTAAAAGTAATGAGTACCTAACTTATTTCGTCACCAAACATTTAACGACAAAAATTTCGTTCTTAGAAATAAGTGATAGTGTAAAAATAATAACATACACGGACCAATATTAACCCGCGTCAGTCTATTTTTATACTATCTATTTTATCTATGAGGATTAACAGAGATGGATTAACTTTGAGGAAATGGAAATACCAAACCAAATGTTACCTACCTATAATCGGTTGGTCTTATAAAATATGGTAGGTACTTACTTATTTCGCATTTATGTAAGTATTTGGGAGAAAAGGTTGGAACCTTATAATATGAAATGGCACCTTGCATTTATGATTGTTTATTTTTTTAATTTTTCAATGCTTTTTTTATACATGATAAATTTGAATTATCTTTGGAATTATTGGAAAAATGTTTAAAATCAACTCGGCCACAATTGACTCTCAATGAATTCTCAGATGGGACTCGAACCCACGACCTTTGGAAATCTGGTCCAATGCTTTAACCACTGAGCTACCGAGACTTAGAATTCATATGTGGCCGAGTTGATTTTTCCAATAATTTTCTGTTTAAAATTTATCACCTTGCATATTTCTACCTTTTGAAATAAATCATGATTTTTTTTTTATTTCAACTTATAACCCATTGCATTTTTTATATTGTGTAATTATGTGCAAAAGTACAGCCGGCGAAACGCGATGTATTTTTTTTTTTGCCTAGGTGGGTGTGACTACCTTTGTCGATGCGAGTGGATGCAATACGAACCGCGTGTCGGCGTTCACCAGGGTGCAGAGATATCTAGACTGGATCAGCGAAGTTACTGACATCGTCCTAGACTGAAAAATAATTACAGAAGAAGGAGGAAAGAGAGAAATGATACAAAGTTATACTGGGATCTGTGTCGTTGACAACTTTTTATCGTATTACATAAGAAAGGTTCTTGTTTTTTTAAGATAAAACAAATAGTAAATGTACATAGGCAATATGTTCTACTGTATTTGTGTTTTTATAATATAAATAGAGTTAGGTATATATATATTTGAAAGTAAAAAATATACCTACCTACTCATGATTTTAAATAATTATAAAAATTATTTGCTTAAAATATATTTTTTTTATGTTTGTACTTTGTACTCACATGGATATTATAGTAACTCTTAAATGTAAAAACCGTACAATTGCGAGTCGGACTCGCCCACCGAGGGTTCCGCACAAATTTGTAGGTAAGAAATTTGAAATTTTGGGTCCGGCTTCCCTTTGCCATATTTTGACACCCCGCCACTGCTACCTAAGTACATAATATTCTAAATAGTTCAGGCTTTGAATCTCGCAGTTTTTTCCGAAGTTTCCCGAAATTCAGTTTCCAAAACTTAAGACTAAATTTTTCATGATTTAATTACAAATGTCTAGTTTCAGATTTTTTCCTGTACTTGTAGTAAAAGACGACACTACTTGCCAAATTTCATAGTTCTAGGTCAACGAAAAGTATCCTATGAATTTTGATTCCCTTGAGAGTTTCGAAGTATACGTTTTTGCGACATAAACCTTTTTTAAAGTTAATTTTGAAGTTTGATTTTTTTCACAGCTTAAAGGGATTGTTAACCGAATATATGGTTATAATTTCATCTCGATACCATTCCAAAACTTACGACTATATTATTATGATTAAATTACAAATGTATAGTTTTTAGATTTTTTCCTGTAATCATAGTAAACGACTATATAACTTGCTAAAATTTCATAGTTATAGTTCAGCGGGAAGTACCCTATGAGTTTTGATTCCCTTGAGAGTGTCGAAGTAAACGTTTTTGCGGCATAGATGGCCTTACCATTTTTTAACGTTAATTTTGAAGTTTAATTTTTTCACAGCTTAAAGAGACTGTAAACGTTAATAATTGGTTTAAATTTTAACTCGATACCTAAACACGTTCTCGAGATCAATTACGAAAGACGGACGGGCGGACGGATGGACGGACAGGCGGACAACAAAGTGATCCTCTAAGGGTTTCTTTTTTTCTTATGAGGTTCGGAACCCTTTCAAATACCTACCTACTTTCCACGTACCTATCAGGTCCCGGATTGTGAGACACAATAGCTATTCCATTGTTTTCTGGACACCGGCTTCCGGTTCGAGTTTGATCAAACAAAGTGGATTGGTTGGTTATTAGCTTGTCAGGAATCGGTAAAAGAGTCATAGTAATAGCTTTTTCATTTCTGTGGCGATGCTTAATGAATTAAAAGGGATGCTGATGATAATAAGGGATTAAATAAGAACAAACACGCACTGATAGTTGGACATAGTTTATTTCCTATGTATCACAAATAGTTCACTGGTACCGCAATTCACCACAAGTGCTGGTTGATGAAGGAGTTGAAGCTTGTGACGCGCGCGAAGGCCGAGGGGAACCCGAGCTCGCAGCCGATGTTGGCTACGAACGAGCTGATGCCGATCTGGAGACAAACGAGGATGCATTATTTATTTAATCTTTATTGCAATATCAAAGCGGACTTTATGCCCTATTGGGGCTGTCAACCGGTAAGGATGAGAGAATTACTATATCGGCAATAAACCTAAAGAAAGCTCCTTTTATTATTGGGAAAAAAACTTTTTTATAAAAAAATAAAAACCGACTTGTAGAATTCCTTGGCTGGCACCGACTCCAAAAGGTTTATTTTTTACTTTTAAACTTTTGAAGTCGGTTTTTTTTATACAAAGTTTTTTATTTCACTAGTTTTTAAGTTGGAATAAGCCCGCACTTCGGTTTGGCTCAAACTAGTAGTGTAGGCAACTACTAGTTTGAGTCAAACCACTTCAGTCCGCCATCACTGCAGTCCGTTTTAACCGCATCTGTCTAATGGTACAACCATCGGTATCAGACCCAGGGGTCCTGGGTTCGATTCCCAGCGGGGGTACATATTGTAATCGGTTTGGGTGGTGGTAGGACTTGTTGTAAGTCAGCCTAGCTAACTTCCACCATCTTATCTAAGTCTTACGCCATAACAACAATGTTTTCAGCATTGTTGTATTCCGGCAGTTAAAGATAAGATAGCCAGTTCCTCAATGATTGAGGATACGGGAGAGGCTCGCTTCCATCTTCAGCCTTATCAATACTTAACAGAAGGTATGATGAAGGCTAAGAGCCTCCCCGTCGTTCATAAAAAAAAAGATTCTTCAAAACCACTGAACCGATTTCGAAATTTCAAGAAATAGTACTTGGGAACAAACCCGATGTTTGAATCATTTCGACCGGTTCAGGCGTTCTCGAGTAATCGGTGAACATACATAAAAAAATATACGATGACCTCCTCCTTTTTCGAAGTCGGTTAAAAATTGGCATTGCGATAATGGGAATGAAATGCCTATGCCAGCCTAATGCTTTTAACCTATATTAACTATATTAGCATTATGTTTATTATTATTACAGAAGAATGAGATAATTTTGACATCCTATAATAATTTTATTTCAAACGAAATAGGTCGGGCCATAAAATAGGCTACATTTTTTTTTAAATAAATTTATAAAATAGACTAAGAGATCAGCTAAACTATGAGAGTTATGGAAATGTCACAAAAGCAAAAGTTGTTAAGCGTGATGAGCATTTTCTGTTGACGCATTAAAATCCAGAATATTTCAACCCAATTTAGGACAATGGAAATGACAGAAAAGTAATAGACCAGCTACTATTAGAGATATAGAAAAAATGACCCCTTAGAAAAAGTTGTTAAGCGTGATAGGCATTTTCTATTGGCATATAAAAATCTATAATATTTGAACCTGATGTAGGAAAATGGAAGTGGCAGAAAGTAATAGACCCCCTAAACTATTAGAGATATGAAATAAAACAACTTTTACGGATATTAAACGCGCTATATTTCCACGAACTAAGTTGTAATTGTCCGTATTTTTAGGTTTTTTGGGGGTTTTTTTATTTTCCCGACGTTTTGGCACCTTTACAGCTGCCGTGGTCACGGGATGACTGTAAAGGTGCCGAAACGTCGGGAAAATCAAAAAACCCCTAAAAAACGCGTTTGATATCCGTAAAAGTTGTTTTATTTCAATGAACAATGCGCGCCAAAACATAAGATGTACGTATTAGAGATATGGTAATGACTCCTTAGCAAAAGTTGTTTAACGTGATGGGTATTTCCTGTTGAAATCAGAATCAAGGGTATTATAACCCAATGTAGGAGATTGGAAGTGGCGTCTAGCCTAGCAAATTTGTTTGGGCATTTTCTGTTGAAATATGAAAATCAAGGACACGTTTTCTTCATTACACGATAAATAACCAAAAACAAAAACCAAAACCAGAAACCCTTATAGATTCGTCATGTCCGATGTATGTCACAGCCACTTTATTCCAAAACTATGAAGACTACACAGTTGAAACTTGGTAGGTAGATGTATTCTGTAAACCGCTTTACGGTTTTTACACAAAAATAAAAAATAAAAATATCCCCATACATGGAACTGAAACTGGATTTATTTTTTTCATCAAACCTATACGTGTCGGCTATCTATAGATAGGTCTTTAAAAATTACATTGAGGTTTCTAAAACGATTTTTTTCAAAGTCAACCGTTTGAAAGATGTACACTTCCAAAGTGGCAAAAGTTTAATAATATAAAATAACTTTTAAAATAAGAAACCCCTTTAACTTTTAAAATAAGAAACCTTCTTTAACTTTTAAAATAAGAAAGTGAAAAATCATAAAAATATATATATGTTGTAAAGCTTTATAAAAACTTACAAAGAAAAATAGTTTGAACGAAATATATTTCGCAGTTTGAGAGCTATAGCACATTTACCAAAACTACAAATATAACTTTGTCAATCATACAGACACTATGAAAAACAAAGTTATTTTTGCAGACGAAACTTTATAGTGGCATTTTAGGTAGGTGTATTTAATATAATAATAATAATAATAGAAACTTTATTGCACACGATTTAAAAACAAAACTTTATTGCACACGATTTTAAAACAAACACATACCGAGAAAATGGCAAAAAAGAGGAACACACAATAGGCGGCCTTATTGCTAAATAGAAATCTCTTCCAGGCAACCTTGGGCGAGAGACTCTTCATGTGCGAGTTCAAGTCGCACTTGGCCGATTTTGGTGTTAATGTGGCGCGTTCACATAACCAAGTATTCTCCTAACTTGAGATACACTGGAGGTCCCCGAATATTGAGTGTATAAGTTCCTCTTCTGAGGCAACGACTTTTCTCAGTATTTGGGGAAGACTTATCTGACCCTGATCTACAGGGAGGAGTCCTTCTCTAATTTTAGATAACATGCTGAAATTTCTTGGTCATGTAAATAACCGCCAAGCTGCGCTTTCATATCGGTTGTCAATCCCAGCTTATGTATCTGAGGCTTGGACGAATTAACCACTGGACGCGTAACGAGGACCGCGTTCGCCTTTACCCCTCTGTCACTTACTGAGCCTTTTAGACACAGTAAGCAATATGGCGTTGTCAGTGTGACGCGAGATCTCGAAGTGGAACATTATCTCAAAAATGGATAAATGCGCTGTGTTTCTTTTCACTCGTAAGTACAATTTTAATCTATTATAGCAGCAATTTTTCGAAAAATAAATAAAATTTGGTATGTAAACAAAATGTAATACGTCATTTCAAAAAGTAATCATTGTACATGTAAATTCTTCAAAGATATTGCATTAGTAATTTGGTTGGGTTATACGTATCACTCATTCATTCAATTGTCATTTTTATGTCGTATAGGGCTTGAACATATCGATAAATGATATCGATGTATGTAAATGAACGAACGAATCCAATTTTAATGTAGGAACTATTTAAATTAATTTCAGATTTACAGTTGAGCCCCTAACAAGAAGAATTGGGTGGAAGCGATACGCAGGGAGATAACATGGACGAGTACTCAGATCTTAGATAACATCTAAGGTCTGATGATGGAGCCCGAAGATGGCTATAGGAACTCTGTAATTAAACGACGCAACCCTACGAACTTTGAGCTTGTTATATTTGAAATATAGCTTCAAACTTTTAAAAAAATGTTGCTTATTTCACCCGCATGGTTCCCGTTCCCGTGGTAATATCAAAAATCCTGTCTTAGTGCTCGCCAACATCGTTAAAAGAACCTGTATGCAAAATTTCAGTTTAATTGGTTTAGCCGTTTGGGCTGTGCGTTGCCTTGCCTGTAAGTCAGTCACGGTATTGTTTTTTAGTATTAGACTTATGTTGTACATTATCATGGTGTGTTGTACATTAATATTTAAAATGTATCATAAGTATAAAAATAGCATTGACAACGCAAAAATTAAAAAATCATAACTTATTAGCTTGCATCATAATATTGATCGTTAAACATTTGTTTTTTTTTCTCTTTCGAATGCAAGGAAGGATATTCTTACAGCGTATAAAAATATAAAAGTATCGGAGAATTTCGACAGTGGTCCGCAAAACTCGGTAGCTCATTGGTTAGAGCAGTGGGCCGGATTCCCAAAGGTCGTGGGTTCAAGTCACATCTGAAAATTCACTTGTGGCCGAGTTCATTTGTTCCAATATTTTTCTTGTTAAAATGTATCATAAATGGTGGTTACATTTATTATTTGTTTCTAACATAGACCTTGTTAGGTCACAGAAAGAATAAAATTAATTATATTTATGTATGTACTTAGCTATATTATACTATTTTTTAATCTTATAATATTTTAATTTTAAGATCGTTTTATTATATTCAAGTAAAACAATCTTAAAACTACAATAAACTATTGGTTGCAATATACTTGCAATTAGTATTTCAGCTAGTAGTTGCTAGAAAGATACTGCCTTGGCTTTATCTTAAATATAGGTAATTATATATAATTATAACTTCTGGGAGTTTGTTGTTTAAAACTGTCATAGCGTATGCTGGACCATACGCTATCCAAACGCTAGTCTACTATTTCTAATTTGGGTTTAGGTTGTGCTAATTTCGTACGGTGGCGTAAATTTTGAGATCTTTAATAAAGTGAAAACAAGTTTTAGTCTCAACGATCTTCTAATGTCGATGATTATTTTCAATAAGTTTTAGTATACTTAGATTTTTGGCTCAAAAAAAAATGTAGAATACGAGATATCACAGCTCGAGAAGCACACAGGGGGTTTATTGTCTAATTTTAAGTCTATCACAATCCCTTTAAATTTTTCATTTAAAAGGTACATATTATTCACATCGCAACACATAGCATCGCGCCACAAATATTTGACCTTTGAAAGGGATTGCAATCGATTATAAAATTAAACAGTTATGGAGGGTTTGCTATTGTGTATGTCCTATACAATGGTTCTGTAATGAACTAATTACCCATATTTTGTTTAATATAAAAAAGCTCGAGTGATTGAAGAAGTTAATGTAAATAATGAATTATATTATTATATAAACCAAATATTAATGTTTTTTACTCACTTAAAAAGTGTTAGTAAGTAAATTGTAAGTCCGCCTGGCTAGCGACTATCATCTTATCCAAGTCCGTTCCGGCAGTTAGAGGTAAGATAGCTAGTTCCTCAGAGATTGAGGATACAGGGAGAGGCGCGCTTCCATCTTAAGCCTTATCAGTACAGTACTAGTATCAGGTTGCATGTATCTACCAATTTTTCACAAAATAAACCCAAACACAAACGCTTTGGAAACCATATTGTATAGTTTTTATGAATTTGAGGTATTTTTTTAATGAGATTTTCATATTATTAGGTGCATTATATTTTTCCACGAAATAAACAATTAACTTACTAATTTCTTTAAAACACACATGATTTATTAAACTCAATAGGTTCATTCATTCACTCCTTACCTATCGTGCTATTTATTTTTCCACGAAATAAACAAGTAACTTACTATTTTTTTAAAACACACATGATTTATTAATCTCAATAGGTTCATTCATTCACTCCTTACTTATCGATAAAAAAAAATATCGATTACTTCAAGCACTACTGTCATTATTTGACATTAGTAATCGCCCCTCACCCCCGCAAGAATTGGTTGATCGTGTTTTCATACATTCTTCTCGGGTTTCGTGTCCAGTGGTTAATTCGTCCAAGATCTGAGGCCTTATGGTTGAGATGCCCTTAGAATATTTTAATGAGGTGCTAATCTCATCGGCTCTTGTCCTCCGAATTATAACAGGAAGGGTATGTCTAAAATCTCCCGAGAAAAGGGATGTGACGTTATCTATGGGTCTGTTTTATCAAATTCTTCAGAGAGGAATGTTTTGTATTTTTTCCACAATACTAAAGTATACTAAAGACCACAAAACACTTACATAATTGCGAACAAATGTCGTAAGCAGCGGGGGCTTTCACTGACATAGGCCTCCTCGAGAGTCTTGTCCCAGTGTTGATCATCGTCATGAAGATGAAGTGCCCTACAGGTAGCTTGAAACGCAGGAAGCTCTACAGCATCAACTGTCTTTGTTGTTTGTCAAATTCTTGATTTGATTTTGGTTATTTTATCGTGTAATGAAGAAAACGTGTCCTTGATTTTCATATTTCAACAGAAAATGCCCAAACAAATTTGCTAGGCTAGACGCCACTTCCAATCTCCTACATTGGGTTATAATACCCTTGATTCTGATTTCAACAGGAAATACCCATCACGTTAAACAACTTTTGCTAAGGAGTCATTACCATATCTCTAATACGTACATCTTATGTTTTGGCGCGCATTGTTCATTGAAATAAAACAACTTTTACGGATATCAAACGCGTTTTTAGGGGTTTTTTGATTTTCCCTCAATGTAATTTTTAAAGACCTATCTATAGATAGCCGACACGTATAGGTTTGATGAAAAAAATAAATCCAGTTTCAGTTCCATGTATGGGGATATTTTTATTTTTTATTTTTGTGTAAAAACCGTAAAGCGGTTTACAGAATACATCTACCTACCAAGTTTCAACTGTGTAGTCTTCATAGTTTTGGAATAAAGTGGCTGTGACATACATCGGACATGACGAATCTATAAGGGTTCCTTTTTTTGCCATTAGGTAACGGAACCGCAAAAATGACCAAGCAACTGCAATAAATGAAAGAAAAAATTGCGAAAATTGTTCCGGATGAAGCGGTTTAAATCACTTCCAGCGAGTGGTCTCCCTGGTCACAAGATCAATCTTAAAGTCGGTGTTCCGGTATTGCTTTTATGAAAATTTTACTGAGCCAAAATTATGCAACGGGACCCGACTTAAAGTAAGTGCTTTGCAAAGAAGCTGAGATCCTGACTGGGTGTACTGCCGGTAAAACTGAGTTTATACCGCGTATACTGCCCATCCCTAACAATTTTCCGTTCGAGTTCAAGCGCACACGCACACAGTTCCCTGGGTGACCCCGTGGTTTGATTTGACTATAAATAAGTAGCAGTGACAACCGCTGAAAGCCGCTGGTGTCGCACTAAGGTCCAATTGCTTTTCCTACGGCCAGCTCTATGTTCCTTTTTGGCGGGTCTGTAGAGCTGCGGGTTTATTCATATTGGCTCAAAACGAAAAACCACTAATGTAGTTCATAAAAAAATACTCTAAGCACCTTACGCTACATTAGTATAATAAATTTCCTTTGGCATACGGCATTTAATATAATTTTTGTTGTAAGTACCACGATTTAATGGTCGATCTTTAACGTCAAATAAAAAAATGTAAGTACTACATAAAAGCCACCAGCTAGTTAATTAAATATGTATATTTGCATGCTATTGCGGATGGCGAAATGAGCTGAGCCTACTAGTATTAAAGATCTGCAGTGTACCTCATTTAAAGGCAAATAAATTATTTCTATTTCTATTTCTAGAACAACCTGTCAGCAAACTTGGTAAAAAAAACATGAACGGCATGCGGTTTTGTAAAAAAAGCAAACGTACCAAAATTCTGCGTCCGTCCCTGGTGATGAAGAGTGGGCCTCCAGAGTCGCCCCTGCAGACGCCGACGCCGCCGGCGCCGTTGGTGCACAGAGTGCTGTCAATAACGAATGTGGGTCCGAACACCGCGCGGCACTGCACTTCCGTAATGACTTGCAGCGTCACCTGGCTCACGCTCGTCTGGAGCGTCACGCCGGTTTGCTCTGCAAAAGTTAATTAAGCTAAGTTGGAGATAATAATTTAGAAACCAAACGCCATTTTAATGTCCCCACTGTTGGGGCACTGCGGTCTTCCTTGTGGCTGGTAGGGAAAAAAATGTTGGAATATTCGAAAGTACTTATCTATAAGTCTATTTGAATAAAAATCTTTGACTTTGACTTTGACTTTGATGGACCAGGCAAATGGCCCACCACCCAGGTCCAATGCGGATTGGCGAATTTTAACAATTGTAAATACAGCCAGGACCAACGGCTTAAGTTCCTTCCGAAACTCGAGCGAGATGAATAGCTATACGTACGTACCCGGTCGTCAATCGTCATGCAGATCCTTGGGCGAACATTGAGTGTCATTATCATGATGATGAATGTTATAATAACATCTTGTTTTAAATAGGTATCTTCTGAGAGTTCGTTCAGTCATCTTGTTTTGACCCTTGGATAAAATGTGATGAAGTGTGAAATAAGTTCAAAAGTTTTATTAAAAAGTCGTTATTACGTCCGGTCAAGTTTTTGATGTTATAAACAATTAAGATTTGAAATACGCGTATCTATATCAACAAAGAAACGGTCGCATGGTCAATCGTCTACACGTTGGACTGACTCCATTAAATAGGTGGCATTATCCAATGAAAATGCATCATCAGAAACCACGACCACTCGTTAAGAGTCAACGACTGAGGAGATACCATACGGGTTTATCGCAGGTATGAAGTCGATACATACGGTCACTTGTTAGTCCGTAGCCGGCAGCGATCGCCCAGTTGCCGACGAAAAGGTCGCTCAACTCTTGCCAGCCTGGCAAGGCAATCGGCTGGATGGTGGCTATAAAATAAATAAAACGAGTATAGTTACTAGGTATAAAATAACAAATTATAATTATTCAAAAATATAATTTCTTCCTATTCAGTTATTTTCTTTGTAATCGATTAATTGTCATTTCCCTTCTCAATCCTTTCTAATTTAAAAAGTACTGAAGCTATTCGTACCTTACGAGGAAGAAATTTTTATGGAAGTGTTTTCAATAGAGTTCAGTCTTAAGGGCGCGCTCTAGGCCAAAAGCAAAAGTAATAACTGCAACGGCGAACTGCAAAGTAAATGCTGCCTTATTTCTATGAGAAATAAGGCAGCATTTACTATATAATTCTCCGGCCCCATTCGGCCGGTCCGGAATGAAGAAATGAAGGAAAATCTTTTTTTAAAGGATATTTAAAGGTTATTTACAAAAAAATATATAACATAAGCCCTGCCTTATTTATAGTGTAATTATACTAAAAAGTTCCAAGCTTTATTTTAATGTATTACTTAAATACTAGCAGTTTATCGTGTTAATTATAGTGATTTGGAGGCAACTTCGCAGTTTTTTTCTATCGAGAAAATTTTATGCAATCGTGTTTTTGAGTAACATAGTCACTAGTGTTAGTCCTGTAGTTTGCTGCATCTTAATTTGAAATTCAGTTTTTCATTAATATTGATATTACAGACGATCATGTAAAGCAATCTGATTTTCGTTGGCCTATAGCGGGCCCTTAATCCCTTTATGATTTTAGACCTACAGAGAAACGGAAACGTATTTTAATAGTTAAAATCAGCTTAGACAAACAGTTAACTATATAGTTATTTGAAAATAACATTTAAAGTAATCAGTGATAAGAAAAAAAACAGCTTAGATATTTTAAAATATAAGATTATAATCGATAGCGTAGATTACACGTAAGTGTTGGTTATTAAATCTATCTACAACTGATTTACTAAAAGATTATGTCGATAGAAAGTCTAATCGATTTATCAACCTGATTTTAATGATAAATTATTATGATGATTGATGACAATATTTTATAAAACAATTAGCCTTCCGCCCGCGACTTCGACCTCGAGGAATGGGGTTATCGCGCGGATTTAGGGTGCCATTTCGTCGTTTCAGCCACATAGCTCCCACTGCTGGGCCTTATGCGGTCGCCATTCCAGAACTTTTCCGCCCCAACGGCTATTGATTCTTCTCGCTGAGTCCCGCCCACTGCCACTTCAGCTGAGCAATCCTTGGTGCGATGTCGGTTACTTTAGTTCTCCTACGGATCTCCTTGTTTTGTCTTTTCGAGCATAGCCATGCTGGGTGACCTTGAGCCTTCTTATCAGACCCATAGTTAGCGACCACGTTTAATTACCGTAAGTGAGCCATTTATCAGCATTTATCAGAGTAAAAAGTATTTTATGCCCAACTCCACGGTTCAAGTTATGTCAATATAAAATTTCACTAAAATCGATTCAGCGGTTTACGCGTGAAAAGGAACAACCAGACGTGCGGTCTTTCATTAGCATTTATAATATAATCGAATGGATAAGTGTGAATGGAAAAGTAGTAGAAAATGCTCCAACTATCGCGATCAAAGTCGTTATGTCTATTTTATACTTATTATTACTTATCTTTACATAATTTGAACCCTTTTCTTAAACCATCCATCATGTCCACCGCATCTGATTTCAAAATTGATGACATTTTTGCAATCAACAACCCATAAAACCTCAATAACGACATCTATATTGATTTTTACATTATTTATCCCTTTTTGACCCCTTAGGGGTTGATTTCCGAGAAGGGGATTTTATTTAGTTCCAGCCATAAGCCTAATAAAAAATAAGTGACTTTTACTATGAAAATAAAGGATTTTTCTTACATAACTTCATCCCCCTTTTCACCCCTTTAGGGGTGGAATTTGCAAAAACGCCGAGAAAGGTAAAAGTTTAGTTTCAATCGTCAACCTAAATACAAAATTTGAAGTCGCTAATACTTTTACTTTGAAAATAAAAAGGACTTTTCTTATACATTTTCATCTCCCCTTTTCACCCCTTGGGGGGTAGAATTTTCAAAACCGTCGAGTTAGATCATTGTTGCTTTTTAATCGACAACCTAAACACAAAATTTGAAGATCCTAACTTCAAAACTGACGGACTTTCATACAAATATTCATCCCCTATTTTACCCCTTTAGGGGTGGAATTTCCAAAAACCCTTTCTTAGTGGATGCCTACACTGTATAAGGTATCTATGTGCAAAATTTCAAGTCTCTAGGTTCAGCGGTTTGGGCTGTGCGTTGATATCTCAGTCAGTCAGTCGAGTCAGTCAGTCAGTCAGTCAAGACTTTGAATTATATATATATATATATATATATAGATAGAACTTTGAGCACGTATTTACAAATCTAAGATTTGTCTTAACTATTTACTTACTATAAATTTTGTGGTGTGTTTATATGACTTTTAATATTACTTATTATTAAAAAAAAACACATCTAATTAGTAGTAGTAGTAGTATAATGTATTATAATGTCAAGACTATTAATTTGTCAAGACAAACTCAAGAAAATGGTAAATTACTATGTATAATTTTATTGACCCACCCATAGTGCGTACCACCAGGTAGCATCTAATGAGTTAACCAATCAATTTTAGAGACAAACCTGTGATCCCGGAGCACTTACAACACCCACGGAACCACAAAGGTAATGTAGGAATGACAATAAAAATTACTCACTGGTGAAGGTAACAGGGAATGGCAGGTAGATCATAGCCACATCATTGGCGAGGGTAGCAGGCGTCCATTGTTGGTGGACAATGACCTGGGAGGTGGTGATCCTCTGGCCACCCGAGAACAGGTAGTGGGAGCCCAAAACGACGGTGAACTGGAAAGCCTGGTTGGTGCCGTCGAACCAGCAGTGGGCGGCCGTCACCAGACGGTTGGTTGACAGGAGGGAGGAGCCGCAGACTGAGGTTCCAGCGATATTCCAGAAGTTGATGAGAAGGCCGGCCTAGTGGAAACAAACTTGATGAGTCTGACTTGCGTTGCAAAGGTTCCATACCTAGTTCCTTTTATTTCTTTCAATGAATTTGAAAAGTGATTTTTCATCTTTTGTTACAGCCGCTGTGAATGTAAAAGAAGCTACACGTTACCACTAAAGGGAAAACTAGTGCTAATTATATATATTTACCTTTATAACACAGCACTGACCGTTTAAATCTAACTATATTCGATACCTTGCGGCTCAAAGGGCGTAACCACCAAAACACGACTTTTCAGAAGAGCCAAAACACTAAAATTTAAAATTTGTATTTATCACAACTTTGTTGTTATTGATCCTATAAATATGATTCTTACACCAAAAGTCGTTAATTTTTGAGGTGCATAATGTTAAAACATAACATTTTAAGAAATGTTTGTAATTAAAAAGTTAGCTGGTGAATACGCCCCACAAAATCAAACATGTATGTCTTTTATGCCCCATAAAATGACTGCTGCGTTAGTAACTCTGTCTTTTATGCCCCATAAAATGAGTGCTGCGTTAGTAACACAGAGTGTAACCACCAACTTTCAAAATTAAAACTAGTTTTTATCGTTCTTTTTTTTTTTTTTTTTTTTTTTTTGCGGTACATAAAAGATCTTAAATTTATGGAAGTCACATCACATTCACCAGGAGCTGGCATGCAAAAATTTTTTTTTTTTTTGATAAATTATAAATTTAAAAATTTAACTGTCACTTCGTATTAATTTCACAGTCGTCATTTTACTTAGTTTAGATAGTCTTAGCCTAGATACACAATCACAGAACACAATGTACACAATATTACTTAGACAACGAGAACAATAATTAATGGACGATATCATTCTTATGAATACTATAATAATCATTAAAAGTCAAACATTGTATATTGAAAATTTAATAATTGTATGACAGAAATTCAGAATGTCAATACATGTCGCTTATCTAAAAATTCCTTAACGCTATAAAAACACATTTTCTGTAGCCATTTATGTAGTTTACGCTTAAATTGTGTCACAGGCAAATTATGCAGACTATTGGGCAAGTTATTAAATATTTTAACGCACATAGCGTATGAATTTCGTATGCTTATATCGGTTCTATTGTTTGGCGGTATCAATTTATATGGAAATCTTGTATTAAAGTTGCAAACCTCTTTTTTTGTCAAGAATAGGCTCATATGAGTTTTAACAAAGGTTGAAACCTCGAAAATATATAAGCTTGGAAGACTTAATAATTTCAGCTCTATGAAGAGAGGTTTGCAAGAAGTCATTGGTGGCACATCACAGATTGCCCGAACACATTGCATTTGGGCTATAAATGCTCGATTACTTTTTACTGAATTGCCCCATAGCAAAAGTCCGTATCGCAAGTTCGACACAACATACCCATGATACGCCTTAAGAGCCGTTTGTTTATTAGTAAGCTTAGTAAGGCGCCACAGTGCATATGCGAAGCGATTTATTTTCGAGCAAACCTTTACGACATGACCCTTCCAAGTGCAACAATCGTCTAGTGTTATTCCTAAAAACACTGTCTCGTTAACTGTTTTAATAATCTGATTATTACATTTCAGTTCGATTTTCTGGATAGCACCACCTCTATTCTTAAACTGAATACATTTTGTTTTGTCAATATTGACTTTTAAATTATTGTTTTCCATCCATTTAGCTATGTTAGCAATTGCCTGATTTATATCATTTTGATAATTGGATAGTGGATCTTTGGGAATTACTACCGAAATGTCGTCTGCAAAAAGGGTACAATTATATTTTGTGCAATTTGGTAGGTCATTAATGTATAGGAGAAACAAAAGTGGTCCCAGTATGCTACCCTGTGGCACACCTAACTTGTTATCCTTTGTTTCAGATTGAGTTACGTCTTGTTGCATATTTTTATCAATCGATGTTATCTCTACGTACTGTTTTCGATTTGCTAAGTAACTTTTTATCCAGTTATACGATTGCCCACGCAGGCCATATGATTCGCATTTTTTCAATAATATTTTGTGAGAAACGCAATCAAATGCTTTACTCATATCGAAGAAAATTGCTGTAGTTGGAATTTTTTTGTTAACATTTTCTATTATTTTTTTCATTAACATAAAAGCAGCTAGTGTTGTGGATTTTCCTTTTTGAAATCCATATTGATTAGAACTGATTATGTTGAATTTATTTAAAAAAGAGAGAATTCTTTTCGACATTACTTTCTCAGGTATTTTAGATAAAATCGATTGAAGCGCTATAGGTCTGAAACTATTCATATCAAGCTTGCCACCCTTTTTATATAATGGTTTGATACTTGATAACTTAAGTCTATCCGGAAAGTCACCATTAAGAAACGATAGGTTTATCAAGTAAGTCAGTACTGGAGTAAGATATTTTGAACATGATTTGATTAATTTTGTAGGAATTTGATCAAAACCTACAGCAGAAGTATTCTTAAGGCTTTTAATGGTATCAGAAATTTCTTCATCTGTGGCTGGAAATAAAAACATACTCTGATCAACACACTGAATACCCTCAGAAATTCTACTAACGGGTTTTTGATTTTCACGTGAATTATTAATGAAATGGTTATTAAATAAATTAGCAATGTCAATGGGATTATCATAAATTATGTCATTTTGTTTAATTTCATTAATTAATTTATTATTATTACTATTTGTTGTTCCGCTGGTATTAGACTTTATAATTTGCCAAGACGCTAACCCAATGTTTTTGGCACTCATCAGAAATTTTCCATTATTAATTTTGTGGGACGCTATAATACATTTCTTGTAAATTTTACTATAATTTCGATACGTGTTTTTGTTATGTAAATTACTTTGTCTGTAGTATCGATATCTTAATGTTCGTTTTACTTTTGCCCCAATTTTAATACCCTTTGTCATCCACGGTTGATGTTTTGCGCGTGTTCTTATCTTAATTCTATAAAAAGGGAATAACTCAAAAAATAATGTGAGAGTGTCATGAAACATGTTGAATGCTGCATTAGTATCAGTTGTCTGAAGGACCTCTGACCATGATAAACTTTTCATGCAATCACAAAATTTCTTTGTATTCTCCACACTAAAATCACGCTTATATATATAAATAAATTGAGGTGGTATGTATTTTTTTGCAATTGGTATTAAGAGCAGTTGCGCCGTATTGTGGTCAGATAGATATAATGGTAAGACTTCACCCTTCGCGTCCGGAACGTTACTCAATATTTGATCAATGCACGACTTCAGTCTTGTTGGTTGTCTAATATGAGTTATGTAATTATAATTTTCCACTAAACTAGTAAAATTATCTACTGTGTTAGAAGGTGTTAAAATATCGATGTTAAAATCGCCAGTGATAATAATTCTATATTTAGTTTTACAAATGATGATACATTTATGTTCTGGAATTTCAATTCCACACGACTCAAATGTAGAATCTGAGTTGAAGTCCGAGAGATAAGGCATCACTTTAAAATTCAAATAATCGCGACACAATATGCAAACACCACCGCGTCTTTGCTTAGTTCTCGAATACCAACTTGCCAGTTGATAGCCATTAAGCCGTAAGTTAGGTTCTTCTCCAGCTTTTAAGAAAGTTTCGGAGAAACATAAGATGTCGATATCTTTTTGACTTGCGTCAGACAGCTCCCGAAGAGTGATTTCAACGAGTTCCTTTTTACTCAAAATGCCTGCTATATTTTGATGTAAAATTGATAATGAATGTTCACTAGTGGGCTTCTCGAAAAAACAGATCTTTACGATTATGATTATCTGGTTTTGAAGGTAACAAACCCACATCAGGCCGTTTAAAAAAGTAGTCTAAAATGGATTTTTGTTTCACGGTAGTTTTGACTATATTCTCCTCTAAATTAATATTTGAAAAATAATCAGTAATTGATTTCTGTATATGTCTGGGCTTGCTTTGAGGGACCTCTGACCGAGTAGGCTTGCTTGTTTGTAGACGTTTTCTTAATGCAGCATAATTCAGGAAAACTCGATCATAATCTAAGCAATCTACAATAAAGTTAATTTTATTACATGTGTCATCAAGTATATTTATATTCTCAGTGCTATTCTCTATGAAGTGACAGTTATTATAATTTTTACATAACAATTTAATTTTATTATTTATCTTATTTTCATTCATATATTTATTATTTAAGACATTTAGAACTAATAAATTGCAGTTTTTAATTTTTTTCAGGACAACACATAATTCCGACATTATATTTATTATATTAGAGTCATTTTCACCTACACAAATAACCACCTTATCAGCTTCTTTGAGTATAAGATCATTGCAATTTTTCAGGACTTCTTCAGTTCTTGCATAAGGTTTTGTGCATGCACAGACATCGTGTTTTATGTATTTCGAGCCAATTCTGGAATCAATCAGGGCAGCGGCTAGCCCAACACATTGTTGAGTACCAATTATTGCTATTTTTGGCGTATTATTAGGTTCTTTTAATACTGAGTTTGAAGTAATTTTCTCCCTGTCTTAACACAAAATACTATTTTCCAAAGTCAAATGAGAATCTGGTAAGGTTTCAGGTATCTGAATTTCGTCACTCTCTTCATTGTTCAAGTGTATTTCATTAATATTTGTCGAAGAACATATTTTAATCAACATCTCAATTTTTTGCTTTTGCTCAGTTACTAATTTTTGCAGTGTGTTTTTTTCCATAGTAAGGTTTTCTATTTCGGCGTGAGCACTTTCTAGTTTTGTTTTTATTTCGCTATTGATCATCTTTAATTCAGATATGTCTTCAATGTCTCGTGTAGAAAGATCCGGCAAACTTCTTCTTAAAATTGATTGGTTCGATAACAAAGTGTCATTCATACCTAAGGAGTTATTTTTAGTATCTGCAATACATGCTCATAGCTTCTTGTCGTTTTTTGGTTTCCTTTGTGTTATATTATTTAGTGGAGAGTGAAAACTGACACTCTCATCTAATGTAGACTTAGTGACAGGTTTTATTGGGGTGCTTGTTTTACTCTTATTATTTATGTTTATATATTTATGTTTTTCAATACAGTTATCACATCTCCAGTTAAGTTTATTTTCTCGAGTCATCAGCAGAAATCTTTTCTCAGATACGTTGCCGCAGTCTAAGTGGAATGTAATTTTACACGAGCTACACATCAAATATGATTTGCTTTTAATAATTTGTTTACAAATACATCTTGAATTATTTTGCAGTTTCAAAGTCTTTGGCTTAGAAGTCGACATCCTTTTTATATTATCTACTACAGCAGCCTTTATTCAGTATTTCGGTGGTGATTAACTGTTTTCGTTACTTAGTAAGCCAACTTTCTGTTGAATATCCGAAAATAGGGTGAAAATTCTGAAGTGGCAACACTTTGTGTACGCTTGACACTTGTCAAATTCAATTTTGTCACTGTCAGTTGATTTTGACATTAATTTGTTAATGATTCTGCGGGTATATGTGGATTTTTTTTTCTTTTATAAAAATAAAGGTACTTAATTCAGACTTATCTTAAAGAAATTGCTTTTTCACAGCCGACGAAAATCTCCAATAACGATACCGCACGTTCTTGTATGAGTAAACTTCACTTTTGAACACTTGGAAATGATTTCAACGAAATTTAAACAAAATTTAACGAATTTATATACGGAGCAAAGGTAAATTGTGTTCACTGGTGCAGTGTTGCCCGATCGATTCTGTTATTAGTTATTTTTTTTTTTGAGTTTCTATTACAATACTTACAACTGTTGTTAGTAGAATAGGTCAATTTGGCAACCCTTAGTCCATCAGAGGCTTGTATTCTATTCTGATATTTATAACTAGGGAAGTTTTTTTTTTTTACTTTTGTAATGACAAAATAAATGTACTATTTTATAGTCAGTTACTAGAAGGAAAATAAGAGTAAAAGGCTACTAAACGGCTACTTTTCATATTGTAAAACAATCTTGATTGTTGGCTAGTCCTGAAGAAGGTAATAAATAATAAGACAAATGAATTGGCACTACAAATTATTATAAATTATTATTTTTAACAATTTGCTATAGTTAAATATTCTTTATGGCTTTAAGAGTCTTGGTTGTTATATATATAAAAATAAAAAATAAAAAAACTTTATAAAAACTTACATAATTTTTTATTCAACGGAGCCTCCTTTTAGGCTTGGATATCGCCTGTGCCAGGAGACAACGTTCTGCATAACTTAACTAGTATATAAATGTGTTTATGCTATTCTTATAGCTAATTTTGATTTTAAGTTAAACTTACCTATTAATGCAATAATAATATAAGCTTAAAAATGACATGTATTAGTATGCGTAACATGTGTTGTGGCTGTGTAGTGTGGTAATTGGAATGTATTGTGTGTGTAGGGTGAATGTGTGTGTGAATATGAATGTTTCTGAGTATTGTGCATATACGTATGAAGATGTGGATAAGAACATGTGGATTTCTTGATTGATTGATGAATGTTGGTAGTTTAGTTTAGTTTCCTTTATGAATTGAGTAAAGCCTCAGTTTCAGCGTAGTCCAAATTTTGTAACCAAGTTTTAATTTCAGATTTACACTCGGCGAGTGGTTTGTTATGTATATCTAATTGTTTATTTATTTTATTATATAGGTCTGATGATAAGAACTCAAATTGAGTTTTTGCAAACACCGTTCTGACCTTAGGAATGGTTGCCACCTTGAACTTACATGCTCTTCTTTTATCTCTAACGCAAGGGTCGTATGTGAATGTTTTATGTTTTCTTAAAATTAACCCTAAAATATAAAGTTTTCTAACGGATAACAGTTTACTGATCTGGTAAAGGCTTTGAGTTGGGAATGTTCTTCTCTTGAAATACATTATTTTGAGTAATGCTCTTTATGCTCGTTCTACCATCAAGCAGCGCGTTTTGCGAGCACCGCCCCAAACTGAGATACAGTAAGTTGTTATGGATTGAACAAGAGCAACATATATTTCATTCAGTAGATTTCTGGTGGTGTTATTTCAAACTATAAATGTATTTTCATTAATTAACTTGGATAAGAATGTAGTATTTTTGAGAAAGAAATTGTTGCCTTTGTTGTTGCTTATATCAATATGTATGTATAATCATTATGGAGGAGCGGGGCTTCTCAACACAGGCCCATAAAGCTTAAAGAGAAGCTCCAGCCCGTAACTTGTGATGTTCAATATTGTAAATGGAAATAAACAATTTTTATTTTTAAATCATAACATAAGGATACGCCCTACAATTTTATTTGAGATTGTCGTTGACGCCCAGTACTTTGATGATGTTGAGGTCGTGATAATAATTAAAAGAACAGTTGGATTAAAATAAAGCAGAAATATAATAAATAAGTAAGTCTCGGTAGCTCAGCGGTTAGAGCATTGGACCGGATTTCCAAAGGTCGCTGGTTCGATTCCAGCCTGAGAATTCACTTGTGGCCGAATAAATTTTTCCAATATTTTTCTATTTAAAATTTACCATAAGTATAAAAATAGCATTGAAAAATGCAAAAATTACAAAATCATAAAAAAAAAAAAAAAAACTTTTTGACAAGACAATAAACAAGACCTTAGCAACAGTGACAATAGAATAGAAACATCATAAAAAAAGGAAGCATACTAAAAAAAATAAAAGGATATTCAAACTCCTTTACAGATGATGCCTAATAATTATTGCTTTTACGTCCAAAAATACAAAAAAAAACTGCATTACCAGCCTTGAAATTTGGGGTCGTATTCACCATTGTTTTCAGAATTTGAGAACTTTAAAAATACAGATCGATAGCGCAGAAAAAACGGAATGAGATGGTATTTAAAACTCATTTTGGCCAAAATGGTGGTTACGCCCTTTGAGCCGCGACTTAGCGATATACCGCGTGGGGCCAATAATCGGGAAAAATATTGAAAATAGAGACTCTCTAGAGTATTAGTATTTATTTTGAAAAGATTTCAGCTAATCAAAATCCATGCATTACTCACAATAATAATTAAAAGTTACGATTCATAATCAGTGTAGTATTGCAAAACGATATTATCGCTAACGTTGCGAGCTAATCGTGGTACAGGGGACAACAAAAACTTACCGCAAAACATCACGATATCACTATCCATTAGAAAATTTACCTTTATCTCATTGAATAGCAACAGCCCCTGCTACTTCCCACAGCTTAAAATCTCTGTTTCAAATTAATTAAAATTAGTTTAATATTAAATATCGCAATGACAATTATCTGTTTATAATTTTATCCATCATGCATGACATGTCATGTCAATCAATACCAAGTACTAGTACGTAGTACCTGCTAATTCCATGGATTCTGCGCTTTTTACACTATGATCTTTTTATAAAGAAGATCATAGTGTTAAAAGAGTGTAAATTCAAAAGAATAATTTTGATTAGTAAAGTCAGAATATTGTCATGGGAATTTCTTTGGTTTCAGTTTAAATTGATTTCAATTTAAGTAATCGAATTGGATTCATTTACACAATTTATGTGAAAATAGCTTTGAGTGCAAAAAACACTCCAGAAAGAAAACAACAATATCCCGTCAGGGCGACATGAGACTAGTTGCTTTTTTCTAGTATATTTTCTTGTTTAATATGTATCAAGAAAACAATACCTTCGTGGATTCATGAATTCCGATAGTAAGTCAGACAGTATTATTTTTCTATCAGCCGACACATAAATTGTCAAAAAGACGTTCCGAGTAGCTCCGAAAAGTTGAGCGGTACTGTTGTTTGCATTATATTGAATTCACGATTAAGTTTGTTAGATAAAATCAAAAAGAAAAGATTAGGTTTTAATTAGTTAGGACCCTAATGATTCAATCACTAGTGACATAAAGAGCCTCCGTTTTTAATATTATCCCCGGTTCTAGGCCCCAGACGGTATAATAAGTTTAACTAGATAACGTTAAAATGTTAATAAGTTAGTTTTATACGTGTCTCGTCTTTTGATGGATTTATATATTTCCCGATTTATTAATCTTTATTTCTATAAATTTAAATACTTGGATAAAAATACAACTTACTAAGTACGGGTGCTCATTAGGAGGAGCAATAGCGCCACCGACGATCCTGTCTTCTTGAACTGGGATGGAATCCTCCTGGGCTTTGATCTTCAATCCGAGGGGGATACCCACATCCTGATGGTAGCCTCCAGGGGTGCCAAACTCAATCAAAGGCGAGGCAGAAGCCAAACCAACAATCACCAACAACGCAACCAGAACCAGACGCATTTTTAAACTTATCTATATCCGATTAACTAAACGTTTCAGTTTTATAATTCACGTTATCAAATAATCAGTGAAAAATTATTTAGCTTACTTTGATAGTTTATCGAATCAATCAATTATCATTTTTGTTGAAAGCTATGATTGTAAAAAATGTTAAATTGAAACTGATTCATAAATAAGCAGAAGACTGTCTACCATTTGAAATACTTAGTAGTTTCCTACTTGTCGGAAACGAAGGTGTTAAAACAGATACACAATAGGTAAAATATGACGAACTTCTTCTTTCTCAATTAATGGCGTGCTCGCGATAAAATTCGCGAATTTTGCCAATGTCAAGTAAATATATTTTGTAATATATAGAAATTGTACGGTACATTGAGTTGAAAATGGAGCCTCACAACACGTGTTATTACGAAAAGAACTCGAGTGAAAACTCTATGACGAACTAATTTAGGAAAACGACATACTTACAACGAATTTAAAAGTTCAGGATTTTTCGCAGATCAGCAGACTGCAGACTTTTTCTATTGCTATAGCTGGCAGTAGTTTTCTGTCATATTGTTGTTTACGTCTAATTCCAAATCTATATATATAAAATTCTAAATGATTTATTTCATTATTTACAAATTAGTAGAAAAACAAGAAACCGTTAAATAATAAAATCTTATACTATAATAAAAATACGCCGTCCAACTCACAGCCGCGTGGCATAGTACCGAGAACACTGGCACTGTTGCCCCTCTGAATGCAAAGACTCAGCCGCTGGGCAAGATAGGCACCAGCTCTCAGGTCTCCTGAGGCGTGGACCAGTCTTATGGAAAGATCTTTAATAAACTTTTTGGTGTCAGACGACCAAGGGCCCATTGTCACGCACGGAAGCGCTCAGTTGTAGTGTCACTTTACAGTCACCCATCGGACACCTGACCGGACCGAACGTTGCTTAACAAAGTGATCGAATACGATCAGTCTGTCAAGCGCGGCCACGAACGTCAAATGACGACATTTGACTTTTAGTAGCGCGCACCTGGCATAGGTCACCATGTAAATTCTAAATTGATTGATTGTTGACATGAGAGTAGAGCCTAAACGGCTGAAAGCAGAGACACCATTTTTGGAGGATAGATACCTTTTATGGTGTAGATGCGCACTAAGAAAGGTTTTTCAAAATGCAACCCCTAAGGGGGTAAAATAGGGGACGAAAGTTTGAATGTAAGTCCGTCAGTTTCGAATTTAGGATCTTCAAACTTTGTGCTATAATTTTGTGTCTCAGCGAAATTGACAATTCCACCCCCGAAGGGGTGAAAAGAAGGTACACTACACGCACCTATTAATTGCTGAAACGGCTGACTGTAATATTAAAGTTGGAGGCTTGGTTATTACTTGGATATCCAAATACTATCCATCGAACCAATCTTCGAGGTACATATTATAAATAGGGTTTGTCCACACGATGCAACTGATTTGAGCAAGTAATTGACAAATTCTTTCTTTCTTATCGTAGGAGGATTAGTGGCCACCTCTGGTGTTAGAGTTTATCAGGCCGCCTTAAGGTGACTTGGCTTAACGACTGTTGTTAGATGACAACAGCCGGGACCGACGGTTTAACGTGCCCTCCAAAGCACGGAAGCGCTCAGTTGTAGTGTCACTTTACAGTCACCCATCCGACACCTGACCGGACCGAACGTTGCTTAACAAAGTGATCGAATACGATCAGTCTGTCAAGCGCGGCCACGAACGTCAAATATCGACATTTGACTGTTAGTAGCGCGCACCTTGCATAGGTCACCATGTAAACCTGTAACCTTACTCTTGAATCCAATACCGGTCGATCGACATTGGTATTGTGAAGTTTCGTACTCTTGAGTCGCACAGCAGCGCCAACTTGGGTTCATATTGAGCGAACATTGAGTGAACTAAATGACCTTGAGTTTTGCTCAAAACGGTACTCTGGACATTATTTTGACAGCATACTTAGAATTGTATTATGTTGAAATTGGTTGAATATCGAGATCGTCACAATAGCTAGAGTGTTACTTTTTTAGTATTGAAATAGCTTCGGCCCGCGACTTTGTCCCCGTGGTCTTTAGAACTTGGTCCAAATAGATTTAGTAAAAGAAAAAAAGAAATATCTTTCTTTTTCCTAACCTAATTCCTTAATTATCTTAAAAAAATACTACTTACGCCACCTATAACCATGTAGTGTATTTTCCCGTAGAAAATAGGGATTTTTACGCGATAAAAAGTAAGTCAGTGAGTTTCATCCAAACCAGTTCCGCCATTTTTGCGTGATTGAGTAACGAACATCCAAACATCTATACATCTACACTTTTACATTTATAATATTAGTAGGATAGCAGAATTTCTAAAATTATTTGGCACCGCCTATTTTACCCCATTTTTTGTTTTCCCATAGGAATGAAATATTTAACTTGACAAAAAGTATCATATGTTCCTCTTCAGGCTATAAAGTATCTGCGTCCCGAATTTCATTCAAAACCGTTTAGCCGTTTTGCGAGAGTAACATTCCCTTGAGACTATGGGGATAAAAAAAACGAGTGTGCTTATGACCACACGACTGAAGTGAAACTTCTTTCGCTCCATCTGTATGTATATATATATATATATATATATATATATATATATATATATATATATATATATATATGTGTGTGTACAATATATACATGTATACACATAGATATACGGAACGTATTTGGCTATGAGAGGAAGAGAGAAAGAAAATGTGCGCGCGCACTGCTGTCTCTTGCTTATATCCCCCACTTAACTTCCGTTCGCCTTGCCCGATCACACTTTTCGTAACGCTTACGTCACGCGTTCGCCAGCTTACTCCCCAAGTCAAGCGTGCGTAAAGAAGTTTCCCCAATTAACTTCCGTTCGCCTTGCCCGATCACACTTTTCGTAACGCTTACGTCACGCGTTCGCCAGCTTACTCCCCAAGTCAAGCGTGCGTAAAGAAGTTTCCCCACTTAACTTCCGTTCGCCTTGCCCGATCACTCTTTTCGTAACGCTTACGTCACGCGTTCGCCAGCTTACTCCCCAAGTCAAGCGTGCGTAAAGAAGTTTCCCCACTTAACTTCCGTTCGCCTTGCCCGATCACACTTTTCGTAACGCTTACGTCACGCGTTCGCCAGCTTACTCCCCAAGTCAAGCGTGCGTAAAGAAGTTTCCCCACTTAACTTCCGTTCGCCTTGCCCGATCACACTTTTCGTAACGCTTACGTCACGCGTTCGCCAGCTTACTCCCCAAGTCAAGCGTGCGTAAAGAAGTTTCACTTCAAAAAGGTAGCCAATGTTACCCAGGCTATCTTATATCTGTGTGCCAAATTTCATCTACACCGGTTCAGTAGTTTTTGCGTGAAAGAGTAACAAACATCCAAACATCCTCACAAACTTACGCATTTATAATATTAGTAGGATAGGATAAGATAGGATTAATTATTTATTGTTCAAATGCAACGAATGATGGACTTTAACGCCGTTACATCCGCGAGGAATTACGTTATCGCGAGGACTTAGAATGTCGCGTGGTGGTGCCATTTATCATGTGTGTGTATACAGCTTCCTCATAAGACATAGAGAAATTCTAAGCATGCCATATTTTTGTGCATATTAGGAGCAATCATAGCGTGTCAGTGATATTGTAGGTGCAACCATAACTTCGTTACTAGGAGTTTTTTTTTGTGTGTTAGGTAAAGAAACGTGTCCCCAGCTGACACATGTCGTTTTAAGGCAAACCAGTGAGGTTAGGGCTTTAGACTATAGTCAGAAATTTAGTGCACAATAGGAGCAATGAGATCCAAAAAAACTAACCGTCACACTCAAATACTGTTGAAACTACGATCATTAAAGTGTGTGTTAGCTGGAGACCCGTGTCTCTGGCTTACACACACCTGTATCTTCGTAATTATTTGAGGTAGGATTATGTTTTATACCTCAAATTTTTTAGTCGAATTGGAGCAGTAAGCTCCAAATTTTTCTAATCTCTAGCTCGAATAGTTTTTAAGCTACGAACCGATAAGCATGTGTAAGCTGGAGACACGTTACACGTTTTGAATCACTGTAACCGTATAAGTTAGAGTCTCGTATTAAGAAACAAATGATACCTTATAATAGGTGCACACGGCATGCAAAATTTCAAATCACTGGGCTTCTTAGTTTCAAAATTATAGGCAAAAAACTGGTTTCCCGCCAAAAAATTCAAAATAAATGGTTCGGACGCAGCTAAAGCGCGGTTGCCGTTCCGTGCGCTACACCGCTGCAATCGACTTTGAACCTAACGGCTGGTATTAATTCGAGTCACTTTAGTTTGCGCTTTCGATCGTTTTAATTTCTGTTTTGAGAATTTCAGACCAGGAGCCGTCCGATATATCTACGCTGATTACAAACCATCTATGGTAGTTACTTATAATTGAACTATCTGATTCTCATATGAAGTAGTTTTTAAATGTTAGTGTTAGAAAATTCACAACATTTGTTAATATAGGGCATAGTTGATGGGCAATTTTCTATGAAACCTGGGCGTTAAACCAACAGAAATGGAACTACTAAGGAAGTCTCCGATTTTTGTCTTTGTCCATCTCCACGTTTCAAGTAATGTTCATACCAAAAACGCCGAGACAGGTAAATATTTATTTTTAATTATCAACTTATTACAATATTTGATGATATTGTAATAAGTTTACAATATCTTCAAATATTATAAACTTATTCCGGACTTTTCTTACACAACTTCATCCCCCTTTTCTCATTTGGGGGGGTGACATTTTCAAAAACGCCCAGACAAGTAAAATATTTATTTTCAATCGTCAATCTAAATACAAAATATGAAGATCATAACTTCAAAACTGACGGACTTTCATACAAACTTTCATCCCCTAATTCACACCTTTAAAGTTTAGGGGTTGAATTTCCTTTCTTAGTGCACTCCTAGATCTCACACCTATTTGCTAAATTTGGAGTCTTTAGACTTAGCGGTTTGGGCTGTGCGTTGATATGTCAGTCAGTCAGTTTCTTCTTTTCTATTTAGCTCTTTTTAACCGACTTCAAAAAAGGAGGAGATTCTCAATTCGGTTGGTTTTTTTATGTATGTAAACCGATTACGCCGAGATTTCTGAACCGATTTCCGTGATTCTTGATGAAGAATAGTTGCCAATTGGTCGCATAAAAATTTGGTTTCGTTTGACCCAGTACTTTTTATGTTATGAGCATTTTTATATATTTCATTTCATTCTTAACTTGGACGATAATTTTGTTTATAATGTACATGAAACCTTATCTAATCTAGAAAAACCCTGCTGTAGTTTACATAACAGCCTATTACAGACACTAAAGATAATAAAAAAAACTGCGTTAAAAAAACCGACTTTAAAAACTAAAAAGCAGAAAATAAGCCTTTTGGAGTCGGTGCCAGCCAAGGCAAGAAAAATAAAAGAATAGGAGCTCAAAGTAGAATGTCTTGGCTGCCACCGACTCCAAAAGGCTTATTTTTTGCTTTTTAGTTTTTGAAGTCGGTTTTTTTAACGCAGTTTTTATATATTTAGATTGGTATATTTTTCGGGAAAAAATGCACAACTATCTTAATCACGCGAACGAAGTCGCGGGCAAAAGCTAGTAACTTATAAATATCACATCTATCGCAATTTTGTAATCCGAATGTCGAATTAGGCTTAAGTCACAGAATATATTGAAGTTCTGAAAATCTATCGCGGTTTTTCCGTATGAATGTTTAATTTAGGTAAAATTTATTAATTTCTTTGACGTCTTTCTTGGAATTTTTTTCGTGTAAAGTCCAATTTTGCCGTATAAACATAGGTAGGCAATTAAAATTATAAAATACTGGTATTTCAATAAGTTTTTAATAAGTAATATCGGTCCAGCTTGCTGAGCAAAATCTCTGAGAGATTCCGGTTATACACGTAATATACGTAAGTAGTAATGGAAAAGATAAGAGACCCATTTGCAGGAAACTTTAGAATCGCCTAAGGCTATTCCTGTCTATCTCAAAGACATTTATATTAAGAATAGCTAAGCCTTAGGCACTCGATATTGGGCCCGTAAGGTAAGAATAGCCTAAGTAGATTTAGGCTTGGACTATAAGCATCAGGATATTTTCCGGAAAGAGAAAAAACTGACAGCTTTGTTCTCCGTCAGGAAAAAAATCCTGATGTAGTGGACTGCATGCATCAGGGTTCGATCCGGAGATAAATTATTCAGTTCGCTAGCACTTGTTTATTTTTATATTTATTTATAATGGAAACCATTGACTTAAAATTTGTATACGGCAGTTGTAATGGCCTCCTCGCCTCGCCTCGTCACTCGCCTCGCGTCTGGAGCGGTGGAGACAAAGGAGTCCAGTGTTGCCAATTCATCTCCTTCAAAATATGCTAGAGTGATGTAAAAAATATTCTAGGTATGATTTTTTAAAGACATATAAATGTCAACATAACTTTAAGTTTGATCCTGTTAATATTATAATTTTAAAAGTATGTCAGTTTCTTTATTAATAACTCTTGCACGCAAAAACTACTGAACCGATTTGGATGAAATTTGACACACATATATAAAGATAGCCTGGCTTAATACATAGGCTACTTTTCTGCAATATACCATGATGGACTGATGTCCATTAAAATCGATAAAACTACTGGAGAAGTATTAAAATACCGAATCTGGTCATACTTTTTTCAGTAGTTTTTATCGATTGTACCGAACGACGAAAGAAACTTGAAATACTTTCGCATATATAATATTAGTAAGATAAAACTCAAAGTTATGTTGGCATTTACATAGCTTTAATAAAAACATACCTAGCATATTTTTCACATCTCTTTAGCTTAGTTTGAAGTAGATGAATTGGCAACACTATACGTTTGACATGGTCTCGCGTCTCGTCTCGCGTCTCGCACGCGAGTGTAACTGCAGCATAACCATAGCATAACTGACGCATTAGTTGACGTGAAAATTGTGTTTAGCTAGTGCTATTCAATTATCTAAGCAAAGTTGCAAAAGACGTCAATAACGCATTTTACTGATGGTGCTAATAATTTTAGAATTACATTATCAGCGTCACATTAATATGCGACAGCGTCACATAAATATGAGGTCGGAGACCAATTCGACTAGTATAAAATAATTCGTTATCAATATTTTTTCCGGACGGAAAAAATCCTGATGCTTATAGTCCGAGCCTTAAGAACGTCATCAAAAGTTTGCAAATGGGTGTTAGTTTTCGTATAAATTGGTAAACAGAAATTCGTGTAAACTCTTTATTCGATGTCTCGAATAAAGATAGTAATGTTCTCAAATACACTGCCGTCTCCGACTACTTCGAAGTGGAATTCGAACTTCGGGAGTACCGCATGGGACGCAATAAAGTCCATGTACCTGGCGACGCGGGTGTATATATTCGGCTTT
Source organism: Chrysoteuchia culmella (assembly GCA_910589605.1). Lineage (NCBI taxonomy): Eukaryota > Metazoa > Arthropoda > Insecta > Lepidoptera > Crambidae > Chrysoteuchia > Chrysoteuchia culmella. The sequence goes on from OU342657.1 coordinate 4,953,805, forward strand.
CCGACTCCACAGATGGGCCCTCCTAGAAACGAAGTTATTCCGATCTGTAAACAAAACAGAATATTTATTTTACTATGTTCGGCTTTTCAACTCCTGAAATATGGAACCTCTAGAATCCAAATCTATTCCAACCTATAAAACAAATCATTATGTTTATCTAAGTCCTCATAGCTAATAACATTTTCAACAAACGTTGTTACGTGTCGTACGGCGGTTATTACTTGCGTTTGCCGGCAAGGCACGACAAACAAGTCATGTCTTGTGATAGTGATAGTTTGTGAGTATTAAGCGATGACATACTAGATGACATAGTGCCAGTGTCTACTGTAAACTTCAACAACGCAAATTGTACAGATTGGGTGATCAAAAATTTAATATCTAGTACTCGTCCCGTGTTCGAAATAAACCCATGTCCCATGTCTGTAAAATAATACCAAAAACTTCCGGTTGGTGTAAGTGATGAGTGGTCCTCCAGAATCTCCGTAGCAGGGTCCATTACCCTCCTTCCCGATGAGCAAATGTGCACCACATTTGCTCAGCTAACGGAGGGTACACCCTGTCTCGAACAGCCATCGTTTAAGATTATTTTCACTACATGTCTCCTGCCTAGATATCATAATGCCCCGTGGCTGCTATAAACTTCAGCTAATGGTTCTTGTACCAATAATTTCGTAATAAAAACTTTCGGTTGGTGTAAGTGATGAGTGGTCCACCAGAATCCCCGTAGCAGGGTCCATTACCCTCCTTCCCGCTGAGCAATTGCTCAGCTAACGGGGGGTACACCCTGTCTTGAACTGCCATCGTTTAAGATTATTTGCACCACATATCTCCTGCCTAGATATCATAATCCCCCGTGGCTGCTATAAACTTCAGCTAATGGTTCTTGTACCAACAGTTTCGTACCAAAAACTTTCGGTTGGTGTAAGTGATGAGCGGCCCGCCAGAGTCGCCGTAGCAAGGCCCCTTTCCCTCCTTCCCGCTTGTGCACATCTGCTCAGTTGACGGAGGGTACCACATCTGCCTCGAACAGTCACCGTTTGAGATTATCTGCACCACCACTCTTCTCAAACTCGGTCCGTCGCTGTTTAAAAAGTCTTCGTAAACTGTAAATATTATTTCATACATAAAAACACCTGACTTATCATTTGAGGCGGAGCTAGCTAGCGGAGCGGAGAAACGGAAAAATAATAACAGTTAAAGTGTTGTTCTTTTATTTAGTAAATAAACAACATTAATTAAATTATTTATTGTTTATTTGGACTAATCGACGAATTTTCAGTAACATTGGCATTTTTCAGCCAGCATTTACTAAGTATCAGTTGTGCGACTAAGCGCTTGGCTACGACAAATAGGATCTCCATAAAGTCTCCGTAGTTATTCCTCGTTTCTCCACTCCGCTAGCTCAGATCGGCAGCCCAGCAGATTTGAATTCGATCGAAGAGATTTGACTTTTTCAAGACTCGTATTTATAGTTCATACAAACGTAGTCTTAATTCATAAATGTCAGGGGAAATCAGACATGACTTTGCTAAGTCAACAGGCGTTATCCTTTTTATCATCATCCGATTCGAGTACCTATAAACTTTTTCAAGAGACGACGACAGGTCTCGAGAACCGGAGTTCATAGCGCACAGTAGACAATTATTTTATATATATTTTAATAAATAAAGAGATTAAATTGTATAATAATTAGAAAACACATACGCTTTTCTGTTAGTCCAAAGCCAAATGGACTCGCAAAATATAAAGTAAAGTCCTGTGTTAGTTCTCTCCCCTCGGGCAGGGCAATCGGGAAAATAGTACCTGAAACGAAAAGTCGATTGCGAGTGACTGTCCAGTCACCTTTGTTTTTGTTGATAGGGTTATGGGGGCTCTCATTTGGCAGACTTCCCAGTCACCTGAAGGTCACTCTATGACTCGAAACCCTAAATGAAAAAACTCATTGTCAGCGAAAAATAATTATAAAAATAAATATTACATATGATTTCACAAAAACTACTTACTACTAAAGTTAACTTTGTAAGGAAGATATATTATAGCGATATCATTATCTATTGTATCGTGATTCCATTTCGGATGGGTGACGATTTTTCTGGTTTTGATTCGCACCCCTCCATAAAACAGGAACGCTGAGCCCAACACGACAGTCAGGTAGTCAGCCGTGACGTGGCCGTCGTCCCAGCAGTGGGCGGCTGTCACCAGTCGCTTGAAGGTCAGCAATGAGGAACCGCAGCCTGAAGTGTTCTGGGTATTTAGCAGATTGACGATCAGGCCACCCTAATAAAGGAAAAATAATGTAGCTGATCAGGAATCAAATTCTTTATGATAGTCACTGAATTACTCACTTCATTTTAAAAAGTCTAAGTTCTAAATCGACGACCTGTTTGGCGCGGAGGTGCGAATACTCGCCTTCTGCGCCAGAGGTCTCGGATTCGATCCCCGGACAAGACAAATATGCGTGTGCATGAACATGTCTTTTTGTTTATAACTTTTCAATCTTGCATTTTACAATGCCATTTTTATGCGATAAATATTAAACAAGAATAGATACTAGAAAAAAGCAACTTGTCTCATCTCGCTCTGACGAGATTCGAACCCGCATCCTTGGGGATCCGGCCCAAAGCACTAACGAATCCCGTCAGAGCGACATGAGACAAATTGGTTTTTTCTAGTATATTTTCTTGTTTAATATTTATGTCACAAAAATGTCTATTTGTCTTGGTGTGGGTGTTTAGTACGTATATTATGTATGTATTTACAAAAATGTATGTAAGTTTATTCGTTATCTACTTAGTATCCATAACACAAGTAAAAACGGCTTTTTTTTCCACGATTTCAGTCTAGCTTCCATACAAATAATATCGTAAATGATGATCTCTCGTATGATCTATTCGTATGTACAAATAATTTTTAAGTTTTCCATAAAAATAGTTTCATATCAAACTTTGATATGGGTTAACACTTACAAAGAATGCGTACGTTTCTGGAGCGCTACCGAAAACTTTCTGGCCTTTGTGAATCCTGGATTCTGCCGTAGAGTGGATGCGGTCCTCCCTGGCTTTAAGCCAATGTGACAGGGGTATCCCCACCACTTGATGGTACCCTCCAGGAGCATCGCCATACTGTTCTTCAGACGAAACAGCAATAAACAAGAGACATGCCTGTGCTAACGCACTAAGAAGCATTTTCAAAACTTTGTGCACACACACTATCTAGGCGTTTACGCTCAGTAAGGAAAAAATAAGAAAACAAAGGTTTTTAAATATTTTGCTATCAAAACCTTAATAAAATTGATTTGTTAACCCGATTATTCCATTGTTCACTAATTATACTTACTGTTCATAATTCAGGTTTTATCGGTTTTAGGTATGATTCGGCGCACTATAGGTAGGTAACCTTAGGCTGAGAACAAACTTTCATGACATTCTGTTTTTCTGAAATTCCCACCCAATTCTGAGAGATCCAATGCAGTAAAATATTAATATATTTATGTACAGTCAACAGCACGTCAGGCATTACAGTTTGTCTTTGAGAGTGCCCTTACGTTACTCGCGGCAGTTTTAATATTGCAAGTCTTAAACCTCAAGTGATGTTGGCACCAGCCGCCAGTGACTTAGTTAGCATGGACTTAGTCATGTGTACCCGGATTAAATCCACTACATTAACCTACTGTAGATGACTTTAAAACATTATAAATGGGAAAGTGTGTTTGTTTGTCCTTGTTTCACGACCTAAGTAAACAACCAATCAACATAGATTTGTTGAAAAAGTCGGAGAGTAACATAGGGTAAGTACTTTTTGTCCCGATATTCCAACGGGAACCGCGCAGTGATTTATTATAGTGGGATTAATCCCACTAGTGATGTATTAGAGAAATATTGGATAAATTCATTTCCACGAATTTATCCAATATTTCAGATGAATTTAAAGGAAAAACGGAATTAGTAAGTAAGAGAATGGATATGTCTCTGAACTGATATCTGACTCAGGATCTCGGCCTAGTGTGAGTTTGCAAATTTCCACACTAAATTTTAGAGTAAAAAAAATTAGTAAATTTTTGACAGATAGCCTTAATACAATAAGAATAAGGTTGAAAATTGAACTCTTTTCGCATACATCAACGTAAGCGAGTAAGGTGACAAAACTCAAACTATAAGCACTAATATGTCATGATGATCAGTATCACTGCAGACGACGTCCGTCCGTTACCACAATATACTTGTGCATGCGAAAATAGGGCGATTGAGGAAAACGGAGCTAAGATTTGGGCAAAACGAAATGGGACGTGGGAAAAATACAGTGAGTGAGTATATGAAGATGAATGGTATGTTTTTATAGCAAATATAGATGCGTTGAGGGAAAGATGCAGAAAAATGGAGCATAAATCAATGATTTCAATACGCTAGTAATATATAAGTCAATGGCATAAATGAAGCATAAATGTAAAACAATTTTTTGGTTAGGCTGACTTTGGCGGATAGCAACAAAACAAAAAATGCCTGACTTTGGAGGAAAATTTGATGAACGCTGTAGAAAACGAGTAAAATGTAGAAAAATAAGTAATATTGTGGATTTTTTTTAATGGAAAATGGGGAAAAGTAAGATTTACCGCGGTCTTACTGATAAAGAATTACAACCCACCCGTTCAACAACTATAAACTATGACAGTGATAGAAGCGTACATTTCGAATTCAGTCGTTTACTAATAATAGTTGTTTTCACCTCAGACGCTCTGAAAAGGAGGTTTTGTCAATCAGTTTAGGCGTAGAAAATCGCTTTTTGCGGCCTAGCTCGGCGAAGTCCTTTTTTTTAATTTAATACCTAAAAATATGTCATAATGCGTTCCGAATCGGACTATTGACTTTTTTGTTATATTTGATTCTTATTTTAAATAGCTTTAAATTATTTATAATACTCCGTTTTGGTTTAATTATATTATTTAGTTCATTGAATCATAAAAACAATAACAATAAGATTAAACTATTTCTTATAAGAATTGTATATTATGCTGGGTGAGATTTCACAACCTATAATTGGATTTTATGATTTTTGTAATTTTTGCATTTTTCAATGCTATTTTTATACTTATGGTAAATTTTAAATAGAAAAATATTGGAAAAAATTAACTCGGCCACAAGTGAATTCTCAGGCTGGAATCGAACCAGCGACCTTTGGAAATCCGGTCCAATGCTCGTACCGCTGAGCTACCGAGACCGAAGTCTCGGTAGCTGTAGTTGTATTTGTGGCCGAGTTAATTTTTTCCAATATTTTTCTATTTAAAATTTACCATAACTATAATTGGATTTCGGACTGTGACATAAATCTTTATTTTTAAATTGTCTTTGTCTTGTACCTCATGTCAGTGTCAACATTTACGGAATCGTTTTTATTCTTATTAATAAGTAATAATATATTCCTACTTTAAATAACTTTGAATTAACTATAATACAACTTTTTTATTATTTTAGTTTTTTATAGCATTTAAACAACGAGAATAAGGTATATTTAGATTAAACTTTATGTTTAAAGAATTTTTTACCGGAAGTTGACCGCGGAAACAACCATAAAATGTTCCTCGCTGTTGTGAGGTGAAAAAATGTGTGTTGCGCTCGGCAGAAAAGTTATTAGCGTCTTGTACCTATGAAATCCTCGCTTCTCTCTCCACATCCAGCAAGAGGCTGCTAAGACAGCGTTAAGGCTTAAACACTTGGGTACACTACGGTATCAGAAGGTAAGGCATCTTAACGGCTTACTGGAGGAATAGCTTGACACCCCTCTGATAGAGGCAGCGTGTGACAAAGTCACGTCATCCTTCATCTTCGACAAAAAATACAGGGTACACCTGGAGGACGAACTTGACTCCAAACAGCAGCACAAGGTCCTCCTGATATTCACTGACGGTTCCAAGACATCATCGGGAGTAGGTTCGGGGGTATTTTCAGAGGACCTTAATATACAAATTTCCTCTCCACTTAATCCATACAATACCGTTTTTCAAGCGGAATGTGTTGGTATTTACAACAAGAATATTACAACACCCTAAACAAGGTAGGTTCTTCCAATAATCTCACTGTCCCGTGGATTAAAGGCCACAGCGGCTCACGAGGTATTGACATGGCAGATGAGTTAGCGAGGCGGGGTTCAGATTCTACCCCTCTCGGACCAGAACCTTTTGCTCCCATCCCGGCTAGCTGGTATGATGGCTGGTATGATCCGTGAGCACACAGCTAAGTTGCATCAAAACTACTGGGACTCACTGGAGACGTGCATACAAGCGAAACTAGCACTACCGCGCGTAGACGCTCGTCTCTCCAGAGCTCTCCTTAAACTCAATAGACCGCTGTTACGTTTGATAACAGGGGCCATCACTGGCCACGGTAACTTTAACAAGCACCTTTTCAATTTAGGTGTCACTGACAGCCCACTATGCAGAGGCTGCATGGAGGAAGAAGAGACAGCTGCTCACGTCCTGTTGGATTGTGACGGAGTAGCCCCTTACCGGGCGAAGTACCTCGGCTCACCAGGCAGTCTCCGGGAAGCCGTCTCTGACGTGAAGGCGCTGGGAGTATTCCTGGTTGAGCTGGGATGGCTGGAGTGATCCGGCCTGACACCCTCCGGACGCAAAATAGGCGCAAAAGAGTCGTCGAGTTGCGGAAACCGCCCGTATTGTATGAAGAAGAAGAAGAAGAATCCTCGCTTCGCTCAGGATTCAATCCTAGAATCCTTCACTTGCTCACATTTCAATGGAGGTAACTCGCCGCTAAATAACCAAATTTCCAGCCTTGCATAACAAATAGGTAACTATTGTTATGCAAGGCTGGAAAGTTGGTTTTTCTGTTCTGTGGTTACCTCTATTGAATCCTGCGCGAAGCGAGGATTTCAAAGGTCCAAGACGCTAAAAACTTTTCTGCGAGCGCAACACACAATTTTTCACCTCACAACAGCGAGGAATATTTTATGGTTGATTCCGCGGTCAACTTCCGGTAAAAAATCTTACAGTAGTACTTTTTACATTAGTTGCATAAAGTTATTTGGATAGTTTTACATAAAGTCGATAACGAAAATCACTTGCAAAACTGCTGCAAAGAGTATACGTATATTCACTGCTGCTCAAGTTCAGCAACATTATTCTCTTGTATTATTTTCTAGCAAAAAATAAACACTTACTAACTTTGTATTATTTTGCTTTGTTTAATTATTGGTGATAATATAATAATGTTTATTTATTAATAATGTTGTGTACCTAAACAATAAAAACCGCGTTATGGTTGATATCACAAAAATTCACAATAAACGTTTTGCGTCAAATTTTATCATTCGTACTGCCAGAGAGTGGAATTCTCTGCCTGAGTCTGTGTTTCCTGCCCCCTAATTTTGTAACTTGTTTTTATCAACATTTGATTGAAACTTACATTGCTGCTTTAGTAAAAACCAAAGTGACAACTATCTTACTTAACCAGCAATGTAACTGCACTTTCAATCAATTTCAATCAAAATCTGTTAGCAACTACAGAACAAGGAAAAGAGGTAACAGAGTTAAATAAGCAACTAGCTGATACTTACAATTTAGGGGCTTGAAGGCCTTCAGCATTCGAACTCGGCCACAAGTGAATTCTCAAATGGGACTCGAACCCACGTCCTTTGGAAATCCGAGGCCCTACCACGCGAGTATCGTCGTCATCGACATCGACTTCATTTGACAGATGGATGTGACATATCGCTCTTAGTCTTTGGTAAGTTTTCATTTGTGTCAAAAAGAAGCAGCAAATTGTCACATTGTACGAGTTCCGCTTAGTTGACCACGGACCCCGTACAGGAAGAAGTTGATAGTTGTAGTTGAAGGTTTGTGGTTAGTTGCTGGCTTGAAGTTAAGTTGTTTCCGTAGTGGAGATAAAGGAAAGAAATCCGTCACTATTTACTTTTATTCACGTAGTTAGTTAAATATAAGTTTAGTTTTAGTTAAAGTAGATGGGTCTTTCCTCGACCGTAGCCGATAATAATCTCTGAAAATAATATATTAGAATTAAAAGGTAAATTAAAGTTGCTGACGCGCGACCTAAATTAGGCGTTAACGTGTGGTGGTAAAAATGTGCGGTGTAAGACCGTACATACTCCCAACCCCTAAGATAAACAAATCGAGAGAAGATCCCATCATCACAAAAAGTATGTTATATATTAAGTAGGTAAGAAAAGTTATTAGATAGTTAAATGTAAATAATATAAAGACTTAATTAACAAAGTTATAAGACTTAACTAACAGAGTTTAACTTAATTAAAGTTAAAAGATATGTTTTCTTGGGGGTGTCCGTCGGTGGTGGCCGGCTCTCCCCTTGCTGCAGGCCGCATCTCCTGCATCTCGATATCTTCTGATCGTTGGTTGCTCGTAGTAAGGCGTTTCATGAGGGAGCAGCGCAGCTTCCTTGCCACCCACACGAACAGGATGACTAATGCCGAACCCAGCAATATATACGATATTGCATAATGATGTATATCGTGTACGTTCATAGTTAGGTCTTGATTTTCTCGTCTTTTTTGTTCAGCTAACTTCTTGTCTATTTTTTCGTAGTCAGCATAGCTGGAACTGTAGAGCTGAGGCATCTTCTCGATCGCCAACTTAGCAACCTTGTTGATGGTCGAGTTAACAGTAGGTATAGTAATGTCTGTTTCCATCTTGACTTTACTGTTGAACTGGTTGTGAGAGTAAATCATCAGATCTTCAGCTTGCAGCATGCACCCTTGAGACAAGGTCACTATGCTCGATGTAGCTATAGTGTTGATTGTTACGTCACTGTCGCAGATCATCCTTATGACACATTTATCGCAACATATGATTAACCACATGTTCGGCGTATGCAACTTGATCCAATTGTCTTGACACCGCGCGCTTCCGATTTCACAGGGCATGGTCGTTCGTTGATCGAGCAGTTTTGCTTCGCACGGCGCCTTTTTGTTATGTAAATTATATATGGGTAACTTTGCATTACAAATATAATTATCTGTGCTTCTTTGCGTGCAATGTTTTAGGTCGTCTTGTGACATAGTTATATAGGTATTTTTTCTCAAGTTCACTGCTATGAAGTCTGACGATGTCTGTACCCATTTTGCAGTCTCTTTATTAACTATAATTGGCAACGGGATCGCTTGGTAAATGGTAAAATCTTCATCACTGATTAACGGAATGTGTAGTTCGAAAAGAAAGTAGCGGTCGGTGATTCTGCCTCGTACATATAAAAGTCGGTAAATGTCTTTGATATCTTCTCTTATGTTGTCCACTGGAAGAAAAAGTTTCCTAGACAGGTGTCCCGATATCTCTGTTAGTTGTTGTATTAGGGCAGCCGGCGTAATTAGGTGGATGTCAACGTGACCTTGATAGATATCAGTCAGAGTGTCCAGGAACATTTCTTGCATTCTTCTCAAGTTACCGAGCAATAAAGTGGCCGTTACTGATGACGAAGTAAAGTAGTTAGTTATCATTAAGGCATCCAATCCAGTTTCGACCTTTGTGAAGGTCAAGTTAGCTTGTTGTAGAAATGAGTTTATGTTGTCGAATTGTCGCTTAATGTTGGCTTCGTTTTTCTTTAGCGCTTTGTTCTGTAATTCCACGATTGAAGTTTGATTTTTGACTAAGTTCAAAAGGTATTTTTCGTTGTTTTGTATGCCTTCGATGTCTTTGTGATATTTATCTACAAATCGTTCGTCCAAAATTCCAAATAAATCGTTCGCTAAGTATCCGACTCCGTTGATGAGTCCTCGTTTTTTTCTTGTTGATAGTTGCTGATGGGGTGATAGTAACATAGTGTTGTAGTAGTTTAATAGGTTCACTTCGTGATATAGTTGTTCTACTGTATTCTGACAGTATTGGCGGTCCATAGTTTCGCATGCGTTTTTCAGGTGATTAAGATAAATCTTCATACTCCGAATGCCTTCCCAGTAGTTTGTCAAATTATAATACATCAATAATATCCATTCGTCGTGTATAAGTTGAATCTTCCCATTTGAATCGTAATATATTGGACGTTTCTCAAGGCTTGTAATATGAGTGTTCAAATTTACGGCGTTGGCTTGTGACCCAGTTATGATAGTGAATAATAAAAGTATTGTTGTTAATAATGCCGAAAAACATCGAAATCCCTTTTTTGAAGATTCGGACCTGGTTTTTTCTAAGTTTTCAGATGTTTCTTTTTGTTTGAGTTGCAGATGGAGAGATTTCTTATCTTCACCTTGAACCGGCAGCGGCGAAAGTTTGACGATCGGTCGTTTTATTATTCCAGTTTTAGTTTTCAGAGTGGTGACCCGGACGCGGCCGTCGCTACCCGGGTGAAGTTCCGTGACGCGACCGAGAGCCCATTTTCCAGGTGGTAAGTTTTCTTCCTTTATAAGGACGACGTCACCTTCCTTGATGTTAGGGGTAGTAGTTTGCCATTTACTTCGAACTTGTAATTGATGTAAATAATCACTCGACCATGTTTTCCAAAAGCGGTGATACATATGCGTAGTTAGCTGCCAGCGTTTTCTTATGTCTATGTTCGTGACGTCACTGCGGTCGGCTTGCGGTAGAGATAAAATAGGACCACCCGTAAGAAAGTGTCCCGGGGTCAAAGTGTTATAAAATTCCTCCGGGTCTTCGGTAAGTGGGCAGAGGGGTCTTGAGTTTAAACAACCTTCTATTTCAGTTAGGATAGTTAATAACTCTTCGTATGTTAGTTTTTGTTCGCCGATAGTGCGCCGCAAGTGATGTTTCATAGATTTCACGGCCGCTTCCCATAAGCCGCCGGCGTTAGGCCAAGCCGGGGCGTTAAAGTGCCAGTTGACTTCTAGTTTGTTAATTTCTTTTAAGAAATCAGGCGTTATTAGTTGTTTGAAGTACTCAAATTCGCTTTTTAGGACCCTTGAAGCGCCGACAAAATTCGTTCCATTGTCCGAGTACACGTGTGCTGGCATTCCGCGTCTTGCACACATTCTCTTAAAGGCAGCAATAAACGTTTCAGTACTTAAGTCCGACGTTAACTCTATATGCACGGCCTTCGTAGCCATACATACGAATATGACTATATACCCTTTCGACGTTTTTACCCCGCGCCCCTTGTTGATCTTGATGTCAATGGAACCAGTGAAATCCATTCCGGTATGCGAGAAGGGTCTCGATGGTGTAACTCGAGGTTTTGGCAGGTCGCTCATCTTTTGGTGGTTGTTGTTCGATCTATGACGTACGCATGTTACGCACTTTCGAAGATGATTTTTTACGGCACTGTTTCCCCCAATGATCCAGTAACGCTGCCTGATGTAAGCCAGAGTAAGGCGAGCTCCGCCGTGCAGGGTGAGTGCGTGCGCCTGATCTATCGCCATTTCTGTAAATCTTCCGTCGTGAGGCAAAATAGCTGGATTTTTCATAGTGTTTGGCAGTTCAGAATGTTTCAAGCGACCTCCAACTCTTAAAATTCCATTTTCGTCCAGGAACGGGTTCAGTTTGAAAATTTTACTATTTTTTGGGACCATGTTATTTTGTTTCAGTTTTCTTATTTCTTCGTAATATTCCAAGTTTTGAACAAGTCTAATAACGTGCTCAGCTGATTTATTTATTTCCTCTGTCGTTAGGTAGTAAGTGCAAGTTTCAGGTTGCTTCCGACGGCGCATTGTTGTTATGACACGTGACACCCATGCAATAACGCGATAAACCAGTGTCAGTGAACTGTATTTGTTAAGTAATAAGTGAATAAAATTGTTGCTTATTTCTGTATTCAAAGTAGCTAAAGATTTGATTTGATTTTCTCTCCCAATTTCTGTGGTAAATAGACAGTTCCTTTTCTCGTTATCTTGTTCATTATAGGTCAATAGGAATGAGGGCCCATGACACCATAGTTGAAAGTTGATAAGTTTAGTTGGAGTTAGTCCTCTTGACGCGCAGTCTGCAGGGTTGACACTCGTGTGTACATAATTCCATTTGTTAGCTGGGATTATTTTTGTTATTTTTTCTACTCTGTTCGAGACGTATTTTTCCCACTTTTGATTTTTTCCTTGAATCCAGGCTAACACGACTTTGGAGTCCGACCAAGCGTAAGCTATCACTGCGCTTCCTTGCAAAGCATTCAATACTTTTTCCATCAGCTGGGATAGTAATAGGGCGCCGCATAGTTCCAATTTTGGCAGTGTAAGAGTTTGAGATAGTGGTGCCACCCTTGTTTTAGCAGCAAGTAAAGTTACGATCGGATTCCCGCTCTCGTTAGTCACTCGGCAGTACACAACGCAAGCGTAAGCCTTTTCGCTTGCGTCGCAAAAACCATGTAGTTCTATGTTTTGATGTTGTTTACTTCCAATCCATCTATTTATTTTTACGTTTTTTATGCTAGGCAGTTCTTTTCTGAGTTTCAGCCATTGCTTGTCTATGACTTCGGGTAATTTTTCATCCCATCCGATCTTGCTAATCCATACTTGTTGAAAAAGTAATTTTGCTGATATAGTAATTGGTGCGAGCCAGCCCAGCGGATCATATAGTGTCGATATCTCCGATAACAGCTGTCTTTTAGTTTGTTGTTTTTCAGACTCGTTCGTGTTCCATTCAAACATAAATGTGTCAGTTTGAGGATTCCAAGTTAGACCTAAAGTTTTTTGAGAGATTTCGTCCTTGAAGTCGAATGTTGTTGTCGTTGCAATTTGATCTGCTTTCAGGTTTTCCAGTAACTCAGGTTTATTACTTGCCCACTTGCGTAAATTCATTTTTCCTCCTTTTAATAATTGAATTAGTGATTTTTGCAATTCTTTTGCTTTTTCCACAGACTGGTGGCCACTGATGACGTCATCAACGTAACATTCGGTAAGTAATATCTTGGCAGCTTCCGGATATTTATTACCATCATCTTGTGCGATTTGTTTAAGCGTTCTCATAGCTAGCCATGGCGCGCATTTCATGCCATAGGTGACAGTGCAGAGTTCCATTTCTTTAAGTGTATCGTTAGGGCTGTCACGCCATAGTATTTTTTGCAAAGGTTGTTGTGTGGGGTCCAAGTTAATGCAGCGGTACATCTTCTCGATGTCAGCTGTAAATACGACTTCGTAGCTTCGCCATTTCAGGATCAGTTTCTGGATGTCTATCTGTAGATTGGGGCCTTTTTCCATAACATCGTTTAGGCTATAGCCGGAGCTTGTTTTCTGCGATGCGTTGAATACTACGCGCAGCTTAGTAGTTGTAGAGCTTTCGCGTAGTACTCCGTGATGAGGAAGGAAGTTTTGGACCTCAGAATTTGAAATTGATGGTTTCATGTGTCCCAGCTTGATATATTCGTTGATAAAGTCTCTATACATTTTATCTAGTGTTGGGTTCCGTGATAATCGCCTTTCTAACTGTAAATATTGAGCTGTTGCAGTCGCCTTGGATTTTCCAATTTTTTCTTCAAAATTGTTGCAGAGTGGCATTTTTACGGTATAGCTGCCATCTGTATTACGAGTCGTAGTTTCTTGATAATATTTTTCGCAATAGTCATCAGCAGGGATATCGTGGTTGGTGTGGATAATGTCCTCGGTTTCCCAGAATTTTGTTAGTTCGTTTAAGTTCGTAAGTGTGACGTAACAGTTCAAAGTTTTTATGCTGCCGCAGAGTATCCAGCCCAGGTATGTTTGCTGTGCAGTTGGTGAATGGTGATCAGGTTTCAGGACCCCATCCATCAGAATGGTGGAGTAGATAGCTGCGCCCAATAGTATGTCCACACGTCGCGACACGTTGAAGTCAGGGTCAGCAAGTTTCAGGTTCTGAATGTGTTCCCAGTTTGGCGGTTGGAATGTTTCGTTTGGCAAGTTGTTAATTAGTTTCTTCATAATTAAAGTTTTGGCTCGGAAAGTATAGTTTGAATGAATAGATTTGCATTCAAGGTTAACGTAACCCGAGCAGTCGCCAGACACCGAACCCACTCCAGATATGGATGCGTTCATGTTCTTTCTTGGTAAGTTCAAAAGCTGCGCGGCGTTTTCACTTATTAGGTTAACTTGTGAACCCTGGTCCAGCAGCGCGCGCAAAGTTATGTAGCTTCCGTTTGACGTTTTTACTTCGAGCAAAGTAGTAGTGAGTAATATCTCGATACCATCGTTGGATAAATGGTTAGTTTGTTGACTTGAAGTTGAGGGCCGGGGTTCGACATTATTTTTTCCGTGATAAGTTGTAGATTTTTTCATATTATTGTTGTGCAATAGAGTATGGTGCGGCAAATTGCATTCTTTGCAAGTTTTCGCTGATTTGCAACGTTCCTGGCCGTGACTGTATAAACAATTTCTGCAAACTTGTAATTTTGTTACAGTCATGTTTTTCTGTTCAACGCTCATGTCGTTGAACTTTGTGCATTGCATTAATACGTGCATTCCATTGCAAAGTGGGCATTTCAGAGAACTCGTATAATATGTTTTTGGTAATTCTCGTTTGAATGGATAAATAGATTTTTTCGTTGGCTGGTACTGGTACGTCTTAGAATAATTAGGGTTGCTTCTTTGGGAATTGGAGGCTTCTCTAGTTGGGTTTCGCATAGTTTCAAATGCCATGAATTTATTTTCCAGGAATGTTGTAAATTCGTTTAAAGCTGGAACGTCACGGGGATCTTGCAGAGCCTTTGTGTACTCGTTATAAGTAGTTGTATCGAGTTTTTGCGACATAATATGCACGATCATCGGTTCCCAGGTGTAAGTATCTATTCCCATGTTGCCAAGGCCATTCAGTGTTTCAATTATAATGTCGTGAATTTTCTTCAAGTTGTATGCGTTCGGTTGTTGTATAACAGATAAGTTGAGAAGGTTATTCATATATGACGTAAACAGCAAGCGACGATTATCATATCTCTGATTTAATATCTCCCAACATGATTTGTAGTTTTCAGCGCTTATATGCAGGTGTTGGATGAGTCTCTCGGGTTCGCCTTTCAATTTGGACTTCAGGTGTTGCATTTTTTGTGCATTGGAGATAGTAGGATTTTTATGCACAGATTCCAAAAAAAGATCTTTAAAGGTGATCCATTGGTTGTAGCTGCCCGTGAACTCCGGAATATTAATCGTAGGAGTCGCTTGATGATAGTGAGAGTTAGAAAAGATCTTTGCATTCAACTTTTTTTTAAGATGGTCGTATTGTTGTTCAATTTCGTTGAAAATTGCGATGTAGTTTAATTCTTCGGTTTGATGAAGCGTTTCGAGCTCCCAGTGTTGTTTGTCGATGGTTTCCCATTTCGATCTCAAAATGTTAAGGTGATCTTCAGCATCCCACTTGTTATTAATTTCTTCTAAATTGATTTTCAGCATGGCCCTCTTGATAGCTTTGAAGTTACATTCTTGTCGTAGTAATAGTTCCTTAGTTTTTTCATTCAGTTTCGGCTCCGTTTCGGGTTGAATGAGGCTCGGTACTTTAGAGTCCGTGGGGGTGGGGGTAGTTGTGGCGAGCATCCGTTTCAAAATATCAGCCCTCGTTGTGTCGTAAAGTTCTTTAGTTTTTTCGTAAATGTTTTCGTTGAAGTAGTCAAAGTTCTTGTCTTCGATAGTTAAAAGTTGGCGATGACGTTGGTCGAAATCATCCCACAAGCTGGTTAGGGACAATAAACGTTTCGTAAGATAATCTTGCGTTTTCCTGGCTGAACTATCCTTTTTATAGTTCGTACACAAGTTCTTGATGCTTTCGAAGACTTCAGATTGTAGTTTCAGCTCTGCAGCCATCATGATAGTTTCGCTAGTTCCTGTTTATTGCTTCAGTTATAGTCAGGTAGTGATCCAAAGGCTTCAGCGTAGTTGACGGTGGAGTGATGCAGTATCCTGGAGTGGTCGCTGGTTAGGTACGCAAAATTCTCTCTCTCCTCACACGATATGTGCGTTCTCGTCTCAATTCACCTGGTGAGACCCGCTTGTGGGAGGCCAGGCAAACCGATTCGCTACCGTGCAAAGATAAAGAAAAATAAAACGTACCCTGTTTTTCTCGAAGGACCAAATGGTACGAGTTCCGCTTAGTTGACCACGGACCCCGTACAGGAAGAAGTTGATAGTTGTAGTTGAAGGTTTGTGGTTAGTTGCTGGCTTGAAGTTAAGTTGTTTCCGTAGTGGAGATAAAGGAAAGAAATCCGTCACTATTTACTTTTATTCACGTAGTTAGTTAAATATAAGTTTAGTTTTAGTTAAAGTAGATGGGTCTTTCCTCGACCGTAGCCGATAATAATCTCTGAAAATAATATATTAGAATTAAAAGGTAAATTAAAGTTGCTGACGCGCGACCTAAATTAGGCGTTAACGTGTGGTGGTAAAAATGTGCGGTGTAAGACCGTACACACATCCATCTGTCAAATGAAGCCGATTTCGATGCCGACGCCAATTGCGCGATACCGCCCCTGGTCCAATGCTCTAACCACTGAGCTACCGAGACCATTCTTTATTAAGTATATTATATACTTATTCGATTTAAAACTTATAATAAGTATAAAAATAGCATTGAAAAATGCAAAAATTCAAAAATCATAAAAAAGAGGAGGATGTTAATTTTAAAACAAATGGGGTAATAGGTATGTGTATACTGTGGATAGGAAAGACATCGTCGTAGCGAGTTGTTTTACTGTTTTTTTTAATAAAAAATAAATTATTAGATATAATTTTAAACGTATATTAATTATACGTGCAATATCTCACATTAAGAAATTAAAACAACTATAATTTATTCTCTTCGTTTACTTGATAGACGAAGAAGAAAAGTGCGTAAATTGCTGTAGCTTCTGTGTTTCGTCACTTATTAATACAGTAATGTTTTCTAATAATAAGCCCGTTTTCTTTTCGAAGTGGAACGTGAATTTCGGCAGTGTCGCATGCGATTCGATGAAGGCGAAGTGATCTGCAACGCGGGTGTACGCGGTCGGCGTTCCAACAACGCTACACTCCGGGCTTCCATGCGATACGATCCCGATCTACAAACAAAACACCATCCATACTTATGGCGTGTTTTCGACATTGAAGGCTGCCCCGCGAGCAAATTTTAAAGCTGGCGGTGCTGAAAGGTCGCTCAGGGGACGCCATAAGTACCTAAATAATAATAATAATAAATATTTCTTACTCTCACACCATTTACCCTAGCCCCAAAGTTAACACTGTAAGGCTTGTGTTATATGTTATGGGATACTAAGGTAACGGATATAAATACATATATAAGTATTTATGTGTAGAATGCTCGTATTCATCATACAAACATAACTCTACCAGGATTCGAACCCAGGACCTCAAAGTAGACGACACCTTGAAACCGGTGTACGTACCACTCTAACACTGAGGTCGTCAAAATAAGTATGTGTATTGCTTCGCGCACTTGCGACATGGAGAACTAAAAAGAATTAGTAATCTCGTGAGATTTGATGATGCCCCGCGAGGCAACCTCGCACTGTCGATACACGCTATTATAAGTGATACCGGCTCTATTCTATCGTCTACATACCCCAACTTACAATCGATCAAAACTGACTCTTAAAAATGTATGGAATGCGGAGCTAAACGCAGCTCGTAGGGATTCGTACCAAAAATTTCCGGTCGGTGTACATGTAGAGCGGTCCGCCAGAATCCCCGAAGCAGGGCCCCACATTTCCTTTTCCACTCGTGCACAGCTGGTCGGGGGTGCGAGCGAAGACCTCGTTCCTACATTCGTCATTCGAAATTATCTGCAGGACAGATCTTCTTAGAGTCGGCCCGTCGGCATAATCTTCATTAACTGCAAATTATAAATCGTATCGGAAACAGGAGTTACTTTTTTATGTACAATGGGGAGATGCTCAGCCTTCAACATACCTGTACATACATACATACAGTGATACAATGATAAGGCTGAAGGTGGAAGCGTGCCCCTTCCAAAGTCCACTACCACTGAGCAACTGGTTGTGGCTACCTTATTTCTAACTGCCGGGATACAACAATGCTGGAAACATTGTTGTTATGGCGTCAGACTTAGATAAGATGGTGGTAGCTAGCCATGCGGACTTACAGCAAGTACTACCACTAAACAAACCAAAAACCCACAATCTCTACCCCACTGGAAACCACTCTGATACCGATGATGTTACCACTAGATCACAGAAGCGGTCTTTTGGTCAACCATCCCGTGACCGACCATTGCGAAAGTTGCTTAAACTCAACAATGGGTCGCTCAACTAGGGATTTTCTACACTAGAAGATCCCCAGTTGAGCGACACATTGTTCCACACTGCTGGGGCGAGGCTATCGATAAACATGGCGAAGCTCTCGCCGTGTCACTCGACATCTCAAAAGGGTCTCGGAAAATCTTCGACCGGGTCTGGCACGCTAGCTTGTTAAGCAAACTTCCATCATACGGATTATTTTTGCGACTGTAGTCATTGACGGCTGCTCCTCTAACCTCAATGCTATTGATGCCGGAGTTCCTCAGTGATCTGTACTCTCCGAGACTTTATTCCTGCTGCATATTAATGACCTGCTTGTGCCCGGTATTATTATATGACAGAGCAAAAGCCAGCGGGGACGAAACTCGTTCTTAAAGAGAGGCCATGGTTGAGCGGACTAACTCGACCTTAACCCTTAACTGGTATCGCTTAAAAAGGCAACGTCACTGGTATCGGGGGTCAAAAGTGACCCCATATAAAATATGCAAGATAATAAAACAATAAGTTTAAGTTTTTAAATTTTCTGTTTTATTTATGAAAATAAAACTTATAATCTACATATCAATTAAGTTATTTGGCATATTTTAATTAGAGATCACATGTTTCGTTATCAAAATAGCTAACATCTTCATACTACAAATATTTTCTAAGGTCTTACTTTAGGTACTCTTATTTATATAAAAACTTAAAAATAACGAATCATACCTTCTTTATATTGTTTTCGTATATAATCAATATAACAATAATCAGGAACAACTTCTGAGATCACATATAAGAAAAAAAATGACAAACTAAAACAAATCCTCATGAAAGAACTAAAAATTTTACCACAAAAAGTTTAACATTTGGTACAAGTGACTGTTATGGCTGTATGTTCTTTACATATGTAATGCAGGCACTTCCTACACTTGTTTGAACATTTGTCGTCCTTTTTGCGATCGCATAAGTCTTCCGAACAGCTGAGTACCTCCGCTTCCTCACAATCGCTGATGTTTTAATGATCACAAGCAGCTGTTGAGGCATCATGAACGATTTTGGAGTCAGATTCCTGGTCTTTGTCTTTCAAGAGTTGTGCAATTTCTCGCTCGTGTAAAAAACCCGACATTTACTAAAAAAATTATAAAACATTACAAAATAACTCTTACTATAAAATGCACACTTCCGGTATCGGGGGTCAATTTGGACCCCATTAGTATACATACCTCCGTTTCTAGTAACAGTAGAGTGACGCAAGTCCGTCACCCGCCGCACCCCGCGACCTAATGAGATTACCAAGCTGCGCAAGAGTGTACGTGCTTAGACTGTAAAGTTCTGATAAAAAATATGAGCTGTTGGGGTCCAATTGGACCCCGATACCAGCTAAGGGTTAAGTCTTGTCTCCAACGGGGTGACAACGATCTGGTCAGTTTTAACGCTGCCAAAACACTGGCGTGTTTATTCTCCGCCAAAAATAGTCCTTTCAACATGACTCTTACTTTCCGCGGTACAACTGTATCGCTGAAAATCTTGAACTTTTTGGCATGAAGTTGTCATCAGATCTCAACTTGCGATAACATCGAATTGAAAGCTCAGACTGCGGCAAAAAAGCTGGACATCCAAAATAGGGTTAAGCGGTATTTCACGCCGGAACAGGTTCTTCCTATCTTGTACTGGAATACTGCTCCCACCTTTGGGATGGTTCAGCAAAATACCACCTGGCCGCACTCGACTCGGTAGAACGCAGAGCCAGAAAACTCATCGGGCATGATAAATTGGTGAATACCAAGCTCCACAGTCTCCCTCATAGACGAAGAGTTGCTTCATTGTGGGTTTTCTACAGATTGTACTTCGGAGAGTGTGCTATTGAGCTGCATGAGTTCATCCCACCAGCTCCTTTTTACCTCCGGGAATCCAGACGTACTGTGGGCTATCACCCCAACCTGGTTGATATTCCACGTCTGCATACAAAGCGCTTTTCTTCGTCTTTTATTATGCGCACAGCCTGGGAGTGGAATTCCCTACCTGCGTCTGTATTCCAGGGTGCCTACAATCCTGGTATATTTAAAGCTCGAGTGAATACGCTTTTTCTAGGCATGCTCGCTCCATCTTAATAATAATAATAAAATCATTTATTTCGAGCTTCTTGGGCTCAGATGTTTAGTAACAATGATACTTATAGACCCAATGTTAGTATGACAAATTACAATTAACAGAACCACTGCACTAAACATTTATATGTACATGGATCATACAGCAATGGTTGATGTACCGGCAGTCTAGCCTGCTCGCAACCATGTTTAGGACGCTATTGGCGCTGACCAAGACACGTAGTAACTATTTAGTAAACTGTGCCCGGACCCGGCGCACCAGGGACGCGCACCGCTTGCGTATGATGGTGTGGAAGCAGTCCACACGAGCCTCCGCGAACATCCCCGATGCGCTACAGAATCGAGGCAGCCCCATCAGCGCCCTAAACGTATTATTGTAGGTACCGAATACGCAAAGCGCTGTACTGTCTCTTCTGTAATCAGCCCACAAACTGCTCGTGTAAAACGAGGTGCAGTAAGCTCTGAACAATGTGATTTTCACTTCCGTGGAGCAGTAAGCGAACCTGCGGTCTATCTTGTTGGCTCTCACAGACAGCGCTCGGCGTTCCCGTTCTATATCGGCATCGTCTTTAAGGTCAGACTGTAATAAGTGCCCCAAGTACTTGAAATGCTCCACCGTTTTTAATGTCGGGAAATACAACTTTACTGGTGACATCTTAGGCTTCTTATTAATGTAACAAATCAGAATGATGCCAAGAGTAAGACTTTTTAACGTAAAAAGAAGCAGGAGCGCGTTAAGAACTACGAAAGCGCCACCGAGCTCCTCACATAGCAGTACATAATCTAAATCAGAAATATGCCATAATTTACATTGATACCAATAAAACAATACCGTGACTGACTGACAGACAACGTAAATACAACAAAATCGCTTTTTGCGGCCTAGCGCGGTAAAGTACTTTTTAAATTTAATATCTTAAAATATGTCATAGTGCGTTCCGAATCGCACTATTGACTTTTTTGTTACATTTTATTCTTATTTTAGATAGCTTTGAATTAATTATAATACTCCGTTTTGGTTTTATCATATTTTAGTTCATATTATTTATATTATTTTAGTTCAAAGAATCATAAAAACAATAACAATAATATTAAACTATTTCTTATAAGAATTTTATAAGCTGGGTGAGATTTCACAACCTATGATTGAATTTCGGAATGTGACATAAATCTTTATTTTTAAATTGTCTTTGTCTTGCACCTCATGTCAGTGCCAACATTTACGGAATCGTTTTTATTGTTTTATAAGTATTTATAAGTAACAATATATGCTTACTTTAAATAACTTTTAATTAACTAGAATACTCCCTTTTTTATAATTTTAGTTTTTTATATCATTAAACAACGAGAATAAGGTATTTAGATTAAACTTTATGTTTAAAGCTTTTTTTACCGGAAGTTGACCGCGGAAATAATCATAAAATGTTCCTCACTGTTGTGAGATGAAAAATTGTGTGTTGCGCTCGGCAGAAAAGTTTTAGCGTCTTGTACCTTTGAAATCCTCGCTTCGCTCAGGATTCAATCTTTGAACCACTCGCTACGCTCGTAGTTCAATAACCAACTTTCCAGCCTTGCATAACAAATAACTATTGATATTCCCCTGAGAACGGGAAAAACGGATAAAACTCGGGCGGCCGCTAGAAGTAAATAAATGTCTGATAAAACTTCAATAACTAAATACATACGCTTTTCTGTTAGCCCAGCGCCTACGGCAGTTGCATATTGTGACCAAAATGTATGTGTTCTTTCCCAGCCCTCTGGTAAGGCAATGGGGAAAATAGTATCTGTAAAACAAACAAAACTTTTTTTTTATAATAACTAGGCAAGTCATTGACCATCATCGTCCTTAGTAAAAAGGATGTGGTCTAATGCTTGCCCAAGCAATGCCTATATTCAGTCTCGCCTTGAAGTAATCGGGAACTACATAAACAGGCAGCGCATTCCATTCTTTAGCGGTTCGCATTACACATTGTGACGGTTCTGTGTGTTGTGTACCACGTTGTGTTGTGTTACACATTGTGTCGGTTCTGTGTGTTGTGTACCACATTGTGTTGTGTTACACATTGTGTCGGTTCTGTGTGTTGTGTACCACATTGTGTTGTGTAAGTACACCATTATAACAGTTAGTTTGTTTAATGGGTTTGGGTTTGATTGGTGAATTTTCTTAGATAAGTGTTACGGTGTTACAACTCACCAGGGAGCGCTGCATTATTTATTTATTTCATAACAATGTTCATTGTGTCGAAATTCATGGTTACATAAATAAAAATTAGTTAACAATTAAACAACAAAAAATTATATAATTAAATTGACACATTTACACATAATATTGAGGACACATAATATTGACATACACGCATTCGAGATGTTCGATATTAAAAATTTTACGTCAACTTATGATATAATAATAATGTCAACTTACGATATTATAATACTGTCAACATAATTTGTTTATTAACTTTTAAGTCCAATGCATAATAATAAAACTTAAGGAAATACAATACAATACACATAAATACTACTGGCTATTCAAAAAATCATTTATTGAATAGAAGCATTCCTTCAACAAGAATGACTTCAATTTATTTTTAAAATTTGACTCGTACACTGCGCTGTTTTAACTCATTTGGCAGTTTATTGAATAAATTCGCTGACTGATATTTGGGACAATGCTTGACCAAATCTATTGTGGGAACGATTTTCTGCTTAAACGCTTGTCTTCTCGTTGCAGCCCTAATAATTTTCTCATCGGGATTCTCATATTCTGTTACAGTTTTAGCGAAATGAGAAAGTATAACTAGAATATATAAACTAGGAACAGTTAGTATACCTAGTTTCCTAAAACGCTCCCGACAAGACTCTTGTTGGGGTATGCGTACCATTGTCCTAATTGCTCTTTTTTGTAATATGAAAGCCTTATTAACATTGTAGTCATCTCCTACCCCAGCAGAATATACTATAACGGAACCTCGATTCTACCAAGGCATAGTATACTAGTTTCAAATGCTTTATGTCTGCTTCATCTCTAAGACTTCGTAGAACGTAGCAGGCTGAACTGATCTTACTCTCAATGTCTTCCATTTCCTGCCTCCAATTTAGTTGGTCTTCAAATTTAATTCCTAAAAATTGTGTTGTTTTTACCGATTGAACCTATTCACCACTAAGATTGACATTTAAGGTACTGTGATCCCTAGCGTGAGTTTTGAACAACATGACATTAGTTTTTAGGCTGTTTATCATTAAACCATTTACAGTAAACCAATTTTTCATTGATAGTACTATTTGATTTACTGTTATTTCTAAATCTATTAAGTTGTTATCAGATATCACTGCATTTGTATCATCTGCAAATAGAATTAGTTTCACCGATTTATGAGCTGTTGTAATGTAAGTTATCAAGTCATTCATAAAAACTATAAACAGTATAGGTCCCAAAATGGAACCTTGTGGCACACCTATTTCAATATCAATTAGTTTGGATCTGGATACAACTTCACACAAACAGTTATTTATAGTTTTAATTTCTACATACATTTTTCTATATCGTAAGTATGACTGGAATAGCTTTAATGTTCTTCCTCGAACACCATAGAACTGCAGCTTCTCTAGGAGTAATTCGTGATTTATTGTATCAAATGCTGAGCTCAAATCGAGGAAAACCGCAGCCACCTTTAATTTTGCGTTAATTTTTTCGGTTACATCATTTAGCAATGCGATAACGGCATCCTGTGTGCCAACCCTATTCCGATAGCCAAATTGATTCTGATGGAGAATTGCGTTTTTACTTAGGTGGGTGACCAATCTTGCATTAATGAGTTTCTCAAAAATCTTCGATTTTGTTACTAATAAGGATATTGGTCTATAATTCTTAGGATCCAACCTTGACCCTTTTTTATATATCGGCACAACTTTTGCAATCTTGAATTGGTCCGGGAAGACCCATTCTTCAATGCATTTATTAAAGAACCTGCTCAAAGGCTCTGTTAATTATTAACAACTTAATTAATAAACATGTTCCTTGTGGAAAAAATAAAAATAATAATTTCCCATTTTGGTATTCTAATCAATTGAAAAAGTGTCTGAACAAGAAAAAGAAATATCATACTACTCGCTCTAAACTAACTCGCTGCAAAAGTCTTATTCACTCATGCTACAATTCTTATTTGATATCAGTAGAGAACTCAATACGGGGTAATGTAAAACAGTTTTGGAAATATGTAAATAAAAAAAATCAAATCACAGCATACCTCAGATGATGTATCTCGATGGGGACTCTGCATCGGATGGCCCTGGTGTGTCCGAGCTTTTCTCCAGATTCTTCAGCTCTGTCTTTGATGATAGCTCTCAGACAGCAACCAGTACCGCGTTGCCTGACATAGATTGCATGCCGTTGTCTAACGTGCATATATCTATAGAGGAGGTTCTCTCAAAGCTGAAAACTCTGGATGGCAGTAAGGGGCCTGGTCCAGACGGCATACCCCCTTCATTTCTGAAGGAATGCGCAAAAGAGCTGAGTGTTCCACTCACAATTATACCTATTTAATATATCTTTGAGATCGGGCAAGTTTCCTACCGTATGGAAGACTGCTCATGTAGTGCCCATTCACAAGTCTGGGGATAAAGCTGATTGCTCCAATTACAGACCTATTAGCATTCTTTCCAGTCCGGCTAAATTGTTTGAGAAGGTTGTTTACGACCACATTTATCATCATGTTCAATCACTGTTAGCACCGAACCAACATGGTTTCATCAAAAACAGATCTACGGTTTCGAATCTCCTTGAATATAAAAACTATATTTGTTCAATTTTTGCTGCGGGGGGTCAAGTTGATTCAATTTATACCGACTTTCAAAAAGCATTCGACAGGGTAAATCATGTTCTACTGTGTCAAAAACTTAGCTCTCAGTTTGGCTTTCACGGTAGTTTACTACGGTGGGTATCTTCTTACTTGGGCAATAGGAGTCAATTAGTGGCCTTAAAGGGGTACAAATCTTTACCGATTGCTGTCACCTCTGGGGTACCTCAGGGGTCACATCTTGGTCCGCTTTTATTCGTTATGTTTATCAACGACCTTGCTTTTCAGCTCGAAAGTGTGTCTTTGCTGTATGCAGATGATTTGAAAGTGTTTGCAGAAATTAAAAATAGTGAAGATTGTCTTCGGCTTCAACTTGATTTAGATAAGATCTCCTTATGGTGTCAAAATAATAAAATGAGTTTGAACATTAAGAAATGCCACATCATTACTTTTACAAATAAGAAAAATAAAATCTTCTTCGATTACCGGTTGGATGGACAGTCGCTGGATCGAGTTAGCACTATTAGGGACCTGGGAGTGGTTTTTGACGAAAAATTGTCGTTTAGGGACCATTACAGTCAAATTGTTGCAAAAGGTTACCAACTCCTAGGGTTTGTGGCCAGGAATACGAAGCACTTTAAGAGTCCAGAAACTTTTCTTCGTCTCTATGCTGGCTTAGTTAGGACTAATTTGGAATATTGTTCGGTGATTTGGTCCCCGTATTACTCTGTACATTCACAGAGCATAGAAGGCGTGCAAAGGAAATGCTTGAAAATCTTGGGTTATAAATGTGGTCTTAACCGAACTATAATCTCGTATTCAGACAGGCTCGGACATTTTAAAATTGTTCCTTTGGATGTACGACGTCGTTACCAGGATCTTATGCACTTGTATAAAATCATTCATAGTTTTATTGATTCCCCTAAATTACTATCCTTAATTAATTTTAACACCAGGCTATTGATTAGAAACAGAAAAAAAAACATATTTGTCTTACAAACATTTAAAAATAACACTTCGTATTATAACCCCATAGTAAGAATGTGCCGGCAATATAATGATTTAAATAATGATCCAATCATGTCAAATAAACAACTCGATATCTACACTACAAAGCACACTGTGTTTAAGACTCAAGCAAAAAATATATTTTTTTAACTTCATATTAATAATATTCAAATTCCTTGATTATTTAATAACTTATTTCAATCAAGTTTATGTTTCCGATCACTGTATAATTTTTTTTTTTTTAATACATTATATGTATCCTATAATTGTATAATGTAATCTAATAATCATAGATAATCACTGTATGTTAATAAATTTTTACCGTAATTCTATAATCTTATGTTATTTGATTAATGTAAATTCTATTGCATTTATAGGAATACTTTTCTTGTTTAATATTTATCATTTAAAGGAAATTTATTGTCAATGTTTATTGTAGTTATGTTTTTTTTTATTTTTTTTCTTCTTATGTTTTCGCATCGCATGATTTTCTGTGTGTACACGTATTTGGATGTCAGTCTTGTTCGAAACTTGCATTGCTCTCATTTCATGTTGTTATTGACTGTTATCTGTTGTGTATACCATAAATAAATAAATAAATAAATAAAACATCAATGTTGTCTTTTATTATTGTTATGGGCACTTCGTCATAGCTAGAGGATGTTTTGGCTTCCATACTCTGAAAAATTTTTTCAACTTCATTTGCAGTTGTAGGATAAAATACCATCTCGTCCATTACATAATTTACACTCTGATGTAGATAGCTTCGTGCAGTTTCTAAATCTATTGAAACCTTACTGGCATTAAGTTCAAACTGTTTTACAAATGTATCAGCTATTTCCACAGGTTCAACTAAAATTTTATTATCAGTTTTAATCATGAGTTGACTAGGTATTTTACCAGTCTTATTTCTATGCTTGTTTATTAGCAGCCATATACTTTTTGTCATATTTTTTGAGCGATCTATCGTATTTTGTATTGTAATTTTTTTGGCTTGTCTTAGAACTCTTCTGTACAGTGTCACATATTTGCTTCTATATCTAGCAATTGATATATCATTGCCGCATGCCTTTCCTACACAAAGAAACCGCTTCATTCGACTGGACACTTTTTACCAACCACCCAATATTTTTCTATTAAACATTTGTTTGAGCAAAACCAAAACTACTAGTCTGATTTTGATGCGGTTTTCAGTAATAGATTTTATGTAGTACAATGCACATAATATCTATGCTCTTTAAAAAGTATGTACTTAATAAAAAGCAACATTAAAAATTTTGAATAAACCCACGAGATGGTTAAAACGTAATTGAAAAAGGATAAAATAATTTAAAAACCCCCGACTTAATTATCCGTCGGGGGCTGCCATCACTATTATACATTTCAGCATGAATATAAATAAATCCAATTATTCACGTTACTATAAAAATGCAAAACTATATATTTTTTTATAATTTTGTATTTATTGCTTTTTTCAATGCTATTTTTATACTTATGATAAATTTTAAATAGAAAAATATTGGAAAAAATTTACTCGGCCACAAGTGAATTCTCAGATTTGAATCGAACCTACGACCTTTGGAAATCCGGTCCAATGCTCTGTGATTTCCAAAGGTGGGTTCGATTCCCATTGTGGAATTCACTTCTGGCCGAGTTAATTTTTCCCAATATTTTTCTATTTAAAATTTATCTTATGCAAAACTATAGTTCATTTAATGCAGCCCCCGACGAATAATTAAGTCGTAGGTTTTTAAATTATTTTATCCTTTTTCAATTACGTTTTAACTGTCATCGTGGGTATTTTAAAAAGGCTACCTTTTTTATCGAATGTGAAACAGCAAAAAATCTTCCACGCAGCTTTATGGAGACGTCTTTAACATTATAATATAAAAGCATTAGACTGCCATCAGTCTAGTAGGTAAATACTTACCGGTGAAGATAACATTGTAAGGAAGATATATAATAGCGATATCATTTTCAAATGTATTCAAGTTGAACCAAGGATGAGTGACGAACTGTTCGGTTTCGATTCTCGTGCCC
This sequence comes from Chrysoteuchia culmella, assembly GCA_910589605.1. Lineage (NCBI taxonomy): Eukaryota > Metazoa > Arthropoda > Insecta > Lepidoptera > Crambidae > Chrysoteuchia > Chrysoteuchia culmella. The sequence goes on from OU342657.1 coordinate 4,981,858, forward strand.
CCATAGTACAGGAACACCGAGCCCAACACGACGGTCATCGACAACGCTACTGAGTGACCGTCGACCCAGCAGTGGGCAGCCGTCACAAGCCGATTGGAGTTCAGCAGTGAGGAGCCACAATTTGAAGTGCTCTGGTTGAGCAGTTTGATGATCAGGCCGCCCTAGAAAATTAAACTTCTTGATTCATTTAAACCTAATTTATAAGCTCAGTATATTATTTGATGCAACGGTAAGAAAAGTGATTGAGTCTCGCCTGAGCAACGACTTGCAGGTCGGTTGGTTAAAATAAAACCTAAATTTCATTTTGTGTGTATGTCAGTTGCATCTTGTATTCACGGCGAAATGGCCAGCTCACACTTACATAGAATGGGTAATTTCTACGATGTTCGATGGAAATTTTTTCGCCTTTATATAACCTGGCTGTATCCTTCAAATGGATGTGGTCTTCCCTGGCTTTGATCCTCTCCGCGGCAGGAATGCCTATTAGCTGGTGGTATCCCATGGGTGGGCCATCCTCTTGGCCCAGAGCAGGAGGAGCAGCAATAAACAGCACAACCAATGCTGTAACATACATCTTTTTGAATTGAAGTACACACATACAGTTGCCAATATTTTAACCGTGATGAAGGCTTTATTTTTATCAAAACATTAATTACATTGATTTGTTCACTAATAAGTGTTCATAATGTCACTATCGTATGATTCGACACATATCGCAGTGATTACAAAACTAATCCCTTCGTTGGTTTCTGAGATACTAAGTTCCCCTAAAATTTATATACCTATACCGTAGGGAAATAACTATACCAGGGATTTCATGTCAAGCTCAAAAATATTTTGACGACCTGTTTGGCGCAGGGGTACTAACCCCACCTTCTGCGCCAGAGGTCCCGGGTTCGATCCCCGGACAAGACAAATATTTGTGTGCATGAACATGTCTATTTGTCTTGGTCTGGGTGTTTAATATGTATATTATGTATGTATTTACAAAAAAAAAAGTACATAAGTATGTTTATCCGTTATCTAGTATCCATAACACAAGTTCTTCATGATACTTAACGTGGGCTAGATAATTGGTGTGATTGTATAAAAAATTAAAAAAAATTAAAAATGTTACAAACAGAAGTTGCCGGCACCTATGTCAAGGTCAAAGTCGATCTAGAATCGTAAACTATCTACATATTAAGAACAGGCAGAGGACCCAATATTGAACCTTAGGGTATCCCAGTGTTAATAGCACTAGTAGATTCAGTCTACCTTTTAAGTTCGATTACACATAGGTTTAGTAAGCATATTCAAATATTTTACATATTGTTGGCAGTATAGGCACGCACAGTATAAATACATTATAGACCCACACACGAGGCCAAAGGCAGTATAGATAGACGGACAAAGCTATGGTTTTGAAATAAATGTACGTCAACTTATGTAACCTTTTATTCGACTTTACGTACTATTACAGTAATGTTTTCATGTAGTTCCCCGTTGCCGGGCTGCGTGAACTGGAATATAAACTGAGGGAGAATTGCATTCTCGTTGATGAAGTCGAGGTAGTGAGAGACGCGGATGTTTACGCCCACTTCTTCGGAGCCGCACTTGTCTTCCACGGCTCTCGAAGTGATACCAATCTACAGACAAAGCAGACTAAAGTATAGTTGCTATATCGAACGTCTCCAAGAAAAGTTGAAAAGTAACTGTCTCCATTGGTGTGGACTGTAATAGTAGACATGACATGAAGTATGAAAACAAAAACTTAGATGCTTAAAGATACGCCCGCGACAGCCGCGTGGACTTACACAGGTCCGCTTAAAAGTTTCACCCCGAGTTCTTTTCGTAATAACACGTGTAACAACGTGTAACGTGTCGATTTAACATTACAAATATGTTCACTTACCATTGGCTTGGCTAAATGTGTAATTATCGCGAGCAAGAAGAAGAAGAGGAATGTCCGCAACTCTGCATATGAGCAGTCAGATCTGAGGACACGGACGCTGCCAAGCGAAGCGCAAGCGCACTAGGTACCTAACTTTTCTCGAAGCGCTTCGTCGTTGTTTTGAAGCCAACCTCGGTCAAAATTAAACTAGATTGGTTGATCGAGAGTTTGGTTAAACTCTCGGGATTTAATATCAATAGTGGTCTTATTAAAAATATAAAGTTTCAATTGCATAGCTTAGCTTATACTTTAGATTTTATTGATATCTTACGAACCCCGATTTCGTCACTGACTCACTCACTCACTGATGATCATCAAAATTCTTAAAGTACTTAGAGTACTTAAAGTCCAAGAAAGCTGCAATTTATCTGCTACACAATAGCTCTTGTAGTAACGAAACGACCAAGATATATATTTTGACTAACGTTTGTGAAGTTTGTGAAGGAAGTTAGAGTTTGTAGTTTTTGTTTTTTTTTATCTGTGCTCCCCGATCGTATTTTCAGTGTCAGCTTTCATTAGCCAGTCTCCACCAAAATTGAGGTCCTTCTTTCCACTAAATCAAATGGTAAATATAAACATATAATGATTCTATGAGAACAGTGGACCTCGCACATGAAAGTTAGGCCGAATATGCTATATCAATTCACAACGCAAATACAAGTTCAAAAAGTCACTTGCTAACAAAATTAGACCAATTACAATCTTTTTTACCATTTATCTTGAATTTTCCAATAGGCTTGTCATATGTAGACCTTTTGAGTAAAAGACGGTTATAAGCTTTACCGAATACTCCCGTTTACTAGTGTCTGAATCTGGGGACTGCGTAGTTTGTTTGGTATATGTGTATAAATTTTCCGAAAAAAAATAAAAGAAACATCGGTTTCTCTCACTCAATCGACAATAGTTGCAGATAGCTGATGAACAACGGGGATACTCTTAATCTTCATCATACCTAATGTTAAGTATTGATAAGGCTGAAGATGGAAGCAAGCCTCTCCTGGAATCCTCAATCACTGAGGAACTGGCTATCTTATTAAACTTTGAACATATTAAGGTTTTTTCGTCAAGAAATACGTGTAAATTTTTTTTTCTATCAATGGGCAATATGCATATACACATAATTTTATTGTCATTTGACACTGGTTTTGATGTTCCAGTAAAATTGTCCGTGGCACATAGGGCACGGATGAGTCTTTTTCTAGCGATATTTAGGTTTAAATTCACCGTTTCGAACAATGTAATGGTAGAATAGTTACACCATCGGTTGCATGGGGTCTTCTAGAGCTCTTGCATAGATTAAACATCTAATTTATTTCACACTAGCTGTGCCCGCAACTTCGTTCGCGTGAGAACCGGAACATCGTTTGCAACCCTTCTCGACATTTTTTTTATTAAGGCTATCTTTTTAACCAACTTCAAAAAACTGAGAGAGGCTATTGAGTCGCCTATATTCTTTACTTTTTGAAGAGAATCAGTACTTAACACATGATACCATTTAATTACATTCTTATCATCTTATCGCCTTCAATAGCAAAGTTTATCAATTCACCAGTACTACTTGTACTATTAAGTATTCTGTGCCAGTACCTACGTACTTACCTATATTTTATAATAGAATTAAAAGTAAAAGTACCTATTAAAATGCAAACTATTTGTAAATGTAATTTTTATATACCTATATACCTATATATTCGTATAAATTTGATGAAAAAAAAATCAGTTTCTTTTTCCTTTAGCCCTTAATATATATATTTTTTAATTTTGTGTAAAAACCGTAAAGCGGTTTACAGAATACATCTACATACCTACCAAGTTTCAACTGTGTAATCCTCATAGTTTTGAAATAAAGTGGCTGTGACATTGCATCGGAGATGACGAATCTATAAGAGTTTCGTTTTTTGCCATTAGGCTACGAAACCCTAAAAAGGACTTCAAAAAAACTGCATTTTAATAGATAATTTTACTTTTAGTTCTATTAAAATATAGGTAAATACGTAGGTACTTGCGAATTGATAAACTTCGCTATTGAAGGCGATAAGATGATAAGAATATAGTTAAATGGTATCATGTGTTCTCTTCAAAAAGTAAAGAATATAGTCCACTCAATAGCCTCTTCCTTTTTTGAAATTGGTTAAAAAGACCGCCTTACCAAAAATTTAGTCGGGAAGGATTGCAAACGATGTTCCGGTTCTCACGCGAACGAAATTGCGGGCACATCTAGTTAGTAAATACGTCTTAAATTTGTTAGTAGTGTGTTGGTACCAAAAATTTCCTATTGGTGTAGGTGAAGAGGGGTCCTCCAGAGTCCCCTCGGCAGGTGCCCAGTCCCCCCTTCCCGCTCGTACACAGCTCGCCGGGCTCCGGAGTGTATTTGAGCGATTTCGCACACTCGGATTCTGAGACTATCTGTAGGGTCACATACTTCAAAATCCGATCGCCATCGTTCGGATCTGCAAGTATTATTTAAATTTAAATTTCTTGGTTTAAGTTCCTCAATCACAAGAATAAGAAAGTTAAAATGGAAATAATTCCCTATAAAGATTTTCACGTATAACTCCTACAGCCAGCAAAATAGTAATGTACCTACTTACTTAAGTCATTCGTTACGAACTTGGACGAATTAAAGGAAAATGGCTGTATAATGTAATAGCTGTGTAGTGTCGGCTTAGAATAGCACTACACCCTCTCATCCCGTGGGTGTCGTTAAATGCGACTAAGGGACTCAGCCTTCAGGAGACGGGCAGCAGCGTCTAAGAACTTCGCCATACTGCGATCGCCAACCCGCCTGCCAAGCGTGGCGATTATGGCAAACCCCCCTTTCTGGGGGAGGCGTATACCCGGCAGTGGGTGTTATGTGGCTGAGACGATGAATAATGTAATGAATACATACACGTTTCAGTGATCCCTTCGCCTAAGGCTCTTACCCAATAGCCTACGAAGGTCTGGTTTACATCCCTCCCCTCCGGCACAGCAATCGGGAAAATTTTACCTGAAAATGTATGTCTCTATGGATGGATGCACAATTAGGAAGGTTTATACATACCATGGCGAACAATAATTGCGCACCCTCTAGTTTTTTACATTAGGTATATTCATCATTATTAGATGAAAAAGCAAAAAGCGGGAGTGCGCGATCGCACGTTTCTGAGTAATCCTCAGAAACGTGCGATGGCGCAGTGCTGGGTATCAGTGGCGAAGGGTCCGTACATACCGATTCCCATCGGCTTCCCTTTTAGAAATCCCACCCCAGCTATCCACAATGCAGATCATAATAATTATGTCATTATTTAACGTTTTCAATTAGCTAAATATGCGAATGCTACGCAGTTGCAAAGTGAACATAATGTTTTATTTTCTATGCTTATTATTGTACGATTTGTGACTGATGGGTTAGGCTATTCCTGCTACCTTCACTAGATCGTCGGTCCACCTTATCGGGGAAGAATCGAACAGAGCGTCGCGTCGTCGTCCGGTGCGCGGTCGCCATTCCAGAACCTTCCGCCCCAACGACCATGGATCCTCATCGCTGTGTCCGCTTACTGCCACTTTAACTGAGCAGTTCTTCGAGGGATGTCGGTTACGGTTACTTTAGTTCTGAGAACTAATATTCTCATTTCCGATTCAAACAAGCATGGAATCACCGAGCATAGCATAGCTCTCTCCATTGCATTTATGATACCCATAGTTTACTATAAATTATTATGCAATGCAATAAAATTTGCATTTAGGTTTTTTTTGTTTTGTACATTGCAAAGCAGGACACAAATTACCAGGTCCAATAGGACCGATTGGGGATCGAACCCGCGACCCTTGGTTAATAAAAAAAATACAATGTTCACTTGTGCTTATGACGCAAAGACAGGAAACTTACTGGTAAAATAAACACTGTAAGGAAGATAAATAATGGCAATATCGTTCAATACAAATCGGGCTTCGTATTGCGGATGCACGACAACTTTTTCCGTGACAATTCGCAGCCCGCCGTAGTAAAGGAACGTCGATCCCAACACGACGATCAACTTGGACCCTCTCGAGTAGCCGTCGTCCCAGCAGTGGGCAGCCGTCACTAGCCGCTTGGTTGTCAGTAAAGAAGAAGCACAGTATGAAACGTGATATTCGGTCTCCTCGTAAAAGTAAACGAGCAGGCCGCCCTGATAAAAGAAATAAGACTTACATTATGCAAAATGGCTAAATTTTGCAAAATATTTGATTCTGACTTGATAAGATCACGGTTTCAGTTCAGACACGGCGCGTTGTTTATAACATTTCTAAAACCTTTTTTTTTACCAATAGTGGAAAAACGACTCTACTCTTACAAAGAATGAGTAATATGTTTGATCATGACTGGAAACTTCTTCGCCCTTGTATACTCTAGCAGTGTCCTCCAAATGGATGCGGTCCTCCCGTTCTTTGATTCTTTTCGCGGCGGGGATGCCCACTAGTCTGTGATAGCCCTTAGCAGGTTCATCTTGTGAGAGCTGAGCAGAAGTTGTAACAATAAACAAGAGTATTGCCAACGCAGTAAGATACATTTTTAAAGCTTAAATTACACAGTTTTCTTTAATGTTATCGCTTAGAACTACGCTAAGCTAAGAACAATGCGTTGTTTTATAAATTCGTTAGATATCACAACATTATTAAAGTTGATTTTTAAGGCAATTAGCACAATGTTCATTAATTATTGTTCATAATGTCGAGGATTGACGTAGTAGAATACGGGATTATAATCATTGCATATAGGTAGTTATATTCCTGTTAAATCGATTCACCCACTGGCATTGCGCCAATCGAATTACTTTTTGCATACGTAATCGCAAAATTTACATCCGAAATCGGTCTTATACAAAAGCATTTATTCAATTGTTTCAAAATTAGGACTCTCTCGGACAGATTGCTTCGCGCCTCCATACGTAGTGGCGGAATCCGCTAGCGGACCGCGCCATGCTAGTTGGATGCCAGTTGGTGAATCTCTTTAATATACAATTCACTTTTTCCATAATACTGTTTACTCAATTATTGTTTGTTCTCGTGTAGCACCTATGATTAAGATTGCATTTAGCTCGGATCCCTCATATCGTTATAGCTCGTATTCATTTCAATGTAAATCTTGTTGGTGTTAAATAAATAAATAAGAATTTAACTACATGCAATGATTTTAATCCCGTATTCTTCTACGTCAATCCTCGGCGTTATGGACAATAATTATTGAACATTTTGCTAATTGGTTTGGTTTAACAAATCAACTTTAATCATGTTTTGATAACAAATATATAAAAAAAACGCATTGTTAGTTCTTAGCGATACATTAAAGAAAACTGTGTATTATTTAAGCATTAAAAATGTATCTTACTGCGTTGGAAATGCTCTTGTTTATTGCTACAACTTCTGCTCAGCTCTCACAAGATGAACCTGCTAAGGGCTATCACAGACTTGTGGGCATCCCCGCCGCAAAAAAAATTAAAGCATGGGAGGACCGCATCCGTTTGGAGGAAACTGCAAGAGTTTACGACGGCGAAAACGTTTCCAGCGATGATCTAACATATTACCTATTCTTTGTAAGTGTCGAATCGTGTTTCTACTATTGGTAAAAAAGATGAATTCAGAAATGTTATAAAAGGTCTACCCTTTTTGGCAATCTTTTAAGTCATAATTTTATTCTGCTTAACAACTAACAAAATAAGCATGCCAACAACGGTTGGCATAAACCTCATTTCGCAGAAAGTTATTTGACATACACTACACTAATTTGTCATACATTCAAAACGCATAATTTTGTAAGGCAGAAACGTTCACAGGCACAATCGTCTTTTGCCAGAAATTTCATATCAATTATAATAAAAAATTAGAATCTTCATTTGGCAGAATGTTCATAGGAAGAATCGTCGTTTGGCAGAAATTTCAAGGCTAAGTATAGTAATTATAATGCGCGAACATTCTGCCAAATGATGATTCTGCTTTTTTATTATTATGGATATGCTGCTAAGCTTGCTACTTGCATCGAGTTCAAAACCACTGTCAATAATTGGCAAGCATACAGTTAGCATGCAAGCAAGTAGCAAGCATACAGCAAGCATGCAAGTGCAAGCAAGCAGCAAGCATGCAAGCATGAAAGCATGCAAGCATGAAAGCATGCAAGCATGCAAGCATCCAAGCATACAGCAAGCATGCAAGCATACAAGCATGCAGCAAGCATGCAAGCATGCAGCAAGCATGCAAGCATACAGCAAGCATGCAAGCATATAGCAAGCATGCAGCAAGCATGACTTCCGTCGCGGCTCCGGCGCTGCGGGACTCTGGCGGTCCCACGCGAGGCTATCGTAGCAGATAGTTTTATTTTAACTCTTGCCAGCGCGGCTGAGGCTGGCCGGCTATCACGGGCCGCCTCGCTCCTCCTCGGCTACGCGGGCTTAAATTACACTCTACTAGGGGTAGGGCATACAAGACTGCATGTAGTCAGTTTTACAGTGATTTGGTTCTGTCACTTACATTACAATTTTCATTAGAAACCTAACGAAATTATATTCCAAATGAACTTCTGACATCTTCGTAGTATGCCAAGTAAAATTATACCAAATAAACGTGAAATAAATAATACCAAATTATGCCAAAAAAAATCTATTGTGAACTCGGTTATGCTAAATATTTTTATGCCTAAAAGTTTTCGTTTTAGAAAGATTCTGCCAAGTGTTATGCCAAATTAAATTCTACCAGATAGAGGGAACCCGTTATAAATAAACCAATGCTCTGTGTCTGAAAACGTGATCTTTATACGTCCCAATCAAGAATGTTGCTATATTTTGCCTCAGCATAACGTTCAAAAGTCTTATTTCTTTTATCAGGGTGGCCTGCTCGTATACTTTTTCAAGGAGACCAAATATCAAGTTTCAGTCTGTGCTTCTTCTTTACTGACAACCAAGCGGCTAGTGACGGCTGCCCACTGCTGGGACGACGGCTACTCAAGAGGGTCCAAGTTGACCGTCGTGTTGGGATCTACGTTCTTTTTCTACGGCGGGCTGCGAATTGTCACGGACAAAGTTGTCGTGCATCCGCAATACGACTCTCAATTAGTAGTGAACGATATTGCTATTATTTATCTTCCTTAGGTACAGGGTTTATTTTACCAGCAAGTTTCCTGCTGTTTGCGTTACAAGTGAACATTTTTATGAACCAGGGGTCGCGGGTTCGATCCCCTGTCGGTTCCTATTGGACCTGGTAATGCAATGCATTTATGTGATGATATCTGATATTACAAAAAAAACAACGGGTTGCACTCCGGGAGTGCCGGCAGAAGTGAAAACTCTCCCTCCGTCTTACGAATTTTCGATCAGGGTCACGTATCGAGGCGATTTTAATTTTTTTTACCCATCCCAAAAATTTTAAACACTGATGTGCACAACGCCGCTAAAGAAGTTTTCACTTCAAAAATACACTTACATACAAAAAACCTAAATGCAAATACTTTTGCATTGCATAATAAGTACTAATCTCTCAGAGGCTCAAGGTCCCCAGCGTGCAATGGAGAGAGCTATGCTATTGCTTGGCAGTTCCGTGCATGTTTGAATCGTGAATGAGAAGATCAGCAGGAGAACAAAGGTAACCGTAACCGAATCCCTCGAAGGATTGCTCAGCTAGTGGCAGTGGGCGGGACACATAGCGTCTCACCGATGGCCGTTGAGGCGGAAAGGAATGGCGACCAGGTACCGGACGATGCTACATGGATAGGCCCCCGATGAAACCGACGATCTGGTGCAGATAGCGGGAATCGCTGGATGCGGGGAAGCCGACAGACCGTCATGGAGATCCTTGGGGGACGCCTATACCCAGCAGTGGGTGATCGCATGTGGCTGAGATGATCATGATGAATATAAAGCATGTGCTTGAGGGTGTGTTTGTTCACTATGGTATGACCCTTCGTAATCCCTCCAAATCTTGTATCAATCCATAGAGACATACATTTTCAGGAACAATTTTCCCGATTGCTGTGCCAGAGGGAATGGACGTTAACCAGACCTTCGTAGGCCACTGGGCACGAGCCTTAGGCGAAGGGCTCACCGAAATGTGTATGTATTTATTACATTTATTAGTTACATTTATTTACTGAAATTTAGGTAGTAAACCATCCCTCATGACCCGAGTGTTCTCCTTATCCATTCGCAACGAAGGACTATAACTCAGTAGCCATTAGTGTTAGTTGTACCATTGATTAGTACCATTGATGGCACTTAACTGATGGTGATAATTCAGAAGTTCTTATAATTCGTGCGAGAAAATGAAAGTACAAAGCGAGATGGTGCTAAACGTAGGTAGGTACTATTTTCCTGGCTGTAGGAATTCGATGTGAAAACCTTTCTAGGAAGTTCCCGCCTGGATTTCCATTCTAACTTTCTTATTCTTGTGGTTGAGGAACTTAAACGAAGAAATTCTTGCAATTCCAAATAATTAATGCTTGCAGCTCCGAACGATGGCGGACTTTGAAGCATGTGACGATACAGATAGTCTCTGAACTTCACGGCAGCGATGCTTTTGTTCAGAGTTTTAATTTTAATACGTAACCTAAGTATATTACACCCAAAATGACTATGACAATTATCTGAACAGTGTGTGGATAGACATAAATTTAGTACTTATACCACATAGGTACCTAGTTGTGTCTCGTAGGTTTGCTGTCCAGTACTAGGTTTCTGGTAAAATAGTTTCAATGTATCTATACTAATACTATAACGAGGAAAGATTTGATTGTTTGTTTGTTTGTTTGCATTGACGACCTGTTTGGCGCAGGGGTACTAAGCCTGCCTTCTTTTTTTTTTTTTTTTTTTTATACTAGGAGAAATGCTTTTACGCATCCCTCGCCCCCAGGTGCAGGGGCGATTCGAAATGTTGGACTCACCTGGGCGGGTACTACCAACTAAAACTCCTAGTACTTGCCCTCCAGGCCGCCATTGGTCACGGGGGGTAGGGTTCGCAATCACCCCTAAAGACCAGGCGGCCGTGGCCCGGTTACCCGGGCCCCCTCACGGCTGGAAGATGGCCGAGCAAGTTTAGCCATCTTCCCAGACGGTGGAAACCGTGCAAGGCCGGCGATGGCACACCCACCAACGCCAGCTTGGTTTCTTTATAAGGGAATGAGGCGATCATACCGTCGCCTCCTTCCCCTTAGCCGCCTGCGACGGATTCGGGCCGCATGGGCGTCCTGCTCGCGAGCCCTCTCCGCTGTCTCCTTCTGGAGGATCACATCCTCGCAGAAGGAGACTGCCGCCTGCCACGATCTGTCACTACCCAGCATCTTACTGACGATGCTGGGTAGGGAGAGATCCCCTCCCACCACTGCCACGAGTTCCCGACGCTGTGCCGACCACGCAGGACACACTTCCAGCGTGTGCTGCGCAGTGTCCAGCTCCGCGTCGCACTCGTGGCACTTTGGAGACTCCTCTCGCTGAATGCGGTGCAGGAACTTACCAAAACAACCATGTCCGGCAAGAACCTGCACCAGACGGTAGGTCAGCACCCCGTGCTTCCTGTGCCGCCATTCGCGCAGCAGCGGGCGCACGGCTTCCACCGTCCTGGCACCCGCGATAGGAGTCTCCAGCTGGCTTTCCCAGCCTGCCATAACCTCCTCCTCTGCCCTCCTCCTCACATCGGCTAGCTCCTCAGGGGCCAACTGGTCTCCTCTATATCTGACCTCCGTTCTCGCCGAGTACACCCTCCTGAGGACCTGTGCCTCGAGCTCCCACGGGGGTGTACCCGCCAGGACACACGCCGCCGTGCCGGAGACCGTTTTGTACCCCCTTATTATGCGGGTTGCAATGATCCTCTGCGGTCTTCTGAGGAGGCGGCAGTTCTCCTCACTGAGTGAGTCCGCCCACACCGGCGCCCCGTACAGGGCCATGCTTCGGACTACGCCCGCGAACAACAATCTGCAGCTGGAATCCGGGCCGCCGATGTTTGGGAGGAGACGTCCCAAGGCCGCAGCTGCCTTCTCCAACCTAGGCGCCAGCTGACGGAAATGTTCAGAAAAACGCCATCGCCCGTCCAAGACTAGTCCCAGGTATTTGATGTGGGGTTTCAAGGGGATCAGAACCCCCCCCACATCAATATTCGCACCGTATGGAGGCCCCCTTCTGGGACCGTGGAAAATGAGAGCCTCCGTTTTGCGGACCGCAACCCTTTAACCCCAACAGCTCTATTCTTTCTTTAACTAGCTGGGTTCCCACGCCAGCTAGTCTCCTCGCCTCCCAATAGTCGCTTCCTCTCGCTGTGACACTAAGCCTGCCTTCTGCGCCAGAGGTCCCGGGTTCGATCCCCGGACAAGACAAATATTTGTGTGCATGAACATGTCTATTTGTCTTGGTCTGGGTATTTAATATGTATATTATGTATGTATTTACAAAAAAAAAAGTATATAAGTATGTTTATCCGTTATCTAGTAACCATAACACAAGTTCTTAATGAAACTTAACGTGGGCTAGATAATTGGTGTGATTGTATGGAAATATTTATTTTATTTTATTATTTATTTATATAAAGTGAGGAAAAGTAAAGTAAGGAATAAAGTAAGGACTTTAGGTCAAAAGTTAAAAGTCTTTTATGGTGCAAAAAGGATATGAATGCTCGTATTAGGACTTGTGTGAGTCTAGGAGGCTGTGGGAGGCGTGTCATTATGCATTGAACTTTTGTCTTCATACTTTATCCCATGTCCACTATTGTAGTCCACATCTAAGGAAACAGTTATTTTTTAACATTTCTTTCCAACTACTGAGTGTGTTTTTGTCTGTAGATTGGTATCACTTCGACTGCCGCGGAAGACAAGTGCGGCTCCGAAAAAGTGAGCGTGTACGACCGCGTCTCCCACTACCTCGACTTCATCAAAGAGAACGCAATACTCAGTTCATATTCCGCTTCACACAATTGGGCAACGGGGAACTGCATGAAAACATTACCGTAATAATAACTGATGTAGAGTAAAAAGTTACACGAGTTGACGTACATTTATTTCAAAGTCAAAGTCAAAGATTTTTATTCAAATAGACTTATAGATAAGTGCTTTCGAATCGTCCAATTTTTTTTTCCTACCAGCCATTCAGGACATCTTTTAACTGATAAGAAGAACGGCCGCAAGAAACTTATCAGCTTTAACAGAAGCAACAACATTTACAAAGGAACATGTCGTTGCCAAACACAAATCTACAATCTTGAAACATATTTAATATAAGAGGAAAATTTTCTTATACTCAGTTATTAGAATATTTTCCTTTTATACAATTACAATAGTCATGTTTTATGTTAGTATCACTTCCATGCATTTTGGTCTTTCAAATAATCTTCTACCTTGTAATAACCTTTGCTTAAGAGCGTTTTTTTAACATTGTATTTTAAATTTATGCAAAGGCAGCTCAATCACTTGTTGTGGAACTTTATTAAAAAAGGCTATGCCTTTCCCCAAAAACGAGCGACTGCATTTTTCAAGTCGAAATCTTGGAACGGCAAGCTTATTCTTGTTTCTAGTATTAAATTTATGACCATCGCTATGCTTAATAAATAAATCGTGATGTTTCCTTACATATACTATATTATCATAAATGTATTGTCCCGCCAAAGTTAGTATATTAATCTCTTTAAACAATTCTTTAAGAGAATCTCTCTGTCGAAGGTTGTAAATGGCGCGCACAGCTCTTTTTTGAAGTATAAAAACATTTTCTATATTGGCTGCCGAGCCCCACAACAACAGGCCATAGGACATTACACTATGAAAATAACTAAAGTAAACTAGTCTTGCCGTTTCAATATCAGTTAGGAGCCTTATTTTCCTTATTGCGAAAGCCGCAGAACTAAGTCTACTCGACAAGGTTTCAATATGTGGATCCCATTGTAGTTTTGAATCTAATGTAATACCAAGAAATTTAGTACTCTCTCAACTAACTCTACTACATCCCCATTCAAATTGATGTGCATGTCGACCTGCCCTACATTAGGTAATGTGAATTTAACAAATTTCGTTTTGGTAGGGTTAAGAGACAAATTATTACTGTTGAACCAGTGCAAAACCAGCAGTTTCAAAACCATAGCTGTGTCATAGCAGGACTTTTATATTTAGCAAAGACAATTGGGACACATTTGGTTTTCTTTGCATTAAGTTGTAAGTTATAAATTTATGAAAGCGGTGATATACAAAAGCATTAATTCGAAAGTTTAAAAAATACGACACTCTCTGAAAGATTGCTCCGCGTCTAGTGGCGGAATCCGCTAGCGGTAGGCGCCACCGCGCCGCGGCGCCGTTTAGATGTGGACAAGGCGGTTTTCCATACTAATTGATGACATTTATATACAAACTTAAAATTCGCACCACCGCGTTCCGGAGCGCGGATCAGTGGGTTTACCTTTATCGCATTAGGAAACTTTGCATGCCATAATCTCACAAAAAAATGTACAGAAGGTGATTGATTGCGTGGTTTTGATTATCAATCATATCTTTATCTATATCTGCACGAAAGGTCATTATCATAAAGTGAAATGAAAGTTTTTTTTTTATTTGAAAACATCTTTATTATATTTTCATCAAAAAAGTAAAATTTAAAATAAAATATTTAAACATAGGTTTACATGCAATAGTGTGAAACAGCGTGACAATGCCAGGCGATTCTGATTCAGCACAGTCCGGCGCGCCGCGCCTCACACTCCGTCTATACAATATCGTAACAGAACTAAAAAAATGTGTTCATAATATTAAAATATGTGAATTCAAAGTCGCGTAGAAACATTAACACTTTGTGAAATATTGGCAGTAAAATAAGTTAAAATTAATCGTATAATAAAATTGTAGAAGCACTTACGAGGCGATCAAGCATACTTACAACTCGGATTACTTATTATCCGGCCCGGTGTCGCCGTTTGCGATACCCCGTACCGTCTATCGTCTACGACCTACTCGCTCTTACAATTACAGTCTAAGAAGAAAATTTCGAATAATTTAAATGCGATATAAAGTCAAAGAGCGACACCGGGTCGTCGGAGAAGACACTTTTATAATGGAAATTAATTCTAGTACGATTACGTAGCTTACGTTATATCTGTGAACGTTACAGTATTGCTTCGATATAGCAAAGCCGTCCATTAATAAAACATCGAACACTGGAAACTCGACTATTGGATGTAAATGCGGTACCATCCGTCGTCTTACGTTAGCTAATATTAGAGATATCAAATGCCATATTCAAGTTCCGTCTATTGATAAATCGATTGGTCAATAGTATCTAATGAAAATACAAGATTGGATCAATAAGTAGCTGAATCGAGCGACATACATTTCTAGTTACTGAATTTATATTACACTAGTTTCATTTTTTATTATATAATATAAATAATTAATTAAAATATATATATTCTCAATCTGAATTCAAAACACTTAAAATCATCTATTTATAAATAGCATCGCATTTAGATTTTTTAAATGTATTTTTAATTTATAATAACGGTTTTTCATATTACAACAATTATACATTTTTCGGAGAGGGTGGGATCATACATACTCGATCGATAATAATAATCTTTATTCGCCGGCGGGGCCGATCAATATCAATAAATACAGGCGAATCGCACACTCATTAACCATACAGTCTTAAATAAAGTATTTGTACGCAACAAAATAATAATGAATAACGTTGATAAATGTTCGACAGTCGATGGGTGCCGCCAGTGATTTCTTCATTAGCAAAGCTTACTGCGGCAAGCGTCGTGAGAAATGTCGGCGCTCGGGGCCCAAGAGCGGGATTAGCTGTGGACAACAACGCACGTCAGTATTCCACACTCATTGACTATATTACTTACTATACTTTAATTGCATTTTCTTCTGAATTACGGCCGAAATCAATAACCTATTTGTAGATATGGATAGGGCTATCTGAGATAGTTGCCTAGGATACTGGCTTCGCTGCCTAGCAACCGTCGTTATTTTGGTCATATTAACAAAAATATCCTAGCTAGGCAACTATTTATATCTACAGATAGCCCAAACCATATCTACAGATAGGTAATTTCGGGCGTTAATTGCTACACAATTTAAATGTACCAGCACTCCTTTTGGGTAAAAGGAGAGAGTTAGGACTGTAGATGTACAATCCTGCAAAGGTTTTCATCACATTGCAGATACAGAACCCAGTACACGAGATCACATGTCTTTAAACACTATTTAAAAAGATAAACGTGAAAATTATCAGTGTTTGTATAAAAACAATAACATGCTGTTAGAAATGTAAATTGGTACCCTTTTTTCAATAGCAATGCATGCAATAAGAAAAGTTTTGCAATATCAGTCTTCTTTCTGTCACTGGTAAACTATTCGCTTCGGGTATCAGTTGCATGCAAAAGAAAATATTGCCATGCATTGGAATAGAAATTCATAGCCAGTAATGTTTTAAGCAACGGAAAATATGTTAGTAAGCATTTTACACACACCGAGTCTCAAAATCATTGGGTCACTGAGTTATTATCATACGAACATTAATTTCTTGCGTAATAATAAAAAAAACGCATTTCTGAAATAAGCCCAAATATTAAAGCGAAAGAAGTCCGTTCTAATGTTACAAGGGACGCCTATTGTCAGAGACCTTGTCACGGTTAAACCACTGAATTCAATTATTTCATGACTTTCAGAAAATTGATTAAAAAAATTGCGTGGAGTTTTCGCTATATAATTGTAGCGCTTAAATTTTAAAGCTCTTGCCAATGAAAAGAAATGAAGTTTTATCCATGTTTTATATTATATTAATGGATACAGCATCCGTTGTCACAATATCATCCTATATTTTATTATAAGTCAATCAATACTTATGAACGTTTTTCGCTAAGTTTGTGTGAAAATACCAAAAAGACCTTCCAGCTATTTTTTTACCTATAAAATATTTTAAATAAAATGTTTTACCGGCCCTGACTTCTATGGCCTTCAGCTTCAGCGTACTGTTAGTAGCACAGATTATAATTGTACTAACGTACAAAAGACTCTCTCCGCAAATTCATTTACAATAAAGAGCAGTTTAGATCGCACAGCGCGAGTCCAAATGTTATAGTAGTCAATTCGTTCCTTCCTTTTCGGCGACGTCAGCACTGCTGTTTTCTATGTGCAATGGCCTTCCGAGTAGGTCGCAAACTAAGGGCTAATAAACGAGTCTAAGCGCGGAGTGAGACTCCCTGTTACTATTTAGTTAGCATCGCTCGGGTCCGGGTACCGGCATGCACTCCGGCAAGAATAGAAACGTGAGTGGGGCGACCGACTTCTTCTTGAGCGTGAAGAAGGAGCGCCACTGGGGCTCGGTGTTGGCGGGCGCGGGCAGCTTGGGACTTGATACTAATGCGAAAGTTTGTGAGGGTGGATTGGTGATGTTTGCAACTCTTTCACGCAAAAACTACTGAACGGATTTGAATGCAATTTGGCACAAAGATAGGAGATAACCTGGATTAAAACGTAGGAAACTTTTTATCTCGATATTCCAACAGGAACGGGAACCACGCGGGTGAAACAGCGAGCAGCCGCATCTTTTTCATAAAGTATGTTTATATGAAAATTCCACAAAAAACCTATAGCTCAGCGTAGCCATAAATGTTAAGTCATTAGTTAGCATCGGTCTCGAGTACCGGCATGCACTAACTAGGGCGAGAATAAGAAGGTGAGTGGGGCGACTGACTTCTTGAGCGTGAAGGAGCGCTGCTTCGGCTGGGCGTTGTTGGCGGGCGCGGGCAGCGTGGGACTTGATACTAATACGAAAGTTTTTGAGGATGGATTGGTGGATGTTTGCAACTCTTTCACGCAAAAACTACTGAATGGATTTAGATGCAATTTGTCACACAGATAGGAGATAGCCTGGATTAAAACGTAGGAAACTTTTTATCTCGATATTCCCACAGGAACGGGAACCACGCGGGTGAAATAGCGGGCGGCCGCAAGTTTTTCATAAAGTATGTTTATATGAAAATTCCACAAAAACCCTATAGCTCAGCGTAGCCATAAATGTTAAGTCATTAGTTAGCATAGGTCTCGAGTACCGGCATGCACTAACTAGGGCGAGAATAAGAAGGTGAGTGGGGCGACTGACTTCTTGAGCGTAAAGGAGCGCCGCTTCGGCTGGGCGTTGTTGGCGGGCGCGGGCAGCGTGGGACTTGATACTAATACGAAAGTTTGTGAGGATGGATTGGTGGATGTTTGCTCTTTCACGATATTCCCACAGGAACGGGAACCACGCGGGTGAAATAGCGGGCTCAAGTTTTTCATAAAGTATGTTAATATGAAAATTCCACAAAGAATGTTAGTAATTAGCATAGCATCAGCGCTCGCATCGGGTACCGGCATGCACTACGGCGAGAATAGAAACGTGAGTGGGGCGACTGACTTCTTCTTGAGCGTGAAGAAGGAGCGCCGCTTGGGCTCGGCGTTGGCGGGCGCGGGCAGCGTGTGCGAGCGGGCGGCGGGCGCGAGAGTCCGCGAGCGGAGCCCTTCGAGCCACCATTGCATTTCTGTGTCGTCGTGCGCTTGGAGAAGGAACTCGGCGCCGCTGCTCAATCTGGAACAAAATCACGACAGACAAATGAACCTCGGCCCGTAGAAAAATATAAAGGGGTTTGTACCATTTGCCCTCATATATATATATATAATATATACAATATATATATATATATATATATATAAATCGATAGGGAACGTAAAGATGAACAAAAAATACTGTTGAAAATAATGCCCTAAAGTGTCAGGTTAGTAAGATAATTGAAATTAAAGATAAAAGGTGATACTTTGGGTCCGCATTATTCATTTTAACTGTTTTTATATTGTTTTGATTATCTGGCTAACGTGACACTTTAGGGCATTATATATCATAACATTTTTTATTCCTCTGTGTGTTCATTTATACAGGTATAATCGTGCAACGTCATTTTGAAAAAATAACCAACATGGCGCCATGATAAATGAAATCAAAGAGAAAGAACTCGTTTATACTCTTGTTAAATACTATTTATAAACAACGGGGAGACTCAGCCTTCATTATACCTGATGTTAAGTATTGATAAGGCTGGAGATGGAAGCGAGCCTCTCCCGGAATCCTCAATTACTGAGGAACTGATATCGTGTGTGTAAAGACTACATGCTCCGAGGAAGTAGGGGATCGCAAATTAACTGACGCCTGGGCAGTCCCTCGTCTCCTTGCAATACGACCCCTTAATAATAATATGGAGAAAAAGGTTCAACTAGAGAGTTTAGGCTTAGAATTTCACCCTACCTCAACCGGAACACGTGCTTCTTCTTAGTGTAGTTAGCAGCAACCTCGACGACAGCGCCGTTGAGATCAAGCGGAGGTTCGCCGCGCCAGTGTTGGTCCGGCGTCGCCTTGTACGACTTCTGGTCCTTGTAGAACGACATGCGACCGTCCTTGGCCACCACGTAAATCTTGTCCCATGATCTGGAAGGAGTTGATATGGTCAATATATCAGATTGGAGAAACTTTATAAAAAGGTCAAGGGCCCTAGTTTGACCTTTTGAGAGCGCAGATCTCTTTCCCAGGAGGGCCTGATCAGTTTGACTTTGAGAGCGCCTGACCATTTTGACCTTGTAAGCGCCTGTGTCGCTCGTAATACGGAAGCTACCGCTTTCGAAGACCGGTTTCAAAGACTGAAGTGCAGTTGTTTGTATTATCCTACCTACTAATAGTATAAATGTACTTCTTTCTTTCTTAATTAATGGCGTGCTCGCGTTAAATACGCGAATTTTGCCAAAGTCAAGTAAATATATTTTGTATAATACAGAAATTGTACGGTAGATTGTTTTGAAAATGGAGCCTCACAACACGTGTTATTACGAAAATAACTCGGGTGAAACTCCAGTATAAATGTAAAAGTTTTGATGTTTGTTACTCAATCACGCAAAAACTACTGAACGGATTTGGCTGAAGGAACAATGGCCAATTATTGCGATTATTATCTATGTTCTAGAAAACTAAAAAAACTAGCTTCCGCCTGCGGTTTCACCCGTGCGGTTCCTGTTCCTGTGGGAATATCGAAATAAAAAGTAGCTTATGTTACTCTTCGTCCTTTCAACTAACTCTATGCCAATATGCCAAAATAAAGACGAATGGATGCTTAGTTAAGGCGTGAAGAAAGGAAATACAAACACTTTCGCATTTATTATATTAAGTTAATAAGATTAGGATGTTCTCAAATGCTTTCTATTTAATATATTTTCATCTTAAGACGATTCAAATAAGAGCGAGATAAAATCTTGTATGGGGCATTGACATTGTTCTTTGGTACAATCGGGCAACTTCCCGGTTGACCAGTAGTTTTTTAGGAGACGTTTTCTCGGAAAGTACTAAGGTTAATAAAATTATTTATTATTCAAATGATATTCTTGTTAATGTTCTATTATTTTGAATATAAACGTTTTCTTTATATCTATTACTTTTTTATTTTTAAGCTCCTTAACTCTACTGGTCAACCGGGAAGTTCTCCGACTATACACAACTACACAGATGTTTGATAGCTTGGATAAAAACACAGGATACGATTTTTATCCCCATATATTCCCACGGGAACAAAGTGCTAAAAACCGCAGGCGGCCACTATTTTATATATTACTCGTATTTACCGTATATTACTCGTACCCTCCGTGGTACGTACACCGGTTTCAAGGTGTCGCCAACTTTGAGGTCCTGGGTTCGAATCCCGGTAGAGGCAAATGTTTGTATAGTGAATACAGGCATTTTGTACCTGGGTCATGGCCGTTTATATACATATATTTCTACACATGAATACATATATATGATTAATTATATGTATTTATATCCGTTACTATTATCCCACAACACAAGCCTTACAGTGCTGACTTTGGGGCTAGGTTAAACACTTTCGCGGACACTCAACGGCTATAGCAGTCATAACAATAAAAATTGTGTCTTATTCAGTGTCCGCGAATGTGTTAATTGGTGTGAGTGTTAATAGTACATTATTGCAAAGGCCGTGAAATAGGCAATTGCAGGTCGAGTATGAGTTTGAAGGCCGAGCCGTAGGCGAGGACACTAATACGAGACAGGCAACTGCCATTTCCGCCGAGGCATATATAGTGCTTTTCACAAAAGAATGCAGGGAAATAAAACATACTAGAAAATCTAATAAGAAATTCTTATATATACTATTCTATTCTATTATATATAAAGAATACTAAAAAAAGAAAATCAAATTCATTGCAGGAGCGTCTTTTTGAATTTGGAACATTACAGCGCTCCAGCAATGTTGTATGAAACGGCGTGCTGGAGTTGTTAAATACTCTTTGTAATGTTCCAAATTCAAAAAACGCTCCTGCAATGGATTTGATTTTCTTTGTCCGTAAATTCGATACTTCGCGTGTCCTTTTTTCGAAAATAATGACAACATTTCCATGCATGTTTGAGAAAAAATATTTATAATTATAATTTATTTATTATTTACCTGTTGCTCGCTCGCTTGGCCGCCGATTCCCACTCGTGTTTGCGCACCAGCGTGCCCTCCACGCCCTCGTCCTCCCCGGCGGGACTAGCACCCTCTGCGCATAGACAAATTGTTATCGCACTACCCTACGTTATGACACGATATTTACCAGCACATATTTTGATAGAAACTTGTTTAGGGTGTTTGGAAGCTTTGTAAAAATTGGGTACGAGAGGTGGTGTAAAATGGTTATGGTAACTATCTTGAGTTTGGAAAAGGAAAGGAGATCAACCAACTTGGTACTGAACTGTACAATTCCAATACAATTACAATTGTTTCGATTGTTTTGCAAGAGTGATAAAAGTGTTTTAGATTATAAATTCCAAAAAAAAACACGTGTTACCGAAATTCTTTTCTTATTTTTTTACACTTTAACATTAGTTATCATAATAACTCCACTAGTTGTCAAAGCCAGTTAAAAACTATCAAAATGCATATTTATTAAGGATTAAAATGACATCGGCTTTGTTGTTGTACAAAGAACTTGGTATCTGTACCAAAGCTTCATAGAAAGTGGTTAATCTTCTTTAGATTGTACTTTCAGCAAGTAGGTAGATTTGCTTTGAAGATTTAGAAGTCAACTAATTTGTAATTCTTATTGTAGAAAGCTACCAAACAACCTTACTTACTTACGTTGATCGAAACTTTAAAGATCATAAAACAACACATCTCCTTTTTAAAACTGATAAATATCGTGTTAAATTATCCTGAAAATTCACTTTAAAATATAAGCTAAATAATTTCGCAATAACATGGCATCCCAAAATTTGGAAAATAATGTTGACTAAAAATATCTAACCTAAAAGATCACAAGTGATAGGTTTGATACAGTGGTAATCTTCTGCATTGTATAATTATAATAAAAGCCATAACTCATAACGTCTATTTATTGATATAAAACACACTCAAATGTCTATCACATGCGCAAACAAACAACGCTTTAAGCTTTCATAACATTTTCACAAACATGGTGGAAAACTTGTCAACACATCAAACAAACAAATTACTAGCAATCCATAGACAAATACTAGAGCTAACAAAACTGGTCATAGCACGCATATTGCGAATTTTCTACGAATATGCGATAAATTCCCCTTATTTATTTTATCATTATATAGAAGTAAGTTTGATGTGTTAAAATAATTTGACTAGTGGTAGAATATATTTGGTGATTAGAAGCCACAATGACACTAAACTAACATGACCATTATTGTATGTAAATTATAGGTTTTATTGCTACGTAAAAAAACAAAATTTTGTCAAGTTGTGGCAGACTCGATTTTTTGCAAGTCTCGTTGCTGATTCACATGTCAAGTTTCTCTTTCTAGTCGAATCCAAATATGCACTACCACGTTTACCTTCGTCGTCGCTATGGTGTGAGCCAGCGAGAAGTTTCTTCGCCGTTTTCCAACGGAAGCTCCGGAAGGGCGACTTGCTGCGCGATCGCGACTTCACCTTACCGGAGCTCGAGGGCGTCGCCGGCGTCGAACTCGATCCGGGAGCTACGCGTGACATCGGGACAGGTAGTAGGGGACAGGGATACGTGCGGTGTCAAAGCGGGATGGTCCGACAAATATTTAAGTAGTGAAAGTAGTGAGTGTAAACGTGGAAGGAAACAAGGATAGGGGGTGACATAAATAAGGAACAAAATATAATATAGTGCGTTTAAGGGACGGGGATGTCGCGGGGGAGAAAACAAAAAAAAACAAATAATCAAAGCAACATAAAAACGAATATTGCGCTCAGCTAATCACAAAAGCAGTAACATGCTTATTTTTGATCTTTCTTGATGGACACTAAAAAAAGGTGTCTATTACAAAAACACAGATGTTAATAAAGAGGTATCATGCAACAAAGATATCTAATTCTAACATACATCTTTACATGTACACTACAAGACATTAAAAAACACTACACCAACTGTTATTTAACAAGTCACATATACAGTTACTTGACAAGTCTAATCCAAATCCCATTTTCGCTTATGTCAGGTGACGATTTGAAACAGAGCTTTAGTGTTATACATACCACGTACTAAAGGTGCATACTCACTAGAGAGGCGTGCAGGTTTGGCCGGAGTCTGCTTAGAAGCAGACCCGGGCGCGGGGGAAGTCGTAGCACTGAGGGAGGTCGTAGCCGCGGGGGATGGCGTAGCATCGGAAGATGACACCGACGCGGCCTTCGGGGGCTTCGGCGGCGGCGTGGCCGCGGGAATGGGAGGAGCCTCTGCATGCGTATTAACTACGTGCTAGTTACTCTACACACTACGTGCTACATGCTACGTTATTGTACCACTACATGCTACGACTGCTTTTGCATATTACTTTACTTATTACCCCGTTTCCACTGGCAAAACATTTACAAGAAAACATATTGTTAAAGTACAATGTCGCCGTTGAGAGGATAACCAAGGGCTCTTTATAGGAGCTGCCAAATAATGCATTCTCTCAGTGGCCGCTTTTAAAACATGTTTTCTTGTATATGTTTTGCCAGTGGTAACGGGGCTCAGATAAACCATAAATTTTATTTTATAATAAATTAAATCTAACCACAGATTATGTAAGTAATAGTATAATAGAATTAAACTCAATATGTTTGTTCAACTACCAAAGAATATGCAAAAGCCGTATAACTAATAATAATTTATTTGTAACGACGGATCATGCTACACAATTACTATATTAGTTACCAACCCTAAAACGACGTCTTTCAATGCTTAAGTCAAAATAATAAAAAATAAACAATGTTATTTAGAAGCCAATGATAAATTTCTTGATAACTTTTATTTGTTTAATTAATGATGACAAATACACAATAATAATTAAATATAATGATATCATTTAAAAAAATATAATCACCTAAACCTTGAAGCAAGCATTTTATATTTGTTTTGCGTTTAATTATTTGAAAAGTTGACACACATAAAAAGCTATAAACAGCATCGTGCATAATAAAGAATAAAGCAAAATATATTAAGCGTAGTATAAGAACATAGGCAAGATACCTACCTTTATTGAAGACAGCTTCCATAAAAAATATTAGAACGAAACACTGTATATATAGACTAAAGTAGCGTGTATAATTTATAAATATATAAGTGAACATTGCAATTAGATAGAGTATCAAACCATCACCGTGATAGATTAGAATAATTATAATTACTAGAGAAAATAAATAGTAACTATGAATTATTACAATGATAAAAGTTTTCTTTCAAATGAAGATTTATGATGAAAACATTGGAGTGAAAAACTTTCCAGAATGGTAATTGGAGTAAAATTATGGTTACATTTAAAATTTTGGATTTTCACTCCAATAGCAATGATGAATTCGATGATAGGCAGAAAGTAAACCATCGCCTGAATGAAATGAACAGTGATTTGAATAAGACATTGAAATCGTGCAACAAATAAAAGTGTGCTAATAATAGCCTTCACTACTTGTACGCCTAATAAAATAAACTCTGTGAGACTTCATCATCCGTGTTTACACAAAAAGCTACAAAATAAAGACTAGAAATTATTCACAAATCTAACCCTGTATATACTCTCAATACCGAGCGCAGTGTAACCCGGCCACATTAAGAAGACACCCATAAATGTTAAACTACCGTGAAGCTCATGCTCGTAGCCGGGTATCTTTACATCGGTAGATTTATAATAAGCGCTCTGTTTACCTGGCTGGGAATGCGGTCGTTCTTGGGCCTTCTCAGCCGCTTTAGTGGATGTTCTCCTTACGACTACGCGTGTGCATGTGTGGACAATACATCAGTAAGTAACAGACATTTTTGTCACACACGCAACACTCGGTCGGCGAATGAATTTGTCAATTAAATGCATTCGCATTGAGGTGAATAGTTTCTTAATGTTCATTGGCCGACTGAGTAAGCGATAAAAATAGGGCATTGTATAAAATTCACACGAAAAGCGGCAAGCTTTGCCGTAAACCTTTTAGGCTCTATCGCAGTGAGAATCGTGCTTGAATTTTCAATAATATATCGTATACTTATTGTCGTTTCCTATACTCCTTATTATAAAAAATTGTGTTATTGCATTATGCAAGCAGCATTCACCTGTTAATCGGTGAAAGTTAGTGGAGAAAATTGTTTTATCTGTAATAGTAATTTTATTTGATAGTGCTAAAGGACAGTACACATGCGTGCTTACATTGCAATCCGTGATCTGAGGTGGGGTTAATTTAGAGAGAAATATAATTTACTCTGTGTTTTTGACCCAATATAAAATAGTTTATATTCGTAATCGTGTAATAATTCCTTCAAAAAACAAATTACTATCATAAAATCATAAAATGGTATAAATTTTGCGAATTTCGGAATATGATCTTTGGAATTTAAACCCCAACATTGGTGAAAGCAAAAATTTACTAAACTCTACTTAGGTGTACTTAAATGATTTATTAAAACGTATTACTTTATTAAACTTTAATAAAGTGTAGCTTTAAACTTTGGTAATATTTACTTAATTGTATTAATTACTAGTATACCATAAAACTTATAATTTAAATGTTTTATGATTAGTCGTTCATTCCAATTCACTTTAAACCTAAATCCCTAACCAACTGTTTTACTAATCTATGGTCTATCTATACTTCTGGAAATCGCCACTCGTAAGAAACAGTACTGTATTTAAAAAAACATTTGGGCTTCAAGTTGGTAGTCTCAATAACGGTTGTTTGAAATCCACAGGTATAGACAATGATCTTACATTCACAGATAACCCCCAAAATATCCACTTAAATTATTCCAATAATACTTGAACTTTACGCAGAACTCTTTAGCTTACGTCCACTTACAAAAGACAATTTCTTTACGTCGAATGAACCCATTTGAGTGAGACCTTAAGACTGGGTTTAAAACTAATATATAAAAACTACAATAATAATAATTAGTGACGTAAATAAAATGTGAAGGATACCTAAACTTCATTTAAGCACATTTTATTCAACAAACTTTCATTGTTAAAATGATTCATTCTATAACAAATGATGCATTCAAGAAACACCGTATTCGTTTTGTCTTTGCTTTTAATTTATGATTTTAGTTTTTGCATTTACAATGCTATTTTTATACTTATGATGAATTTTAAATGAATTGCTTTTAATGTTTTTCTCTAAGTTAATTTATTTCGACTCTTTTGGCAAAAAGACTTTTGTAAACAGCTACAATTTTAAACCCGGTCTAACTTAATCAAGTTTTGTAAGTTACAGAGCTTCCTTTTTCGTTCAAAAAACGTCGAATAACATTATGACCATCGTCGCCCACCCTACCCTAACAAAGGGAGTTATCTGTGTTCTATCGTCAGCGTCACGTAGACCGTATCGTATAAACTCACCCTGGGGCTGCGGCTCGGGCTCGGCGGCGCGGTCGACGGCATCCTGCGCGGCCGCCGCCTCCGCAGCTTCACGCTCGAGACGCTCGCGCTCCGCTGCCGCCGCTGCCTCTTGGCGGCGCTTCATTTCTTTCACTTCGAACTGGAATTACCGATGAGATTAGTGTTTGGTTTTGGAGGAGGAGGATGCGAAAGGGACATCAACATGTGGGAATAATCATTGCAAAGATAGATAAAAAGAGAGAAGAGAGTTAAAGTTTTGAATCTAAATATCATCAAAGTTGACTGATAAAAAAGACTTTTTCAGTATCTCATAAGTTAAAGCGCGTTTGAGGCCTTATATGCAGGTTGCAAAGTTGCATGCACCAAAATTTTGTTGCTGCGAATTCTGACGTACAAAACAGAAGTTTTTTAATGTCATGTTTCATTCATCATATTAACATAAACGCGTTTTTCATAAGAAGACGCGTTTTCAAATCATGATTATGCCTAGTAAAGTGATAACGTTTATACGAAGATATATCTGCAGTGAGTGGCACATGCAAGTTTCTACCATATCCACTAAAATCCATTGTAAAGATCCATTGATGGACCTTTTTGCACTGTTTGTTTCCATCCCACTTAGAACTTAAATTTATTCATTTTATTATTTACATAGGTTGTTATTATGTTGAAAGCGTATTGTTAAAGTAAGCGGTGTTGTTTTTAAGTCTATAAACAATATAAATAACTGTTAAGAGCTAAGAGCATTGGACCTTGTAAAAACAAAACCCGCATTACCCGCCATTTAAAAAAAGTATTTTGGCGGCCAGTGACAAAACTTATGTCAATCGACAGAGTAAGTTATTACAATCAAAAAGTATTCAATGATTAAATCTGTAAGTGATACGGTTTTTGAGATTTTTGAGTTCGAGA
The DNA here is from genome assembly GCA_910589605.1 of Chrysoteuchia culmella. NCBI lineage: Eukaryota > Metazoa > Arthropoda > Insecta > Lepidoptera > Crambidae > Chrysoteuchia > Chrysoteuchia culmella. Next base: position 5,009,551 of record OU342657.1, read on the forward strand.
ATTTTAAAAAATAAGTAAAAAAATCCTGTTACTGAGCTATGTAATACTCAATGTTTATTTAATACGCTTATACGATACTCTTGAAAAATAACTTTTTTTGCATTATTTTTCTGTTTGGACTCAAAATTCATAAACAATCTTAGAAATCTTAAAAAGGCAACAATTTCAGATAGCCATACCTGAGATAGTTGCCTGGGTTAGTTGCATACTAAATCCTAGGCAACTATTAATATTAATTTCGGGCGTTAGAGATTTGATTACCGAAAACTTTTTGTTTGTTTTACTTTAACTTACTCTGTCGATTGACATGCGCTTCATCACTGGCCACCAAAACACGTGTTTTATAAAATGGCGAACTGCATAGGTAAGCCAAGTTCCATACAAAAATGTTCGAACCTCTTTGATTACATCCAACTAAGTGCTTAGTGCGAGTTTTTTCTAGTCATGGTTGATCGTGGACGCGTCGATTTTATATAAAATCAGCGGCCCGCCATCTAGCGGATTACGCCACGGACTACACCAACGCCATTCAAAAACCTAACGCGCTCACTATCGACCGTGAGTAGAAAAAACTCGCACTAAGCACACTGTAGTATATTTTTGGTTTCCATACGATCATGCAAACGCAGACACATAAGACATATGCACCGAGCATGCAATACTAAAACACTACACTTACACCATCCAAGTAGTTAAAATACCATGCACCATTCGAGCCTAAGAGGGATCGAGTTTGAGAGAGAAGGAGCAAGGACGAGTTCAAAGGAATACTTTTTACATCTTTACCTAAATCATTTATAGTGTTAGTGCTGCCAGTCAACGCTGGCATTGAAAGCACGGCAACTTCGCTCTTAGAGTCACTATCTGAAGAAGATTTACTTTTCCTCGTCAATTTATTCATAATCCGTTTTATGCTACCAGATCTGGAAGAACTGTCACTCTTTCGTCTAAGTAAGGAGACATTAGGGAATACGCTATAGCAGGATAATCTTTCCCATAATATGAAATTGATACACGCTAAAAATTCGTTCGTGCTTTCTTTTTGATCTGTGTATTCAAAGAATACTGGGCTGTATATTTCTGGAGACATAGGGGAGTATAAAGGCGATTGCGGCGGACTACTTGTCTCCGAAATCGTTGACAAACTATTGTTATTAACTAAAGTCCAAAGAGCAGAATCGTTCTTCTTACAATTCGAGAAATTTAATGTAAGACTTTGTTTGTATTTTTCGGGTACTTTATAGTTGCCACTGTTAAGTACGATTTCCTGTACTATATCTTTGTCTTTAGGAGTTTTCTCGGTTTTCACGTGGGCTATTACAACATTGCAAGTAGGTTTGTGGGTTATAGGGGGAGGATGAAATGTGAAGGTGCTTTCGTCACACTTTTCCCATGGCTGTGTGACAGGCCACAAAGTTGTCTCACGAAGTTCAAGCTAGCGGTGAGAAAAAAAAAACAAAGAAGAAAATTAAGAGATAAGCAAAAACAAAACAAGTGCAAAATGAAAATGAAAGAGTGGTAGTTTCTATCTACAACCAACACCAAAGCAAAGCTTTTTATTACATCATATTTACAGTAATATTTCTTCGTTACATAACTGTGTAGTAGTATTTATATTTATTATTTTTATTGAAATAAGTTCATGTAAGTGAAATTCGTAAAAAAACATAAGTAAAAGACCTAATATTAGTTCTTTTGTTGTACAGATTGTACAAAAATCTATTTCTACATTATGGCAATGTGCAAAAAAAGTATCTATGTGATAGTTAATTTTATTTATTGAAAAATATTTACCAACGACATATCTTTACACTTGAATATAAAACTTGAATATAAAAATTTAAACCTGACTAGGCCAAAAGCCATGGTTTACAGGTGAATACAGCATTTTTTATTTTCTTATTTACTAGTTAAAATAACAAAGTTGAAATTAGAAATTAAATAGATAACTTATAAGATAAAGATTAATTATTAACCTTATTTTCATTAAATTTTGCCACACACAGCCTCTTAAACCACGATCAGAAAGATGAAAGATGTCGATATTGCTGTTATCCATTTCGTTATAAGTACGCATGCACCGGCTAAGAGGAGCGCACCGACCAAGATTAGACTAACAACGAGGCAAGCTGAAGATATTTGTCAACGGATGTCTAGGGATATGATATGGGACAGAGAGACTTATCAGTTGAAGAAGATTTGGGCAGTTCAATATATCGTGGATAAACTTATGAAGTGTAACGAGATCCAAAAGTTTACGTCGGTCGGCTAAAGACGTTATTTTAAAGTGTGAAAGGCGATCAACGTAGTCAGCGTCACGTGGACAGTCACAATTACGGTAGGCAAGGTAACGATAAAATGCTTTTGAATCCGTTCTATTCTGTCAGAATGTACCTGATAAATGGGGTTCCATATGGTTGACGCGTACTCGAGGTGACTGCGAATGAGCGCGTTAAACATTATTATCAAGGTTCTGATGTTGTTAAAGTGCGCTTGAAGGTACCCATGCGTTTGAACCTAATCTTTTCCAAGAGCAACTAACAATTTGATCAATGTGGTCAATGAAATTTTATTTATTGTTCAGCAATACACCAAGCTCACGAGTTGTACTTGATTCTGTTAAACTTTGGCCAGAGATGTTGTAATAGGATGGAAGATAGTTTATTTTCCGAGTGAATTTAATATGTGTACATTTTTGTGGGTTGAGTATCATTTTATTCGCAGCACACCATGCATGAATAGCATCGATGTCTTCTTGTAAAAGGGAAACATGATTTTTTTTAGACCTATATAACTTCAAATCATCGGCGAATATAGAGAATTTACTATAATTGATAAATAAATAAAAAAAAAAAAAAAAAAAAAAATAATAATAATAATGGACTCATTGGACTTAAATCCATGCACAGTTAAACTCTGTATTCGTCCTATTAAATATAAGCTCAACTAACGTAGTAGATCCCCGTCAATCCCATAAGCTTTGAGTTTATAAAGGAGAAGCCCTTGTCAAATGCGCTGGAAAAGTCGGTGTATATCGAATCCACTTGACGTTTATTGTCCACTGATTTAATTAAGTCAGTGACATAATCCATTAAATTGCTGACCGTTGATTTCCCCCGGAAAAAACCGCGTTGAGCTTCAAACATAACATTCTGAAGAAAATGTGTCAATACAGAATAAGCAATGCTTTCAAATATCTTCGCAAACTGACTTATGATTGATACCGGACGGTAGTTTTTAACATCATCTTTATTCCCTTTTTTAAAGATTGGTATGCCATTGGAACGCTTCCATTCAGAGGGAAAAGTGCCTGATAGGAGAGATTTATCAAAAATGATTTTAAGAGTAAGTGTCAGGAACCTGGAAGTAATATTAATAAATAATGGTGGAATACCATCAGGTCCAGCACCTTTGTTAGCGTCTATACACATAAGAACCTTGCCTATCTTTTGTTCGGTAAACGTGACGCTAATAAGCGAGTTTTGTGGGTAACGGTCGCCAAGTTCTGGGGGCTCCGATTTATCTGGTTGCGAGAAAACAGATGAGAAGTGCGTAGCAAATAAGTTACAAATTTTGTCACCACTATCCTCCTTTATATCATTCAAATGCATTTGCTCAAAAATATCCGAAGAACTACCCTGGTGCTGACGGACAAAAGACCAAAACTTTTTTGGATGATGTTGTATAAACATCTCTAACCCCGCGTTGTAATTAGACTAGCATGTTGATATCGTTGATTTGATACGACTATTGCAGAGTCTGAGTTCCAAGGCATCTCTACGATTTTTTAAATTTTATGTTTCCGACGGATTCTTTCTTTTTCACTGATCATTTTTATCAAACCGCGGGTAAACCACACTGGATGTTTAAGATTACGCGCACGTGTCTGTGGTACAGTTTCATCTATAATAGAACCAATTATTTTTGACACTGCAACAATGAAAATTTAGATACTGCAACATCGACATCCCGCTCGTGATCAAGTTCGGAAAACCAGTTTATTTCGCTTAATTTCAAGTTTACTTTTGAATAATCAGGTTTTTAAAAGTTGTGTGTCGCAAACATCCTACTCTTTAACATGCTTTGAAACGGCACCTCAATACTGATTTCAAGGGCATTGTGATGTTGATCTAGTTGACTTTGACCTTCTGTAACACTTATATTATAAAAATTGCTCAAGACCGGGTCGAGAACTTTGCCATTACGATTTTTTACATTATTGAACTGAGACAAATCATTAAGAGATAGAAAGTCTATCAAACGATATCCCAAAGTACATGAATAATTAGAAGGTAACATCTTTTTATTATCTGTATCATTAGCCCAATCAATGAATCCTAACTTAAAGTCGCCGAGAATTACAGTATTACAAGGACAAGATTGCATAACAACACTACAGTTTTCAAGAAATATATCTATCTCATTAGTCTTTACCGGCGGAAGCAAGTAGACAGCACAAAATATATATTTAAAATATATATATATAAATTTTACAGAAACCCATAAGTTTTAAATTTCAAAGTGATCTTTTCTTTTAGAAATTAGATTTTGAAACAGCTATGATAACACCTCCGCTGCGCTTACCGGTCAAGAAGATGAGTTTCGGTCCCGTCTATAAACGTAATAGTTAGTACCAAATAGCTCATTATCGTGTATCGTGTCATCCCCGTTTTTTCGTGGTCCCATCATTGTGTCCCATTAATGATAACTATTTCTCGTGGTTCCATTAAAATTGTGCTCCCAGGATTTTGACCCATAATGGGACCACGCGGGATTTACTATTTCTCGTAGTCCCATTACTATTTCCGGTTGTGGATTTCGCACCAAATCGAATACACAATCGGCCTGCATAGATTTAATTACTAACTTAAAATGCAAAATAGACCAAAAGCAAATAGGACTCTACTTAAAGAAGGCGTTCGATACAATAAGCCATAAATTGCTACTTCAAAAACTTATCGATATCGGAATTAAAGGAACTGCATACAAAATTATTGAATCCTATCTTTCAAATAGACATCATATAGAAAAAATATGCTAAATATATAAACTAAAAGCAATCCGGAGTTCATAACTTACGGTGTCTCCCAAGGTTCAATCCTTGGGCCAATACTTTTTTAATTTACATTAACAATATAAAAAATTAACAACGGAACATTATATGCAGACGACACGTCTTTTTTACTTCGGAAATGATATTCAAACTATTACAAATCAAGCTCAAAAGGACCTCAATATTTTACATACCTGGTTTCAACATAATTTGTATCGTATCGATTTGGTCTTAATTTATAACAAATGGAAATTGCAGTTGATAATTAGTTTTGATAAACATATTTCGTCACGAAACTGGTAAATATATTCTGAAAATCGTTAGGTAACTCTTGATAAAACACCAAAATAGCTTCAAAATCACGGCGACATCATTCATCAAGTTATTTTTATACTCTTTTACCAGACAAAAAGTAGTCTACCTACGTCAGTAAATAAGTGTCAGTAAATTGAATTGTTTGTTGAGGACATTATTTAAAACATAGTTATTTATTTATTTACCGTCAATTTAAAATAGTTACGCGATAGAAATAACAGTATACCGTCTCTATAATATACAGGGTGGAAAAAATCTATGCGCCCTGGAGGGGAACTACCTAAAATCCTTTAGTTAGCTCATTTTACTGAAGGGAAACATTCCTTAATTTTTTAAAAGGAACAAAACTGCATTCAAAGATTTTTGTATTTTTTTTTTTTAATTACAAAAACTAAGTAAGTTTAGTGCAAAACAAAATATTTATAATTTTTTATTTAAATCCAGTAGCTAAGGGGACAAAAAAATGTGTATGTTGAAGTTTTGCACTTTCATTTTCAAACAGAAAATCATTTGATGTTTTTGCCAAATCACTGCTTTTAATTTTTCGTTCAAGCACAATACGGTTGGTAGTAGATAGTAAATAATTTGAAAATGGTTCATATAGGAGGGTACAAACGTAGATGATAAAATGGGACTACGAAAAACAGTTATCTCTCATGGTCCCATTAATGGGACAAAATCATGGGACAACGATAACACTTTATCACTTTTGCGGGAGCCTGATCATCTTTTCGTACGAATATTCTATCGTTCCGTATCCAGACGTACTTGTACTTATAAGATTTTTCGCGAGCTGCTTTCTTGGTGTAAAGCTTTGTTGTAAGGTGAAAAGTGTTCAGACACATAAATCGGTGCCTTTTATGAAGTGTTTTTAGAAGTGTTGTTTCTCATTATGGTTCTTTTTAATGTGAGTTAAAGTCAACATTCGACAAAGTGCAGAAAAATTTATATAAAAAAATATACAACATTTTCCTTCAACAATTCAAACCAAGTTATTATCCCAATCCACCTTATGGCATTCACAATAAGGATTATAAAACATACCGTGGTGAGCCTCTGGAGCGCGCTAAATCTGTCTTCCTGTGCTGCGGCCGATTTCTCGAAGGCTTCGTGTTTCTTGATGAGGCTTTCCACCTCGTCTATAGTGTGCCCTAACTCCTGGGACATGAGGTATGGTTCTTGTGCTATCAGCCACGCTTCTGCCACCGCCGCGTCGCGCGCAAACTGGTATACTTCCAGAACTGCAATATGAGTTTTTAGTCGCTTATACTTATTACAGTACAGATAAAGACAGAATAATAAATTTGACGATCTGTTTAGTGCAGGGGTACTAAACCCACCTTCTGTGCCAGAGGTTTCGGGTTTGATCCCCAGACAAGACATATTTGTGTGCATGGACATGTCTATTTGTCTTGATCTGGGTGTTTAATATGTATTTACAAAAAAAGTATATAAATATGTTTATCCGTTATCTAGTATCCATAACACAAGTTCGTCATGAAACTTAACGTGGGCGTGGACGTAAAATAAAATAAATTAGTGATGGACGTTTGGATTAAGTTCAATATTGCCCATATTTTATTTAACTAATCATTTATTTTTACTGTCTGCTTATTTGATTGTAAAGTTGTGTCTGTGTGTGCATGTGTGTGTCTAATAGTATACTGACTGAGTTGAAGATTCTCCCAGCGCTCTTCCCAGCGCCTAAGCAGCGCATTCCTCTGGTTGGTCAACAGCAGCAGTTTATCCTTGATATCTGACGAGGCGTAATGTTGTCTCGCCAGCAGTTCCTTGCCGAGGGATATGCAGGCGGTGAAGTTGTCCTCGCGAGTGTCTATCTCCGCCTTTAGGGACTGGTGGTTGTTCATTAGCAGCTCTACGCCGCTTACATCTCTGTGGAATGAATTGTAGGTTTAATAGTGTGAACTAACGCTACGTACTAAATAGCAATTCATATTTTACAGTTTGACTAAAAGATCGTTTTATGGCACTCGTAATAGAGGCGGTATTCGTAATACAAGTGTAAAGTCTAAAGTTCTTGTTAGCTGTACATTGAGGTCAGTCTAATAAGTTACTTCATCTTCTAAACAAAACGTGAATAAAAAAAACCCACATCTTTAGGGTGTCCGAATAAGGTAGTCCTCAGAGACTGAGATCCAAAACCTGCTTAACAGATTCAACAAGCAGACTCGTCATCTCATCAATCTTTCTCTTTAAAACAAGAGGCAAAACAACAACCTCCATCTTGCATAATCCAGCAGCAGTGTTATTCTAAAAAATGAGCACTAGCGAGTTTGGAAATCTAGACGACTCACCCATCTTTCTCTATAAGACGAGGGCACCTAAATCTTGGTAAAACAATAAATGTATATCCTTCATAAATTAGCAGCAGTAGCAAACTCTGAAACCCAACAAGCGAGTGTCGTTTCTGAAATCTAGTAGACTAAGTCGAGGGCACCTAAATCTTGGCGAAGCTACAGTGTCTTTCGGAATCTCCTGCCTGCAATCACCGACCATATCTAGAAGTTTGGAAGCTGCAAATGTAGCGAAACCCACCTGGGCTTCTCGCCGGTGTTCATCTGGCGCACCACGTCGTCCATCCAGAGCGTGAGCGTGCGCACTTGGTTCAGGAACCGGTACAGATCGTCCGCGTCCTCCAACTTCGCCCTCCTCGCCCGGCACGCCGCCTGGAGCGCCGCCCAAGCGTCCGCCACTTCGGCCGCTCTTCGGGTGATCTCGGCCGCTTTGTCGCCCGCGTATGAAGCTCCGAGGCGGCTGCATTCCGCCGTTATTGATTCCACCTGAGGAACATTGACTTTAGTTCCAAATATCTGACAATGCAATTTTACTAAGAGTATGATTTTTGAGAAATGTTTTAGGGATGACTACAATGCACAGCTTTTATTCCTCCGATATCGTATTATACCGAGACTTTTAGTTTGCTATGGTCAGTTATTTTATTTAGTCATGAATTAAACTGACTGCTAACTTACAGAATAATATTATGTAATGTCATTTGAATAATGTTTAAAGGCTTTGTAAATTAAACAAAAAATAAAGGGGCGTGTAAATTAGACTAAAAAGATTGTTGGCCTTTTGCGAACTCCTCTGAGAACCGACGGCGTCGCTTCTTTATCACTCACCGCATGGTTCCCGTTCCCGTGGAAATATTGTGATAAAAAGTATCCTGTGTACATAACCATAGGCTATCTTCTATCTGTGTACTAAATTTCATCCAAATCCGTTCAGCAGTTTTTGAGTTTATTCGTTGCCAACAAACAAACAATCAAATCTTTCCTCTAAATAATATTATTATAGACAAATGCTTGTACCTTACAGCATAGGCTACAATAACCCACCTGTTGTTACAAGTCCTCAAGTCATGAATAAAGTTGTGGCTTTTCTTCTAGAGAAATAATTTTTACACCCTATTTTTTCTTATTACACAATAATTTTAATTAATCATAGTTCTTTAACGAACCTGCTGCTGCAGCGTGCTCAAGTCTTGCATGAAGTTGTGGTGTTTCCTCTGCAGGGCCCCCACGCTGATCGCGTCCCTTCCGAGCTCGTCGCTTACGCCGCGAGCCTTCTCGTTCACGCGTTGTAGTGTGTCTTTGCAATCGTGGAAGTATTTGTGGAGTTCGCGGGAAGCGGCTAGCATCTGGGAAGACAAGTGTTTATTTTAAAACACTGCGTAAATTAGAAATAAACAAAGTTTGTTTAGAACACTCATTTAAAGGTAGATGCAAAAATCTTTAATTAATTTTGCTCTTTGACGTCTATATATCAGAATCAAAAATACTTAAATGACCTAAGTAAATGTTATTTAGCTGGATAAAATACATATGAGAATAATTTGCCATGCAAAAACATCTGTCAATTAAATAGATGTTTGAATACTATTTTACACCAAAATAAGACTGTATTTTTTGACAAAAAATTACTATTTTCTATCATTATTATTGAAATTAATTTTTAAACTGAATAACGTCCGTTTACCACATATTCATTCCTGTCGTCATATTCTCACCTGTGTCCTGGTATCGATGAGTTCGAGGAGATCCTGCCAGGTCTCCTTAAGGCCCTCCTTCCACTGCGCGATGGTGGCGTTGTCCGAGTGTCCGTTGGCAATCATCTGGTCGGCGATACGTTCTGCTGTCGCCACTCGCTCTGATCCAACAGATTGGGTTTCGCGAGCGAACTCCTTGAATCTTTCCCAGAGAAGCTAGGGGTAAAAGTTTGTGTTATTATTTGTTGTGTATGCAGTATATAGCCAACAGCACGTCTGGCTTTAATTGTAAAAAAAACCGCTGCTATTTTGAGCTACATAATAGCTCTCAAGGTAAACTGAAAAGCCAGATTTCAGTGGAAAATCTAGTTTTAGCATAAGGTGTAAGTTAAACTAGTACTGATGTCGTGTCCTCTTATCGATAATTTTTTATTATTAAAGAAATCTTCGATCAGTCATCATGAATGAGTTATGGAATTCACTGTAATTTAGTTTTATAGGTCAGTGTTTTGTAAAATCGAAATCAGCGGGGCTATTACCTTAAAAAAATGCAATAATCACGCGATCGATACGGAACGTCAAAATAAAAATCGTATTACGTATGTGATTGCTGGCTATTCGCTCGCTGATGGTTCGTATAGCGGCTTCTCACTCTTTCGCGCTCCTACCTAGGTGCGAGAGTAAGTCGCCGCGTATTGCTATGACGCTAGCGCCAAAAACTATTTGGTAGCAATAACAGGAACTAAATGAATGCATATTATAGTTCATCGTTTGTTCGGTAGAGGCCGCGCTGTTGATACGTGGCGTAAAGCGATTATCGCGCAATTTCTGCTGTCGCGTTGCTGTTGCAAAGATAGGTAATAGCCCCGCGGAGCTTAGTACCACAAGTAAAATATATTGGACAATTATTATGTTTACTTTATATTTCGCTCATCTTTTGTACTCGAATTTCTTGTCTATATCATGTTACAATTATAACATACAATACTCACAGTAACATGATCGTAGTCTTGTCCCAACTCCTGCGAGCTGGCGACGAGTTCCCTCTCCGTGATCCATTGCTCCAAGTCGTCAACTTCGCGAGACAGCTGGAACAATCTCAGGGCTTCGTCCAACTTGGCGCGACGCTCTCCTGCCAAGTCCTTTAGACCGGCGTATAACTTGTCTACTTGAGACTGCTTCACTGAGATCTGTTCGCTGTTGAAGAAATTGGGGTTTTAACATTTTCAACACTTCAAACATGTTAACGGTCGGTGTGAACTCAGCATTATAAACAGAGCCGATTTAAAATTGTAACAATCGTCGGGAACTAAACTGAGCACGGATTTTCTTTTCAAACATAGAAATTATTTAAATAGGAAAGGAATTAATTGTTTGAATAATTGTAATAGTCCAGATGCTTAGATTCGTCAAGACACTTTACAGAGACGAAGCGCATCAAAGCATCAAGCTGAAAAATTACATCACATTGGAAGAGCACTGGTTTCTATCGACGTAAAAAATCGAGAGCATTGTAACGAATGCTCGCGTCTGTGAGAAGACATTTTATTAATTAAAAAAAACTTCTGCGACTGGTACGCGTGTAGCCGCGGGAACTTAAGATTTGCAAGTCTCTCACTTATGCATGAAAATGTGCATATCCTATAGACTTTAACGCTTATTACGCGTAAAAGCTAAACACTCATTTATCTTAAAAAAAAATACTAACCTCAAAGGATGTTCTTCACTTGTCAAATGGCGGACAGTTTCTCCCAACTGCCTGATAGTGTGTGCGTAGTCATCCACCGCCTGCTCCAACACTTCGTGCTTCTTCATCAGGTTCTGGGCGGAGATCTCGTCCTTGCCGCGGTCTTCGACCATCATGTATAGCTCTTGCTCGCTCATCCACGCTTCGGCTTCGTTCGCGTCGAATAGGTATTGGTGCGCTTTCTCCCATTGGGACAGGTTGTCCTTGCGTTGTTCGATGGCGTCTGTTGAAAAGAGTTTATGAAATACCTCTTTTTTTTAATAGCACTTATTACAAATAGGATTCATCGACTGAAGACTGGCGAGAGATTGACGTCGAGTTGGGAAACTGCAGTATTAGAAGATTTGAATCCGTATATTTCTGCCCCTTTATTAAAAACATCTTTATTAAAAACAACACACGTTCCCGAGAGCGGAATGTATGCATTTGTCACTGTCATTCACTTCAGAATAGACAAAGCACAGATTTCGAATCCAAATCCGTTGTCGAACCGTTGTTCTTGTGAATCAGGGAGAAGTGTATACCAAAAAAAGTTTATTTATAGATTATTTATAGATACATTGTTGTTCCCTTCTTTACTGCTATAAACTACACGACTTCATATTGTACACACTTATGTCATTTACGATTATATCATACATTATGTTTGGAGATAATATAAAAGTGGGTCAAAGATATTTATAGAAAATCTACCAGAGCCCTTTACTACGAGTTGACATTTACTGTCAACGTTTTCGGTAACTATCGTATGCTCTAAACATGTCGGTAAAACAGTCTATAAGGATATGAAAGGAACAAAGCGATAGTTTTCGAAAACTATTATAATTAGCTTAACTCGTAATACGGGCACAGATGTCTACTTATAACAAGTGAAGCAAAGTTTATTTGCAACCAGGTAAATAAAGCTTTTAAGCTATCAAAACTAAATTACAAGATTTTTTATGTTAAATTTGTGCAAAACCATACAAACTAGTATGTTACTCACCTTTAAGTTCTCGCCATCTCGCAGTAAGTTCTTCAATAAGCTGCTTGAACTCGGGCGTGGCTTCATGGCCCTCGTCGATCAGCTTCTGTCCATTGGATATGACTGTCAAGATGCGCGGCTCGTGGTTATCGGTCTCTGTCTTCAGTGATTGGTTCTTCTTTTGGAGCATTTGAACGTTGAACAAGGAGTTGCCGTAATCCGTGCTCGTGGCCAAAGGCATCTTCTCGTGAATCCATAGTTTTTCGTCTTCGATATCCCGCCTGAATTGGAACGCCTCCTTCTTCTTCGCCAATTGGTTTTGCCTCTCTAGTAAAGGCGCCTTAAGTTGCTCGAATCTCTGCTCAACAGACTTCTTCTTCTCCTTGATCTCCTCCATTTTATCCGGCACAGTCTTCTGCAGGTACTCGGCTTGGGTCTCAAGCTCGGTGACCTGCTTAGCTTTGACGGCCATCTGAGTCTCGATCATCTGTTGCTTCTGCATGAGAATGTTGACAGATGCCAGATCAGTGCCAGTGTCGGTGTTCTCGATCTGCTTCTCGAGCTCGTTCATCCACGAGTCGATGTCGTCGCAGGTCTGGTGGAGGAGAACTTCGCGGTTCGCGTCGAAGAGCCGTTCGCCTTTATCTTTGGTAGTGGTTTGGAGGTTTTCGAATTGGTCTTGGAGTTCGTGCATTTTGGGGGAGATGATTTCGACGAATTCCGGTTTCTGTTTCATGAGTTCTTCGGCGGCGTTTTGGACGGCGAACAATCTTTCTTTGTTTGCGGCGATTTCGGCTTCGAAGGCTTGGTGGCGAGTCCATTTGGAGTGGATTGTCTTGGCGGAGCGATACGTATCGTCTTGGGCAGTGACGTTCTTCTCCTGGACCCACTCGGCGAGTTCGTCGCAGTCTTGGAGGAACTGGTGAAGTTGCAGCTGATCTTGCAGACGCTCCATTTGTTGGAGAGCGCGTTCGCGGTTGGCGTTACGACGCTGCTCGATGCTGTCAGCCTATGAAAAGTTAAGTGTTATAACGTGATCTAAACAAAACAATTAGACAATTTGATTGCAATAAATAGAACTTGAATGTAATACCTTTTCTAGACTTATGGTAAATTTTAAATAGAAAAATATTGGAAAAAATTAACTCGGCCACAAGTGAATTCTCAGACTTGTGGCCGAGTTAATTTTTTCCAATATTTTTCTATTTAAAATTTACCATAAGTATAAAAATAGCATTGAAAAATGCGAAAATTACAAAATCATAAACCTTTTCTAGAGTTATGAAAAATGAATTTTTGATTAAATGACTATAATATGTTGCACATTTATAAAGTATATGAAACATACTACGGCGGGAACCTTAAAAATAAATAATTGTAATCAATTACTGTAAAACCTACCTTCCGTTGCACTTTGTCGGCGTCGAAATGCCTTTCTTCCACAAGCCGGTTGGCGAATTGTACAACAGAGTTGATCTTGTCGTCGTTGGCCTCCATGGTGGTGAGGAACGCCTCGTGCTCCTTGATCAGGTTCTCTGCTTGCTCCAGGTTGGTTGGCGGCTCGGACTTGGCCAATCTAGGGAGAGAACAGATTATGAGTGAAGTGACAGTAAGAGTTATAAAAGAAGAATAAAAAGCTAGCGTAGTTTCAATAGTTTCTGCCCGCTATGGTTTTAAATTTAGCTTTTCTATATCTTTTCGTCATTTATCCCGTTTCACTTGTGAATTCCACTCTAATTATTTACGTAATACAAAAAAACCAAACCAACGTTTCTTGGGAAAAATACTTGCATACTTTTCAAAAAGTAAAAAAATCCTATAATTATCTCTTCATACTTAAGCTCCTGGTGGGCTAATAGCACCTCCGCCTGTCTCGCGTCCCGCTGCAGCAGCTGCAGCTCCAGGCTCTGGGCCAGCAGCTGCTGCCGGTTCTCCCACATCTGCTGCAGCTCAGCCCAACCCTCGCGGAGAGCCTTCAAGCGCTCCCGAAGGAACATGTATTGAGGATCGTCTTGGGTGGACGGATCCTGGGACAAACAATACTGGTGTTAAAGGATACTAGTTACAAAATCCTAATCCTAACTTAATATTATAAATGCGAAAGTCTGTTTATTTGTTCTTCCTTCACGCTTTAACTAAGCAACCAAACGACTTGATCTTACCATGGCATAGAGTTTGTTGAAAGGACAAAGAGTAACAAAGGCTACTTTTTATCTCGATATTCCCATGGAACGGGAACTACGCGGACGTAACCGCAGGCGGAAGCTAGTAATAAATAAAAGAAAGCATAGTTCGTAGCGCATATCTAGATGCTTTGCCATGTCATGTAGAAGTTTCGATTGATTTCTCACATTGATGTTGCGTTCACTTCACGTTATTTTATTGGAAAAATCTTTTATTCAAACTATATTATTAGATAGTCACGTGACACATTTGATTTATGTGTAGTATACATGCTAGTCTTGTAGTATGCGGAATGCTAAGATAAATGCTGTGTGTATAACAGATACTAAATCAAAGTCATTATTTTAATTAATTATCATATTTTTTTAAGTTCTAAACTCCACTTACGGCAGTGATCTTCTCTCCATACTCCATCATCTTAGCGAATTCGTCCTTGTAATTGTCGATCTCTTCCTTGATCGTCTGGTGCTGGGATAGCAGTTTTTCGGCTTCCGCCAAGCTTGATGGTGTGTCTGTTGGCGAAATAAAATGTTCAGTCAGTGCTGCGGTTACTATGAGCTGTGGTAAAAAGGCTAAGCAAAGTATCAATCATTTTTGGCCTATACAGTCATTGTTACCTAGAAAAAAAGGTTTAACTTTTTTATGAGATTAATTATATACGGACTAGGAAGTAAAGAAGATTATAAGTAGACTCTTAGTATGCAAAATAGTTCGTCGTATACATAAGCTCTGAATTTGAAGCCTAATAGAGCAAAGGACTTTGCAACACTGCTTCTTTTTTTTATTGCTCAGCTTACATATTTATAAGGCTAGTATTCAAATGATCACCAATCCAACCGAACCTACAAACATGCTGGTTGCACATTAAAAAAATGCTGAAATGCACATCAAAACTATGATTTGCTGTGCAAGCATTTGGACTGCATCTAGTATTATTTGAATAAATTCCTGTTAACAAAACTATTAGAATTTGAATTATAATGGGAGGTTAGTTACCTTCGGAAGCAACATCGGTCTGAGTCTTTGTAAGCCAGGCCTGGAAGTGGTCCACGGAACGGAGGAACCGGTGAAGGTCGCCAGCTTCTTCCAATTTGGCGTCGCGTTCTTTTAGCTAAAACACATTCAGCAACGGTTAAAATGGTGTGTCTAATGAATTATCGATTTCAGTCACATGTTGGTTTGGTAAAAACAGTTCAAAATTATTATTTTTCAGTTGTCGAAATTACTAAAGACCTATACGGAAGGTCAGTTTGTCCTGTCCGTTATTTGCAACGGAGTATTTAATCAACGTTTTGTTTGTATACATGATTTATATTATAATAGGTAGCGATCCAACAAGCGCAATTACTTTATTTGACGACCTGTTTGGCGCAGGGGTACTAAACCCACCTTCTACGCCAGAGGTCCCGGGTTCGATCCCCGGACAAGACAAATATTTGTGAGCATGAACATTTGTCTTGGTCTGGGTGTTTAATATGTATATAATGTATGTATTTAATAAAATAAAATATAAGTATGTTTAACCGTTATCTAGTATCCATAACACAAGTTCTTCATGAAACTTAACGTGGGCTATATAATTGGTGTGATTTTATGAAATTTATTTATTTATGATCTATAAAAACTTCGTAATATCTATACTAATACAATAAAGCTGAAACTCTAGACTTTACGAGTCGAATAAGATATAATAATTTGATCACTTAGAGTCCGTTTAACAATTCTGATTATGTATTACTGAAACTAAAATGCGGTTTGCTTATTTACACAGCAAATAGCAATAGAGCTTCCTTTCGAATGTTGAAGGCGGCTGAAGCAACTCTCTTGTTAACAAAATTATCAGACGCTTTAACTGCCGCTGCTATTATAAAAATACGTCGCAATCATAGCCACATCATTACACATACTAACCATCATAGTGAGCTGTTCCCAGTTGTCTGTGATGGTTTCAATGCGGTCTCGGATGAGTTGTGCCTCCTCAGGGTGTTCACCCTCGATAGCGCTGGCCTCGTTCTCCAGCGAAGTGATGCGAGCTTGGATCGCTGCTAAGTCGCGCTCCATGCCCGATAGACGGCGCTGTAGTGTCATCACGCCTACGAAACATTTCAGAAGTGAGAAATGAGACAACACGAACGATGACAAGAAGTTCCCATAGGCTATTCAGATGTGAACCCTAAACACCCATATTTTAAAATGTTGTTTAAAACTTCCTCTACCCCACACACACAACCTCATTCAAGGAAACCGGTATTCATAGTTTCAAGAGATTTGCTTTACTTGGCGTTTCTAATTTTTTTTCCTTAAAGTGAGAAAAAAGGCAACAAAAATGGCAATCATCGTGCGACCGACCGAGAGCTAATTACGACAGGGGTATAATGTGTTAAGTGTTGCCTATGGGGACTTCTCCCTATCATTTTTGTGTTTCTCAAGGGAAGTGATGCGAGCTTGCATCGCTGCTAAGTCGCGCTCCATGCCAGATAAACGGCGCTTTATGGTCATCATGCCTGGCAAACATTTCAGAAGTGAGAAAGAAAGACATCAACAATCCTAATCAGATAATGTTGTTTTTTTTTTTTTATTTCTATAGAAAAGGAGTAGTATACCCAAAAGTCGCGGGTTCGAGTCCTGTCATAGAATAACTTGTGAGCCGAGTCGCTTTTTTCTAATGTATTTTCTATCTTTAATTTATCATAAGTATAAAAAAGCATTGAAAATGCAAAAACTTAAAAACCATAAAGTAAATAATCTGTGAAACAATAGTAAGTCAATTCGAATCGTTAGTTAACAATACAACAAACTAATAATATCGTTAGATTTTTCATCAGGGACATATACATTATCTAAATTAAACATTTACATACATTCTATGGGAATCGTGAATGGACTCTTCTACACTGCTGCCCTCACAACTTACCGTTGAGGTCCATCTCCAAGTTGTCGGTTTGCTGCAAGATTCGCTTCTTGTCTTCGATCCAGGACACAGTCTCGCGACACTCGATGTGGAACGTCTGAACGCCCTGGGCGGACTTCAGCTCGTCCTTCTTTGCTTCCGCCTGTTGAATGGTATGTAAGCGATTTATTGGGTTTTAAAATACATCTCATTCTAAGAGCCTTTGCACATTGAGCTTTTTGCATCGATACAAACACGCGTTTAACAGCGGCGCGACTGCATCTCGACACCAGCGATCAACAAGTATTTGTAGCGATCGATTCATACGCACGTTTGCATCGCGACTGTATCACTTCTCAGCGGCAAGGCGGATAACTAACATATAATTTGGTATATGAATTATGATTGCATCGCGTTTGTAACGTTGCTTTTTGTAGTATAATCTGTGATCTGAGATTCTGAGATCTGAGAGATCTGTGATCTGTGGTCTGTGATGTGATGTTGGCAACACTGGGGGCCCCTTGAAAATAAATGGCGAATGTGTTCGGACGTGTGCTTTGTATTATTTCATCTCCAAATATTACACTTTTGAGTTGCGTTGGTTAGTGGTAACTGGTAGGACTTGTTGTAAGTCCGCCTGGCTAGCTACCACCATCTTTTCTAAGTCTGACGCCATAACAACAATGTTTTCAGCATTGTTGCGTTCCTGCAGTTAGATATGAAATAAACAAAGCGATAGTTTTCGTATGTATAGTATAGTAACTCGTATTAATGGTACTGATGTTAAGTATTGATAATGCTGAAGATAGAAGCGAGCCTCTCCCGGATATACTCAACCACTGAGGAACTGGCTATCTTATCTCTAACTGCCGAAACACAACAATGCTGAAAACATTGTTGTTATTGCGTCAGACTTAGATAAGATGGTGGTAGCAAGCCAGAACTCACAACAAGTCCTACCACCAACCAAACCGAATACAATACCCGTGCTGGGGATCGAACCCGGGACCAATGGGCCTAATACCGGTGGTTGATACCACTAGACCACAGAGGCGGTTATAGTATTGATACCTTCTCGCGAAGTGCTCCCCAGGCTGCGTTGAGCCGCGCCTGTCGTTCTTGAATGGCGGGGGCTTGTGGGTGTTCCACGTGGATTAGTTGACGAGCCAATTGGTTCACGACCGCGACACGAGAAGCGTTCGCGTTCATCTCCTTGTCGAAGCCGTCGTATCTGTTGACAATATTAATAATAAAACCTCCAAATCGATATCTGACTGATTTAGCTCTCAGCCGCACCGCAGGTTAGTGGCGAACAACAAAACGCTTAGATAACTCATCCTAGTGTACCAACGCTTTAAATGCCACACCAAGCGAGCGGTGGAGCAACTGAGGTCTTAAGAAAAGGAGATGTCGGAATAGATATAATTCCGGAGAGGATCATTCAAGGAATAGGACTTACTACTAATACCAAGTTTTTCCGGAAAGGAATCAATATCCTTAGGCGGCAACATAGTATTCAACACTCTACCCTTCTCGGCTATCCACTGGTCCGCAGCATCGGCTTCTGCCAGTAGTTTGAACAGCGACAACGCGTCCAACAAGCGTTGTATACCAAAACTAGTAAGTTCCACAAAGTTGTCAAATGATTGGTGTAATTTCTTACCTATGTTTCATTATCTCCACATTATCAATATCCTTAGGCGGCAACATAGTGTCCAACATTCTATCCTTCACGACTATCTATTGGTCCGCGGCATCAGCTTCAGCCAGTAGTTTGAAAAGCGACAACGCGTCAAATAGACGTTTGCGCAAGCAAGTTTCGCTATTTCACCAAAATGGAACTAATCAATGACTAATTACTATGATTTCTTACCAATGCTTCACGATCTCCACGGTGTCGTTATCCTTATGTGATTTGCAATAATTGTTTTATACGCACACATGTTCCAAAAATTACCAAATTAGGAGTAATTTAGAAATCTCTTTCATATTCTTACCTATGCTTCATGATCTCCACATCATCAATATCCTTCGGCGGCA
This sequence comes from Chrysoteuchia culmella, assembly GCA_910589605.1. Classification (NCBI taxonomy): domain Eukaryota; kingdom Metazoa; phylum Arthropoda; class Insecta; order Lepidoptera; family Crambidae; genus Chrysoteuchia; species Chrysoteuchia culmella. The sequence goes on from OU342657.1 coordinate 5,028,753, forward strand.
ACATAGTATCCAACATTCTATCCTTCTCGGCTATCCATTGGTCTGCGGCATCAGCTTCAGCCAGTAGTTTGAAGAGCGACAATGCGTCCAGCAGTCGTTGTTTGCGCAAACGCGCGAGTTCTGCGAGTTCCCCATGACGAGCGTCGATGGCGGCGAGGCGATCGCGGACTTCGGGACTGTTCGCGTCTTCTGGGCTGAGTTCGCTCGCCTAGGGCAAAAATATACGTTTAACTCTAGTTTTCTGCTTACCAAATAGTAATGGAATATCGGTTGGTTTTTTACGAAACACTCTGTGGCATTAATTCATTGATTCCATTTGAAATATCTGTCACTGAAGTTCTTCGCGACGTTCTAAAACTAGGTGGGCAAACTGTAACTTTGACTCGCTATTAGGAAAACTGACAGTATCTTTTTTAAAACTGCCCCTAATTGTCTAATTTCAAAATCTATCACAATCCCTTTCAAAGGTATATTGTGATTGTGATAGTGATTTATGGAATTGTGTAACTTATAGTCGCAATCCCTTTCAGAACGAATGATGTTTGACACTTCCTTTGACACTTCTCCATAGATTTGAAAAATATTTTCGTCTATCACTTTGCTTGGACAGTTCAATTTCGTTCATTCAATACCTTTCAAAACGTGACCCAATCACAATCCCTTTCAAATTTCAAATAGTGACGGTCTGAAGTATGTAAATATCTTTCAAATGAGGAATTGAAAGGGATTGTGATAGATTTTAAAATTAGACAATTAGCCCCAGGTCTAACTTCTGACCATGTTTTGTAATAACACCAGTAAAATTTTGGTCTTTTTGCTTGTGCATCAAAACCAGAACTAGAATATTTCAACAATATCTAATCAGCTATGTCAAGTACGGAAGGAACTGACTTGTAAATTATTAGATATTTGTTGCAATAAACATTTATTAATTTCATGTTCATTTGCCAGCAAATCAATAGTTACCTGTTGCTTGAGCTGCTGGATGACGTTGGCGTAATTCTTGAGTTCGTCTGTAACATCCTTGTGCTTCTTGAGCAGGCTCTGCACTTGGGCCTCGTCTACACCCGTATCTTCCGATGATACCAATCTGAAAGAAAAAACTTGTTAGAAAAGGGTGATAGAAAGATATAAATAAACGCCATTTTACAACCAAAGAATAACTGCTGTTGGATGTGAATCAAAACCTCTTTACTTCTAGGACGAAATCTGTCAATTTTGGGCTATTTTTCGCTGTCTCTGTTTTACTTACTTCCGACTGTTTGATAAACATGAACCTAAAATATGAACATGGATTCTTATACGCATGAGGCCTTCACCTAACGATTGCAATGGCTCTAACGGGCAGTTTCAATAATCAATCCCTAATAAGAGATAGGCCTATATTGGTTACGTTACTTAGCAACCGCTGTTATTTTGAACTGATTAACAAATATATCTAGTCAACAAACTCGAATAAGCCAATCTCTTAGAGATAGGTTATTGAAAATAACCGTAAGTTGAATTTTCTCATAATCATAAAGATTGAGTCAATGTGTATCATGATATGAATGTTATCTATACTAATATTATAAAGAGGAAAGTTTTGATTGTTTGTTTCTTTGCAACGAATAACTCAAAAATACTGAACGGATTTGAATGAACTTTGGTACACAGATAGTAGATACCAGGTTATGAACATAGGATTAGGCTTTTTATCCCGATATTCCCAAGGGAACGGGAACCATGCGGTTGAAACCACCGGCAGAAGCTAGTAATTAAATAAATAGAGACCTGAGAGTGTCGAGCATCCAGTTGTCGATGTCCTGCGCGTCGGCGAACAGCTGGTGGTAGCGGACGGCGGCGTCCAGACGGTTCTTGCGGAGAGACACAACGTCCAATAGGTGGTTCCATTGGGACAGGATATCTCTGAGACGTTCCTATGAAATAAAGTATATATAAAGTTAAGGTAAGTAACGTTAAGCTCATAAAAACGCAGAGTCGATCTAAAAATATAGCATATTTTTCAACTTCTATGTATGAAGTATGTTATGGAATGGCAGTCTATAATGTGCTATTTTTTTTTAATAGATCACTTTCATTCAATTAATCTGAGTCTAAAATCGACTCTATCTCGATGGAGTTAAGGTCCATTTATCTGTATCTTAGTCGCCCACCGCCGCGACGGACAATAGTTCCATTTAAAGTCATCTCTAGCTCAATGGCATAAAGTCCATTAGTCGAGACCATGCAACGTAACTTCAACCCTATCTCAATGACATAAAAGTTCATTAGTCGAGACTATTCAACCTAAAATCGACCCTATCTCGATAGCGTGAGGTCCTTTCACCTGTATTTTATCGGCGCCGATGTGGCCAAGCGAGATGAGCTCAAACTTACGGCAAAGCAATTAGACTAAAACCGACCCTATGTTAATAGCATTAAGATCCATTTACCTGTATCCTATCGGCGCCGAAGTGGCCCTGCGAGATGAGCTCATCGCCCACCGCCGCGACGGACATTAGTTGGGGCTCGTGGGCCAAAACGTCCGCTTCGAGAGCCTTGTGCTTTGATATCAATAGGTACACTGTAGGAAACATTTTCAAAGTCAATATTAATTTTATAAAAAAAACTGAAATCTTACGAGCAAGAGATTATATTATTAAGAGATTATATTTATTAACGAGAAGCGGAACCTACAATAGAGAACAACAGTGTGTTTTAATTATATTATGATACTCCAGCATTGGGTTTCTAAACTGTACTCAAAGATCTTCTTTTGACAATAAAATCGATTGGATAATGTAACGAAAACTTCAGGGACGTAAGTCATAGAAGAAGTCAGTTATATAGTATCGAAATATTTGCGAAATAACGCATTCAAACGGCGATCAAAACGTTATCAAAACTTTTTTCTTTTAACAATATTTTTATTTTTTTTGTAATTAATGATAAAAAAAAACATTTAAATAACATCACGACAACAATTAATCCCGACTCACCAGTAGACAGATCGTGTCCAATGTCGTCCACGGAGACGATCTGCTCCTTTTCCTTAATCCAGTTCTCTTCATCAGCCATATCCCAGTAGAACTGCCATAGCTTGCGGCTGTCCTCCAGACGCTTTCTGTGAATGTATAAAATATTTAGTATGTAGAATTACGTTAGCTTTGATACAAAACATATCGAGATTTAATTTGGAATGCGCCATCTCAATTTTAAATTTTTCTTTAAAGATTCGAGAATGTATAGAATAGAGTCTGTATAATGAAAGGTGGCACTCCAAAAAGAAGGGGGAAAAAAACTGATTATGGCAATAAAAATACATTATAATGAACACGGACGGGGGCACAGCAACTGTCAAAATTGACGTAAACACAAGATGGCGGTGTTAGTTCCTTTTTTTGCCACGTTCATTAAAGACCTTATCGCAAGTGCGACAAGGCTTATAATTAACGCGGGCAGAGGCGCTACACAACTATCAAAAATGACGATAGCACAAGCTATAACCGTTAGGCGGTCGAGGTGAAGTGGAGCAACAATCTGTTGAAGGTCGCGGGAAGCTGGATGCAGGCAACGCAGGACCGATCGTCGTGGAGATCCTTAGGGGAGTGTCCTGTGGCTAAGACGACGAAACATATTTTAATAAATAAACAATTACCTGCGCTCAACAGCCAAATGCACAAGTTCGGCGTACGCGTTTTCCAGCTGTTGTATACGCTCCACAGTGATGGCGGGGTCGCAAGGTCGGTATCCGCCTTCTTCTTGTTCCAAAAACCGCTGCGATTGGCCGACGACGACCTAGGGAGAAAAAGGAAAAAAATATTGCTTATAATAGGCTATTTGACAGGTTTTGAAAATCCATTTTATATTATGTAGTGGAGTTTAAGGAACCCAGTAAAAGTTGTTTTTTTTTATTCTGGTACATATTTGCTGAAAAATATCAAATTAAAAATTCAATATTTAAATAGCGCGCCAAAACGCTACTTTGACAATATGGCGCTGCAATGGGGTCGGTGACGTCACTTGCCTGTATTCTGCATATCGAAATAAAATAAAAAAAATCAAATAATTTTTATTTGCCAGAACATTATTTTATATAAACCGTCATCATATCATCCGCATACGTAGGCAAACGAGGTTTACAAGCAGGTGACGTCATTATAAACTCGACGAATCAGGAGCGTTTTGTGTCACGTGACAAAACGTTTAAAAAATGCATTTTTATTTGCGGATTTTTAAGTAAATTTATAATTATTGTCAACTTACGTTAATAAAAAACCATTTTTAAACTCATAATTTTTACTGATAACAGTAATTGACACTTTATTTTTCGCATTGTTAAATAGCCTATTCGTTACTGCGATAAACCAACTATATCGGCTTTCTTTTAAATTTCCAAAGTATGAAGCCTGGCACCCACAGAATGGAATCGAACCGCAGTTCTTCTTCGTGTCCATCTCAGGCGAATCGCAACTCTTTATCAAGGTAGGACGACTCGATTAGGATGCAGACGACCTATTGGGATTCGATTCAGCTCGGTTCGGCTCGGCCTAATGGACTGGCTTAAGATAATTAATACCTACACATTTGGGTAGCTAACTTAAATTCACCAATTCACTCATAATAACAATAACATCTGCGGTGCCACACATATAAAACGTTATCATATATCGCGATATTGGTCCGAAATTGAACAGAACCCCTACCGCCTAACGGTATGGCTATCGCTATCGCTATAGCTTTCAAACTTTAAACTCTCGTAAAATCCTTCAACGATAGGGTTTTTGTCCAATTCCTACATATTTCTATTCATCTATTGGATTCATTATTGCACTTTAATTATGAAAGTGTAAGCCTTAGCGAGAGTCCTTGTAGGAAGTTTGAAAAATCTGTATCTATAGCGATACCGATAGCAAAACCGTTAGGCGGTAGGGGTGCTGGTATTAATCCGTAAGATGTTGTTATTTTCCCAACAATATATAATTATGTACCTACTTATACAGTTTTGTACTTAAAAAAAACACTTAGGAATCAGCTGTTCCATAGAAAGTGCAACACCTATTCTATCAAAATGCATGGACTTCTTTTCGCGATTTCGTTGTTAGCTCGTAAATAGTAAAAGCTTTCCTATTGATAAATAAATAAAAATACATTTATTTCAGTAATCTTGTTACAATACATTGATGGACTAACACCTTTATTGTGAATTTAAAAAATTACAGTATAGAAAAATGTATTGCATCCAAGAGTAACCTTTATCGGGCTCGAAGGACCAATTTCTCAACCACTTTAAACTTATTCCTTACCTTGACTCGTTCTCCAAGCACGTTGATATCTGCCTCCACGAGCGCGTGCTTCTGCAGCAGATCTTCGACGCCCATCAGATGTTTGCCGTAGTCGTCGGTAAGGAGACGCATTTTGATTTCCTCCATAGAGTCCAGGATGTATAGCATCTCCTGTCACGCGAAACGAATGAATGTGAAATATGTGTATTTTTTGTTACTTTCGTTGACTTTAATGTTAATCATATGAATGTAATCAGCTGCAACATTTACCTTGTAATGTTGAGTAACTAATAATAGTTATGGAGGATATTTATATCCAATCAGCCGTAATTTACATAATCAATCAATCAATGTTATATAAATCATTATCCCTATTAATTAATTTTGTGTTTACAACGCTATTTTAATATTGGTATTTTTTTAAGTAGAAAGTATACCTACTAGATCAATTATCCCGTCTGAGTGATATGGAGACTAAAAGTCTATGTATCGCAAAGGCAATGCGCTATCTTCAGCTAATCACGAGCGAGCGATCTCTCAGTACTAGCTCGTTATGGGGAATTGAATATAGTTGATATTTTCTATACAATTTACCGAACTATAACTAGTGATAGTTAAAGAATTTACCTGGAAGTTCTGCTGTAGCTGCAAGGACAGCTCGAGGCGAGCTCGTCGAGCGCGTAGTAGCTCTAACAAATACGCCCACAGACGAAGAACGTTGTCCCGCCGCGCGCACACGCGCTCCATATCGTGATACCTATAAACGTTTGACGGTATTATGGCAAATGTTTTTAAAGCCCGTCCGCTGAGCGAATGCGATCATGATAGCTGTCAGTTCTCTATATCTCGCTATGGCGTCCATTAGACGGTCATGCAACGGTCAGTCAATTCCATCAGTCGTAATATGACTGATGGTTCCATGATGCAAAAATCTAAATATTAGTCACCGTTCATGAAACTATTAGTCACCGTATTAGACGAATATCTGTCAGTCACAGTCGTGACTGTGGTAAAACTGACAGCAAAACCGATCCTGTAATACATTAAAAAAAGAAATGTGCTTTTGTATTTCCCATACATAGTATATAGTTCGCGAGATATTTTAGTTTTTAACTAGGGTGTCAGTTGTTGAACAGTTTGTACGAAACTTTCACAAACGTCACACAAGGAACTCACAAAGCTTCATGATCGAACACTTATAAATCCGAAACTTTTTATTGTATTGTGTTGCTCTCATTTGTAGTATGGTGTTTATGCAATAAAAATTAAAATAACATACTATGCCATTCAAATAAGAATAGGACGGGCCGTCGGCTAACTTCAGACGCGAAAGTACCGTTTGCAGTTTTTTTTTTAATAATCGATATAACACGATTTTTTTTACAGAAAGAACTTCGTTGGTCGAATTTACATTACGAAACTATTGCCATGCATGATGAAAGTAAATTCACGAAACTTTTTAGTGTCGCGACATTAATTTTATGCCACTAGTTTCGTAATGTAATTTCGGCTTACATATAATACATACTTTAACGAATTTAATTTTTTCATTTTATTTTCCTTAATTTATTTTTTTGCATACCGTACTAAAGTGGTTAGTTTGACAGAATGACGTCACAAAATGGCGCATGTTTCATCTATTCTAATTTGAATGGCATAGTATTGTTTTGTAACAAATCAGATAACAACGAAGCCTACCTCTCAGCCTGCAGCTCAGAGCAGACCCCTACTACGGCCTGCACTCGTTCTTCGTACGCGAATATGTCCGTTTCGATCGCCTCGTGCTTCTTAGCGGCCGCTTCGACGGCTGCCAGGTCGAAGCCGAAGTTGTCCTGGCTCACAAGACGCTGGTTCTCAGACAGCCACGTCTCTCGCATCTGGGCTTTGCGGTTGAATCTGTTGGATAAAAATATAGATGAGACTTGTATACATTCTTATTGACCATAAAGTATATATCCGTATTTACAAAGTACTATAATTTTAATTAAAAAAATCGACTCGTTTCACAAGTTGTAATAAATTTTAAACAAGAGAAGATTTTTTATGACATAAAAAATGCATAATAAAGTAAATGCAAGAATAAAAAAATCTTATTACAAGTTGTTCTGAGGTGGAACGGGAAGCCCACATTGGGGGCCCAAAGTACTACACATATGAAAGTGACAACAAGAGTTATGTAGACTTATGTTTTGGCGCGCACTGTTCATTGAAATAAAACATTTTTTACGGATATCAAACGCGCTATATTTCACGAACTAAGTTGTAATTGTCCGTATTTCTAGGTTTTTAGGGGTTTTTGGTTTCAGCACCTTTTCAGCTGCCGTGGCCGTGGTGGCAACTGAAAAGCGACAAAAGGTGTCGAAACGTCGGAAAAATCAAAAAACCCCTAAAAAACCTAAAAATACGGACAATTACAACTTAGTTCGTGAAATATAGCGCGTTTGGTATCCGTAAAATTTGTTTTATTTCGACAACAAGAGACGTTTATTATGTCAGTTAAAGTTAATTAACATTTCTGAGTTGTATAATATGCTGTATCTAAGAGTTATGTTTTTATATGGTTGACTTTGGCGTAAAGAAAACAAAAATAAGAACATGAGTGTCATGTTAAGAAATAATAGCTTATTACGATGCTTTAATATCAATATCATAATTGCTTGATTTACCACAAACCGCAAACTAAACGGTGTTGGTGAACCGCATTGTAACTAGCAGTATTCGGTACATAATGATAAACCTATTACATTTCAATTTAAAGAAAAAGCTATTTATAATTAATTCTGGGGTCGCCGCGTAAAAATATGGATATGGACATGGGCTTCATTTGACAGTTGAATGACCATACACGATAATTTTATGAGCTTCAACTGTCAAATGAAGCTCATATCCATACCCATATTTTTACGCGATAGCCCACCTGATCTAGAGGTTTTGTAGGAAAGTACGAGATGAGAGTAAACGCGCTGGTCATCTTCGCGATTACAAGTCGCGCTTACCGCTGCGCTGGTGGTCAGTTTGACTGTGAAACAAGCCTAAAAGCAGAAATCTAGAGTCAATGTTTTCCCTTTCCGTGCTATCAGTACCAACCTGGCGGCCAGCTGCTCCAGCTTCTCCTGGCGGATGAGCTCCTCCCTTAGAGCCAGTTCACGTTCATGTTCAGACTTCTCAAGGCGCTCCCAAGCCCGATTGATGTCGTGGATCATGCGGCCTTCCTTAGGAGTGTAGGGCTTCTGGTTGGCGGCTCGCATGCGAGACTGCAGGGTGAACAACAGCACTTCTAGGTTGCCCTTCTCTACGAATCTGGGGACAGACAAATCAGTCAGTAAAGTACCCTGTACTAGAAACACGTTAGTGAACTAAGTTCGTTCCGTTTCGTGACATTATTTAATTTGGAATAAGGTTTAAAATGAAGTACAGTCAGCAGCAGCTACGGCTTTACACTTTGACCTTGAGAGCCCTTGAGTCGCTCGTAATAACGGCGGTTTTCGTAGTGCAAATGTAAAGCCGTACGTGCTCTTGAACGTACATAAATACATTATTAAATCTTTAATTATAACGTCATTGTGAGTCGCGTTCAGGGTGCTGTTAGGGCTGAGACGTTTTTGTAGCGCTTAAAACATGTTTGCTGAAGCTGGAACCAAATACTTTTATTCAATCATACGCAAGAGGAGCGCGTCGTTATCAGGACGAGTTCGTTCCAGCTCCAACAGCTTGGCATCATGATCGCGTTGGCAGACAAGTGGGACTCCCCTTTTCTGCAGCATTTGGTAAGTCTGCATCAAAAAGTGTAGTGTTGTGTAGATGTAGACAACCCCCATCTTATTAGTCTTAGGTATAAAGCAAATGTTCTTATATTTTACTAACACTAAATTAATTACCACTTTGTTTATAAAACTTTGTTTACTACACACAAAAATAAATTTTTAATTATTATTATTTATTTATAAAGGTAAATGCCAAATGTGGCATAGTTAAGTGAGGTATAGTGCGCTACTGGGTCACTTTGCACATCTGTTAGTGGCTCAGTAGCATTATGCTGAGACGGGATATTTATTGGTCCCGCACACATTTCTTTATATATTCCTCTAAATTTGTTTATCATGTTCGTATATGTTACTGTAACTTTTTTAATCTTCTTTAGTGCTTTTTTATTACTCTTTCCTCGCTTCTTGTCTTATTGTGTGTGTATATCTTATCTCATGTGTGTATGTGGTTAAGTCATGTTTTTTTTCTTTCTTTCTAGTGTAGCTTTGAGAGTGATGTTTATGCATTTTACTCTGGCAACTGTGTGTGATTTGTGGCGAAAGAGTATGAATGAAGTTTCATGTCGCTACAATTCACAACCTACTATCACAGCGTAACTGAAGAGCTACAGTGGGACAACGCCCATGAAACCTCGCGGCCATATCGCTTTTGACAAGACATATGTCATTGTCCCGAGTGAGCGTATGGCAGCTCGGTCTCGCTAGCAACCCCTCTCACTCCGCGAACTCCGCACGATTGCTCTGGCAAACGTGTCCGTCGGACGACTATATGCATAGATAGACTGTACTATCATAATCCAGAAATACAGGCATTTAATTGAGTGATGCAAGTGAAACTTACTTAGGTGGTTTCTCAACAGTTCGGTAGTTGGCGAACTGTATCAACTGCTGTCGCACGCCTTCTAGCGAGTTGGCGAACGTCCGGTCGCCGAGCGCTTCGATCGTGCGCTCGATCCATTGCAGGAGGTCACTGGAAAAGAAGTATAATTTCAATACAAGGCACAAATCGAAGCGAAAGTTGATGAACTGAAAGAAATATCCCTATACAATGAAATCTTGCTCACTTTCACGTTTGTTAAGCTTCGTTCGGTCCGCCCAGGTGTCGGATGGGTGAGCGTAAAGTGGCATTACAACTGAGCGCTTCCGTGCTTCGGAGGGCACGTTAAACCATCGGTCCCGACTTTAAAGTCGTTAAGCCAAGTCAGAGGCCTTGTAGGCGGCCTCTGACACCAGAGGTGGCCACTAATCCTCATACGATAAGAAAGAAATAACAAGATTGGAATAACAAAATCCATCAATATCCATCAAAATTTTCTAACTAATAAGTACAGCCAAAAGCGCATTAGCGTTACATATTGACATTAGATGGGTAGTTGAGGATTTCGGGGGGAGAGACTCGCTACCCTCTTCAGCCTTATCAATACTTAATATCAGGTATGATGAAAGCTAAGAATACTCTTAGCTTTCATCATACCTGATAGGGATACCCCCGTCGTTAATTAAAAAAAAGTGCGAGTCGGACTCGCGCACGAAATGTTCCGTACCATTATCTATAAAAACGAGCAAAAAAATCACGTTTATTGTATGGGAGCCCCCTTAAATATTTATTTCATTCTGTTTTTTTAGTATTTGTTGTTATAGCGGCAACTGAAATACATCATCTGTGAAAATTTCAACTAACTATCACGGTTCATGAGATACAGCCTGGTGACAGATGGACAGACAGACGGACGGACAGCGGAGTCTTAGTAATAGGGCCCGTTTTATCCACTGGGTACGGAACCCTAAAAACATTGAACACGCCCTTTCCGCGTACATTATAAGAGTTGTATTTGTTGTCAAAGTAGCAGACTTTGAGGCGCAGACTGTGCGTGAAATCTTTCATATAACAACAACTGACCTTGTAAGTGACTCGTACTCCATCATCATCTTCTCATTTTCCATGGCGATGCCGACCACCTTGCCGATCCTCTTGCCCTGCACCGTCTCCTGCTTCATCTTGCTGAAGTAGTGGTAGTAAGTCACCACGTAGGTGATGATCGATTTCTCGTCTGGATGGTCTACTGCGATATCTGAAAGAAACACAGTGCATATCAGACAACATCCCATAAGTAGATTGTATTATGGATACTGTGGCCGGCACCTACCGACGCCGCATATACTACACACATAGTGCTAGAAACATGTCGCACATGAAAATCAACATAGTCCTAACTCAAAAAACGTAGTTTCGAGATATAGCATTTCAAAGATTTAAAAATTCATAGTTCCTGACTGTCAATGACTTGATTGTTATATTTTTAGAAAGCCACATTCTTCTACTTTGTATTACTTCAAAAGTAAAGTCTTTGGAACTAATATCAACAGTCGGCCCGCTGTCCCCGGACTACTGACAGCCAGTCCGGAGGAAGAGCTCAACATTTAACCTTCATACTATTGGCTTACCATCTACCCTTCTCCATTCTTCCACAATGATTCCTACAATACCACAACTAATGATGGTATTACAAATACATAGATAATACATCTAGACCAGCACAAATATTCATCATGTTTGTCCCGGGTGGGGATAGAACCTACGACCTGTCAGTAGGTATGATCTACTCCTGCGACATCGGGCGAGATAATGTAACATCATCTACATTCCTCATATTTAACAAATTCCTAAACACTTTTGATTCTACACATGACGACACTAAACATAATAAACAATGTCATTTTTCACACGATATACTTTAAAAAGAATTTTATTTCATAGCAATCATAATGAAACCAAGTTTCCCACAATTGATGTTCTTGAATAAGTGCTAGTTCGTATACGATTCGAAACATCCTTCGTCAACACATAATCATAAAATAAGTATTCAGTTTATGTAGAGCAATCCTCCAAATAATAAGAATCTACTTACTAGCTTTGACCCAAACTGTTTGAGATTGTTGCAAAAGTCGTTAATTTCTATTATTTCCTGTCATCCTGATGGATATTTTGTTGGTTGGATGGAGTGAATAAGGTGAGAAAATATCGTTTCATTTTGAAATTATTATTAATTGTCATTTTCAATCATCATCGATTTTAAGAAATGTCTAACGGATATCAGAATCAAGAAAGGAAGAATTTACAAATACAATACTTACTACATCCAGACCTACAACAACCACAACGTTTATCACATGAATATTTGAGAGTGGGGATCGAACCCACGATCCCTAGCGCAGTAAGCAGGATCGCTACCCAAAATGAAGTATGTAGTTATAAGAGTAAAGAGGATTTTATGAAATACAATATCCCTTACCTTCAGCATCCAGAAGTTTTTTTTTTATATTGAATAGGCTTGCTCTTGGTATCATTCTGAATCGTCAGATTTAAGAGAGTTTAGTAAATCCAAGTTTCTCCTCCGCAACGTTGAAGGCATTATTCAAGTTATGTATTGGGTTGCTTCTGTGCATTCTCTCCAACTGTATCTGCCCCCCTACCGCGCAAATGTCATTGGCATCGACATCGACTTCATTTGACAGATGGATGTGACATATTGCTCTTTGTCTTTGGTAAGTTTTTATTTGTGTCAAAAAGAAGCAGCAATGTGTCACATCCATCTGTCAAATGACGCCGATTACGATGCCGACTCCACTTGGGCGGTACGGCCTCAGGTCAGACCTGTGCTTGTGGATGATGGCGTGGAAGGCCAAACCATCGCGCCAGGAGGTGGTGAAATTACGGACGTTGACATTGTTGTAAATGAGTATTGAGAATTATATCAAATGTGCTATCCCTTACCTTCGGCATCAAGCAGTTTAGTAAGTCCAAGTTTCTCCTCCGCAACATTGAAGGCATTATTCAAGTTATGTATGGGGTTGCTCCTGTGCAACCTCTCGAACTGTATCAGGTCAGGCCTGTGCTTGTGGATGATGGCGTTGAAGGCCAAACCATCGCGCCAGGAGGTGGTGAAGTTGCGGACGTTGACGTTGTTGTAGCCAGCAGTCTTCATTTGACACCACAGGAGGAGGGCGTCTTTAGCAGATTTCGTTTCTTTGTTGTCTGTTTCTTCGATGGTAATGTCTTGAATCTGTGGGGAGATGGAGCATGATTAGGCATCTTTTACTTAAACGTTTCTACTACGAGTAGTTTTGGGGGGGTTTAATGTCAAACAGAGCGTCGCAGCAGTCGTAGCATTACGCACGACCCACTCTGTGACAGTATATTACCGTCATAGAACATACAAACAAAATCGCCGCTATAGCGCGGGTTCACGTCTCTCTCTGACTCGGTTAGTATGCGTTAGCCTTTAGAACTTGTTAAACTTGAAGTCTGTTTCGAACAAAATTCAAACAAGAAGTCCCGGTGCAAACGCTGCTCCCTCAGGAGCTAAAGAGCTTTGTCCATGATCTCTAAATGATGATGATGAGACCAAGGTTCAGCCTGGGGTTCCCGTCGACGATGTTTTGCGTGACCCCATGTTCTCCAGTTGCACGCTCTGGTCCCTCAGGAACTGGAGGGCTTTATCCACGTTTTCTAGGTTATTTAAACAATTACAACTGACCTGGAACCTCAAGATGATAGTCCAGATGAGCCCGAGGTTGAGCCTCGGGTTCCCATCGACGATGTCGTGCGACCCCATATTTTCCAGATGCACGCGCTGCTCCCTCAGGAACTGAAGGGCTTTATCCACGTTCTCCAAGCAGTGGATACGCATCTTGCCCTTTGTTGGTCGTGGCTGGAACAATGTAGGTTAAATAAGTGATTTGCTTTTATACATTTACTTTATGAAATAATGATTGAACACAGTTCACATTACATATATTTCCAACTATTTATGTTATGAATTTTATGATAAATAAAAATTAATATGTTTAAAAAAATCTGCGTAATGTAGCAATTGATTAATGGGTCTGAGTATTTTAGATTGCTTCAACATTACTGTCATATGTCTCGAGCCGTGCAAAACTAGTACCTTATAAAAGAATTTAATTATTCTCTAGGTATTTCACGAAAAGAAAGTCTGTCCATTTTCTATCCTACTCATATTGACGTAACAGCACTGAAAAGTCTGTAGGGGCGAGACTCCAGAGCACTCAAAGTGCTGAAGCCGCGCTCGACCCAAGTAGAGCCGAGCGGGCGATATGCATAACTCAAGGCTAAGGAAAGCCCTACTGACAGACAAGTGTCTCGAATTAACTGACCTCAAAATAACACTAAGCAATATAAGTTGTTATTATTATTAATTAACACAACTATTTATTGTTAAACTTTTTTTTACATTACTGCTTTTTTATGTTCACAGACATTTTCTTCGGATATTTATTTTATCCATAAGGTTCTATACTATGCAGAATGCGAACGAGGAAACTAACTGCATTTGAAATTCAGGCTCGCTGCAGAACTATAGTGTTGAGTTTGGTTGAATGCAGTTTATGTGGAGGCCATAACTACATTAGCACTACCATTTAATCTCCGCCAGTGCAAAGCAAAGATCCTCTGGAAGTCTTTCTGTTGTTAAATAAGTACACTGTTGTTTCTATTTCATTATACTATTAAAGTAGAAAGTTTAATTTTGTTTCATTTTACTATATTTATTTATGTGTGCCGTCATCCAACCACAGAGTTGTTATTACACTGTCATTATCGATATTGTAATTACTAACCATTTATCTTGAAACTTATAGCTTAAACTCTCTTAAGATAAAAGATAATAAATAAGTACCATAAAACCAGTCACAGCAAAGAAACGGTCAACATTTATTAATATAAACCTAAGTCGTATTTATGACTATTTTGTCAATGATGATGTAGTGTATAAAATGGGTTAATGAGTAAGCGTTGCAAAATGGAATCATAAACCACCATTATTCGCATGTTTCGGGTTCAGTCTTGATAATTTTAGCGAAGGGCAAGCTAACAGGAACGTTAAAATGTTATTCAATAGGTTGCGGATTTGGCTCATGTCATAGCTTACACTCGATCAAAGATAAATATTACCGTAAAACCAGGCACAGCAAAAACGGTCAACATTTATTACAATGACACTTAGTTGTATTTATGACCATTTCGTCGATTAGATGTAGTCTAATATGAAAAGGATTAACGTCGAGTAAGCGTCAGAAAATGGAATCATAAACCAGCTTTTAACTATTCGTTTGTTTCGGGTTCAGCATAGCAAATTTTAGCAAAGGGAAAGCTAACGGGAGCGATAAAATTTTATTCAAAATGTTGCGGATTTAGCCCATGTAATAGCTTACACTCTCTAAAGATCAAAGATAAAAGTAAGTACCGTAAAATCAGGCACAGCTAAGAAACGGTCAACGTTTACAATGACAAATAGTCGTATTTATGACCATTGCGACAATGATGTAAGTAGTCAAATATGTATTAAACGAGTTAGTCGAATAAACATCAGCAAATGGAATCATAAACCACCATTTAATTATTCGCGTGTTTCGGGTTCAGCTTAGCTAATTTTAGCGAAGGGCAAACAGGATCGCGCTAAAATATTATTCAAAATGTTGCAGATTTAGCCCACGCTTACTGTGTAGTAACGGGACTAACTTATTTATAACTCATGTTGGTTAATCCTTTCCTCATAATCCTCATACCTATTTAAGTTTAACATTGTTCTATTCAAATTAGTAATTAACTAATTAGATAAGACTCCAGATATCACTTTGACCTTTATTGATATTTGAAATAGATTTTGTGATATTTTCTAGACATTTAAATTGTTACTTTTAATATCTCGTAAATTTGGATGTATTGACGCGTATCCTTCTCAAACCGACCCGGTTTGAGAAGGATACGCGTCAACACCAGTCAACAACAGTACAGATTATGTGCAGTGCAACACAATATGCTATGCAACATTTTCCATACATTTTGTATTTGTAGAGGTCTTTGTTCTATCTAATTAGTTAAACGCGTTTATTTTTATTTTATATTCATCAGGATTTCAAAAGAACCTATTTTCAGAGCTTAGATTTTGACGAAACGTCTTATATTTCACATGAAATATAAGACGTTTCGTCAAAATCACCATCATCAGCCGTAATTTATGGGGCTACTACAGGGGCATTGATTGATTGTAAGATGCTAGATTACTTGCTAATGTGCATTTTTATTTTCTATTGTTTGTAGAGCTCACGAGTCTTTCTCCGGACAACACCTCCAGCAGCTTGATAAGCATCTTGCCGTCCCTCATGTCCACGTACAGGTCGCCGATACGGCACCCGACGCGCACCAAATGCGAGTTCACCCATTTCTGGAACGTCTTCTTCTGTACACTTTCTCGTTCGTCTGAAAAGGGAGATAAACTCTTTTAAAAAACACTACTAAACAATAAAACAAATAACGATCAGTTAAAAAGAACAATAAATATCTAACGAAAACAAATGACGATCAGCTAGCTAGCTAGCGACAAAAAATTACAATAAAACAATTGACGATTGTGAGGTGATTTTTAACAGAAATGAAGTATTCCAGAATCTGAGATGTTGTTTTGTTTGCCGACAAAAATTCGGTCATACCAATAAGCTGACCTGGAAAATCGAGTATGAAATGTACAAAATAAACGCTCATTGCAAAAACTTATAAAGTGAATGTTAACACATTAACCGCCAGTGAGGTCGGCCGCGGAGGGATGACCATATCGGTGGTGGAGGTTTGGCCGCCCTGCCGTCGGGTGCGAGTGCAGCCATCGCAATAACTTGCTGCAAGTATTGTGTTCGGTAATCAATATTGTAATTTTATACTAGTGTCTGGTTACAGCGATCAGCTCGCACGCTTTAGACCGTAAAGATTTACACGAATGTAGGGTGTTGCAGGATTGATTTTATTTTTCGTAATAAACATAAAACTGAGAAATAATTAAGATAGCAATTTAAAATACTTACTAATGAAAAATATAGAATATACTTAAGAACTGAACCAAGCATTAGTTTTTACAGAAACGTTATCGCTAATTCAAATCTGAAGCATGCAGTCGGATTTTTCTAATTCTATTTGCATTTGAAAGCTTAATTTTTGAGGAAGGTTATAGCACAGATTATGAATATTATTATGTTCCGATTGGGACCCCATGGTCATAGGTATGAGCAATTTTACTATCAGGTTATCACCGTTAGTTCACGCAAAGAAAGCCAAGAAAACGCAAAGAAAGGCGACCGCTTGATATAAACAATAACTTGGGCAAATTAGGATAGAGAAATAAAAAAAACAATATCTGAAATATTTTTGTTATTGATGAATTTGATGATACTGAACTAATTTAAAATAAATCTGAAATTAATGGATTAAATTAAAATAAATAGGGTAAATTATGATGACCAAACATTGCTTTGACGGAATAAGGAAAATCAATCATGTCAAGTTATTTCTGTCCTCAGGTCGATGCACATACTCAATTTTAACAGTCAAACAGTAATTACTTTACCAAGTTACCTTATCATAACTCGCAATTTTGTCGATTTCTTTAAAACATTATCACAGAAACATCAACACAGCACAGAACTAGAAAACCATAACACCCAGGGCCGGTTTCACCACCTAAATTATGAATAGCTTAAATAACAGATCATTTGACAGTTGTAGTATAAAAAATATATCAAATTCATTGCCATATAAGTTATCCAGAACCTATCAGTAGGTGGTGAAACTGGCGCCTATCTCCAAAACAAAAACGTAACGCACGCACCTCTTAATTCTACCACAACCTTGTCGTAATAAGCTTCCAAGCCGGGCACTTCGATATCGACGCCTCTCTTGATGAGGTCGTAGCACTCGGTGTCTGTCATGTCACCGACCAGCACAGCCTACCAACTGAGCCCGCTCACCGGGCCACGCCACGGGAACAATTAGAGCGACAAAATTCTACCGCACACAAGGATATTTGATATCAACGCTCCAGATGTAACCAACAATTTCAACAAACTTTAATTACACGCACCAACTTCATATTAGTTTATAGCAATTACAGATTTTAAATTTAAAAAACAGTTTGTTAAGCAATATTTTAACTCTAACCATGCCTAGATTGAACGTACGAGAAAACGGAATCCGATCCGATAGCGATGTCACTGATAACGTGCGTATCAAAGGGATATCACACACAGCCACGATGTTCTCGAAGAAGTAAATAAACATACTGCCAAAACACCCTTAAAAACCTTTTTAATTGTAGTAGAAATGTTTGCAAGCCCTGTTTTAATAGGGAAACCAGAAGTTGCGGTAGTGATAAGCCCAGAATTGACAAGAATGATTCAGTGCGGGCAAGGTCGTGTCATGCAGCGGGAATAAATGACCTATTCGATGTACAAGCAAATAAATAAACAAGGTACTCTACTAACTCTCGATTGAATCCTAAGCCTATAAGATGTATAAGATTTATTTACTGTTCCTCAATGTATAAATAATGACATGAGTCATTAACGATGATGACTCAATAACATTCCTTATTGGATAGATAGATTCCTATTTCAAAATGTCAGATTGTTACAAATACTTGTTACTTGCTTAGATAATTGTACGACAACAATATTAATATATACTAGAGTCAGCCCGTGACCACGGCTGATGTAACTTGCCGAAACGTCGGGAAAACGTAGGTAGGTGAAATACCTATCACGTTATTTTAATAACCGTTTCAATTTTCAATAATAAATAATTTTAATAACTAAAGTCGGAATTTTCTTACTTGTCTTATAATGTAAACAATCTTGACAAGACTTATTTAATATTGAATTGTAACGAAAAAATTACATGTTAATGTCAATCTATACCTTTCATGACACAAAACAACTATTGAGCACAAAGATAATTTTGTAATAACTTTCTTTGTTTTATGTTCTAAGGAAATCTGTAAAAAGACATGTAAAAATTGTTTACATTTTAAATAAATAAATAATAAATTATTTGCCAAAATATGGTTACAATGCGGATCGTGTTTACAGAGATAGACCAACATATTCTGTCGCCTTGAGCAACGTGCAAATATTAATTAAATTCAATTCAATTCTCCTACAATTAACTTAAGACATTATTATATAGCAAACAAGATGTCAAATGTAACATAAAAAATATTAATAATTAATGTCAACAATAAAAAAAAAATATATATAAATTGTTACAATGTCAATGCAAAATATATTAATACTATTGAACTATTCATACAATCTTATCCTCTAAAAAATCTTTAACAGAATAGTACATCTTCTCCATTAAAAAAGTAAAAAGCTTATTTTTAAATTTAATAATGTCAAAGTTTTTATGTCACGTGGCAGTTTATTATAAATTCGTATCGCCATACAGTATGCATTCTGAGAATATAACTTTAATCTTTGACTCGGAATACGTAGGTATTCATAGACCTTGTTTGATGCAAAAAGATTTTGGTATTTCTTAACGAAGATTCCCATTTCAAATATATATAAGCAAGGAAGGGGCAAAACATTTAAAGCTTTAAAGAGAGGCTTACAACTATCTAAATAGCCAGCACCACAAACAGATCTTATACATTTCTTTTGCGCTTTAAACGCTTTTATCGTATCTACTGAATTACCCCATAAAATTACACCGTATCTTAGTACCGATGCAACATATCCGTGGTACGCTTGCAGAGCTGTTGTTTTGGATGCAAATTGGCTAATTCTGTTTAGTGCATAAACAAAGCGATCTAATTTAGCTACTATTTCATTAATTTATGCTTTCCAGTTTAGGTAATTGTCAATTTGTATACCTAAAAATTTTGTCGTGTTTACGTTTTCTATTACGCCAGTTGTATTTTGGTAATTAATGTCGATTTCAGTATTAGTACTATTAATTGTTTTAAATTGTATGTATTTAGTTTTGTCCAAATTTATATTCAAATTGTTATTTTTTAGCCATTTCATTATTTTATAAAATTCTGTCTTGGCAGTTAATTGCATTTCGTTTTTAGTTTTGCATTTAATTATAAGAGTTGTATCATCCGCGAACAAGATACAGTTTTGTTCAGTGACATTTGGCAGATCATTGATATAGAGAAGGAATAATAATGGGCCCAAAACACTGCCTTGAGGAACGTCGCATTTGTTAGTGAGAAATTCAGAGGTATAATATTTTTTGAATTATTTTCTATCCTAGATATTTGAACACATTGTTGACGATTAGTCAGGTAACTTTGTATCCAATTTAAGGCTGTTCCCCTGATGCCGTATCTATCTAATTTATTCAACAATAGTTGATGATTCATGAAGTCAAAGGCTTTACTCATATTGAGAAATATTGCTAAAGTATTTAGCCCTGCGTCAAGGCCTTGTGTTATATCTTTTATAAAATGAAAACATGCTAATATCATGGAACAATTTTTCCTAAGACAAGTAAGAAAAAACAGACTTTACAAAATATACTACTTACTTATGATATTATTAAGAGTAAAATTATTATTATATTTCCTTATTAGTATAATGTATCTCGATCTTCATTAACTGCGTTTACAGTTGATATTAAGCAACGAAAATCTGTATAATTTAATTAACCATTGATCCGGTACCATCCAACTTGACAACCAAAGTACCTAATTCTTATCAGCATATCGATGTCTTCACAGATAAGATATTGGGACAATAACATCACACGATGACATATATTCTGAGAAAATGTAATGCACGTATGTGTAAACGTATACATTTTGTATTTATAGTTTCTAGATCTGATTTAGTACTTTTATATGTATAGGAAATAAAAACCAAATCATACCGACATTAAACATTAGACCAACACCACGTTACCACGTCAAAACTAAATACTAAAGTTAACAAATAAGTAGGTGCATACATACATCAATTATTTCAAATTCAATTCGCATTTTTTTAATAAGCCATAAAAACACGTAGCAATATTTGGAATTTGGTTTTGAGGAGTAAGAGGAAACGGAATAGGCAGTGCTTAAGGCGTTTCCACCACTGCCTGATAACTCACTAGCTAGAGATAGGTTATATAGGATACGAACACAAACAAACAAATTAACAACTTTTTCAATTTGCATGTTGTTGTAATGTCACTGTTAGGCCACTTTCATGCAGTTTTGCCAATCCGGTATCCCGATAGGAAGAGCTTTGAAAACTTATCAGTAGAGACAACCAAGAACATGCAACCTTTAGGTCCATACGGCACTGAAAACTGCACATAAAATCATTAACGTGACGCCGTAAATAATAGTGATGGCAGCCCCCAACGGGTAATTAAGTCGGGGGTTTTTAAAGTATTTTATCCTTTTTCAATTTTTCCCAAACGCATATACCGTCTCCGTACCGTCATCGTTGGTAACAAACCGTGACGTGAGAACGCACTGTTAGATGGTCCATCTCAGGCTTTCTCAAAGTCGGGTTCGTGAACCCCTAGGGGTTTGCCATGAGACGGTATAGGGGGCAGCTAAGATTAAGAAAATATATTTTTATTTCTTTCCTTGTGAACTTAGGGGTTCGCTATCGTGTTGGGATGAGAACAGGATCAAATGGAGCAATAATTTTGAGGTAAGTATATCTCACCAGCTAGCGCTTTGATGCGCGATCGTTCGAAGAGCCTTGACGAGGAGTTGCCGCCGTCGTACTCGAACTCATCAATGATCTCCTGGCCGTGGCCGATGGAGGGGTCCCACCGGGACACCGATATGTCGGTCGTCATGGCGACCCGATGCCTACCACGCCACGCTCAGGATCTGGAAACAAGAAAAAGTTTCATTATCATCAAATGTAATTGGATGGAGCTTACTATATTAACGTGACCGGGTGGGTTTTCTACCTTGAATAGCGGAATCAATGTTGCCTCAAATGTTTAGTTACCTTACTGAAACTTGGGAACTAACCATATCTTGTAGTATCGCAAACACATTCGAAGTAATAATATTGACTGTACAATTCTACATCCAATAAGATCAGTCCTATAAAACAAGTATTAATTTTTAAGAGTAGAACTTCCTACTAACATGTTAATAGCATTTCCGCCGGATTCATATAAAGCTGTATTAAATCTCGTTCTCGGGTAAGAAAAAAAAGCAGTATTAATACAAATGTCGCAAGAATGAATAGAATATACAAATTAAAGATCTAAGTACTATAATACTATGATAGCATTTAATTTCGAGTGGTTGGTTCAAGATAAACAAACCATAACTTAGTCCTTGAAAAATTTTCTATTCTGTCTAGCAATTAGCAAAGCGCACCAAATGCATTAAAAAACTATCATAGTTTTACCTTGAGTTTCACCGGTAGATTGCAATCGAATTATTTTATACATAAGATTTCACTTTCACAATAAAATGTCTACAGGGCGTTTGGACGCTATATTTTGTTATTACTGACATCATACTGGGTGATAAGATAAAGAATATATATTGATAAAGTATCGCCACTCCTAAGTGATTGCAGTTCTTAGTCGTTCAAATAAAACCTACCTACTCATAGGAGGAACAATATGTTATTTGTCCCATCTCATAACTTAGTTATTTCACCCATTTTCCCAACCTTCCACTCTTTCTTCATACAGATCAGAGTTTCTCAAACTTATGCCCTACGAACCCCTATTGAAGTCCCTAAATGGGGTTCGCCCTAAAGTATATCTGCATGTAGAAAATTCTGGTGGGTTATTTAATAAAAGTTAATAAATACAGACATGTTAAAATTTAATAATAAAAGCACAATGTGATAGATGGGCTTAGTTCTTGTAGCAAATTGAGTCGATTTCAGGAGTATAAAATTACTATCGACAATATAAGCTTTAATTTTGACTGAATCAGACAAACCTACGTAAACTTTGCTAAAACTTATCAGGAACCCCCTACCGTAGAACGTGCTCCACTTAGACCACCACCACAACACCTTAGACCACACCCTGTCAAATCTCAAATGCCTGCGCAATTATTACAAAAAAAAACTCAGTAACCCTGGATAATATAGATCAACCTATTTTTAACATAATAATTCGAGTAATACACAAACGTAAATTGAAAATATAAATTACTGTATCCAAAATATTAGCATCGTTCAATATGAAATAGAGAGAAACGCACAGATTTTAAATGGCAACCGGATATATACGAATAAACAGGAATATTATGACGAAGATTCGGCACAAAGTGATCGCAAAGAAGAAGTGGAACTCGATTGGTTTAAAACAAGAAGTTTTCTTTAATAAGAGGTCATATAATCTACATCAATAAAAGTATATGAGCTGAGATACAAATGGAAGATTTACTCAATGTTACTTATTTAGGACAAGTCCATGAATGCCTAGTTGTGGCCAACGCTTGTATAGTACTTTTCTCAAATAATGCGCGGAAATTAAAACTACTTTTCGAAATCGACGAAAAACGAACATTTTTTTTCCGCGTTATAGTGTTCATTTGTTTTTTTTTTTAAACAGCTTTCTATTTGCAAGCCAGTTCGAAGTTTAAATAAAACCATAAGTTACCTCCTTGGTTGCACTATTTTGGAGTAAAAGTTCGTTCTTTTTTAAATTACACGACAGATATGAGTTTACTATGTAATTTATTATTATACAACCTTTGCCGGCCGCTTCTCTCATGTATGTGGCTAGTCCAGCAATATCGATTTATCTCGAAGAAGGTTTTCAAAATAATGCTCATATTTCCAAGCATGTTTGAGAAAATAAGTTTTCACCGCGCCTTTTCATTCCATTTCCATTGCTCAACCATCTTTCTAAAATTACCTAGCCTTTTCATTTGTAACTTTCATTGCTAAAGTCAAACTAAAGTTAGTTATGAATCTCATGATTGTGAATAACTCATTTACATAAATTGTGCTTATTGTTAATCAAATATAAACAGATTACTCAATAACCGGTTTCTATTTTGAATAATCGTCTAAGTAAATATAATATTTGATAATCCTGAAGGTCAAACCTTTACGAATTTGCATTGGAAATGAGGTGGATTTTGTTTGAAGTTCAGAAGAATTTACTATTGGATATCGGCAAGTTACAACTCTTTTATAGCACAGGCAATTTTTTTTTTTATTCTCATACAACTTCAAATAGACCCCCTTTAAATACTCGAATTGAAAGCAAGAAAAGGTTATTGTCCTAGTCCTTTACTACACTTAAGTCCAGATTTTACTCCAGAGATTAACGCGTTCATACAAACCCTTCATTTCTCTAATTAAGTGATTATTATCAACTCTTCAAATCGTAATAACACAAAAACAAACTTTAAGACATATCGTTCTCTGTCACATTTCCAATTTGCTTAAAATTATTGATGGTTTGAAGATTTATTCAAATAGAAGAAAAGAAAATATCGCATTGTCTCAATCATAATGAAGCTAGGTTGACACAACTACCGGCGGGTACCTATAAAACGTAATAATATCGACAAGGAGGTGAGGGCGTTGACCCTAGGAGGCAGACATGGCGGCGAACACCATGGTGTGATTATAGCACACCACGCAAACTAGGCTCTATTACTATCACCCGAAGACCAAAAGTCAACTCTATTGTCGATATAACCACAGTAAGAGCCTACAAGAAAAAAATACGAATCACGAAGTTACACAAAAGAAGTAGCAAGCCATATTTTTTTGCTAAAATGGTTTTTTATTCTACTGCAATAGTAACTAATGAATTTGTAAACATTCTAGACAGTGTTATATAACCCAATAACCTGGAGAAAGTTCCATTGAAACACCAGTTTAAAATCACTGAAAAATGGTTGTCGATAATAATTTGTTTTCAGTAAACTATACTGTGACGTCTGTGACATTAATCCCCCTTTCCCTTATCTAGCACGTCTAGTATACGACTAGACGTCACGCTACTGTCATTATGGCAAGGGGCGGTAGCAAACGGTCCCGTACGCAAACATAAGAGTCCGCAGTCCGCACCGCACTGATACCGGATATCCCATTCCTATTACGCCGAATGAAACGAAACTTCGTGTGGTCACATCGGACGAAGAACCAACCGTCATTGGGCAAACGTATTTTGGAGTAGAGACCGCGTTTAGGCAAACGCAGTGTAGGGCTCCCTGCAACCAGGTGGAGTGACGACCTACGAAAGATGGCAGGCCAGGCAGGAGCTGCTGAGCTGAGAATGCAAAGAGCTATGGACATAGCTCAATGGCGTGATCTATGTTCAGACTCCAGCAGTGGACGTCAACGGGCTGATAATGATGAGGATGATGGATGGAACGGAACTGTTTTAAAAATTTAAACATAATTGTAAAAGATTAACATTTTTCATTAATACAGCTAGTAGCTAGTAGATGGTAAAACTTTGTATTCCATTACGCAATGCTAACGGCAATTAAGACTTAAGTACACAAATCTTATTTGACTTTAACTTGGTAAAACCAAGCTGTGGAAATACAGCACTCATTGAAGATCTAGTAAGTTACTACGTCTTGAAAACAAAAGACCATAACAACCTGTTGGTTAAATTAAAGAAGATCAATGTAATAACCACTTAAGAAATACAAAGAAGCAACTTCATTCCATCCATTTGGCATGACCAGCGCTACGTTTTATAATGATGTTTTGGTTTATTGATGGATACTTATCTTTCAAACAAAATAGAACAAATTTTGGCATTCAAGTCTCTACAGGACACCTGGAGATGGGATCTTAAATAAGTTACGAAAAGAACTGGCAATCTCGTGAAGTTATACCTTTTTGTCACCGTATTTTTTTGTATACATTCATCAAATCGTCATCAACTTCCGAATGCCTGCTTTTACTACTGCTCGATCAATTAAAAGAAGCCTACTAAGACTCTCAATCGATTCTGAATTTTGTTCAACATGTACGGTTTCCCCATTCGAATCATTACGTCTAGCGTTATTCAATTTCACGTTTACTTTTCCATTATGTAAAGTGTAACTTGAGCTCTGCACAACCGTTACACATTGTAGGAGCCGTCGACTGCTTGTCGGCAGCTAACGTACCGTGAAGAACATCCTACAACTTAATCGTTTATCTTGTGGCCAGCGGTCTTACATAGTTCAGGACTAATGCTTTAATAGCGTCAAAGAATTTTGAAATAGCCGGTAATACTTACGGTTTTTTACCCTACTAAACAGGTTTTGGTGGTTTGGTTTTTGGATTCGATAACATCAATCATGATATTCATGATCATACAGTTTCTCAATCTAGAAGTACAAAATATGACAAATTCTAGTTTCTTTCGTTACAAGGTCTTCCGACCAATCTGTAGGATCGATGGCTTCTCTGACTTTCACATGAGCTTCTTGAGATCTGGAGCTGTAAACAGCTCTAGTTCCAGACTATATAAATGATAATATTATATAGTATGTAATTATTTATGTATTTGACTACGATTTTAATTAAGTAAGATAATCTGCCAAATTAGTCCCCTAGTAACTTTCCGTTACTGAAATTACTAATACAGCACCAGCGCACGACGTTTGATCAGATGGTCCAAATTTTAATCTTGTTATGACTGCATTCTACAGTGAATTTACGTTGTGCAAATTCACTAATCGCTGGCCTAGATAAACTGCGCTATCGGACTATCTCGGCATACAAATGGCGCTCGTGATTACAATGTGCATTTTCAATTCTTCACAGTCACAGGATGCGATTTCTATCACCGCTGTTCGTAAAGCCCTATTGTGGCTGATAGAGACAGCTTCTAATACGAAAGGGTAAAGGGTCATAATCCAGAAGCAAAAAGTAACGGTTAATTATTGTGTACGGATGTAGTTTACTGTCGTCACAGTACACCGCGTGCCGACCTACAGAACAACTTGTCAATGACTGCATTTCTAACCACAGCGTTTATTGTTTGTTTTTGTAATCGCTTTTCTGTTTTGTTCCAGCATTGTTTTCTAGTCTAACGATGATTCTAAGATTTGGCTCAGCCAATGTAATTTTTTGCTCATCAGATGGTCAAACGGCGTCTAAGTAGGTGGTTTTGATAAAATATTTGAAGTTGTAATTTGTATGCACAACTACGTTTACGCCGACGGAAGCGTATCGAAGTCGGTCATATTTAAATATAGAGCGCTCAGCGCTTAGCAAGTTTTAAGATCATGAATCGCAAACAACACAAAAATTATATCGACGATGTCTCATTCTATTGTAAAGCCCAAAAGAGAAAAGGAAAATTGACCTAGAATAGAAAATAGACTCCTAGAATCTCCAAGCTTTCGTCAATAATAGTGTTAACTTTCGAAGTTTCGTGGTAGTAGGTACCTAATCCTGATAACGGCAATCCAAGCATCACCTATAGGAGTCTCTAGTCTCCACACTCTGAGCTGGGCGGAGGCGGACGAACTAACAGGCACTTCCCATGCTGTGCCGGTGCGCGGACGAATCCATTAACCCAAATATAGAACCGCGCCCGAACACCTCGCGTGAGCCACAATAATCACTAAAATCCATACAAACGCTTTATCTCGAAGACGATAATTGATTGTGACATAAATGGACAAGAGAAAATTAAGTATCGGCAACTAACTATTCACAAGTCATTAATTACTTTGACTTCACTTGTACCAGCCGATTTTAACTACTCAGGCTTAGCAATGAACTTTGGCTGTCAAAGGTAAATAAATTGTTTCGTTTACTGAATCGTAAGTCCACTTCATTATCTGTACAGAAAAATCAATGGATCAAATGAATGAACAAATGGATCAATGAGATATTTTTACCTATACATAACGTATAAACTGTGGGCCTCACTGAACGCCAACAGGAAGAAAGTCAGGCTATCGGGGAAACAATTTATGTCAGTGCGTGCTATGCACATTGACCATCGCCGTGTGAGCAC
The DNA here is from genome assembly GCA_910589605.1 of Chrysoteuchia culmella. NCBI lineage: Eukaryota > Metazoa > Arthropoda > Insecta > Lepidoptera > Crambidae > Chrysoteuchia > Chrysoteuchia culmella. The sequence goes on from OU342657.1 coordinate 5,056,547, forward strand.
CTAATTAGCCGGTATCGTAATCAAAACGCTCCCTCATGTGAGAATGCTCCCCTCAACACCAACCGCACCGTTATAAATAATAAACAAAACGATCGCTGACACGAAACATGACGCTCCAAACAACAAAAACAAAAGGATATCCGCTCTCAATAGAAATTTTGAAACGCTAATTTTGAGAGCATCAGATAACTTAGTAAATTAGGCCGTTCATCGAAATCGAGAAGTTTCTAAAATATGTATTCCGAAAATTAAGAGTCACTTTTTTCTTCCACACATACTGACTCAACTCTATTTCCAAGAGCTTTCAATCTGGTTATTACCCACATATTACATTAGAGCGACGGGACGTTGTAGTTGATTGACTGACACCCGCACCCCTGGAAAGCCTTGAGCCACCCACCCTCTGGGTGGCGCTATCCAGAGGACAGCTGGGCGTCACTGACCGGACAACCCACAGCAGTTGGCAATACGTTTTATTAGGCTATATCCACGCAATATCTGAGGATATTTTTAGACATATGTTCGTGTACTCAAACATAAAGATTGCTGGAAATGGGGCCAGTGATCGGTTTTTGTTTGTTTTGTCTAATGGACACCGTTAATTCATACTAAGTTCTACTGAAATATGGAAATAGTGTGGGGCACTCGGACAGGTCACCTTGGAACCGTGAATTATTCAACCATAAATACTAATAAACTTCACCCGGTACGATTATTGTTTACAAACTTGCGGAACACTTTTTATAATTTGGTGTGAATTTGGTCATCCACTTAAATAGAATTCACGTCATTAGTTGCACAATATCTATTTCTTCGGATGATAGAAGTCAATGAGATTTAAGCGTGGGTGTGCACTAAACTTTAGAGTAGGATGCGCCTCATTTGTAGCCATCCACGTATATGACTAGACATTATGAGGCCCCTTGTCGAGTGGGGAAACCTTTCTATTGTTTAATGATGTTGAACCACATACAAAAATTCACCATGTTGTTTAGTCCAATGTTGCTGGTTCACGTAAGTTTCAGTAATAAATATAAATATTTCTTACACTGACACCAATTAACCTAGCCCCAAAGTAAGCACTGTAGTGCTTGTTATGGGATGTTGTACTTACAACATCGGAACCTTTTGCATTTCAACCAATAAAAGCCAGATCTTTGAGCTCGGTGATAAGATCGATGTTAGACTACACGAATTTAAATTCCATTGTACCTATATAAATAGTTAACTATCTAATTCCCCTCGGTTGTTGAGCGAGCGTGACAGACTGATAGTAAACAGACCTAGTAACGCTATGACGCAAACGCAATTTGTATGGCGATCGCACCATCTTGACCAATAACCTATTGTTCTAAATTAATTCTCTGACATCAGTCATGCAGAACGAATCATCTTTACAACGCTGAGTCGTGGAGCTAGCGGAGCGTGAAGGTGTCCGTAAGAGTTGGCAACGGACCTCCATCACGGCAGATCAATGACTTTCGCACTTATCAGATCAACGCGTCCTGTAGGCACGTAACCGTCAATTTGTGGCGAGCGTGGATTGTGCGGTGCGTTGATATGACATAAGCGCGGTGACGTCACCGGGCGTCGGCAACGGCGGCGAAGGCCGGCGCTGTTGTTTGCGAGTCGGGCGACCGGTTCTAGACGTATGCACCACGCGTCCCGCGTCGCGAATGTGGCACGCGATTCGTCTCGACTTCGCACTTTATGCACGAAATAGACGCGAGTGGCTGTGGTATTTAGACGCCCGGTGTCGTGGGAGTTCAGACACCAGATTCCCTCATTCGCAAAAAATGTGCCGATTGACAAGCTTCAGAAACTGCCAACTCACACATCTCTTTCAAAATAATCTGCATAAAGGCACACAAAATCTAGTAATGATAAAGAACATTCACACGATCATTAAACATTTGAACTCCGTATAGAGTAAATAGCCACTTACTCCGTTCAGACGGCAGTATGCAGCGACCACACCCATATGCAAGCTCTACGCGATGAACCGATGACGTTATCGCCTTATTCAGGTCAACACAACTGGCACTACTGGCAGTGCCCATAAAAATTATGAGACGGCTATAAAGGAGCAGCTTAATTGTCGTCTGGAGTGCAACTGTGCGCACATTCGACAGTTTACAAATAAAAGTAAGAAGTGATCAAAATACTTCGGAGAAAATCTATTCAACTAAAAATATTCAGCTGAGACGACCATCAACGTGGGTAATTACTTAAATTAAAAACAAACGAAGAAATAGTGCGGGCTGTACTTGAGCAGACCAAAACACATTTTGTTAATGAAGGAATAAAGGAGTGGTAAAATAAAGCTACACGTCCAACGAAACCTGATACTAATTATGGGGGGAACCAATCAATTTTAATCTGTGTAGGGGGAGTCACGTCAACGACAGCCGCACGGGAAAATATTTAATCAGTAATTTTATTGTAGTTCGTCTGGCTAAACCAATCATCTGTTTTCAACTGGTCACGTTACAAACCACAAAATGGCAAGTTTTAATCATAACACCAGCCAGACGTAAACAAAAACTAAATGGAAAAGAGACCTACAAAAAGTTATGATTCTCTCCTAGGGGTTATTGTTATTGCTGGCAACTTTTCGATTTGAAAAAGAGAAAAAAATATCAGTAGGTAGTTATAATAGGCGAAAATAACAGTAAACTGTTCTAAAGAAAAGAAAATAGGTGAGTATTGTGTTCCAGTGCCAGCCGTTCGTGTTAATAATACAGTATGAATAATTCACCATCCATATGAGTTTTACAATGAAATTCTCTGTGCAACAGCGCACGTACTCAATACTACTTTCCATAATATCAATAGAAAATTAGCTTGGAGAAAGCGGATTGACCAATTAGAGTTAGACGAATTGTTCACATCCTGCCTCTACATTAGGTTAGATTAATTGGTGGAATAATTATAACAATAAAGGAGCATTTCTAGGAATGTTTATTAAATCGGTAGGTTGCACACCTGCAGCTAAATATTTGTGCAAATGATTGTAAATTATAGAGTTGTTGATTTTTATTTTAACTTGCGGCCTTTAAGATAGTACCGCCCGACACTGCATTGGATAAGACTATATTTGATGGTGCCAGTTAAAATGATAACAACAAATACTATATTATGATCACGAACACAAAGAAACAAAACATAATCACAGATTTTACCTCATGGAACCTAAAGGGGGTCAAGCTTGTGATCGCGTGAGTGCAATTCTCCGAAGTAAGTTGGAAGTTGGAATGAACGCTTTCATTGTCTTGATGAAATAAAGCTCCATTGTTTTGTAAGCTTATCTTGCGACCTCAGAATTTCTTCATGCAATTAAAATGTTATTATGGAACAAATGAAGACTAAAAGCTTTTAAACTTACAACAACTATACGTCTATTTATTTGTGACCGCTAAATTGACCATGTACACATTACCAAACCTCATCTAGGACACATGTTTTTTTTCTCGTAATTGCAGGAAAAAACTGAACTAGTATTAAACTTCATTATCAGTACGGGGCTTTCGTTCAAGAAGTTTTGGAATCGCTGATCAATTTATATACTTTCCGACCAAGACAATTAGGCGCATGACAAGAATGAAGTTTGAAACTTTTGGCACCTGCAGCCCACTTCTATCACCGCAATTCTCCTTTTACCTGATTATAATAGCGCTACAGTGAATAACTGATTGATTACCACTTCTTGAAATTTTGGTTTTTTAGTAAATTTTTGTAAGTTTTTCTCATCTGTCATGCGCTTATTGTTCTAGTCGGATAGTACTTTCGAAAACGAGAAGTGAGTAGAGAGTTTTGTTCACCAGAGTATGAAACAAAATTAGTAAACAATTATTTTAAGTAGTAGCTACATTCCTGATAGAATATTTCAAAGCAGTACCAGGCAGGGTGACTACAGTTGCCTAGAGAACTTGATTGCTTCAAATTGATGCCCAGCCACCGGCAAATTATTCGGACGAATCAACTGTTCTATTCACTCCGGCCTTTTTGTGTTTATGGCCTTCTCGCGTAATGCCGGCAGTAGCTAAAGCCACACACAAGAACACCGTATAACCAAGTACTAAAGTTCGTTTTAGTATAACATTATAACTGTACTTGGTTTTGTGATTGTACTTGTAAACTTGATACAGAGATGAAAAGATTCGTTGATGGTTATATTTTATGAGTGGCTACTACTATTCGATCGATCTGATGTTTTTTGTTAAGGCAAAGAAATGTAAACTATTTAAGCGTGATTGTAAATCAATTGAAATAGATTGCGTAAATTTAACACAGCTAAAAGAAGTAGGATCGACAAATAAGGAGAAGTAAATGGCTAGACGACACTGCTCAACTTTGCTAGAAATAAACTCCTCGCTTTGATTGAATCGGTAGATATTGCAAAGTGTAGACATAGTTTTGTAAATAGGCACACGCGCATGAGGACTGTAGGGTCTGTAGCAGCTTGATTTTCCAGTTAATTACTAAGTTTATTCCTAGGGACTAGTCTTCACTTCTACAAGAAACAATATTTCGAGATCGAAACTCTGATAGAAAACTCATCATGATATTTTAAAAGTATCTAAATCGAGGTTTGTGGAAGATACAAACTCCTTCGCACACCGCATGCTAGCATTTAAGTAGAAATGTATTATGTATGTACAGAAAGCGGTTGTTACGTGAGCCGGCGAGTGCAAGACATGGACTGGATTCGAGGTCGACGACCCCGATAGAGCGGGACTCAGGACTCTTCAGCCAGAATATTAAGTAAGACCAAGAATCGCCAGTGAAATATATTTCAGAAGTAGTGCTAAATAAGCATTAAATTAAAAAGAAAAAGTTACTTGTAAAGCCATGTAAGGTACACAGCACAGTTACAATGCATCTATTTAGCACAATCGTTGAGTCTGATATCTAGTTACGTAGATACAAGCTGATTGATATAAAAAAATATATGTTTATAAATAAGGCTAAACCAAGAAAAAGTTATCAAACACTTCCTTCAAATGTATGACATTAAGCAAATAGATCCACAATTTTCATCAATAATAGTCATTTTACTCCAATATTACAAACTATGACCACAAGAATCTCTTGACAACAATAGTCAATGCTGGACTAGGGCTTTCTTTTCAACTCCGTGCCCCTTTTGTTAGCACAATTAACGCGTTCACTGCCCAGACGTGAAAGGGCCCCGGACGCCACAGTCAATTTAAACTTTCGGTTCCTTCTGATCTGATTGGATACAGTACAGACGAAATCATTTGGGCAAGTAATAAAACAGTTACTAAATTTAGAGCTTAAGAATCCGAATTTATTTCTTGTAATAAGGAGCTTAAATCATTCAAACTGGGTTTTAATAAAAAGTTATTAAATACCTACTTAAAAACATTAAGATACCCAATATTACAAACGTAAGTTAGTGATAAGGCCGCCAATTGTATGTTTCTCTTTGTTTGTTTTTTCATCATACTATGTTCTGTGTGTACAATAAAGTATAAATAAATAAATAAATAAGTAAGTACGAATAGATTCTTATAAAAGTCAAATCAAACATCATGCTAAATTATTATGAATAGAGAAGGACCTTTGTGTAGCTAGCCATCCGTAATTCGTCGGTTTGGCTTATAGTTCTAATTTTAACTCTCTATAAACGTAAAGCCGGATTCCAGGGGCACTGACTAACAACGATAACAGCCCTGAAAATATTTTAGAAAACCTAAAGAAGTAATTAAATAAGAATAATAAGTATGAATAGGGGGTCTTGCTTGATTATAGTTTGAGAATTTAGACCTTAAGCCACAATAAATAATGTATTATAGAAAAACATTTATTCTCTTTTCATTTTAATGTTGTTTTATAACTATAATGATTCAATGAAAAAACAGGTAAAAATAAAATTAATATAATACGGTTAAAGTGAAAATATTTTTAGAAGTGACGCAAAAATGATATCAGAATAAGTCCTTGCAAGTCAGACAAGCTTAATTATTGAGCAAATAAAATGTAATATTTGTTAGTGCTTAGGTTGTGTTTCAGGCTTTTCTATGCTCCGTAAATATTATAAGTTAACGATGCATTGTGTTTACATGGCAACGCAAATCTGTTATCGCATTGAAGGTTACATACACTTGTCCCCATTTCAAATTACTAACTCTATATAAGGCAAATCGATCGCTAATTCACTATCGTAAAATAAAATACAGCAATTAATACTGATATCAATTTCGTCTCGATTAAAATTAGGTGTAGGCCCACTTGATACGATTGTGTCATAGAGTTGGTATGACTGGGGGTCAATTAAAGGGGTCATCAGACAAGCGAGAGATAACCCTAGTCTCGAACATCTTTAATAACTCTTTATTATTTGGGGTGGAAGCGTAGACAAGAAGACCTGAGTGATAGTTAGTTTTTTTACAATCATGACCTTCATTTCACCTGTTTTTCAAACACGTGAAGATCAAAGACCTAAACAGGGATTCTACACAGGGAATTTAGAACGTCTCCTACAGACTACTGGCTATTTTGTTCCAACTGTCGAAAAGGACTCGGAGAAGAGGATTTGATTATAACTTTAGAGACTAAGGCCAGTATTCCAGAACGCAACTCAAGCAGTGATCTCTACTCAAGAACAGTTAGGAAGGGACGCACTTATACATCGCATGTAGCGACGTCCCTTTCTAACTGTACTCAACTGCTTGAGTCACGTGCTGATACGGGCTTTACATTACGGTATGCTACAGAAAATTATTTAATTATTTGATATTTTATTATTATCCCCATTACGTCTTTATCACATCATGTAAGGCACGTTAAGTACAGATAAAGTGTAGCTAGCTACTCTATTCTATCGTATCGTATTCGACTAATCGGTGTTACGAAATAAATTCACTTTCAAATTAATGAACACCGATAAAAGTTCAAACTTTAACATAAGTCCAGTCATCGTCCATATTTAGCTTACACCCACTGCCTTATAAAACATCAACAAATATCATTTTGAGCTGAACTGAACATCCAAATCAGATGTTTGACACTGTAATGATCATTCAATATGAGAAGCTTGTTGATGACATCATATTTTTTTTTAACAGATGAGGCTGACTATTATCGTTCCGGTGTCTATAGACTGAGTCACTAGTTCACTCAGGTACCTGTAGATCGTGTACGAGTACTCCACTCACAGTATGAACGGGCGTGGCATTATTTATTAATGTGCTGATCATAGTTTACGTAACATGCACGATAACTTTATAATTGATATCATTTTACAAGTAATTATATCCATAAAAAACTTAAGGACTATTTTTAAGATCTCGTAATTACATTATGTGAAACGGTAATATAATCACAAATTAGATATGACATCACATTCCATTGGCAGAATCAAATATACTGCTGCAGTATATGATATCATCGACCACAGACGAAACAATCAACATGACTCTAATCTTTAAAACCTTGAACACTACTTCGCAAGACCTGAATAAACAGTCGCTATAGCTATGTTAAATTTTTTATTCTGAAATTGTACAGAACAAGTTTCAATAGTGCAATCGGTAAATAATATGAATATAGTAGAAGACTACCATATAAATGATATCAAGGTCTTAAGCTTTCCATCGTTTCGTGTTTTTACAAGTCTGTCGCATAATCCAGACTAGGCAGTTGTACAGCTTCGGTCTGGGAATTTGGTCCAACGTAGTGCGGAAGGAGGTCACGTCTGGAGATCGCTATTGACCCAAGTTCGCTTGACGAAGGCCACGTCATAGCGAAAAGATATTAATGACAGCTTATTAAATATCACGTTAATCTACTTGGTGGAGTGAAAGCACCATTAGTATAATTTAGGAATATTATAGGGAATAGGCAATAGTAGATATAAAATTAGTTGAATAGGTTTTGGGTCGGTTGGATTTTATTTTAATTGATAAGCAATTTTGAACTTGCCACATGGAAGGAACAGGTGAATGAAGTCTTTAATTTGGTACGACTTTGATAAAAAAATTATTTAAAATAAAAAGGCAACGAAGGTCGCCCACCGCGATGTCTCTTCAAATGCAATGTTTGCATGCTAGGTAAAATACAACAATATTAGATCTTTCTTATTATGCAAGTACATTTTTATATGACAAAATTGATAAAATATAAGGTTCAACTTCGCAAGTAAAACCCTATTGATCCTTAAATGAAGCCATGAAAACCGGAAACCTAGGCCATAAGTCACGAAGCATGGAGGTGATTTCCTTCAAAACACGTACCAAATACCAACGAAGACTATCTCATTTCTGCTCATCCAAGAAAAGCACGTACACTTCACAGAAGTCCTGGAAAGTTGAGAGCACAAACACACTATAACACGGCACACAGGCGCGCGTCGTGTCTCGCACCGCACGGAATGAGCTGTGAGCCGGAATATCGATCGCACTCCTGGCGCCGGCGGGCCGCATATCCCTATTGCACGCACGCCCCTCCCCAAGCTTGCCAGTTTGCCACCCTACTAGTGAGTTACATTTAGCAAGGGAAATAATTTAAACCCTTATAAAACTGTCATTACACCACACTTGTAATAGTTCCTCGGCACTAGAAGGAATGCGGATAAAAAAGTACCGCATTGCCCAACAAAAGTGCAAGTTGCCAAAGTTTAACAGGGAGATTAATGCCGAAACTGGGAACACCCGAACACCCTATCTACCTACTTTTAAACCCCACCTACAATGACCTTGTGGCGAATCGCAATCTCCTTAGGTTTATACCAAAGATGAATCTTATACAAACTCATTACTTAAGATATCTAAATCTGGAACGACGTGGATGCCACCCTTTGACCTTATTAAGCTACCGACACTCCCTCTCTTGATTATGGTATACTCCACAAAATGATATTTGAATAGTACCTTGTTTTGGAGATTAGAGTCATAATGAGCATGGTAGAGCTTGAGAGAGGGTGAGAATTGCTGTATTTTTATTCTAATAAGAATTACGCAATTGTATATAAGTACTCAAATATAAGGTTGCCAGTAAGAAATCGCTTTTAGCGATAAGGCCGCCCATTCTATGTCTCCTTTGTGTTTGTTCCTGTAGATAGGTTCGGTGTCTACAATAAATGAAACTAAATAAATTAGTATGTTGAAATCAATAGACCCCTTAGAGTCCGTGTGAGCAGGATTGAGAACCACTGTTTTAATATTTTTGAAAATATTGACAATGAAATGATAAATAAATGGTTCACTTTTTTTAAGTAATTTGTCAATTAATTTGTCACTAGTTGAAGAAAGCAAATTACTAATGAAATAGGTATTAATTATATTTTTCATTATTATGCACAAAAAAATGATAGTTTATATACTTTAAGGATTTGAATTTTTAAGGATTCCCATCGGCTTCCCTTTTAGGAATCCCACCAGACCAACCCACTATACAGTTAAGAAATTTTTTGGTGAAATTGGTCCGGCTTAACTTTGCCATATTTCAACCCCTCGCCACTGTTAGTATGACTATTATAGTGAAATGGTATATAAAATATTATACACAAAATTGTCAATGGTCATCAAACAAAACCTGTTTTAATATTTTTAATGAAACAAATTCTATTATAATGGTATTATTTACTAATGTCAAACATCTTATCCAACTCCTTGGCATAAACAAAATGTACTTCTAAAACCTTATCTTTGAAATTATAAGAAGCAATATTGTAAAAACAGGTGGATTTTTGTGATTACCAGTGTTAATTAAAATTTTAATTTATTCCATCCTGGATCCAATGGTACTGTGAGCAGGATTACTATGTTGTATTTATAAAGAGTAAATATAATAAGGATGTATTGATTGACTTATTTTCGTTTGGTAGTTTCAAAGACGCAACATTTAATATTTTAATCAAACAGGGTTTTTATAAGGAATTAACCTTTCAGGCCCTGGATTATGAGAGACACAATAGATCTTCCATTATTTTCTGGACAGTGGTGTTTTTTTGGGTTTAATGAATTAATTATTAGTAAATAAAACAACTTTTTAGCCCAAACTGTATGGTGTAGCCATTGAGATTATTCCAATTACTTATAGTACCTGTCTTCTTCCCACAGGTTGCGTAGTTTTAAACTCATACATTTTAAAGGTAAATTCAAAATTTTATTGTTGAATACATTTTGTAATCAATCTTTTCGAAAATATGATTGTTATCATTGTGTGAGTTAGCTTCCTAAATTAAAAAAACATTTAAAAATGGGACTTCTTTTATTGTTCCATGTTACATATTTTGGCCCTTTTTATGGTACATATTTTAGCTATTGTTATTGCATATTTTGGGCTTTTTTTGTTGCATATTATCCTGTCTCTATTAATAAACATGGCTGCTCCAGGTTTCACAATAAGATTTCTGTTAAATCAAATAGATACATCCTAAGATTATACCACAAACAAATATCAATACAAATCTAATCTAAAAATCCAAATATTTTGGATAGGTATTCGGATTTTTAGATTACATTTGTATAGATATTTGTTTTTGTTACCAAATCATGCACATATGGCTGAACAGTTCTGAATGGGCGCAAAAATAGCTTATACCTTAATATCAATAATATTAGAAGCAAGAAGGATGAATGAACATGACACAATAAAATATATGAATACACACACACACATCATTATTAAATTCATAATTTGCTAGCAGGACACTGGTGTACAGAAAACAATAGAATATCTATTTTGTCTCATAACCCGGGGCTTGAAAGGTGTGTGTCAACTGTATCAAAGCAAATGATAATGTAATAACTAAACATTTTATTTTTGAAGAACTCTGAGAAATTAAGTAATGTCTGATGATATAACTAAGGCAAACTTACTCTTATAGCTAGTCTATAAGAAAAAGTCCCATGTGCATTAGACAGCAAGGCCTTAGGCATGTTGCATGCTCCACAGAAGACTGTTGCCTTGGCAGAACACACTAGCAAACAGTTTCTATAGCAATACACAGATCTCATTGAGAATTCTCTTTTATCCTGTACTATACAGACAGAGCTATGAATGACAAGTCGTTTAGCATAATGTACTGATTTTGTAGTTGATGAAAGATGTCCCTATCTTTATTGCAAAAAGGAACAATTAAGCAATAGCGTTCTATCAGTTAAAAAGTAGTCTAAGTTCAGCCCATGTTTATGTGTACTCTGTAAACTTTACTACGACAAACTTAGAATACAAGTCTTAGGTCACATCCTGTTTTATCGAGGTGCATTGCATGTGATGATTTTTTAAGTGCTCCATGAAAAAAGTGCAAAGCAATAGATTAAATGATTGATCTTATTTTTTACTATCAGTCAGTCATACATTAGTTTAATTAGGCATATTATAACTGCTCAGAATATGCCTAATTAAACTAATACATGATTAAATTTATCAGATTTTCCTGAAAATTCAAAGGTTTCACAGTGAATTTTAACATCATTTTAATCAAACAGTTTCAAGTAAATTTTGATATAACCCTAGTTTGAGTTCAAGCAACTCCCCAAACTAGTTTATAAATTAAATCAGGTTACGGGGCAGCAAAAAGGGCAGTAATACCCGATCTAAGCCGACGCAAGCAAGAGTCGAGACTTCTAATCTAATAGAAACCCAATTATTTTTGTACAAACCTACTAACTTTTTGTGAAAGTAATTTGATAGACTGAAACATACCTTTTACTGCGTTTTCAGGAAATCTATTCCGGTTCTGTTACACATAAATTCGTCGGCACACACAATATTACACTCGTTTGCTTTGCGGGAACTATGACCAATCGTCCCGGAGCCAGTAGGACTTTTCACGAGTTTCACGACACAAACACTTTATTGACAGTATATGAAAAAGTCACCGGTTTATAAAACATTACATTTCACGCAATAATATTTCGTACAACCACAAATTCACATCAATACAAGAATAGCTCCACAATCATCCGTGACTGCGAGTACGAGCACGGCTTCCAAGGCAAGGCAAAAGATCGCCGCGAACGAAAGCAAGCATCACCGCTTCACCCACCTTTTGGAACACGTCATAGACTAAAGATCGGAATATGGAAATGTTGTTGTTTCTGCTAAGGCTGATAAGTTTCTTGCGGCCGTTCTTCTTATCAGTTAAAAGATGTCCTGAATGGCTGGTAGGGAAAAAAAATGTTGGACTATTCGAAAGTACTTATCTATAAGTCTATTTGAATAAAAATCTTTGACTTTGACTTTGACTTTGAATAGAATAGAATAGCAGACTAGGAGCGGGCGTTGTAAAGACGAACCGTTTCAAAGGGCCGTTTATGTTCCGCGACGATGAAACCGTTTTACGTTTCTAAATTTTTACTTGTTTTATTTGTAATTTGTACTTAAAACCTACGTTAATAGAGTCTAGATCGCAATGAAACCATCGCGACGACATCGTTCGTTCGTTCGTTCGCATATGGACCGGAACAATTGTATCAGAATTGACAAATTATAATATAAACTGATTTTTATATTATACTACAGAGTAGACTGTAGTATAATACGTAGTACTGTAGTACGGCATCTCGGCCATGCGCGGCTGCAATCACAGCCGAAGCAAATAAAGCTCGCAAGTACCGGGATTTGGGTGAGACATCCATTTTCCTTCCTTTTGCAGTCGAGACGATGGGCCCTTGGGGACCTAGCGCAAAGCTATTTTTAAAGGACATAACTGCTCGCCTGTTCTAAGCAACGGGCGACCGGAGAAGTGTGCAATTTCATCTCCCAGCGCATAAGTTTGGCCATTCAAAGGGGCAACGCTGCTAGTCTTTTGGGTACCTTGCTTCGAACAGGAGATTTAATCAAAATATTTTACTTAAAAAATCTCGTTTGTGTAAAGATAAAAATGTTCTATATATATTGTAATAATATAAATTCTAAAAAGAGTAGACTGTTGCTGGTAGGTAAATCATAAAAACCTGTCTTGTCTTGTCTGTTTCTTTTCATTCTTTGTAAACACATGATGTCATCTGTTGAAGTTTAGGGAAGTGCAATATGCTTTGTTTTGTCTATTGCACTTGATGGGAATTGATTGATTGTGACATTGTGACATTTAATCGATACCATTAAGATACTTTTTAAAATTCAAAAACTTATAAGCTTAAAACGAGGTAGTAGGTAAATAATCAATTTTAAAAATGTTTCGTACAGTCAAGGCTAAAATATAGATATACAAGTATATAAGTACTCATCTAAAGTCCCATAAAATTGTATTTTCTAAATTCGAATAAATATGTATACAATATTGGAAACATAAATAAATAGACCGTGGCCATTAGTATATAAGCAATCGAAAACATTTTAACTATTTACTGAGGTACATTAATATTTAAACATTCAAAATATTTATGGATTTACAGTACTAGGTCGACTACAATCAAAACAGGTTTCAAAATTCAATTTTTACAATCCCCGAAAAGAGTGCCTACCTGTCAATAATGTTTTATCTATTTCATTTGACCTCATCAGTCAAGCAAACAAATCTTTAATTAATGACAGATTTTCACTGTTTTTGAGAAAGGCTAAGCGCGCACTACGATTTTTTTACAACAAATGACGAATCTCTGAACTTGTATACCTTGACTTTGAGTAATCCTCCAATTTCTATGTGTTGAATGGAGATGGAGCTCTTTATGGAATACTGTATATAAAGAACCAATGTTCTACAATCAAATGCACATACGGCATTTGTCAAAGTATGTTTACAAACAATGGCGTGGTCATACTCGCTTGTGAAATTGTAGCAGTCGATGTGAAGGAAAGGAGCAGGTGTGAATAATGAAAATCATTTCATATGATTTTCACATGCTATTCATGATATGTTCCATACCTAGTAGTATATTTTAAAGGGCCCTGCCAGAATACCAGCGTTGCGGGACACGTTTTGTGTCGCAGCCAAATGGTTAAATTATCCATCTGATTGGAAGGCTAGCCCGTTAATTAAACGCCGGCATTCAGGTGAATACCTAGGCCTATCGTTGATTTAACTAGGATCACTTAACGTTCAACTAGTTGTCTTATTATAAGTTAGCTCTTTGAAGATGGCTGACGTTATTCAGCCACGTGATATAAGTTAAGTTTATTTTTTTGCCACTGGGGTGCTGGTAGCCTTAAAACAAATATGGCGTCAGATAGCTCGCATCAGCTAACAATTTAATGTGCTTTGTTTTCGTTTCAACATAACATACGTTTATTATTTTATTATATGTTTTATTAAAATCAATATTGATATAATAAAAAATGTGTGGTAAAAATATGCCTGATAATACTCCGCCGTTACAAGTTTTCACATAAAGTCCGAGTCTATAATGACATCTCATTCAATGAGATGGCTAAATATGACGTTCAGCCAAGTCGTTAAATGTTTCATTCAACGACTTGGCTAGTTATCCCTTAGCCTTTTCTTTAAATGCCTGCGTTTAATTAACGGGGTAGCCCTCCAATTGAACGGCTGATTTAACCAGTTGGCTGCGACATAATACCTACGTATCTTTGATCTTGATTGTACGTAGTATGCTATTTTCAATTATATACGACAGCGGATTTCTTATAACATAAACCTAATTTTAGTTTAGAGCGTACGTATTCATTAACAATGTTTCAAATGATTTTTCTTTATAATCATCGTCAAAACAGAACAGAAGCACAGTTTAACTCTAAACATAATAAACAGTTGTTGCACTCGGCCAATATGACGCGCTGTAGTTGAGCCTAAAACATTAGCGAGCAAGCGTTTAGCGACACTAGCGACGCATATCAATGTGAGTGCGTCATTTCGGCCGTTTGCACGCAACGCAAATACTGAACTGTGATAGAAGTTAGGAAAATAACGACTATTTATCCGAGAAAAACTTTAAATAAAAAAATCTTTATTCAATATCATTTATTCAGTCTAGGCTGTTGCAAGCACTTATGAACTTCAAAGAAGCTACGCAATCGGTTTAAAAACTTTACGGTGGGAGAGCTTGTTACGAGGAGAAACTCGTCAAGGGTTATTTTTTTCTCCTTGTTTTATTTCATAAAGAGTCGTCAAATTGAAAAGTGACCTTAATCACATCGGTAAGTTCAATTTTCTGCACAAAATATAATTACATTTTATGGTTATCCTAACCGTAAACAATTTTCAATAGACAACACATGCTATTTTTCATGAGCACATTTTTTGAAGTGAAAACTTCTTTAGCGGCATTGTGCACATCAGAGTTTTAAATTTTTGGGATGGGTAAAAATTTTAAAAGGGGCACACATGACCCTGATCGAAAATTCGTAAGACCATAATAACCGTTGACCTATTTCAAATTACATAAAGTCTCACACCTGAAAGATCTACGTATATTAGTTAATAACAACATTATATAAAGAACTCTCATTACTACCAACTTTGATATTGATGCCAGGTCAGTTTTAATGGATTTACCTGCCAAAGTTGGTCTCCGTTATTATCATCTTTTTATAAAGTTGTGGTCAAGATATAGTGGATTTTGATCGTTATTTTCGTTTAAGCGGCTTTCACTTCTGCCGGCACTCCCAGAGTACAACCCGTTGTTTTATTTCGTCATGAGCAATGTTCTGCCTGAAATTTACCTGAAATAATGATTTTAGAAGTTGTTTGTAATTTCGGTCAAAGCAATATTAAAACGGTTTTAAGCCATTGAGCTATTTTATTTAGTACAATAATGCCTCACCACAATGTTTTGAACACACGTTAAAAATTCTTCATTTAATAAAAAATGTTAGTAAATTCAATGAATTGATTTATTTCATGTTTAATCGAAAGAATCGATGGTTCTTGTGCAGAATTGAAACAATACAACACTATCCAGCACTATTCTGTATATTATCCGTCATAGACAATGAGTATGGATGGATGGACACGTTCCATTCTATGTAATTTGTCAGTGGCCGCGTTATGGAGTATTTAATTTTTTGAGTGGTGTTAACTGCTATATAATCGTATTCATTTGACAGTTCATATTGAATAATATTAGATGTCATTCCATACAAATTGCAAATTGTAGCCGATAAAATACGATATGAACTGTCAAATTAATACGATTACCATAAGTAAAGATTACCATAAATCGCACCTCTGATTAAAAACGATCTAGCAGAGGGAAGAAAACAAAACTACTAAACCGATTTCAAAATTTAAAAAAACGGGACCAACTTGGGAGCAACTCCGATGTTATTACGTTTGAATCAAATTGAGTCAAACCATATGAACGAGTTTGTGTCAAACCGCTTGACCGAAAAACCACAGTTTTTTTCAAGATTTCTTAAAAACTCCTAAACCGATTTCAAAAATTCACAACTGAATCATTTCTATTGATTCAGGCGTTCTCGAGTAATCGGTGAACATTGGTACATAAAAGACCTCCTCCTTTTCTGAAGTAGGTCAAAAAGTAACAATTAGTAACAAAACGTCGTACCTAAGTAGGTAAAAGTTACAATCGTAAATATCGTAAATCGAAAACGTGAGGGAAATAGGTAAGTAAGTTAATAGGAGAAATAAATACGAATTTAATTTTAATTATGATTAGGTATTTAATCTTCCTGTAATGTCATACATAATAATTATTATCCGAGCATATCACAACATATTTATTTTACTTACATACTTAATTCATTCATTCATTACAAATATCCGAATTATGACTTACTTATCTGCCGCACTCAAAGACGTTACCTACCCAATTATATTATTAATATATTTTTAATTTCTGTTATGTTGTTATAAAAGAAGAAAGTTGCAACAAGAGACGTAATTGTTGCTCAAAGTTAAATAACGTCTCTAAGTATGGCAGTTAGATGCTTAAGTTTAATTATGTAACTTATACATATTTCCATAATCTATTTGTCGAGGTAGTGCTAATGAAATGCATCAATATAATTAATACTAAGTACTTATGAAAAGCTTTTGTTATTAACATTATACTTTTTAGCATTACATACAAAAACTTGTATTGAGTACTGTCAATAGCATTTGTATTTATATAGTTTGACATATTGACCTTGGGCGATACATATACGGCCAACAGCAAACTTATTATGCTTAAAGTTTTCCAATCGACTTTAATCTTTAAATTGTAGAATGTTGGGTTCAAATTTGAGAATTTGGACAGTTCTGTAGTCTGATCCGCTTAATTGTATACCTACTCATTATTAATTTAAAAAGTTTGTTGTATCATTATCATTATTAATTTAAAAATTGTATACTCATTGACGGCGATGATTGTAACCACCTAGATTCGATGTCGTATGCTTCGCATTTTGCTTTTCCATCAACAGTTGATGAAAACGCAAAGCGCGAAGCATACGATAGTTTTACGACGTTTACCGACATTAGCATCCGATAGTTTTCGGAAAAAGTTGATAGTTATTATCAACTTCTAGGGATACAGTCGTTGGAACGGTTTTCGCTGGAATCCGGCGGGGCTAAATTATATATCTTTGCAACAGCAACGCGACAGTAGTGCGGCCTCTACCGAACAAACGATGAACTACAACGTACATTCATTTAGTTCCTGTTATTGCTACCAAATTGTTTTTGGCGCTAGGGTCATAGCAACGCGCGGCGTCTCACTCTCGCCCCTAGGTAGGAGGAGAGAGTGAGACGCCGCTATACGAACCATCAGCGAGCGATTAGCCAGCAATCACATACGTAATACCATTTTTATTCAGGCGTTCCGCAGCGATCGCGCGATAGTTGCTAATTTGTAGGTAATAGCCCCGCGGGCCGGTCCTCTGTATATTACGTGACATTACATAATGTACTGTCAAAAAACGCAAGGTGCATAATGCAGAAATAACTTACAAACTAAATAGTGGATTTACCACTTCAATAAATAGCTTAAAGCAGCTCGCCCACCACTGAAAACGCTGAGCGATTTGTATAGAAAAAGTATCAGACAGACTTCAACACTGAAAAGTCTAGTTACAGTCACGGACGTTGCGTTATAATAGTTCCGGGTCAACCGACCACCTCTAGCTAGGCGATATTTGCGTGAGCTCAATTTGGACAGTCGTATTGTGCCAGGTTTCTATAACATTAACGGATTTATGGTTTATGAGTTTTTGAATTTTTCAATGCTATTTTTATACGTATGAGAAATTGCCATCTGAGAATTCACTTGTGGCTGAGTTGATATTTTCCAATATTTTTCTATTTAAAATTTATCATAAATACTAACGGATTGTGTGGCTGCGGACAGTTAAATTTTGACATTTCTTCTATGTAGAATGTGTCAAAATATAACCGTGCGTAGCTAAAACAATCCGTTAGTATGTTAAAGAAACCCGGCATTAAGCTTACGACGTCACTCACTGGTAGCCGCCGTTCAAGGGATTTTGCGTGGGAAGCAACTTTAGCGATGAACGCTACATAAAGTCGCTGATAAAAGCTCATTTGCGATTGTCGTAGCTACCTACACTGCAAGGGTGGGTGAACTGCTCAACTTTGACTGTTCATGCACTGCCATGCGCCACGTAGTGTCATGCAGATTTTAGACTGCTATCCCAGAATTCTCGTACAAAAAGGCGGTGCGTAGCTTTATCAACAGGTCAACGCAGATGAATTCAGTTTGCGAATTTGCTGCCCATGAAACTTTGTTCCGAGTAGTTGTAAGCAAGAGCCCACTGTGCCGGAGGGTAAGCCAAAACAGACATTAAAAATATAAAAAAAAAATGGGGCGTGGCAGTATATGACCTTTCTATAGCACTAACCATAAATGTAGAATAAATTAACCAATCTACTTTATTCTACCCATTCCATTACCCACTTTCAGTACAAAGACTGATTTTGATCAACCAGTAGTATCAAAAGCACCACCTCAAAATGATTGCAAATCATATAACTTATCAAATAAATACGACATTATCATTAAAAAAAAACATATACAACTAGAGTAGAAAAGCTTTGGAAATAAGCACGCTTTGAAGTACAGTACAGTCTTATAAGTGAATAAAATTAAAAGGGATCCGACTCCAAAAGTTCGTAAAGATCTTACATTACGCTGTAGTAAAATATACCTAATATGAAATCAGATTAACATTGCTTAAAAGGCTCTGGAGTAAGGCCAGTTATTGCTGGAAGACGAATGATGATCCAAATATGGACTATCGGTGAGCAGTAACTTGCTCCCACTAAGTCCGGAACTAGAGCTTTCGCTAGACGAGAACATACTTTTGCTTCCAGTATAGAACGATAAAGATGTATGCAACGGTTCCCTGCCTAATCGTCTTCTCGCTCTAACTAAAGAAATGAAGGCTACCGCAATAGCGCATAGGAATATGACCCCTAAGACGCAGAAGGCTAAGGCCATTTTTCCTGGAGAGAGGCAAATTGTCTTATCCCCTGGGGAGAAACCTCTCACGAACTGGTCTTCTTCCGTTTCCAGTCTTCTCGACCCTGGAACAAAACCATGTTAAATAATGTCACATATAGAAATCCGATAGATATCAATAATTTATTAAGATCAAAACAAGACAGAAAGCAAGATGGTTTTTTTCGGATTACTTACAACTAATATTTGATAATAAATGAAATAGTAGAATCATGGTAAACGCTCTGGTCCTCCTACCTCTGATAGAAGCTTCATCTTCCAGCTCAATGTTAGGTGCTAGAACCTCTATGCTGTTATAAACCTCCAATCGCTCAATGACGACACCTTTCGCATCTTTATCCAGGCGAGCTTTCCTTACTAAACCGTCTTTTGTTTGCTGAGGCTTCTGTAGCATTTTGCAGTCTATCGGTGGACAGTGGCCTTTACAAAGTTCTATACCACAAGTCAAGTGCAGTTTAGATCGATCAGGAAACTTGAAGGCAGCAAACGTTGTGATGGCATGTTGATACGTCATAATATTCTTTAGCATGTAATCAGGATCTGTCTTGAGCAGTTTGATGTTGCTGTTTTCTTCGATGTTACGAAGTGTATCAGCTGGTTCTAGATCTAAAAAGTCGATTTCAGTGCTTTTGTGTTTGTGCTTGTGGATAGACGGTTTGTTGAAAATGGTTTCGTCGATGGGACATCCAGCCTCGTCAAGAAGTCTTTGAGATGCTTCGCCGAGGCCGTCGTGGGCAACGCAGTTTGTCACGCGAAGGCCGACTCCAACTGTGAAAAAATAAAGTGTATAAGTTAGCAGTATTTCTTGCGGTTATGTCTGAATACTATATGGCTGTAGAGCAGTTTCATTAGCTATTTTATAAAAGAACTAGAGAAACCAACATCAGTCTCAAAAATACGGTATCGAAGATCCGACGATCAAGACCGCGAGAGCCCCTGGATGTGGGAAGGTGCAGGATGTGGGCAGCGCAGGACCAATCGTCGTGGAGATCTTTGGGGGAGGCCTATACCCAGCAGTGAGTGTCATGTTCACGTGGCTGACGATAATGTACTATGGCGATGGCATCCTCACCGGGCAGCGTGCACTGTATGAGCAGGCGCGTGGGCTGGCCGACCTCCACTGCTCCATACCCAGCAGCGGGTGTCATGTTCACGTGGCTGATGATGATGTACTATGGCGATGGCATCCTCACCGGGCAGTGTGCACTGTATGAGCAGGCGCGTGGGCTGGCCGACCTCCATGCTCCATACCCAGCAGCGGGTGTCATGTTCACGTGGCTGACGATGATGTACTATGGCGATGGCATCCTCACCGGGCAGCGTGCACTGTATGAGCAGGCGCGTGGGCTGGCCGACCTCCACTGCTCCATACCCTGCAGCGGGTGTCATATTCACGTGGCTGACGATGATGTACTATGGCGATGGCATCCTCACCGGGCAGCGTGCACTGTATGAGCAGGCGCGTGGGCTGGCCGACCTCCACTGCTCCATACCCAGCAGCGGGTGTCATGTTCACGTGGCTGACGATGATGTACTATGGCGATGGCATCCTCACCGGGCAGCGTGCACTGTATGAGCAGGCGCGTGGGCTGGCCGACCTCCACTGCTCCATACCCTGCAGCGGGTGTCATATTCACGTGGCTGACGATGATGTACTATGGCGATGGCATCCTCACCGGGCAGCGTGCACTGTATGAGCAGGCGCGTGGGCTGGCCGACCTCCACTGCTCCATACCCAGCAGCGGGTGTCATGTTCACGTGGCTGACGATGATGTACTATGGCGATGGCATCCTCACCGGGCAGCGTGCACTGTATGAGCAGGCGCGTGGGCTGGCCGACCTCCACTGCTCCATACCCAGCAGCGGGTGTCATATTCACGTGGCTGACGATGATGTACTATGGCGATGGCATCCTCACCGGGCAGCGTGCACTGTATGAGCAGGCGCGTGGGCTGGCCGACCTCCACTGCTCCATACCCAGCAGCGGGTGTCATATTCACGTGGCTGACGATGATGTACTATGGCGATGGCATCCTCACCGGGCAGCGTGCACTGTATGAGCAGGCGCGTGGGCTGGCCGACCTCCACTGCTCCATACCCAGCAGCGGGTGTCATATTCACGTGGCTGACGATGATGTACTATGGCGATGGCATCCTCACCGGGCAGCGTGCACTGTATGAGCAGGCGCGTGGGCTGGCCGACCTCCACTGCTCCATACCCAGCAGCGGGTGTCATATTCACGTGGCTGACGATGATGTACTATGGCGATGGCATCCTCACCGGGCAGCGTGCACTGTATGAGCAGGCGCGTGGGCTGGCCGACCTCCACTGCTCCATACCCAGCAGCGGGTGTCATATTCACGTGGCTGACGATGATGTACTATGGCGATGGCATCCTCACCGGGCAGCGTGCACTGTATGAGCAGGCGCGTGGGCTGGCCGACCTCCACTGCTCCATACCCAGCAGCGGGTGTCATATTCACGTGGCTGACGATGATGTACTATGGCGATGGCATCCTCACCGGGCAGCGTGCACTGTATGAGCAGGCGCGTGGGCTGGCCGACCTCCACTGCTCCATACCCAGCAGCGGGTGTCATATTCACGTGGCTGACGATGATGTACTATGGCGATGGCATCCTCACCGGGCAGCGTGCACTGTATGAGCAGGCGCGTGGGCTGGCCGACCTCCACTGCTCCATACCCAGCAGCGGGTGTCATATTCACGTGGCTGACGATGATGTACTATGGCGATGGCATCCTCACCGGGCAGCGTGCACTGTATGAGCAGGCGCGTGGGCTGGCCGACCTCCACTGCTCCATACCCAGCAGCGGGTGTCATATTCACGTGGCTGACGATGATGTACTATGGCGATGGCATCCTCACCGGGCAGCGTGCACTGTATGAGCAGGCGCGTGGGCTGGCCGACCTCCACTGCTCCATACCCAGCAGCGGGTGTCATATTCACGTGGCTGACGATGATGTACTATGGCGATGGCATCCTCACCGGGCAGCGTGCACTGTATGAGCAGGCGCGTGGGCTGGCCGACCTCCACTGCTCCATACCCAGCAGCGGGTGTCATATTCACGTGGCTGACGATGATGTACTATGGCGATGGCATCCTCACCGGGCAGCGTGCACTGTATGAGCAGGCGCGTGGGCTGGCCGACCTCCACTGCTCCATACCCAGCAGCGGGTGTCATATTCACGTGGCTGACGATGATGTACTATGGCGATGGCATCCTCACCGGGCAGCGTGCACTGTATGAGCAGGCGCGTGGGCTGGCCGACCTCCACTGCTCCATACCCAGCAGCGGGTGTCATGTTCATGTGGCTGACGATAATGTACTATGGCGGTGGCATCCTCACCGGGCAGCGTGCACTGTATGAGCAGGCGCGTGGGCTGGCCGACCTCCACTGCTCCATACCCAGCAGCGGGTGTCATGTTCATGTGGCTGACGATAATGTACTATGGCGGTGGCATCCTCACCGGGCAGCGTGCACTGTATGAGCAGGCGCGTGGGCTGGCCGACCTCGACGGTGGCGGGGCCGGGCGCGGCGGGCGCCAGCTCCATCCAGGCGCGCGCCGCCTCCATCAGCTGGTCCCGCTGCTCCATCATCGCTGCGTTCTCGAAACCCTGGCGGTTTCGACCGGTCCTGCAAATAATAGTGATTTCTGATAAAATCCCTCCTCGAAACTGTGCTGTTGACAAATTACATATTTACTTCATTTATCGAAAACGGGGAAACGCTTCTTTCGGAGTCCTCAACCATTACGGCTTTAGTATAAATTTTAAGGTACTGATGTGGTTAGGCTGTTAGGTTCCTTGATGTACTCTGCCGTCAGGTAGATGTACTAAAGCTTAATTGCTGAAATTTCAGCGTTATCGCAAGCCACCGGGCGCTGCTGTAGCGCGTTACCAGGGTTACCTAATCATAACTTGTTTTATGAAAACACTATCTAATAATTTTAAATCAATTTAAAATATTTATTTGGTGTCTATACCTTATCTTTTTTATTTCTTGACCAACCAGCTCTCGAATCTTTGTTTGTATGATGCCTTCCAGCGCGGTGCTGACTATGCGAACTGCTCGTGGCTGGAGTCTACACCTGAAAATATAAAAACAATCTATTGTATTAAGGCATTGTTGGTACAATCGGGGAACTTCCCGGTTGATCAGAAGAGTATTTTTGAAGAAAGTTATCTCCAAGAGTAATAGATTGATTGTTATGTCAGTTAGATATTTACACTTGGGCTTCAATTGCCTTAACATCTTAACGGAGTTCTAGACAGCATATTCTCAGTGGATGATAGATCTGATTAACAAATAAATAAGGAAACAAATATCAGTAGCTCTCACTCTTACTGGGTATAGGTAGTTTGTATACGTAGGAGAGGGTCTCTTAGTTTAGTTAGGTTCAAGAAAAGCATTGAGGTCAAGGGGCTTTTTGAGATAGGTACCACCTACGTAGACCATGTTCTTGATTGTCTTTACTCAAAGTCAACTAACAGAAACATCAAGTTAACTTTTACCTGACAAGTAGCTCCTGGTCGGAGGACTGCTGCAGCTTGCTGTCCATCTGCACAACCAGCTCAACAGTGTAGAAGAGATCCTCATCATCATCAGGTTCGGCAGCAGTCTCGTTTAAAGGGGAGGTTCTTACGCCGCACGCGTTTGAAGGCAGACGGAGTGACACCGTCTCTTTCAGATTTCCTGGAAAATATTTAAAAGGAAAATCAAAATGTTTACTATTTTCACTAGGTATACCACGCCCTTTTTCAATATAAATAATACATTTTTTTACCACCTCTGTGGTCTAGTGATAACACCACCAGTATCAAACCAAGAGGCCTCAGGGTTAGTATTCTTGCACACCTTGCAGTTTTCCCCCCTCCCCCTATTGAGCGACTTAAGAAAACGAACACGAAACTCTCGATCCTACGACTCCTGCTGATAAAAATCTAAAGTAGGGATTTGAGTAGGATTTCATTTGTTTGAACATCCTTTAACTTAAGACCCAAAAATCACTTATTTATTTTGGGAGGTTTCGGAAATAAGAGTGTTTTAAAAATATTTTTTTACCGAAAATGCTTCAATTATTATTAAGGGATTTTTATATTTTTGAATATAATAAATAAAGATAACATTTTGAAAAAAATAAAATTTAATTAATACGTCTGCTCCAAATACACAAAAAATTATAATAAAAAAAACTTTTTCCATTTTTGCTATTTTACCATAAGTACTTACCTATAAAAATAGCATTGAAAAATGAAAAAATTACAAAATCATAAATTATTGGCAGTTGCATCTTAATCGATCGTTAAACACCTGAAAAGATGTTTCTTTCGAATGCAAAGATATTCCTAGCATTGATGTGACAACGCTGGCCTACAGCGTATTAAAAATATAAAAGTATTGGAGAATTTAGACGGTGGTTCGCAAATCTCGGTAGCTCAGCGGTTAGAGCATTGGACCGGATTTCCAAAGGTCGCGGGTTCGATTCCCGTCTGAGAATTCACTTGTGGCCGAGTTAATTTTTTCCAATATTTTTCTATTTAAAATTTACCATAAGTATAAAAATAGCATTGAAAAATGCAAAAAATACAAAATCATAAAATAAAAAAAACTATTGAAGTCACCATGGTGTATTTTTTTTTTAAGTAACCACCTTCCTATTTATCAACTAGTACAGAGGGACCCATAGTGATAAACCACACAAAATTCATCTCAGTTAATACTCTCAAGATGTGAGCAGCACCTTAAGTTAGTTATTTAAAAGTCAGATATCAACAGCGTATCAAATGAGATCGATCAGGATATTCAGGATCATAAGTTCACGATTTTTAGGGTTCCGAACCTCTAAAGAACCCATTATAGGATCACTTTGTTGTCCGTCTGTCCTTGTTTATCTCGAGAACGCGTAGAGTTATCGAGTTGAAATTAAAACCATATACTTATGATAAATTTTAAATAGAAAAATATTGGAAAAAATTAACTCGGCCACAAGTGAATTCTCAGATGGGAATCGAACTCATGACTTTTGGAAATCCGGTCCAATGCAAATACCATAAGTATAAAAACAGCATTGAAAAATGCAAAAAATAAAAAATCTTAAAACCATATATTCAAGCCAACAGTATGTTGAAGGGGTAAAAAAAATGAAACTTGTATATTAACTAAAAAACCTTTTGTCGCAAAAAAACTTATATTTGGACACTCTCAAGGGAATCAAAATTGATAGGGTACCCGTTGACCTAAAACTATGAAATTTGGCAAGTAGTACCATCATTTACTACGAATGCAGGAAAAAATCTAAAAGCTATACATTTGTTATTAAATCATGAAAAATTTTGTCTTAAGTTTTGGAAACTGAATTTCGGGAAAAGTTCAGAAAAATTGCGAGACTCAATTCCTGAACTATTTATAATATTATGTACCTAGGTAGGTACCCACTAATTTGTGCGGAACCCTCGGTGGGCGAGTCTGACTCGCACTTGTCCGGTTTTATTTAAAATAGCATCACGACATTTTTAAATGAAGTTTGAATAATAACTAAAGACTTTTTAGCTCTATTTTTCAGATTGGACAGCTTATCTGACAGATAATATAAGTAACAGATAAATTCTGGATAGCTTGTCTGACAGATAACAACCGACAAATAAGTTCTGGATAGCTTACCTGGCAGATAATAACCGACAGATAAGTACTAAATAGCTTATCTGGCTGATAACGACCATCTGATAAGTTCTAAATAACTTATCTGGTAGTTAATAAACGACAGATAAGTTCTGGATAACTTATCTGGTACTCTGGTAGATAATAACCAGTAAATAAGTTACTGACGAAGAATGCAATACCCGTTACAGAGATTATGGAGCAATAGGTAGGTAGGTAATTAGGTACCTACTAAATAAGTTACTGACAAAGAATGCAATATATTACCAACTAATAAAGTACTTATAGATTTTGTTTTAAGGAATAAAGGGTACCTACATTTATCAATTTGATCCGCTTGGAAGATTTTATAGCTTCGTTTACTTAATTAAGGCGTTAACGCATACCCCACCATCATAAAAAAAATGTAATTTAGTTTAGACCCACATTTATATCAATCACAAGTCTTAGTTATTGTGGTCGCCATATCTATAATGTTTTTAATTGTTTGAATAGCTTCGGAGTAGGTGAAGGTTCCGGGAGGGAAGAAGCGTTATTTGATCATCAGGTGTTGTCGACTAGCCGGTTAACTAAGTTATTAACTAAGTTGCCTTACAAAAAGGAAGTGTTTCCAGAAAAAAATAAGTGAGTTTTTTATGTAAGTATCTTAGCTCTACACTTTCTAGAGAGATGTCTTTGCTGACTGAAGCCTTTGCCTTTTCATGGTTGTATAAGGCCTCACTAGTCACAGGCTGTGACCTCGTTTACCACGCGGTTAAGGAAAGGCCTAAACACTGCTTAAGGCTGCTTTTCCACCTGTGATGTACGAGAATGCGTTTGCGTAGCGAGAGATGTGTTTGTAAAGAACCAATAGAATCGCTTCATTTACCTCGCCTCGGTCAGCACAGCTCTGGTGGAAACGGCTCAGCGGAGCTAGATTTTTGCGCATACAAAACAAGCGAGGGATGTGTGCGAGGGATGTGTACGAGGGATGTGTGCGAGGGATGTGTACGAGGGATGGGTGCGAGGGATGTGTTGCGAGGAATGTGTGTTGAGAAGGTTTGGGCATACAGTACCAGCCAGTCAATAGACGGAGTTTGTTGGAAGTAGAAGTGCGCAAAATAGATATGGATAATTGGAAAAAGAAGAAACTTTTATATTAAACAATTTGCGATGAAGAAATGGAAGCAGGCACATTTTCATCGCACAGCTTTGGTGGAAACACCCACACATTTCCATCGCACATCTCTGGTGGAAACGCAGCCTAAGGGTTTTAAATCTTACAGTTCGGTTAGGTTAGAGTTAAATGAGGCGTTGTACCTTGAACTCTACACTACACCTCCTGGAGAATCCTTGCTGAAGTGAAGACGATGTCCTTGAAGGGCTGTTCCATGGCGACAGTGGCAGCGAGGCCGCCCTTGTCACATATCATAGCCACGTCGACCACGCAGTTCAGTTAGGTTAGAGTGAAGCGAGTCGTTTAGAACGGAACCTGGAACTCGACACTTCCTGGAGAGACTTCTCCAGGAAGTGTAAAGTTCCAGTTGCTGAAGACGAAGCTCTTAAAGGGCTGTCCCATGGCGACAGTGGCAGTGAGGCTGCCCTTGTCGCCTGTCGTGGTCATGACGACCACCCGGTTAGGATAGGTTCACACAGTGGCATAAAAAAATAAGTAGATTATGAACCTATAATTAAGACCACACTTTCAAAAACACTTAAATTAATTTGTTAATCTACCTGGGAGTACCGTGGCCTGTAGCACAGTTTTTACTACCACGGGTCACGGTGTCAAATTTTATTTGATGTTTGTGTTTAGTACTCAATAAATATTATCTTATTTTACCTTGAACTCGACACTCCCTAGAGAAGTCCTTGCTGAAGACGATGCCTTTGAAGGGCAGTTCCATGGCGACAGTGGCAGTAAGTCCGCCTTTGTCACAGGTTGTGGTCACGTCGACCACCCGGTTAGGCCGCGCCTGCGCGCTTGCCGCGGCAATGCTGCACGACAGTAGTATTGCGCGCCACATACTGGCGCGCTCTGGAAATAAAGAAAGCATTATTTAGTTTTTCATTACCAATGCATTGATAGTAATCGTCATTAGCCATGATTGAATGTATCTACTACTGGGGCATATGGATACGGGCCACCACATTGGTTGTTATTTGTTAACAACGGTTTTTCCCGCTGAGAAGAAAAGTCAAAATCGAAATACTGATTCAAAATATTTTCTAAATAAGTAGGTAATTTATTACTACACGCAAAATGCTTGCATTTAAAACAATAACTTTTCCGGATATTAAGCGCACTTATTTAGTAGACACTAAATTGTGTATTGTTGTATTTTTCTGTGTCAAATACAGTGTTAAATAAAATAATTTTAAACTGCTGCCTAAATAACGGCTAAAGTATTACCTAGGTAACGATTTTGAAAAATTAAATCGCGACAATCATTATTTAAATTGTACCAAAATCATCGTTGCACTTAAAACTTATCGGTATAACCACAATGTCTGTGGGTATAACGCTTTCTTACTGTATCGCACTTTCTAAAAATGAGATCGCATTGGGAAAAGTATAATTTTTACGTAAGAAGTTATGAAATAATTGACGATATAACAAAATGACGACTGAAAATAAATGACGACCGCGCAGTGCGGTCACCGCCCGCAGACGCCTCTTGGATATCTTAAATTGCTTATAATTTGAGATAATTTTCTACATTTCTCTTCCAAGGACGAGACGAGCTTTTACTATCCCCCTATAAAATTTAATTGGTTATAACTTATAACCGGCTCAATATAAGATTTCAATTAAATCCTATGACTTTTCTGTCAAAGTACTTAACTAAAATAAAATTTTATTAGTTTAGTAGTTTACTTTTACTTTATATAGGTAATTAATTATTTTTATGCTATAATTTAAGAAGTTTTATGAGTATAATATTACATTATACTCATAAAACTTCTTAAATGCATGCCCTAATGAATGATGGTGGGTATGTGATGTGGGCGGCATAAAATGCAACGGAACTTATTAATAAAAGACATTTTATTTTATAGGAAACAGCTAACATTTCCTCTTAATCTCAATACCTAGTAGGATGTATAGTACATTACTGCAGCGGCCAGCAAAAGAGGCATTGATGGACGAATGTGTAAATGTGGGCCTAGGCGAAGCCGAAGCACACATACGTTGTGGCCAAGGCTCAAATAATGCGCGGAAATTAAAACTACTTTTCGAAATCAGAATATTTTTTTCCCGCGTTGAAGTGTTCGTTTCTTGTTTTTTTTTTTTAAAAATAGCTGCATGTCTATTTGCAAGCCAGTTTGAAATTTGAATAAAACCTTTGATAAGTTCCTCCTTACCTCCTTGGTTGTCATATTTCGGAGTAAAAGATCGTTCCATTTTTAAATTACACGACAGATAAGTATGAGTTTACTTTGTAATTTATTTGGCCGCTAAACACGACAGATATGGATTTTCATACAACTTTTGCCGGCCGCTGCACGCATGGATGTGGCCAGTACAGCAATACCGATTTACCTCGAAGAAGGTTGTCAAAATAATGCTCATATTTCCAAGCATGTTTGAGAAAAATGCAACTTTAAAACGTCCTCTTTTGCAGTAAAAATTCCGTTAGTAGAACCAAGATCAGTGTAACAAGAGGTTGGAACAAAGGCAACGATATCTCCGTATCCATTTCATAACAATCTGTGAGGCCTAGTTGGCGAGAGCCCATATTGTTGGAGATACCGCTACTTCCGTTCCAGCCACTAACCTGAGATAGTCCACTTCGATAGCCTCACAATTAGATCGTCTGTACAGATGTACCTGGATACAATTTTTCCTATACCTAGAACATAACAGTCATCTAGGTACTGGCATAGAGGCAGCGCGTTCATCATGTTTTGCATGGTTGGTCACGGGAGGTACCTAAACATTTGGGGTCCAGTTAAGACACACTATCACCGTTGAGCTCGCATGGCAGTGGACCGTTCACCAGACTTGAAAAAGTGGAGGTTGCTTTATATCAACAATACCGTAGTTCTTTGTGCCCAAGGGGCTATCGTCGTGAAATTTTCTGAAGGCATGGCTGTTCTAGTACCTAGTTCGCCTCTCACAATACCGGGAAAAGACGACAGGGGAGAGGGGACCTCATTTTAGACCAGTATTGACAGGTCATACCTGTATAGCTTTCATAAAGTTCTGAAATACATATATTGTCACGTTTCATACCAGAGGAAAGTTTGTGTTTTAGAGGAGCAGTCCAATGTCATACGATGAAAGCTACGAAATAATAAAAAAAAATGAGACGAAGGCTTGACGTAAATTTTAATGTTATTTGTCAGTCCAACGGTATTACGTTTAAAATTTGGTATCATCGCACAAACAATTACATAAACAGCTATGTCACATTGCGCAATCCGTATAATTAGAGTAATTAAAACTGTACAAAGTGTGAGACTCGGACTCGCGCGTGTGAATGGATCGTTAATTGTTCGCTATTTTAAGGGAATCCTCAATTCCTAACGCTTTTCTACTATGTTTCTAGATTACTGTTTTGTTTTTAACTTCTACGGTACTCCTACCTACCTACTTTCACGAAATATTAGGTTGTTTTCATAAGATAAAAATATAAAAGAAAATTGCACAAGTAAGGTTAAAACCTGAAAATCTTAGTGAAACCGTTTCCAGTCCGTACTGGTTCACATACGTAAGAGGTTCGCGAACATAGTGGATACCCAGCTAAAAGCTGGGTATCCACTATGTTCGAAAACCTCTTGCACTCCGCGCTTCTGCAACTGCTCCACATATGAATACGTTCGCGCTCCCGGAGCGTGCAACGGTGCGCGCTCCGCGCTTAGCGCTACAATAGGTGGCGGTTTTTATGCGAATACAAAGTAGAGCTCAGTCTGCTCGTGGACGAAGCATGCGTGTGGCTTGTGGAGATGCGCTTACCGTCTCCATTAGAATGGTTGCAGGAGCGCGGAGCGCAAGAGGTTCGCGCACATAGTGGATACCCAGCTTTATGTTTTGGCGCGCACTGTTCATTGAAACAACACAACTTTTACGGATATCAAACGCGCTATATTTCCACGAACTAAGTTGTAATTGTCCGTATTTTTAGGTTTTTTTCGGGGTTTTTTGATTTTCCCGACGTTTCGGCACCTTTAAAGCTGCCGTGGTCACGGGATGACTCGTCGGGATGATGAAACGTCGGGAAAATCAAAAAACCCCTAAAAAAAACCCCTAAAAATACGGACAATTACAACTTAGTTCGTGGAAATATAGCGAGTTTGATATCCGTAAAAGTTGTTTTATTTCAATCTTAGTGAAAACCTGAGAATCAAATAAACTCTATTTTGGCTTGTAATGAGGATTACACAGAAGCACAGAAGTTGTAATGAGGATTACACAGAAGCACAATCTCATTTTAACATCTTACTAGAATTTGATTTCGTTGATGTCTTTTGTTAGGGAAAAAACTTTCGTATATTTTTTGAAAAATGTTAATTTTCCTGCCGAAAAGTTATAATTAGTACCTAATAATACAATGTTAAAGATGACATTAGCATCTAGATGAATTTGATTTCGTTGTTATCTTTTGTTAACGAAAACAAACTTTTGTTTTTTTTTTTAAATACTAAAGTTACTGTTGAAAAGGTTACTCATAAATCGTAATAATTCGTATAGTAGGCGTAAGAAAAACTATGATTTCGATTAATTTAACAAAATTAAAGTGTGAATGTACAATAAATCAAAATATACCGTAGGTACATAAAAATTACGCCGAGACTCCTGGCCCTGATTTCAAAAAGCTACAGTATGCCATCAGTCTGATCTCAAAATAGTTTTTCAAGTTTTCCGTCATGTTAATCACTTTGTGGTGTAACTAAATGAACTTTAGTTTTTGTAGACCAATCTGTAGGTCAAGGCGACCGCCGCACGATCACCGCAGCGTCGGTAGTCACGCGATGGTCGCCATGACCACGCATCTCCGGATTTCGGAGCTCATTACATTTCGAGTCATTTACAATACCCGATAATATTATCACCTGAATAATTTAATATAGACGTTTATTACTAAATATAATATCTTAGGGACCTAAGTAAATGAAATCGGTATCATTAGGTAGGTACTCGCCTATATGTTTCGTTTTAAAACATATATATATATATATAACTGATGAATTTTGAATTGTGCATTTAGGTCCAATGTTATTTAATACTAGCTGTGCCCGCAACTTCGTTCGCGTAAGAACCGGAACGTCGTTTGCCTTCCTTCCCGACTAAATTGTTGGTAAGGTGGTATTTTTAACCAACTTCAAAAAGGAAGTAGCTATTGAGTCGCCTATATTCTTTACTTTTTGAAGAGAATACTTAACATATAATATCATTTAACTACATTCCTATCATCTTATCGCCTTTAATAGAAGAGTTTATCAATTCGTCAGTACAGTCGAGGAATTTCCCGGTTGACCAGTAGAGTTTCTTAGAAAGCTTTATTTCAAAAAGTAATAGATTCAACCGGGAAGTCTCCCGATTGTACCTACGTAGGTACTTACCCATATTTTATAATAGAACTAAAAGTAATAGTACATTAAAAAGCAAAGTTGCATCTTTTGGAAGTCGTTTTTTTTTTGTTGTGATGATAATAATTAGATAGCCGATGCCTGTGATTTAGTTTCATCAGTCATGTTTTAATGTGGCTTTGTAACACGCCTTCGAAATTAACAGAGTAGCTCAAGATTGTTATTTTACACCCACCCCGCGACCGAGCTTAGCAAAAGTTACTTAACCACTATAATCCGTATAATTTCCCTTACGTAGGTTGTATACAGCTGGTAAAATAGTATACACGTATAGAGAAATAGGTAACACCATAAGAAAGTCTACTGTTCGACTGGGAAGTTCCCCCGACTGTAAGCAAGTAATACTTAATAACTGCGCCTGTGTTTACTGAAGGGCATTTTTGAGTCATACCATCATAAAAATTATGATTGGACAACATGAACCCATTCTTACCCCCTGTACATTTGCTCTATCAAAAAAACAAAATAATTTTACGGGCCGGTTTTACCACCTACTAATAAGTTCTGGATGTTTAATTGACAGATCTTTTGACAGTTTGTTATATGAAAAAATGACAAACTATAAGCTATCCATAACTTATCAGTGGGGTTAGCACGAATAACTTTCGAGTAAGTATCGAGGAAGTAAAGTAAAAAAATGTATGACATATTGAGCAGCGTTCCTACCGGACGTAAACGGAACTACACTTTCCAATACATTTTTTGACATTACGTGCTCGATACTTACTCGATACTATTTCGATAGTTATTCAGTAGTTGGTGAAACCTTTTATTGAACAGAAGTAAGATTTTTATTTTTATTATGTAATGTATTAAGTACTCTAAGTTAGTTATTTAAAAGTTTTTATTTTTGTATATTTGCATGCGGTGTCCGCCTATAACTGGCTTGCACATTTAGCTTTGTTTAATAAATACTATTACTAATTTAGACTAAGAACAGTGTAGCAGCCGTTGGCAGACCGACCCTTATTGTAATACCTACATTTCGATTCGTTAATAGCCATCTAAGTGCTGAGGCCTGTCTTAGTAAGAAAAGGTCATGACGGCCATGTCAAAAATCTACTAACGTGTGCTACTAACGTACCTAAGTAGTTAAAGTTAAGGTCAATCATTAGGTATTAAGTTCATATAATTTTAAAGGCAGCGTTTTCAAGATTTTCTTTAAACTACCGTAGGTACGGTATGAGGAGGCGCAGTGGTTTGCGCGCTCGGCCTACGATTTAGTTTACTAGGTGCCGTGTGGTGACGGCCTAAGAATACAACTGTCACCACTCCATTACATGCCTGGGATGTCGATGTCGTAAGAGTCGACTAAGAGGCTCGACGCATCGAACACCTGTGCGAGAGAAGGAAAACTTGAAACAAACCCTCTACCAACCACCGTCTGGCCAGCGTGGTAGCAGTAGGCTAATAGCCTCCTATGAACGCCACAGTAGGCGTGAGCTAGGAGAGGCCTATGTCCAGCAGTGGATGTCCACAGGCTGATGATGATGATGAATTTACTATCTCTTCCATGCCTCGGAAGGCACATTAAGCCGTTGGTCCCGGCTGTATTTGCGGGCATGAAAACCCACCAATCCGCATTGGGCCCGCGTGGCGGATCATGGCCCATTCTCCTTATCTTATGATTTATCCTTCCATAAGGAAGGCCAGTGCCCCGGCAGTGGGGACATAAAAATGTGTGGCTAATAACGACAAACTATTCAATCTAGGTACTGAAACATAAAACTTGTGTAATAAAGTTAGTACTTGTATTACGAAAACCGCATCTAAAATGAACAAGGTGGCTTGCCATGTTAAGCTCAAAATATAAAGCCTGACCTGCTGTTGACTACACAAAAATACCACTTGTATTCGCGAGACATTGAAAACTCCTCCTTTTTTGAAGTCGCTTACAAATTTATAAAAGAACTAAAACTTTTAGAAATAACGACAAAATGTACATACAACGCTAACTTTCATGCACGCCATACCGCTAAAGTAATAAAAAGCAGCAAAATGGATGTAGTTAGTACGTCAAAATATATTTTTCAAGAATTAATATCAACAACTGTTGCTAAGCAATCAAAACCTGAATTGCGCGTAAACTCGAACTCTGCCGTCTGCACACGCGCGTCACAATATAAATTTCCCCGTCCGTCCTTTCTATAAAATGTAATAACTTTTGATAGAGTTAACCGATTTTGATGAAATAAAAGCCTATACGGTAACTTGAGATACGGACTTTAAACATATAAACAATTATGTGGACTTAGATCAGTGGTTTTGGTGTGATGCTCATTCAAACACACATACATACAGACAGACGGACAGACAAAAAATCTAAAAATAATAGCAATTTCTATTATTTTTAGAATTTTTACAGAATGTTCTACAGCTTATTCTGAGTTCCCCTATCTATTTTTTTTTTTGTAAATCCAAGCAATGTACAGACACGCTGAACTTTGACTCTTATTATGAGTAGGTATAGATAATAAACTATCTTATATGATATTAAAAATCAAATCCCAGTTGCCCAGACTCGTTAGCTCAAGTGTAAGAGCATTGGACCGTACATCTAAAAGTTGCGGGTTCGAATCCCGTCTAAGCATCAGTAAGAGGGAACGATTTTTTCAACGCATACCTTTGACGATTCGTACTCGGTTGCTATAAGCTTTCCAGTGCAGATAGTAAAAGCCTTTCAGTCAGGTCAGGGTATATTCGATAACTATTATAGGCGATAGGCTGACCTGTCGTCATTGTTTCCTGACAAAATCGTTTAACCGCCTCTGTGGTCTAGTGGTACATATTGTATTCGGTTTGGTTGGTGGTAGAACTTGTTGTAAGTCCGCCTGGCCAGCCACCATCTTTTATAAGCCTGACGCCATAACAACAATGTTTTCAGCATTGTTGTGTTCCGGCAGTTTGGGTTAAGATAGCCAGTTCCTCAGTGGCTGAGGATTCCGGGAGAGGCTCGCTTCCATCTTCAGCCTTATCAATACTTAACATCAGGTATGATGAAGTCTAAGTCTCAACGTCGTTCATAAAAAAAAAATCCTAAACCCAACTAATGCCAAATGTGACGTTGGATTGGAGAGCTTCCTATAGGTATCGGATGGTTTAAAACACTTGATGACTGGACAGTTCTAGAGAAAGGAAAGTGCGTGCGTGCCTCGATAAGATTTGATCAATTTAATCTATCTATCTCCACAATTCGGTTCAACAATATAAAACGTTTGTTTCGAAAAAAAAACATATTGATGGATCTAACTAAACGTTACACTGACCTAAAAGCACGATTTACTTTTGTTTCAAGTTACGGTCAAATCTCGTGTGAAAAATCGACTGAAGTTCTATTTCGATATCAATGAGTAAGTAAGAAAAGTAAACGCTGTTTTGTGCAATAAAAACGTTTCATTTGTCTATATTCATTTTCTTAACAACTTAGTAATTGATTAAAATTAATATCACATTCCAATCACAATGCATTTGGCAAGATAAAGCGTAGTATTATCATTGTATAAAATCATAGTTCATTATCTAAGTATAAAGTATAAGTTTGTCATCTAAGTATACAATACAAGACGTATACCTATTGTTTAATTACTGGTACCTAATAGTTTTATTCGAAATGCTATGCTAAGACCTTATAATTTTTGTCGTTACATGCCTGTTTCTTCCTCTCACGACGAACGAACGAAGACGCAAGTTCTTAGCCAAGTTACTAGGTACTAGATATTTACACCGCATACCATAAATTGGAGAGGTAATAACATGTCAAAAGATAATAACGTTTATACTACGACCCTGAGCATGCGCCTGAGCAACGCGGCGAAGTTCGTTGCCTCCTAATTTTACACGGTTCGGAATAATGACCAATTTTGTAAGGTAAAGAATTGTTGATTATCAATTTAGGTGCGATAATCTCGCTGTGCCAATGAGCGGTGTAAATTACAATGCTTACGGTATTTTTAAGTTTTTGTTTTATGGTTCTCAGTGAGTGAGCTTGACTTTTCATGTTCCACGCTGTTATCAAAAAAAAATTATGAGTTATTGCTGAATAAGAGACAAGTTCACAAACTGTCAACTAGTTAATATAGAGTACGTGGTTCAAACAAACGACTGAAATGCAGTGAAATGGGACCTAAGAATGAAGAAAAGACAAATGCAGAAAATAGGTGAAAAGTTAAATATTATATTGTATGAGTAGGTATACAAAAGCTTTCTATAATTTCCTTAATTCCGGAAAATTACATAAATACCTATAGGTATGCAAATTTAACAAATGTTGCTTGAATAAAGCTTTCTTTGAAAAAAAAAATTACTTTACGTAATAATTTTTAAGGTGGCTAATATTTATAAGCTACGTCAAATCATCATTAGTCTGCTTATTAGTAATGCTACTTAATGGCATATTCAGCTTAAGCTCATGTGACTGGTCATTTGATATATTAAGCGGTGGCACAGATAAACAAAACGTAACGCATTACGTTGATGGCTACAAAACGGTTGCAATGTCAAGTAGCATACCGTTAGGACTTTCGAGCAAAATATAAATTATTTCAAGAAACAGAGGTGAAAGTAATGTGGTGTGCGACATGAGACAGATTTAGTGAACTGGTTCGAGTCCAGGGACAGTGACATCTATGGAATCTTAATAAAAATATAAGCGAATACTCGCTTTTCCAGTTTGTTCTACATTGTAGTGTCGACGCACCACGCGACTAGATTTTCCTTACAAACTCGCTTCCACACTGCTAGCCCCTGTGTTAGAACAGAGGGACTAAAAAGGACGCAAACGCAATATTGCTAAGTGAATAACAATTCATTTAATGGTTTATCTTCTGTGGAGTTTAGAATTGTGTCTGTGTCTGTGCAAGCGTAGCAGAATTTGCTTTTAATTTTTTGAAGGCAAGAAAACTTACTGTTGTGTTTAAAGTTTAAATATTTTATCTAATAATAAAAATATTTTTATCTAAAATAAATTGATACGATCTGTATGTACTTCACAACTTGCAGTACAATAATCTTGTAATGCGAAAAATGTTGTAATGTATGTATAGATAAGTCTTTCTTTGCCAGTTGAAAATTATTTACGGTTACAATAACAAGAAAATGTAATATTATAATGAGTATTTTCTTTATGTGATGGAAATTTAACTTACTGATATGTTAAGGTCACTTTTCAATTTGACGACTCTGTATTAAATAAAACAGGGAGAAAAAACAGCCCTTGACGAGTTTCTTGCCGGTTCTTCTCGTTACAAGGTCTCCCGCCGCGCCGTACGGTTTGTGAGCCGATGGCGTAGCTCAGGGGTGTCCAACATAATTTTGTGGAGGCCCAGGTTTAATATTTTTGCAACCGTGGCGGGCCACGAAATGCCCAATAGCGAAGGCTTAAACCTTCGCACTCTCTTAGCTATTGATGTCGTCGCGGGCCGGATAAAGGACTTATGCGGGCCGCACATTGTGGCCCGGGGGCTGTATGTTAGACGGGCCTGGCGTAGCTTCTTTGACGTTCATAAGTGCTTGTAATAGCCTAGAATGAATAAATTATATTTACCTACTTGACTTTTACTTTGACTGCTAAAAGCAAATTCCATAGGAAATAAAAAAATAAATGAATCATCAGTGAATTCACTTAGCATTATTGCGTCTGCGTCCTTTTTAACCCCCCAGGTTGGAACTTACGAAATTAAAACGTCTATATCGGAAAAACAATGCAAAGATAAGAAGTTATTATTATTAGGTATAAATGAAGTAGAAGCAGTCCGCGACTTCATGAGCGTGGAATAGTAGATTGTTATACAAGGGGCTAACAGCGAGGGAGTAAATAGAAACCGAGTTTAGCATTTTAGCGCCGTGTATTACATTATTTCCCCCTTTTCTGCTCTTCCTCTTATTTCTTTAAGGCCGCCTTTTGTGTATTTCCTTTTACTGTCTGTTTTTTTATTTTTCTTTGTGTTCTTATTATGTGCAATAAAGTGTTTTATTATTATTATTATTATTATATTTTTCACTCACTACTAAATAATCCATTAAAAAATAATTACGGTCACCAATTCAATTTGTAAATAAATTTTTGTAAAGGGGCTTTCTTCTGTTCCTCACAGAAATTTCGCTAACGCCCCGTAATGAAAGATACACTGATTACCGGAAGAATGTATATAATGTGAATGTAATTGTGGAAGAATAATCGGAATAGTCGGGTTACAATTTGATTTTTACTTAAAATTATTCTGCCTTAAAAAATTGTTCAGAAAAGATTACGAGCCAGTTTTTTTTTTGTTTTTTTTTCTGTAACCTTAACGGAACGCAATGCACGCATTCTTAAGTGCGTTTACTGCTACCACTATGTGGATACCCCTGTTTTTCAAGAAGGCGCGAAGGCGCAAACTAGCAACGATTATTTCTTTTGCCACTTTTTAATGTTTTGGGCCTAATTACAACACAGAATACAAAACTTAAAAAATGCAGGGAATTTTTATAATATATTATGTATGTGATATGTAACCTTCTTGGTCGATAAAACATAGCGGCTTGGCAAAATAGGCAAACTCTATTGCAACAAAAAAACATAGCAGCAAATAAACTGGCACCAAAGAGGTCGCGGTTAGTTCCATTTTCAAAATTAAATTAAATTCTGCTCTCTCTCAGGTACACTATAATGACCAACTTTTTTAGCAAGAGGCGTGAAAAAGTAGATTGTACCATAAGGGAGCAAAATAATATTTTTACGGCGAGGGCGGTTT
Organism: Chrysoteuchia culmella; assembly: GCA_910589605.1. Taxonomy (NCBI): domain Eukaryota; kingdom Metazoa; phylum Arthropoda; class Insecta; order Lepidoptera; family Crambidae; genus Chrysoteuchia; species Chrysoteuchia culmella. The sequence continues at coordinate 5,095,885 of OU342657.1, forward strand.
TTGGAATCCAGAGCGAAGTGAGGGATTCTAGAGTAGAATCCCGAGCGTAGCGAGGGATTCTTTAGTAGAATCCTGAACGTAGCGAGGGATTCAAAGTACGTCGCCCGAGTCAAAAATATATTTTGCGGCCGAGTGATACACTCTACTTTTCATCCCCTTCTATGAGAAAAAGAAATAAGAGGCGTTTCTAGATACAACTAATGAATGTATTTATAAAAAAAAAATTAAACACCAATATAATGTTATAATGTTCAAAAACTCCAATAAAGTCCAATACAAGGGTAATACGTAGTTCGCGCATTTTTCTTTTTTTTTTCTTTGCGGCGCTGCACGTGCCGGTCACCTAATAATCGGCCAGTGAATTTTTCATACAATATTTTCGTGCGATCTCTTTGGTCACGGAGCACTAAGGGACGATGTTAATGTTCGAAATTCAAATCTCATTTCTGCTTCGTGAAAAAGTCTCTTGGAGAAAAGACTTACTTTGCTCGCACTTATATAGGCGAATCAATCAGCGTTTTTCGAATAGATGGGATGAAAAATTATTTTGCTGAATCCTAATTATTTTCCTAAACCTTCTTAGTGTAATGTACATACAGCCATATTACTGTGCTACAGTTAGCTGCAAGTCAAATTTCGTTTTGTTATTAATACAAAAAGTAGAATTATATTATCTGTGCTTTCAATGTTTAGCTCGAACATTCCACACACATTGCAAATATTGTAAAAATCTACATTACAAACGGACTCATATTCCTGAAGATCTACTTCATGAATTCTTTTCCGAGACCCAAGGGTTGCCTATATGTCTTTGCTCATATATTACATGGTATAAGGTGTTTCGCATTTATAAAATGAAAATCTAAACTTACAAATTTACTTATGTTTCTTTAATTTTGTGCATAAAATCAATCTATTGAGTTATCTAAATTATTGTTGAGTCTTTTTGACCATACAAAAATATTTACTAGAGCGAGCTTGAAAGTTATCTAGGTACCTACTTGCGATTCAACATTCAACCTAAGCTTTGCAATATTTATTTATTTAGTTTATTAGGAAAACAAACAGCAATTTTACAACACATGTAGGTTTCACAAATAAATAACACATTTGCCAATACAGTTTCCACAAATAGATTTTAAACATTAGTGTCTAAAGTTGAATCTAGTAAAAACAACAGGTAGTTAGAACACATTCAAACAATCCAGTGATACATGATTACAAAGGAAATAACAATTTACAGACTATTGAGTAAGTAACTACATTTTGTATTTTTTAGGTATATTATGCTAATCTTTAACATAATATTTCAAAGCTAATGCAAAACTGATAAAAAATAACTAATGTAAGTAGGCGCATAATTTTATACATCCGTTCAATTCAGTCTTTTCAATAGCGATGTGAACTGAATCGTTTTTTCTAGATTTTCTCACCTTTACCTTCATGGATATGTATTATTGTCTGAACACCCAGATACTGCGTTATTTCTCACATCCACGATTGTTGTATGAGTTTCCTCGTGTCCGTTTCGACTGCTCGGCCACAGTGTCCCAGAAAAAAATCGACTACGTCAACATTACGAAGTAATTTGTAGAAAACTAATAAAGAAAACCGCAAATTTGCAGAACCGATATTCAGAAAGTTATAAGGGCTTAACCATGGCCGCGCAGTCGAAACGTGGAGAACTGCGCGGCCATGGAGATCTCATATACGGGAGCTCCATAGACATATCATTCTTTTTGCTAATCACTGATATGATTTCGCAGAAATTGTAGAAAGCTTAATAGAGCCTTAAAGTATGTACTTTACGAGCTATAGTTCTTTAAAGTCGTGGCCGCGCAGTTGAAACGGTGACAGCCGAGCGAACATAGGGATCTCAGAAACGGAGCTTCCCAGAGGTCCCATTCTTTTTGCTAATCAGAGATACGATTTCGCAGAATTTATAGAAAGTTAGAGTAAAGCCCTAAAGTTTGTAGTTCACGACCTGTAGATCTTAAAAGCCATGGCCGCGCAGTCGAAACGGTTAGAACCGCGCGCCCACTCAAATCTTAGAAACGGAGCGTCGTAGAGGTTCCATTCTTTTTGCTAATCACTGATACGAATGTTGATAGTATATAAATGGCTGGCATAAGGACCTGCATGATATTTAAATAAACCCCTGCGTGTTTCATGAAAACGCCTATAATTTTTGAACAGTTATTTCATGATTCAGAGATTGCTAAGGTACTGAGTACTTACTTTTGTAACTACTATAGGTACGTGCCTCGTACCTAAGATCTTTAAATCTCAATTAAATTAGATATTGCGTCATGTAATTGATTAAATATTCCGACGAAGCGTCGAAACGTTTTGTGAGAAAAATTACCTGTAAAGCTAGAAGTAGGGTGACCATGATTTGTATTGCGTCAAACAGACATTTCCAAAGGCGTCGCTATCACGTAGGTATTACTTATCATAATGAGGTATACGTATGGTTAGTTGGATGAGGAAAGTATAGGTACAGATACGAAAATATTTATACCGTTTTCGTATACATACTAACAATAACATATTGACAAAGAAAAAACTTATTTAATATTTAAAAGAAAGTAATTTTTTATAAATTTGAAAATAAAATAATATTTTTTGTGCGATAATTTTTTTTTTCACACATGTAATATTCCAATTATCAATTTCTGACACATTATGTTGAACATCATACACGGAAAAAATATTAAAATTATAAAACTGAATCACTGGGGTTTTTAGCGGAAGGGTATCATTTTTTACATAAAATTACTGTATAAACAACTAAACTTCGCCCGCGACTTCATCCGAGTGGTTTTGGTTTCCCATGGAATTTTCGTTTCTCGTGGGAATTTCGTTTCCCGCGGGACTTTCGGGGTAAAATTTCAGTCTTTAGCCCATAAACTATCTCTATACTAAAACCATGTCGATCTGTGACTGCGGTCCAGCGTGAAGATTATTATAAATTATTCAGTAGAATTTGACAGGTGCCAATGTCACTTTGTAAAAATAACCCTGCTTTAAACTGTTTGTCGTACTGATTTGCGCAGATCCAGTGCCAGTTCAGTAAGTATTGATTCCATTCGATTCGATATTATCATTATAAATACAATAAAATTCAACATTATTTTACAAAGTGACATTGACATCCTGTCAAATCAATCTACTAAGTAAAAATTCGACTTTAAATCATTGCGGTTAGACCCCACGCAGAACTGAAAGTGGCAACATTCTGATGTTTTGAGTTCCAAAACTACTTTTATGATTCAATCAAAATAATTTCAAACTAATGTTTAAAAAGAAGTGTTAAAGAGACCCAACAGGTGGCGTTGGTTTTGCAAAAGGAATGGATAACGTTCAGTTTGTTGAGGAGGTATTAGATTAAGCACCTAATTATATTCACAGAGGTTTACTAAGAATCTACGCGACACGAAATGTTACTAACCAGCACTAAATTAAATACTTAAGTCGGTATGTTTAGTACTTTTTTGAGCCGATATCTAAAAAAACCGTACAAAAGCGTAAAATTTTACGTGTTTGGCACGGGCAACCAAAACAAAAATCCAAAAAAGTTGAATAAACATTTTTATTCTTCTGAAGATTTTACAAGGGACATGTTAAGCTTCAAGAAAATGGATGATGACATTCTGTCACCTTTGGGCAACTCGAGTCGATATCGCGTGGTTTTAGTTCCCATGGAAATGTTTCCATCTTTTTATAATACCGGTATCAGAGATGAAGTGAAAGGTGAATTGACACTGCAACGCGAATAAATTTCCTTCGCTGTTTCAGATAGCTTTGAGTGGCTTCACTCCTTCGTCGTTCTAAAGTTTAGACACTATAAAAAATATATGTAACTATATAAAAAGCTTGATGAGTTTTTCAATGTTGCGTGTGCACGTGGGTGGGAGCCGCCTCGCTGCTATAAGGGTTATAAAAATACCACGCGAGCACATGAATAAATGTTCCGACCAGAGGACAAGCTTGTTCCGCGCAAAAATGTCTCGGTTTTATATTTTTTTTAGTCCAAGTATTAAGTAGGGACGTATACGTATTTTTACCAGAGCTGACGTGAGAAATGAGGATATAGTACTTACCTACACTACACAGCACCGCAACCACAAAAAGTATCGATGCGAACGCATTCTGAAATCAGATTAAGTGCTTGGCCAGACTGAACACGCGGACGCGGCGCGATGTCTCAAACGTATGAAATTTTACTAGCCGCGCCCATCCGCGTGCCCACTGTGGACACTCGAATAAGGTTTCATATAGGAGTACATCGCGCCGCGCCCGCGTGTTCAGTCTGGCTAAGCACTTATTTATGCTATTGAAATTCACCTTTCACTTCATCTCTGATACCAATGCTAAAAAGAAACAAAGTATACAAACTTATGACGTTGCATACTTAATTCTTTGGAAATGTCTGTTTGAGGCAATACAAATCATGGTCACCCTACTTCTAGCTTTACTGGTAATTTTTCTCACAAAACGTTTCGACGCCTTCGTCGGAATATTTAATCAATTACATGACGCAATATCTAATTTAATTGAGTTTTAAAGATCTTAGGTACGAGGCACGTACCTATAGTAGTTGCAAAAGTAAGTACTCAGTACCTTAGCAATCTCTGAATCATGAAATAACTATTCAAAAATTATAGGCGTTTTACGTTTATACGAAACACGCAGGGGTTTATTTAAATATCATGCAGGTCCTTATGCCAGCCATTTATATACTATCAACATTCGTATTAGTGATTAGCAAAAAGAATGGAACCTCTACGACGCTCCGTTTCTAAGATCTGAGTGGGCGCGCGGTTCTAACCGTTTCGACTGCGCGGCCATGGCTTTTAAGATCTACAGGTCGTGAACTACAAACTTTAGGGCTTTACTCTAACTTTCTATAAATTCTGCGAAATCGTATCTCTGATTAGCAAAAAGAATGGGACCTCTGAGAAGCTCCGTTTCTGAGATCCCTAAGTTCGCTCGGCTGTCACCGTTTCAACTGCGCGGCCACGACTTTAAAGAACTATAGCTCGTAAAGTACATACTTTAAGGCTCTATTAAGACTTTCTACAATTTCTGCGAAATCATATCAGTGATTAGCAAAAAGAATGAGATGTCTATGTAGCTCCCGTATCTGAGATCTCCGTGGCCGCGCAGTTCTCCACGTTTCGACTGCGCGGCCATGGTTAAGCCCTTATAACTGTCTGAATATCGGTTCTGCAAATTTGCGGTTTTCTTTATTAGTTTTCTACAAATTACTTCGTAATGTTGACGTAGTCGTTTTTTTTCTGGGACACTGTGGCCGAGCAGTCGAAACGGACACGTTTCCTCGGCAGAAGAATTATCGGTGAGTTTCTCTATATTGTTTTATGCATTTGTTTTTATTTTGCACTTGCGCTGCTTATATTTTTGTAAGCTAAAAGAGATCAAAAGTACCAGTAGTTAGACAATATTTTAAATAGATAGAAGGCTTTACTAACATCTGATTCTAGGATAAGCACCTGTAAGCATTAGTGTATAATATCAGTTCTTACGAAGATGTTTTAATATAAACGTAATATTATCACAGTCCTTTAAACTAATATTATAAAGAGGAAAGATTAGATTGTTTGTTTGCTTGCATTGAATAGGCTCTGAAACTACAGAACGGATATGGATGAAATTTGGTACACAGATAGTAGATAGCCTGGTTATGAATGAACATATGATACTATATATATTTTTATCCAGATATTCCCACGGGAACGGGAGCCATGCGGGTGAAACCGCGAGCGGCCGCTAGTATGTATATTATATACTTAGATCATTAAAAACTTTGATTCGCGGATGCGGATCGAAATCGAACTCTTCGTGATCGGTATAGTCACTACAAATCTGGGGATAGTCAAAATTTTAATAATAAGCGAGTATTTTTATCTGTTTTAAAAGGGTTGTCTAACTTATCGGTGATACCTATTGAAGCTTGTAATAAGCTTTAAAAAAAATAAAACGTTATGACCTGTCTGACGAGACATGGCTATAAATGAGAAGATTTATATATCAGTCAGACATTTGCTTAATTAAACGAATATTAAAAAATAAGGGCCTCCAGGTTTAAGATTAGCTTAATTTACTTAAGTTAACTACATTTGTTATTTAACTTTGTTTACAAAAACAAAGAAGGAACGCTAAAATAGCAAAAAATATAATGCAAACGATTGCCATTTGTCTCTTTTACTAACAAAAACTTCTATCAAAAATAGTTACAAAAAAAAATAACGCTGTTCAAGGCATAACTTCCTGGTCCAAGGAGTTTTTAACGATAAAATTGTCACTTCAAAAAGACTTTACTCCTATGAAAAATATAAACATGGCTGTATGCATAGAACCTGCGAAAATAGCATAGAACAAGGAAAAAAAATACGTGTGGCACTCGGGGACTGCCGATGCCGCGGTAAAGCTATTGCATTGCATTTTTTATCATAGATTTTGGTTACTTAGTTACGATTGTGAATAACTAAGCAACCAAAATCTATGACACGGCGTCCCTCACTCCGTGTCATAGATTTTGGTTGCTTAGTTAGAGTTAGATTTTTTCGTTACGAAATTTCTTGATTCGGTCGCCGCGCTCAAAGCCCGCGATAAAAGCTATGCAATAGCTTAAAAGGTCTTTTAATGTTCTCTAAAAACCTCTTTTAATGTTCTGTGGCTGTATATATCGGGGCCCACACCTTTTTTATTTTTTTTATTTGAGTGAGGGGAATGCCTTTACGCATACCAAACGGTTATGCTGGGCTCACCTAGAATAACGGACTCGTGAGTCCAAAACCGTATCCTATCCCCCGCCGCCCTCCGACACCCCACCGAGCTCGAAAGCTCAGCGGGAGAACGGGAGAAGGGAGGGACACCACCTCCCGGTCCCCCATTCAGCCTCGAAAGGCTCAATGGAGAGTTCTCGGCTCTCCATTGAGGGGGGGGGGGGTACTACCAGCTACACCCCTGACTACCTGCCCTCTCGCCGCTATACGCCCTAGAGGACCCTTGTGATAATCACCCCTAGCACCAAGAAAACATTTGAAATTGGAAACATGTGATATTGTGCACTCATTCAAATATAATGTAAAATTATAATGTAGTAATTCATATGAAATGTCCCTTGCTTCGCTCAGGAATTAACATCTTACTACAGAATCCTTCATTTCGCTTAGGATTCAATATGCTGCCCGTGACATAAGACACTGCTTTATCCCCTTAATCTACTATTAAAACACAAGCTAAACAATGAAGCGTTTATGGAATTGCAATATCAAAATTTAATAAATATGTTTTTTAAAAGTAAGCACGATATCTTCAGATAACTGCAGTGATTAGAGTAAAAAAAAAGAGTTTGTCAAAAAAAAGAGGTGGTTACACGGCATTTTATTTTTAAAACGGTGTGGCGAAGTGACACAGTTCGTGTATAGCACAGAAAGTCAGTGTTTTGGGCGCAAAATTAATGCGTTCTCTTTTTATCTGTGGCAGTGGACAGTTAGTGGAGCTTAATGACGTCCTATTAGGCCAGTAACTAGTACGAGAAGTTCGGGAAGGTTTTAACTGTTAGCTACCCCGTTAACCAGCACACATGCCACCATTACAAGACATGGGAATGCGAGCGAGGGAACTGAACTAGGTTTTACAATGTTATGACGGTAAAACGTAGCATAGAGTATGTACTCGTAATTATCGGAAATAAATTGCTGTGTGATTATTTTTTTATTTACAGAGGTTATTTCCCAATGTCAAAATTAATACTTTTAGGGTTCCGTACCGCAAAAGGAAAAACGGAACCCTTATAGGATGACTTTGTTATCCGTATGTCCGTCCGTCCGTCCGACTCTCTTTATCTCCGCTAGTGGAGCCAAATAGCAGAGTTCTATTAAGCCAGTAACTAGTACGAGAAGTTCGGTAAGCTTTGACAGTTAGCAACCCCGTTAACCAGCACACATGATACCATTACAAGACATGGGAATGTGAGCGAGGGAACGGAACTAGGTTTACTAATCCTCACTCGAAAAGAAGAAGATGACGGCATAGTTTGTAATTATCGGAGATAAATTGCCTGTGATTATATTTTTATCGATAGAAGTAATTGTCTAATGTGAAAGTCAACATTTTAAACTTTTGAATCGTGCCATTCAGGACATCTGCAACTTCTCGGCCTGAACCTGTCTTCCAACCTGAACTTTGGCGAGTACATCGACTCCATTGCGAAGTGTGCTGCAAAGAAACTGGGCGTCCTCTCTAAGGCTAGGCGATACTTCTCTCCGAATCAGCTGCTCCTTTCATACAAAGCGCAGATTCGGCCATCTATGGAGTACTGCTGTCACCTGTGGGATGATTCTGCTAAGTACCAGCTAGACCTTCTGGAATCGATCGAAAACCGTGCCAGGAAACTCATTGGAAATTCAGCAATGGCCACGGCGGAACTTCAGAGCCTCAGTAACCGTCGCAAAGTTGCATGTCTATCGGTGTTTTATAGGATACACTTTGGAGAGAGTGCGAGAGAACTGCACGACCTTGTTCCTCCAGCCCCTTTCCACCATCGGGGTACCAGACGCAGGTTAGCTTACCACCCGTACGTCGTTGACATTCCAACGGTCCGTACCAAGCGCTTCGCTGACACATTTCTAATGCGAACCGCTAAAGAATGGAATGCGCTGCCTGCTCATGTGTTCCCCGATTCCTACTGTAGGAATCCTACAACCTTGGCCTCTTCAAGGCGAGAGTGAATAGGCATTTCCTGGGCAAGCATGCAACACCTTAGACCACACCCTGTTTATTAAGCACGATGGTGGTCAAATGCCTGCCCAGTTGATATAAAAAAAAAAAAACTTTAGCTGACTAGCAGAACGTACGCAAAAAACTTATCAGCTTTGAAAAGCTATTTAAAAATTACTATAAGTAAGTTACTTTATAGTAATAGTAAGTTTAAAAAAATAGGAGGATATTATCCTCATTTACACTAGCAGATTAACCAAACCATCTAACTTTAAATTGTTTAGCATGACAAAATAAATAACTTGGTAGATCAAATCACTATAAGTCAAGCATAGCGTAAATAGCGTTTTATACGCTTAGCAATTCCGATTGTTACCGATGTCAAAATTATTGGTTTCGTTATTAAATGATATGAAAACCTTAGTCAGTTATTTAGAAAGTACCTACTCATTTTTAAGCTTCTTATTCATTTGACAAGTTATATAGATTTCATTAAAAACCGTTGAAAAACTCTTATACTCCTACTTACATTAAAGTGAGCATTTTTATATTAAACTAGATAGGTAATAAATACAATTTTCTAATTCTATCCCCTATTCCGTGGGAATATCAAAAAATCCTTTCTTAGTGCTCTCCTACATCGTTAAAGGATGCTGTATGCAAAATTTCATAATAATCGGTTCAGCCTTTTGGGCTGTGGATGGATTTTAGTGGATCTAGGGTAGGGGTTGTTCGGCAGTCAGTCACGGTATTATTATGTTAGTAACTAGCGTCGCTCTTTTTGCCTACTTAATAGTTTAATTTAATTACTAGTGGCTCAATAAGCGTGGAGAAGCTCGAAATAATACATTTCTGATCACCCATCCCGACACCGGCCATATCGTAAGTCGCTAAATCGCCACAATCGCAGGCAGAACACGCCGACCACTGCGCCACCGAACACGGTTTTGTCACAGTATAAACACCTATTAGTCGTCTGCTGGTCGAAGACCACCCCAGCACCACGTCTTGAAAATCCATATTGCCCCTTGTCGATTAAAAAAAAACAAGTGTCTGTCGCAAACTAAATATCACAATGAGTTCATAGAAGATCGTTTCACTTCAACCTCACGATCATCAGCATATCAAATCGCCCTCCTACTGGGTGCAACAGTGTGACCTTGCATTTATTCTGATCCAAATCATTACGTTTCATTTTTATGTTTGACTAGCGGCCGCATGTGATTACGTCCACCTGCCCTGATTCACAACCCGTTCGACAACGGAATCGGGTTCGACTTCTGTGCTTTGCCTATGTCCAGTGACAATGACAATGCATTACCTATATATTCCGCTCTCGTGAACGTTTCCAACTGCTTGCGAATAAGAGGGCTATATTTTCTTCTGATCCCCTACTAATTTTAATCTCATATTTCACCACTTTTGTATACATAATTTAAGAGTAGGTAACTTCGACTAGTGTCAGCTCTAGATAAACCAAATGCTTGGACGAATTAATCACAGACCAAATGTCATGCTAGAAAAAACTAGACAAGCTAGTTATCTAATACATTTAACCATCCATTTTGTTGTCAGGGTTGACTACTTCATAAAGACAAAGAATTGATTTTATGGTACTATACAGGTTTTTTTAACGATTCATCAAATCCGATGGAACATCAAGTGTGGCTAGTGTGAGGAATGCGATCAGTGGACATTTTTTCAATACTTGATGCGTCATGCTCGTGAACGGGTGCTGCCAGTGGGATGGGTCTGCTCTTGTCTGATTGTGTTAAAATGTGTTGAGATATTTATATTTTTGTTTCAATTTTATAAATTCTATGTTATTTATGATGTTTTGAATTGAGAACGTGGCACTGCTTGATCAGAATAAATAAAAATAAGTAATGTTCTTCAATTATTGTAATTAAGTATATGAAAGCCATTATTATTATTATTATTATTTTTAATTTACTTTAAATACGCTTTATGATTATGACCAGCTGATGCGTCTTCCAGTAACATTGTAAGTTGCGTCTTATATTAATGCACTTTTATCTTTCTTTTTTTTTGTTTTTGCCATTGTATTTTTTTATTTATACACTTTAACATAAGTACCTGAAGTACGTCATGCTCACTCAAACGTTTCTTCGGCGGTGTCGTATGAGGCGGGTCGTTACGTTCCCTAAAATATGGTTGAGCGAAGCGATGGCTGGTTCATGCGTCATGCTCGTGAACGGGTGCCGCCAGCGGAAATGGGTCTACTTCAGTCTGCTTGTCTTAACGTTGTGCCTAAGATTAAATATTTTCATCTAAAATAAATTGCTATCAACCTGTATGTACGTCACAACTTGCAGTACAGTAACCTTGTAATGCGAGAAATGTTAAATTTAAGTCTTTCCTTGCGAGTTGAAAATTGTTTACGGTTAGGATAACCATAAAATGTAATATTATAATAAGTATTTTCTTTTGTTATGGAAATTAACCTTACTGATATGTTAAGCTCACTTTTCAATTTGACGACTCTGTATGAAATAAAACAGGGAGAAAAAAATAGCCCTTGACGAGTTTCTTGCCGGTTCTTCTCGTTACAAGGTCTCCCGCCGTAGGGTTTGTGAACCGATGGCGTAGCTTCTTTGACGTTCATAAGTGCTTGTAACAGCCTAGACTGAATAAATGATATTGATATTTGATATTTGATTGTTTTAAAATATGTAACAAGTCGTTTTTGATACATCTTTCTTTTTGTGTAATCGATTCCAGTGTATGCGATGCGTGTGACTTAGTTGGTAAGTGTGTAATATTTTTAAATTACTATTTGTGAGGACCTTTAATTGGCCATCTACTTTTATTTGTATTATTTAATACTGTTTGTTGCTGTTGGTCTTCCTTGAAATAAATAAATAAATAAGTAAATAAATAAATAAATAAAGTCAAAACCGTCTTTGCACGTTCGTCATAATGGTGCGCTTTTCAAGCTTGTGGTACACAAAACAGCAGGTCAGACTTGGCCTTGAGACAATTTGACCTTATGAGCCCTCTTATATCGCTTGCTAACAGCGGTTTTCTTAGTACAAGTGACAAGCCTGACGTGCTGTAAACTGTACTATTGAGATTTGTATATTCCAATGTCTATGCGTATGATTTACGTACCTGTATGAATGATTGATGTTTTTGTATCAACATAAAATCAATTTCCGTGATGCGAATATCTGTATGGGAATGCCAATTGCATGTTTTGAATGCCGATAATAACAGCCTCTCGGATCGGAAGTTGTGTTTCGTTTTTGACATTCATGGGGGAAGAAATTGATGCGGTAACCATACATGCACTTTCTAGCGTAAAAAATAAAGACGGGTATTAGTGAGACTAACAACTTGCCATCAAAAGCAAACGTATTTAAAGTTATTTAAGTTACAGCACTTTAATAAACTAAATAACTTGAAGAATGATTTTGGACGAAAGTCAAATGAAACTTCTGATGTAACAAAAAAACTTCCAGACATATATTATAGGCCTAATTTTTTTTCGCACAATTGACAAATGCCCTGAATTAGTTTGTCTAGCCTATTTTCACCTCGGCTAATTTTTTTCGCCACATTTTTCTTCCTAAATTCAGCATTAGGCACAACCATTCATTATTCCTACTGTTTGCAAGTACTAGATTACGATTCGCACAACAACGTTACGTCTTACCATTTCCGTATGTCAAATTGATTCATTAATGTCAAAGTCCAAGTCAAAGATTTTTATTCAAATAGACTTATAGATAAGTACTTTCGAATAGTCCACCATTTTTTGTTTTCCCTACCAGCCATTCAGGACATCTTTTTACTGATAAGAAGAACGGCCGCAAAAACTTATCAGCTTTAACAGAAACAACAACATTTACAATGGAACATGTTGTTGCCAAACACAAATTTACAATTTTGAAATATATTTAATATAAGAGGAAAATTTTCCCATATTCAATTATTAGAATAACTATTTTCCTTTTATTCAATTTATAATAGTTATGTTTTATGTTAGTATCACATTCATGCATTTTGGTATTTTAAATAATCATCTACCTTGTAATAACCTTTGCTTAAGAGTGACTTTTTAACATATATTTTAAATTTATGAAAAGGCAGCTCAATCACTTGTTGTGGAACTTTATTAAAAAAAGCTATACCTTTCCCCAAAAACGAGCGTCTACATTTTTCAAGTCGAAATCTTGGAACGGCAAGCTTACCTATTCTTATTTCTAGTATTAAAATTATGGACATCGCTATGCTTAATAAATAAATTAAGATGTTTCCTTACATATACTATATTATCATAGATGTATTGTCCCGCCAAAGTTAGTATATTATCTCTTTAAACAAATCCTTAAGAGAATCTCTCCGTCGAAGGTTGTAAATGGCTGAATATTAGTGGTTTTGATTATTAGGGATTTTAACGCTAAGACCAAACTATAACAATGCGAAATAATCTATTATGCTAAACAATAATTGTGCTTAATAATTTAGGCCAAAGATAAACTGAGAGATGAAATTAGGACTTATGATTTTAGGCGTGTCGAAGGGCACCCGTTTTAGTTGCTCTGTTGTTTGCTTTTTTTTATTTTGCATCTATTGCAGACGATTTACTTCAAGGAAAGGTATGCTAAACTATCTCTATAGGTAATAGAGTTCTGGATAAATATAGATGTAACTTAGGTAGTTACTTCCGGTACTTACTCCAGACTGGATTCGAACCATGGGAGTAAATTTTTTTTTGGGCTTACTCAAACTTTAAATACCTACGCTTAACCGGTCTTTGCCCACTGACTGAGCTACCGAGAGACCGAGACGTTACAAGATAAATGTCTAAGGGAAGAGTCGGGTCTCATAAACTCAACTAAAGATCAAGTAACAGTTTAAGGTGACAGTTAACTTGACGTAACCGTTTGAAGGCGGGATCACACATGTGAATCCGGCGGAACGCTTTCACTCTCGCCAACCTTCTTCGATTGTTATCTAACTGTAATATTACACGTTACACGAGCTTTAAACGAGGCTTAGACAACATTATGTGGTGGTACTTCACTTGACTATCGCCTGAACAATGTTGAGGAAAAGACAGGAAATTGATACAAGAGAAAATGGGCCGTGCGCGTAAACCAGGTACAACATTTTCGTTAAGTTGTCATTTAAGTATTGATCTTATTTCCTGCCAGAACTTAAATGAATCTCATAACTATTCACTAGAAACCGAACGAATAATAAATAATGATAATTTAACAAAATTTCGTAAATAAAAATTATCACTTCAAACAGATATGGTTGTAATAATCACAGAACAAGGAATTTGTAATGTTGTGTAGAAACTGCATTTTCATTGAACTGAAGAAAAACTAGGTAGGTGTCGTAAGTAGGTGATGGAATAAAGTTCAAATTCATGAAGATTACGTAAACATAGGTAATCACCATCACATCATCTTTAGATCCAAGTCGTAAATCCAACTCTAACCACTAACTTATCCTAAGCATAGCCAATTTAAGCATAGCCAATTTACATTAATTGTATCGAAGTGATTCTTACTCACGGTACTAGCGAGCAATATTCCCATGGAATAACCCCGTACGTATTTGTATGTCAAGTAAGTATAGATAGCTAAGCGGTCTGGTTTGACCACGCCGGGCTAGAACAGGCTTAGGCAGGGTGCGAGTAGGCTAGACTTGGGCTGGATATACCGCGAAGCTACCTATAATGCAAACTAATGAACTAACATTAGCGAAGATATACTTCGAAGGGATATTGAACAAACAAACTTTGAGACTCAGAAACAAATGTAGGTACACTACGGAACGTTGACAGGAGCAATGTAAGTACTTGAGTTTTTTTTTCGTTTTAAACGCCTCTTCATTGAAAAATACAATACAAATTAAAGAAGAGAACCAAAATGTTTGAAAGATATAAAAACAAAAAATACAATTCAGGTATAATCTAAAATTATGATAAGAATAAACGAAATGTTAACCGTAGGTAACATTATTGTTTTGTTACAAAGAAAATTTCACGTGAAAATCTAAGGTTGGATTATGCAACATCTTAATATAACCAAAGAATACTAACTAAAAATGACTAAAATAAAATAGCGGTACCTTTTAAAGTATTTTTATATTAGGTACCTTATATAGATCGGAAACTGTATAGGATTCCTCTACCGTAAATTGGTAAAGTTATTCGATGCAACAAGGCATATAAAAACATGAATAAACTAAAACTGCAGTTTGGCAACTGCTGAGAATATGTACATCAAAATGTTAATTGTTACGTTTCTGTTTTTTTTACTGATTTATATAATATAAACACAACTTTCAAATTATTAATTAGTGAAGATTGTTACTTAATAACGTTGTGTCGTAATATCGTTATTGATACATTAAACATATTGGCCGTAAAATTCAAATTAAGAAAGATACATGTTTATTACGTGAAACCGTATCATAATAGTTTTGAGATTATTTGTAAGTATAGGTATTCCGATCTGTTTTTCACTTTCAAATATTATAAATATTTTAGTTGAAGACGATTTCTTCTAAAGTTTCAAAATATCAAGCGGAAGTCCGTAAATTAGTTTTATGGCAACATTATTCACTCGAAAACATATTCCTGTTGGAAGAATACCGCTATCAACTCACTTCCTAATGTTGACAGTCCAACCACGCTTCAACCAAATTAACATAGGCCATTTAATTGAAAATCTCTTCGCTTTAATACGAAGGTAATAGAGTTCAAAGTCGTATCGATACAAAGTGACTATTTCGTGTTGGCGATTGATATGGGTTCCGAGTAGTCGGCTGACCCCATGAGCTTGTGACCTATACAACTTTGATTCGGGTTTAGAAAGTCGGGAAGGTATCTGGAGTAAATAGTTGTCATTGTTATTGGGCCCACTTACTTACTACTCTTGGTAAACCTTTGATGATGGGACTTAATAAAATAAAATACCTGTGTGATTTGATTTTGAGAAGATTTTAAATAAATTGAGTAAGTAATACATCAGGATTAGAGATTGAAATAAAGCGTATTAAGATGATTGATGATATTATTAATGCAAAATCTAACTTAGAGTTTTTTTTAATATCATGAAAAGGTCTATTTTTCTAATCTCATCTTATTTTTGCCACATTTCTCATTGTACTGAACTGAAATTGAACAAACAAACTTTGAGACTCAGAAACAAATGTAGGTACACTACGGAGCGTTGACAGGAGCAATGTAAGTACTTGAGCTTTTTTTTCGTTTTAAACGCCTCTTCATTGAAAAATACAATAAAAATTAAAAGTTTTTTTTTATATCATGAAAAGGTCTATTTTTCTAATATCATCTTATTGAGACTTAGGTTTTGTCACATTTCTCATTGTACTTATAATTCTTATATTCGTATTCTTAAGGTTCGAAGCTTCAACGAAACTTACAAATTAAACTAGGTGTAAAAAAAATTAGGTGCTTTGTTTATAAAGAAAGTCATGATTTTGACCAAAATTAATAATAGTTACAAAGAAAAACACGAAATTGGAGAAAAAAAATTACTTACCTTTTGTATTTAAAACAACCTCTACTTATTTACCTTTTCTTGTCTCTCCTAAGTATAAGTAGATTAGTAGATAAAAAACCTATAAAAATTTATGACAGGCATATTCAACTTTTACAGTTATCGAAGTTCATTTATATGCAAGTTATAGGAATACGCTTTTCTTATTCCTTTATTGGGAACATTTGTCTTAATATTAAAACGTTTGTCATAATATCAAAACATTTTAAAAAACTTAAGTCAGAACGTTTATTAAGAAAAATAGCATATCAAAATGTAAAAAATCTACGGATATTTTAATAAACGTTTTAACGAAAACCCCCAACAATTAAACGTAATCCAAAACTTCTTGGTTAAATAATGAAGATGTTATTTTGGATCATAAATTCGTGTTACATCCGCGATGGGAAAAACGATTGTTTTAGAAGATCTTTCAAATAATAAAATAGTTAGCAAACTATTTTGCGGACGTCCGCGACATGCAAACACGACGTTCCCACGGTATAACAGACGGATCTGCAGTTTTGTTGCTTGAGGCTGATTTAGCTGTACACTGATATGATACCACAGATCAGGGAAACGGGGACTGTTGAGAAAAATGCAAAATAACACGGAGGAAACAAGTGCTTAGTGTTTCGTGAGTATTTATGTAAATTATGATTTACCTAGAGTACATTTCTCATTTATTACTAAATTACTATAAAAAAAATTGACGTATATTTTAATTGTTTTTCGCCATTCGCCGTCAGCCATTTTAATGTCCCCACTGCTGGGCCGCTGGCTTAGGGATGGAAAAGGAGAACGACAAGAGACGTTGTTATCATCGCCAAATGATGGCCCACTTTCGAATACGACAGTTACCTGAAGTTAGGTCCAAATAAGCTAAGTCCAAAAAGTCCTAAACTAAGTCCAAATAAACTTCAATTCATAGTAAAAAAAATTATGTTGTATGAAGAAATTCCTCTGTTTAATATTATTGACCTGTTTAACATTTTGTAGTTTGTAAGAAACAGTGTGTCCTAATAATTTATTTATCCGTTCCATTTTTGTTTTTGCACCTAATTTTGAAGATGTTATAATAATTTATCTTACAGCACTTCAGCTGTCGTTTGGAAAACAATAATTTCTGCGGAAAAGCCGTCGTTTCCGTGAGTTCAATACTTAATTCCATTTTACTCATCTATATCACAATTAGTTCAAAAATATCTGATAACCAAACTGCAACATCATCTCAGAGCGCATGGAACACCATTCCAAGCAACCTGCATACACGGTTTTTTTTATCCGCAGCTAAACTAACCTTTTGTAGGGCGTCCACCGTTAGATGACCGTGACCGCTCCGAGCGATGACTCGTGTTTCGTCAGCTCATTTGTCATAATGACCTTAAGTCGAACTTCGAAGTGTGAAGGTTGTAGAGATGTCTTCAATGCAGTTATGTCATTATTACCTTCGTGATGTAACGCGACCTAAATCTAGGTCGCTGTTCCGTTACTGAGAAACGGGTCCTTACCGCTTAGATAGGAACTTAGCTATTACATAGGCTTAGCTTTATCGTCCAACGGTACATGGCGTGGGTATGTAACAAACATAATGTAGTGTAAGTTACAGCTTAATTCAGTACATCCGGCTGTAACAAATGGGTCACTTACAGGATTTTTCATCTGGGAGTAAAAACTCTATCTGCAATTTGTCTAGCTGTACTTTAAGGTTATTACAGGGTTTGTTACGTTATGATATATTAAAGCGTTATTGGATCCATTGACTCATCTCATCATCAGTGTTTAATGTCCCCACTGCTGTGGCACTGGCCTTCCTTATGGATGGATAAGGAGAACTGTTGAATACGTTATTTTCAATGTTCTGTGGCAGTGACAGGTTGATTAATAATCATCAACATTAATAATCAACCCGTCATATCATAATAAGTAGGTATGTTACTTTCTGCAAACAAATTATTATCCTAAATATTCAAAGGTTCATCGAAATGTTTCTGTAATCTAAGCTAAATTGCGTGAAAATCATATTCAATATATCGGGGAACTTCCCGGTTGATCAGTAGATTTTTTTTGGGAAACGCTTTCTCGGAAAGTACTAAGGTTACAGAAATAATTTATTATTCAAATGAAACTAGGGCGGTTACAACCCGATACTCGGGTTCTTCGATCGACGAAAAATTCCAAATTATGCGAAAATAATGACACTTTTTAATTGCAGTTTGTGATCATCACGTTTAACATTTTGTATATTTTATAGTTTTCGGAACAAATAGACTCGAGTACCTTTAATTTGATACCTTACTCGGCCGCGTACTACGCGCCAAAGTCCCTATCGAGTCGTCACAAATTTTGCGAACCTGAATTAAGTATATAGATAAGAATGCTCTATTATTTGTGATACAAACGCTTTCTATATATTTTTTACTTTTTTAAATAAAGCTCCCTGAAAAAGCTCTACAGGGGGGTTAAAAAGGACGGAAACGCAATATTGCTAGTGAATTCATTGACAGTTCATTTTTAGGGTTTCGTAGCCTAAAGGCAAAAAACGAAACCCTTATAGATTCGGCCAAACCGATGTATTGTCACATCCTTTTAATTCCAAAACTATGAGGATTACACAGTTGAAACTTGGTAGGTAGATGTATTCTGTAAACCGCTTTACGGTTTTTACACAAAAATAAAAAATATATGAATTCAGGGGGGCTCCCCATATGTATGGGGAGCTGAAACTGAATTTTTTTTTCATTAAACCTATACGTGTGGCGTATCTATAGATAGGTCTTTAAAAATTGTATTGAGGTTTCTAAAACGATTTTTTCTCAAAGTCAACCGTTTGAAAGATATACACTTCCAAAGTGTCACAGCCACTTTATTCCAAAACTATAAGGATCACACAGTTGAAACTTGGTCGGTAGATGTATTCTGTAAACTGCTTTACGGTTTTTACACAAAAAAAAAATATTAAAGGGGGGCTCCCCATACATGGAACTGTTACTGTTTTTTTTTTTTCATCAAACCTATACGTGTGGGATATCATTAGATACATCTTTAAAAATTACATTGAGGCTTCTAAAACAGTTTTTTCTCAAAGTCAACCGTTTGAAATTTATACACTACCAAAGTGGCAAAATGTGTGCCCCCCTCTAACTTTTAAAATAAGAATGTGAAAAATAAAATAAAAATATATATGATGTAGATCTTTATAAAAACTTTTAACGAAAATTAGTTTGAACGTAATTTATTTAGTAGTTTCAGAGCTATAGCACATTTTCCAAAACTTTGTCATTCATACAAACACTATGAAAACAAACTTATTTTTGCAGACGAAAAATTATAATGGCATTTTGGCAATAATAATAAAAGAAACTTTATTGCACACGATACAAAAACAAACACATACAGAGAAAATGTCAAAAAAGAAGGAACACACAATAGGCGACCTTATAGCTACGTAGCAGTCTCTTCCAGGCAACCTTGGGTGAGAGACGAAACCCTTCATGTACGAGTTTGACTCGCACTTGGCTGATTTTTTTTGTTTATTCCCTATGGAATTTGCTTTTAGTAAGTTTTCTTGTCTTAAAAAAATTAAAAGCAAATTCTTCTACACTGGCACTGACACAGTTCTAAACTCCATAGAAGATAAATAGTTAAATGAATTGTTAGGGAAATCACTTAGCAATATTGCGTTTGCGACCTTTTTAGACCTTCTGGTCAACCAGTTCTCTGACTGTACTTACTTTGGATAAGAGTCAAAAGTCGCATTCTAAAGGCGTGTTGGCCATGGTAAGCACTATATATCTTTGAAGGTACAAAATAATTGGTTGCTCCAAGTGCCCGTGCTTTTAAACTTTCAAGGCACTTCCAGGAAACGTAATGAAACTCTTTGGTAACGAACTAGCTCGAACTCAGTCGGCATGCAGCAAGACTTCGACGAGTTTTCCGAGACTGCAACAATTCCCCAGAACAGGCGGCTGCGTTAATACGGGCAGGCCGTTAGAGCGCCAAGGGCCGCACCGTTAGCCAGTACGGTGGAAATTAGCAGCGGGGTTCGCATCCCGGAGGAACAACGCATTTTCAGATGCAAGTATCTCTCTAGATTAGCTGAAAAGCGCTTCAAGTTCAACAACTCACCATAATGGCGGTACTTTCAATTAACCCAAGAACCTTGACTTGACTCTCGCAAAAGACAATACCACTGCAATCGGGTATCATAATATCTAAAATTAAAATAGCTTAAGTCATAATGTCTAAAACGAAAATGTCGAATGGTCAAAAAATCATTATTCAAAATATCCAAAATCAAAGGATCTAAACTTCATAAGGGTGAAAATTTCTAATACTCATTCAAATTACCTAATGTTAAGTGTGGCTTACTTTCATGCAGGTAAATACTTGTATAATAAAATAACAGAAAATAAAAGATTAAAAAGGAAGTTGCTTTTTTATTGACATATAAATTTCATAAAGTTACATCTTAGTAAGTAATCAATCACACATTATTATAATATCACGGTATATATAAATCGGCACAAGGCCTATTCCTGTAGCTTATGTGATAGATTAGAACATACATAATAAAATATAAAATTTATCAAACGTATAAAAATAGCATTGAAAAATGCAAAATTTCAAAAGTCTTAAATTATTGGCAGTTACATCTTAATCGATCGTTAAACACCTGAAAAGATGTTTCTTTCGAACGCAAGGATATTCCTAGCATTGATGTGACAACGCTGGTCTACAGCGTATTTAAAACATAAAAGTATTGGAGGATTTCGACGGTGTCCGCAAGTCTCGGTAGCTCAGTCACAGAATACTAATATGGCTCAGTGGTTAGAGCATTGGACTGGATTCCCCAAGGTCGTGGGTTAGAGTCCCATCTAAGAATTCACTTGTGGCCGAGTTGGTTTTTTCCAATATATTTCAATTTAAAATTTATCATAAGTATAAATAGCCTTAAAATGCAAAAATTCAAAAATCATAAAAGAAAATGGTTTGTATTAATTTCTTTGTGCCAGTTAACTGCTGAAAAGTAAACTACACACAGATATACTCTCCAGATCCTCGTATGATTTAGTAGCTAGCTACCTAGTTAAACTCAAAGCCGGCTCAAAATTCACAGCTCTAGATTCCAACTCCACGGTTTATGAACCTGGAAGTGCCGGGTACCGGGTGTATTATCGAAGGACACCGTTAACCGAGCCGAGATCACGAGTTAATCCGAGCCAGTCGTGATCATACTGCGCCGGTATCTTATTATTCTATCAAGTACACGTGGCAGCATGTCAACGTTAACAGCTGCTGTACGAAAACAAGCCATATTGCATCCGTGATAGGGGTTCAAGGTCGTAAAGCTCCATGTGCAGTTGACTGGACCCGGTAAGGGCTAGTTTGGAAACATCAAGCGGAACGTTTGTTTTTCTAGGCGGGTGGTGGGAAACGTGATAAATGACCGTCATCTCGCTATGTTGAGTTCTCTTATTTAACCGCAAAAAGTCAAATAATGACGTTTTTTCCGCTTAGGATTTTAAGTTCCTCCTTTGTTCTTGGATCGAAATTTAAGGTAACAGATGTTTTTGTTAAATATTATTGTTATGCAAGGCTGGAAAGTTAGTTATTTAGCGGCGAGTTAGCTCTATTGAAATCTGAGCAAGTGAAGGACTCTAGTATTGAACCACGAGCGTAACGAGTGGTTCAAAGATTGAATCCTGAGCGAAGCGAGGATTTCAAATCAAAGGTACAAGACGCTAAAAACTTTTCGCCGAGCGCAACACACAATTTTTCACCTCAAAACAGCGAGGAACATTTATGGTTGCTTCCGCGGTCAACTTCCGGTAAAAAAATCTTTAAACATAAAGTTTAATCTAAATATACCTTATTCTCGTTGTTTTAATGATATAAAAAACTAAAATAATAAAAAAGGGAGTATTATAGTTAATTCAAAGTTATTTAAAGTAGGAATATATTGTAACTTATTAATAAGAATAAAAACGATTAAAATAAATAAATGTAATTATGTTGACACTGACATGAGGTACAAGACAAAGACAATTAAAAAATAAAGATTTATGTCACAGTCCGAAATCCAATTATAGGTTGTGAAAACTTACCCAGCCTAATATAAAATTCTTATAACAAATAGTTTAATCTTATTGTTATTGTTTTTATGATTCAATGAATTAAAATAATATAATAAAATCAAAACGGAGTATTATAATAAATTTAAAGCTATTTAAAATAAGAAACAAATATAGCAAAAAAGTCAATAGTGCGATTCGGAACGCATTATGGCATATTTTTAGGTATTAAATTAAAAAAGTACTTAGCCGCGCTAGGCCGCAAAAAGCTATTTTCTACGCCTAAACTGATTGACAAAACCTCATTTTCAGAGCGTTTGAGGTGAAAAAAATATTAAATTTCAATATTATTAAATCATATAAAAATAATTATAGAGTCACGAATAGTTATGTTAGAATCACACAGCAGAATATTCACATTTTATAAGAATGTAATATAACAGTCATTAAATCACAGTAAAATATCACCTACACGTAATCATTTCAGGAACTTCATTTTCTCTCGATAACTGATTTATCCAAATGATTAGATTATGGCGTGAAAAGGGATATTATTGCACTCATTTCATTTATTTATTCACTCTCTGTTAGATACCGCAACCTAGGTAAGTCAATAATTTACAGTCAATTTACCTTAACGTAAAACTAATATTATAAAAAAAATACATTCTAAAATCTCTAATCTAAAATAGTTAACAGTATAATATAAAACAAAAAATATAAAAGTAAAATTTTAAATTATTCATAGTCCATTCTAAAATTATAATCCAAATATTACTTTCATTCAAACGAGTCCATCTTAAGCTCCTGAGCTACACAATACTTACCAGAACTTAAATGTCTATATTCACGCCGTGTCTGAAACACTCATTTACTTCTCAATAGGAGGCCATTATACTGTTCCTCATGCGATACTCACGGAAGTAGAAGAAACGAGCTTGCACACCCTATTCATAGTCAAGTGTAATCAACCTGAAACCCATTGTTCCAACTGAACCACCATTGTAGCTTCATCCTCGGTCGAGTTCTGACCAAACATGGGTAGGTGATAGCAAAAAGTGCATTTGCGGAGGTCTCGTTCGAATGGTCCTTCGAGCAGGATGCACGACGTAGATAGTAAATAAATCGGGGCGGAGGTTTATGTTCGCGTTACAATAATGGGTTATTGAATCGATGCCGTGATACAGGCTTGTTTATGTGGCGGTCTGACCAAGGAACACCTACAGAGGTGTCTGCACTTAGTGGCGGAGGTGAAATATCGACGCTATTCGTTTATAGACCCTGTCAGCTTTTAAAGATTTATTTTGCATAACCTTTATCTATGTTCTATGATGTTGGACGAGATATCATTAGCTTTCTTAAACCCTTTTTGTATTTTTATAACTAACGCATCGTGATTTTAACATTTTTCATAATGTTATATTAAAGGTTTTAATTTAAAGCTTCATTTCCTATCAAGTTCACCTGAAATCTCAATCAAGCGTAATTACGAGCCTATAGTAAGGTAGGTACTTTTTCCTGATGGCGTCTACCCTTGAAAGCTATAACTTCCACCATATAGCGTAGTTGTTTTATCATTCCTCGGATGCCAGCGAGCATTCCACGTCGGGACTTAACGCCAACACCGTTACACGCGTTTTGCTGCGTAGACGCACTTCCCTGAACGTATGGGCTGGGCACTGAGGCCGGTAATGTCAGTAATATTGCACCTATGTTTATACTTGCATAGAGGACTAACACTTACGGAGCCGTAGAAGTTGAAGTTTTTTTTTATTATGTCGTTAAGTTTCATGAGCCTTTAATATTTCTGTTTCGGGAAATGAGAAGGTGCGAACTACTTTCCGGTGACCTAGAACTATGTTTGGTAAGTAAAAGAAATATGATAATATCTTCTTTTACTACAAATATAAGGAAAAATCTGAAAACTATACATTTATTGTAATTGAATCATAAAAAATATACTTAGTCATTAGTTTTGGAAACTGAATTTCGGAAATATTAAAAAAAATACCGGATTCCTGAACTATAATATAATATGTATGATGTACCTAGGTACCTACAAATTTGTGCGGAACCCTCGGTGGGCGAGTCCGACTCGCACTTGTCCGGTTTTTTTATATATTCAGAAACATCTAGACCAAATTGGTCAACACTTTTTCTATACTTAAATTATAAAGAGAAAAGATTTGATTGTTTGTAACGAATAGACTCGAAAATTATTGAACGGGTTTGGATGAAATTTGGTACACAGATAGTAGATAGCCTGGTTATGAACATAGGATACTTTTAATCCCGATATTCCCACGGGAACGGGAACCACGCAGGTGAAATCTCTAATAAGTAGATACTATAGGTACTCAATACTGGTGTAGTATGGAACGCTTCGGAAGTATGTCACAATCGTAATCCTTCAGAGATGTTACGTACTTAACATACTATAATCCTAAATGAAGGTGATTACATTTCGTTCCCATTTCGCTTGCACATCGCACCTCACGATTTTCAAATAAAATCGACCTCAAAGCCTCACGCCTGGGATCTTCAATAAACTCGGTGACAAGAACTAAGTACTGACTCGCATAATCCCCATTAGCAAAGAAACCAGTACAAAGTAGGACTGAGCACAATCGAAGATTCGACCGACCGACGTCCTCTTTTTTTGCTGACCTTGTCGTTGTCGCGAACATGCAACAAGCATGCGATTTCGACGCTCAAAATGAGTTGTATTACCATAGCATAAAGGCGAGATTTTTTAAAAATTAATCGACGTTGCGTAACACGCGAAAGTGTGCATCCGCGCGGATCTGATCTGAACACGATTTTTAAGGAGTTTTGTCTGAAGGTATGTTAATTTATTTATGTATGTATAGGTAGGTAACTGATAACTTTTGAAGAGTTTTTTTGTTTAATCGAAATAATTTAGGTATGTGTGTCGATAAACACAAACAAAAACCAAATATTATGTTTAATGAAATTGGTACATGTTATGTTAGTAATGCCTTTAAATAATAATCCTATGTATAAAAATTACAAGATGACAATAATTCTCCTGAAATTGCTTTGCTTCTACTATGCAAAACATCCCTGAAGACAAAGTATCATTATCTGTAGAAGTAATGAAATTGCATAAGTAAAAATATATGGGACTGACATACGTTTTTTCTAACTATACGCTATTACAACCTTGGAAATGTTACTTGATGTAGGGTTTGACACGAAGCCAAGACACTGAGACTGACACCAACTTAACTTGAGGTATAGTTTCAGATAAATAACCCAAGTAATAAGTTTAACGGATACTGTGGTTATTACACTCTAACTTGACCCTAAGCCTTAAAAATTACCTTGAGAGATATACAAGAAGCTGAAGAAATAAACATTCTAATCAGTCAAACAGCCTATAATAAAATCAAAAAGATTTAAAGAAGGCAAACCCTATTTATTAGTTAAACGATGAAGAGTTTCATATAAATATCGGTGTTTCAAAGACTTAAAATAAATTCCAAACCTTCATCTATAATATTTACTAATATAATCATCAAAAAATCTACAGCACATAATATTATTATTAACAATAGGTAACAAATAAATCTTACAAACATAGCATAATATCAATAACAGATTACATATTGTTGCATCACAAAATTGTAGAACACCAAACGTTGCATACGTTATAAATACGTAAAATGATCGGTTTTATTCATTGAAGTATTATTGTAGCAAATGACAGTAATCATAATCACAAACAAAAATTAACTTTTTTATATTTTTTTGCTTATTTTGTCTTTGATCTCAACCTTATCTCAACGTTGCTGTTTCGTGCATCTGACATAACGGTACAATAGTTACAACGACGTTAAACTGAGTTTATAAGTTAACAAATATTCTATCCATAACATTAGCTTAAACCGAATATAACTGTTCCTAGTATAAGTTTAGAATAACATAGCAGACAGTTTTTATAGGTAAGGCTGGTTTCTGAGTTTAGAGATAAAAGTTTGCAAGGAACCTAGCAGCCCATGCCCACAATGCCGCAAGCAGTTTAATTAAATTCTTCAAGAATTTCGGGATACAAATACATTTGTTTGGATCATTTTAAATATTTGGTTGGCGCCATTATTTTTTTTTTTTATTTTATTTTTATTATCATCATCAGCCATTTCTAATGTCCCCACTGCTGGGGCACTGGTCTTTCTTATGGATAAATAAGCAGAATTTGACTTCATAAAAAATTGATAATTAATGTTTACGTTTCTTTGATTCAATTACAGTTTTTAGCTTTTCTATCAGACACCAAAGCGATACAGATAGTTGTTTAGATAGAATACGACTCATCAACTGGTAAACACACATGCTAATAAGGGGGAAATAATGCAATCAGTGCGGCAAATCTTGCTAGTAGACTTTATTGAAATTTACTAGCAGATAAAACGATAACTTTTGTATTTTACCACCTTAAGTTATTTTGTACATTCACAGTAGGTACCAAAGTACTGTTTATTTTAGAGAGCAACTAACTTGATTTCCAACTTTGCATTGAAAATGCTATTTTAAAGATTTTTATGCAAGAACTAGCGGCCGCCTGCGGTTTCGCGTGGTTCGCGTTCCCGTGGGAATATAGGAATAAAAATTAGCCTATGTTTTAATCCAGGCTATCTTCTATCTGTGTGTCAAACTTCATCCAAATCCGTTCAGTAGTTTTTGCGAGAAAAAGTAACAAACATCCAAACATCCGCACAACCTTTCGCATTTATAATATTAATTACGTAGTAGGAAAATAAAGTTATCTCACTGATCTCACACGGGATAATGTAACGGTAGTATGTAATAAAACGTGCAACTTGAAATCAATAACGAATTACTCCAAGAAAAAGACCATACCTAAATGTCTTCCTCAAAAAATAAAATATGTTGATTATAATTCGCTAATCAAACCTCACATTGTCTATTTAATCGAAGTTTGGGGTACAGCTGCTAAAACCTATTTAGAAGATTTACAAATTACTCAAAATAAATTAATAAAATCTCTTTTTCACAATGATGACACCAAATAATATTGACTGCAAAAGCAGGGGACTAGGACTAAGACGGCTTCCGAAGCACGGAGGAATTCCATAATTCACATATCAAACCAGATTTTCTAGTGTACCAACGAAGTTATTTTAAACTCTGGCCGGTGGTCAAACTAGCGTATAAATTGCTACCATTCAATGACTATCGTGCAACCAATACTGTGTAAAGGTTACATTCCTCGAGCAAAAAGAGCAATGATAAGAGTCGCTAGAGATATTTGCATTTACATTTACTTATTTTAAAGTTGGCACCTTAAAGTGTCAGCAAATGAGAAGAGTTTAATAGTATTTTTCATTTGTTCGTTTTTGTCATGTTTATAATTTTATTTTTTCTGTATCTAAGTACACTCGGCTGCAAAGAAATCGAAACACTGCGTTATTTTCATAAATAAAAAGTATGTGTATTTCTGCAAACATTTGATAGCTAAGTCAAATGTTCAAGTAACCAATTAGCATTTCAAACAACTGAAAACATTTCTCGATTTCCTAAAATTTCAGTAAAACAAATGATTAATTTTGATTCCATATAAAGTTGTAGGAAACCGAATTGAGTGAATTTGTTTTCTCTCTGCACAAAACTGAGTTTCATGAATTTTTGGGACTTTTATTCGTAAGTCGAGTATTCGACCTATTCTTTGAATAATGCATCTGTAAAGTGAGTATGTTTATGTTTGTATGAAAATAACGCAGTGGTTTGATTTCATTGCAGCCGAGTTTATATTGTAATAATAAATTCATTCTCTCTTTGAGATTTAAGTTAACTAAAAGTTGCATAATTATGTTAGTATAAATTAAAAGTTTGCATGTAGTTTATGAATATTATCAGTAGATATTTGTATGAAATTAACTTTAGCAATATTAAAATAAAGACTCAAGTAAAAATTACCTTCGTATTTTACTCATTTTAACCTACGTTAGCGTTATGTAATTGACAACATTTCATAAAATTTGTCTTACGTTTTTTATTTAGAAATTACATATAAAAATAGAAGATACGTATTTTTTGCCTTTTGCAATGTTTTTACTTTCTCATCATAAAATTAATTTGAAAAAAATTACTCATTCTAAAAGAGCTTAAGTCCAGTACGAAGGAATTCTGGCGGACATACCTTAATTAATTTAAAAAATACACTGTGACGTTGTCGTCAACATGACACTTTAATAAAGTTTGTATGTTGTTTACGTTTGTATTTTATGTATGGTTTTCGCCTACAAGATAAGATATAAGATACTAAATATGTACCTACTCTGATGCCTATTTATGAGAAATCATTGAAAAATGCATATATTTTTTATGTAAATAACGCCAGTTATAGTGAGGTGCCATAGATGTGCAATATATATTTTTCATCGATATTTTCGGCGATTGATTTCTACGCTTTAGTGTTTAGGTATAATATTATATACTGTTTTTGTTGTTGCAGCCTCCGAAGGGACTGAAATTCGAGGCAAACAAAAATAGAGCAGTTTTTACAGCAACGTATTTTTACTAAAATATATTGATTTGAACTCGCTGCTTAATATATAACTTGATTCTTGTCCTTTTGTAATTCAAAAAAGTAAGCGATAATCCATCAGGAGAAAAAAAATCCAGATTATTTTTAGACAAATATGTTTATCATTTAATGTTGTCAATTGTTTCGAATAAATTTGTTTTTGCTAGC
This sequence comes from Chrysoteuchia culmella, assembly GCA_910589605.1. Classification (NCBI taxonomy): domain Eukaryota; kingdom Metazoa; phylum Arthropoda; class Insecta; order Lepidoptera; family Crambidae; genus Chrysoteuchia; species Chrysoteuchia culmella. The sequence goes on from OU342657.1 coordinate 5,124,987, forward strand.
GTGTTGTGATGGGATTTATCGCCTGGTTTTAGTTCCAAAGTATAAAATATTTGAGATTAATGAGTTATTTATAAATATTTTTTATCAATATCATGTTCCAGTTGGTAAGATACTTCACTATTCTTTTGAATTTTCAGTTTAATTTGGTAGTACGGTTTTATTTATTAGGGTGGTAGAATCTTACTTATTCTTTGGAGCGGAGGGTAAATTTTAAGAAAAAAAAATATTCCGTGAAATATTTTAATATAATTTGTCCTTTTGGAAATATATTAGTTTGATTGGAGTGTTTATTTTTGAGTTTCATTTGACATTGAACCCAAGGCTTATTTTCGCAGCAAAATTCCGAATAGTCATAACTAGTCCGATTCTATTCTATCTCTATCCTACAATTTGTGAGTGTTTGGATGTTTAGTTTGAGTACTTAGATCTTTGTTACAAAATCACGCAAAAACGGCTGAACAAATTGGTTTGGATAAAATTTGTCACTGAAACTACCTTGTTATAAATGAAATCATGTCAATTGTAAAAGGGTGTTGATAATTACGGCAAACGGAACCAGCATTAAAGAAAAAGTTTTCTGTATGACGCCGAATAAAGTTTTAATAAAACTTTTTTTGGAGCACTCACAATGTATCTATATTGTACAGGTATTGCTGCAGAGTCAAGGGCTAGCGCATATTACAACTTTTCCATCGACTAAACTGTTTTGTTGAGTTGTATTCTTCTCGCGATTTCCGCACAACTAAACAGTTTAGTCGATGGCAAAGTTGATGCCGACTTTTATGTCGCGCAACTATCGAGTGGATAGTATGCGCGTAATAGTTATCCTTTAAACATATATGATTCACAACAAAATAGTTGTTGCACTAAAAGTAACTTTAACTTTGTAAATATGTGCTAGCCCTTATAAATCCCAGATTCTACAAAAAAAATAAGCTAAGACAAGAGAAAGCTTTTTCTTTTCCACAAGAGTTAAAAGCTCTTGTCGAGTCGATAGACCGTTTCCCATTCTGCTTTCCTCTCTGCCTATACAAAAATACATTTATGGTAAATTTTAAATAGAAAAATATTGGAAAAAATTAACTCGGCTTACGAGTACTTACGAGTAACTCGGCTACGGAGACTTCGGAGAAGTTAGAGCTCAGCGGTTAGAGCGTTGGACCGGATTTCCAAAGGTCGCGGGTTCGATTCCCGTCTGAGCATTCACTTGTGGCCGAGTAAATTTTTTCCAATATTTTTCTATTTAAAATTTACCATAAGTATGAAAATAGCATTGAAAAATGCAAAAATTACAAAATCACAAAAAAACATTGTCTTGTTTTCCCCAAGTACCTAGTAGTACGTAATAATAAATATTCTTTGGTAGTACCTAAGTATTGTAAGTGATGTTAACCCTAAACAAGTTTATAATCCAGGACCAATTCTTGTTCCTTCAGAAACTCCCATCAATATTTTTATTCCATTTTGATAATGCCGATGCGTTCTTAAAAAGCATACCTACCAGGTGTCTATTCTTACATACAATAAATATCGTAATGAAATTCCGAGTGTATATTGTATAGTAAGTGGTGCATTTCTATAAAATTCTAAGCTATAACACGCGCACGCCAGCGTATGGAAGCGCTTTACAAATTGCCCGGTTAAAGTTTTTTTATTCGTTCAGATACCGGAGTAACAGCGTGTGTTCGTTCGCCCTAAGCCTCGATATTATAGTTTAGATACCATATAGCAAGCACCACACTAAACACGTATGCATTTGCAAAAATGTTTGGTATACATTTTGACTATTTTCGCAATTATTAATTTTATTATAGTTAGTTTTGATAAATTTTAAATAGAAAAAGAGTTGATTTTCCAATATTTTTCTATTTAAAATTTATCATGAGTATAAAAATAGCATTGAAAAATGCAAAAATACAAAAATCATAAATTTAGTTACTTTTATTGCTGCCTCAATTTCATTTGTACAATCGGGGAACTTCCCGGTTGACCAGTAGTTTTTTTGGGAAACGTTTTCTCGGAAAGTACTACGGTTAAAGAAATAATTAATTATTCAAATGAAAAACCTGGTAATGTTCTATAATTTGTGATATAAACGTTTTTTATATTACTTTTCTAAATAAAACTCCCTGATCTACTCCCTAATCAGATTCATTTGACAGATGGATGTGACATATTGCTCTTAGTCTTTGGTAAGTTTTCATCTGTGTCCAAAAGAAGCAGCAATATGTCACATCCATCTGTCAAATGAAGCCGATTGCGATGCCGATGCCACTTACGCGGTATGGCCCCTTGATGGGATTTTAAAACACGTTCGTGCATAGAACGCAATATCACCGGAACACTGTTGACTTATTTGACAGAGAAAAGCAAATCAGTGTGTGCACTCCATTCGTACGAACCACTATCATAACAATACGTATTCGTACGAACAAATTCGTGTCCAAAGTGAGCGCGGCATTAAATATATTAAAGTATTCTTTTTATCATTTTCTCACTCCTTCCATATTATCTTTCATCCGTTTTATACAAAAACAATGACAGGTGAGATGATTTGCGAAGTGAGTTTCGAAGTGATTTATCACTTTCAAAATAGCAAGGCTAATCTCGTTCTTTTATTCTGTGATAGAACCCTAAAAAATCTGACGCAACATCATATTAAAATTCAAGATGTAAGTAGGTATAGAAAGCTTTGAAATCGATCTGAATCGAACAACAACCACGTAATATACATAAGAACGAAATGTTTATGTATTTAGATGCATTTCACCTTAGTATTCGCAACGACTTGTGATATATGGAGATGAACCGATTCAGGTCAAAAAACGTATTTGCGATTCACGAGAGGCATTTTAATGTAAATTAAGCATGCATAATATCTGTTTCATAATATGTTTTTGAATACCAATTTTCTGTAGAATGTCAATTCAAAAAATCTGACACATCTGACCTGTATAAACCTTATGTATTTCGGTGCTTAGTAAATTAATATTGATGGTATCACACAACTCCTGAATAATGAATCTCCTCCTTCTCAGGTAAAGTTTATTTATAATTTCTTTAAACACGCTGTCTTTAGAACTGTACCTAGTCCGATTTGAAGAATCGTTATTGCGTTTGATAGCAGAATCGAGTGAGATATTTTTTTTATATTATTTGACTTTTTTAGGAAAGCTTACAGCTAGGTTACAAAGAATATAGCAGACTGAAATAGATGTTGAGGGTCAATTACAAGTTTCCACTTAAATTTGACAGAACGTTAGCCTGCGTAAAAAAATGATAATAATAATTAAATAAATAAATAAATTTCATACAATCACACCAATTATCTCGCCCACGTTAACTTTCATGAAGAACTTGTGTTATGGATACTAGATAACAGATAAACATAGGTAACTTATATTTTTTTGTAAATACATAAATAATATACTTACATATTAAACACCCAGGGGCCTTACCATCAACTGTAATGCAATTCATTGTAGGTTGTGAGAGTAGGATGCTGCCATATGGCGCGTCTAGCGGCGTCCCGCTCTTACTACCTGAAAGTAACCTAAAATGAATGAAATACACGCCCCCAGATCAAGACAAATAGACATGTTCATGCACACAAATATTTGTCTTGTCCGGGGATCGAACCCGGGACCTCTGGCGTAGAAGGCGGGTGTAGTACCCCTGCGCCAAACGTCGTCAAATATTATCGTTATGAATCAAATAACAAAAGTAAATGCTACGGTTAAAACCAGTAGATAACCAGTAGGTAATTAATTAGGAAAAGTATTACAAATTATGTATGATAAAAGTATCTATTACTTAATATTCTCATAAGCTTACTTGAAGAAGTATTAAAGAAGAAGTAGGTATTTATAAGCTAGCTCTTCTTGACAATCCTTGGGCAGTGGGCTATCTGGATTTCATGCGAAGTCAATTTATAACAAAAACAGCTAAACGTTATTTAATGAACGTGGAAATTGACAATACCGCGGTATTTGTGTCAAGTCGTTCAGAATAGAAGCAATTACGAAGAACTTCGACGGATCACAGACAGTCCCACGTGCCCCTGAGCTTCTTTTCCTTTTGTGTAAAATTCGATGCGCATCAAAAAAGTGAACGCAATATTTCAACGGAATTAACATAAATATTACATGTGCTCGGCCTCACATATTTGCGATGTTCACTTTCAATACTTTAGAGCAAAAAGAAGTCCTCGGCGCAGCGAACTATTGTGTCTAAGAAAATGTATGGCATTGCGCATTGCGCACAATGGACAACGAAGAAGATATATCTTTTGCTTTTTTTAGATTAAAAGCCATCATCTAATAATATTCTGTATCATGGAATAACAAAAATCAATGGCGTACTTTTTCACCAAGAAAAACATTACAGAAACTTTAGCAAAATGCCAGAGATAACGAATCGAGCATAAGTTCTTTACGATACGATTTGAGAGAGCTTTAAAGTTAAATAGGTAATACTTTAAACAATTTTGTTGACACCACTGCTTGTGAAAGAAATATAAATTTCCGTTGAAGTTCTTGAATGGGCTTCCATGTCTTTAACTTTGTAATCTGCAGCCTTGATGGCGTACCTATCTGCGTAACGTAAATTTTCGATCAATAACAGCCCGTTGCGAAAATTCATAAGATCATGTTAGTAGGTAGTCGAGCTTGACTATGGTAAAACAAATAAGTACCTACCTACTTTAAAGTTCAACCCACTTTTTATACAATTCAATGCAATTAACCTGAAAATCATATTTCTGTCGTGCTGCAAGATGCCTCAAGGCCTAATTCGTGTCAAAATTGGGTCTAGGAAGTTAAGCTTACCTACATGTAATGTATGCGTTTTGGAAGATCTAGGTCACTTAAAGTGGAAATACTGATTTCTTCAAGTGGTTCAAAGAAAGGTCACACAAATTCCTTGTCTTTTGCAAGCCATAGAACTTGTTCGTTCTCTTAACCCAACTTCGTGTTATCTGGTAATGTTTACAGTGCGTTCGAAGTATTGTTTAGTTCACGACCTCATATATCACTAAGCGTAAGAGCTAGTTTCGTAATCGATACAAAGAACGCCGGGGGCACAATAGTCGGATGGCTAGTCGGATTTAGTGCAGTTGATTTGGCCGGATCTTTTGCAAGGTGCCTTCTTAAGGTCCGACCTAATTGCTTAATAGGTTCATTCTTGGCGGTCACTGAATCATGACCGTTGGATTGTTCATCTTATTTAGATTAGGTATGCTAAGACTGGCATGTGACATGTATAGTATACGTATATATGTAGTACAACAAAAAGTTCCAAGTATTTTTACATTAGCTTTTCTTTTGTTGCTTGTAAAAAAAAATGAGATGATTCTGTCGTCTTCGTCTCTATGTCCATAATCCATATTATATTCTCAAAATTAAGCAATAATGTCATCTTTAATTGATTTTCCGTCGCTATCGAGGCTTCTTTTCATTCCTTACACTAGTAATTTAATATTTATTGCCGTTTTCTTCAAAAACCACAACAGTCATATTGTCACACCATTTCAAACACTTGGCCTTACAACTTCCAACACTCGTATAAGTATTTAAAGGTAAAACTCCAGATCAACTGAAAAGGCTTTCACTACGTCTACAACAAGCATTGTTTCACTTGATGATTAAACAAGCGACAAAAAGCATCTTTTCGTTGCCGACAATACAATGATTAGATCTCCACCATCTCCACGCATTATCATTAGCTAACCGCAATGCCAAGACTACGAAGCTCAAACTATTATTAAAATGGAGTTTTTTTAGATCATGGTAATAAAGGCAGTCATCAAGTCGATTATGAACTATAAAAACGTTTTCAAGGCCATTACATTTTCATTTACCGCTGTTAAGCCTTATGAAACGTAGGATTTGCTTCAAGTCCTAGGAAGGTATGAATTCAATTTATGACGTTTATGACGGGCGAACGCGAAGTTCGTTTTTGTTTCAGAAAAATTTAAAGTTGGCTAACTAAATAAAGTGAAAAAAGTTGCTCTCATGGCCTGCGCAGACGACAGACATTGAAGGACTTTTTGTCCGCGACACGACCTTATTACTAAGAACATAAAGTTGAATAAATAACGAGGACTATCGCGTACTTTTCATGGATATACGCGATCTAAGTTGAATCTTATTTGGTTAACAATAAAGACGTGTCGCGGACAAAAAGTCCTCCGTTATCCGTCGTCTGCGCTAGCTCTCAAGGTGGTTAGACATGAAACAAAGGAACGAAAGATGATTGTATCGAACCAGCTAAATGCGTAGGCAGTGCAAAAACTATACCTAAGTATATTTCCCAGTTCCTGATGAAGAGTCGATGAACCGTCACCGGCCCTCGACCAGAACGAGAAACCCACTCGAGCATTCAAACCATTACCTTACATGTTTATTGGCTTAACTTTATATAACTCTGAATCAATAAGAATTCAACATTCTGTCTCTACCATCCGAATGAAAATCTCCAAGTTTAGATAATAAATAAATATTTCTTACACTCACGCCAATAAACCAACCAATTTGGGGCTACCAAAGTAAGCACTGTACCTATGGCTTGTGATATGGGATACTAGGGTAATGGATATAAATAAATACATATATAAGTACTTCAGTGTAGAAATATGTATGTTAGGTAAATGTTAATAGTGTGAAAATTATTAATAATAACCGGTAATAATTAATACTGACCTCGTGATTTGGTCAATATGATTAAAACTATGAAATTTATGGCTTTTCTCGGTTATTATTAATAATTAACACCTGTCTTTGGTAAAAGTAATGAAACAAGATGTTTGTAAGTTAATAAATTGTCAGTTCTGACTCTGACAGCCTTTTAAACCTAGCAAAACGCCAACAAAAGCGGTGGACATATTTTTTTTAATTATAGTTTTTTTTTTGTGGATGGCAAGGATCATGCCAACCTGCATCAGTACTTTTAAATGTATTTAACTTATTCAGCTCAGAAACTCGCTTAGGTACTACGACCATTTTCAAGATTCTTTTGTTTCGATATTTCTAAAAAAAAAGGCAAATATTTTATTGATAGATTATGAAGCTTATGAAACATTGCGCAATATGACTATGAACTTTCGATTACGAGTGCAAAAAGTAAAAAACTTGGAATCGATCTATGAAAGCAAAGCAATATATTTTTATATCTTGCGAATGACCAGTGTAGCGTAACCGAATAACAATTTCAATATTGAAAAACTATTTATGAGAATAGAGTGCGTTCTTTTGTTGATTTTCGTCCTAGGTACATTACTTTCCCCATTATGAGTTTAGTTATAAATATAAAAGAAATCATGGCTGTGAGTGATTGACAGTACTTTATATGTAACTACTCTTAAGTACTTAACGGAAAAAAACTTTTTTTTACTACTTTAAAAAACCTATTTGAGAAGGTACAAAGAATACTTATTCCTTAAAAAATTCTGATACTTATAGAAATATGGCTAGAAAAATTACGCTTTAAATCGTATTTTTTTTCGCAGAGCGAGAATAGGCCTAGGCCTGGAAAAGCAGAGAAACTGAAGTTAATGCAGTTGGATGTTCATATTGTTATTGTTTATATCCTCAAAAGCTCAGAACGTATCGCAAACAATTTAGAAAATGCTCTTATTTATTTGTACAAAATTTTACGTAAGTATAATTTTACGTAAGTAAGTAAATTTTACGTAAGTATACTCATATATAATACTTTAGTTTCTTCCAAAATATTGTACGATTCGGCGACGACATGTTTTTTTAATACAATTTTAGTTGCGTCTGTTCAATCTGGGGGGTTACTCTTGACGAGGTCGCAAAAGACCGAGATCAAAAATGTCAATAATTATTATCGACTATAGCATCTGCTCGCGGTTTCAGCCGCGTAGTTCCCTTTCCCGTGGGAATATCGGGATAAAAAATATATTAACATAGATAAAAAATCCTATGTTCCTAACCAGACTTTCTACCAGCTGTGTACCAAATTTCATCTATATCCGTTCAGTAGTTTTTGAGTTTATTTGCTTCAAACAAATACACAAACAATCAAATCTTTCCTCTTTATTTATTAGTACCTATAGATAGGTATATAAATATTGGACGTTGATTCTATTTTGATTGGCGCTACAATCGATTTCTAGAGTAAAAAATGACTTCATTTTCTAATTTCAAGTAATATTTTTTTTGCATTATTACTTATTTTATGTCATTATTACTCACTTTTGACGTTAATACATCTCGATCATCTCATCATCTCGAAGAGTAAGGGGGCTGATAAGTTTGTTACGCGCCGGCGGCCGTCCGCGCCCTATCTACTTGTCAATTAAAATATGTCCTCAATGGACTAGGAAAAAGTATTATTAATCAATAAAATATTAAGCAAGTATTAATCGGCCAATACATAGTATAATTAGGGTAAATATACATAATGTATTGGCCGACTCAACAGCACTTAAATACTTATAAAATGCTAACTTATATTTATTTAATTTTATTCAATCGTATCTACTCGTATTCGTATATTTTATCTGAAAATCTGAACGTCACTTCCCGTTGTGAATTAAGTTTGATTCAAACTTATTTTGAATACAGAAAACAAATAAAACTCTTACTTAAATTGAGTGTAGGCAGAGCATGTTTTTTTTTTAATACAGAAAACAAATAAAACCCTTACTTAAATTGAGTGTAGGCAGAGCATGTTTTTATTTTAATAAATTTTAAGTAATAGCTTTGTCAGTTACATATATGAATAGTCATAATGATTAAAAAATTTAAGAGATTAACCACTTTCCATAAATATTAACAAACAAAAGAAAACTCGCTCTGTTACAACACTTCATGCATCATGATGTTCATAGGAAAAATGTTGAATGTAATTATAGAGCCGGAGGTACGTATACATACATACTAATTATTTTCATTACGTTACGTTGATAGCACCGGAAACATGGCAAATTGAATTATTTATAATGTTACTTTTCACTCAGTTTACATGTATAAAATACCTAAGACGAAGATTCTGTTTAAGATACCAAATATCCTCAGAAAAATTTGTGCGTATTATTGTTTTGATGATTTAGTATATATTTCACTTTATCTTTTAGTATTTTTGAAGGTCTTGCTATAGATAATTAAGATTGTTTAGTTTTCTTTATATTTGACATAAAAGTTATTTGTTTTCACATTTTCTTGATTCATTCTAATAAGAATAATATAATAAACAGTCTCTAAACTGTATGTTGTGTAACAAGAAAGGCATCTTTTTTCATTTACTTATGCAGTCTACATAAACTTTTCTGCTTTATAGCTATATCGAGTTAGCATTCGTACAATCCTGTTTTACTTACCACTAGAGCTATTACAGTCGAATCCTCCGCATCGATCGCCGCAAATTACTTTATGGTCCCATGGAATTGCATCTGTGCACAATTTGTTTTTTCTTTCAAGTCATACACGGCAAATCACGCGCGCGGTTTTAGCACGAGCGCGGACGGAACGTGCGTCTTTGCGCACGATTGTCTAAGAACTGAGTCGGACTGTCTTAGAGCTTCTACGCTCGTTACCACCTGTCACGTTAACGGGACGCAGTAACTCAAGATCATCCAGCCAGATACTGGGATTAAATTGACCGACGAAAGGGGCAACTGGGGGCCTATTCTCGTGCCGAGATATATAGAATTCGTAATTTTTTTGTAGCCAGAAATCTGTATTAAAATTCACTGAAAACTGTCTTCTACCGCCGTTATTGAGTATATATAGTAGAGATTTCACTTAAACTTTTAATAAAGAATTTATACATAAATAATTACGAATTCGACTCAGCGCAGGAATAGATCCCCTGGGGCCCAATTCTGCTAATGCTTAGTCACAATCGTATTCCAATGGTGTTTCAATGGTAGTCCTGTTTTACACAGTTCTTGTTACATCAGTGTAAATAAACACTACTATTGAAACACCACTGAGAGACGATTTTGACAAAAATTTAGCAGACTTGACCCCTTGAACTGCGAGTCACGAAAGAAAACGTAAATTATAAAACAATTAATTTATTCTCTACTTACACATCAATTGATCCTAACTTTATAAAATATAAATAAAATACAATAGGTTAAACACAACTTGCTTTAACTACTTAAATGCCAATACTAAGACTAAACTTATAGAAATATGGATTTTCCTCTATTAAAGCCAAATTGTTAATTTTCAATTTTGCAGCAAAATTTACAGTTAAGTATCCAAATTGTCTTCAGTATCCATTATTTTTTTATAAAATAAATTAAAAGTAGTACCACAAACACCCTGTATCACGAGGAAATATTTACTTTTTCAGCAAAAGATTCTTAAGAACATAGAAGAATTCTGATCAGTCGTAAGGTGGTTATATGAACATATTTAACACTTCTTTAATGATAAATATACCCCCACCATAATTATTAACAGAAATAGCTACAATTTAACCTTGCTAACAGACTAAATCATAACTTTGTATGATGCACCAAATAAAGAAATAAATCATTTATTAGGAAGATCAACATCGAGTGAAACTAAGGTTTATGAAATGATACTCCTAGGTTTTCCTCAACTTTTTTTTTTTATTTCGACACAGCCTCAGTCTAAAGGTGAATAGCATTTAACGAAATCAGAATTTACTTTAGGTTCATATTCCACCAACTAAGCAGCTAATCGCGTGCGAGTTTTAACGACAAAGTATTTGCACTAAAAACTTCACAAAATGCATTTTCAAGGTTCATAAGTACACGCAAATAAGAAGAAGGAGCCATTTGCATTATTTAAATTAATAGTACTCGACGACACAATCAAAATACAAAATTTAGGTAAGAAAGTAATATTTATAGTTTTAAGGGTTGTAATATTAGGTATGGTTTATATTTATATTACTGTCGCTTTACAGTTTTCTAAGATTTATACGTTATAAAAGAAACAAAATGTCGAATTGTCATTTTCCGCGTCATTGTGAGAAGTAAAGAAAGTCAGGAATTCGCTATCGTTAAGGACCAACACTAAATACATAGGTAAAATATGGTTATTTTTCATCTATGTAGAAGTAAACAAATCGCGATTATTTTCAAGTCATTTGTCGGTATGACCTTTTTACCCGACTGCAAAATATTTTTCGCGCGTATCTTGTATGTTTATATGTAATATTATTTATAACCTCTTATATACAATGCGATTTCTTGCAGCTCTTCTAGAGTCGCTAATCCTCTACATTATTTTACATATAAATACATGGTATTTTAAGCAGCAAGAAACTTCGTAGGAATCGCGATATATGTAGCGGTAAAAAAAAGTAAAATAATGCAAAAGATAATAAATACAGACCGAATATCGATAGAATCGAGCGTATTTATTTAAACTCTTGTGTCGCTGCGAAAAATCGCAGTGTGTAAAATGTCTATTAAAGTACACAAATTACTATAAAATTACCTTAAATGGAAGCTTATTATAAGATATCACATGACTTAAAATCCTCATTCCCAGACAGTATACCTTTTCTAGCTTTTTTTCAAAGACTAGGGTTGTCACAAAAATGACCTAGAAATCTTTAAAATACATACAAACTCATACTTTCATTCACAGTTTTCTCTAAATTATTATCAATTTATAGCATAAATAAATAAATAATAATGCAACATATTTATCTACGATAAATTCAATATACTTAATATATCAAACTCCACTATAAAAAATAACATTACATTAATAATTGCATAAATATTGACAGTTTACTATTAAAGGAAGTCTGACACATTTAATTATAATGATATGCTATTAAGTCCTCTACTTTTAAAATGACAATAATATTAAGATACGATACATAATAAATCGTCTAAATAAAAGTAATGACAAAGAATGATGTAAAGTGATACATTTTAAGGACCCATTCACATTAATTGGGCCATTCTAAGCTTATTATTAATATATTATGTTCTGTGTCTTTGACTTTCTAGCAAACGAAAGTCTTGATACTAAACTTTGATGAAGGTTAAGTAATTCAATATTCGAGTCCTGAAATTACACGGTAGTATATTGTATAGGTAGTATGTTACTAGTATTTTATGTTAAAATTGCAATTCAATAATATTTTAGTGACATCTTGCAGTTTTATGAGGTGTGTCCTTTTCCCCTAAAAGTGGTATTACATAAGCATGTAAAAATTCAGTTAAGCTTATTTTTACATGCTTATGTAGTAGTATACAGCTATAATTACAAAAGTAATTCTTGTACAGTTTGTCCGCTTTAATGCACAATGACACAAAATTGTGCAGCTGCAGCCAATGTCATGCGGAAGGACTTTAGAAAGAGTTAATATGATGAAAAAAATATGCACTAAGCAATTTTGAACCTCAATTGTGATTATTTGTTCATTTTCACATAGTTGTAAAATAAGCCTGTATGTGCGTGTACTGCAAATCATTAAGCAGACAAACTGTATCTGCCTTTGTAAAGCACAGACTAAAAATATAAGGTTTGCATATAAAAGCAGTACCTACTTACTTACATAATTTTTAGGGGGTCCGCATGACAAATTGGAAAAGGGGTATCTCAATATTGATATTGTTGTTGTCAAACTTAAATCTGCTATGTGCTAATGAGATTTCTAGGTCAAATTCCCCTATAGTGGAGCCAGCCGGCTTTGTCGGCATTGCACGGTTCTGCCAGGTCTTGCTGCCGCGACTGTCACCACACCCCCCGTGACCTAATGGCGGTACGAGAGCAAGTAGTGAGGGGTTTAGCTGCTAGTATCCTCCCTCCAGGCCCCCCATTGAGCCTTTTGAGGTTGAATGGGGGGCCGGGAGGCGGCGGTCCTTCCCTTCTCCTGTCCTGCTCCACTCCCGCCCCCCCATCGAAGTACGAAAGCTCGATGGGGGGGATGAGCTGGTTCGATCCTACCCCGAAGCCCCGCCGAGCCTACTAGGCTCGACGGGGCGTCGGGGAGCGGCGAGGGATAGGGTGCCGGACTCACGAGTCCGGTATTCTAGGTGAGCCCAACATAACCTCAGTGTATGCGTGAAAAGCATTCCCCTCACTATAAAAAATAAAAATAAAAATAAAAAGGTCAAGTTGAGTATGTCTCAAAATCTTTATACGATATAATGCATGAGTAGGGTTGTCATATGTCCGCTTTTTACAGTCATGTCCGGCTTTTTACAGTCATGTCCGGCCAAATATATACAAGTCCGGCCTCTTTGGCTTTTGTTAGGCTTTCGGTCAACCCTGTTGCATTTAAAGTCAAGCGGACACCATAAAGCTTCGTACAAACAAAAAAGATGTGTCAGGCTTTTAGGGCAAAATGTCCAGCTAAATATGGACCTGAGTCCGGCTTTTCAGTATTTAGGCCTGGCAACCCTATGCATGAGTAAGGTTTGAGCCAAAACTGAAATTCTCAGAAACCAACCATATATGCTATCTTCCACAGGAGAACATTTTCTCTGATTATCTCTTATTATATTGGCACAAAGCAGATATCTGTTTGACAAATTATATTATATAAATTAGATTTTTCTACATAAAGATGTCATTTAGAAGATTTCAATTGACAAACCCCTCTCACACTCATCATGCTACAAAGGCTGGACTGCAGTCATACATACCATTGGAATTAATTATGTATCTTCCACATTTGGGTTCTCAGAAAACAGCTGATGATCATTGTAGGTTCTGATGTACTTCTTGGTGGTCAGGTACAGCAGCAAGCCCCATTTCATCATCATGAATGAGAACACCAATCTGATAATGATACTTGTTCTTATAGGTAATATTTCTGTAAAAGAGAGCAAAAATAAGTTTCAACATCACTAATCTAGTGGTTGTGGTTGCACAATATAACAATTTTTAAAATGATTATATCTTATTCATGCCAATTTTCCACATTGATGGAAGTAGTGAAGATTACAATTAAAGAATAAGTAAGTTAAAAAAATTATCAATTGGAGTAGTTTCACAATTTCGCTGGCAATGAACGAGACACATTAGAATTTTTATTGTTATAAATTTTACCTGCTTGCCGGTACCGGGGTTAAGTGCTCACCTGCTTGATAGTAGACTTCCAGAAAAATATAAAAGACAGTGAGAGCAGCTCCTGAAGCAAAGCCAACTATTCCACAGTCGCCTATGTATTGCAGGGCCTTCCGAGAGAAATTGACATGCAGGGACTCCTTCAGGTAGTGGCAGTGCAACATCAGGTTAAGAGCCGATTGTACACCTACAAAAATTGCATCATACAATTACCAAACAGAAAGACTCCTTAAAAACAACTTTAGTAAAGCATTAACACTGATATTTTTGGAATTTGTTTCCCTTTATCAAAGTTTATCACTGCTTAAAGCAATTAGCGTTGTAGTAAGTTGTATTTTATCAATATACTACTGTAAATAAGTCATGTGATCAGATGCATTGTAAACATTAGTGGCTGGTACAGTACAGCATACAATGAAAGTATCATGGATGATTAGTAATAAAGGTCATTATGTTACAACCAAACTAGAACGTACATTATGTCTATCAAAATAAACACTTACCAGATAGTAACGCCCACATACCAGCTTCAACATTGGCATAAACAAGGCAAAAACATATAAAGGCGGACATTCCAAGAAATACTCCGATAGCACTAAGGGCTATATGTATTTTCGTACGAAGCATTTTGCTTGATGTATTTAGTTAGTTGATGACAATAACACTATAAAAACGTTAATAAATTTAGTAGGTAGGTATCAATTTTATTTAACGCACAACACGACAACCCAGCAGTGTATCATATATCATATCAGGCCTATGACACCTTAGTTCTCAAATGTACCGTTTCGGCGCTGCAATCGCTAGGTTTCTGACGCCATTTTGAGACGCCATGTTGTTCGTTTTGACGTGACGTGACGTTTATTTATAATTAGACGTTACTTTTTGATTGACATTGCCACTGGTGTTTTGTTATTTCCTGATTTCCTCGCATTTTGCTTGAGCTAGGATCCAAAATATCCAACTTCTCCTCAGTTATTTGATACAATACTATCAGTCTTTTACAGTGTGCTACTTTAAAAGGTCGTAAAACTATCGTAATGGGACTATTTAAGTGTTGTGTCGGTGGTTGCAACGCAACTAGTGAGACGCATCGGCTTTATATGTTCCCCAAGAACGATTCTCTAAGGAACTTGTGGATGTCTTCCCTGGTGCCAACTAACTCTCTCCTCATCGGACTCTCTAAAGAGCAACTACTTCGAAAACGTGTTTGTGAAAAACACTTTGACAAACACCAGTTTGACGAAGAAGGCAAGAGAATTCGCTATTCGTATCCATGCCTATTTACGGATGACGAAATAGCGCACGGCGTGCCGCTATCTTCTGGTGAGTCCTAACAACATTACATAAAAAATATCTTTAGCAATTTCCTTTTGCGTTTTCACTTTTCGCTTCACTATTAAGTTGCACATGGTTATTTTGAATGCACGCCATATACAATAAATTTGTTCAAACATTTTGACGTACTCGCTTAGGTGAGCTCAGCTCAGCAAATAGAAAGCGCTCTTCTGCTTAACCATATACTATGAGCCCTGATGTAAAAGAGTGTAGAAAGATAAATCAAACAAGGCTATGCTTTAAAATAAAATCTTGTGCTATATAAAGGTGGTATTTCACTCGTCCAATATCTTTGCCCAATATGTTTAATGAAAGATATGTTTATTGCATGATTCTATTGTGAATCATGCTTTGTGATTTCTATTACATTACCTTATCGGGATAATAAGTCTAATATAATATAGCTTAAATAAACATATAATTGATTGTTTCAGTCCAAAATTCTCTGAGTGATCACAATTATCACAAACAGGAAGCTGATGAGGATGAGGATGTTACAGATGATTTATTGGTCATTGGAAGGTATGTACTTTATAAACCATTTTCCATTGTATTTCACAATATTTGAGCTATTCACAAACTAATAATGTTTCTTTATTAAATCAGAAATATGTCTCATTAATGAAAAATATATTAGTGAAATATATGACAAAAGCAAAACAACCTTCCTTCTTTCCATAAGTTACTCAACATTCTATTATGTACATATTTCTCAATAACTCACTGAAATTAAATATGGTTAGCGCTAAATATATTTAAAACATCGCTCTGTCACTTGTTACTTCAAAACAGACTGAAAAAGGAATGTCATTTTAAAAAAAAATTGTGCTAAAACTTACAAATAACTAATAAACAATATAATTTCTTTTTCAGGTGATAATTTTCATGAGCACCCGTCATGTTCAAATCAAGCTATACCAATAGCTATGGAAATACATAAAGGTATGTGTTATTTATAAAAGATCCAGAAATATATAAACCTAAAGAAACCAATGCAAAACTTAGTAGTTAGAACAATCACCACAATAGTGGAAGAATATTTCCAGTACCTACCTATAGGTAAGATAAAATATTCTAAACAACTCGCAATAATTATTTTGTAATTAATTACTATATATTTAACCATAACTAGTGAACAAGCATTTCTTTTAAATTAATAATGTATTTTTAACTGAATGTTACATCTACATTGGGCAAATACTTAAATTGCTTAGAATTGGATTGTATGTGTTATTATTTCATCTAAAGAGTATGTTGTGTTTTCCATTTACAGAAGTGGCAGAGCAACCTTTATGCTTCATTAGCAACAAAGTAGAAATCCCTACTCTTTATGAACATACAGGTTAGTTATGTATATTTTTTTTAATCTAATTTTCGGACACCGGTGTCCAGAGAACAATGAAAAATCTATTGTGTCTCATAATACGGGCACTGAAAGGTTAAGTATGGTGCCGTCTTAACCTTTCAGCGCTATGTCATTGCATATTTATACGCTCATTAGGAGATTTTGAATCATTAAATGTAAAAGAGGTCATCAAATCATCAATAATACATTTAAGTACCTGTTATGGATAATGGATGGATGGGTAATAGCAAAAAAAATCAAATGTAGTTTCCATATACAAATCGGACCCTGAATGACTGCAATGGTTTCTTTTCCATTTTTGCCAATCACAGAAACATTTTCTTGTAGCTGCCTTATACTATAAAAAATATATCGGCCGCAATTAATACACAAAATTGACGAAATTCTCCAGTCGAATTTAAATTATAAGACTCTCGAGTGTTAAAATCAATTTGTAAAAAAAATACATTTTGTGTAGTCTGAAATGCACATCTTTTACTTCCAAGTCATCAGTTTATATTTTATTTTCAGATAACCTTCACACTGGTGGTGGCACTTCAACCACTATGGAGACAACGGCAGAAGTTGTCGAATTCTTTGACCAACTTCTTGACAGCGTCAATTGTTATCCCGGTACGGCGGTGCGACTAAAGGGAAACTAAGAAACGCCGTGAAAATAAACAAACCGCACATTAAATTTTGGACAGAAGCCAACACAAGACACAAACAGTAAAGTTGCATTACAATCAGGAAAATGTCAACTTGTGCGGGTACCATTTCTTGATAGTTGGATAATAACATTAGAGAGTTTTATTAGGATAACTAAATTGTTATTTGACAAATATGCTGTAAAATTTTATTATCGTAATATTAACCAAGACCCACTGCAGAATTTTTTGGACGTGTGAGGGCTCTAAATTATTGCTACGTAAATCCCGATGCAAATACTTTTTTTATATGCGTTTAAATCATTTATATTGTCTAATTTGTTGAGCCCTCACTCAAAATATGCTAACTGTGAAGTGGATAATGGAGATACACTTATAGATGCCAATTTTCTATTTGAAGATAATGTTAATGAAAATGTAAGTGCTCACTCAATACCATCCACTTCACAGGAAAGCAAATGCCTAAGTAACATCAGTGGGTCAATAACAAAAGATGATGTTATTTTAGAAAAAGTTAAAGTCCAATGTTCGGTATATACGGCAGGTTTTATATGCAGGAAAATTAAAAAAAATATTAATGTAAGAGCTGCTTGAACACAGATTTATTCATATATTAGGCAACGAGAATACAAAATGTTAAAAATAACAATTTAGTGCACCCTAGTCCAAAACTCATAATACTATATAGAGATGCGAGTAATTTTATCTACAATTATTTAAATAAAAATGGTAACAAAGAATATTGGGCGAAGTTTAATAACAACATTAGAAAATATGTTAAAGTTTTCCTGGTTGGGATGTAATGACACATAGAAATATTATGATGAAAAATATATTTTTAAAATATATCGTAAGGCTTCATGTCCACAATTGGTGCAATATTTTAAATACAATTTTAAAAGGTGATTTATAGGAGAAATACGCCAACAAAGTGGGAGACGTCCAGAAAACCGCATATTAGAAATATAAGGTTTACCGCCTAAGAAAAAAATCATTGAATAAATGATTTAAAAACAGAACAGTTTATTTTTTAAGTTTGAGAATCGGAAATCCTTTCATAGGCCCTACCCTACCCTACCCTGTATTCTTATCGACAGAACAGGGACGTCACTAAAGTATCGATATTTAATTATCGACTTGTGTCAAGCACTAGTCCTTGTACTGTCAAATATGTGCAGCGCACGCTAGCGCCAAAACGGTACAATTGGAAACTAGGGAAAAGGTCACTGTCGCATCTGTTACGTAGTAACTAATACCTAATCTGTGTATCATATCAATAAACACAGGGGGTCGACACTTCATGCAAAAATGTAAAATATATGGATTTATGAACGTAGTTTGTGCCAACATTAAATTACGAAAAAACCCGACTAATGAAAAAGGAAGTTTAATCGCTTTGTCATATCGTATTATAACGACAAGGTAATTTAGCCGCATTATACATCACGTCAAGTTGGCCAGCATGTGACGCGCCGCCAAATTTAATTTTATCTGTCAGTGAATAACGTAATATTTTGCTCAGAAGTTTTTCATTTAATTTTACATAATTTTTATAATGTTATTAATTACAAAGAGACATAATGGGTGGCAAATCTTTGGGAATTTCCGAAATTTGTTGTCCGTAGAGTGAGAAGGTTGAACAAGGTAATATTTTTGGCTAAATTCCCGCTTGAGCTGAACAGGTAATATTATCAATTGTTTTAATAAAAACATTGTATAAAGTCCATTTGAGTAAAACCAGTGTTAATAATAATAGTATTATTAGTAAATATTATGGATTTAAGTAATAAATTTATGAAAATTTCAATATCGTAGTGTATGTACTATAGTCATAGTGCTGTGTCATTGTCATGTTAATAGTTATCGATATTGTTATATTTTAGATGTCCGTCATGGGACGAAGACTTCCATCCATCGGTTGGATCCCGGATCCCGGGCGAATAACACCTAGTCCGGAAGAAGATCTCACCGCTATTGTTCTTTCTATCAGCGGCTGCTTCATCCTCCTGATACTGCCTTCCAACATTCCTACAGATTTATCAGAATTACATAAATCATATGAAACCTTGTTTTATTTGTGCAACACTATACTAATAGGTAACTAATAACTTCCGAGTGGAATGTGAAAAATTATAACGGTAGTACTTTTTTATCGATATCGATACAAATATGTTTAGGGGTGCATCCCTAATCCCTTGTCATTTTGACAACTGACACTATAATGTTGGTACCTATTAGAAAAACTCAGGTTGGTAGAAACTACGTTCATAAATCAGTTTAGATGCTTGTATGGAAGTGCCGTCTCTTAAAAACGTAGTGATTACTTGCTCAGTGAATAAACAAAGCCAGTGTGTGTGTGTATTGCCAGCACATTAAAAGAGCCAAAAATTTTGTTGATGAAAAGGGCCGATTTTTGGCAGGAAAGGCCGAAATTTAAAAAAGTTATTATTTGACTTAAAAAAAAGAGGAGGTTTTTAAGTTAAATGTCTGTATTTTTCATGTCTGTTTTACCATGGCTTCGTCAGTTGACTATGGATTTCAATATTTTTTTATTTTTATGTGAATGAACATACTTAATGTGTGATCCCATATTTTCTTTTACTATGATCAACTAGTTTTTTCATAATCCTGAAAAAAAAAATTACGTAACGGCAAAATAGGCATTTTATTAATCTAGAGTTGACATCTTTGTTGGTTGAGTACATAGATTTAGAGAGCGAAAAAAAACTAAATCTATGGTTGAGTATGGGCTGATTTTTAGGGGTTTTTTTGGTATAAGTAAGTAAGTACAGGACATAATGTAGGTAAATAAAAAACTGTGGTGTGAAATATAAAACGTGAAAAAAACTTAATTCGACTTAAAAAAATAAAAATAAAGCTTCAGGAGTTGGTGCCAGGCAAAGCAAGAAAAATCAAAATATAGTAATAGAAGTGCAATGTAGAAGAATGCCTTAGCTGGCACCAACGCCAAAAGTATTATTTACTTTATGAAGTCGATTTAATTTTTTTGTAGTGGGTGGTGATGAATAGATCGTAATAAGACCAAGGAAAATGTCACTGAGCAAGAAATCACTACATTTTTAAGAGACGGCACTTCCATACTAATGTTCTTATGTAACTAAACTGATTTATGAACGAAGTTTCTTTCTACCAACCTGAGTTTTTCTTAGATGATATATATATATATATATGCAACATGTATTTTTAAGACGAGACCGTAAATGGCCAAAGACCAAATTTGGGTACCCAGACTACCCACGGTCATTTAGCGCCATGTTTTGCTTTAGTAGTCTGGGTACCCATGCGGTAAAATATAGATACAAAATATTTCCAAATAGACTCAGTCAGCCGAACTCCTACGGATCACTCCCCCACCGAGACCGCTAGGCCGGGCGATAACGAACCGCTAATCGCATCTTTCTGCCACTCCTCGTGGTGGTCACAACTCTGTCATCAGGTGCTGGAGATGTCGTCGGCGCAGACGGTGATACTGCAGACGACGATGGCGGTGCGGAAGTATCAGGTAAGTCATCTTCTTGGGCCACGTAGACCGGTTTCAGGCGATCAATGCTGACAGTCACGTGCCTACCCCGGCTGTTCAGTATGTAGAATTTGGGGTGACGTTCCACAACTTTGTACGGCCCAGCATATGGGTACTCTTCGGATAAAGTCCTGCCTCAAGAAATCATATGGCGCATAGTGGTCCTGGGGAAAAGATTGGCTATGTGACTTTTTAAACGCGTGGCGAGGTCAGTGACGTCAGCTGTTGAGTGGTCATCTGTAGGATCAAAGAACTGGCCTGTTAGACTAATTCTGCCGATGACGCCTGGATGTCCGTCTTCCACGCGCTGTGAATGCCAAGAAGAAGCACCAGAGGAAGAACTTCTGACCATCTTGAAGTTGCATGACACAATTATGGATGCTTTGAGTTGCCGATGAAGTCTTTTGCCGATGCCGTTCGCAGCAGGATGGTAGGCGGTTGTGCGATAGTGTTTCGCACCAACCATGGAAGAGATGGCATTGAAGAGGTGTGACTCGAACTTTCGGCCCTGGTCAGTAGTGATCCTGACCAGACAGCCGAATCTGGCGATCCACCCTGAGACAAATTGGTCGCGCAGGTCTCTGCAGTGATGTCAGCAATGGGGTACGCCTCAGGCCATCGAGTAAATCTGTAATATCTGAAATCGAGGCAATATCTGAAATCAGAAGATGTTGGCAAAGGGCCGATTATGTTGAGGTGAACAAGGGTAAACCTCGAAGTGGCGGAGAAGAATGAGGATAATGAAGCAGAAGTATGACGCGTAACCTTTGTACTTTGGCATTGTAAGGACTCTTTCGCCCACTCTCTACAATCCTTGTGAATCCCTGGCCACACGAATCTCTGTGTAACCAGTCGCACTGTAGCTGCTTTCCCAGGGTAACTCAAACTATAAAACATGTCGAACACGTGTCTCCTCATAGCCGGTGTGACGTAATCACGTGTAATGTTGTTCGCAGTGTCACAATATAGTTCCATGTCCGTATCAGAGGCCCTACCGCGTAAAAAATATGGATATGGACATGGGCTTCATTTGACAGTTAAATGACCATATAAGGTAATTTTATGAGCTTCAACTGTCAAATGAAGCCCAATATCCATATCCATATTTTTTACGCGATAGGGGGGCAGGTAAGGGTACCTTCTTCAGCTTTAACGACGACCCGTATTGTAACATGGCTTGCAGCTCCTCATCGCTCTCCTGTTGCCTTGCAAATGTTTCGTAGTCTAAGCCTTGATTGAATTCCTCGATTCTGGAAAAGCACCAGCGATAATGTTATCTTTGCCCGCTACGAATCGGATGTCCGTCGTAAATTGCGATATGTAATCAAGATAACGAAACGGACGTGGCTAGCGGTTGCCACTCATTGTGTTTTAATTGTTGTAGCACAGCTCCTATACCCGAATCTGAAGCGTCCGTCTAGAATTTAGACGGACGCTTCAAATTCGGGTCCGCAAGCCGAATTATCCATCCTAGACTCTAAATGGATAATTCGGCTTGTGGATCCGGATGGACCAACAGTGTAGCTTCCAAAAGTTGTTTTTTTACAGAGGTTACAAGATTCTAAAATACTTGCAGTATTTTCTATGGCTTGCGATGGTTTTGTTTTCAGTCCTAAGAGCAGTTGGTTGAGTGGCGCTTGAATTGTGGAAGCCATAGGAATGAAACGACGGTAAAAGTTAATCATTCCCAAACAAAATTCTTTGATGTTCTTCGGAACAGGGTAATCGCGAATAGCTTCGATCTTCGTTTCGAGGGGCTGCACTCCTGCTGCCGACACTTTGTAAGCCAAGAACTTTACCTCTAATTGGTCAAATACACACTTGCTTGTGTATATCAGTACACCGTAATCTGCCAGACTTTGGAACAGCTGTTGAAGATGCTGCTGATGGAGGCTTCTTGTCAGACTGAACACCAGAATATCGTCCATATACTCCTAGCAGAATTCAAAGCCCCGTAGCACTTCGTCCATGAACCTTTGAAAGGTTTGTGCTGCATTGCGAAGCCCGAATGTCATGTACGAAAATTCGAAAAGTCGAAAAGGCGTTGTGTTCTGCTTTTGTTTGCTAAAACCGCAATATCGTCCTTGAAAACTGGTATTGATTAAACGCTTTTACCAGGTCAATTGTGGAAAAAACTGTACTACCTGACAGCTGGTGCGTAAATGTCTGATAGGATATCTATCTGGGACCTTGCGAGCATTTAAAACCCTGTAGTCCCCACAGGGTCGCCAACCATCGTCTTTCTTCGGAACGAGGTGACCAGGTGACCAGGTGCTATCCGACCGAACGTCGAGCAATACCATTCCCTAGCATGTCCTCAAACTCCTTCTTTACGATTTTAAGGCGCGCTGGGTCTAGACGACGTGGTTTGCACAATACAGGATTGCCTGGTGTCGTTTTTATATAGTGAGCGGTTTTATGATTTATAGTTCGCACCATACCAGCGGGCCTTGTGTTTTCCGGGACCTCGCGCAAGATGTTATGACACTCGCCCTCACCAGAGACGGTTTTAATTAAAACGATGTCCTCAGGAATCTTTTGGCGGCGCACAGCAACACTCAATGAAGTAGTCCCGTCAACCAGTCTTTGGTTTCTGCAATCACAGCCTCTATGGTCTAGTGGTACAACCACCGGTATCAGACCCAGGAGTCCCGGGTTCGATTCCAAGCGGGGGTACATATTGTATTTGATTTGGTTGGTGTAAGGACTCGTTGTAAGTCCGCCTAGCTAGCTACCACCATCTTATCTAAGTCTGAAGCCATAACAACAATGTTTTCAGCATTGTTGTGTTCCGGCAGTTAGAGATAAGAAAACCAGTTCCTCAGTGTTTGAGGATTCATGTGGGTGTCTACAGCTTCCTCATAAGACATTGAGAAATTCTAAGCATGCCATATTTTAGTGCATATTAGGAGCAATCAAACGTGTCAGTGATATTTTAGGTGTAACCATAACTTCGTTACTAGGAGTTTTTTTTGTGTGTTAGCTGGAGAAACGTGTCCCCAGCTGACACATGCCGTTATAAGGCAAACCAGGGAGGTTAGGGCTTTAGACTATAGT
This sequence comes from Chrysoteuchia culmella, assembly GCA_910589605.1. Classification (NCBI taxonomy): domain Eukaryota; kingdom Metazoa; phylum Arthropoda; class Insecta; order Lepidoptera; family Crambidae; genus Chrysoteuchia; species Chrysoteuchia culmella. The sequence goes on from OU342657.1 coordinate 5,148,972, forward strand.
CAGAAATTTAGTGCACTATAGGTGCAATGAGAACCAAAACAACAGTCGCACTCAAATACTGTTGTAACTACGATCATTAAAGTGTGTGCGAGCTGGAGACCCGTGTCTTTGGCTTACACACACCTGTATCTTCGTAATTATTTGATGTAGGATTATGTTTTATACCTCAAATTTTTGAGTCGAATTGGAGCAGTAAGCTCCAAATTTTCTAATCTATAGCTCAAATAGTTTTTGAGCATAAGCATGTGTAAGCTGGAGACACGTTACACGTTTTGAATCAGTGTAACTGTATAAGTTAGAGTCTCGTATTAAGAATCAAATGATACCTCATAATAGGTGCACTCAGCATGCAAAATTTCAAATCACTGGGCTTCTTAGTTTCAAAATTATAGGCAAAAAACTGTTTTCCCGCCAAAAAACTAACGGCAGGCATTAATTCGAGCTATAATTTGCGCTTTCGATCGTTTTAATTTCTATTTTGAGAATTTTAGACCAGCCTATCGCGTAAAAAATATGGATATGGATATGGGCTTCATTTGACAGTTGAAGCTCATAAAATTACCTGTAATATTTTACTGTCAAATGAAGCCCATGTCCATATCCATATTTTTTACGCGGTAGGGCCCCAGGAGCCGTCCGATATATCTACGCTAATTACAAACCATCTATGGTAGTTACTCTGTGGCAATAGCAGGCAGTGTTAACCCTAACTATACCAATGCCAACCCTAATTTTAGAAAATTAGTAGATCGAGTTCCAAAAATCGGTAGAAATTGGTAGAATCGAAAATGAAAAATCGTTAGATCTACCACAATGATTTAGCAGATTTTTGATGATTGAAAAAATATTTATTTGATTTTATTTTTAATTTTTATTTAAAATTAAAATAAATAAATACTATCGCGTTATAGCGAACATTTGCCACTGCCATGAAAAGTCTGACCAACAATTAGTCAGTCACCTCACCTTACTGACGGTGTCCTGAAATATGATTATTTCTTGTCGTTGATTTGTCGTGAAAACGGCAAATGTTCGCGATAGCGCGATCAAAGAGTAAAGTAATGCGCGATAGTGTCAGTCCGGTTGACAGTTTTATTTTTAATTCACACTGTAAGCAAGCAGGCAGGTTAAAGGTTTATGGCTCTACAGCCTAGTCTAGTCTTACGTTTTTGCGTTTGGTCAGCAGGACTATCGCGTAAAAAATCTGGGTATGGATATGGGCTTCATTTGACAGGTGAAGCTCATAAAATTACCATATATGGTAATTTAACTGTCAAATGAAGCCCATGTCCATATCCATATTTTTTACGCGATAGCCCCCCAGACTCAGAAAAATATGATTTCCATAGAAGTGCTGCAAATTTTGGAAAATAGGTAGATTTAAGGCTTAGGGTGGTAGATAGGTAGATAGTAGACAAAATAGGTAGATCTACCAAAAAGTTGGTTGGTAGATGTGGCAACAGCAACACTGGCACTTCATACAAAAATGTATAATATATGGATTTATGAACGTAGTTTGTGCCAACATTAAATGACGAAAAAGTCCGACTAATGAAAAATAAAGTTTAATCGCTTTGTCCTATCGTATTATAACGACACGGTAATTTAGCCGCATTGTGCCCTACCGCGTAAAAAATCTGGGTATGGATATGGGCTTCATTTGACAGTTGAAGCTCATAAAATTACCTGTATGGGCTCATAAAATTACCTATATTATAATATTTAACTGTCAAATGAAGCCCATGTCCATATCCATATTTTTTACGCGGTAGGGCCCCAGGAGCCGTCCGATATATCTACGCTGATTACAAACCATCTATGGTAGTTACTTATAATTGAACAATCTGAGGGGCTATCGCGTAAAAAATATGGATATGGACATGGGCTTCAATTGACAGTTAAATGACCATATAATATGGTAATTTTACCTATAGTTTAAAGAACAAAGAAAAAAATCGGAGACTTCCTTAATGCTATTTTTTTAACCGGTAAACTGTGAAATTCATTAGGCGAATTTTAACACCTTAGTATTATTTATGATTTTTGAATTTTTGCATTTTTTATGCTATTTTTTTACTTATGATAAATTTTAAATAGAAAAATATTGGAAAAAAAATATTCGGCCACAAGTGAATTCTCAGATGGGAAAGAAAAAAATAATTGTAATGTTCTCATGGTTCATGTGATTTTAATTTCCTAATATTTCATTAATATTCACCATAACCAGTGATCGGATAAAGCGCAATCCAGGTGTTGCCAAAGGAGTTATATATTCATATTTTAATACTTTTATTTAAAAAAAAACTGTCGTCTGGAAATTTGCCGGCCACTGTCTCAGCACACTCGCTTTTCTAGCTCGATTCGCCCGTCTTTTTGCCACAGTTCTAACCTAATCTAATCTAGAGGTAACTTAAGTACTGTGGAGATCGTACTGTTATAGATAGTAAATGTATCCCTTATTGCACACCACACATCCCTATTTTGCTTACCAATCACTCACCCACTCATAGCTGTCCCATGCATCCATACATTAGTTCAGTCTCGTTCCATCATCCTTCCCAGACGGCTGTCTTAAAAATCAAATATTCTTTTTTTTAAAAACCTAATTTATTCGAGGCTCATAACATTTGGTGGCAGCGGTGGGATTCAAACCAGGAATCCCCGGAACGTCTCCTAGTTTCAAGTTCGACGCGTGTGAATTTTGTGCGTCCTTGGTACTTTTCCAAGTTTTAATTAATGAAATAAAAAAACTAATGAACCAAGTTAAGTGTATATGAGTGCGTGAGTGTAAGTGCCAACTCCACTGTGTATTTGAACTATCATTGCACCGAGTTCCGGCCCGGCCCCCTGGATACCCAGTGTTCGTGGTGAAGTTTGTAAAAGGCCCACTGCTGCGTATTACTGGTACTGCAGCCGGTCTTTGCCGCTGGTGTTGCGTTATTCAAAGACGCAACCTTGAAGATCAGCCCTACGACACGACGACGCGACGATCCGAGGCTTATCGCGAAATGCTCATCCTTATCGCGCTATCCGCATTCCAGTGAGTAATTGGTCATTGCTTAATTAATCCTAATCAAATTAAGTGTTTTATTTTTACTTAATACTTTTGTCAATTTCTATATTGTATTATTTCTGATTTATTGTTATCAAAATGACTGAAAGATCAAGTAGCCCCAAATATGACCGACCTGAAATTGCTATTACCGACACAGAGGAGGAATGCCAAAGCCAGTGTCCTCCCCCTCAGGGACCTTCAACTAGATCTGGTTCAAAACGAAAACCGCTAACTTTAAAACTAGAAATCGAACTTTCCACTTTATTAAAATTCATTAAACCGTACGACGGTTCTAGAGAAAAGCTCAATTCCTTTTTAGTCAACTGCAACAACGCTTACGAGCTAGCATCAGATTCCCAGAAAGATACACTTTTTAAATATATTCTTTGTCAATTAGAAGGGAAAGCGGAAACCGCTTGTTCTATCAAAGAGTTCACCAATTGGCAACAATTAAAAGAGTTTCTTAAAACTCAGTTTAGTGAGAGGAAGCATTATGCCCACCTACTCACAGACTTGCAAGAATGTAAACAACAACCAAACGAGCCCGCAAGTCAGTATGCTTTAAGAATAGAGACATGTTTAGCCGAATTGTTAACGGAAATATCGATCTCTCACGGTCATAAAAGTAGAGAAATGATAGGACGAACAGCCGCAATGGAGGAGCTAGCCCTCCACCATTTCCAAATGGGGTTAAAGCCTCACATTTCAAATATTGTTCGATGTAAATCGGTGAGATCCTTAAACGACGCTATAAATATAGCAATTTCTGAAGAAAGAATCCAACAGGCGTTATCTAAGCATAACCCAAGCCAATCCAGCAGTCAATATTCGCGTCAAGATAGACCTAATGCGTCAAAACCAAATTTCCAATTTGCGCGTCGTAACCAAGGTCAACAATCCTTCTCTAATCAATCAAATTTTAAACAAAATTTCAATTTCAACAGAGCGACTGCTCAAAGTGCTCAAACCCCTTTTTGTAGATATTGCAAAACTCCCGGTCACACCCTGGAGCAATGTCGTAAAAGGGAGTTTAATAATAATCGCTTCAGAAATTTTGACCAATATCAGGCTAAGGGCCCTCAACGTGTAAATTTCGTATCCGACGAGACAACAGAAAACAATGAAGACGAATATCCAACCAACTCCGTCGAAGGTCACGATACTGTTGACTCCAACCCAAAAAACGAGTAATTGTCTCGTCCCAGTGTCGTGCGGGACCCCACAATGCTAAAACCGACACATTTAAAACTAACCCTTCGCAAGTATCGCTACATGATAACTTGCCTAAACCCACTGTATCCAGGCGGCAACACAATAAGATTGACCTGCCTAAATCCACTGTATCCGGGCAGCAATTCAATAAAGTTGACCTGCCTAAATCCACTGTATCCGGGCAGCAACTCAATAAAGTTGACCTGCCTAAACTCACTGTATCCAGGCGGCAACACAATAAGGTTGACCTGCCTAAATCCACTGTATCCGTGCAACAACTCAATAAAGTTGACCTGCCTAAAAGCACCGTACCCTCTCCTGCAAAGTCCAAAGTTTTCGAAATCTCCAATAATCCTGCAAAAACTTTATTACCCCATGTCCTTGTGAACTCTTCAGTGTCAGATATTCCATTGTCCTTATTAGTTGATTCAGGATCCTCTGTAAGCCTTCTCAAGTATTCATGTTTAGAAAAACACCCCAAACTTTACAAAGAATCCATTGAATTGAAAGGCATAGATCCAGCAGCTGAAGAAACAATCCGCACCCGAGGTCACTTCCCATTAGAACTACGAATTTCTAAATTTAAATTAATGCACTCATTTCACGTTATTGATGCCATACATCTACCATATGATGGTATAATTGGATCCGATATGCTCAATGCTCATAACTGCAGTATTAATTATAATGATAATCTTCTTCGCATTGGTAAAACATCCTTGAAATTATACTTTCATGAACCCGCTTATATAATTCCAGCTAGAACCGAAACTGTTATCGAATGCTCCGTATCAAACCCTGAAATCAAAGAGGGGTTAGTTCTCGATCAAAAACTTTCAGATAACTTACTAATTGCTAACTGCCTAGTCCACGTCAAAGAGAATAATAGAGTCAACCTTTCTGTAGTCAATACTTCCGAAGTACCCGTTACTATAAAATCCAATTTGAACCTTAAACTTGAACCCTATAATCCTTTGCAATTTGTGGATAAACCTTCTAAACCTGTATATCATGTAAATGTTTCAAATAATAGCGTCAAACGCACTAACGAAGTATAAAACAACTGCGTATCTCACACCTCAATAATGAAGAAAGAGACGCTCTCCTACAACTGTGCTCAGATTTTTCTGATATTTTTCATCTCCCCGGAGAAAACCTTACTCATACTAATGCTTTTAAACATGAAATTAAGACAACCACGGATATTCCTATACATACTAAATCCTATAGATTCCCTGAGATCCACAAAGTCGAAGTACGTAAACAAGTTGACAAAATGCTCGAACAAAACATCATAGAGCCCTCCGATTCCCCTTGGTCATCTCCTATTTGGGTGGTCCCCAAAAAACTAGACGCGTCCAACGTGCAAAAATGGCGCGTTGTAATAGATTACCGAAAGCTGAACGATGTCACAATCGGTGACACCTATCCCATACCTCAAATTACGGAAATACTAGACCAACTAGGTAACAGTAAATACTTTTCCACTTTGGACCTAGCATCTGGATTTCATCAGATAGAGTTAAATGAGACAGATAAACCCAAAACAGCCTTCACGGTTCCCGAGGGACATTTCCAATTCACCAGGATGCCGTTCGGACTAAAAAATGCGCCTTCGACCTTCCAACGTCTCATGAATACTGTCTTATCAGGCCTTCAAGGTATACGATGCTTCGTATACCTCGATGACGTGGTCTCTTACAGCCACGATTTAAAATCCAGCATCAGCAATTTAACTGCAATTTTCCAAAGAATCCGTCATTTCAACCTTAAGTTACAACCCGACAAGTGCGAATTCTTAAGACGCGAAGTCTGTTACCTAGGACACATTATTACTGAACAAGGTGTCAAACCAAATCCCGAAAAGATCAGGGCTGTGACTGAATTCCCTATTCCTAAAACTCCAAAGGACATTAAGTCATTTCTTGGTCTTGTCTCATACTATCGCCGCTTTATCCCAGACTTCTCCAAAACTGCTAAGACCCTTACTAACCTCCTGAAAAAAGATACACCCTTTAAATGGGAAAATCAAGAACAACTCGCCTTCGACACCCTTAAACATAAGCTAACGACTGCACCCTTACTTATCTATCCAGATTTCACCCAGCCATTCATCCTTACCTGTGATGCCTCAAATCACGCCGTTGGTGCTGTACTTTCCCAAGGGACAGTTGGTAAAGACCAACCAGTAGCTTTCGCCTCTCGCACCCTCAATAAAAGCGAGTCGAACTACAGCACCACTGAAAAAGAACTGCTGTCAATCCTTTACGGCTGTAAAACATTCCGTCCTTACTTGTATGGACACAAATTTCTTATTATCACAGATCATAGACCATTGAAATGGTTATTCAACCACAAGGATCCCAGCAGCAAGCTCCAAAGATGGAGATTGAAATTAGAAGAATTTGATTATGAGATAGTTTACCGCAAAGGCAAACTGAACTCTGCTGCTGACGCTTTATCTAGGTATCCGGTAAATCCTATATATCCTGCAAATAAAGATTCTCTTAATTCTGATGTAAATACTAATGCTAACGACGAACTTCCACAAGCAGATGATCCTAGAAATCAAGATCCTGTTATGGCTCCTGCTGACTCTCCTGGTTTTAGTCCAATAACCTTGGAAGATCTCGATGTCCGAGTCCCATCCAGCCTTCTCGGATCGGACAGTAATCTACCTTCCATTCCACTTTTAGAAGGTGATGATATATCATTTAGTGCATATAGCCCTGAAAACTTACCTGCTCCTGACACACTGCCCTCTGAGCTCCAATATCCACAACCTGAAAACTTACCTGTTCTCGACACACTGCATCCTAAAATCCATCCTCTAGCACCTGCAAACATACCAGCTCCTGAATATCCTCACTCTGAACCGCTTTCAACGACACCTGAAAACCTATCTGTATCTGAAGAAACCTATAATAAATTCCTGAAATCACCAACAAAATCTCACGATACCCAAATTATAGAGCATAATGAAAATCTACTCAAAGGACCACAAACATTATTTATTATACCTACCTCAATAGACATGGACGAGTCCATGCCTTATGTCCAGGAAATTTTAAATAACTGCCCAGAAGCCGACCGCGATGAATTTCTGAAATTAGAAAGAACATTATATAACTTCTTACCCCTAACATACGGAAATAAATCTTATTTTTTCTTATTCACAAAAGTACATCACTTTGATGATTTTTCTTACCCAGATATTTTTAAGTCCTTGAAATACGCTCGTGACGAAATAATGATGTCATATCCTACAGTAAATGAGATCGGTATATCCGACTTCAAAAACCCATTTGATAAACATTCATATGTCAAAATTTATAACATGCTTACCTACTTATTCAACGGAACTAATATACAGGTCAACATATATCATAACAGTATTATATATCCTTCACTAAGTGAAATACCAAAAATTCTTAAGGAAAATCATGACCTTCCCATCGCCGGTCACTTAGGGACTATCAGAATGCTTAATCGTATCAAGGAAAGATTCTATTGGAAAAACATGCGCAGCGACATTGAGGAATATATCAAAAAAATGTACATCTTGCCAAACTAACAAAGCATTACGTAAAGTTAACAGGGCACCAATGATAATAACCTCCACTTCAACAGCTCCATTTGAGAGACTTGCCATTGACATCGTGGGTCCTTTGCCAGAGTCTGGCACAGCCAAACTCAAATACATACTAACCATGCAAGACGACCTAACCAAATTTTCGTTGGCCTATCCTATCCGCAGCATCACTGCTGAAGAAACTTCTGAATGTCTTCTTCACTTCATCTCACTATTCGGAATTCCAAAATACATACTTACCGATCAAGGTACTAATTTTACGGCCGAAGTATTCAAGAAAACCTGTGAATTCTTAAAAACTAAATTACTCTGGTCCGCTCCTTACCATCCGCAAACACAGGGTGCCTTAGAAAGATCGCACTCCACTCTCAAAGAATATCTTAAGTCATACGTTAACGAAGATCAGAACAATTGGCCTCGATACGTGTATACAGCCATGTTAGCCTACAACACTACACACGTACATTCGACTACTCACTACTCACCATTCGAACTACTGTTCGGATACAAACCCCGTATACCAGATTCTGTCTACAATGACAACTCTAATACTACTTATCCGGAATATGTGAAAATGTTGCATCACCGACTGAAGTATACGCGAGATAAAGCCTTAGAATACATTCAAAAATCAAAGTTAAACTCCAAAAACTACTATGATTCCCACACACGTACTGTAATATACAAGGTTGGTGACTACGTTTTATTGAAAAACCACGTTAGGCAACGTAAGGCCTTATCCCCGTTGTGGAAAGGCCCATACAAAGTCGTTAAGGTTCATGGTAACCATACGTTATCGTTATTAATAAATAGACGCCATATAAGGCATCATTTCGATGAAATCAAACATGTAGACGCTCAAGAGTCGCCTACTACTACTTAAAATATTTGTTGATATAAGTATAATTTAGTTAGGTATAAACGTAATGTAGTTAAGTATAGATATAGATAAATTTTATAACTTTCACTTATACAAATTTTATATTTCTTATATAATATATTATACAACTAAATACACTTGTATATACACACGATAGATACATAGACACATAACTTAGCGTTTCTTTTCATTACAGCATACTGGCCCAAGGTCATCCAGAGTATGTTCGGGAAATCAACTCGAGTTCCGGTATATACTTTGACCCGATTGGTGAACTAAAAATCCGCGTAAACCACTTAGACATAGTTACCCCACTTGACATCTCTTATATTGAACCTCATCTTAAAAACATCAACTCAATATTTGGCACATTACGTCTTATATGTAATCAAATACAGATCGAAACTTCGAACAATTTGGAATGCAATAATATATTACAACCGCTAACTGTTAGATACCACGATATTGTTTCTGAGTATTCCGCTATTTCACATCTAATAGAGAAAAGGTTCAAACGAGGGGCATGGATAGGTGGTATTGGCTCTCTTTCCAAAACCATATTCGGGACTCTGGATGAGGACGACGGTATCAGATATGATAACGCCATCCAAGATGTGGTAGATAATGAGAAAAGGCTGGCATCATTAATAAAAGAAAATATTTTAGTGACTTCTTCAACTTTATCAAAATTTAATAAAACATTGTATACAATAAAACTTAATGAAGCTAGCCTTAACCAAGCTATCGACGATTTCTCTTTAAAATTCAAAAACTTTAGTATAATTTCCAACGAATTGACAGTGAAATCAAATATAAATTCTATCTTGAACAGTTTAGAAGCCGCATTACTAACGTTATCATTTCGACTAGAAGACATAACAAGCGCTATCATGCTTAGCAACCAAAACATTCTGCACCCGGCTATATTACCACCCAGACAACTATACCAAGAAATTGTCGATAACTATAGATATCTACCTGTAGAGTTTAAGTTACCTGTAAGCTTATCATTAAGTAATATTCATACACTGATGAATATATCTAGTATAGTGTGTTATAGTTTAAGCAATAAGGTCGTATTTGTTTTGAGAATACCTTTAGTATCCCCGAAGAAATTTAATCTGTTCCATAGCATTGCACTACCTACTCCTCATGACATTGTAAAACAGAATTCTTTTACTTATATAGTACCTAGCCATAGATATATAGCAATGACCAAAGATAAATTAGAATACTGTAACCTCAACTCACTAAAGGAATGCATAGCGGTAAACTCCCGCGAATACATCTGTGACGTCATGACAGTGTTCCCGACTAGTGCAAACCCGAACTGTGAAAGTGAACTAATGACAAAAGTGATAAAAGTGTTACCGGCGCAATGTCAAACAGATTTCGTTCATGGTCATGTTGACCTATGGGTGCCTCTTAGCAATAATAATTGGATATATGTTCAATCTCAAAATAATAAACTGTATATTGAATGTCCAAACCAAAGAATTGTCGAAATAAATATTATTGGCACAGGAATACTGTCTACACCAAACAATTGTATATCTTACTGTAAGAGCACTAAACTAATACCGAAACTAAACAGCATTACAATCAACACTACTGTAGTTCATACAGATTTTAATATCATAAACGACTCTTGTTGTAATTTAAATAAGTTTAAATCTGAAATAAATAATGAGCCCCCTTTAAAATTACAAAACATTAATTTAGATATCTTTTCATTACAAACAAAATTAAAGTTAAAATCCATTGCTGATAACACAGATAAAATAATAAATGAACACCACTTAATAAAGTACGGGACTCATTATTCGATTTCATTTATAGTCATAACTTGCTTTGTGTTTTTATTTTGTATAACTAAGATAATCTTTTATATTAAATCTAACAGCCGTCTTACCTACCTTTTTCCTAAACCTACCCGAACTATCCCAGTTGACCTACCTTCTACCGACACCCCAAATCCTGAACCAGCCATTCCTCTAAAAGTCATAAAACACCAACCTGACGTGGAAATCATCCCATCTCCTAGTATCCGTCGTAATATTTAATAGCTTCTCAACTCACCTCACACACACTCTGCTCACCTTTTTCCTAAACATCGGAATTTCAACCCCGATGTTTAGTCTACCCCTGGGAGGTGTTATAGATAGTAAATGTATCCCTTATTGCACACCACACATCCCTATTTTGCTTACCAATCACTCACCCACTCATAGCTGTCCCATGCATCCATACATTAGTTCAGTCTCGTTCCATCATCCTTCCCAGACGGCTGTCTTAAAAATCAAATATTCTTTTTTTTAAAAACCTAATTTATTCGAGGCTCATAACAGTACATGTTTCCGCACTACAAGAAGGCCGTTGCTGGCTGGTTTTGTTTTTAAAAAAATTAAGCATGAAAGGCCCGTCGTGCGTAGATATGGACGGTCGCCTTATCAAATAAATATTTTAAAATATTTTGAAATAATAATATAATTGCTGAATATAAAAACAGTATCGAAGTCCTCCGCTGCTCTTGTATATTTTTTGATATATCTCGGAAACGGTGCATCGTAGCACAAAAATAAGGTATTTTTCAACTCCCAGCGTAACCCATAAAACCCCCTTTCAGCATCAATTGACATGATAAAAAGGCCAAAAGAGAGTCCAGTTTCCATAGTAATTTCACTCTAAAATTTGGATAAGTCGCTTGCCCATACAAAATCGATCGATATTATTATTTTCGTATGTCATTCCATACAAATTGCAGCCGATTGAATACGATATGAACTGTCAAATGAATACGATTACCTTACGCAATTGCACCCCAGGTATGATAAAGTCTAGAGTCTCCCCGCCGTTCATAAAAAAAAACAACAGAGAGATTGTAAAAGCTCAAAAAAATCTACCCCAATTATCGGTTTAGAAACGTCAACGATGGTAAATTTCCATAAGAAGTCCCGTCTTAATCCGAGGTCAAGGTTGGGCTGTAGTGTTACGTATTAGTATAGTATTGCACAAATAAAACAAGGTTTCATATGATTTATGTAATTCTGATAAATCTGTAGGAATGTTGGAAAGCAGTATCAGGAGAATGAAGCAGCCACTGATAGAAAAGACAACAGCGGTGAGCTCTTCTTCCAGATTGGATGTTATTCGCCCGGGAACCGGAATCCAACCGATGGAAGTCTTCGTCCCATGACGGACTCACGGACATCTAAAATATAACAATGTCGATAACTAATAACATGACAATGACACAGCACTATCACAATATAGTACAAACACTACGACATTGTAATTTTCATGAAATTATTACTTACATCCATAATTATTATAATATTTACTGATTATAATATAATTATAAACACTGTTTTTACTCAAATGGACTTTATACAATGTTTTTATTAAAACAATTGAATAAATTACCTGTTCAGCTCAAGCGGGAATTTAGCCTTAACTATTACCTTGTTCAATTCAACCTTCTCACTTTACGGAGACAATAAATTTTGCACGTACGCAAAGATTTGCCACCCATTATGTATCTTTGTAATTAATAACATTATTTAAAATTATATTTAAAACTTCTGTGTCGTTATAATACGATAGGACAAAGCGATTAAACTTTCTTTTTCATTAGTCGGACTTTTTCGTCATTTAATGTTGGCACAAACTACGTTCATAAATCCATATATTTTACATTTTTGTATGAAGTGCCAGTGTTGCTGTTGCCACATCTACCAACCAACTTTTTGGTAGATCTACCTATTTTGTCTACTATCTACCTATCTACCACAATAAGCCTTAAATCTACCTATTTTCCAAAATTTGCAGCACTTCTATGGAAATCATATTTTTCTGAGTCTGGGCTATCGCGTAAAAAATATGGATATGGACATGGGCTTCATTTGACAGTTCAATTACCATATATGGTAATTTTATGAGCTTCACCTGTCAAATGAAGCCCATATCCATACCCAGATTTTTTACGCGATAGTCCTGCTGACCAAACGCAAAAACGTAAGACTAGACTAGGCTGTAGAGCCATAAACCTTTAACCTGCCTGCTTGCTTACAGTGTGAATTAAAAATAAAACTGTCAACCGGACTGACACTATCGCGCATTACTTTACTCTTTGATCGCGCTATCGCGAACATTTGCCGTTTTCACGACAAATCAACGACAAGAAATAATCATATTTCAGTACACCGTCAGTAAGGTGAGGTGACTGACTAATTGTTGGTCAGACTTTTCATGGCAGTGGCAAATGTTCGCCATAACGCGAATGTATTTATTTATTTTTATTTTAAATAAAAATTAAAAATAAAATCAAATAAATATTTTTTTAATCATCAAAAATCTGCTAAATCATTGTGGTAGATCTAACGATTTTTCATTTTCGATTCTACCAATTTCTACCGATTTTTGGAACTCGATGATTGGATTGGAAAGCACTTGGAAAGAAGCACTGAGCAAGTAATCACTACGTTTTTAAGAGACGGCACTTCCATACAAGCATCTAAACTGATTTATGAACGTAGTTTCTACCAACGTGAGTTTTTCAAAGAGGTACCAACATAATAGTGTCAGTTGTCAAAAATGACAAGGGATTAGGGATGCACCCCTAAACATATTTGTATCGATATCGATAAAAAAGTACTAATACTTACACCGTTGTAATTTTTCACATTCCACTCGGAAGTTATTAGTTACCTATTAGTATAGTGTTGCACAAATAAAACAAGGTTTCATATGATTTATGTAATTCTGATAAATCTGTAGAAATGTTGGAAGGCAGTATCAGGAGGATGAAGCAGCCGCTGATAGAAAGAACAATAGCGGTGAGATCTTCTTCCGGACTGGATGTTATTCGCCCGGGAACCGGGATCCAACCGATGGATGGAAGTCTTCGTCCCATGACGGACATCTAAAATATAACAATATCGATAACTATTAACATGACAATGACAGAGCACTATGACAATATAGAACATACACTACGATATTGAAATTTTCATAAAATTATTACTTAAATCCATAATATTTACTGATAATACTATTATTATTAACACTATTTTACTTAAATGGACTTTATACAATGCTTTTATTAAAACAATCTATATATATATAATACGGCAGTGAAGCCGCTTCTCCTCCTAAACTAAAAGTCGCACAATCAAGTGCAATACACCGTTAGAAAGGTATTTGTCTGAAGTGGTCGGATAAGTCGAGAAATTTAGCAAAACTCAAATAAAAAAAAAATAAAAAAAAACAAAATAAAAAAAACTTTTTTGAATGTTATTATGTGTTTTTTGCGCATTACACTGAGCAAGTAATCACTACGTTTTTAAGAGACGGCACTTCCATACAAGCAACTAAACTGATTTATGAACGTAGTTTCTACCTACCTGACTTTTTCTAAGAGGTACCAACATAACAGTGTCAGTTGTCAAAATGACAAGGGATTAGGGATGCACCCTAAACGTATACGTATCGATATCGATAAAAAAAAAATACTAATACAGTACATACTTACACCGGAAGTTATTAGTTACCTATTAGTATAGTATTGCACAAATAAAACAAGGTTTTATATGACTTATGTAATTCAGATAAATCTGTAGGAATGTTGGAAGGCAGTATCAGGAGAATGAAGCAGCCACTGATAGAAAAGACAACAGTGGTGAGCTCTTCTTCCAGACTGGATGTTATTCGCCCGGGAACCGGGATCCAACCGATGGAAGTCTTCGTCCCATGACGGACATCTAAAATACAATATCGATAACTAATAACATAACAATGACACAGCACTATGACAATATAGTACAAACAATACGATATTGTAATTTTACTTAAATCCATAATATTTACTGATAATACTATTATTATTAACACTGTTTTTACTCAAATGGACTTTATACAATGTTTTTATTAAAAAAATTGATTATATTACCTGTTCAGCTCAAGCAGGAATTTAGCCAAAAATATTACCTTGTTCAACCTTCTCACTCTACGGACACAATAAATTTCGCACGTTCGCAAAGATTTGCCACCTATTATGTCTCTTTGTAATTAATAACATTATTAAAATTATTTAAAATTAAATTAAAAACTTCCGAGCAAAATATTACATTATCACTGACAGATAAAGTTAAATTTGGCGGCGCGTCACATGCAGGCCAACATGACGTGATGTATAATGCGGCTAAATTACTTTGTCGTTATAATACGATATGACTAAACCATTAAACTTCCTTTTTCATTACTCGGGTTCTTTCGTAATTTAATGTTGGCACAAACTACGTTCATAAATCCATATATTTTACATTTTTGTATGAA
Source organism: Chrysoteuchia culmella (assembly GCA_910589605.1). Classification (NCBI taxonomy): domain Eukaryota; kingdom Metazoa; phylum Arthropoda; class Insecta; order Lepidoptera; family Crambidae; genus Chrysoteuchia; species Chrysoteuchia culmella. Next base: position 5,164,044 of record OU342657.1, read on the forward strand.
GTGTCGACCCCCTGGAAAGAAGAAGGAGAGAGAAGAGCTTTATTTTGTTTGTTGTGTATTTTATAGTGGAACCGGGAAAATAAAAATAATTTCATTAAATCAACACAAAAAATAATGAAATAAATAATTATGGAGTGTACGCAAAGGCTTGAATGCACACAAGAATTGTATGAAACAAGAACCGAAAGAGTTTGCCCAGAACAGGTTATTTGAATTTGTTACAAATATTTGTTGTGATCAAACCGTATTTTCAGTTTATTTGTTATATAAAAAAAAAACTTTTAGTTGCTATCAATTCTCCAATAGCTGCTATATGTGTAATAGACCTTCTTTATTAAATTATTACTGGTTGAGATTATGAGGTTAACTGTGAATAATGTTAATAAATTATTATGTTTCAGATTGGTTTTTTAGGAATATGTGGAGTAAAACATCCTGTGAAAAAAGGACCAAACAAGATCGGAAGAGATCCTCATACATGCAGTATTGTTTTGAATTTAAATGTTAGTCAACTGTTTGTTACCCAATTGCTATTACAATTTTAAGTTTGTTTGTTCTCGTTCCCATGGCAATATCTGGATACAATGTACCCCTCTATTTCAATCCATGCTGTAAAAATTTGTGTGCCAAATTTCATCCAAATCTGTACAGCCGTTTTTGAGTGATTGAGTATAAGTCCCGGCCAAAGTGCGGCGAGACAGAAGATGCGCAGTGACTAGCAAAACAAGTCTTCTGTTGCATACGTGTTGTTCATGATATTTGCCGGCACCTATAACAAGCATCCAAACCCACATTAATAATACTAGGATATGACTTACCTAAGTTTTAATGTAAGTTTTGCTTTTTTCAGTCCATTTCAAGACAACATGCAGTTATAAATATCCTAAATCAAAAAGATTTCATGTTGATGGATTTGGATTCGGCTAACAAAACAAAGTTAATGGATGTAAGTAACCAATGTTTATTTTGTTAATGATCTAAGGTAATATTTGTATTACGCTTCCTAAGACATTTATGATATTGATAAAATTTTAACAATTTTTGTTCTAAAACTTATCTTCAAATCTGTTATTTTGTTTTATTTCATTTTTATTTATAATTTGTTACTAAAAAATCAAAGGTACAACTATAATGGTTAGAGGGAATCAATTTACATTTATTTCACTTTGTAACATTGGCTGGTCTTGTATTATTTTTATTTATGACTTAATATTTTCCTTAATACCGGCAGTATGAACTTAAATATAAAGTTTTCATTTACTTAAGTTTTTTGAACAGTACAGTTATACAGTCGCGGCAGTTTCCAATCGACCTTTAGATAATATTTGCATTCGCTCCATTTGGATAGGTGTATGGGCAGGCTAGCCATTCAATAGATTATGCATGCCAACTGTACTACTGAGAACTTCCACAACTGCACAATGTGTCAATTATAAATTGTTTTCAGAAAACTTTACCACCATACATACCACATCCACTCAAAAATGGTGATATGGTACAATTTGGAGATATTTTTGGTGTGTTTAGACTACTAGAAGAAGATGATTATTTGCCAATGACCCAAGCTATAGACATTCCAGAGACTCCTGTTGCTACGAGACATGTTTCCAAATTCAACAAAATCCCAAACACTACTGTACCAGAATCTCCAGATGTTAGTGACCGGGTAAATAAACTTACTTTACTTTTCACAAAAACAATTTTGACTATTTTGGTGGAAATCAGCAATAGCTACTTACTATAGGTATCAAAATTCCCAATTTACCTTCAATGAATTTTGTTGTTATATGACCTTTTATTATAAAATAGTATTAATACTTGGAATTTATTTCAGGATGATTCATTTATTGCTCCGTCACAACCAAAAGGAGAAAAGTGTTTTAGAAGTTCTAACAATCACTTCATAAAACCCTCATCTAATACTATATCAATAAAACCTATAGGATCAGATAAAATTGATAATGTTTATTGGAGTTCTTCTAAACGATCACTTTCTTTAAATTCAGAATTAAATGAATCGTGTGATAAGTCAGATAAAAACGTTAATGTGAGCATACATGAAATGGAAACACAAAATCCTTTTTTAAATGTGGCTCCAGTTTGTGTAAAACATGAGAATATACATGAGTTAGAGACTCAGCCACCATTTCTGGCTAATAAAGCTTTAGAGAAAAATGATAACTTAAGTAGCATTCATGACATGGAAACACAAGCTCCATATCTTAAAGACAAACAAAATGAAAATAACATACATGAAATGGAAACTCAAGCAATTACTTCAAATCAAGCTAATGACAGTATTGATTCTATATATACTGCTGAAACACAAATACCATATTCACCTTCTATACATAGTTTAGCAACACAGTTACCTGAGGTTTGTAAGATAAATAATCAGCAGGAGATGCAGATCAATTTATTTGCAGCATCTAAAGATATTGATGAAGATATATTCAGTGCTGATACACAACCCTTTATAGAGCTAAAAGAAAATGTCGAACGCCAAGCAGATGCAATTAGTTCTGTAAATGATACAAAAGGTCTAGGATCTGAAAAAGCAAAACTTAAAACATCAGATGATGATGAAATTGTTTTAGACGAACTGGATTCGGAAAAGTTAGAAGATGATCTAAACTCCCAGCCAATAATACCCTTAGATTTATTACAAGACAATCTTGAAAGTGCTAAGAGTGAACAGATATCCAAAAATACAATGTCGAATGATAAAAAATGTAACAATGAAATTATCAATACTAGAAAAAAATCAGTGGAAATCCACTCTGATAGTTCTACAGACTGTGAAGATGATATTTTACCAGGACAAAAGTCTAAAGATCAAGAAGATGAGGATCTAACTGATTGTGAAGACATTTTAGAAGAAAGACAGAAAGAAGTACCAGTTCTCAAATGTGGCATATCAAGTGTGCCAAATGTTGGTTTTGAAGATTTGCTAACTCAACGAATAGACGATAATATAGAGGATTTACCTACTCAAGTAATAACATTGGATGATAAAAAAATAAGTAGTGACATGAAACGCGAAAAGGATGTATCTTTTGAAGATTTACCTACTCAAGTGATTTATGACGAAAACGCAATTAAGGCAAATGTTTCTAGTAATATGAAAACAACTGATTTGGAAAGTCCATTTAAAATTCCTTTCATATCACCTATAAAACTTAAAAGAAAGGAAATTAAATTATCTACAACTAAAGAAAACCGTATTTCTAATAAATCACCGCAAGTAAATGTATCTTCTAAAGGTATTGATAATGATAATTACTATAATGCAACTCAAGATATCTTAGAAGATTTATGCAGTCAACAACTTGAATCCTCAAAGGATTCTAAACCAAGTTTGGAGTCAGATGATGAATTAGTGCCTTCTTCTGTCGAGGATTACAAAACAGGTGATAGATTTCCCCACCTCGAAAATAATAGGTCTCCGACAAAAACTATGAAGTCTTCAGACAGCACTGATGATGATGATAAGGTAGCTAACTTCGTTTCAAACTTAACAAGTCAACAAATAAGGGAGGTGGTAGGAGTGGAACCTCAGGTTGATAAACTTAGAAAAGAACCTAGCGACCCTTCCGATGTTGAAGGTACTCCAAAAAAAGTTAAACCCATAAATTTTATGGATATTGATTTTCCGAATAGTCAAGAAATTAAAACTGTTGTGTCACAGCATTCCAAAACCCTCGTCACAGAATCTTCCAGCGATTCAGAAACAGAAAACGACTCACAGGAGTGTACGCCTATTTTATTCAAGAAAAAGAAAAAACCCAAAAAGGATGCTCGAATTGATTTGACTAAAAAATTTGATGTTGAAGCACTACCGACTAGAGTTATGACGCGTGTTCGAAAACCTACGTCCAAATTGCAAAATGATGACGTAGACGTGAAAAAAATCACTAATATATTGAAACCAAAATTCATGACAGAACAAGAAGAAGAAATTGACAAAGACATTATAAGCGAAAATATATCAAGATTAAAGAGTAAAAGCGAGAAATCTAAACACAAAGATAAAAAGTCCCATACTCTGAAAGATATGAAAATTGAAAAGGAAAATGAAACAGTAAAAGTGGCAAATAAAAATGATAAACCTAAAATTGATAAAACGAATGTCAGTAACAAAGGCCACAAAACAAATTTAAAAGTTGAAAATAAAGAAAGTAAATTACCTGACTGTGAAATTATAGCTGTAGAAACTAAGAATGATAGCACTAAGACGAGAGGATCTAAACGGAAAAGTGATGAAGAAAAATCCGCAACGACAAGATTATCTGACAGAGATATAGAAGGCAATTCATCTAAAAACACTAATACCGATACTAACACGTCAATAAAAAGTACTCGAAGTACAAGAAGTAGACGAATGGTGGATGCAGTAAAAACTAATTCACAAACAGAAGAAAATAGTCAGAAGACGCGTAAGGAAAGGTCTACCCGTCAAAAACAAACTAAAAAACCGATAGAAATTGATTTGACAGAAGAGGTAACTGAAATTAGGCGAAGTAAAAGGCAAAGATCGTCTAAAGAGAAAAAAGAAGAGGAAGTGACTAAAATGAAATCAATTTTAAAGAAAGATAAACCAGTGCAGCATGAACAAAGTACTGTTTATAGTTTATCCTCAGGATCAGGCACAGATTCCCCTATGAATTTGAAAAGAGCAGCTACTACTGAGATTGACCCACCAAGTCCTAAACGAACAAGGTCCAATATGGGGAATGCAACAAATAACAATATCTCTTTGAGAGCAACCCCAGCTAGAATGAATAGAACACAATACGTGCTGTTCACAGCATTTCCATCTGAAGAAGTGAAAGCAAAGCTAGAAAAATTAGGTAAGTTTTCAGTAATTTTACTAATTAGTTATGATGTAGTAATTGTTTCATATTTAATTTTAAGTCTTGAAGAATCTATTAAATGCTTTTTATTACTTTGAACGTAAACTAAATAGGCATTTGATAAATATTAAACCAGAAAATATATAGAAAAAAGCGACAAGTTGCTTTTTTCTAGTATATTTTTATAACCGACCTCAAAAAAAGGAGGTGGTTCTCAAGTCGACGGTATTTTTTATTTTTTTTATGTATGTTTTACCATAACTTCGTCAGTTGTTAACAGATTTTTATAATTAATTTTTTATCTGAAAGAAAATGGTTTATGTGTGGTCCCATATAATTTTTACGAAGATCTGGCTAGTAGTTTTTTCATAATCCTGAAAAATATCAATCACGTTTTGGCAAGTAGTCGTTTACCTAGATGACATCATGGTTGTGTATGGGCTGATTTTTAGTGAAAGTAACGGTACATGATGTAACTAAAAAATCTAAAATAAAATAATTTTATAAAAAAAATTCAAACCAACTTCAAAACGTAAAAAATCAAACTTTTGGAGTCGGTGCTAGCTAGCTAAGGCCAAAAAAATATATAGTTAATAGCAGTGCAATGTAGAATGCCTTGGCTGGCACCCGAGTCTCGCTCGGTAGCTCAGTGGTTAGAGCATTTGACCGAATTGATTTTTTCCAATAATTTTTCAATTTAACAATTTATGATATTTATGTTCTTATGTTATTTTATATATGATATGTTCTTTCGAAGAAATAGAGTAAAAAAAAAATGTTTTTATTTTCCGTTTAAGGTACTTAAGTTATTCGACCGGTTTTTTTTTTGTCGATATCAGGCGCGGTGGTAGTATCCGAGGTGTCAGCGTGCACGGTGGTGCTGACGATGCAAATCAAGCGAACGCTAAAGCTGCTGTGCGCGGTGGGACTGGGCCGGCCCATAGTGGGGCCCTCTTGGGTGCAGGCCTGTGTAGACACCAACATCATCGTAGGTCAGTATAAACAGAACATTCAAATTGGTTAAAAACATTAAATTACGAAGAAACTGTGATCATACTAAAAAAAATCTAAATAATAAACATGCATCACCTCTCTCTCTCAAAGACACACACGAACACACACACACACACACACACACAATGTATAAATATATTTTTTTTGCTTTTTTGTACATTAAATATATATTAGTTATGATAAGGTAATGTAAGATATGGAGGAGCGGATACTCCTGGCACAAGTATATATATACTTAAAAGGAATATCCAATATCTAGCTTTATTAATCATGTACCTTATGAAAGAAATAAAGATATTTTGTATTTGTATTTTTTGTTGCACGGTACTTAAATCGGCATACGGCTGCGTTCGACCCCACGACCATAGGGGTGGGAAAAGTTCGATTTTTTTTTCGAACCGACTCTGCCGAATCAAACAAACGAATGGTGTCAGAGGGAAATAAACAAACTCATCTGAAATGGGACAGCCCATTGCGTTATTTTTTCATAATTATTCAGTCAAGTAGTTTTAAATAGACAGTGTTTTTATCTTAGAAAAATAATGGTTAATAGCTGCAGCGCCCTCAGAGCCATTTCGCTTGTACTTGAGAGCAGATAGAAAGGGACGTCGCTACATGCGATGTGTAAGCGCGTCCTTTGCTAACTGTTCTCGAGTATAGATTACTGCTTGAGTCACGTTCTGTAATACGGGCCGTAGTCTTCAATATCATCACGCATTCATCGAATTACACCAGTAGCCCTAGCCTGCCCCCTAATTGTCTAATTTCAAAATCTATCACAATCCCGTTCAAAGGTATTGTGATTGTGATAGTGATTTATGGAATTGTGTAACTTATAGTCGCAATCCCTTTCGGAACGAATGATGTTTTAAATGACTCTTCGTTTGACACTTCTAAATACATACATTTGAAAGATATTTTCGTCTGTCACTGCTTAGACGGTTAAATTTTATACATTCAATATCTTTCAAAACTCGTTCCGGTCACAATCCCTTTCGAATGTCAAATAGTAACGGCCTGAAGTATGCTAATATCTTTCAAATGACGAATTGAAAGGGATTGAGATAGATTTTAAAATTAGACAATTAGCCCCCCGATCTGCTTTTATTGACACTTGTAGTCACTGTCACATCTCAGCGGGGTAAGCAAGACAGCATCATCCGCCATATCATATATAGCGGTGCTCGTGTCAGGGGACTGAAGGTGTTTAGGATGATTTATCTCATACAATTTATACACGGCTATTTTTAAACAGTATCTAAATTTTTTAAGTTCGGGACAGAATCGGTAACTGAACAACTTTCTCCTGGAAACATGGCTCGAAATTCGAGAACAATTTTTCGACTTTGCATCTTAAATCGATCACGTGATCAGCCTGATTTGTATAAGAGTCGATTTTTTTTTCATGTTTCATGCCGATTTTCTAGAAGAAAATTGTTTACTTACCGATTTTGAGTCGGAACTTAAAACTTTTAGACACTGTTTAAAATAACCCGTACATGTTATGTTTTGGCGCGCACTGTTTATTGAAATAAAACAACTTTTACGGATATCAAACGCGCTATATTTCCACGAACTAAGTTGTAATTGTCCGTATTTTTAGGTTTTTAGGGGTTTTTTAATTTTCCCGACGTTTCGGCACCTTTACAGCTGCCGTGGTCACGGGATGACTCATTTCACGTGGAAATATAGTGCATTTGATATCCGTAAAAGTTGTTTTATTTTAACCCTGTATAATGTTAATTTTTGTAAACAGATCCCTGGCTGTACGTGCTGAAAGATGAAGCGGCCGAGAAGAGATTCCACTTCAGCTTGGAACGCGTATTGCAAAGCAAGCGCAACTTCCTCAAAGGTTACCACTTGTCTGCAACACCCAATGTGTTACCTAATCCATCGGAAATGAAATGTGAGTGTTTATCTTCTGTTTTGTGTATCTGTCGAAGGCAAATTGTAGAATTCACCGTTTTACAAAATGCCTAGACAGATTGTAAAACATGATTTTAAAAGCCTGATTGAGGCGAGCTCGTTGCACCAGCTCGCTTTATTGTAGCACCAGGGAACCTAACAATAACCAACTACTCTTCTAAACCAAATTGGGAATCAACACAATGCAATTAGCTAATTGGATTTTGTATGAGTTTACAGTCTGCCTAGCCATTTTTAACCGACTTCAAAAAAAGGAGGAGGTTCTCAAGTCGACGGTTTTTTTTTGTATGTTTTACCATAACTTCGCCAGTTGTTAACAGATTTTTATAATTCTTTTTTATCTGAAAGAAAATGGTTTATGTGTGGTCCCATATAATTTTTACGAAGATCTGGCTAGTAGTTTTTTCATAATCCTGAAAAATTTCAATCTCCTTTTGGCAAGTAGTTGTATACCTAGAGGACATCATTGTTGTGTATGGGCTGATTTTATGTGTAAGTAACGGCACATGATGTAACTAAAAAATCTGAAATAAAAACATTTTATAAAAAAAAATCAAACCGACTTCAAAAGTAAAAAATAAAACTTTTGGAGTCGGTGCTAGCTAGCTAAGGCCAAAAAAAATATAGTTAATAAAAAGAATATAGTCGACTCAATAGCCTTTTCCTCTTTTAATTTGGTTAAAACGACCGCCTTACTAACAATTTAGTCGGGAAGGGATGTAAACGATGTTCCGGTTCTCACGCGAACGAAGTTGCGGGCACAGCTAGTTCTTAAATAATTTTGTCCAGCTCTTTGTATGGGCAGGCCACACTGTGCAGCGCTAGTTAAAGTGGCTCGAAGGACTATTTTGATAAAGATGTAATTGGTTTGAGATGAAATACTCTTTGACTGGACTGATTTATAAATAGAATGAATACTATAAGTCAGTTTCTATCACTTATGTTTATGTAACAATTATTACAATCTTCATACAAATGCGTATCAAATATCTATCTTTAGATAATTTCTGTGCAAGAACTAAACCAGCTTTTGCTTATGATTTTTTACTTTTTGCATTTTCAATGCTATTATTTTATACTAATATTATTTTTTTAGTCCTGTCTAATGTCTAAGAATAACGTGACCAAGTTGATTTTTCCAATATTTTTCTATTAAAGTGGTACGATTTCCATACAAAAAAACATTGCACATTAGTTGATTCATCATACGTTAATGATTCATAAATACATGTGCAACTAACTCGTTTCAGTTATTTGTTTGTGCGAAATTATAAAAAAAAATTACTTTTATACATGAAGTATATAAATGCGATGAGTCACACACACATACGTAGAATTATTGAAATTATAAGACATTAGTTTATTCGTGATTTATGTATGAAAGTACATTTTTTTAATTATTTCGCGCAAACAAATAACTGAAACGAGTTATTTGCGCATGTATTTATAAATTATTAAGGTATGATGAACCAATCATTGTGCAATGTTTGTTTGTATGGAACCTTAAACCAGTTTTATTCGGGACAGGGGGGCATAATGTTGACACGAAACACGTGTATTATTAATAATTATTACATTACTTCGCGCTTTCTTCCAGTAATCGTGGAGTGCTCAGGCGGTGTATGGAAAGAGGGTGGGCCACAATGGGTGTGCGTTTCCTGCGCAGCGGACAAGCCATTATGGCCCTTATTGAAGCAAAGGGGAGCCACAGTCGTCACCAGTGAGTTCATACTCGGAGGAGTACTGCGACAGAGGGTGGATATCGCGGGTACTAAACTTTAAACTACATTACAGTACAAATAGGTTTATAATTACTTGTAAAGTTGATTTCTATATCGTGAGATACGAGGGTGGATCCAAAAGTTCGTGGCCTAACGTAGAAATAGCTATGATATTTTTATAAATCTACCGTCACTTTTTAGTATGGTTCTCTGGTAGTAAATGATATTCGTCCCGATACTGCAAGACATTTTTTTTATGATTATTATTCTGGTTATTATTGTAACTTTTTACGACAACTTAGAAACAAGATCGTAGAAAAAAGGCCGGGAATGTTGCGGAAGAAAGTCGTTGTTCCATCAAGTCAACGCCCGGGTTTGAACTTCGGCTGCAACCATGGCTGAAATCCATATTTGTGGCTACGAATTATTGCCCCCTTAGCACCCTCGGACTACCATTTTCTGTCTTTCTTTTCTTTCAAAACTTTCGGAGAGAAGAGCTGATATAGCCGCGTAAATGATTATTTTGACAACCTTCAGGAATATTTTTTTTAGAAAGTATAAACCAGTTGCAGGTCAGGTAGAAGAAGTGCATTGACCTAAATGGAGACTAAGTCGAATATAAAAAATAATTCGGACCAACTTTTTTTTCATTTTCATGGCCGGGCTTAGAACTTTTGAATCCACCCTCGTATGTATCGTTGTGTGATAGCTGTCGTCGGCTACCGGCTGCTTTAATTTGCAATTTGCTAGCAGAATATGGATGTCCAGAGAACAATGGAATATCTATTGTGACTTACAATCGGAGGCCTGTGAGGTTTAACTAAAAGGAGCATATAATTTATATTATCATGTATTTTAAAGAAATCTAGTGTGATGTAATGACCGGCCGATGGCATTGCTGTAATAATCCTACCTACTACGCCAGGAGTCGTAAGTTCGATCCCCACCGAGGACGAATATTTAAGTGATTATGATGAACATTAGTGTTTGTCTGTAGGTATATGTTTATATTTGTAAATGTATTGGTTTTGAAAGCCGTAAAACGAGGGTCTCAGCTGCTTATTTCGGAATCAGTTCAATGTTTGTGATATTATCTGATATTTATTTATATTCCAAAGTTCCAACCATCCAGCAGTCGCGAAAGGTTCAATCAATCCGATTCCTATCGGCTTCCCTTTTAGATTCACCATACAGTTAAGAGAAGTTATGGAGATTTTTGGTCCGGCTTACCTACCATAGCCACATTTCGACCCCTCGCTATTACTAAACCTCAATAAACCTTTACGAGTAATGTTCCAAAACACAATGCATTTAATTTTAATTTAAAATAATACCAGCTATGATGAGCCATTATCTATGATTGTAGAGTGAGTTCAAAAAGTTAATTCTTTAACAAAGCTCGTAGCAGATTTTAAGTGAGTCTATCTTACCAGTTTTCATAATCTATGCCTGGCAATGGTATTGATCTGCTAGGCGATTGCAGAAGCCGAAAACAGATCTCAGTGGCGTGTACTTGGAGAGGCCTATTTCCAGCAGTGGACTGCGACAGCCTGATGATGATGATGATGAGGCGATTGCATAAAGTCACTCGTATTCATTGGATAGTTCATATCATTCCATACAAATCGCACCCTTGATTGTCATGTAATTTCATGTCATGTTTAGTTGATGAACTACCACCAACTATTGTTTGAAAACGATTTCTAATCTAAAGTTTGTGTAAATATGGAACCTCGTCCCTATTTGAGGCTTTTGTATCGATAACTCGTGTTATCTTTTATCACTATATTCAATTTGAATATCTCGGTTATTACCTGTAATTATCATGAACTTAAATAAAAACTTTTAACCCTATCTTTACTACTTTATTTTATTATCGCGATTTAACCGATTGTAAGCAAACGTAAGTTAGAACAACAATTCGAAAACTTGTATTGCACAAGACTTGGGTTACACTTACAAAAAACGGTTAAATTGATAATAGACAGTTTTATTTTTTGATATTATTGCGAGTATAAACTTCGAGATTTTTGTGTGGACCTTCAAAATTATATTCTAAAGATAATCCCTTGACTCTGGATAAGAACCCATATTTGTAGTACCTATTGTACCTCATTAATTAAACTAATATTGATAATAAATTTATCAATATTAGTTTTAGTTTAAGTTTTTGATATGCTGTGTAAAGATATCTTAAAAATCCAATGTTAAATAAATGGGCCCGGCGTAAACGGTAAACGCCGTATTTTGTACATATATTTAAACCGCTATGTAGTTTTGATGTTAAAGTTTGATAGATGATGGGTTAATTTTAATACTTATTTTTATCGTTTGGTTTTTCTTGAACACCTGTTAAATTTACCATCTCAGAAGGCCCTAACAGATGATTTGAATTATTTGTAAAAATCGCTCTGTGATCGATCGTTAATACTTGTACAAATAAATAACTTGATTTTTTTACTAAAGCTATTTTAATTCCAAATCCTTCTCCCAGCAACAACAGCAGGTCCGGCTTTACAACTCTATCAATCCAATCAACTTTGAACTTTAAGACGTAAGCCATTGAGTTCGGAATTGTCTGAAGAAAGACATTATATATCGTAGTTGCCGTTGACTTACATTGCAGAAGTTCGTAGAAGTCCACCGGAGTAGTTAAAGCTTAGGGCGCTGCGCTGCCGCTGGTAGTAGTAAAACCGTCACTGTTCTCGTCTCGCATAAGACAAAATATTATCTAACTCCAATAGGTATTTACTTTTTGATTTTTGAAGTCGTTTTTTTTATTAAAAGCTTTTTATTTCTCAACTTTTTAAGTTAGAATAACTCCCGCACTTCGGTTTGACTCAAACTGTTTGACCGAAAAAACGGAAGATTTCCTTAAAACTACTGAAACGAATGGGAACAAACCCGATGTAACGTTTGAATCATGAGGCGTTCTCGAGCAATCGGTGAAAATGCATAAAAAAATATATATACGCGACGAATTGATAACCTCCTTCTTTTTTGTGAAGACATGTCCATTTATTAATGGACATGTCTTGGTCTGACTGTTCTATTGTATGAATTTACAAATAGGTCGAGAAATATGTTTATCTGAGTCGCAAAGTGAGCATGTTTGTTTGAAAATAACGGGGTGGGTCATAAAATGTGCCGGTGAGTGTATTTATAATTGCTATAAAAAACCAAGATGCCAATAAAATTTGAGTAGATGAGAATTCGTTTAATTTTGTTTTTTATTAGTATTGTTCAAGCAGTATGGCCTCTGACCTTAGCCTGCTTGTTTTAATAAAAAAAAAGAGTTTTACGGATACGGCGCAGTGTTGCCGGTGCGGATCTTTTGGTCCGAATTCGGATCCTGGAAGCCCTTTGCGGAACTTTGTCGGATCTTGAAGTTTGTCGGATCTTTTCGGATCTTTTGTAAATTTTGTATTAGTAATTAAAAAAAATGCAGTGATAACAACAGTTCCCAAGAAAAGTATTAAGCCTTCTTTTAGTATTGTCATTTTCAAATGCATGTCTCGAGAGAGAATTTAGGAACGTTACGACGTTTTATATTGTATTCCTACCTATAAAATGAATGAAATACCTCCACTATTTGCGCACTGATGATATTGAACGCGGCAAAAGGAACAGAAGAAGGGTAGGTACTGAATTTTAATACCATAAATTTGTCATTGGTCTCCGCGTTGCTTTAACTTTTCCGCGCTTCATACAAAACATCGGATCAAAAAATGTGACCACAAATTTTGACGTTTTTCTCCAAACAACTGACTCGGTGACTAGGGATGATTATTGATGCCGTATGGCGTTGTCACAGTATACTGTGCGGCAGAGTAAAACGGTAAAGAGCTAAATGTATGAGGGTGGTATCTAGTTGTAGCAACGGGGAGACCAATAATAACTCTTTGTTTGATACCTATAGTCGGATTTTTTATTTATTCAGTAAAGTGCTAAAAAAAATATGCTGAATTAAAATGTAGCTATAGTGATAATAATGAATTTGTGTGCGTGAATGGAACTTACTGAATTGGAACTGGATCTGTGCAATTAATCATTACGAAAAACAGTTTAAAGCAGGATTATTTTTACAAAGCGACATTGGCACCTGTCAAATAACGGTACTGAATGAAAATCCGAGTATAAACTATGACACACATTATAATATATTGTTGTAATTGACTTGGGCTCGCGCGGAGGTGCTGCACAAATTGTTGTATTGTGCAGCACAATACACAACTGTCTTCTTTTTTTTTGGCAATCCAATTGTTGGAAGTGGTGGGCTAATTGTCTATTTTTAAATCTATCGCAATCTCTTTCAATATTCATATACTTCAGGCCGTCACTATTTGACATTTGATAGGGATTGTGATCGGGACGCATTTCAAAGATATTGAATGAACGAAATTGAACTGTCTAGACTTGCAAAGTGACAGACGAAAATACTTTCAAATGCATGGAGTTGTCAAATGAAGTGTAATTTAAAACATCATTCATTCCAAAAGGGATTGCGACTATATATTACACAGAGGGAGTCTTCCTTTACCTTGGCAAGGGATGGCTCCCAAACATTATTCACGCCATCGCCAGTGATAATTCAAAAAATGGATACGGGTGGTCCCGTTTCTTTAAAACGCCCTGCTCCAATAAACGGCTCTGAGGTTATCTTAGCAAAAAGAAATACGAAACTATCCGAATCCATACAAAACACATGTGAATCCCGACTTCGAGGGAAACTCCCCGCTTGTATATACCTCAGAGGATAATGGTCCCTTTATTGTCCACATCTCACGGAAGGAACCCGACCCGGCAACCGGTCTAACCATGCGAGTATTGAAATTGGCTCAACTTCTCCACAAACGGAAAGTCCAGGGCATTGTCAATGATGGAATCTTGGGGTTGGAATCTCTCTACTACTTGGGGTCTAAGGATTCTCTAGTAGTTTTTGAGTTTATTCGTTACATACAAAAATACAAATCTTTCCTCTTTATAATATTAAGTATAGACAATCCCTTAGATGAAACGCTTGTTTGTCAGATTACCAAATTCCACATTTCTCGTATGCGGTATTTCTACAGAGTGGTTCTTGGAAGAGTTCTTCCAAGGTATCACCTATGCCCGTGCCCGTAACAGACTATTAAGTATTCTGTGCCGTAACTGCGGACCAGTAATAAAAATGAGGCAACATGACAAAAAAAAATAGAGACGGAGCAGTGCATTGGAGTCCGACAACCACTGTCGTCATCACTTTCCAGGGCCAAAAACTCCCGGAAAAATTATATAGCTACCAGATGTCATTAAACGTGGAGACATACAAATTGCCTACCATTCAGTGCTGGAAGTACTGCAGATTTGGCCATGTAACTGAGCAATGCAGGTCATCCGCTAGATGCTATAAATGCTGCCAAGACCATACTGATGCCTTTTGTTCAGTAATAGATGCCCAGGCAACATGTCTCTTATGTAGAGGCTGTCATAAAGCCATTGACCTCAACTGCCCAGAGCACTCACGTCAAAAGGCCATCAAACTTGTGATGTCAGAAGAAAACAGCAGTTTCACAGATGCCTTCCAACGCTTCCGCCCATCTCGCCCAACATATGTAGAGAAAGCAAGTGCGTCCCCATCATCCCCAAACCTACCTCATTCAAACATTCCCAATTCCCCGAACCCAAGCCCTTTCAAACCATTAAATTTCCTCTCACATTCATATAAAAAATCCATATTGATTCAAAGATCTCCCCGCCCTTCTATTTCTCGTCACTACGATTCTGTAGCCCGCGAGATCACTCGCACCCCCACCTCCTCTATACCTAATGGTTGCGGGCTTACTTGCCCGCGTCAGCGGTCAAACTCCCCCTCCCTTAATGACAACCTAATAGAGCTGATGGTTTCCACCATGGTGAACATGTTGGAAAGATTCAGCGATGCCATGCCGTCCAATGTCTTATCTTTACTGGAAGTATTTCTTTCATCTTTAAATAAAAATGGCCAAGTTAATGCAATGGAACTGCATGAGCATCAGGCATAAAAATCCTGAGATATTGCACTTTCTTTCTATCTATCTTTGCCGTTTCGGAGACATGGCTTAAACCGGGATCCATTTTTAGGATACCGGGGGTATGCTTGTCCGGCTGTATGCGGGGGTATGCGGGATGGCAGAGGCGATGGAAAGGGTGGTTCAGCCATCCTGGTTAAGCGAAATATCCCCTTCTCTCAAATTCCTTTCCCCCCATTCTGAAGATTACCAGATAATCGGTATAAAAGCAATGGACATATTCTTTATCTCCATTTACATTCCTTAACACAACCCCAATATTATTTTAGAAATGTGTTATCGTCCCACATTCAAGGACGAAAACTTGTACTTGGCGACTTCAACTGCCATCACCCTCTTTGGGGCTTCAAGCACAGGTGTGCAAACTCGGCTTCCCTGATGGAATTTATCGACGATCTAAATTTCTGTATTTGTAACGATGGATCCGAGACACGCAGAGTCCAGAGAGAGTTAACCTCTCTTTAGCCTCTCCTGAATTATTCTCTCGCTTAACCTGGAAGTCCTTGACCCTTTCACATGGCAGTGACCATATCCCATCTTATGTTCCCTCGACTTCCCTTCCCCGCCAAAAATAGACATCCCTCCCCTCCTCAAATATAAAACGAAGCAAGCTGGCTGGGAGATATTTGCCGCCAGTGTAGATTCAAAATTAGACCGGTTCCATAAATGTATTGTTTATTTGTAACTAAACCTAATCGAAGCAGCAGATGAGTCGATCCCTGTAAAGAACTCCGCTCGTAGGTTTATCCCATCGCCTCCGTGTTGGGATGCTGAATGCACCGCTGAAATCAAGCTTTGCAACGAAGCTGTACAAGAATTCACAAAGGACCCGAGCTGTATGCTAAAATACCTACAAAAAGAAGGACTACAAAAAATCCACTGCAAAATCAAAGCGTGTACTTTGCAAAAAAAAGCTCTCTGATGGCATAACTTTTGTTATCTCCTCGCACCCTCCACCGTCTGGAAGAAAATTAACACATTCCGTAGATCGGTAGATTGTACAGTCAGCAACGAAACTTACCGAACAAAATAACGTTACAAAAGACACTAGACACATGAATTGTACATAAGATACTGAACATAGTTACAAACAAAATTCCATTTACATTTTAAATTTCCAAAAGTAGCTAGGTATACAGTATATTTCCAAAAGTGGCCGGACATTATATTTTCAAAAGTGGCTGGACAGTAGACTTCCAAAAGTGGCTGGACAGTAAACTTCCAAAAGTTGCTGGACAGCATATTTCCAGAAGTGGCTGTCTAATAAACTTTCAAAAGTTGCTGTACGTAGTATCATATGCAAGGCTGATGCAATGTCTACTATAGTGGTAAATTCACAACTTGTAATTTCCTTGGCTAAGGGCAGTGGTGATGTGTAATATTCTTTTGGGTTCTTATTCAAACTGTTCAAATGTTAGCATTTGAACAGTTTCAATAAGTAACTTTACAATAATGAAATTAAAACATAAGTCCGTCTGATAATTTATGTAAGTTTGTTGTTTTTAATAATAATATAATTTGTGGTTAATAATATCCTTTTTTCTGACAACTGACAGTGACCGCTTGTCATATGTCAACTTGTATACTTTTGTTAATATGGTAGAGTGTACTCGTACAGGCCATGCCAGAATACCAGCGCCGTTGCGGTGTGACGATTACTGCGCCGCAATGGCATAATGCTGAGGCAGGGTCCTGATTGGCCTGCCACACCACAAATTTTATTTGTATTTAGGTTAAGTATATAATTAAGTACATATTTGTTGTATTATGTAGTTCGGTTTAATTTTTTTTCTTTTTTGCTTTATTTTTAACTTCTGTTTTCAATATGTCATGTGTGTGTGTGTGTGTTAGGTCAATAAAAGTTTTTCTATTCTATTCTAAAAGTAAATTTTCGAATTTAGACTGATGACAATCATCGAAAAAAGTACAGCACTGTCTTATAATACATTTGTCTCTTTAATTTTGGTCGTGACATCATTGACATGTCATTTGTTTATGCCAGCCTCTCGCTTCTTACACTTTTTTACTATTTTAGATTTTAGCCGACTTCAAAAAGAGGAGGTTCTCAATTCAATTGTGTTTTACGACATTTATGAATAGATTTTACAAATTATTTTCTTTAATGGATGAAAGATACACTCCTAGGGGTGGTGGTGGCTTTATTCAGAATTGTAGAAGTAAGTTTTATAAATTTTCAATTTAATAGTTTGACTTTTTCGCGGTTCAAGGTTTTTTCGCGGTGTTACTTGTAGATCGTTATATTAGCTCCAATTTATACCTACTGAAATATTTGATAATAACATGACTGAATTCAATTATTAATATCTACTTACGTCTTTAACATAATTTCATTTTGTTTTGCTTTTTTATTTCCTTGATATCGCGTTCTCAGAAATGCGTATCGATCGGACTGTAAGATCGAAAATATCGTTCTACCTGTCGACTATTTATGATGATTGTACACATATTTATGACCTTGACTGTACTCAAATGTTCAGCGACTTTTGAAGATGACTGTATCAAACATGATATTTAAATGATTTACCTTATTGCCTTAGTTAAAATTACTCATGTGTGTTGACAGTCGGGCTTATCAAAATCGAGTCCTACGCTTTCTATTTTCTCTAGTAAAGAGTTTTCATATTCCTAATCTTCTTTTTCTTCTAGTTTATTACAAAAGATTTTTCCGTTGAATTGTTTGTTTTCTATTAAACCTTTTTTTTACAAGTAGCTATAATTTTTTTTGAATTGCATATTTCACAAACATTCTTTCTATCTTTTGTTTTTAATTCTGTCAATATAAGTGGTTTATATAAGTGGCTGCAATCGCTACTTAGAGGAGATTATTGTAAAAAATATGTTCAGCAAGTTTTGAGTAGTATACATATCAGTGGATTTATGTAGTCAGACTTGTTCAGCAAATTTTGATATTTAACAGATCAGGCTAATTATGTAATTAAACATGTTCAGCTAAATTTGTAAAAATAATGTACATCGACCTTTGGTATTCCCAAATGTCTACGGACATTTGTACAACAGCCTGTTCAGTTACATATGAACCTTTATAGTGTGCAGGGGTTTTGAAAATTTGGATGTGTTCATGGACTATTGTTGCTGACTGTACCTCGTCCAATGAGACAAACTCCTGGCTCCCTGAATTGCTCCCCCTTCTGTCCCTTGTAAAGATTCACTTCCTACTTATTCACAACCCAACTTATCCGATTCGATGGACTCCCCTTTCTCCTTTTCAGAGCTTATTAACGCTCTTGACGGTTTGAAGGATAGCGCCCCAGGAATAGATGGGATCCCTTACTCCTTTGTTACTCATTTATCTGATAGGGCCAAGAAGATTTTATTGGACATATTTAATAATATTTTCCTTAACGGACAACCTCCTTTTTCTGGAAATCTCAAATCGTGATTCCAATCCTGAAACCGGAAAAGAAACCTAAAAATTCTTCCTCATATCGTCCTATCGCTTTATCATCCACTCTATGTAAATTTTTGAGCATTTAATTAAAAATAGGCTGGAATGGATAGTTGAGAGTAAGGGCATCCTTTCCAAAAATCAGTTTGGTTTTAGGAGAGGCAGTTTAGGCATTCTCTCTACAGATATCCGTCGTGCTTTCTCTGAGAATGCCATAGTGGTAGGCGTCTTCTTGGATGTGACCGCTGCATATAATAACGTACAGCTTCCTCTGCTCAGGCAGAAACTGCATCATCTGAGTCTTCCAGTGAGATTGACCAATTTCATATTTATTTATTTTATTTATTTATTTATATATTTATCAATTAAATTGTGAACATGCTGACTTACAGTAATCCCAAAACGCCAGTATGTTATAATTATTATAAAGACAAATTAATTATGGTCAGTTATGTAACCTGCTCATGTCTAGGACCGTTAACTTACGAGTCAACGGAGAGTTGCAGCCACCGAGATCGGTCTAGAATGGTCTACCTCAAGAATCGGTCTTGAGCCCCCTACTCTACAACCTTTATACACACGACCTGGACAGAACTGTTTCCGACTTCTGCAGCATCCTACAGTATGCAGACGATATCGCCATATACGCTTTATCCAAAGATCCCGAAGAGGCAGCATCTAAAATTAACTCAGTCTTATATTACCTGGACAATTGGCTTTCCGACCATGAATTATTATCCTTGTCACCGGCAAAATCAAAAGCAGTAGTCTTTACCTTTTTTTTTTTTTTTCGTGAGTGAGGGGCATGCTTTTACGCATACCAAACGGTTATGCTGGGCTCACCTAGAATACCGGACTCGCGAGTCCAGCACCCTATCCCTCGCCGCCCCCCGACACCCCGTCAAGCTTAGTAGGCTCGCCGGGGGTTCGGGGTAGGATCGTACCAGCTCCCATCCCCCCAACGAGCTCGAAAGCTCGGGAGGGAGGACGGGAGATGGGAGGGACCACCGCCTCCCAGTCCCCCATTCAGCCTCAAAAGGCTGGATGGGGAGCCCGGAGAAAGGGGGGGCACTACCAGCTAAACCCCTCACTGCTTGCCATCAAACTGTCGTAGGCCATGGGGGATCAGGGTGGTACTCTACCCCTTAGACCGTCAGTCTGCCCGCTGTCCGGGCCTCTTCGCGGCTAGAGATGGCTGGGCAAGCGTAGCCATCTCTCAGACGGGTGAGGGGGGACCGTGCGATCCGGGAGACGACTCACAAGCCGTCTCCCGCACCGCACCCCCCCGCTATAGGGGGATAAGGTGCGCATAGCGCCGCCCAAGTAGTAGTCATTACCTGCAAATCCATTCCGAATCTCGATATTACTATAATATAAACGGGCAGCCAATCGACACCGTCAGACACTGCAAATTACTGGGCGTGATATTCGACTCGAGGATGACAGGCGTTCCACACTTACAATACATCTGCGATAAGGCGGAGAAAAATGCCCATATTCTTAGGGCTCTATCAGGTGTACACTGGGACCCGACATCTCACCCGACTAGCCAAAAACTCCTGTATAACGCGGTTGTCCGAAGAAGACACTGATTATGGAAGCTTCATCTTAGAACCGTGCAACAAAGCCGCACTGAACCACTTACCTTAATCCAGTCAAGGTGTGAGCGACGTATGACGCCTAAATCATTGCTTGAGCGCCGCGCTAACATACCGGCAAAAAAGTTATAAAAAGAGTCGCGCTGCATTAAATAAGGACGAAGATTGCGAGAAATTTCTCCCGCGGAAGTGAGTGAGCGAGACAGAAATAGTGTCTCGCTCTCTCGGCCGCTCGTGGATTGCCGGACACGTTCGAGACGCACACGTCGCGAATATTCCATGCGATTTTCGACTTTCCGCGGGCGGTATAAAAGCGGCACGCAGCGCACCGTACAATATAGTGACTTAAAAAGTGTATAGAGTAAGCGCATCCGGAAGTGTTCAAAGAAGAGTTTGAAAATAAGTGTTCAATAAGAGTTTTGAAGAGTAATATGAAGTGTTCAAACAAGTGCAGCGAATTAGAAGTGTCAAGCGTGAACTGTTTTTAAGGAATAATAGATTTTAAATTATTCAAAGTGCAGATAATTTAGTGGTCGCGGATTTAGCCGATTTATAATCTGTATTGAAGTGACTTTGATTCAGTGCATTTATTTAATAATAAAATATACTGAGTTAAATAATAAATAATTTGTTTATTTTTACTGATCAACGGTTCTTCAGCGTATCATTGGACGTAGTGGCATTTTCCAGCCAGCATTTACTAAGTGTCAGTTTTGTGTGACTAAGCGCTCGTCCACGACACAAGGTGCCTCCGGATTATCGCAGGTGCCATTTGCTATGCCAATATTTAGGAGTGCATTGGGTGTCCAATACGAGGAAGAATTTACGAGGTTCTTTAGATTTTGTAGTTTGTCCAAAAGGGGGTGTTCTGAATATTGAGCTATATTAATGTAATACCTGTCGCACATCATTTGACGCCTGAGGCTCAAGGGTGGGTCGAGGCACTTGTCTTGAAGGGCGTTTATTGGGGATGATTTCATGAAATCATCCCCAATAAACGCCCTTTCATGAAATCATCCCCAATAAACGCCCTTCATTCCCTTCTGCTTTGTGAATGTGTGTGTTGTGGCTGTGCTGTGTTTATTTGTATGTAGGTACATCGTTTTTTGTTTGTTCCGTTTCAGACAAAGATTTTTTTTTAGTTCGACTCGACCACGTACATCTAAAGTCTTTTTAAAAATCGGTTGTCTGTAAAGTCTGTTTACTGACGATAGTTGAACGTGACAACGTCATAAGAAAATACTGATGACACGCGGACGCATCGCTCAAGTAGGAGAGAGACAGCTGATGTCGAACGCTGCCGAACGCGGAGGCCGATTGTGCCTCTTTGTCGCTCGTTCCGCGCTCTCGCTTGCACTTCAAGCCTTAAATGCCTCGGAGCGAGGTAACGCCGCATGAGTCATGTTTTTTCGTGCGTGCAGCCAGCTTCATCGAATTAAAAGACGTCACGTCATAAAACCGAACATTTAGCTTATTACGCAATCTGTGTCTTTTTACTCGGACATTGGCAGAATCGTCACGTAAAACGAGACGCGGCCGCATAGAGATACAACAGAACTAGTCAATGCGCGGCCGTCTTATCAGAAAAGTTGACGTTGACGTTGCTTGAAGTTACTTTATTTCACAGATTAGGCTTTATTTACGTCACCTAGCAGAAGTACTTGTGTACAGCTTTATATTAAAATTTGTTTGCAGAAGCGGAGAATCTGTGGAAACAACCTACTGCGCCAAAAACCCTACCTTTACTTAATACCTTTAGAAATCACGGAAATATATAGTAGTCTTATATATTTAACGAGTTCCCATATATACAGTGAAGTAAGGTTTTAAGGATTCTAATCTAACGGTATGGTACTACCTATATAATTTGTGCGGTATGGTTGTTTGTGATTGGGATTGAGAATAAATTTGGGTAATGGATTTTAGTTCCCATAATCCAAACACATCTAATGCACTTAGTTTAGCTGCTAGGAAGAATGATGTGCAGGCTGTTACTAGATTATTGAAGAAAATCAACCCAAACTGTATTGATAACCGTGGTTGGACTTGTCTTCATGAAGCTGCAGACAGTGATAGTTATGAAAGTTTGATGATAATTTTTAAAGATCCCAAATGTAGACCACTTGCGGAAACTCATGAAGGTCATACTGCTTTATATTTGGCATGTAGGAGAAAGTGTTCATTGAAGACTATAAAAGCTATTCTTGATCAAGTGGAAGATATTGCTAACTATGGTAGTACTGAGAATGTCACTCCTTTGCATGTAGCTAGTGGGCAGGGAAGAATCGAATTAATGCAGCTACTTATTGACTATGGTGCCATTATAGATGTTCAAGATTTTGATGGAGATACTCCTCTCCATGATGCGGCATTGACTACACAGCATGAGGCTGTAAATGTCTTGCTACATGCTGGTGCTAATGCAGAAATCAGAAATGAATGTAATTTACTCACTCCTTTTCATTTGGCTTGCTCCAAAAGTTGTTGTAAGACAGTAGAAAATATTTTTCCATTTATTACTGATGTAAATCAATTAACAGCTGAAGACGAGAGCCCATTAATGTTGGGTGTTCGAGGAGGCAATGAGAAAATTGTGAAATTCCTTCTTGAGAATGGAGCAAACCCCCACCTTAAAAATGACAGTGGACAAACTGCATTAGACTTGGCATTAAATTTAGGTTATGCTTCACTATTTAAAATTCTTCTGAAGGTTACCAATAAACAGTTTATAAACCCTAACATAATACTCCACGCTTGCAAGCCACACTATTTTAAATTTGATATTCTTGAAGCTTTGTTGTACCATGATTTGGGACCGGAATTCTTTGACTTTCTAGAGCCATTTCATGTGTTTTTGGAGGATATAGGAGGGATGAGGCCTGTTTACTTAACTAATGCACCATTGAATTCTTATTTGAACATTTGTGAATATATTTATAATCAGTCAGTTGAGAAATTTCGAGAGTTCTTCTACCTGTTCCTTATGAGAGGGGTTGCTGTGGATGCTATTAATATCAATGAATGTCCTCCTTTAGTGTATATTCACTATACCATGCATAGTGCCTGTTTTGCTGAAGTAAGTATATTGTATACTGTATCAACTTTATACAATCACAATGTCATCTGTAGTTATCGTAGTTGTATCTCTTGTAAAATTATTATAGCCAACTGTTACAGGTATTTGAAATACTCAGGGAGAATGACTGCAATGTAGACTATTGTAGTTCTGCATGTTTGGATCATATCAAATGTGTGCCGGACTCATTTATAGCATCTTTGTCATCGGATCCGAATACATTGCCATTGATGCTGCAACACAGCCTGCTGTGCGAGCCTGGAGAATTATTGACATTTGCATATGACAATGGAATTGCAAACCGAATGTCTTTGCAAGTAAGTAAACTGTCTGGTTATTGTACTTTAAATTTTTTGGTTTCATTTCAGTAGTTTATTATCTATCTCATATAGCAATATGAATTGAACTTTATTATTTATTATTATTATTTTATGTAATAAATGGCAAAAATTTACAATAGTAGTAATGTAGTTGATGAAAATAAGATGGAAAAGAGCAATTCACTTCAATTATATTTCCTCTCACTACAATTACATCTCCCACACAAGATTCCCTGAATAATATTCCAACTACGCAGGCGCTCTATTTTTAATTCACTCCTCGCGCTTCGAGCGTTTCGTATCTAATGATTTTCATTCGACATATGTATGTACGAATTCCGTATTCCCTTATAGATTCGTCACATCCGATGTACGTCACAGCCACTTTATTCAAAAACTATGAGGATTAAACAGTTGAAACTTTGGTAGGTAGATGTATTCTGTAAACCGCTTTACGGTTTTTACACAAAAATAAAAATAATATATTGGGGGCTCCCCCATGCATGGAACTGAAGCTGAAAAATTTTTTTTTCATCAAACCTATACGTGCGGGTATCTATAGATAGGTACATTGAGGTTTCTAAAACTACTTTTTTACAAAGTCAACCGTTTGAAAGATGTACATTTCCAAAGTGGCAAAATGTGTCGTCCCCCCCCCCCCCCCCCCCCTCCTCTAATTTTTTTAATAAGAAAGAGAAAAATCTAAAAAATATATATGCTGTAGACATTTATAAAAACTTTCAACAAAAATTTGTTTGAACGAAATATATTATGCAGTTTCAGAGCTATAGCACATTTGCCAAAACCGCAAATATAACTTTGTCATTCATACAGACACTATGAAAAACAAAGTTATATTTGCAGGTGAAACATTATAGTGGCATTTTGGGTAGGTGTATTTAATATAATAATAAAAACTTTATTACACACAATACAAAAACAAGCACATACAGAGAAAATGACAAAAAAAGAGGAACATACAATAGGCGGTCTTATTGCTACATAGCAATCTCTTCCAGGCAACCTTGGGTGATAGACGAAACCCTTCATGTGTGATTTCGACATGCACTTGGCCAATTTTTTTTAACAATGATTATATTATATTTATTTGATTTTGCTTTCAGGTTCAGCATCAGCTGATGGCAATGATTGATGAAGACCAAGAGATATCTCCTGAAAATTTACGTTTTCTTGTACCATCATTGAGACATTGCTGTCGGTTAAAGATAAGGAGTATGTTAAGACAGACAGGGTTAGTGAGATCAACTAAAGAATTTCTAAATCTAATCAAGACATTACCAATACCATATGCTCTTAAGAACTTTTTGCGCTATTTGTGAAAGATTGAAATCAAAGATATTATCATTGTTATATAAATATGTATTTAATTATGTACATAATACAGTCAAGTTACATTTTAATGGCAATAAATTGTGCTCAATTTTAATATAAGTTACAAAAATAATATTTGTCTTATTACATCTACAGGAAACAATATACAGAATGATTACAATAATATACAAATGAGGAATGATCTATATTTTACACATTTCATTTAAAATTTGCGCCATTCGCCATGAAGTCTTCGATTTCAGCTACCCTGTAAAAGAGAAAGCTAGTAGTTATGATTTTGCTCAAACAAATCTTTACTGAAGCGCCCCCTTGGGGAGTTGTAATAACACTTATCTAAGAACATTCACCAATCAATCCCAACTCATTACTGAAACCCACATCAAAATCGGACTAGTAGTTTTGGAGATAAATGGCAACATTGGTTTGCACAAACAAACGACCTCTCATCCCAAACGTGTATATGTCGTAGGAGGATTTGATAAATTGAATTTTCGCAAAAATCCTAGAGATATTGCAAAAACACGGGTAATTAGACAACGGTGTTGACATTTCTCAATCTTACTGAAAAAAGATAAGGTTTTTGCAAAAATACTGGTTACTTTAGTTACATTGGATATTCTTTACTCTGATTGGCTTAATTTTTGGTTGCTTTCTAACTCTTATTCTGATTGGTTCATAGAAAGCTTACTATACGTGAGAGGATAGATTGACATTTGAAACGTCAAGTCGTCAACCAATCCAGAGAAGATGTTGTTTGGGACGGTCCGACCAGCCATGTTCTTATTTCATAATAGCCAGCGATTCTTTTCGTAATCTTACTAAGGCAACCAGATTTTTTGCAAAATCCCTATTTTTTTTAGTAGGATTGAGAAATGACAACATCATTGTCTAATTATCCGTATATTCGCAATATCCCTAGGATTTTCGCAAAAAAACCGCTTTATTTAATTATCCTGCGACATATATACCGTCTCCGTTCCGTCGTTGGTAAAAATATCGAGTATTTCGATTTAAACAAGTTCTACAAGGGCATTCTTGATTTCGAACTGTATTTAAAACTGATCTGGCAAATTAGAACCTAATACAGTAAATTATGATAATAAGACCCTGCCGCAAAAATAAGTTAGAATAGATGCGTACGGATGGATTGACGCTAACTTCTTACTCGCACATCTACGCTAATGATTTATTTATTTAAGTACAACAGCATAACTTGTACATTCATTAATAAAATAAACTAATAGCTAGTGGTACAGTTCTTACATGCATGCCAATAATAGGTATACACAACATTGATTGAATATGGATTTAAAATAAGTAACAACACTCGACTAAAGATTCTTAAAAATTTTGATGATTATCAAGAGATGAAGTATGTAAGTTTGTTTGTAGGAAGTAAAACTCTTGAACTACTGAACTAATTTGAAGATTCTTTCACTAATAGGAAACTACATAATTGCTGATCCTGAGTGACAAACTATATTTCATAGTGAGTTTTTTTTTAATTTGGCTTACATAACTGGATTGCCATGTTCTCATTTTACTTATAATTAATCTCTAAAAAAATCTACTAAACAACACAACATGCGTTAAGCCAGCTACTAAATCTGGCTACAAATTGGTCCGAAGGGGAAATTGCAAACACGTGTTAACATTTCAAGCCATGCGACCACGGATAGTAAGGAAAAACATTTTTTATATAATTTTACAATTTGTTTTTGGGATTTACGGTTCCAATTTGTTTTAATTTACTTACTATTTTATATTATTTACTAAATTAAGCTACGAAATAATGGTTTTTAAATCTTTTTTGGCCGAGGACACGGAACCATTAAAATATCAAAGTTGAACTGTATTGAATTATACTTTCAACACATTCGATATAGTGGTGAGTGCTGGCCGAGTCTTGCTTTGCACAAGAGTAGTCAAAATGTTTGCGATTTACAACCCGACCACTCGCTCGTGGGAGAGTAAAATAAAGGAAGCCCATAATGATTAGAACGAGCATGGTAAGAAGGTCTCCACATTCCATCCGCGAACGCGGATCTTAACGGAACGTATCTTACGTTCTGGGCACAAAAGTCAGGTTTTCGACGCCTCCCTCGGTGATGAGGACGTCGTCTTCGATGCGCACTCCTCCGAACCCGCGGTATTTATCCACCACGTCCCAGTTGAAGAACTGCGCTTGGTCAGGGTTGTTCTTTGCGTTGTTCAGAAGCTGTAATATATCACAAACATGTTAGGTAGTTATTCTAAACATCCGAACCGGACACCGGTGTCTTGACAATAATGCAATATCCATGGTATTGTATCTTATTTTCCGGGACCGGACGGAAAAAGGTGAATGCACAGAAGGCCTAGAATGAATAGTGTTGACTGTTGTCTGAATCTTACTACAAATAGGCGGACAGCAAGCGGCGAGCGGCCCGTAAGCGATCGAGCAAACCAGTTCAGGAAAGTGTGGATGATAACCTAGGGATATTTACCTGACCATTTCTTACTACTAATAATAAGACTCGCCTGACTCGCCCTAGGCGGAGAGCAAGCGGCGAGCGTTCCGTTATCGAGCGGGCGAACCAGTTCAGGACAGTGTGGTAGATAACCTAGGGATATTAATCTGATCATTTCTTACTACCACTAATAAGTCTCGCCCTAGGCGGAGAGCAAGCGGCGAGCGGTCCGTTATCGAGCGAGCGAACCAGTTCAGGACAGTGTGGTAAATAACCTAGGGATATTAACCTGACCATTTCTTACTACCACTAAAAAGACTCGCCCTAGGCGGAGAGCAAGCGGCGAGCGGTCCGTTATCTAGCGAGCGAACCAGTTCAGGACAGTGTGGTAAATAACCTAGGGATATTAACCTGACTATTTTTTACTATCACTAATAAGACTCACCCTAGGTATGAAGTAGCAGCCTGGCTCCACGGTGAGTATCATGCCGGGGAGCAAGCGGCGAGCGGTCCGTAAGCGAGCGAGCGGGCCAGATGGTCGTTCAGGACAGTGTGGTAGGTATCCGCCTACGTCGTGCACGTCTAAACCTAGGAGATGACCTAATCCGTGTGGTTGGAGGATGCCGTTGATGCCGTTCTACGGATAGAGAGAAACAGGTTTTACTGAGACTATATAATCATAAGAGAATCTCAAATGAATAAATCAACTTCTAGGGGCTGCTGTTGTCAAGGTAAAATCATGATGTGACCACACCCTCGAAGAGCTTTCGAAACGTCGGGAAATAAAAACAAAATAATAAATAACACGTCATTTAACTTTTAATAAAAAAAATTCAAAAGCAAAAAAATAAACCTTTTGGAGTCGGTGCCAGCCAAGGCAAGAAAAATAAAAGAGTAGAACCGTAAAGTATATTAGAACGCCTTGATGGCACCGACTCCAAAAGGCTTATTTTTTGCTTTTTAGTTTTTTGAAGTCTGTTTTCATTTTTTTTATAAAAAATAAATTATTTTACAATTTTTAAAGGTAACGTACGTTTAAAGGTGTAGGGACGTTACTTATTTGAGGAGTTCTTCCGGTACTTCATCATCAGCTCCACTTTATCACTTGGATTGAGTCGAGAATAAATTGCTTATGAACCACATTAAAGTAATCGTATCGCTTCCGTGAAATGCTAAGTATTTAATAGTTCCGATGACCATTTGTGGTCTTCATCATCAGTTCCACTTCACCAAATGATGCTTTCCGGCAGCATATATATGTGAGTTACTATAGAAAACACCAAAATCGCTATAGGAGTGCCTATAATATATGAAGAGTTCCCTAGATTTCTCCAGGATCCCGTCATCAGATCCTGACATGATGACAATGGGACCACATGGGAATACCCTTTCGAACAAAAAAAAAGAATTACTCAAATCGGTCCAGCCGTCTTCGAGTAATCGAGAACATACATAAAAAAAAACCGTCGAATTGAGAACCTCCTCCTGTTTTGAAGTCGGTTAAAAAGTAAAGTTGATACAATCAAATTGCGATATTACTCAGTTTCTGAATTGAGAAGTCGGAAGGTCTCAATTTAACATAAAGCAAAATCTAAGATAATAAAAAAAAAAGATATTCTCCGTCTCAGTCTCAATTCGAAAGCCGACCATTAATACGTAAACGATTTTGTAAGTTTTAAATCTTTTGATAAGCTTGGTTTAAATCTTTTGATCTCGCATGTTCATCACGAGAATAACTTGTGAGGCGAGCAGTGGCGTATTTACCTAAGGTCCAAGGGGGCCATGGCCCAGGGTGGCTGCATGAGCCGCCCCGCTCTGGTTTGCGCGCCCGCCTTTCATGATCGTTACCCATATTTTATTTCTTATTTGTCTGAAGAAAAAAAGCCTACTTAATTGACAACAAAATTTAAAACTCAAATCTCGGAATCATTGTAAATCTAAAATTTTGATGTTAGGTACCTAAAATCCAAATTTTAGAATTAGACAGATTCCGAAGGGCACTTCTCTTTTACCGGACGGGGCGCGTGCGGCGCCGGCGGCGGCGTAACATAAAAAAAAACAATTATACATAGTGCTTTTTAGCCAATCTAAGGCTTTTTCGTAATTGAAATAAGTTAATTTTTCATCTTGTATTAAACGGGCGGCCTGTATAACAAGCCCAGGGCGCCATATATCAAAATACGCCACTGGATCCGAGTTGATATTTTCTAGTATTTTTCTATTAATATTTATATATAAAAATTATAACCTACCTTAATCATATCCTCAACGTCGCCCTTGAGGAGCCCTCCTTGCTTTAGATGCTCTAACATTGCGCGGTTGGCGACGAGGTGCATGTCCGTCCACATCGCTCCGGGCTTTGCTTCTCTATGAACAGAAAGTTAAAAGTATTTAATTACGGAAATACCAATAATAAAGAACAATATTTTCGGAACCACTGCGTGTTAAATTTAATTAAATATAATTTTTAAATAAAGTATATTGTTCTGTACCACGTCACGAAGGCGAGTGAAACAACCGATAGCTATTGACACACTGACTGTATTCCAATAATAAGGGAAGTGTTGGACGCAGCCACACACAAACAAACATGTGTTACGCACACATGCATACATACATAACAACTCCTACCCCTATTTTCCAAATAGTATTAAAAATATTTCTTATAATCTACATCGGGACGGAAACGACGACCGATATCTCTAGGGTTTACCGCTGGCTCGCTATTTGCTTCCGTTTCATGAAACTCTTCTTCCTCTGAAGTTGGAGGTGCTACTCTGCACCTCTTCTCCCGGGGGAGGACCAGGGGCGTGCATTCCATATAGGCAATTAGGCAGTGCCTACCTCATTCAAAACCTAAATAAATATACAATAAGTGTTAAAGTTATTTTATTTTAGTTTAAACTTCTATTCAACACTCACCCACTAAGACATTCCTTACGCTAAATACTGAATACCTACCGATAGGCAGTCTCGAAATTGCCTACTCGAAACAAGCAGCGTTTCATACAAGAATACAACATATTTAGAAAAAGTATTGCTCAAGTATAAACCGCCCATGGCAAGAAGGGCGCTGTTTGTACGTGTAACGTTCTAGCTTAAACTTCCGGAATATATCAGTATAAAGTAAGCATGCCTACCTGACGAATGAATTTGGTCGCTAATTATTTTGTTGAGGAGTTATTTTAAAACTGCCATATTTCCTAAGATATTCATTAAAATTTAATGGTGTAAAGGACAATTTTGTTCAAAATTAAATACTTGTGATGATTAACGTATTTATTTAGATAAGGATTAATATCATGTTTATGAAAACAGCTTCTCAAATAATACATTAGTTTAGAACAAATTTTATTATCTGAAAAATGGTTATAGTGAGTTAACCATAAAACATAGACATATGCTGTCGCGGACTTTTTTTTAGAACTTTTGATGGGAAATAATTTCGTCATACATGATTTTTACATAACTTTAACCGTTTACACACCGTCCGCAACGGAAGCTCCCAAAACTAATATTTTTTTCCCGTTTCTGTAACTTTTTACATTATTGCTCTGCTCTTATTAATCGTAACGTGATATTAAATATCTTATTACCTTTCGAGATAAATGGACTATCCAGCAAAACAATAATTTTTCAATTCGAACTAGTAGTTCCGGAGATTAGCGTGCTCAAACAATCAAACTCGTCAGCATTTTAATATTCCTACTAAATATTACGAACCTTATCATTTATGACTAGCGGCCGCTCTCGGTTTCACTCGCCGCGTGGTTGCCGTTACCGTGGGAATATTAGGATAATTATAAATATTTGCATACAATGTGGTTTTCTGGTATATAAGCTACATTGCTGTAACGTTTCATCTTAATCAGTTCAGTAGTTTATGAGTGAAATAGTAACAAATATTCTTCCATCCAAATATCCTCACAAACTTTCAAACTTATAATATTCGGTAGCAGGATAAGATAAGTGCAAAGTTACTAGTTAGATCTACAGTGCCTACTACGCTGGAAAACCAATGCACGCCCCTGGGGAGGACATATAGCCGTAGACCTCGCCAAGTTTGAGTCTACAAAAGATTCGCGAGTCGGTGAGTGCAGTTCGAGTTGGCTGGATGACAGCAGTGGAGGCGACGACGGCGACGGCGGCGGGGCGGAGGCAACGGCTGCGGCGGAGGAGGCGACGACAACGGAGGTGAAGTCAGCCGCTCTGTACACGACATCTCATATCCTTCTATTCCAGTGGTATTTCTTAGCATGTTATCATTTCCTGTCCCCTTATATAACAATAAGTAATTTTTATGTTTTTTTTTTATATTTGAGATGTAACAATTTCTTTAATTAAATAATAATAATATTAATAATAATAATAATAAATATTTCTTACACTCACACCGATTAACCTAGCCCCAAAGTAAGCACTGTCAGGCTTGTGTTATGGGATACTAAGGTAACGGAGATTTATATATATAAATAAATAAATAAATATTCGCATACAATCACACCAATTATCTAGTCCCACGTTAAGTTTCATGAAGAACTTGTGTTATGGATACTAGATAACGGATAAACATACATATATACTTTTTTTTTTGTAAATATATACTTAATATACATATTAAACACCCAGACCAAAACAAATAGACATGTTCATGCACACAAATATTTGTCTTGTCCGGGGATCGAACCCGGGACCTCTGGCGCAGAAGGCGGGGTTAGTACCTCTGCGCCAAACAGGTCGTCAAAATATATATACTAGAGGCCGGGCGCGGTTTCACTCGCGTGGTTCCCGTTCCCGTGGGAATTTTGGGATCAAAGCTATCCTATCTCTTAAGTTGGACCAGACTGCCAACGGTGTGCCAATTTAATTTAAAATCGGTTAAGTAGTTTAGGAGTCCATCGCGGACAAACATCGTGACAGGAGATTTATATATATTAAGATAAGAGAAGAGAAGTATTTATGTGTAGAAATAGGTATATATAAACGTTCATGACTCTGGTACAAATGCTCGTATTCATCATGCATAGGTATTGTCGTTTATATTTTCGCAAAAATATCTCTAGGATTTTTGCGAAAATTATATTTACGTGTTTTTGCAATATTGCAAAAACACGGATAAAAAATTAGACAATGGTGTTGACATTTCTCAATCTTACTGAAAAAAGATAGGGTTTTTGCAAAAATAGATGGGTTGCTTTAGTAACATTGAATATTCTTTACTCTGATTGGTTCATAGAAAGTTTACTACACGTGAGAGAATAGATTGACATTTGAAACGTCAAGTCGTCAACCAATCAGAAAAGATGTTGTTTTGGACGGTCCGACCAGCCAATCAGTGTTCATTATTTCATAAAAGCCAGGGATTCTTTTTGTAATCTTACTAAGGCAACCAGTTCTTTCGCAAAAATCCTATTTTTTTCAGTAGAATTGAGAAATGACAACACCATTGTCTAATTATCCGTGTTTTCGCAATATCCCTAGGATTTTCGCAAAATAACGATTTATCTAATTATCCTGCGACACATACATTTGTCCCTACCGGGATTCGAACCCAGGACTCTAGAGTAGGCGACTCCTTGAAACCGGTGTACGCACCACTCTACCACAGAGGTCGTCAAATGTATAACTTTATATTCCTTTTCGCGCACTTTTTCGCAATTTTAAACAAGTGTTCATCCGTGACCGCGACCGAAGCGCTGGCGGCGGCGCCCACCCTCGCGCTACTGACGGCTTCTGCTAACTCCACCGCTTTGCTGAGCGTGAGAGACGACAACTCCTGCGAATACAGCTTTCCTTTTAAGCTCCTGCCCGCATCCCTAAGATAAAATGGTCTCTATTAGTGAATTTGCAGTGTGCCGTGATTCCGCGAGGACGGGCGGCCCACTGAGTGTGCGTTTCTCCCGCATTTTGCGTGGCAGTGTAGAAGTTATGACGCTCCGTGAACTTCCGTGACTCTCTTTGGTGTAAAATGGTTCTCCAATAAATACAGGATATCTTCAAAAGGCACTACGTGTAGTTCTTTCGGCAATGGCAAATCCGCAGCGAGGATATATTTTCCGAGAGTGCGCAATCGTATGGCTCGCCTCTTCGTTCCAGTATTATCTCTTGTGCTGTCGACGTCATTAGCGATGAACCATTGCAGTAATCGACTTTTCAAAAATACACATTATGGTCAAACACACTTAAAATTCCAAACTGGGCCAACATTATTTTTCTACAGCAAATGTGGGTACTCGTCGCCAATGTTCTGTACTAGGTTAACGAGGCGAGTGAAACAACCGATAGCTCTGACTGTATTCCAATAATAAGGGAGGTGGTGGACGCAGCCACACACACACAAACACGTGTTACGCAGACATGCATGCATATATAACATATAATAATATACACTTTTAAAACGTTGCATTAAAAATATTACATCGGCCAATGTAACTCGGCGGAAACGTCGGGAAAATTAGGTAGGTGACATACCTATCACGTTCTACGCATTTAATACCCGTTTGAATTTTCAATATTAATGATGTATATAACAATAAATTATTACTGAGATCAGACAAATTGAAAATATACTGTCATTATTTAGTTATAGTCCAGTCAAATTAGTCCTTAAAATAGAGGTAAGGTTACAATAATTCCCATAGAGCTAAAAATTGGTATGAATGTTCAGAATACCATTATAAATGAATTGTGAAAAGTCCCCATCAATCCCCCTTGTGCAAAAATTTTTATTGATGGTGAAAGTTTGCAAAAATAGGTTTTTCGCGTTTTTCAGCTAAACGGTGAGTTTTACAGCAAAAATAGTTCAGACAAAAATTGTAGATCATCCGATTCTCTACAAAAAATGTGTCTACACTTTTTTTCATAAGTATTGCCATTTCCGTGATATAGCGGTTGAAAGAATTGAAAAAAATATTTTATTCGTAATATGTACGTTAATGTTATATGAGTAAATACATGAGTCCCTATGTCTTATACATACAAATTATATAATTCTTAGAATATAAATGAACGTCAAAAACTCCTCCCCTATTTTCATTTAGTCGCATGGCCTTGAGTAACATCTGTCTTCCATTCAATTGTCAGCGTGGCGATGCTCGTATACCTGCTCCGTTTCGAAGGTCTCATACTCAACAAAATACTGTTAGTGACAACTCGTGGCTATCGCTTATATTTTGTAACAAAGTTTGTGCATTTTACTGTTTTAAAAAAAAAATGTCGCAATTCTGCTTTATTTGTAGTCAACCTTTGACTGAAAGTGGAGTTGTTACTGTTGATCGCGGCATGAAAGCATTAATTGATGCAAGTATTGAAAGAGGTGATGAGTTTTCGGAGTACCTGAAAGACCAGACATCTGTAAAAATTCATGTGCAGTGTCGAAAAAATTATACTCGAAAAAGTAGCATTGATGCCGTGAAAAGACGGCGCCAAGAAGAAGAAGCTGGTTCATCAAAAATAAGTCCTCCTCGTACTAGAGCACGAGTAAGTGAAACTACATTTTGCTTCAACCAGTGTTGTTTATTTTGCGGCAATGAATTAAATGAAGAGTTGGAGAAGAAAAAAGCACTGCAGTACCGACGTAAGATTTTTAAAGTGACTACACTTTCGTTCAAAGACAGTATTCTAACTATAGCTAAAACTCGTTGTGATGATGTAGCCAAAGCTGTTGCTGCTCGAATTGAATTTGAATATGATTTAGTCGCTGCCGAGGCTAAGTATCATAACGATTGCTACAATTCTTTTCTGAAACCGACCACTGGGGGTAAAGTCGGTCGTCCTAAAGATGAAGCTACAAATATTGCGATGAGAGAAATATTTAAGTATATTGAAAATAGCGATGATTGTCAATTCACATTAGACGAATTGAAAAGTATTTGTAAAAAATCAACAATAGATAACAGAACCATTAAAATGCGATTGAAGTTGGAGTATGGTGATAGAATTATTATTACAGAAAAATCAGGATCCTCAACATTCGTATGTTTTATTGATAGTCACCATGATATTTTAAATCAAGCTTGGTACGAAAAAAAAAAACCGATAAAAAAGAAGAGCGATTTCGCATCTTAGAAGCTGCAGCAGCAATTATTCGAGAGGATATTCAATGTGCAGTGTTAGATAATTCTAATTATCCTCCACCAGGTCGTATGTTTGAAGATATTGATACAGACATTCCAAAGTCACTGACTTATTTCTTAGAGAAGGTCATTTTAAAAAATAAACGTTCCAATTTAGATCATTTACAATTAGTATGCACGAATATTAGCCATAGTATTATGAGTGCTGTTCGGCCTAGGTCTTTCAAGTCCAAATTACAATAGGCCTACCGGGGAAACCACGTTAAAAAAAAAGCGCCAAGCACACTACCTCATAGGTGGTGTGGAAACGTGTGCATATTACGAATAAAATATTTTTTTCAATTCTTTCAACCGCTATATCACGGAAATGGCAATACTTATGAAAAAAAGTGTAGATACATTTTTTGTAGAGAATCGGATGATCTACAATTTTTGTCTGAACTATTTTTGCTGTAAAACTCACCGTTTAGCTGAAAAACGCGAAAAACCTATTTTTGCAAACTTTCACCATCAATAAAAATTTTTGCACAAGGGGGATTGATGGGGACTTTTCACAATTCATTTATAATGGTATTCTGAACATTCATACCAATTTTCAGCTCTATGGGAATTATTGTAACCTTCAAAGTCTTATTTGACTGGGCTATTAGAGATCTTAGTTGTTTAGAAATAACTATTGGAAGCATAGATTTATTATTGGTAGCAACCCGGAGACCAATAATAAATCTATGATCGGCAGATTGAAAATTCAGCCCTAAGCTATGGTTGCAGTGCATGCAACACTTATTATACATGTAAAGAAATAAAAAACCATATTATAATAAAACTTGTTTTAATCAAATCAGCATAAACATTGTTGGAGTTACTGTCAGAAGTGGTTAATTTCCAGAAGAATCATTGTTGTCAGAAGAAAGTGGTAGATCTCGCCTAGAAACAAATATTTTAAGGTTAACAAAATTTTCAACATTGCAGTTATTTTTTTTTTTACAATTTGGCTATATATGTACTTACATTCAATTAAGCCTTGACTCCATTAGATTCTATAGAGCAGCGACAAGGTGGTCTGAAGAGTAGCTGCTTTACCATTTCTTCTGAATACTGATGATAAAAATAAGAAGAGTTAGAAAACAATAAGAATAACATTAATAATTAATTATAGTAAATCCACAAGTATTCACTGTCATAATCTCCAGTAGCAGCTCTTGTTGAAGTAGTAGCTTCTGCTGTTGCTCTGCATTTAATAATACTCGATTATTTCTGTAGAAAGAGTAAAATATTAAATTAATAATAACTTCAAATATCAACTATACCACATTATTTAGGATGGTCAGAGTGTTGGATTACAATTTATTTTTTCACAATTAGGTCACTAATCATGCTCACAAATTCCTATTCTATTTAAAATCTAGTAAAAGATTTTGATCCCAGTGTACCATCTTTTGACAGACTCTTCATCCCAAATCAAAAAACTATCTACATACTACCAGCAAGCTTATCGGAAGAAGTTGCAGGAAATTTGTGGTTTTTCTAGCATAATCATAGGCAATATAGGCATATTTTATTACCGAGTTTCGCAGGTGGTGAAGGTGCTATTGCTTATCTAAAGAGAATCTTGACAGTCATTTATGTAGCAGCAAATATACTTACACCATGCTAAACTCGAATGTCCAATAAAGTTGTCAGAGTTTTAAAAATGTAAATAGGCAATTAGTTTTCTTACTTTTCTTCTTCGGGTGAACCTCCGCAAAGAAAGCATTTCCACCAAGAGTGTCGGCTATGCCGATTTGAGCCACTCTTGCGGCGGTTTCCATTGGATCTAAAGAAATCACATTTATTTAACAACGGCTGTACCAACAACGAAAAACACGCAAAAAATCGTAGGTAGGTTGGAAATAAGTTACTTACTTAATAATTTTCATGATTATTTCCACAATTTAACACTCACTCGCTTAAGTCGCAGGAACAGCTAAAACTTTTTATGAAAAAATATTACAGCGCGCGCGCCGGAAAAATCTTGACTTGACAGGACAGATTAATTAAATACGGCGCGCCGCCCGGCCGGCAAAAATTTCACAGGACAGATTAATTACTTAGTTTAAAATGTGGTCCTCTACATAATCTTGTCAAAAAAGACAGCGTCATTTCCTTGGATAGGTTAATACACATGCTACGTAGTAGCACATATACATACTAGTTTCGAGCATGTGCTACTAAGTAGCAGACAAGCACGTATATACGAAAAGAGCATGCTAGTTACGTACACACTCGAAGAATGCTAGCTAGTAGCAAGCGAGCATACTTATTTAGTAGCATGTGCATTCCAGAATGCTTTGCACTTTTGATATCATTATTGTGACGGATAAACAATGTCTTATGTCATGTGTGTGTCTACAGTTTCCAGGGCTTAAAACCGGTATGAAAAAGAGCGGTTGAGATTTTTTGAGGTTTTTAATACCGCTTCAAACGTATTCGTAATAAAAGTACTTAAAAACCTAAATAAACCGGTTTAATCAAAACCCGCGAAACGTACCTAGTTCAATAAGAGCGAAAGTCACGTGCAGTTTTCTGACTTCATTAAAAATCAGACCGTATTGCAGTAACTTAAAGCAGGAAATTGTATGAATATCGACGCACCGTAGGCGATCTCGAGGCCACGTGCGGTAGGTATAGGTCTAACCTACTACGCGTTTGCTTCGAGATGCTTCCACCTTCCATAACGAACCGCGCTCCTAGACAGTACCGTTAGCCAGCAACACTATCACGAATATCGCTTTTTGTTTTTGTATTTTTTTATGATCGTTTTGTTAAGTTCTATAATTTTTGTTGCTGTTATTAGCCTGGAAGTCACTGTAGTGATTTTACGAACTATTTTTGTTAATTTATGACTTTAAAATTTTCGCATTTTTAATGCTTTCTTTATACTTATTATAAATTAATAGAAAAATATTAGAAAAAATCAACGACAAGTTATTCTCAGACGGGGCTCGACTTCTGTTTTTTTGATGTTATTTTATTTTTCGTTATGTGAGTAGTTTGCATGCCGCGTGGTGTTTTAACAATGAGTAAAAAGGGGACAGTTTTGAAGTAAGTTTCGGAACGTAATTTGTTATGTCCTCAACTTTTATTTTCATATTATATTTTGTCGATGGTACCAGTTGATTTGGTCATCGGCGGTACAGTATAAAGATACATACAGTACATCACGCTCGGTACCGAGCCTTACTGGCTCGGTAACTCAGTAGTTAGAGAAATTGGCCGAAAACAGATACCCAAAGGTCGCGAGTTCGAGTCCCGTCTGAGAATAACTTATGTATGAGCCGAGTTATTTGTTTCTAATATTTTTCTATTAAAATTTTATCATAAGTATAAAGATAGCATTGAATATGTAACTTAAACTTAAAAATCATAAATGGAGCCTGTCTGACAAAACGAGGCACCTAGAAAGCATGGCATGATTAAAACAAGATGTTTTACAACACGTGTTTAAAAACAGTTTGAAATAAATCGATGTTTTTTTATTAAGTGTTTAAAAACACAGTTTAAAACAAGTTTTAGGCATGTTAAAAACATTAAGAAAAAAACAAGGTTTAAAACTACTTTTAATTTAGGACTTCATAGCATGAAATACTTTTTTACATTGCACAAAACTGAACGTTTTCTTGAATTTTTGGCACATATAATTTAAAGTCGAGTATTCGACTCGTACATCGACGCACAAATGTTTACATAACTGTTTATACATTTTGAATAACGAGACTGTAACGTAAATATGTTTGTATGAGAACAACGCAGTGGCTCGATTTATTTGCTGACGGAAAAAATGATCAAAGTCACTCCGAAAGAAAAGCTGCTGCTTTTTTGTTCTTCGCAGCAGGAGTTTTGTTATGATTTTTTTTAGCTGAGAGTTTGGCAATAGTAGTAGTAGTAGTAGTTACATATTTGAAACTTACAGGTAATAGTATAATATTTATAAGATGGAAGGTGGCAATTACCTGATCACAGCGTCTCTAGCGTAAAGCACGGCTTCGTAAATAAGCTTCTGTTCTGGCGAGAACTTGCCGGTGGCCGGGAACGAGCACGTGATGTCGGCCGCGTAGCCTGCGTAGTTGCCCCCCATGTCAAACAAACTGGAATAAAACGTTTTGTGAAAGCAAGTGGAATCTGTTATCTAAGCTAACTTATTATTTCACTGAGTGTTAAAATAGGAAAAGAAAATTAATTAGAAAGAGAGTGATATAATGCTACTAAGAATTTTGGCCTTAAGTAGGTATTGGAAGTGTTAGCTCCACTTTTACCTACAACTTCATGGATACGTCCTTATTGTTGTTACGAATCTCACCACATGTCCCCCTTCTGTATGAGCTTGCTGTTAGGAGCAGCAGCGTGGCCGTAGTGCAAGGTGGCAGCGTTGTCCCCCGTGCCACAAATGCAGGTATAAGACACGTGGCGACAACCCCCCACCCGGTAGCAGTGGTCCAGGAACACGGACTCGCACTGGTACTCCATCAGACCTGGCTTGGTGTACAGCATCACCTAGCAATGTTATAAATTTATAAATAAGAGCCATGTTCAGCAACCTATTAACAGACTGATCAATGCTAAACATCATTTTAAATGTCATTGGGCTTAGGGTGGATTGCACCATCTAACTTTAAAGATAACTATAACTAGTTTTGACAACCATAAACGGGTTAAAGTAAACTAGTGCAACTCAGCCTTAGAGTTGTTACAATTAACTGGGTCGTGCTCTCTATTTCTACTAAGGAAGAAAAGAATCTATTTGCCTACAACTGCTGTCAGACGTTTTCAGTTGCGGATTCAAGTACATACTGTCATTGTTTCATCAAAAATAATGGTATTCAGCAAAAAGTATAAATCATAAACATCTATATGTATGTATCATATATATGTTTGTTTTGCGACTAATAATAAGTGACAATAACATAAACTTTACCTGTTTATGAGCATCAGACGATATTTTACACACATAGCGCATAACTTCAATTTCCGCAGGGGTTTTGATAACGCGCCTGTAAAATGAATGAATAAGGAAAATAGTTTATCAATTCCATAGTATTCTATTATTATAAAACAAACAATAGCAACCTTGGCTTATATTCTGAAGTATGATCTTAATTTATTTCTATCCAATTGACTATGCATTTATATAAGTATTTTTACCTACAGTAATTAAGTAACATCCTGGATTACCAAAACAATACTATGGTTATTAAGATAGCAAACAAAATGATAAGATAACACTCAATTATCACAAGTTAATAAAAGCAGATTATGTAAACAAATAGGTACTAAGTTTAATTATTATAAAGATAAAATTATTGGGAAACAAGATGAGATTATTTCATAAATTAAGATAGTTGAATGAGTATTAATTATTTTTGTATACTTACAATTCAGCAATGATTGGAAATAATATCTCATTATCCACCTTGAATCTGAAAATTAAAAAGTACTTATCAATTTATTAAATATATTTAAACACATGTAAAAAAAAAACTATTGTTACACAAATTTGTATAACAATTTTATAACAAAAAATAATAGGTACTTACTCATTAATACCCTCAAACACTGCTTCTTTAGCAGTCAAACCACTGTCAGTATTAGGACCACTCTGAAATTAAGTAAGTAAGTATGATAATGATTTATCTATACTAATATTATAAAGCTGAAGAGTTTGTTTGTTTGAACGCGCTAATCTCAGGAACTACTGGACCAATTAAAAAATTCTTAGACCATTAGAAAGCTAAATTTCTCCTGAGTGACATAGGCTATATTTCATCCCGATATTCCTACGGGAACGGGCACCACGCGGGTAAAACCGCGAGGATCCGCTAGTTATCTATAACAGGACTACAAAAATATAGATGGATCACAGACCTATATCAGGATAGACGAAACGAGCGCTT
This sequence comes from Chrysoteuchia culmella, assembly GCA_910589605.1. Taxonomy (NCBI): domain Eukaryota; kingdom Metazoa; phylum Arthropoda; class Insecta; order Lepidoptera; family Crambidae; genus Chrysoteuchia; species Chrysoteuchia culmella. The sequence goes on from OU342657.1 coordinate 5,205,837, forward strand.
CAAACTGTATGAGAATCTAGTGTGTCGAATTTTTCGTACCTACGATGACATCACCAGCAAGATTTAGTAATGTGGAAATGTTATTGACGAGCTCTTGCAAGAAAGCAGTGCACAATTAACCATTTTCGTTTCTGAGCGACACTTGTTTTCATGGCAATGGTCTCAAGCGGACAGACTTAGGTCGGAAAACTTTGCCCATGGATCAAAATTTTTACACGCAAGGTAGGAAAACTTTTACCGTCTATCGTCATTGTGAAAGCTGCTTAAAAAGTTTACACTCAAATAAAACTCCTGTCCTACTCACCAGTGTCAGGAGAACTTCAGGTTTCAGACTCTTAAGTACATCTTGTAGCTGAAATTAAAAAATATGAAAAGAGATTAGTTTGTCTTACAATTACATCCATCATTGTATCCTCTGTATTTTCCTGTATCTACAGGAAAATACTAAACTTGATACGAAACGTGACTAAACTTGATAGCTGAATTGACCATATAATAACAAGTATATCAATCACAGTTATGACTAAGTGTTTATTAATGTATTGTTTACACAATGCTAGTTATTTCTAATTGCTATGTCTATTATATAAACGGAACAAATAATCTTGTTTTGTTTCTGATAAAAGGAAGGATAAGTGCATTTTGCTTAAAATTAGAGAATCTATTTATCTAGTCATATCAGTTTAATTAAGATCATCTACTTCTAAATTGTGTTACTTACTTAAATCTTTTGAAAACAATAAATTACTTTGATGTAAAGTCTTTGAAGTAAATTGTTTTTTTTAAGGTTGCAAATGCAAAATTGCAAATCTCTTCAAATTCCAAATTCCAAATTTATTTATTTGCAGGTTTAACAATAATTGGTGGTGTTTACAAAATCTGAGCACTGTAATCTTACCCAATGGGTGTGCAAAATTCATTTTCACAGAGAAAGTCTATTAAATTTAAGAACATTAGTATAAAAAATAATAATAATAATACAATCAATTATTTAAATTTAAATGTCAGGGTCACATAAGTATTCGGTCAATAAGTATTCGGTTTTGATAGTATGTGTGTGTATCTCTTCTACATCTTCCTTCAAGAAATGGTCTTACTAGTTTTTTTTCTATATTTTATGATAAAAAGAACTTTACCTCATCAACAAAGTGGACTTCATCAACCCCATAGATATTCTCGAACTCATGGCAAGCAAGAAGTTTTCCCATCCACACTTCATATTCTTCAGGTAAGCGTGGTACAAATAGATGGCCTTTGCCCGTGCTTACGTCCAGTGCAAAATAACATCCGGGCTCTCTGACTCCACATATCCATGTGAAATATGCTTCCTGATAAAATAAAATTAATATTTATGGTATTAACAAAATCAGGAAAAATCACACCAAATTAAAGAGTTGGAAAAGCATTATATAGAGAAAAAAATATAGATTGGAATGGGTATGATATGGATTATGCCACAGTAGGTATGTATAGTTACAAAAAATTAATGTTATTGCACACAAAGTATTTTATTGTTATTATAATGTAGGTAGGCACTTACTTGTCTAAATACATATTGAACATCGGTATCATAATGGTTAATGTCATCTCCTCCTTGCAAAACTACGATTTGGCCAGACTCTAGCTTCTCAGCCAGCCTTTTTCTATTTGTTGCAAATAATGAAAGTGGAAGTTCTAGAGTACCAGGACCCATTGACCATGTCCCTTCCATCCTCAATTTTAAATTATACCTAGCCAACTGGTTTGGAACAGAGCACTTATGCGATAAAAGCCCACTTGTATGTAGAACTGATGATATGCAATTATTGCGATAAGAATAGATGATTAATCTTTTACTGATTGCTTCGCAGGGTTTCGACAACGAAAAAATAGTAAAACACTCAATACTGGTTAATGATTTTAAGTATCTTAGTTTATTAGTAATCATGTAAAGAGCTTTTGTTTGTAATTAAATAAATAATCTTACATGGAAATACAATATTTTTGATTAATTCTAAATGTTTGTTTAGAGTTGACATTTGGCACTTTTCGCTACTTTTGCTTATTTATTGTTTTGTATTTTAGTTTCTAATATTTTCATAGATATTTTGAATGGTTTTATCGATAGAAAATAAAATCCACGCTGACATAGAACATCCTTTTTCTTTGATGTTTTTGACTTGACGTTTGTATTTGTTTGACGTTTTCGTGACGTGTGATGTGATGTATGTTGCTACTCACCAATAGATGGCGCCTCTTCGCAAATACCACAAAAGCTATAGCAAACTCTATTAGCATTAGCATTATCAAAGAATTTATTAAAACACGACTGTAGCAAAGAATTTTTATTTATTTTGTCTTTGTTTTATTAAAATACAGCTCATATGAAATATAATTATGTTTGATCGAACCTACGGCCGCCGTGCCATCATCCATCACATCATGTGATGACCAATTTAGGACAGGTAGGGTTTTGATCGATATCTTTTGTAGGAGGAATGAATGAATATCTATCTATACTAATATTATAAAGAGGAAATATTTGATTTATTGTTTGTTTGCTTTGAATAGGCTCCGAAGCCACTGAACGGATTTGGATGAAATTTAGTACACAGATAGTAGATAGCCTGTTTAAGAACATAGAATACTTTTTACCCCGATATTCACACGGGAACGGGAACAACGCGGGTGAAACCGCGAGCGGCCGCTAGTTCTCAATAAATGAAATACATGTGTATGACCTATACAGTTTTCGGATTTTTGTTTTATTTTCTATAGTAGGTAGTTGTATGTAGACACTATTTTATTTATATAATTTATTATGATTTCGCAGTGACCCAAAGTGTACCAAAAATATTAATAATATAATAATAAATTATATTATTAATATTTTTTCATTTCATTCAAGTATAGGGTTAACATTCACGTACTTACTAAACCCTTTATTTCGCAACTTATTTGAGTTGATGTAATTCAAAGCAAAAAATATTTTGCAATAACCTAATACTTTTTTATAAAACAATATTATTTTATTATTAGGTATAAATAAATATTTCTTAGACTCACGCCAATTAACCTAGGCCCAAAGTAAGCACTGTACGGCTTGTGTTATGGTTATGGGATACTAGGGTTACGGATATAAATACTTATAATTTATACATATATAAGTATTTATGTCTAGAAATATATATTAACGTTCATGACTCAGGTACAAATCCTTATATTCATCATACAAACATTTGCTAACCCTACCAAGATTCGAAACCGGGACCCCGGAGTAGGCGACGCCTTGAAACAGGTGTACGTATCACTCGACCACGGAGGTCGTCATCAGGCATGATACTAGCATCTGGAAAAAAAAAAATAAATAGTTTTCTGCACATTGTCATTGGCTTAAATTGCAAAATAAAGCCGCTACTTCGTAGAACTCTCGGAGGCTTGGTTAGTTTTTATTCATAATAATGATAATAGTAAATACTTCAACAATATACCACAGTAAATAATTGGTTGGAAATTACTTGAAAAATGACATTTGTTTTATATTTTGTTTTGACGTTATCGATATCACCAGTGATACACTGTCCGTTATACAGTAAATTAGCTTTTTTGTTATTAGATACAAGTTTTTTTTGCAACATTAGGATCTCTGATATGATATATCTGATTGTTATCGACTATCGTACTCTAATACCCACTCTCCGAAATAGAATCGATAAAACAATAAGTTTTACGTAACCTACTTTAATATAAACTCACACCACCTAATTACGTTTGCATGATTAAAACAAACAAAGTGAAACATTACCTAGTTCACTTTGTTTGTTTTAATCATGCAAACGTAATTTATAATTTGTGCCGTACTGAAGAGAAAGTAAAGAAGTGACAAATTCTATTGCGACATTTGCGACAAACAATGTCACCACACGACGATGAGTTGTTTTGGGCATTACATAGGCTTTTTGATTGTTGTTACTTATATTTCAATGCTGAACAAGATTTCAATATTGTTCACACTTCATATTTTTAACAAAAGTTAAGAGTATTTAAATTTTTGCTGCCATCATAAGGTTTTGGTTACTGTCAATTATATAAAAGATTCGGTAATATTAACTGTGTAAGTAGGTTATGTGGTATTAAGAAAGTTATGTAATAGTTACATGATAGTAACCTAAAAACATAGCTATCGCGTTAACACCGAAGTATTATTTTGTACAAATTCAGGAAGGTACTCCTCGAAGCGCACCCATTTTCAAGCGCACCTAAAGGTTTCCTCGAAACGCACCTTTTGAGGTGTATGTTTATCACCTAAAAGGTGCGCTTGGAGGAATAGTTAAGGTTTGCTTGAAAATAGATGCGTTTCGAGGAATACCACATTTCAGGCACCTACTACGTTTTGTAAATAAGTGAAACATAATATAATATAGCCACTAGTATTTTGATAGGGTGAATTGAAGTACAAACATATGTTATCTTTGAAATTATTTCCATTTATTTATTAATTATTATCTAAATCACAAGATCGACGATAAATTAAACTATCTAAAAATCACAAAATGCACTAAAACATGCACACATTTAATATGATTTTTATACCCGATTACGGTACAATTATTGTACATAATTGCTACTTACATGTAACAAAGGATAAAGTTACTTTTAAATTAATATTGCCTAAATTGCCTAAGTATAAGCACGTTGTCAGATGCAACGAAAAATACCCCCACATTTGCGACTTCAATGGATTTTCTATAACCTACACACGCACACATGCGATGAAGTAACTGTAATTTATATAATACTATTTGAAATAGGAATTTACTGCTATTCTCTACAATCACTTTTAGAAAGTTAATTTGGTAAACGCTTATTATATTTATAATGAGAATGACTCAAATGGTTAAATGTCCTACTAATACTAAGTAAAACAGTTTTGAAATAGGTAGACTATTAGATAACAAGGTTTAGACAACGTTTAAGTTGATGTACTATGCCACAAATTACCAGAATAATCCAAATCAAACGGAGTTAACATCTATATCGAAAGGCTATAAATAACGACATAATCAATAGTTAAAGCTCTTGAATACTTCACAATACAAAATGGTCAATACATTAATGTTAAAATATATGATGGAAATGTCCCAACGTGACAACTGTCTCGAAGTTAGAGGTATATTTTATAGAAAAAGGTATTTAGAATGCATAACAATACTAAACTCTAATTACGTCATTCAGTACTTTGATCAGTTAAGGTCACTATAGAACGAAAAATAAATATTATGATTGTAGAGTATACGCGGCCATTTTGGTTGGTTCTCGTGACTCGTGTCGTGTGTGACACGTCATAGCTAGCCGTCTCTCTCCCGCACGTTCTCTGCATATAGCACCATTGTAACCCGACACGTTTCTTACACACAAGCGATTTCACAACACGTTCCACACTTTCACAACTAAAATGTTTTGTTTATAAAATGATATTAAGAATCTACTGATATCTCATGACACGATTGTTTCTTTTCTTGCAGCCGCCTCACGGCCTCGGCGACAAGGGCGCGTTGCTCTATGAGCCGATCGACGAGATCCACTGGTTCTTGTTTTCTGATGTAGTACGGAGCAGCTCTTGCTCGAGCTTGCAGGTGGAGCTTTTGTTTTAGGCCAAGGGTGAGCTCTTCAATGGCTGGTAGTCGGCTAGCTGCTAAGGGACGACCTTGTTCTTCAGAAGACTGTCGGGTTTCGTACCTCGATTTTTCCTTCAACATAATGGAAGATACGATGAGTAATATCTAGCAATATTATCTAAACAGGAATTCAAGATTACACCGGTCCGAGAGGCAGTGTGCGACACGGTTTGCGAATACGGAATGAATGAGCGAGTGAGCCGACAAGACCCAAGCGTAGGAAAGACAGGGCCTCGCGGGTGTAGGGGTGAGGGAGGGGTTATGACGTAGTCAGATGCGCAGTCGTGCCGGGCTGTATACAAACAATACAACGGACGTAAATAAACACAAGATGGTACAGTAATGTGAACGGTGTTATCTTTGTGTTAGTGGTTCAGCTAGCCGACCGACTAGCTTGGCGGCGCGGCGGCGCGTGGTCGGGGGAAATTTTTTGGGAATGTTAGACGACAGGTGATCTAGTTTTATTTAACATGTCAGGGAAATTTCTTTAATATCCGATTACGCTTCGACGCAAACGTTTAAATTTAAACACTGTAGGTTTAAGAAACGGACTGTAATATTTAATCTTTAATCATTTATTCCCTATGTTGTTCTTTTTACAATGGTTGTGCAGCCTACTTCCCGTTGTCTCCACATTACCTTAAGGTTGACTGGTAGAAAATGCCTAAGGCATTAAGTCCGTCTTTGTACAATGTGCATAAAGTATTAAATAAATAAATAATAATATATACAATTTGTAGGTACTTAATTCAAAATCAAAAGAGAAGGTAATTGATGCTGTTTTTTTATAAATTGTCAATGAAGGCAGATCCAGTCATAATAAATACATATTTTTTTCATAAACCGATATAATTAAAATACAATAATTCATATTGTATTAGATGCACATAAATATTCCTACAAAAATATATAAGTACGAGTACCTACCTATTAGGTACGAATTTCTTATAGTAGGTATGTCTAACAAAATTAGTTATGTCGTAAATTAGCTTGTGCCAGATGAGTCAATGTTCTGGTGATGATTTGCCTCTTGTAGTTTCCATTCTACCGTTTCGTTGAACAAAACTCAAATCGGACATTGCCCTCTGCAGTCTCGTTTGTGCGTGTTTTTGTCAATCGGTTTTTGCAGAGGTGTATAGCAAGTTAATGAACGCTTTGTCGTGTGTATGGTACTACATAGTTATAGAACTGATTTTTGATAGATCTGAATAACAATATATGATATTTTGTATTTTAGACATTGGGTATATGTCGTATCGTATAGGATATATACGATATCACCTTTTAACTCAAAAGGCAACTTTTTTGGGAAAATTCTTAACGGTCGCTGATATAATTTGATGATTCATTTTTCATGGAAATGCAATGATTCACTATTTTTAAGTACCAAGCAGTGAGTGTTGTGAGTTTCACGTATATTATTAAGTAAATAAGTACATATTGTATTGATAAATAAATAATAAAGATATACTGTAAGTTAGACTTATTAATGACACACCACAATAATATTGACTTACGTGCTCGCCTTTTCTAAATTATGTAGGTAACATATCAAGTTTAATAGCATTACGAAAGCCATTCTTATAACGTAGGTGATAAGGCCGCGTTTATATCAACATGTTCGACGATAGGTATTTGGATTTGTTTTTGTTTTTCTTACATTAGAATGCAAAGTCAATAAATTGTAAATACTTACCTATAATCACAAATAAGAATATAAGAAAGATAATTTTTACTGTTCAAAAATATATAGCATTTGGTGTGATTTATAATGTACAGTCAACAGCAGCTACGGCTTTACACGTTGACCTTGAGAGCGCCCTTACGCCGCTCGTAATAGCGGCGGTTTTCGTAGTGCAAATGAAAAGCCGTACGTGCTTTTGACTGTACCTATAAGTACCATTCAAAACGCAAGGACAGTAGTCTAAAAGTAGATATGTATAGTTAGCTGCGTATCTCCCACGTGGTGAGTTGCAGATAGTAAAACATTAAAATACTCAATTTCTGATAAAAGCTACAACAAGAGGATGATGCAATATTTTGATTTTCAAAACCACTCACGATCCACAAAATTTTAAATTTTAAGGTTTTGATATAAATTATCGCAAGTTTGTTTGTTTTCAGTGGTGGTGTAGGACGTTACGATAGACTACCATATCCCTATGATTTAAATAAGGATCAAGAGAAAGTGGTCACAACCGAAGCTTAGAGTTCTGTCTATCTAGGTACTAATTAGTAGTAAAATATCAAAGTGTGTTCAAAATATTGATCCATCAGTAGGAAATGAAGGAATACAGAATGACGAAAATAAAAATAACAATTAAGTTTATGTTATCGGTTCAATTACCTATCCAAATATTTTATCAAAATGTATACCTAATTATCAACAGAAACAAAGATTATTATCGTGTTAGTGGTATTTTAAACTATTTATTTAGGTACTCCTGCATAACTTATATTTTAATCAGAATAATTTTCTGTCATATTTGACGAAGATCATATTTTTTTAAGATAATACCAATGCGAAATATCCTGATGTGTCACATTCACATCACGTAATTTTAATAGGTACCTATGAATATGTAATCATCATTCGTTCTTTTCTTCTTTCAAATCATTAATATACTACTGCTGCCATCTAGTGACGAAAAGTCAAATCATACAAAATAGTACTGCCACTGCCCGCAGCGTTAAGAAGTCGCCACACAAATGTGTAGGTAATCCTACCATTACCATGGAAGTAAATGTACCTACTATTCCGATTTTTTATTCAGTAGGATAATTTGACAGGGTGTCAACTTTGTGAAAATTAATTGTAGCTTTATTGATAATATTGAATTTCTGTGCGTGAATGGAATCAATACTTATTGAGCTGAAACTGGAAATGCGCAAAGTATTACAAAAAACAGTTTGAAGCAGGATTATTTATTTAAAGTGACATTGGGTCCTGTCAAATTACTCTACTGAATTGAAAATCCGCATTAAATATGTCGTATCCAACGAAATGCCTAAGGAACAACTAGCCAAGTCATTGAATGAAACCTTTATCGACTTGGCTGAATGAACGTCATATTTAGCCGTCTCATTAAAGACTCAAACTATTCTTGAATACCTACTTGTAGCCGGCGGAGTACCTAATATCAGGCATACCTTTATCAATTATAGGGTTTCTGCACGAGCTTTCTTGACCTCGAGAAATTTGGCTTCATTCGAGAAAATAATGACTGGAACCCGAGATTTCTCGAGTCTCGAATTTGCATCGCGCTAGTCGACGAAAAATAAGAAACCGCCTTTCGGACGAGTCGATTGATGCTCTTATATTCTTACAAGCCTATTTTCTAAAACAGAAGCAAGTTTCCTAATTATTTAATAGGTCAACTTTGCTTCTCAGTCAGAAACTACATATTAACAAGTACATCTATTCATGATATCTTTGATAGACTGATTTATGACTGTCTGAAAAATTTGTCTACTGTTTGTTAGGCTGTACGACAATTTTGGGGTGCAGGGCGGCTGATGTGTGCTCAAGTGTGTGATGTTGAGCAAGACACATCTACCGTCAAGTGTTGCTTCCGCGTCCTCGTCGCGCACCCTGGTAATACTCGGATTCTTACAGGCATCACACAATACCATCTGCCCTGGGATCCGAGTAGCTAAGTAGAAGTAACGCTATCCCGCACGTGAAATCCAACATGGGCGGGAGATTCCCTTCCCTCCCCCTACCCCCCCTTCCATCCCAACCCATCCTATCCTTACCCATCCTAACCAAACCCATCCTACCCAATTCCACACTTCCTTACCCAATCCAAGGTGTTAACCGGACCGTGCCGATGGATGCGTGGCCAGGGGGTAAGCCTGGTCTCAAACGGTGTCTCTCCAGTGGGAGGGCAACCCTGGAGAAGGATGTAGCCTTACCCGGGCATGCGGGGCTCTGCTCGGGTGTACCGTGTATTTCCCTTGCTAATCGTGGGACCAAAATGGAAACAGGTAATAAAAACAATCTTTTTAAAACACCCAGACGCGCTGAAAGTGAGGAGTCACTCCCCACTGCCTTCGACGCGTCTCTCAGACTCAGCAATGAGGATAGGATCGATGAGGAGGTCTTGTTGGAATCGCCAACCCCGTCCCCTAAAAAGGACGACAAAATCGACACCAGCAAATCGGAACCGCAAGCCACGTCCCCTAAAAAGGATGAGGTCAATGGTTCCGGTATGCTGGAGTCGCAAACCACATCCCCTAAAAAGGATGAGGGAAATGGCTCCGGCAAAGATAGGGAATGGAACGTGGCCATGACGAAGAGCAAATGGAAGAGGGAGAAGCGGAAGCTCTTCAAAAAGCTGCAGGAGGCCCAAAAGGCTCCTGGATCCCAGATCTTGACACCAAACCCGTCGGGCTCTGGGACCGAGGAGCTCAAACAACAGAGGAGGCCACCAAAAATAAAAAGGCAGGGGACAGACCCTGAGGAGGGACCGTCGCAGCAGCGTCCGCCCAAGCGACAGAACCGAGGTAACGAGGTGGAGGGACCGCGAGGCTCCGCAAAGGAGCAGAGCGATCTCGCCGTCTATGTGCACCGAGGAGACGGCGTCAGGCTGGACGACGCTGCGGCGGCTCACATCAGAACGAGGTTGGTAGGTTTAATCAGGGAGCAGCTGGATGCTAAAGTCGAGGGGGACGAGGGACAATTCACTGCCTTTGCTACGTCTGGTCTGGTGTCGGAAGGATTCTTCCTTGTGACACCATTCACGACTGAGGCTAGGGAGTGGATTCTCTCTCGCAACCTGGGTGAGTACATGGGCACTACGCTCGAGGTCAAGCCCCTGGATCGAAGCCGAGTATCGGTGTGGCTGCCAGGCAGAGAGGAGGATCACACTGATGCCCTCAAGTACCTCCAACTCGGCAACAGGATCCAGAAAGATCTCAGGGTAATGGAATGGTCCCTCATCTACAAGGAGGAGCTGGCAGCGGGCGTTCGGCTGGTTCTGGGCGTGCCAAGCGGAGTTTTTGGTGAAGAGAGGGACCATGCCTGGCTTCACTATCAGCTTACCAGAGTACAGGCGAGGCTTATTAAAACGGCCAGGAAAAACACTCCACAGACGGGGTGCTCTGTCTCAAACACAGATACACGGACGGAGCATCCAAGCACAAGCGCCAATACAATACCAACAGCACAAACATGTGGGCCACCGGAAAGCCGGGTGGGAACTCGCAGGGACAACTGTGCAATGCCGAAACGCAATGTACACCCCCTGCGGACACACCACCGAGCCGAAGGTGGAACAAACCCACATGCTACAAGCACGCGCCTGGACCCCAAGCCGAGCACCAAAGGGTGGAAACCCACAGGCTGGTCACCACCTGACCTGTGACATATCACCCCGAGGGCGAAGCAACAGGGCTCAGGCTTAGACACACACAGACACATACACACACACAAACAGTAACATTCAATACGCACGATAACACACACAAAACACAAACACCAAAACAAAAAAAAATAAAGATACTTCAGTTAAATTTGCACCACTGCCGCGAAGCCATGACCGAGCTCTGCAGATTCGTGGTTTCAAATGACATAGATATTGCCCTGCTACAAGAGCCGTATGTTAACACTGAGGGCCGAGTGGCTGGTATTGGGTGCCTGGGAGGGACGACCATCTATTGTCGTGATGGTAAGTCCACTCCGAGGACATGCATATACGTCAGCAACAAGGCACGGGCACTAGGACTAATAGAAGTTGAATGTTACAGAGATCTCACAGCAGCGATAGTTACAATAGGCGATGAAGGCGGGCGCAGAAAAAGGATGGTCTTCATGTCTGTCTACATACCGAGTGAGACGGATTACGAGCCTCCAGGGACATGCCTAGAAGAAACAATATCGAGATACACAGGTATGAACATCCCCATTGTGGCAGGCTGTGATGCAAACTCTCACCACACCGTGTGGGGCAGCACAGACTGCAACAATAAGGGTAATCTTTTACTTGAATATATCCTAAGTACTAACCTAGAAATAATGAATATAGGCAACACACCGACATTCGTTACAAGAACGAGGAAAGAAGTACTAGACATTACACTCATGTCAAAGGAAGAGAGCTATCGGATGAAAGAATGGAGAGTTGACACCTCCGATTCTTTCTCAGACCATCGCAGAATCACCTATAGCTTGAACTACCAACTTGAAACTATAAGCTATAGGAACAATAGGAGGACTAACTGGGATATATTCGAAAATCACATGAAAAAATGGAAACCCGGTAATGCTAGGATAATAAACAACATAACGGATATAGAAAGGGAAGCAGACAGACTAGAAAGGACCCTCGTGGAATCCTATTTAACGGCCTGTCCGTTGAAAAAAGTCAAGTCAGGGAAGGGACAACCCTGGTGGAACAAGGAACTCAATAAACTAAGAAAGAGAATCAGAAAGGCACTCAGAATTGCCCAAGAAAAGGACGATGACGAGAGCTGGAACAAGTACAGAGAAGAACGGAATAATTTCAAATACAAAAGCCGAAAAGAAAGAAGAAGCGGATGGGGAGCCTTTTGCGAAAACATCTCTGGACAACCCGAGTCAGCTAGGCTAATGAGAATGTTAGCAAAAGACAACACCTGCAAACTAGGCAGTCTCAAAAAAGATGACACTATAATAGTGAATCCCAAAGAAATACTGACCGAAATGATGGCTACTCACTTCCCGGACTGTATAGAGCACACAGAGGAGGAGATGAATACTCTATCCACAGAACAACTATCAGTCGGTGAGGCAGAGGCCGAACTAGTTATCACGGAAGAGAGGCTAAGGTGGAGTATCACCTCATTTCTACCATACAAAGCAGCGGGACCAGACGGCATTTTTCCAAAAATGCTACAAACTGCTCTCAGGTTCATAATGAAAGATCTCCTAGCTCTATACCGGAGCAGTCTAGCAACAAATTACATTCCAAGCGGATGGAGAAAAGTCAAGGCCGTCTTCATACCGAAACCAGGGAAGGCCACATATCAGGAGGCGAAGTCCTTCAGGTGTATCAGCCTTTCCTCGTTCCTACTGAAGACACTGGAAAAGATAATAGACAGACATATAAGAGAAACCATAAGTAAAAGTATAAGCCCACTACATGACAATCAACATGCTTACATGGAAGGGAAATCCATTGAGACAGCCCTCCACAACATGGTAGTCAGAGTAGAGAGATCAACCAAAGACAAAGAATACGCCCTAGCATGCTTCTTCGATGTAGAGGGCGCTTTTGACAAAGCGTTTGCACATGCCATCGTGGAGGCCTTAAACAGAGAAGGCGTAACAGAACAAATATCAGGCTGGATCACCAACATGCTACAACACAGATCCATACAAGCAGAACTAGCAGGCAGTAAATACACCATTAGAGCCAAAAGAGGCTTTCCCCAAGGGGGATGTCTATCTCCGCTGTTATGGTGCATTCTAATAGATGATTTAGTAAAAAAGATTACCGCTATGAACATATACATCCAAGCGTACTCGGATGATGGCCTCTTACTTGTGAGAGGGAAAGTACTAAGCGTGGTCAGAGACATAATGAGAAGAGGAATCATGACAACATTGAGATGGTGTAGGAATAAGGGACTGAACCTCAACCCTACAAAAACCAAACTGATGCTGTTCACGAATAAGAGAAAGGTTGATAGAATGACACCAATAATCATAGAGGACGAGGAGCTGGAAACCGTAAAGGAATTCAAATACCTAGGGGTAATCCTGGACAGCACCCTCAGTTTTAGAAACCACATAAAAGAAACAAGCAAGAAGGCGATGACAGCCCTCATGCAATGCAGAAGAGCCGTTGGCAGGAACTGGGGTATGAAACCCGAAGTAATCCAATGGATCTACAGATCAATCATACTACCAAGAATTTTGCATGGTGCCCTGGTATGGTGGCACAAAGCGCAACTAGAATACAACAGGAAAGAACTCACGAAGGTACAGAGACTAGCCAGCATCATGATATCAGGAGCTATGAGAACTACTCCCACGGCCGCCCTAGAAATGATACTAGGCCTCAGTCCAATAGATTTGGAAATAAAAAAGAGAGCCACAGAACAATGGTTTAAGCTGAAAAGCATAAATCTATGGAAAGGAAGAAACAATGACAAAGGTCATGCAGAAATAGGCAAAAACTATGAGGAAAACCTTTCTATGATATTAGTTAACAACGACCTAATAAATAAGGAAAGGATTTTCGACAAAAAGTACAGGGTAAGCATCAGATCCAGAGAAGACTGGAAAACAGAACAAGACGATCTGGATTGCACTGCAATATGTTACACAGATGGGTCTAGGAAAGAATCAACTATGCTATCGGGAGCTGGAGTATACATAGCTAAACCCGACACAAGAAGAGCCACCTTCAATCTGGGAAAATACACAAGTGTATTTCAAGCGGAAGTATTTGCGATAACGCAATGTGCGCTAATGATTAGAAGTGTGATAAGCGACCACAACGTAGAAAGAATAGTAATATACAGCGACAGTCAGGCCGCTATCAAAGCCCTTGACAAAACGGAGACTACCTCAGCCCTGGTAAAAGAGTGCAAACAAACCATTCAGGAACTCGCAAACCTGGTTGAGGTAGAAATTGCCTGGGTACCCGGACACGAAGGTAACATTGGCAATGAGGAAGCCGATGCACTGGCTAGGAAGGGGGCCGACGAACCGTTCATCGGGCCGGAACCAAGACTGCCAATCTCACACAAAATTACCAAAAATATCATTGAGATCAGGACAATCAAAGAAACCAACCAAAGATGGATGAGCAGAAAGGACTGTAGACAGTCTAAGATCTTCATCAAATCAGTGGACAAAAAGAAAACCAAAGAGCTACTAAAACTGGGTAGGAGAGACATAAGAAACATCGTAGGAGTACTGACAGGACATTGCCCCCTAAACAGACACCTGTCAGTGATTAAAAGAACAGAGGACCCTATTTGTCCACAATGTAGAGAAAAAGAAGAAACAAGCTATCACTTCATGGCGGAATGCCCGATGTACGCATCGCTGCGCTGGGAACTCTTTGAAGTAGACAGGCTGAAAGAAGAGGATTTAAAGCAGCTTACGATAAGCCAGCTCAATAGGTATTGCAAGCGCACAGGTAGGTTCGAGGTCCCGACGCCGGTGGGGTAAATGATAACCCGCCCTCCCCTGATCTTGTCAGGGGACTTTGGGGAACTGGGCGAAATGGTTCCGACTATGGTGACTGATCGCCCGTCCGGCTTTGCCGGCGTCCCTCCTTCTAAATAATAATAATAATAATAGGCTGTACGACATAAAAGAGTAGAAAACGGTTTTTTTTAGGAACTAATTACTAACTTCAATGTAAGGCAACATGACAACTGTCAAGATGGTAATTCTGCTGTCAAACCATAAGCGTCTTCATAATAAATAGTTATTTTTGTATTAAGAAGTGGAAATAGTTAAATATTTGCTAGATGGTTGCTAATTGTAAAAAAAAAATCCCAATTATTTTCTTTTCTTTTTTTTCGCACTGTAGAAACTAATAACTTTGTCAGTTGAGTATATATTCTTGGGGGATTATTGATGATAGTCATTCTCATAAACAAATTTAATTTGATATTCACGCAAAATAAGTTCTACCCCATACAAAACCCCATTCAAGAAGATAAGAATAGGTCTATGACTCCAAAAACTGTTAAACCGCGTATATTGTTAGAATAGCATTCTTTATTTCACAAGACTGTGGAACATAGCAGTATAATAATTTTATTAGAAATGCTGGGCTCATTCACCCAAATAATAATTATCACAATCAATTCAAATTTGCACTAAATACACAAATTATAAATCAATCGTAAATTACTAAGTTTTGTGTATAAAGTAGGTAAGTATGTTAGAAGTTTTTAGCTTTTGTTCCTTTCCTTACCTAAATTAACACTCTGTTATTCACCAAGAGCATGCCTCACAGCGCAAATAACGTCAGCTATGCGCTATGACAGTTGAAAGAATAGCGCGCGCTGTGAGTTTTTTTTCATCGTCATTGACATGGTATTCTGTGTCCAACACCAAGTAAAATGCTTTCATCTGCTTTTTCAATCATATTTCAATAAGATGACAGAAACTCAAATGACTACGTTATGCATTCAATAATTGAATGTGCCAATCGAAAGTTGAATATAAAGATGACGACGAAAGTTGAAAGGGCATAGTGAGGACATTAGCTATTGATTGTGATGTATGCGAGAAAAGAAGCATTAGATTAAAAAAAAACAGTTTTTTATTAAATTCTACCAGATTTCAACAGTTTTAATTCAATGACTCGCGACTCGAGAAAGCTCGAGAATTTAGCCTTGAGAAATCCCGAAACTCGAGAAAAAATTAGGTCGAGAAATCAGAAACCCTAATCAATTATCACACATTTTTATTATATCAATATTGATACCTTTTAATAAAATACTGTAAGCTATGTGGAAACGAATACAAAGCACATAAAATTGCCAGCTAGCTGATGCGAGCTATGCCATCTGACGCCATATTTGTTTTGAGACAAAAAAAAAACTAAATTTAAATCACGTGTCAGAATTAACGTCAGCCATCTTCAAAGGGCTAACTTACAATAAGCCAAATATAAACTAGTTGAACGTTAGGTACTTTTAGTTCAATCAACGAACCTAGGCGTTCAACTGAATGCCGGCTTTTAATTAACGGGCTAGCCTTCCAATTAAATGGCTGATTTAACCAGATGGTTGCGAGATAAATATACCTATGTGAGGCTATTGAAATCACTAAAAATCCAAATTTCCATAGAGATGATGGGTAGAACATTACCACCAGCTTTGGACCCTATTAACCATAAATTAAAGTCTTAACACAAATCACGCACTGCAAGCCGCAACCTGCTTTCGAAGTTTTTTTGGCAGCTTCTTTCTTCGAAGGTCCTCCCAATTTGTGAACTGCCATTAGTTTTCTCTCTTGTTAATAATAAATATTTAAAATAATAATTCAATCAAAATATATAAAATCAATAATAATTGTTGCCATTAGTAAATGTCTAACCGTATCCGAACGAAGAAATAAATTTAACTTTAAGTAGCCAGTCATCCCGTGAACACGGCAGCTGAAAAGGTGCCGAAACATCGGGAAAATCAAAAAACTCCTAAAAAAACAAAAAATACGGACAATTACAACTTAGTTCGTGAAATATAACGCGATTGATATCCGTAAAAGTTGTTTTATGAATACTTAATAGTCTACGTTATTAATATTTTATTAAGTAATCATCATCATTATCACATTTAATAACGCAAATAGCGGTACTAGTTTTGAGGTAGTTTTCAGAGTTTTACCACAGAATACTAAATAGTACAAGAGTTTTACTTAGAAATTATACCTACTTAGGACTACCTATACCTTAAAGTTTTTTAAAAACATTTACATAATACCTTAAATCTACGAAACTAGTTATTTAATACTATTTGTAATTTTAAGTATTATGTGCTTAAACACAAGCGAAATGTAACGTAGCTTAAACACTATTAAGACACCCGTTTCATGAGTCTTAAGTTAAGACTCATAACAGTCTGCAACCAAATAGAACCTACTCAGGCAGTTCACATCAAAATTACAGCAAATTATGTGTTTAACATAAAAATAAAGTTAAATCGAAATGGAAAGTCAAATACTTACGTTATTAGCCTTTATACGCCCTTATATGCATTTTCTCAGTTTTGAGGCTGAAGTTAAGCCTCAAAACTGAAAAAAGGCATATAAGGGCTCCACTTCTTACCCTTTTCTTTTTTTTTGGGAATTTTAACTCGTCATCATCGAATCTTGTTTTGAACAATATGTCACTATCAGAGGTGTATTTAATGACTTTTTTGACGGTCACCGACAGATTTTCCAGGTCTGATAGATTGATTGGATACGTCACAATGTCAATATATATTCGACAAAAAATTAAGGCAAGATTTGAACGAACTCCTACAACTGCCATTAACGGGATGACAATATTGGGAGTTCGCCTAAGAACTGCTTTAAAATGTTCTTTGCCAGTGTTAGTTATACTTAAGTAGTCGTTTTTCTTTTCGCATAATGTTCGATTCTTTTGTAGATTCTGACATTTTCTGTGCGAAGGCAGCGAAACCGTACGAAGTCATAAGTCTGACTAGGTACACTTTTTGTCGCAATTATGGAGTTGGTGTATCCAACTATCAGATCTGGAAAATCTGTTAGTGACCCTGAAGTCAGAATCATACAATTCATTAAATACACCCCTCATGATGTCATGTATGGATGGCTGTTGTTGTCACTATAAATAAATAAATAAATATTGGGCAAAACAAATTAGATGATGACGAGTTTCTTGAACCTCCAAAAAAAGAGGAAGAGGTTTACGTGTGCCCATAAAAGCCTTTTCCCAGTGGCACAGAATCCGAATTAAAAAAAAAAACGGTCAAGTGCGATTCGAACTCGCACATGAAGGGTTCCGTCTCTCACTCAAGGTTGTCTGGAAGAGATTGCTGTGTAGCAATAAGGCCGCCTATTGCGTGTTCCTCTTTTTTGTCATTTTCTCTGTATGTGTTTGTTATTGTATCGCGTGCAATAAAGTTTCTATTATTATTATATTAAGTACATCTACCCAAATCACAGTATACTACTTTACTACTACTACTTTTGTCTGCAAAAATAATTTTACAGACGTTCAGTTTTTTCCGAAGCTTTCCCGAAATTCAGTGTTTAAAAATTTAAGAAAACTTTTATGATTTAATTAGAAATGTCTAGTTTTCTGATTTTTTCCCGTGCTTGTAGTAAAAGACGATATAACTTGCCTAATTTCATAGTTCTAGGTTCAACGGAAAGTAAACCCTATGAATTTTAATTCCCTTGAGAGTGTCGAAGTGATCGTTTTTGCGGCATAAATGGCCTTACATTCTTTAACGTTCATTTTGAAATTTGATTTAATTTCATATCAATACCTAGTTTCCGAGTTTTTCCTGAAATTCAGTTCCCGAAACTATATTTTTATGATTTAATTACAAATTATAGTTTTTAGATTTTTTCCCGTAGGTATTCTTAGTAAAAGACGATATTACTTGTCAACTTTCATAGATATAGGTCAACGGTAACTACCCTATGAATTTTGTTACCCTTGCGAGTGTAGAAATCTACGTTTTTGCGACATAAACGGTCCTATATTTTTTACGTTAATTTACAAGTTTGATTTTGTTACCCCTTCAACAGACTGTTGAACTGGGGCCCCATTCTGCTAATGCTTAGTCACAATGGTATTCCAGTGGTGTTTCAATGGTAGTGCTGTTTTACACAGTTCTTGTTACCACCACTGAGAGACGATTATGACAAAAAAATTGCAGAATTGACCCCCTGAATATATGGTTTTAATTTCTACTCGATACGTCCACGCGTTCTCGAGATTAACGAGGACAGACGGACGGACTGATGGACGGACAGACGGAAAACAAAGTGATCCGATAAGGGTTCCTTTTTTTTAGAGGTTCGGAACCCTAAAAAGTATCCACTGAGAATCAAACCCACGACGACATTTTAAAGTAGGTAGGTAAGTACTTCTAAGCATTGTTTTGATACAAAGTATAACATAATTGTGTAGGTATAACTATCATTCTAAGGTCGTCTGACTGAAATCATAGGGAAGATACACAGAAATCTCAGAATATCCTATCCTCCAGATGACTAGAGAACGCTCGAGACTTGCGTTGCGACATATACTGGTTACCAACGTTAAATCCAAAGATGGTGTAATAATACCAACGTACGCTAAACTAAATCCATGAACCGCAATGGCTATAAATTTTCTATGTATTTTGTAGCGTATAAAATGTAATAAGTATGACTATGAAATACTATGAATTATGGTGATTGCTAGTTGTTTACGCAGAAAGCCCCAACGATAATCGACGGGTAGACTCGGTCGGTGAAGATGGCCACAGAGCGGTTACGGTTAGTTACCTCACATTGCCGACTTTGGGTCTGGGGTGCGATTGAGTAAGGTTCATTTGAAAGTTGTTCATATCGTATTCAATCGACTGCAATTTGTACGGAATGACATTTAATATTGATACAATATGAATTGTCAAATGAATACGTTTGATTTTGTAATTTTTGCATTTTTCAATGCTATTTTTATACTTATGGTAAATTTTAAATAGAAAAATATTGGAAAAAATTAACTCTGCCACAAGTGAATTCTCAGGCTGGAAACGAACCAGCGACCTTTGGAAATCCGGTCCAATGCTCTAACCGCTGAGCTACCGAGACTTGCGAACCACCGTCGAAATTCTCCAATACTTTTATATTTTTAATACGCTGTAGGCCAGCGTTGTTACATCAATGCTAGGAAATATCCTTGCATTCGAAAGAAACATCTTTTCAGGTGTTTAACGATCGATTAAGATGCAACTGCCAATAATTTATGATTTTGTAATTTTTGCATTTTTCAATGCTATTTTTATACTTATGGTAAATTTTAAATAGAAAAATATTGGAAAAAATTAACTCGGCCACAAGTGAATTCCAGCCTGAGAATTCACTTGTGGCCGAGTTAATTTTTTCCAATATTTTTCTATTTAAAATTTACCATAAATGAATACGTTTGACTTTACGCAATCGCCTAGCGTCTAGGATAATCAAAAGTTAATTAGATCGAAAGCTTATAATTCTCCACCGCCACCGCCACTTCATCGATGAGCTATTTCGATGATCTCCACCATGGTAGAGTGATCCGACTCGAAGGATCAAATGATAAAAGGTGTAGTGACACGGTCGTGTGGAAAAATGAGCTGAAAATGTTTATGGAAATCCAAGAAAACCTACATTTTCGAATAGTCAAGATTAGGAAAGGGGATTAGGGTGTCAGCGGTTTTGAAAGTCTTAATTTTCAGTTATTTTGAAACTATCAGTCAGTACCAAAATGGTAATAATTATTGTACGGTAATGGTAAATTATAGTATTAATATTACAAAGTTGTGACTAAAATCTCAATAGCAGCAAGTGTTAAAGTCAATATATCTTTTTTGAGGTTAACATGTTCGGTCGGTTTTTTGTCTTGCTTCTTTGAATCGAAAACTGCAGACCCACCACAACTACGATTTAGACTGTGACTACGACTACGAGCTCATAAATTGTGTTGCGCGGATGTCGAAAGAAAGTGAGCGCAACGCGCAACCGCTGCTGGCTGTGCTACGATTGTGGATCTTACTCCTCGGCCACCTCGGCACTGTTGCGGTCGACTCGGCTCAACAGCGTACGAGCATCGCGTTCGCGCGCCTAAATAAAAATAAAACGTGTTCTTTTTCTAAATTAAAAAGAAATGATTAGAGTTTTTTTTTCTGAAAACAGAATAAATAAATGAGGATCTTATCCTAGTGAAACGTGATCTCTTTGTCAACATGGATTTGCTGGCTGAAGGAGACACCGGGGTCCGAATCTTAACGGCTCGTCACATTAGTGATAAAACTTTTCAAGAAACGGATAATGCTATAAATACGACACTTTTGTGCCACAATTATAGTTTACAACCTGATTTCGCATCATATTTGGCAGGTGAGTTTTCTTTAACAATATTTCCTTAATATTGAAAGTTATTATTCTTTAAATTAGTATACGTGGTCAGTACGGAAACAGAGGCTGTCGGGTCAAGGGCGGCAGGCAACTTTCTCGTCGCGTCCGGTCTCACTTGGTTACCAAATATCCTTGCAAGACAAAAAAATCTATAAGAGAACAAGAATTGAAGTAGCTCCAATCTCCAAACTAGGTTTTTAAAATTTATTTAATGCGTAGTGGTTGCCCTTTGAGTCAATGAAAGCTATAAAGAAATAACGATATTGCATAATATCCTAAATAAGTAGGTAGGGGATAGTATTTTTATATTTTGAAAATCTTAAATAGCAACGAGAGATCAAAACTTGTAAACTACCGCAATCGAGTGAAATTAATGCATGTTTACCCGGTATCAGGTTCGATTCCCTGAAGGAGATTATGAAATTGACCTTTTCTAGACTCTCTTCGGTCAGGGTAATGGCAAACTTACCTTCCTTGTTGATGATTTCCATAATAATTTAGATTGATTGATATTACAAATCAATTTTGGATTGGATTATTGGCTTGGTTAAATGAGAGTGACTCATAAAATAGTTCAATATTTTATTATAGAACCTTCCACATACTTTTTATAAGTTATCGAGTTTTCGTCCACAAAAACTCGATAACTTATGAAAAGAAAAATTAGATTTACATACTCATATATTTTTTAATTTTTATTACATCTGTGTAATATCATAAGTTTTGAAAGCAAAAATAATTTTTCGATTACCTAAATTCCTCTTCAAATTGACAGTGAAGTCGTAAAGCGGTAAAATTTTAAAACCTGTTGGTTGAACTCGCTAATATCTAGAATTTTATTATCCATCGTATTTGTAAAATATGATTTCCATTTGATAATTCAATCTCAGCTTTATTAAGTCTGCCTATTAAAAAAGAAAATCCAACAGAACACGTTTGCAAACAAGACTAGTTTTAAATTAAATAAGAAAGGACCTTGTAGACTAGACACACCTGTGGGATTAAGTAAAGAAAGAACCGTAAACGACTTTAATTTTCGTGAAAATCAGTTAATATTTGTAATGTAATGATAGCAATATTCTATAAATCTTATAATATTAGAATTCTATCATTCTTTGAGACAATAGGACTAGAAAGGTGAATCAGAATCTTCAAATCTAGATCAAGAACAAGCTTAACTGTCATCTGAAAAGCGTTAAATTAATTTCAGTTTCATCAACACGCAAATATATTTACTATGAAAATATTTTTTTAATAAAAAAGGCGCTGACTGCCTACTCAGGTTTCCGCGTGGATTAGCGTTGTTGCGTTCCTCAAAGAAGTTTTCAAAGCCAGTAGATTAAGTATATATTCTGTGCCAGTAAGTAAGATTTAAAGAAATTAATAAACCATTCAATAGCGAGATACTTACTGGCGAATGTACTTATAACATAATTTACATTTGAAGTTAGAATAATAACGAGATTATTCTACGAAAAAAATGTTTAGTGACATCAACGAAGCTCCGATTCAAAATTCTGACGATTTGGACTTGACGCAAGATCAGCGGTGGCTTTTTGAATATGTAAGGTATCCTGCCATTATATTAATCTGATCTGTTTCATTAAATCCCAAAACCCCCGCATGGGCTCCCCTACCTGTTACATCGCGGAGTAGGTTTTTAAAAGAAATTTAATTATTTATTTTATTCTATCCTATGAATAAGTAGTATTTTGTACTAATGTTGTATGTGAATGAACAGCAACTGTACAGAGTGCTGAGTATGAGTTTCCTCCTTGCTTACGCTGAAGTTTGCGAATAGAGTTTAATTCTCAACCTTACTCCTATTGCATTAAGGCTATCGGTCAAACTTACTCTTACGCGATGGTAACGTTTGGACTAAGCCCTAAGACTAAGACTAAGCCCTCTGTACCGTCAATAATACCTTAAGCTCGGCAGTTGTACTACCAAAATCATAATTCTGCGTATGAGATAAGGGCTCTCAAGGTCAATATGTTCTGTTGCCTACTGTACATTCTTGTACGTCTGCCATCTGTTGGGTATATTTATGGTTCGATAGTCTGTCGACACGCCCCATCTTAACGGACAGGCATACGGAAGACACAATTATTCAGATAATAATAGATGTCTCATAGAAAACGTTTTTCTTTGATCAGCGTTTTTAATCCGTTTTCATCCAAATATTACGTTTTATTGTTATTTTATCGGTTATGACGATATAATCTAGGCCTACATCCGCCATCCAAGACTAAAGATGCCACCGTGTCGATGATGATGATGATGACGGTATAATACGTAAGTAGGTAGGTATACCTACTAGATTTTCTGAATAATTCATTTAAACTAGATTTAAATCAGGTATAAACAATTGGAATTACAGGCGTTTAAATTCAAATTAGACAATAATCCTGATGACAGGACACCATTCCACTATTACCTTGTACAATTTTCTATTAGGTACAACAAATAGCAAATTGTACAAGATTCCTGAATGTATCTTAATTGAATTCGGTATTAATTATTAGGTACGTGGTCCAGTATTTCTTGTTTATTATCTCGCACCTCCCCTTCATCCTCTATAGCCAGACTGAACTGTAACTCAATAATACGCACTAACAAATGCTTTGATCGACATCAAAATACTCAGTCCGTGATCAATTCCTATAGGATATTGTTAATTATAGATTGATTCTTTTTTAAACCTACTGCAAAATTACGTCACCCACCCAAAATAAACGAAGAATCCAAAATCGGCTAAGTTGCAACTATAAAGATTGTGATATGAGTAAAGGAAGTAAGAGAATAATGTCTTTCATACATACTTAGCAAATGGATAGAAATGATCTATGCAAAAAAGGCGGTAATGGTTGCCCTCGGCCGGCCTCGACGCGCTTGTTTGATGTGTTTTTGCCCTAAGGTAATATAATAATATTTGTTTGTCGTTGAGGCAGGCAGTTACTTCCTTTCCCCCATTAACGATTTCGTCTGGCCAGGAAGGGAGAGAGTAAAATCCCTATCGTGCACGAACATATAGGAACATTAATAAATTCGCAGTAAAATTCTATTGTTGGCAAGTTCCCAAATGATATGAGAGGTTTTTCAGTTGATTTTCAAAACAAGAAGGAAATAGTAGTAATAATCGCATTGAAGAATACAAAATTAGATTTAAAAAGAGATTAAAAAAAAAATGTTATTGAGCTATAGATACCTAGATTCTAGCTAAACGCAGGATTGTGCTTGAAATTCGGTTTGGACTACAATACGGGCCTCTTGCAAGCAAGGAGTTTTGCTGAATTTCTGAATGAGCCATTTCGACAGTATTTTTTTTTGTATAGTTACACTCTTCAACGCATTATTGTTTTATTTTTAAGTTCATAATTTTTTTTAGCGTATATTAATTAGGTATTATTTTTGGGACACCCCACCCTGTTTCGTGGACGTATATGGTTTCGGCAAAACATGACACCTCTTTAATAATTCGACTGATAACTTGTTAACAAAGAAATATTTGATTCACCAACAGGCCGGCCCGCTTTCGAAGTTTCTTTCTTCGAAGGTCCTCGAAAATTTGTGAACCTTTGTGAAGACTCTACTAGTTTTTAGTTTTCTCTTTTCTTAATAATAAAAAAAACGTGTGGCCATTGACTTATATATTACTAGCGTAAGGACCCGGCCAACGGCGCTAAACAGCGTGCCAAATCGTTGGCCCTAAAATATCAGTTTAGGGCCAACGGCGATGCAGTTGTCTACGGGAGACTGAAGTTGAAAGACGTTAGCTGTCAATTCATAAAAATGCCGAATTTGTGTAGTAAAATGGTGCAAAAATTATGACCCCATAGTTAACAAGTTCTATGGAATATCGTATCATCCGTAAATAGCTTTACATTATTTGTATTGCATCTCTAACAATTTTATTTAAACGCTATTAACTTTTACAAGAATTTTTCGTAGACAGACTTAACCCTAGAGTGGTCGCGTACTAAAATTACCTGATTGGTCGCGAGGAATATAGTTGTCTGCCAAATATAAATGATAATAGAAAAAAATATGTTATTCTACCGGACGATAATAATGTCATAATATTGACTGTTACGTACGTAAGTAAATAAGTAAATAAAAATAAGTACTGAATTCAGAAAGTATAAAAGTTTGAGTAACGTGACCCGCCGTTTCCACTACCGAAACATTTTCAAGAATCCTTTCAAGAATATGATTTAAACGTTTAGTGCGACAACTGAGAGAATGCAATATTTGTCAGCTTCTATCGAGAGCTATTGCTTGGTTATCCTATTAGCAGCCGCACTTTATTTTACAACATGTTCTAAATGTTCTCGCTACTGGGCTCGCGTAGACATTACATACATCCCAGTCCAGTCCAGCGGTGACTTGCTGTCCAGATGAGACTACTGCCCAATCTTGTCTACACGTATTCAGTTACTGGGTCCGAAATTCTGTAAAACTAAGTCCAGTCACTGCCATCGTGTAAATTACGCATTAACTTTAAAGAGTATTTAAGAAGTCGCGCGCTTTGTATCTACAATTATAGGTTGATTTCGAGGAATAAACATCTTTAGAATATTATAAACATCACAGATTAGCACTATAAAATGTTTTCGATTGATAGTATTTGAAGTTATTTTCCTTATTTATTATTTTCCCGTATGAACAGTAATGCAAAAAAAACATATCTTGTGATGTTATTTTACCGGGATCAGCAAATATATAATCCCTGCCACCACTGGCAGGGTTAATGGCAGAAGATCAAAGCACTAGAGATGGGACATTATTATGAACAATTCATAAAAACTGAATGCATGAATCATTAGCCTAGTATGAAATGAGACGGTTCAAAATTCCCTTGACAAGCAGCTGGCATAATAATAAGAGTAATCAAAGGTGAAGATTCAAAATCCGAATGTCCTCACGTAAGTATTAATACTCTAAAGCTAGCCAACTTTTTATATAAATTTTTAAAATATTAATGTTTTACTATAAATAAATAAATATTTATTACACTCACACCAATTAACCTAGCCCCAAAGTAAGTACGGCAAGGCTTGTGTTATGGGATACTAAGGTAACGGATATAAATTCATATAATTATAAATATATTTATAAATATTTATGTGTCCTCCATGACTCAGGTACAAATGCTCGTATTCACCATACAGTTATTTGCCCCTACCGGTATTCGAACTCAGGACCCCACAGGTAGGCGACACCTTGAAACCAGTGTATGTACCGGTCGTCATGAAACGAACGTATTCTTGACATAACGACAGCGCAAACACTTGTGTAGGCTGTCATTGTCAAAGGAACTAAAGCCAAGGGAACTAAGACCAAAATGTAACGAAACTATGAAAACTCAGTCGCTCTCACTGATTACCAGGTGCCGCTAGTTTTTATAGGAATACTTGCATAGCGTCAAAGAGTAACTTTTTTTCAATCGCTCCCACCGTTGTACAAATGGCGCTAGTTTCTATGGAAATATTTTCATATCAAAAGAGCCAATAGAGTAAAACTTAAAGTATGTTTTGTGATGCTACGATAAACATATTGTGAAAAATCGGCTAGAGTTAGAGGATTTTTTCAACTCATACGAGTTAAATTTTTTTACATTCATTTTTTTCATTTACTTTGTACCAGCTGCATTTTAGTGAAGTATTTCTATGGAGTTCCATAGTTAATTAACTCAAAGAACGGTAGTAAAGCGAAGATAAAGGTAGGTTACGAACGCCGCGTATAGAAGCGAGACAATTGCACGGGTTACGGTGTTATTACCTACATCTAATATGCATCAAAGTTGTTGTTATTCGTTAAAATGCACTTGCTTGAATACAAAATATTGAGAAATTACTCAATAGTCCCTTTATGAGATCATAATATTCTTTATAAAATAAAAATATTTTTCGTTTATTTCTTTATAAAAAAATGCAGTGTGGTCAAATTGGGGAGAAAAGATAAATTTAAGTTGAAACAAGCGTGTTTCATTTTGTATTAGTTAAACAATATTAGAAAATTTTAAATTAGTACTAGCTCTCCAAATAAACTAGATAAATGATAGATAGGATAGCTCCAATTGAACGAAATCGTTCACTTCTGTAATCTTTTTGCCCACCTCTGAAACACCTATGCGATGCAAGAAGTACGAGTGAGTTGCTCACAGATGGCTCTGACTTTACTGGTATGAAATAGTTTTATGTCAAATGTTCAGATGGGCGCATCCTTCCTTTTGAAATCATTGCGTGTGGCACTCGTTGACAATTTGACAATTTTGTTATTCACAATCGTAACTAAGCAACCAAAATCTATGACACGGAGTGGGGGGTGTTAGGTTTTTTCGTTACGGAATTTCTTGATACGGTCGCCGCGCTCAAAGCCCGCGATAAAAACTATGCAATAGCTTAAAAATTAAATAACAATTAAATTAAAAATATCAAATCAATAATAATTTGTGCCATAGTAAATTGTCTAACCGTATCCGAACGAAAATAAATGAACTTTTCGAGGGTAGATTTATAAGTAGCCAGTCATCCCGTGACCACGGCAGCTGTAAAGGTGCTGAAACGTCGGTAAAATAAAAAAACCCCTAAAAAACCTAAAAGTACGGACAATAGTTCTTGGAAATATAGCGCGTTTGATATCCGTAAAATTGTTTATTTCAATGAACAGTGCGCGCCAAAACATAAGAGGTTTTTGCGTAAAGCTTACGACCACTCATAAGCTCATAACATGGTTGTTGAAGTGAGTAATTTCATTTGCCAATCTGCCTGATGGATGTTTCGGCATGTTTATCTAATGGAGTTAGCGTAATAGCATACAATGGAGTTGGCCTAATAGCTTACTTATAATTCCATTCTTTAATTTTGTAATGGCTTTGTGATCCGGTTTTCGATGTTTTGTAATGTCCGCTTTAGTTCACATTAGCCTTATACAAGGGAAGTTCAGTGCAAATAGTTATCAGAGGAAGAGAAAAGCATTAGCTAAAGTACCTACTTTAGCTAATGCTTTTCTCTAGTACGTTACTCTAGTAGTTAAGACTACCTAGTCTTCCTTGTAAATTATGCTAAACAAACAAAACATTTGTTAAACAAGAAAATATACTAGAAAATAGCAACTAGTCTCATGTCGAACCCGCATCCTTAGGAATCCATTGCATTGGGCCGGATTCCCAAGGATGCGGGTTTCGAATCCCGTCAGGGCGACATGAGACTAGTTGCTTTTTTCTACTATATTTTCTTGTTTAATATTTATCACACAAAAATAGCATTGTAAAATGCAAAATTAAAAATTTATAAATTAAAAAATTAAAAAAACATTTGTTCTTCTTGGAAAATCTCATAAGTCCTCTAATATTCAAGTCAGTCCGTCCAATACCTATTAAGCTTTTTTAAACATTTTATTTATTTCGTGGTTTCCCTTGGTTCCAGCTCTCCAGAAGTATGCTGTAGGTCTGTGGGTGTCGGGCTTCGCAATCCTGCTGACGATATGCGTTCTGTACATGCTGACCGTGCGAGCTGTCTGGAGACATTCTAGATGTTCTGCTCCTCACGCTGCCGTCGTGTTAGCAGTCTATCCTGTGAGTAAAATTGGATACGCTACAAATTATAACTTTTTAGTTTTGCATTTTACAATGCTATTTTTATGTGATAATTTTTAAAGAAGTACCTAAATATACTAGAAAAAAGCAACTTGTCTCATGTCGCCCTGACGACGGGACTCAAACCTTGGGATTCCGGCCCAATACACTGACCAATTATGCTACAGAGACCTAATGAGAACACATTGAAATTCTCTAGTATATTCACTTTTTCTACGGTGTTGGCCACCGTCGTTTCATCAATGAGAGAAATATCCTCGCATTCGAAAGAATTCTCTTTACAGATGTATGATTACACTCGATATGAGACAGGTTACTTTTTTCTAGTATATTTACTTGTTTCAATATTATCACGCTCCAAGTTTTTGGGGGTAGCAAAATTATGCAGTATTATAATGACCATCATTTATCTAACGTACACTTTAAGTAAAGTATATACTTTAAGACTCGTCGGTTGCTTCCGAGTCTTATAATTTCTTCAATCATTATAGTGTCTTGAAAAAATTGGTCGGATAACAAATAGACTTCATCATGTCGTTCTATTACCTTGCCTTTGGCGTTCAAAGCTCCCAGAATTTAGAATCTTATAATGATAAATGAAATGTTTTTAAAATCCGCATTGTCAAAATGTTATCTTTTGGATCTAATTTAAACTAAGTCTAATACATTAACCTACTCGATAATACCAAATCAACATAGCTAGTACCGAATAAATTAATGATGAAATGCAACGTAACCAAGAGTCTTATAACAACGCGGAAACGAGTGCAAAACCTTTCCCATATTCACAAGATTTACTACATTAAAGTTGTAGCGTACGATAAGCACCTCTTTTGACACCGGTTCGGTTGGTCTATGGTCCGTATGATGTTGATTGCAGGCCTTATTAAACGGAGGGTACTGTAGTTGCATAAGCCGCGCTGGTTTCGCAATATGCGCGCAGTCACCGCGCCAAGCCGTTGTATACCGAATTATTCGCTGTAGAGGCCCGATTGCTTCTTGGTTTTGCAATGTTTTGGTGTGGCACCGTTTAATACCTTTTTGTCACTTTGTTTGAGTTTTTTGACTTGGGAAAATTATTTGTTAAAGTGCTTTAAGGGTGGTAATTCCGTATCAGATGCTTGAATGGAATCAATAGATTTATAGTTTTTTAAAGTTACTAACAACATTTCAGGATATTTCATGTTTTGAATGGAAAAATACTCTGATCCCGTGAAATGTTTATGAGAAATAATTAGGACATTTATAACACTTTATTACTACAGTTGGTTTTAATAGGTTTTAATAGATAGATTTACAATCGCGGTAATTATTGTTCTAGGTAAAATTCGATGGCTAATTGATTTTAATTAACATGAAATGCTAATTAAGTATAGGCCTTGATTTGCCCATTTAATTTTGATCATTGTCTTCTTTGCAATTTTGATACCTTGCTATAGTGTACTTGACCGATTTTCAATTGCTTAGTATGCCAGAGCTAGGCGGTTTTGCGAAATCTTGAGCATGTTGAATTTCTGAGTGAGTGAAAAGTTTGCATTGTATTTGACTTCCAGTTGGAACTTGAGAATATTTAGTAAGTAGTTATTATCTATTGTTGAAGTAAAGATCTACTGGCCTAATTTTTCCTCATTTACTCCTTATTTTGATGATGGTTAGGTTAGGTGTTGAATACTATTCTAAGTGCATCTCGTATTCTGCTGGACTTCCACCTATCCTATACCTATTAAGTATTCTGTGCCTATACACATTGAAGTTAGCGTGCGTTAACGCGATCGATTAAGTAAGAAACTCAATGACCTATTGTTCCTTTATTTTTTTTCTTAGAAAAATGTTCCCACATTAACCATGCTATTTGTAATGAGTGTACCTATTGTTTTACCTACTTTTGTTATTATTGCCGTTATTATAGTTTTACTCTCACAGTGATCAACTAGGGAGGTTAGTTTGTGTATTCAGAATTCACCTACCGCAAATGTTTGTTTAGATAAATAGGATATTTAAAGATAAAAATGGTTGTTTACTATTGTGCTCTTGCTATAATAGGTAACATTAGGAAAGCCATAAGAATTTACCTTACAATCCGCTTCTTTAACATTGGCTGTTATCCCAATATTGAAATAATATTGAAGGTTGCAAGTAGGCTCTTCATTTGACAGTTGAAGCTCATAAAATTACCTTATATGGTCATTTAACTGTCAAATGAAGCCCAGTCCATATCCATGTTTTTTACGCGGTAGGGCCCCTGGACCTGGATGCGGGCAGCGGAGCCCCAATCGTGTGATCCTTGTTGAAGCAATGGGTGTAATGTCATGTAGCGGTGATGATGATAATACAAAAGATGATATGTAAAAAGAGAGCTATACATTGCGTATACATAGCGCCCTCGTTCACGATGTTATATTGATATTGCTCTAAAAGCTCAAACAGCAGCAGTCGTAAGGCCCCATACGAGTAGGTACGTGTACGAGTTGGTGACATAGAAGTGTGATATTCATAATTTTGGAAGTAATGGAGGACATTTGTTTCCGTAATTTTATCCTCTTGGGTACCATAAGTTAGTTAGTAATTTATGTTCGGTACATTTTTCTATTCACTGTAATATTTATCAATTAGTTTTACTCGTATCGCAGAGAAGTGTAAATTAAACCCTTCTACTCTATGGAAATGGGTCTCTAACGCCCAATTAACATCATTATTTTACTACTGAAAATTGTACACGCGTTGCACGCCATATTGATTAAAGGGCTAGGTCAACTGATAATTAGGATCAATGTCAGCGTTAAAAATATTTCAATATTATTTCACGATGTACCTACTTAACTATACCTTTATGATTTTAGCTTATTTCACGCATTATTTGTTTGGTCCCGTTCACCTAAACGAATGAACACCACTATCAGAGTAACTATGCACATATTCACGTGATTAATTTCAGGCAGATTATTAGGAAAGTCAATCGCAAAAATCTAGTTACTAAATTCAAGAATAAACTGAAATATTCGAATTGCGGTATCCGTAATTCAGTGTTGTACGTGCTGTACAGACGATGTACCCAGTATTGGTTTAGTTGTACTTTACGGTTAGTTTTCTATGACTGTTCTGGTGAAGATCGCGGGAAGCTGTTTGATGCAAACCGCGCAGGACCGATCGTCGTGAACTTTCTTGGGGGAGGCCTATACCTAGCAGTGAGTCTCATGGGTTGAGATGATGACGAGGTAGGTGATGGCAAGGTATAGGTAGATACGGTGCGGTACGGTAAAGTATAGTACCTAGAATGTTTCATGCGTATCACAGATCTTTAACGAGATAAACGGTAAAAGTGTACCTTCTACCAGTGCTCTCTTGCAGGAGCTCGTCAATAACATTTCCACATCACTAAATTTCGCTCGTGACGTCATCGTAGGTATGAAAAATTCGACAAGCTAGGTTCTCATACAGTTTGAAGCGCTCTTTTCGTCTATGTCGATATAGGTCTGTGGTTCGTATCTTCAAAACGAAGAAAATATTTTGTTTGCTTTCAGTTGGTAGCGGCGGCGGCATACTTAGCAACCATAGTGCCTCGAGCGACGCTGCTGTGTGAAGCCATCGCGCAACAGGCAGTCATGATCGCCATCTACCAGTTCTATTGCATGGTCGTCGCTGACTGCGGCGGTGCAGAGAGACTCGTCAGGTAGGCTATCATTTTAGATTTTCTTCCTATGGCACTTGGACTTTCATCCCCAAGAACTATTTTGAACCTAAGACATATAACTTATGAAATAAGAATAAGCGATAAGAAATCGTAGAATGCGCCAGCTGCTTGCATTCCAGTAAAGTAGTAAAAGCGTATCAACAGACAGGCCTTAGGTATTAGAAAGTTACTGTAGGCGAATGGGCTGATGGTAATATGGATGGTAAACCTGTCACTATAGTTTCCGGACAATATCTTAAGTCCAATCCAATGCCGGATTGCCATGGATGAGGTGTACTTAGCTATGAGAGCTAAATTGAGGAAGATCCTTGTTCAGTAGTGAACAATAGATTTCAAGAAGAAGCTACCTACGGGACATTCACTGGTTCGAAAGGAGCCAAATATTGAGGCGGGCTGGCTTTAAAGTATTTGTATGTGTTTTTTTTGTTCCTTAATTACTACTTATTTGGTCAGCAATTCAGCATCAGTAGTAGAATAAATAGTGGTAATCAAGGTCATAGTTTGTTAAAACACAGGATTTTTAAAGCTAGACGATCGATGATTATTTGAATAGGTCAGCATCTGTTTGTCCACTGTATGTAGTCATGTGTCTATATATATATTTTTTGTTCATCCAGCTACTTACCAAAGTATTGTTAATTTGCAGGCCAAAGTCCAAACTAGTTCTAAATATACGAATATGTAAATCTACTTTTAGCAGGACATTTACTTTTCATCTTAGACCCTCAAAGATACACCTACTATTCAAATTAGACATTCACCTGCATCGTTGCAACACTCATAGTTGAGCATGGCCTAGATTAGAAAAAGTGGTCAGAATTTAATCTACTTTGATCTTTCTATTCTATCAGAATGTTAGGAAATATGGAAAGTCTGGCTATGCTTTTGATTGGTGAGTGGAATTAAAAAAAAATTCAAATCTTTTTCGATTTAACTATAACTCGCCGCTCGCCGCTTGTCATCTGTTTTTAGTTTCTAGCTTTACTCGCTACTCGCTCATCACCGGCGGTCGGACAGCTGCCTAAAGTTATGAGAAGTGTAGTTAGTAGTGTAGGTATCTTACTCTTTTTCTTCAGTGGTATTCACGTTGTATGTCTTAAATCTATTGAATTTTCCGACACGTCAATAAAATATCCTTTATATATTATATAAAGAACTTCTTCCACTACTTCCTCGATACCCCATCAGTACGAACTGATGGGGTTTCGAGGAAGTGTGAATATTTACGAGGAATACCTATGTACTTACTTATTTGCAGACGGGCGGGTGATTGTCAGCTGGAGACGAGAGTTCTGCCATGTTGTTGTTGGCCCTGTTGCTTTATACCGAGACCACAGTTAGAAAAGTAAGTAGCCACGGTGTGTAACAATAATACAAAGGTACTGTTTTTTTTTTACATATTGGTTGATCGCCCAAAATTTCTCAGTAAACATCTTACTGAGAAATTTTGGGCGATTAACCTGATGATGACGAAGTAGAAATGCATATTGATAGTATCATAATTTATAGATTAGAAATAGGATTCGGTCAACAAACAATTTCAAACTGGGCAGGACAGTCTGAAATTCTTGTTACTTATTGTCACATTTCGATTTCTTTTCTTTTTCCAACCACCTTCACTCCTTCAATTGATCGTACACACCTTTGTTGCTCAACCACTGTCACACCCACCGCTGAACAGTTGCCAGACGCCCGCTTATTTGATAGTGATACTATCGCACACTAACTAGAGGGTTTTCGTTCCTCTATAAATTGCAAAGATGTTTCCGTAGCTAGCTCTCTGTCCATTACCTTTGAGTGCACCTCGCACTAGGAATACCTCCTTATAGTGGTGGCCACATAATTAACGACACTAGTCGATTTTCATACAAACGAGGGTAACTTGGAGCCTTGGTTCTCTACCAGAGATTGACCGAGCTATGATCTGATAATGGCCATCCAGGGAGTGAATGGAGGAGAGTTACCTCGTTTGTGTGAAAATCGATTTGTGTCGCTAATTATCTGACCACCACTGTATATTCCTGTGAGTTAATAGTGCGGGATGTGTTACGAATTGTAATAACGTCACTTAAATTAATGGGATATTTATCATTTTCAACAATTTAGGCCGCACCTCTATTAATTGTGTCAGAGAATAATATTGCGTGAGGGAGCGGCGCCTAAATCATTTCATTACCACAGAACAGAAAAAAAAGAGGTATAAGGTCATTTCATTACTGTACCATTTTACGTTTATAATTATTCAATAATCGGGTAATAGTATATGGCACTGCTGAAGCAAATATTTGTGCATAATGGCACGCATACGATTGAAACACGAATCAAAGTTTGCTTGCGTAATTACTAAGTAACTACTTTTGTTTGCCTCCATAATAATTTTATTTTTATTTCCAGACGGAACTTAGTGCGAATACGGTACCTAGTTTTGCAGTTGCCTGTGATTCAAGCGCTCATTTACATAACCATCTTGGTTATATGGGCAGAGGACATGGTAAGATTGCTTACGAGTAGGTAAATAATTTTGAAGCTTGAATAAAATTGCTGATTATTTTTACTAGTTAATCTATAAAGATTTGCTAACGTTTATCCACAGTAAATAGCAATTTGGTCCTAAGTACTATAGTTCGTAACATAAAAACATTTAACAAACTTCATAATATGAGTAAAGAATAGAGAAACGAGGCCCGCCATTACCACATGATAATTACGAGCTGTCTTCAATTTCCATTCAGATTCTGTACACGAGAAGTGTAATGTTCTTCCAACCGTTGGTAGCGGCATCAATCCTGACGGGCATTTGGGGTATAATGATGTTGGTGCGTGCGGCCGAAGCGGGCGGATCGCGTCCTCGGCCGCGGCTGGTCGCGCTGCAACTGGCGCTGCTCATCGTGAAGCTGCAGGCGGGGCTGGTGCGCGCGCTGCCCGCGCTCGTGCCCGTGCCCTGCCTCATGCCGCTGCAGCCCGCCGTGTTCGTCAGCCGTGAGTATCTGTGTGATGCTGCTTCTATTAGCGAGGCTGCAGGCGAGGCTGGTGTGTTCGTCATCCGTGAGTGTCTGTGTGATGCTGCTTCCATTAGCGAGGCTGCGGGCGAGGCTGGTGTGTTCGTCAGCCATGAGTGTCCTTGTGATGCCGCCTCTGCTCGCGAGGCTGCAGGCGGGGCTGGTGTGTTCGTCAGCCGTGAGTGTCCGTGTGATGCCGCCGCTGGTCATGAATGGTTGGTGGAGAACTTTTCAACTCACTGTACAATATCAATGGTACAATTGGCCCTGGTGGTGGTCATCATTGCAGACACTTATCGAGATAGACGGTAAAAGTGTACTTACCTTAAGTGCCAATAGTTTGATCCATGGTCAAAGTTTTCCGACCTAAGTCAGTCCGCTTGAGACCATTGCCATGAAAACACGCTTCACTCAGAAACGAAAATGGTTAATTGTGCAGTGCTGTCTTGCAAGAGCTTGTACAATTCCACTTCACTAAATCTCGCTCGTGAAGTCATCGTAGGTACGAAAAATTTGACACGCTAGGTTCTCATACAGTTTGAAGCGTTCTTTTCGTCTATCTTGATATAGGTCTGTG
The DNA here is from genome assembly GCA_910589605.1 of Chrysoteuchia culmella. Lineage (NCBI taxonomy): Eukaryota > Metazoa > Arthropoda > Insecta > Lepidoptera > Crambidae > Chrysoteuchia > Chrysoteuchia culmella. Next base: position 5,241,950 of record OU342657.1, read on the forward strand.
GTCATAATCATTTCCTAAGTAATAAAGATCTTGTACCCGAGTCAGTGAGTTGGCGAGAAACAAATTTTATAAACATTATCAAATTTTTAAAACATCAGAGATTACAGTAGTCTCTTTGGTTCTTAAAAAACATGGACAACACTTAAAGTGCCGTCTACTTACCTAAAACAGTGCTATTAAATATTCACTCAATTGCCAAGGCGCCTGCACAGGACTTATTTTACATCTTTATTTTCAGTACTGCAGAATAGCGTCACCCTAGTGGAGATGCTTCTGCTATCGGTGCTGGCATGGCGGCTGTACAGCACTCCCTCCACCAAGTCGGTGGACAAGGTCCAACACGCGGTCATCGCTACGGTAGAGGACAACAGTCTTGACGTCAAGACTTTAGAGGGAGACGTTAGATCGTATAAGTTTAAGAACGATATGTAAATCATCTCTGATATTGATATGTGGCAAACACAGCACACAGGAAAGAAGTTAGAAGTAAGTTGGAGGACTCTCTTTTACGCGAAAACCAAAAGCAGTCCTAATGTGTTAAATTTTTAATGTCTCACAGTTCACACTCATTTCATTTATAACAATTTGTACGTGTTTACGAGGTGAATCCAAAGGCAGGCGTTACATGTTTCTCCTAACATTTTTCTTGTATTGTAAGTGGCAACTGCAGGAATGAAGTTGGAAATTTAGGGAAATTGAATTCTCACACACTTGGCTACTATATTCGCTAGTTTGGAGGTTCAAAAGTAATAAAAGAGACGATATTTGAAACTTATTTTGTTGTACCTTATCGTTTGAATGTATATATTCACGCCAACACTGAACAGTAGATGACTGTCATCATGGTAAAAGAGTCCAAGTGTTTATGCGTCAATTATACTAAGGCACAATAAAAATTACTGTATCTACCAAATTTTTTGGGTAGGTATGTATTCATGTTATTTTTCTCTTATTTTGTGATAGATGCGATTCGCATGAGCACAGTGTTGTAAATGTGTTATTATTATTAAGCTTTAATAATACCATGACGAATAGACATTATGTCGCTGGCGATCTTGATGTACCTGATTTGAATAATGTTAAAAAATAAACGATGAAATAGAATGAAATGTTTTTTAATAACTGACATTTAAAACCAATAATAAATTTTTAATGCATTGATATATAGTAGATAGACACAATTTTAAAATAATTTTACAAAAAATCAAAATCTATGTCACATCACATGTAAGTTTATTCAACTGAAGGCTCGCCTTCTTCTTCACCCTCATTTTTATCTTCAATATCTTCAGACGGTGTGCCTGCACGAGAATTTTCTGAGCCGTAAATATTGTGAAGCTCTTCTAACTTATAATGGATTTTGACCCCTTTTGATGTAGTTTTATTCACTTTATTTACCAAAGATTTAGTTTGTTCCTCTAATCTTTTCAAGCGTAGATCTCTTGCAGCAAATCTTGCTTCATGGTCAACTTCACTGGAGGTCGACGGTTCGGCTTCATCAGTATTTGATGATAGGCTCGCTTTAGAATCTTCATCTTCCGATTTATATTCTGTGTCATTAGTGTTCACGTTAGGTGTAAGTGAGTTTAATTTATGATTCAAATTCTCGCCAATTTGTAGTGTATTGTTTATACTATTCAATACTTCAGAACACCCACTTTCCAATTCTTGAAACCTTTTATCTCTTTTAGCAAGTCTTTCATCTTGTTTTTTAATACTATCCAAGATTGCTTTGAAATCAGTTGGTAGTTCAGTTTCTTCTTTACATTCGTTAAATTTTTCCGCGCCTGTTGATATCGTACTTGTGTCCACATTGTCGATATTTTCTTTGTTTTCTAGTTTCAGTTCTTCATCTGACGTTAGACACTGAGGTGACCTTTCTGATTCACCGACTTGTGTAACTGCACTCATATTTTCAACATCTGTCCTAGTTGAAGGATGACTTAACATTTTGCCCAATGAGTCGTTAATCTCTTCACTAAATTTGACACTATGTTGTACTTTTTGTAGCAAAGAAGAACTACTTTGCTCTGACTCATCAACTTTTTCATCTTTTTGTGACAGTCTTTCGTTTTGTAGCCTTACATTTTTGTCAATTTCTTTAGGATCAGTGAAGTTTTCGGATACAACATCTATAGTTGTTGGACTATGATCAGAGTTTGTGTTATTATCTATATTATTTGGAAATGAATCTGTTAATGATGTGCTTTCAATATTTTGGACTGTACTTGTATGTTCAATACAGGGGTCACCATTAATATCACCAATCTCGTCTTCGGTTTCTTCACACACAAGCTCATTCCTTGAAATATTTTCGCTATGACTATCGTCATGCGTATCTAAAGGCAAATCTGCAACATCTAACATGTCACTAGCAGGATCTTCTCTCTCTGCTGCTAAATTAAAATCTGTGCTTGAGTCTAAGATGGTTTCAAAAGACTTCTTTAGCTTTTTCTTACATCTTACCGGTGATTCTGTGACATATTCGCTTTCATCATTAGATTCAGACGAATCATCAGAAGGTCTTTCGTCACTATAACCACTTTCTCCAGAATTATTAAACGAAGGAGATCCTAATTTAGTCTTTCGGCTTGTGAATTCAGCTCTCAATGTTTTCCAGTCTCTTTCTGACTGTGTATTTTTTTCTCTTGCTTGTTCCCACTTTTCTCTACAATATTCGAGCTCTTCTTTAAGCTCATTTAGTAATTTCCTCTTTTGCTGTAATTCATATTTGAGGATTTTTTCATGGGTATGCAATTGGTGATGATGTCTTCGTAACCTTCCTACAACATGCCATGTTTTTCCCAGTTCAGTAGTTACTAGGCATAATCTTCGTTCTTGTTCTTCTAAACGAGTTTCAAGGTGAGAATTCAGTTGTTTCATGCGGTTCACCTCTTTTATGAGCGCCAGTTTTTCTATGATTAAATCCTGAAACCGCAAGAAAATGTTAAACAAGCATATAAGTATTTATTTATACACTTACAATATGACGTGACACGTAACCAGTCAAAAACTTTCGATTGTTTTCTTTGCGTTTCCGAAAACCACATTGGCTCTGTACCAAAATATGTTACTGATGTATTTTTTATGTGCAATGGAAATAATTATCATGTTCATGAGTATTTATTTTTGAACGTGAGTCACGATTTATCGGTTTAGCATTTTGTTTACAATGAACAAATGTGATGAAAGTGTAGAATATTTGGTGGAATAAAATTAAATCATGACTTACTTTTAATCTGATGTAAGTCTGGCTGACACTTGGCACTAGTACAGGTCCTGACTTGGTTTCCACAGATTTATAGCATGTGGTCACTTTCTCTGTAGAAGTTTCTGCCACATTTTGATGACTCAGTAGTTCCGTAAGTACTCTCCAAACCTTCGGTAGGTTCTGGACTATTTCTTCAGGAGTTGTTGTTGATGAACTGTTAACTTTATCTGAAATCATAAACATGAATAAAGTAGGGCGGATAGACATTCATACATAATAAGTATATTGTAGGTTATACAACTTATATTTTATATATTACTGCTTGGAAATTTACTCGGCGAAATTACCGTCTTGACTTTAAAACCTCCAAAACCTTTCACCGTAGTTATAAAGTTTCGTGGAATATTGAATACATACCTTTATTATCATCATGCACATCCTGTTCCTGTGATATATAATTTTCATCTTGGAGGGGCTCTGCATTCTTAATTTCTTCGCTCTCTTCAACTTGATTAACAATTTCAAGAAGAAGTTTTGGTAAAGCTGTAGACGCCTCTGAATCATTTTCACGTTCAGCCATTTGAGTGAGAATACCGTGATTTTCTTCAAGACGATGAACCAACTTGTCCAAGTCCTTTTTGGTCTTGTATCCAAGTAGCACTTCCGAAAAAAGCTGAAACGGTTAAAATATTTTCATTGAGAAAAATGCAATACACACGACACACCACAATACCAGTTAGTGCCTATATGAATATTTCCTTTGAACTCGTAACTAATGTAGATACGTAACAGATAGTTACCAATTTATGAATTTCGACTAAAATTTTTATTTTTACCGCGATCATACTTGTTTATAGTTCTTTCATTTAATCAAGTTTGAGTTTTTAGTAATAGTTTCACATATAATATCATTGGATAGTTTAGTATCGGTATTATGAATATTATCCACAATTAGCGTTGTTCTGTATTAAAAATAAAATTCTAGTAAGAAAATGTTTTATTACCTTGTTGACGACGGACATTTCTGCTTTTAACACAAACGATTCATCTTTGCAAGTGCTGATTTGACTGTTCTTACTTTCAATTGTTTCAATTAATGCATCAACCTTATCTTCTAATTCTTTTACCGTATCAGACAACTTTTTTGATCTGTAAGATAATTAGTATTTTATTAGTTATATTGTGTTACTAATTAGCTAAGTAGCGTTGCTAGGGTCATATTGGACCTTGATTAAAGTGCTTACTTGGTAACTTCTGCTTGGTAGAGAACTTTTTGTTCTTCAAGCTCCCGAACTAAGCTTTGCCTCGTAACTTCGGCAAGTCGAGCTCTCTCTTCGTACAAACCGCGAAGGGTCCGTATGTTCTGCAGTTGTCGCTCGTATTCCTTCCTCAAGTCAGTAGACAGCATGCTGGCTTCTCTATCAGCGAGCGACTGTTCGATTTCTCCCAATTTATTTTTTAGCTGCCGAAATAGTAACTATGATTTTGTGGGCATTCTATTGACATCTACTTCTATTATTAGACAATCTGTAAAAATATTAGCAAGAAGCCAAGAAACGACCCTACCAAAGGTCCGGATGCTTAAATTATGTAAGGAAAGGAAATTATGTATAATTATTCGCGAATCGCAAGATACGAATGCTTATTACTTATAGGATTGTTGTTTATCTCTAATGTTTCTTTCTACTTTTTTCTTGTAATATTTACTACTTACAAGAATTGAATATTAACGATATTCCAATTTTTTATATAGTTTAAATCTGTATTTAAATAAAAGTTTGAACATTATAGCGTTTATTTAAATATAAACGAATGATAACAATCTCGATTTTGATAGTACAGTAGGTACTGTTTTTATTCAGAAACTTGGCACAAATGAACATTATTTTATGAAAAAAATCCTAGCCAGCTTATCTGGAAATCTTTTTAACTCAAATATGAAACATGTTCTAATTATGTTTTGTACTTAAGTCGAGTAAGTGCATGCATCGCTTATTACTTTTATGCATCCATTATGGGCTGAATGAAAACGAGGAAAAGATCCGCCTGACTAAGTGGTTTATGTAACATTATATAATTACAACACCAATAACTAGTTAAAAATTGATGTTATGTTTATGATGATACATTTTTAATAGAAAAATATTGGAAAAAAACAACTCGGCCAGAAGTGAATTCCCAGATGGGACTCGAACCCACGATTTTTTGGAAATCCTTACCAATGCTCTAATCACTGAGCTAACGAGACTTCGAATGTGTTCGGCTTTGATGTTATGTTTCGGTAGGCAGTCTTTATTAAAATTGATTCATATTTGGCCTAATGACAAAATCCAGTGCCAATAAAGTGTCGTGACGTATGCAAGTTCAGTGAGTCTCGTGCGGGTGCGGTCCCTGACCCAGCACGGCACATGTTTTTTTGACGGCCTTTTGCTACTTTCAGCTTCATACAATTACCTGTACAATTGTACATACAATCTAAAGAAGAACATAGGCTAAAAACAGCTTACCTCGTCAAGCTGTTGCTCGCGAAGCGCGATCATGGTCTTACTGACTGCTACAACTTCCTTCAGTGCACTTATTTGTTTCATTGATTCGATGTTCTGTGAATTCAGATCTGCGATATCAGAGTACGCTCTTTGCAAAGCGTTATTGGAGTCAACAAGATCTCTTCTTATTTTGTTATTGTTGGACTTCAGAGTTTCAAATTCTTCCCTCATTTGCACTATAGTGCTGCTAAGGTCAGAATTGTCATTGGCAGATGAATAGATTTCTGGGATTTCTATGTTATGTTTTTTCAAGAGCTCCCGTAGCTGCTTATTCGTTTCACATAGTTCAAGTCGTGATTTCTTTTCATTGCTCAGAGCCTTCTCTAACTCTAGTTTTTCAGATTTATGACGATCAAGAATCTGCCTTCTCTGTTCACGTTTTATAGACAGCTGTCTTCTGAACTCCAACATTTCGTCTTCTTTGCTCTGCGTTCGAGCTTCATCTTCGATAGCATCCAGATATTCATCAACGTTTTCATTGTCTTTTATATCACTGGAACCACTACTCATTGTTTCACTTTCACTCGATACTGTGCCGTGTACTGGCGTCGAATCACTACTGAGAACATTTCCCATTTTGGAATACTTTTATAAACCAGGCGCACTTTCATCCGCGCAAAATCGAATTTGAGGATGCGTAATTTTAAAATAGGTGACGGGCAATGTTTTATAAAGACAAAGAACTGTCGACTGCGGGATAAGCAGGAGTGTACCACGCAAGCCAGACGGTTCCCGAAATAGCTCCTTCGTCAGTTTGCGTGCGCCAGCTTATGTTCAATATCGCTGCGAGTGGAAGAACTATTCGACGAAACTCTGTCAATATTTTATTTTTATTCAGGCTATTTTTGATAATAGGTAAGATACCGTATGAAATATTTTTTTTGGAGGCAGAAAATGTTATTTGTAAATTATAACCACCATGAGGTACGGCCATCATGATAGTTTTGTGAGTTCCAGACGAATTTGATGTAGTTGAGTTCAAACGTAGGAAGTTAGACAAGTAGGTTGGTATTTATTTTAATAAAAAGTACATAGCTACTTTTGCGTACGGATCAGACAAATAATTTTATCTTTTTTGCTAAGAATATTTATACATATAGTTATTTCATAAATTATTCGACATACTTAATAGGTCGTATCGCTATTAGGTCTTTCCTAATACCTAGCACTAGCGTGCGTAGGCAATACGTAGTCATCGCATTAGCATAGGTAGGTACTACTTACCTATAAAAGTAGGGAGTCCACGATGCTAAAGGGGATTTACTCGAGCGTCATAGAGACCTATTGGGTTGCAAAGCTTAAAGATGATAAGAAGATAAAAATGTTAATAGAATGGTATACCTTTTCATCGGTGGGGAGAGTGAGGAGTTTACATTCAAATAATGTAAAAAAAAAATACTGTTGCATGGACATACTCGAGCGCGTCAGATATTGATAGCATCAATGTTCTACGTATTTTTAATAATGTAAAAAAAATACTAAATCATTGAACTCAATTAATTGAAAAGGTCAGGAAATAGCATGCAAATAAAAAGGTGTATGTTTTTTAAGTAGAATATTATATTGTATTTATAAAAAATGTTCATAATTTTTTTTTTTTATAATTAAACATAAAACAACATTTAAACATTAAAATAACAAAAACGTTGGAAAAACGTTGTAAATAATATCATGCCACGAATGAGTCTCTGTGATCAATTGTGATGGCGTCTTGGCAACAGGAACCAGAGTGAGGACGGAGTGAGAGAGTAATAGACAGAGAAAGAATGAGAGAGGAATTAATAGAAACGCGGAGAGGGGAATATAGGCATCACGCAGCTGCACCTAGGAATTTAAATCATAAGTATCAATGAATAATTAATTTAAAATCTATTGGAAGGGTTTAGAAGCTTCAATTTGTAGTCAAACTATTGTTCTACAAGGAGTAAATAAATAAAACGTAGAAATCTTTCAATAATTACTCAAATTTATTTATTTAATAGAAACAACAATTAGAATGTTATTATTTCAAACACAACTATAAACAGTCAACACATATAATGAACATAAATTGCCACTTAACAGACAACGTTAAGCTTAATTTCGACAAAAATAAACAGTAAGAAACTATACTACTAACTACTACAACTTGAGAACTCTCTGCTTGACTGCCCACACAAGACTGGCCCAAAATATGTGTCTTCTATCTCAGAGAGAGTCAAAAGAGTGGGGGTTCTCCCGCCAATAATTTCAACCAATCAGAAATCAGTATGAAAACAGCTTTGCTACAGTAGTGACGCCAACCGGTCAAATCCACCTTTTTAATGCAATATCAAAGATAAAGTAAACTAAAAGTAAACAATAATGTTATTATTATTTACATTTTAAATTGTTAATTTAATCAAGTAATAACAATTGTTAAATATTTGTATTTCAATATGATTTAAGAATTAACTGGAAATAAACAGAAGACTGAACAATTTTAGTCAAAAACACTTCTTTTTGGTTTTATACTGTTCTTACAATAACACTTTTAATATTTTGATTTGATAAACCAATAACGACAATTTCCATTAATATAATTAATTCAATACCAATTTTACACAACAATTATCAAATATCTATCAAATCGGAAATAACCAACGTAACGGTACGTATACACCAAAACCGATTTTGTCGGCCGATGACGGACAGAACTACTCGGACGAGTAACTCGGACTATATGTTAAAATGTACTCTGTGACTCGTACGAGCGTGTGCTTACACCGCGTCGACATTGTCGGATGTTGCCGGTCTTCTTTTGATTGTGGGGTTGAACAGAGTGTTAATGCGTTTTCAAAATGGAGGAATTTTAAGAAATGTATATTTAGAAAATTTATTCCCGAAAGTTTATACATACAAAACATTCTAATTAAGTATTTTTGTGATGAAGCCGTAAAAAAAAAACGATTTTTCGAGCGCTTACATTGCGAACGCTGGCTAAAACGTTTGACATAAATAAAAATAATGTACTACGGAATTCTATACATATAATAAAAAGGCCCACAAAAAAATCCGCGATAGCATATATCTATCTCATAAGCTTGACTCACAGTAACAATTTTTATATTTGAGTATTTAATTTTAAAACATTACTTTATTTGTAAAGCTAATTTCTCCTAATCAGTATTAATCCTTATCCAAATAAGTGTATTAGTTACCTTGGCCATTTAATTTAGATCAAAATTGTCCTTTACCTTATTTCCTTTAAATGAATACTTTAGAAGTTATTACAGTTTTAAAGGACCCCGTCGAAGCCGTGCCGGGTCGCTAGTTGTATATAAAGCCAAAAAAACCATCAACTTGCATTGTGTAGACGCCCGTGCTGGGCGAGAAATCCCAACAAGTTCGGACCCGGCGGCAGATCGGCCGTCATCGGGCCTCTACGGACGATGGCGGTTGTAGTAGTGTACACGCTCCCTTTATACTACACTAGAAAAGGGCCTGTTACTGCACTAAGTGCAGTAACATCTAGCAGCATTTATACTATCAATTAAACTAAAATAATTGCGTCCGAATACGCCATCTGTTGTCTGGCGTCGTGAAATGCAGAGAATAAAAAAATGAGTCCTACACAGACCCAGCTAGGTTCTTCGCTTATGTTCTTTGATATGTTTGATTTCATCGGCCGAACTCAGAAATGATGACGGGCGAGTAAAGATCGGCCGATAACGGTTTTGGTGTACGCGTGCCGTAAGAATAATCGTCTTGATCAAATAATCAAATCACGTCTTTTAAATGCCGGAAATGTTAAAATAATTATGCTTTGAACATATTTATTCTACAAATCAGACTATTATTTAATTGGATCACGAGTATGTATTCCAATATTAACTTAATGACTTTAGACTAAAAAATAGCAATTTACTTTAAAATAAACTTGCATAATCTGTCAAAATCACATTAAACTTTATCGTCGATTTTTTGTTACTTCAGCTTTTAGACATCGTCAGATTTGATATTTTTCGTTACCCTTGAATAATTTCCTTCAAAATAAAAAATAAAATAGCCACGCTCCAGAATGTCGAGATGACGTTTTTACACAAAAATAAAAAAAATATATGAATTAAGGGCTCCCCATATTCGTCCAAGCTCCCCATATATGGAACTCACAGACATAGATCTAAATTTAGATCTATGTCTGTGATGGAACTGTTACTGAATTTTTTTTTTCACCTCACACGCTCAGAAAAGGAGGTTTTGTCCATCAGTTTAGGCGTAGAAAATCGCTTTTCGCGGCCTAGCGCAGCAAAGTACTTTTTTATTAAATACCTAAAATATGTCATAATGCGTTCCGAATCGCACTATTGACTTTTTTGTTATATTTGATTCTTATTTTAAATAGCTTTAAATTAATTATAATACTCCGTTTTGGTTTAATTATATTATTTTAGTTAATTGAATCATAAAAACAATACGATAAGATTAAACTATTTGTTATGAGAATTTGATATAAGTCTGGGTGAGATTTCACAACCTATAATTGGATTTCGGACTGTGACATAAATCTTTATATTTAAATTGTCTTTGTCTTGTACCACATGTCAGTGTCAACATTTACTGAATCGTTTTTATTCTTAATAATATGTATGAATAATATTCCTACTTTAAATAACTTTGAATTAACTATAATACTTCCTTTTTTTATATCATTAAAACAACGAGAATAAGGTATATTTAGATTAAACTTTATGTTTAAAGAATTTTTTACCGGAAGTTGACCACGGAAACAACCATAAAATGTTACTCGCTGTTGTGAGGTGAAAAATTGTGTGTTGCGCTCGGCAGAAAGTTTTTAGCGTCTTGTACCTTTGAAATCCTCGATACGCTCAAGATTCAATCTTTTAACCACTCGCTACGCTCGGATATTAAGCTCGCCGCTAAATAACCAACTTTCCAGCCTTGCATAACAAATAACTATTTCATCAAACCTATACGTGTGGGGTATCTATAGATAGGTCTTTAAAAATCACATTCAGGTACCTAAAACAGTTTTTTCTCAAAGCCAACCGTTTGAATAATATACACTTTCAAAGTGAAAAAATGTGCCCCCCCCTCTAACTTTTAAAATAAGAAAGTGAAAAATCAAAAAAAAATATGCTGTAGACTTTTATAAAAACTTTCAATGAAAATTAGTTTGAACGAAATATATTATGCTGTTTCAGAGCTATAGCACATTTCAAATATAACTTTGTCATTCATACAGACACTATGAAAAACAAAGTTATTTTTGAAGGCGAAAAATTATAGTGGCATTTTGGGTAGGTAGGTGTATTTAATATAATAATAGAAACTTTATTGCACACGATACAAAAACAAACACATACAGAGGAAACCCACAATTGGCGGTCTTATTGCTAGATTAGATAGCAATCTCTTCCAGGCAACCTTGGGTGAGAGACGAAACCCTTCATGTCTTCATGTGCGAGTTCGACTTGCACTTGGCCGATTTACTAGGATCCTTTATCCTTGATGGGCGGCCGCGGTCATATTTGGTGGAGGTACTTAACCGAGTACAAGGTATCCCCCTGTATATTAATCTGCCAAGCTTTAGTAAATATCGAAATCCCCGCTTGGGCTCCCCTACAAGTGTCACTCGTATCGTATAGTGCGGCGCGGCGGGGCGTGCCCATACACTGTTATAAACATGAAGCTATAGAGAATACTGGAGGCCAAACTCAGTACTTAAAGTTGAAGCCAAGTAGGTATAACCTCAATTGACCTTTCGTTGGACTCCAGTGTGGCTAACTCATAAATCTAAATTTGCCCGGAGCCTGTTTCATAATAGTTAATGATATTAATTGCTAATATTATTAGACTCATAATAATAATAATATTAGTAAGCATTTTTCTGTTTATAAACTTTTTGACATCACTGATAAATGATATCTCTTTGACGTCACTAATATCATTAGACCTGAAAGCTTATGAAATCGAAGCCAATATGAAAAACTTAAATCTTTAGTAAAAAATTATACGCAAAAATTTATTATGCTATAGGCGTAGCAGCATACGTACTTAGCTGCAAATAAATAGAAATTCGTAACTTTTGACGCAGTCATTTCAATTTCATTATTCAATATTCCCGAGTTGTAATTCATTCTGTAATTTGTTAAAGTATATTTCATTAAAATTAAGCTATTTCCATAAATTAAATCATCTCAATTATTTTTTTCTGAATTTCCTCATTATTGTGGTAACCGGCATCCTCATACAATGGTAACACCTATGTGTCTATGTCAATCAATCAATATGGCGGATGTCAATTTCTAATTTTGTCGACTCGAAAGTTGCGATTCATAATACGACGTTTCTTGCTATCAAAACGTTATTCTATTCTGCATTTAAAAATATTAGGTCTTAAAGTATGAAATTGCCGTATTGTATGAAGAATTTTAGGCAAATTCGAATTTTCATACTAAGTACTAAGTTTTTGAATGATTTGAAAATAGCTTGTATGTACTTTTTTTTTATTGCATTGAGCTAATTTAATTAAATTAGGTTCTTAATTTAATGTTAAGAATCTACTGAATTTAATTTAAAAAAAGCAAAATTAATTCACATTTAGCCACCGCGATTTTTCCCTTAATACTAATTCCGATAATACCTTTCGTCTATTCTACCGTTACTTCTAGCATAAACTGGGTATATAGACATTAATTTGAACTGATAATTATTCTGAAACATAATGACAATTTCATATTTAGACCAAGAGACGAGATAGACCTATTATTATCATTGTGTAAACTGTACACATGCATACCTACACAGATATTGATACGTTTTTACCTATATTACTAGTTATAATCTTTAAACTTGTCTTCTTTACTTTGTAGTTGTATGGACACCCTATTTAGAAAGAGAGGAGGGGGACCTATGGAGCGAGATAGAATGCAGTCAAGGTCATTTTTTTTTGCTTCAAGTAGGTATGAGGAGTTTGGCCTCCAGTATTCTCTATAGCTTCATGATCAAGACAGCTTCAGTCTAAAATTTGTCAAATTTGTTTGTGCTTCAGTTGAGCACCAGTGTGACCATTTGTGGCAGATTTCTGCCATTTGGGCAGATTTAGCACCTGAATTTTAAGTGTGGCAGATTATGCCGACGATTTCGAAAAGTGGCAGAATTTGGCAGATTTGATAGAAATCTTTAAAATACTTAAAATTAATAAAGAATTCCTTGAATTTTGGCAAATTTTGCCAATTTTTTTTCACTGTATGATTTAAAATGACTATATATGGCAATTAATCTATAATAAGGTTCCATCATTAGTTTCTTAATAAGTAAATTGTAGTAGAACTCCTTCAAATTCCTTATGAAGTAGCTTTTGTTTTTTTTTTTTTTTTTTTTTTTTTGGTCATTTAAAGTGGAATATTGGTTTTCTGGTGATTTGGCAGATTTGGCAGATTTTTTGCTCGCGGTTTGGCAGATTCGCCGTTTCTGAGATGGTTGAGCACTTGAAACCATGAAGCTATAGAGAATACTGGAGGCCAAACTCAGTTCTTAAAGTTGAAGCCAAGTAGGTATAACCTCAATTGACCTTTCGTTGGACTCCAGTGTGGCTATCTCATAAATCTAAATTTGCCCGGAGCCTGTTTCATAATAGTTAATAATATTAATTGCTAATATTATTAGACTCATAATAATAATAATATTAGTAAGCATTTTTCTGTTTATAAACTTTTTGACATCACTGATAAATGATATCTCTTTGACGTCACTAATATCATTAGACCTGAAAGCTTATGGAATCGAAGCCAATATGAAAAACTTAAACAAAGAGACTACTTTGCAACCGCTAAAATTAGTTATAACCTTTAGTAAAAAAATATACGCAAAAATTAATTATGCTATAGGCGTAGCAGCATACGTACTTAGCTGCAAATAAATAGAAATTCGTAACTTTTGACGCAGTCATTTCAATTTCATTATTCAATATTCCCGAGTTGTAATTCAATCTGTAATTTGTTAAATTATATTTCATTAAAATTAAGCTATTTCCATAAAATAAATTAAATCATCTCAATATTGTTTTCTGAATTTCCTCATTATTGTGGTATCCGGCATCCTCGTGCAATGGTAACACCGTATGTGTCTATGTCAATCAATCAATATGGTGGATGTCAATTTCTAATTTTGTCGACTCGAAAGTTGCGATTCATAATACGACGTTTCTTGCTATCAAAACGTTATTCTATTCTGCATTTAAAAATATTAGGTCTTAAAGTATGAAATTGCCGTATTGTAAGAAGAATTTTAGGCAAATTTGAATTTTCATACTAAGTACTAAGATTTTGAATGATTTGAAAATAGCTTGTATGTACTATTTTTTTTATTGCATTGAGCTAATTTAATTAAATTAGATTCTTATTTTAATGTTAAGAATCAAATGAATTTAATTTAAAAAAAGCAAAATTAATTCACATTTAGCCACCGCGATTTTTTCCTTAATACCTAATTCCGATAATACCTTTCGTCTATTCTACCGTTACTTCTAGCATAAACTGGGTATATAGACAAAAATTTGAACTGATAATTCTGAAACATAATGACAATTTCATATTTAGACCAAGATACGAGATAGACCTATTATTATCATCGTGTAAACTGTACACATGCATACCTACACAGATATTGATACGTTTTTACCTATATTACTAGTTTTAATCTTTAAACTTGTCTCCTTTACTTTGTAGTTGTATGGACACCCTATTTAGAAAGAGAGGAGGGGGACCTATGGAGCGAGATAGAATGCAGTCAAGGTCATTTTTTTTTTTGCTTCAAGTAGGTATTAGGAGTTTGGCCTCCAGTATTCTCTATAGCTTCATGGTTATAAAACGTTTATGATTATGAACGTTTGAACGTATGAATGAGTAGTTTAGTTAGAAGTTCTTAATAAGAGCAGCGACCGTTTTGATCCATGTACTTACTAATGTTGCGCAACATTATATGAATTTGTGCAAAAATTCTCATAGGTAGGTAAGTACTTATTTAAATTAAAAAACTAAAATCTACCCGGCCGCTCGGGTTGTTACATGAAAATTAATTCATAGGTTCGACCATCGAACAGAATCCGTTTGCACGTCGATTCTCAATCAATTTGTAAACAAATGAAACGATATAATTTATGTAAACTTTAAGGCTAACTGCCATCGCACATAGGTCGCGGGTTCGATTCCCGAACAAGACAAACATTCGTGTAAGACGTAAGTGTATGTTGTAAATGCATCCATGATATCCTCCTATATAGGATCCCTACCTAGGGATCCTATATAGGAGGATATCATGGATGCATTTACAAAAATAGCATTTACCTAATATAAGTATTGGTATCGGTAACACAAGTTCGAATAAAATGTTTAATTAAGTATTTAATATAAAGAGTAGGTAGACATGGAACAACTAAGAATTTTGCTAATCTCAAGACTTTATTTACGCTTTTATTAATTCAGAAAAGAGAGGAGCGGAGCTGTGTTTTCATGTACTTGCCTGCGATGCCATGCTTGGGTGCGATTGTGTAAAAGGGGGCGTCCATTAATTACGTGAGGCGTCAAGGGGGGAAGGGGTCAAGCCAAATCTCTCTTGCCAATGATCAAGAGCAAAACGTGTTTCTCTCTTCTATTAAAAAATGACTAAATTCTACACATTAATATTTATCGCGGTTATGCGAACGCCACAAAGTAGCACAGTACCTAGCTCAAAATATATTTTTTAATAAATCTAAAACAATGAGAAGCAAAGCTTAACGTTTTTAGACTGAACATACGCATTTTAAACAATCTCACGTGAATAGAGGGAGGGGGGAGGGTGTCGAGCCATGTCACGATATCTCACTAAGGGATACAGGAGAGGGGGGGGGGAGGGGGGGGGGAGGGGGAGGGGCCACTCTGACCCTCGGGGAACGCAGCCCTGCAGTTTGTATGGAATGACATCTAATAATGATACAATATGAACTGTCAAATGAATACGATTGACTTTACGCAATCAAACAAAATACATTGTGCTGTGCTGTACATTACTCTAAAATTTGTGGCTGTGCTGGCTGCGCTGCGCTGCGCACTTGAAGGTATGGGTATAAGGCTGGGAATACACGTCAGATTTTTCTATCCGATAGTCTGATCAGACAATCGGAAGGCTCTCGTGCCATACATTTGTTTGCATACGTAATACACATCCGATCCAATAGTCGGATCGGACGTCCGAGTTGGAAAGAACGCTGGGCGTTTTTCAAAATAGCTGACCGTTACGGAACCGGAATGCAAATTTTTTTAGAAATGATTTTGTAATATTTTTTTAAATTTTTGGATAGCATAATTAATAAGCTTTTTGAAAATACCAATTGTTTTATAATTGAACAAGTAGTTAAGCAAAAAAATGAATTTGTATAGGCACTCACGGCACAGATAGTTCCAATTAGTTACACTTTGAATATATTTTTTAAAAATCAAAGCCAGGGTATTCTGTATTTTTTAATTAGGTTTCTTATTATATAAATCAGTTACATTCATAATATTAGCAAACAAAAACAATTTTCAGCATATTTTCACAAATTATTAATGAAAATACTTCCGATTAGTAACATTTGTTTCATAACCACCTCAAATTATTCTCTGTTTTGAAAAAGACACAAGGTATAAATATTTAGTTGTAACGTTAATCATCTTCTAATAAAATTAACAAAAAAATAACTTTTTCTAAAATAAGTCTCACTTTAACAAATTACTAATTGGAATTCTTAGTTACTAACAGGAACATAAAGTTGAGTTCACAATGCTTACTTAAAATGCTTATGCTTACTTAAAAATTTGACCAGTGAAAACTCCATCTAAATCGGGTCACTACAAAGGTTCAGGTGTTCTTACTTCCATCATCAGCTTAGCACCGTGAGATGATGACTATCAGACACAAATATCTGAATTGCGTTAGAAAGTATATGAAAACAATGTGTGTGCCTAAAAAAAATTGAGGGTTTCCCTTTATTTCCATAGTATCCCATTATCAGATTTTGACTTGGTGACAATGGGACTACCTCAGGAGTATAGGCTTTCGAATAAAAAAAGAATTTTGAAAATCGATCCACAATTGGCGGAGAAATCGGTGAACATACACAAACATAGTACATGAACATAGTAGGTACCTCCTCCTTTTTTGAAGTCGGTAAAAAGTGGTTTCAGCTTGAATATTTCTAGTAAGTATATACCGTGCAATTTTTTTATTGACCCAAGCTTAAGGGGAAGGTCATGTTAAGTGTTAAGAATAAAATGCATAAGGAATTTTATTGTTTAAAAATACTTTTATTTTTGAATAATTTTTGTTTTTATAACTTATCGTCAATCATTCGGATATAAAGCCCAAACAAAGGCAAAAATAAAAAAATAATAGCAGAAATAAATTAAATAAGTAAAAATACTAAAACAGCTGATCGCCGGCGCGGTAGGTGCTCGGGCGGTCATTAGCCCACGGCGCGACCTGTGTTGACCCCGCACAACCACACGCTCTCCTATGCCCTCTGATTACCGATCCATTGCTACAACTGAGACGAAACAAGCAAAATGAAAGAATTTTTCAAATGAGTTAATGAATAAATAAACGTCTGTTGATAAAACCAACTTACGATTACGGTCACATCACAGTACCAACCGAACTACCTACTGTTATTTTCTCGGAAAGTTATTACCAATTTTTTATTTTGTCAAAACAATGTAATCGTTGATTTTTCGGATACTTATTAAATTAAAACGTAACCCAAATAGTCAAACAAACCACTGTTTGCAACTTCTAACTTAACGATCTCACTGCCTACCTACTGTTACTTACGCGGGAAAGTTGCGTTTTATCTTAAACCAACATCAGCAAAAAAATTCATAGTTACAAACGACTTTCGAGATAAAATAGAAATACCAATTTAAAATCTAAACTGTGTAGGTTCAGTTTAAATACTTACATACTTAATGTCGAACGAGTTTCCTTCAACACTTCCTTCATTAATAACACTAGAAAGGTAATAACTTTCCATCACACTTAACAGGCTTTGGAATGACGAACTAATGCAATAATAACTAAATCATGACTTTTTTTCCCTGAATAACGTTATCATTTTAGAATTCTTAGGTTATCTTGAAATGAGTAGTTAAAACACGAAATAATTAAACGGCTCTCGAAATTGTGCGATGCTCGACTCGTACACAAAACCAAACCTTTCATGATAGAGGTGCACCGCTGCTCTAAGCACTTCATTGCTTTCCCGATAACAAATGACCATCTCCAGGTACTCCTGGTTGGTATACCGACGAGGCATGTTTATGTTTGCAAACGCGCGCGACAAGCAAGAGCAACATGCAAATGCAAACTGAATAAATAAAATCAGAGCGCGATATAATTATTTTTATTCAGTGCTTTAGGCCTAGTTCACACTAAGTACATCTTAAGTTTTGGCCCGCACTGTTCATTCAACTCATATCGAATACTAAATATCAAATCAACAAAGATTTTTTTTTATCAGTAAAAAATTTATTGCTTACTACGAATAGAAATTAACTTTTAGGGGCAGAGTTTTAGTTCTTCTACTAGTATCGTATTCTTCTTTAACTATGATTCTCTAGGGCGGATAGCCGGATAGTGATAAGTAAAATAGGTACCTAAGAAAAGTAAAAAAAACAACTATCAAAAATTGACTAAATGCAGATAGCATTGCGATATACTAACATGTTTTTTTAAACGAAAATTATTATTATTAGCTATTTCATCCAGTGGCTGTGTCCACGTGGTTCTGTTTCAATGGGGGAAAGTATTCTTTGTCCCTAGTCCGACTTTGGATAATGGTCTGCAAATTGCAAATTGAGCAACAAAAACAAACCCGTACCATTACTTTTGCTTAAATCCTACTAATATTATAAATGCAAAAGTATGTCAGTTTGTTGGTTTGTTACTATTTCACGCTAAGATTTCTTTAAGCGTGAAAGAGTAACAAAAGTTAAATTTGGCACAGAGATAGTAGAACATAGGATACTTTTTATCCCGATATTTGCACGGGAACGAAAACGACGCATATGAAACCGCGGGCGGCCGCTTGTGTCTAATAATGTCTATCAATAAATTATTTTATTTTCGAGATTGAAATTTAGTAAGTAAAGTTGAATTACAGAATTTACACAGTTCATCGAAAAGTATGTATGCACCCTTATTAGAACGGTCATTTTTGATCACTGTGGTACTTTGACACAAAGTCATGCCGCCGCCCCGTGCCGCCTTTCGGCAGGCGCACCGGCAAAACGCAAAGAATCAGTACACCTACACTGCATTATGATTAACGATTGAAAGTTTTAATTTCGCTATGACTTTTAGAAGAGAACAAGAATGCATCTTACTTATAATTTTTTTGTGCGTACCATTATCGAAATAAAACATTATTTAAGTAATTAATCGCGTTTTGTTTAAAAAACAGTGTGTTTAAATGCTGTACCTATTTTTGTTGATGAATTCAAATTAAATTAAACTTATTTAAATTATTCCTTGGAAGGATGGTGCCAATTCTGGACCCACCCTTTTTTATTGAATAGGATGAAGCAATTTTTTTACCCACCCTCAAACAGCTACGTGGGTAATATACGGGCTGTGGGCTTTCATAACAAATAATTTTGTTATGAAAGTTACTTGCTGCTAAGTTCCAAATCTTAGTCCGTTCAAATTTATTATTTATTAAGCATGTCAGTTTATTGGAATTTTGTACACACAAGCGCAAGTCTCAATCACACTCATCAGGTATTTGTGGACCGTCAATTTAGACAACAATTCTGCACTGGGTATGCTAGATTATTCGTTTTGTATGTCTTTGGTTTTATTTAAATCTTACTTTTAAACTACTACTAAAGAATCCAGGTTTTTGTTATTTTACGAAATAACACTAAGCGTAGTATAATGTTTAATACACTCTAAAAGAAGTATCTGACGACGTGTCACATAGCTATTGAAGGGTAGGCTCATCGTTTATACAAATCGTTGAATAGTCTTTTATTATTACTTTGATTAAAAACATGTATCCGAACTCTAAAACACCAATTTGCTATTTAAATGTATTATAAACCTGTGAGCATTTTAATCCGTAACAGTAATTTTATTTCAGTATCGCAGCTGCCTGCCTATGTACTATTAGTTTATAGTAAAAAAGGGCGAAATGTATTTATTAAATGTTACAATAGTCTGTAGGTGTACCATTTGAGCGCAAGAATTGCTAAGAAACGGAGCGGCACGATACGATTTATGTACTCGCGTCCGTCGCTGGCGCTTGCTTGTATGCATCCCAGATTCCTGTGCGTAACTTCTAAGCACATCAAGAGTAAATAAAAAAAAAATAGGATTTTGAGAATAATGCCGAAATTGATGGACAGTTTACATACACTATTTATTTACCTTAAACACCAGGTTAGCTGCTTGTAAGTACTTACATTCAGGTTTTTTTTTATAAAATTTATTTTATAAACAAACGTTTGAACTTTTACGGGGTTCGTCTCAGTTGTAGAAATGGATCGGTAGTCAGAAGGCACATGCGAGCGTGTGGTTGTGCGGGGTCGACACAGGTCGTGCCGCGGGCTAGTGACCGCCCGAGCACCTACCGCGCCGGCGATCAGCTGTTTTAGTATTTTTACTTATTTAATTTGTTTTTTGCTTTTATTTTTTTATTTTTGGTGTTGTTTGGGTATTATATCCGAATGATTGTCGATAAAATATAAAAATAAAAATTATTAAAAAATTAAAATATTTTTAAAAAATAAAATTCCTTGTTCATTTTATTCTAAACACTTAACATGACCTTCCCCTTAAGCTTGGGTCAATAAAAAAATTGCACGGTATATAGGTACCTACTTTTTGCCCAAGTAGTAAAAAAGTATAGAAAAATGGAAAATGAAGTTGTTCATGCGCAAACGCACAAACGTCACGTCGCTAGCTGAGCGGTGAGCGGGGGATTCCGCGGCCCGTTCGGCACTTCGCGATCGACCGGCCACGCAAACGTCGCGTCCATTGTACCGTTTTGCTAACAATTAGTCTAGAACTTTATCATTATATAACCTATTTAATACAGTCCACTTAAGTTTTATTTCGCACCAAAACAGAAGTATTTAGAAAAAATCGACGTCTCACAACCAGCTCCGATGGGACTCGAACCCACGACCTTTCGCTATCCGGGCGACTGCTCTAACCACTGAGCTACGGAGCTGGTTGTGAGACGGGTCATTTTTTTCTAAATACTTCATTTTCCATTTTTCAATACCTATTAAAAATTGCATTATGAATGCAAAAAATTAAAAATATAAATAAGTAGTAAAAAGTACTTCAAGGAAATACTTAATTTTCATTTTAAGTTTACTGAGTACTCGGCCTTATAATTCCAGTTAGTAACAAAATCCATTCCGGCTATATATAACGTTACTCACCTGACGTTATGAAAGTACATTTTTAAGACTTCACATCCCAACATTTTATTATAAATACACAAACTTATGAATCTAATAATCTTCAGTTATTTTTAGATACTTACTGCTAAAGTTTAAGCAATGCTCGTGTTAAAACAACAATATCTCTCTTTCAAAATCACTTTACTAATTGGAACACGTTTTTGCCGACACACAGTTCTGGACACTAAGTAACGGTATATAAAATCATAGAGGCCAGAAAACGAAGCGGCCAATCGACGTTAAGCTGTCAAAACGTGGTTGCCACTTAAAAAAATATCTGGATACTTGGTATTTTATTTTAAAGTGGACGAAAATCGTAGTTACTAACTGGGAATTCCGGTATAGTCAAAATTCCAGCAAGCGTAGCATGCGCACCGCGACTCGCTGTCGACGCTTATCTCGGGATGTCTGTCCCGCTCATATCAGTACGGTGTAAGCAAGACAGACAATACGCTCGCGCGAGAAAACTGTCGAGAAAGCTTTGTCGAGGTGCTCATGCTACGCATGCAGGACAAAACTAAATTTGATTTATTTACTGATTTTGATATAACAACCAATTAAAAGACATTAAAAAACGTAATTTCATATTGTTTTACCACAAACCAAGTGATTTTAGTGTGAGTATGATGAGAATATTTGGGTTTTATGAGGCTTCAAAGTTGGAAGGTATGCATGGGACATCGCGAAATTGGGGTATGTAGTTACATCTTAATTTATTTTTTAAAATTATGATTTTATTTATAATATTTATCTGTTTTAATTTACTTTTAATGAAATTTGCTATCGATTGACATATTAAACATGATATTTGCACTAATAGTTTTTAAATAAGATAATTGAAAAGTCAGTGGACAACGTGTTTTGGCAATGGTCAAAAGATTTGAAAAATGCCCCGCTACGCGTTTATGATTTTATTGTCTTACCCAATCTGAAGGGTGCTTTATGCATACTTCTGTATAGAGACGAAATAGACGTCCGATTCTCCTCCCGATTGCCAGTTGACTCTCTAGCGCTTATTATTTTACTCTTTGGACTGAGTTTTGTTGGACGTGTATTGAGGTTGAGTGAATCCGATCAGATTGTCTGATCAGACAATCGGAAGCAAAACACAAATTATATTATAGTAATGTGAAGCAAAAGCGGACGTCTATTGCCAGCTTTAAGCAAAAGGATGGCAAGCAAACGTCACGTCACCAATGACACAACCCGTCACACTCAAACGTCAGTCTGCTGTCATTCATTGTGTTCTGTTCGTTCACGTCAGTCTCAGCAAAGAAAATGGAAAATTATTTTTCTCCGAATCCTCGGGAAATCCCAATCTTTTAGTACTTCAACTGAATTGATCTGTGTTTTCTAGTAGCAAACTGTGTAATTAAACGTGACTGAATATCATTGGCTGTTGATTTACCTAAGTAAATAGAGCACTTTGTGTGTGTAATTGATTTTTTAAGTTTTATTTGTTTCCCGTGGCTTGTTGATAAAATAGCTGATATAAAACCACATCGTGCGCGACTACCCCGAATCCTCACCTAATTGGACATGCCATAATGTGAAACGAACTTATATTTAGTGATGGATGAGAGTATTCAGAACTCCCCTTGCAAGGTAATAATTCATCTATCTTCGGTTTTATTAGGTTTATGTAAAAAAATGTCTTCTGTGAGTTGTTCTTTTAATATTAAACTTGGCTGATAAGATCTCTCACCCAATAATGTTGGTCAATCTATCAAAAAAATAAGTAATTTGATCAGACTACATTACTTACTTATAATTTTTATAAGTAGTATAAAGTCCTTAACATATGGAATTTCATATACCTACTTATTGATCCCAACCATAACTTATGTACCAATTCATTTATTGCACTCATTAGCAATAATTATTATGGCCTATGAGATATTACACTTAGAGAAAGTAAATAAAAAAAAAACAATAATGGGTGGTATAATAATACTGCTCATTCAAAATCAACAATATTTATATACATGTAGTTGTTCACTGCACTCAGCTTTTCTTCATTATTTTGCTGTTTGTCTTACTGCACAATACCTTATAATGATAGTGTTATACCAATACTTTTTACAATTATTTAATTATTGTTTGAGTTAAGTGTGAATCCACCTTATAATTACTGAACATTAAGTATGATGAAGGCTAAAGGTTTCCCTGTCTTAGTTAAAAAAATATATATGTGACGGTAAATGTTAATAGTATGAAAATTATTAATAATAACCACTAATTATTAACCTAGTGATTTGATTTGGTCAATGTGATTAAAACTATAAAATTTATCACTTTACAAAAGGTACCTCTAGGTTAGGTTAGAACTATGACCAAAAGATGTGCCAGATACAGCTTTCGGGTTGGCATTAGTAATTCGCATCCCGAATTAGGAATTGATAAGGGTTGATTTTTGTAGGGGTTGGTTACCCCTTTCAATTGACACCCCCCCCACCCCGCGGAGATGCCTGGTTTTTTTTTTACACGTGTTTGAAGTTACGTGTAACGGAACGTTAATTTAATTTAAGTTAACGTTATTTTACGTTATAGTAATAAATTTTAGGTTGTTTTATCCCTTATTTTTATTATTTAGTATTCATTTATTATTATTTATTATTATTCTTCATAAATATATTGTAAAAACAACAAACAAAATTAAAATAATTATTTTTATGAAAATAATCATGAAACGGAACGGAACGCATTTTTCCGCCATCTTGTATGCAGTCTCCACACAAGTAAAGTTGTAGTTTTTTCAACTTGGAATGAATAGTTAAAAATTAGTGACAGAACCGAATTAGTAAACCCCGACCTCACGTGGTACTAGTCTGCCCTACCCCTAGAGTGTATATAAAAGCCCGGAGGCGCGGAGGGAGAGCAGCCCCCGCGCGCTGTAATAAATCGCAGGCACCATGTGAGCCGAAGCGGCTGAGGCTGGTCGCCGCAGGCGACCAAAAAGCCGAAGCTGCGTAGGGGAACATGAAGTGCCTGCGGTTTGTTACGCAGGGGCGGAGGGGCTGCACTTCCCGCAGCGCCGGAGACGTTCGGAAGCCTAATATTCAATGAGTCGACTTGTAGGTTATTGACCTTCACAAAAAAAAAACTACAGGTTTCCGCGCCTAGGGGGTGAGGGGGGAGGGACCCGACCCCTCCCCCCCTCCCCCTCCCCCCCCTCCTTTAATACTAAATCGGGATGCGAATATCTAATGCAACCCCCAGCTTTCTTTAAAAAGTACTAAAATATGATAAGCTCTATCTGCTTCTTTTAACTCTTTGTTAGGTTAAAAGGCTGTAGATATCTATATTTTTGACCGACTTCATTGAACATTAATTACATATTTCAAAAGTAAGGTTCAATCATTATTAATGTGCGATAAAAGTAATTACAGTACCTTTAATTATGTTAATTATTAAAATTTGTTGGTAATTAGTAATTATTAATAATTGCAAATGAATAACATTTACCTTAACATATAATATATCCTAGCTTTATGGCGCTTTGCCAATAAAAAGTTTGTAATTTTTTATTAGAATTCTTCTTTCTTAATAAATTTGTTCTTATGAAATGCTCTTTTTCCTAAAATAATTCAAAATATCTTTGCCCATTGATACCTGCATTGCTGTCTCATCAAATATATGATTATAAGAACCTAGACAAATAGTTTGTACATGTTGTAGGATAATTAGATAAATTTAAATTTCGCTAAACTCCTAGGAATATTGTGGAAATATGGACGGATTTACACAAAGTGATGACATTTCTCAATCTTGTGAATAATATAGGGTCTTTGCGAAAACAAGAATTGCGTCTGTAACATTCAATATACTTTACTCTGATTGGCTTGATTTTTGCTTGATGACCAACTGTTATTCTGATTGATTTATATTTCTATGATAAATATAATACATCAATTCTTCAGAGCAAAACTAGGAAACCAATCAGAATACGAATTAGCAAGAAACCAAAAATTTTCCCAATCAGCATTAAGAAGTCCAATATCCAATTTTACTAATGCAACCAGTGTTCCCCTCTGTAAAAACCCTATATTTTTTCAGTAACATTGAGACCTGAAAATATCTCTAGGTGTTTCACGAAAATACGATTTATCTTATTATCCTACCTTATAGACACTGAAACCAAGAGGTTTCAGTGAAGTGTAGACACACAAGTGTCTAGTATTTGTTAAAACTAACTCCATACAATCACTCAGAATTAACTATCCAATGTCAGTCGCACAGCGGTAACACTAGCTTGTTTATTTTCTTTATATTGCACACTTGCTAGGCTTGCGATGAGGGTGCAGAGGGGGTGCAGTTGCATGCAGAAGTGGAGCACCTTCGGCAGCACCTCTCCGAGAGGGATGCGCACATTTTAGCCCTAGAAGGGGAGTTTCTCAAGTGCACTTCTAGAGCTAATGATTTAGAAGAGCAGCTAAGTACCTGGAGAGAAAAACACGAAAGGTAAACATACAAGTCAAAATCACAAAACCCTAGTCTAATAAAAGAACAATTCTAATTAAATTTTCCTTTGTTACAGATTGTATGACTCACACAAGAGAGTACAAAAATTGAACCAGGTCTTGGAAGATAAATTATTGCAAATGGTTGACAAAATGAAAGGTGAAAAGAGTCAGTTGACAAAAGATATAGCTACTCTTTCTGTCAGATTAGCTGAGTCAAAGCACGATTATAGTATGCTGCAAAAAGAAAATGTAAGGAAGTAATCTTTGCGTCTACTGAATTTGATATGAATCTGATCATGATTATACATTAATGAAACTTTTATTAATATTACAGGAAAGATACAAAAACGACATGAACCTTGCCATTCAATTATTACAGTGCAAACCAGACAACTTTGTTTCACAGAAACTAGACAATGTAAGTAAAACATGTTGATTCAAATACCACAATTTATAACGGGCTACATTGTTGATCAATTTGTTTCTTTACAGCTTCCTGTTGACACTCAAGCAAGGGTATCTCAGTATGTTATGTCAAAAACATCAAAACAATCAAGTGCTGCTCCATCTAAATCTGGTAATGAAAATGATACTTTTGATGCTAGTGAGTATGAATTTAACATTTCTGCCTCGCTCATGTCTAAAATTCTTGAAGATAGCATCCAGGATACAGTAACTAAGCACTGTGATACATGCACATGTTCCAAGTCACAGAACAAGCCTTTTTGTTACAATGAAAGTTACTACTCCATAGCAACTCAAACAATATTGAGTGGTGATATGAAAGGATCACTTTGTTTGAACTGTAAATCAGAACTAAAATCCGCTCCTTCTAATACAAGTGTAAGAAGTTCTTCCCCTCATATCATTAAACTTGCAAATGACCAGCCACTTAATTGTGGGCTCACCGGGCCAATGTATAATATTCCACAACCTGATCTTTATGAACAAAACATTGAACTACCACAACCTTCAAACTTAAACAGTACGGTTTCTGATAAAATTAATGTAACCGAAAATATGCCAATTTGTATTGCTGTGAAGAATACATTAGACCAACCAAATACTTTACCCAAAGAAAATATAGATAAAGAGATGAAGAAAATAAATAATTCTAATACTGAGCCAGCTGTGCACCATAAACTATGCGATCGTACTAAAACTCCAATTTCAAGCAAAAGAAGTAGTGTACATAGCAATAGCCACGCTAATAATGATTTACTTGTAGTCGATCAGGTACCAAATAATAAAGAAATAAAAATAAAATACGAAAACCAAATAGCAGATGCTACTAAAATTCGAAAGAACTCTCATAGTTCAATGAGTGTAATGAGCAGAACCTCTTCCATTGCAAAATCCACAGTAAGCACACACAAATCTAATACCCAGGTTGGACCGGGACCTAGATTTTGTCATCTTCGCATGCAAGCTGGTTCCAAGAATATATTGTTGGATAATGCTGAACCAGATGTACCACCAGTTTTATATAGGCGGCAAAGCAAATGTACTGAAAATACGTTATTTAAAGACCTCCATGACGATATAGATAATTTTATTGAATTGGATAAAAATGAAGATGATGATAAAAATGACATAAAAAATGATAATGTTGTGATGGAAACCACGCTAATTGATGTGCACGTTGATAACAATAACAAGGAATCCAATACATCCGTTAAAACAGCGTCAATAAATCCTGTTTTATTGAATGTATCTTCCTCACCTTTGCAACCTCTAAGGTCTCATAATTTTTCGCAGAATTCTGAAAACAATAATAACACCTCGCAAAGCTTGGGAAGCCAACAAAATACATCAGAAATCGATAACTTACTTAATGACTTTAATTCTGGCGTCATCAATAAACAAAATAACAATCAAGAAACGGAATTAACTAAAAAACAAGATGGTTTTAGTCCCACTGATAATCATGATATGAAAATATTCAACTTTGATCGTTATGAACAGAACAAATTACAAAGCCAATATGATAGACCATTGAGAAAAATTGACATGACTCAACTACGGTCGATCGAAAAGACCAGAATCTCTAAAGATTTTCCTCCTTTAGTAGATGGGAAATTCGAAATAAAGTCTATGCCGCCGAAGTCATCTTTGCCCGCTGTCGTTAATGTCTATCCGAACTTGACTCAAACTCATTTAAAAGTAAATGAGAGTAAAAAAGTTTTTACAAACGAGCAGAGCACAAGCTCCCTTTCAAGCGACGATAGTGCTGCTTTATTGCAGAAACAGCAACTATTGAGAGTAGCAGAATGGGTCGAAAAAAATTTAGAACAACAAAATAGCTTCAACGATCCTTTAGATGATGATGTAAGTTTTAGTAGCAGAATTGCCCGCAGAGATAGTAAATTGAGTAGACTGACAGAAACTTTAAATGAAATCGCACTTAACATGCCGCATCCAGTTAGTAAGTTTGCAAAACAATATTCTAAAGATACAAACAGTCAGTGGGTTCATAATAACATTTCGTCACTACTTACTCAAGATAAAGGAATTGTAGAAGATCGTAATGAAAAGGCTAATGTAGCTATCACTAATGTAGCTAAGGAAACAATGTTTCCCGTTGATAGTGGGGATGACACTGTAACAGAGGTCAGCAAAGAAGTAGATAGAGGATCAGTCAAATTAAGTCATGAAGAATGTGATGTTGGCAAGGCTTTACGTGCTGGAATAAAAACAAATGGTGACAAAGAAATTACCCCCGAAGATTTGGCCAGAATGGAATACAATGTAAAGAAATTTTTACTAAGTGGACCTCATTGGGTAAATCCGGGATCGGCAGGGAGGAGTCGACGTACAAGCAGCAAGACTGAGACTGATGTATAAACCTTGAACGATAGACTGGATTACATTCCGAAAGTTTTTAGCAAGAATAAAGTATATCTGCGACAGAAATTCACTGAAATCCTATTTACTGCTGTAACATTCATTCAACCATTGCCTCTTAAAAAAAAAAATGTGTTCTTGAGTTTTCGTTTATTCGTGAGCGTTTTAATTGTTGATAAGATTCTGATTGTGGTTCCTATATATTTTTTGTAAATATATTTTTCGATTTTGTGTTTTTCAACACTGCTAGTCCATTGTTTTGTCTTATTTATATATTTGAGAATCATAGATACAATTACTAAGTAATGGTGGACAACTTTGACCCAAGCTATTTCTAGGTACCGAGATCCAGATAAACTGGCAAAAAGTAATCCATCTTTACTTATTATTATAATATTTGTTTTGGTAAATACTTTTAGGTTAATTAAATGATATACGAGAAATTTCGTATTGAATTTTAAATCAAATCTTTGGACTTTATTTAGAACAGAAATTATTCTGTGATTTAATTGAATAATTTATTGAAATAAAATGGTAATGTTCTAGAATTAGTATTTCTAAAATCAAGGCTGCTCTTAGCTAGAGTATTAGAATAGAGTAAACTAATGAATAAGGGCATAAATAATACTAGACATAGACCCTGTATCGAATAGACTGACCCATCCTGAAAAGAATAGACTCCAGCAAGGTAAAGAATTGTTATTTTAAGGTCTATGTAGATATTATTTCTGTCCTAAATATGTGTTATGGTCATTAAAAATAAGTCAAATATGCTTTTCAACATGTGATATAATTATGCAAATCATAAAGAAGGAAGGAGTACAAATAGCTATTTCCATTCCAGAGTTTACTAGCTATAGCTATTCTCTCTTAACTAAAATGTTTCCCTAGATTCCCTTATGTCGTTTCGTGTAGTCGATGTTATAGTGATTCAGGAAAAATGTTTTTTATGTGATTAGTGTAGCGTAATTCAAATAAATGTTGTTTTCTATATCACCGTTAACTACGGCAGGCGTTGTCAAAAACGTCATTGGAAGCGAGAGGGTCTGTACCCGCAGCTTACATAGCGTCGACGACGAATGCAAATTACTTATTGTGTCGTTTTAAGATCAAATCAGAGAAAGAAGTCATAAACGCTTAACATACTGTAACGTGGCTTCCAATTTATGAACTTAAACTGTGAAATGTCACCATAGATAGAAGCTTACAAATGTAGTCTGTAACTTTAAGAATGTTTAAAGAAAGTTCAAACATAAATGCCGTCGATATATCGATTTTATAAACAGTATACAGTATCAGTCATACCTACTTATCAACAATGCCTCTGCTTGCTATGTAGAACTAATGTTTAAAAATATCAGATTGATGTCTTCTGTGTACCTATATTTTCCTAATCATGTAATTGTATAAATTATATTTTTTAAATTAGTCGCCAAGTTAATATAATACGTAATATAGTTAGGATAAAATCATTGTTCATAATTGTGTGTAATATAAAATTTTGCTTAATGGATTGGTGGTTACCCTTTTTAAATACAAAAATAAAACTGGGTGATAAAGATATAAACAACCAAGAAATGCAGGATTGACGGATAGTAAAAATATCTTCAGAGTCTAATAATCATCTAATAATAATGTATTAACATTATCTAAACAAATGTCGCTAGGGATTATCCGTCACTGACGCGCAGCTACCATCTTTTAGTCCGGCTCAAAAGACCAAAATATTCTATAATACCTATAGCACACTAGGCAACTTGGCTGCGGCAGTCAGTCGAACATAAGAACCATCATATGTTCGGCTCCCATACACCGGTATGGGAGCACTAGGCAGCCAAGTAATCTCGGCTGCGGCAGCCATAACAACGTGCCCGATTGCACGGCAGCCAATGGGGTGGCACCTGACTTTGTGGCGCTGAGTACGCTTGTTCAAAGAAACCTGTCAAATCATATATTAAAATAATAAATTAATTTTATGCTCGGAAATGACCAAGTGCTGCGGGATTGGCTGTAAAAATGACGGGATTCACGAATTCCCCAAAGGTCCAGTAACAAGAAAAAAATGAATATTGGTCGACGCACCTCGCCGTTTTAATGCCAGGAACAAAACTTTTTCATCTATTTCGAAGTTACACAACCGGATTATCACACAAACCGCCTATTGTTAAGGTTCCGTAGCCTAATGGCAAAAAACGGAACCCTAATAAATTCGTCATGTCTGTCTGTCCGATGTATGTCACAGCTACTTTATTTTTGTATTGTTTGCAAGTCAAACGTCGGCCATTTAAGAACAAGCGTACGAAGCGCCATCTACAAGTAGCTTTGCGTTGCTAACCCCATTGGCAGCGGGCAGCCAGAGCGAGTGTAGGCGAATGTACCTATGTGGCTGCGGTCAGTCCCCGCGCACTTGTTGTAGCAGCCAAACATACCTTTTTCACAAAATGACTTCGATACGGAGAAATAGGTTCGGGAAATGTCGATTGTCTATAACTGGCTGTTCCAATATTTTGGCTGCCGCAGCCTGAGTCTATGCAACTAATTCATGTTTCACAATATCTATCTTATTTCGTAAGGCATCAAATCCTTTTTAATTATCCAAAATTTGAACACGTTATTTTTACGCTTTAGCATTAGAACATTATTGGTTATTCGGGTAATCGTAATGCAAAGTTTGATGTTACAGTAAAGTTTAATAGTAGCATTGAACTCGCCAATTGTGTGTTGTACTGTTAGGGTAGTTCTGAGCACAATTTTGTCTTTGATGTTAGTGATTGGTTAATGTTAACCATTATCAGCTATTGCATTGCAAGTATTTAAAAAACGTACAGCATTCCCTTGGTTTACTGCTGTTTTAATATCAAAAGCTGGTGATATATTATTTATTAGTATTACCGTCATTGCTCAATCAAATATGCATTTCATTTTGTTTCTTGGTGTAGTTAACTTAATATGATGATGTTGATGCTTAAGCACATTATTGTAAACTGGTATTATTATAAAGGGCTACCATACGATCTACGTTGTGGGGATAAAATTTTCGCATCATGGATCGATGACCTAGTGTGAGTTTTCAAATGGTAACAATCTGTAAGAGTAAAATTTTGACAGATTTATCTTAATATAATAGGAATAAGGTTGAAAATTAATCTCTATTGGCAATCTTCGGCGTAAGCGAGTTATATTATAAGTGAGGAAACATACACTAAGCGCTCCGACTGATGTCTTTGAATTATAATGAAAATCTGTCCAAATGACTCAAAACACCTTTTGTCTTTTGTTTTTTTTCTTAGCATAAATAAATTCGACTCTAAGCAATAAATCAATTTGGAATTTGAATTTGAAGTTCCACAATAGAGTTTAAAACTGCGTAGCGCGTAAAGTCGAGCGCGGTCACCGGGGACCGCTTATTGATAATTGGGTTAAGTTTGGCTTAATTTAATGAAATTCTATAATGTTAATTGATTAAGATACAAATTTTATTATGGTATCGCGCTTTCATTTGTATTCTTTCAAATAATATCCCTGCAATTGATGGATTTTATTCTGGTCAAACTAAACTTTCTCAGTTTCGACACCAATTTTTAAACAATCTCAATGACATTCTTATGGTATTGTATGTGATGTAATGTGTACCATATACATCTTTTGTTACCTTATTTGTACTTTTGGTCTCAGTTCTTAGATATGATTTTTTACGTTATTTGTTTATACATAGTTTTAATTCTTGTTCTCTACTATTGTTTTATGACAATCGCTAAATTATGCTGCGGCTGGTTCCACTAAATAGGTAATAGTAGCTTGAGCAGAATGTAATGATTTACGTGATCCTTTATTATTAATATATTATTGTGTACTGTAAACGCTTGTTTTATTTTTCCATAACAAAATATTGATTTCCTATTGTGCCTTTCGCCTATTTCAGATTTTTGGGTATTTTTGGGTTCAGATTGGAATATTACCTAAAACAAGTTATAAAACAAGGTTTAGGGTGTGTTTCCACTGCAGCGGAGAAGACTGAAGTTGTGTTTTCACACATTTGTCACGACACATGTGGAGTCAGCCTTACAACCAAATGTATGAATGCAAAAACATTAATATCCCGGTCCTCAACGCATCAGTGGTAACGTATCCTCATAAATAGTAAGTTAGCGGATTTGAAATCAATTTTTTTGTCTTACGATCAACATTTTATACAATTTATTATTTAGCAATACCTTTTAAAGCAGAGCGACGCAGATTCACCGGTGCGTGTAATAACTTATCTATACTAACAAGCAGGAAGGGCTTATCTGCCATCAAAACGACATCGCTGACCTTCGCATTTCCAAATTCACTCCTGGCGAGCCATTGTATTCACCATGGCGACCTCGTGCTATGCATTGTTTAAGATGTCTTTAATTTTCGCGTTAACACACAATTTCACCTTGGATGATTTACAATTAGTTGATTACAATTTTTATCTTGTTTGCTTGTTGTGAACACAATGGCTTATGTAAGGGCGGGCTAAACTTAATTTGGTTCAAGTTTATGAACGTTTTTTAAGTGTAGTACCTAGGTATGTTTGTTATAAATACCTTCATAGATGTTTCTTCTGAATGTGAGGATATTTCTCTCATTGATGAAGCAACGGTGGCCAACACCGTAGAACGGTGAATATACTAGAAAAATTCGACGTGTCCTCATAGGTCTCTGTAGCATAATTGGTTAGTGCATTGGGCCGGACTCCGAAGGATGCGGGTTCGAATCCCGTCAGGGCGACATGAGACTGGAAGCTATACGGTTTGGTATTTTTTATTACCAACGAGGAGACGTTCAGCCTGATGTTAATAAATATATAATAGTTATTTATATTATATATTAATATAAGGCTGAAGGTGCACTTTCCCGCAATCTTCAACTGGCTGTCTTATCTCTAACTGCCGCCGGTGCACAATGCTGAAATCGGCGGACTTACTAGTCCTACCACCAATGAAACTGAATACAATATGTAATTATACCCGGAATATCTATGAAACCGAACCTGGGCTGGGACTTTGGTGTCTAATACCGGTGTGACACCACTAGACCAGAGAGGCAGTTGCTATGATACTAAATTAGTAAATTGGACCACAGATCACTTCTTTACGTTCTTGTTGCACCGGAATGCACCTTGCATTCTTTAGTGAAGGTTAATCGAGTGTAAGAAGTATTTCCGAGATGCAATTGTGTCGATATTGCATGGTCTGCTATGGCGATGGTGGTAATGACGCGGCCGAGTGAACGACCGTGCGATTCGCGCCACGCGACAGGTGGGCAGGGAGTGTTATTCTGGTGGCATTAGAAATAGTATACTTTTTTTTCGGTACAGTGAAAAATGTTATTAAAAAAAATGTACCTACACGCATACCTCGTTCAGGGAGACAGGGAGGTTATGCGGGGCTCGAACCCACTAAAATCTGGATATCCACGCGCTGGCGGAGACTGTCGGGATTGGGGTAACAATCGCCGGGCCTCCGTCCCGTGTATGCAGGTGACACATCTCTGCATACGCGACGTATTGGACACTTCCCAAGTGGACATCAACATCTCCCTACTATGTGTGTGAAGGCGCCACGTGTTTCGGAGCGCTATCAGAAATGGAAGGATACAGAATGCACAGCGTTTCATTTAAGTTTCGAGTAGGGCTGGTGCAGGAAATAGTCATAGTCATATATTTTATTGCAACATGTTTGGTTACATAAGATCTTATAAAACATGGATAGTACCAGAAAACATGACCCTAAAAATAGGTTTAGTCTACTCCCCTGGCCCTTACTTAAGTACTCGTAAGTTTTAATCATGAGATTCATGAGTGCAATTTTTTTTAAGTTAAAATAATGTTAAAGAAATTGAGTCGGTATTATATTTATATCGTATCGTATTGTTTCGTCTTCAACCCTCTACTGTTTATAATATTATTTTTAAAGAAAATATTAGAAAAAACGTCTCGGCTCACAAGTTATTCTCAGCCGGGACTCGAACCCGCGGCCTTTGGGTATCCAGCCCCGGCCCACTGCTATAATATAATGTTTATTATTAACCAGTGTTACATTCTGGTGTGGCAAGGAGTCTGCAATGCTGAAATCAACCCAATACCTAAGTAACGACGATCGACGTCGTTAGTTGTAACTCGACCATGGCTATTATCGAATGATTTACGTACCACAGATTAATAAACAGTTAGGTAAGTACTTCGTATTTACGTACGATTCCAGAATATTGACCCTGAGCTGACACAACGCGGCAGTTATCATCTTAGAACCTTATTCAATAGTCCCATAGAAATCATCCCTCGCTCTTTCGCGTGACAGGTTGTTATTGATTGTCGTCATTAACGCATGTTTCCGCATATTTCTTTCTACTACCGTGAATATAAGAATTTAAATTTTATTTAATTTGCTAGGGCTATGTATGATAATTAATAATGAATGAGGAATGAAATTACATTTACTAAGGTTCCTACCTAATCAAATTAGAACACTGGCGCCTTCGCGTTCTCACCGCAATTTAAATACATGCGTGTTTATCTTTTGCTTGTACATTTAGACCAGGCGCAAAATTAATATAAGAGGTAATAAATGCATGAGTCGCGTATAGTCCATTTTAAACTATTTTTTAAATTAAATAAGAAATTTATTCACTTCTCACAAGGTTTTTAAACATAATAGTTACAAATAATTTAATAAGTTTTATCAGGTCCCTGTGAGAGTCTGGAGTCTGAAATAGGTCGAAACCTGTGCTACAGATCTCCAGACTCTCCTGGATACAGATTACATTGCAACAGTATAGTTCTAATAATGGGTTATGTGTGAAGTGATTGAAACATATGTAATGTATGTATGTATTTATTATGCATCTATAAGCAGTCTAGTGTGTGTATGTGTGTGAGTTGTGTGTGTGTGTGTGTGTTTGTTTGTTTGTGTGTGGGTGTGAGTGTGTGTGTGTGTGTGTGTTTGAGTGTGAACGTGTGTACGTGTGTGAGTGGATATTTATTGTTATTTACTTTATAAATAAATACTATTATAAGCGAGCCGTCGATAACAGCAGCAGCGTTGGTAACTACTAGCTGTGCCCGCAACTTCGTTCGCGTGAGAACCGGAACATCGTTTGCAATCCTTCCCGACAAAATTTTTGGTAAGGCGGTATTTTTAACCAACTTCAAAAAAGGAAGAGGCTATTGAGTAGCCTATACTCTTTACTTTTTGAAGAGAATATAACGCATGATACCATTATATTCTTATCATCTTATCGCCTTCAATAGCGAAGTTTATCAATTCGCCAGTACCTACGACTTACCTATATTTTATAAAAGAACTAAAAGTAAAAGTACCTATTAAAATGCAAAGTCTTTTTGAAGTCGTTTGTTAAGGTTTCGTAGCCTAGTGGCAAAAAACGAAACCCTTATAGATTCGTCATGTCCGATGTATGTCACAGCCATTTTATTCCAAAACTATGAGGATTACACAGTTGAAACTTGGTAAGTAGATGTATTCTGTAAACAGCTTTACGGTTTTTACACAAAAATAAAAAAATAAAAAAATATATTAAGGGATACATGGAACATGAAACTCCCCATACATGGAACTGAAACTGTTTTTTTTTCATCAAACCTATACGTGTGGGGTATCTATCTATATATATATAGGTCTGTAAAAATTACATTATGGTTTCTAAAACATTTTTTTTTCAAAGTCAACCGTTTGAAAGATGTACTCTTCCAAAGTGGCAAAATGTGTATCCCCCCTCTAACTTTTGAGATAAGAGAGTGAAAATTAAAAAAATATATATGCTGTAGATCTTTAAAACTTTCAACGAAAATTGGTTTGAACGAAATAGGATATTATGCAGTTTCAGAGCTATATCACATTGTCCAAAACGCAAATATAAATTTGTCATTCATACAGA
The DNA here is from genome assembly GCA_910589605.1 of Chrysoteuchia culmella. Classification (NCBI taxonomy): domain Eukaryota; kingdom Metazoa; phylum Arthropoda; class Insecta; order Lepidoptera; family Crambidae; genus Chrysoteuchia; species Chrysoteuchia culmella. The sequence continues at coordinate 5,278,404 of OU342657.1, forward strand.
CACTATGAATTTTTGCAGACGAAAAATTATAGTGGCATTTTGGGTAGGTGTATTTAATATAATAATAATAATAGTAGAAACTTTATTGTACACGATACAAAAACAAACACATACAGAGAAAATTATAAAAAAGAGGAACACACAATAGGCGGCCTTATTGCTACATAGCAATCTCTTTCAGGCAACCTTGGGTGAGAGACGAAACCCTTCATGTGCGAGTTCGACTCGCATTTGGCCGATTTTTTTGTTGTGATGATAATAATTAGATAGCCGATGCCTGTGATTTAGTTTCATCAGTTAAGTTTCAATGTGGCTTTGTAACACGCCTTCAGTTTTTAATACATAAAAACCTCTACAGTTATTATTAAAAGACATCTATTGAAGAGCTACCTACCTACATAGGGAGAAGTTTTAAGAAACTACGTAGCAGTAGCTCAGTAAATTTCAGTATTTTATTACCGTTAAAATTTGTCTAGACTAGAGTAAAAGCTCTAAAACCTAAGTATACTTCGACAGTATGCACACAAATTTTATAAAGTACTAAATTCCGTTACGGCTAAAACTCATAGCGGTACCAATGCACGATTCGGAACATTTTGTTTACAACCGTAGGTATTGAACGAAACGCGTCCGTGAGAAGGCCATGCAAACGCGTGTAACGAGTTACATGGCTTACGATATCTTACGAAATTAGCACGTAACGTGTAACTGTAACGTTACAAATAACAACCGTTCCGGACGGACAACAATCGCGGAAAAACTGTTGAAATGTTTTAAGATATTCAGTTTATATTAATCTCTTTAGGTACCTACTAAGTTTTTGCGTTTTCCAATAATTCAGGGAAAACTCTAGAACAGAGAATCACTAGAAATCTCATCTACAAAATCACTAAAACAGTTCCTAAGAGAAATATTATGACGAATTTTAATTCGACCGAAATCAAAGTTTCATTTACAAAAAAAAACGTGTGGCATTCGGGGACTGCCGCGGTAAAGCTATTGCATAGCATTTTATATCATATATTTTGGTTCGCGACAACTGGAAAAAATGCGGTAAGTAAGTAGGTATCAGTTTTTAAAAAGAAATTATATTTTCACACAAATTTTCATACAGTTTTTTTCATTCACCATTTTGTTATTAACTAAGTAACCAAAATCTATGACACGGAGTGGGGGGTGTTAGGTTTTATTTTCGTTACGGAATTTCTTGATTCGGTCGCCGCGCTCAAAGCCCGCGATAAAAGCTATGCAATAGCTTAAGAATCCTGGGCCCGTAGACAAAGTAACATCGTTATGTAGCGAAACGATAATTCTATTCGTTATTGTCTATATTCGCCAATTAACTTACGGTAAGACCACGTGATTTAGCGCAGCTTATGCCAATCCGCCAATCCCATACATTTAATTCTTTACGAACCGTTATCGTTTTTGAATTGTTACTTTGGCTAGGGGACCTGGGGGCCTACCATCAACTATAATGCGATTCATTTTAGGTTACTTTGAGGTAGTCAGTGCGGGACGCCGCTAGACGCGCCATATGGCAGCATCCCACTCTCACAACCTACAATGAATTGCATTACAGTTGATGGTAAGGCCCCTGTACTTAAGGAATGATCCCGTTACGTCGAGTTTGTACGTACACAGGTACTGTGCTTCCAAGTACATAACTTGAAAGCACAGTGGTGTCGTTATCATATTGCGTGCGAACTTAAAAAGTGCAGTTTTTGTATTAAAGTTTAACAGCTTAATGTATTGCCCACTGTACTCCATGCATGCCTTTCTTATGTCACGTTTTTAATATTCACACTTAAGCAAACCGTTAACTCGTCGCCACTTAAAAAACTATTAGATAAACTATACAAAAGATTTTGCGAGACGACGGGTACGTTATGCAAAACGTAGGTACTTGCCCACTCATTTTGGTGATTCAAACTTTTACCTTGGTGTCTGGAGATATTTTTAACTGGAAGATTGATAGGACGTACTTACTTGAATAAAATAAATAAATTACTTGCGAAAATTAAGCAGAGTGATGGCAACATGAGGGTTTTCCACCATTGAGGTATAATGTACTACATTATACCTCAATGTTTTCCAGTGATTTTTTTTTCTAAACTATATTTAACAGACGTACATCATATGTTTTGGCGCGCACTGTTCATTGAAATAAAACAACTTAGCAGTCATCCCGTGACCACGGCAGCTGTAAAGGTGCCGAAACGTCGGGAAAATAAAAAAAAAACCCTAAAAAACCTAAAAGTGCGGACAGTTGCAGCTTGGTTCGTGGAAATATAGCGCGTTTGATATCCGTAAAAGTTGTTTTATTTCAATTTATATTTAACAGCTTGATAATGCGGATTTTACATCTTGCGACGAAAAACGGCGAGTTTATTATTTAAAATCCTACTAAACTAATATAATAAACATCTCAACTACTTAATTAGTAGCTCTAGTTGAGACAAGTACCTATAACTAATGCTCTAGTCCAGTTATAGAATTATAGTTCCTGCAGCGTACAAGAATTTCTGTAGGTACAGAGGTGAAGTCTAAAGATTACCACTGCTAGTAGCTGAGCGGCTGAAAACATAGAAAAAAGTTACTAATTTGGAAAATAATGTAGTTAAGTATTACATAGGTTGTAGATTGGAGGCTTTTAATGACTGCAAATACAGCCGGGACCAACAACGGCTTACGTGCCTTCCGAAGCACGGAGGAGCTTGAGATAATAAATTTTTAGTCACCTATTCCGTGAACGACCATTGCTAAAGTTGCTTAGCCGCTACAATCGTAGGAAGGCCGAGCGCCCAAACCGCTGCGCGATCCATCAAGCTTCTTAATCGCCAAGTATTAGCTATCGGCAAGTTTTATCATAATACCCATTAGCTCCACAAAACGACGACGTGGTGTTATTCTGATCAACCGATTACAAGCCGCGAACCAGAGCGGTGATAAAGTGCTAAGCGGCTGTTTTCGCACGGTTACGTATCGTACGTGCCAGTCGCGCGGTCAAACGCCTGTTCCACGAATCACAAGATTATCTGGTGCATTCGTGAATTTTTCTTCACTTCACTTAAGAGGTCTCTAGTTAAGAGGTAAAGAAAAGCACGAACTTTAATTTTAGTTATAATTATTTCTTCACTACTTACGTTGAGTGAATCATTTGAGATAAATGGAGTAGGTGGTGAATTTGATAATAATATATGAGGGTGATTTTGGATGACCACTATTTATAGCTTTTTTTAAAGGGCAAGTCCAGTTGAGTAAATAGCTAACAGTAATGAAAACACGCAACACCGGAACTTCGACTATTTTCCGTTCCGATTCGAGCTCACCGGATTAAGATGTCTTTATATTTAAAATAGAAAAGTACTTACAAAAGTACTTATAAAAGTACTTAAAATACCACATCGAGCCTAGACCCTGTTTTGCTGCTGCACATAGAGGCATCCGCACTACGTCTGACGAAGTGATTATAAAAATATGTTACCTATTTATATGATGTCTAAAATACCAGATGTATCTATGTGTGTTGCAACAAAATAAACAATTTTCTATTCTATTCTATTCTTACATAGCTATAGCTACTTCAGTACTTTTGATTTTAATTTCCAATCGTTTTAAAAGTTTAAAGATAATAATTATAAAAAGTCATTAAAAAACTTTTTTTTTTTAATTTAACCTATTTAACTAGTTTTGTATATACAAAAACAGATTACTGAGGATACATTTTAAATAGAACAATTCCATCTTAGAATTCACTTGTTGTTGTGGCCGAGTTGATTTTTTCCTATATTTTTATATTTAAAATTTATCATAAGTACTTACAAAAATAGCATTATAAAATGCAAAAAAGAAAATCAAAAGCCATAAACAGTACGCCTATTACGAGTTTGCTTAACATGACATTTACAGGACTCGTGAGCGTAGACTATCGGATACACTGCTCATGTCGGTAAAACAGTCGCTAAATATGAAAGAGACAGAGCTACATTTTACATTAACGTTTACTGTAACGTCGAGTTTGGCAAACTCGTAATAAGCCTACAGATTACTGAATTAGCCCCTAAAAAACGTAACCTATGTTAATTTTTTTAAAGATTTTCGACTGCGGCGGATCCTGAATTCCTGACATGACTAAATTAAACGTTGCGTTAGTGCATACTTGCATTGCATTGCATAAATAACCGTTCGTTTTGTTTAGTAAATAAATAGCTGAAGAGCGAGAGCTTTACGATTTTTTTTTATAATAATAGTTATCTGTTATGCAAGGCTGTAAAGTTGGATTTCGCGGCGAGTTACCTCAATTGAAACTTAAAACCTGCGGGCTGATTCACAACCATAGGACACGGGATCGGATTCGAAATCTATGCTTGGTCTTTCTCTATTTCGAAGTGAGTGACAGTGACAAATGCATAGATTCCGTTGAGCAGAGCAAGCGAAAGATTCTAAGATTTGAAAGAACGAATCCTGAGCGTAACGAGGGAGTAAAAAACACTTTTAACAAAAAGTTTAATTTAAATAAACCTTATTCTTGTTGTTATAATGATATAAAAAAAACTAAAATAGATATATAAATAAGTATAAAAATAGCATTGGTAAATGCAAAAAAATAAAATTATAAAAAAAGGAAGTATCATAGTTAATTCAAAGTTATTTAAAATAGTAAAGTTATTCGGTAAATGTTGATACTGTCATGAGGAACAAAACAAAAATAATTTAAAATAAATATTTATGTCTCGTTCCGAAATCCAATCATAGGTTGTAAAATCTCACCCAGCCTAATATAAAATTCTTATAACAAATAGTTTAATCTTATTGTTATTGTTTTTATGATTCAATAAACTAAAATAATATAATAAAACCAAAACGGAGTATTATAATTAATTCAAAGCTATTTAAAATAAGAATAAAATGTAACAAAAGAAGTCAACAGTGCGATTAAATGAGTGCATTAAATAAAAAAAAGTACTTTACCGCGCTAGGCTACAAAATGCGATTTTCTACGACGAAACTGAATGATAAAAAACCTCTTCTTCCAAGCGTGTGAGGTGAAGAATAAATACTTATTAAACAGTTGCAAAATGGTCTCATAAAAAACCTCTTTTCTCGCTGTCAAATTCAAGTCAAATTGATAGCTCAAATGAAATAGCAAATACTATAGACAGAAATAGTCACATTATTTGTACTTTTCAAAATTTTATGTTTTGCGAGCAGTATTTATTACAAGTGAAGTTGTTGATAATTTAAAATGTAATTTTACGAAAATTCCATGATGGTTTAGAAGTTAAGCTATAGAGGCGTATTTTATTGTAAGACGCAAAGTGTATTTAGGTACCTACGTAGGTAAGTAAATAAATAAATTACTTATATAACCTTTGATGATTTGTAAATAAATTACCTTCATTCAACCGAATTATAAATAAGTAGTTTTTAAAACCAATTTGATCAACGTGGAGTTTTCAATTCTTTGGATTCCATCAGTGTATGGATGTGGTTTGTCATCGTCCTAGTTTATTTTAATGGATCTCGACAACGACAACGACGATTCTCGAAATCCCTACGGGAACTGGAAATTCCACGCGGGTGAACGCTTTTCACAATAAAAATTAAAAAACTAAATCCTAGGACTTCTGAGTTGCACAAACTTACTCTGAAATTAAATTTCTTATGATTTTATCAATTAAAGAGTTTTTCGAGAATCGACCCAAACCCTCAAGAAACTCGTCAAGGGGTGTTTTTCATTTTTTCTCTAGCTATCTCACGTTCGGAGACGTATGGAAGCAGAGACCAAACACAAGGACGAGGTTGGGGTCGGAGCGTTGAGCGCCGACTCGGAGGCTGTCGCTTGGCGCCGGCGGCGGTGCGGCTGCCTCCGGACCAGTGAGAAGTTGCGTCAGATCCTCAGCAAGTTTCCTGCACCACCGCCGCCGACGCCTCGAAAGGTAGATCACCCGGTTTTGTATAGAGCCAACACCTGGTCGGTCGATGACGTATAGAAGCAGAAGACGCAAGAGCAAGGACTCTTAGGCCGTCGCGTGGCATCATAGCTTCGGTATAGCTGCCTTCGGAACAGTGAGAAGCTGCGACAGATCCTCAGCATGTTTCCTGCACCAACGCCGCCAAGCAACGCCGCGAAAGGTAAGTAACTCACTGATTATCTTTGGTCTTTCCTTCAGACATCTGTCTCACGGTCTGTAAAGCCTAAAAACAAGGAGATTGGGATCGGAGCGTTCAGCGCCGACTTGGAGGCCGTCGCGTGGCGTCGGCGGTGTGGCTGCAATCCGGAGGAGTGAGATGCTGCGGCAGATCCTCGGCAAGTTTTCTGCATCACCGCCGCCAACGCCTCGACAGGTAGCTCTGTCGGTTTTGTATAGTAGCCATCACCTGCAGGGCTAAGATGAGCGCCGCGACTATTTGTCGAAAATATCGCGATGTTATTGAGAATACGAACTATACGAACAATAGTTATTGAGACAGCACATTTCTAAACCGTATCCATTCTGAGATAAATGCACCTGTTCATTAGGTACTATTATTTCATATATTTAAGCTGAAAATAACAAAAAAAATTAAACTTGTATCAACTTAAACAAAGATTTTTATTTATACAATGTATTAAATAACAATACTATATCAAATAATATTAACAATTTATTCAATAATCACCTCATTAGGTTTATTATTTATACAATGTATTAAATAATAATAATATTATATTAAATATTATTAACAATATATTTAATAATCGCCTCATTAGGTTTTGGACGGTAGCGAAATGCCACCGTCTCTCCCCGAAAAGTAAAATATTAAAATTATAATTATAATTTTATTTATATACATTATTATCATGTAATATTATATTGTAAAAATGATTCGGCCATTCTTATAAGCCAGATAAAATTGCAAAAAAATAATAGGTGCATATAACTCGGAATGGATACGGTTTAGAAATGTGCTGTCTCAGTAACTATTGTTCATACTTAAATACTATATCCATTTAATAAGGTCTGAATGGTGTGCAGGCATTTTCGAAAAGGCGCCAAAACTAGGTATTGCCCTTTAGTCACGGTGCTCATCTTAGTTACGAAGAAACTATTTATTTATCTGTGATCTTAGGCCTACTGGTCGGTTGGTGACCTATGAAAGCAGAGAAGAGACCAATGGGTAAGGTTGGGTTCGGAGTGTTGAGCGCCGACTCGAAGGTCGTCGAATGGCGCCGGGGTTGTTGCAGTCCCACCGTCACCAAACGCCTCGAAAAGTGGTTATGAGTCATGGTTGGTGATGTATGGAAGCAGAGACCAAGAAAGCGACCTCTTTCTTTGGGGTAGGTGTATGAGCCGCTTAGTTGACCACGTACTCGATACAACATAAATAGAAGTTAAGTTGTTGTAGTAGTGAATAGTTCGAGTGTCTTGAAGAAAACCCACATGAGATTTCAATTTATTATAAAATGTTTACAGTTGTACAGTTGCTTAGACACTAAATTAATATAAGTAAAAATAAATAATTACGACTTTGGATGACGTAAGTAATGTTTATGAGTGAGCGCGTTGAACTCGTGATATTGCTGACGACGCGGTATGTTCGGTGTAAACCGAACAGTAGGGAAGATAAGTAAAATATTAAAGGAAAATTTAGAACTATGGTGATTTGACACATCAATAAACATTATGTAAAGTAAGAAAGAAGACAGAGAATTACAGTTAAATAAAAATAAATACTTTTTGTTGCCACCATCATACATTTGTTAGTCGGTAGCACATCAAGAATGGCACATTGTCGTCTGTATATATTTTTAATTGTTCAGGGTGACGATCGGCGCGTTATCGCATATTGCCAGCAGCTCGAACCTCCGCAAGTGTTCTCTTCTGCAGTGAAGCCAGTTACATGCGCCAAGACCTGTGGCGAACCCTTCGGCGTTAATGAACCGGTAAGAATTATCTTAATTCAAATGCCAAAATTCAGCAAAATAGTTTAGCATATTAAAAAGTCAAAGTCAAAGTCAAAGTCAAAGTCAAAGTCAAAGTCAAAGTCAAAGTCAAAGTCAAAGTCAAAGTCAACGTCAAAGTCAAAGTCAGTCAGTCTAGGCTGTTGCAAGCACTTATGAACGTCATTGAAACTACGCCATCGGTTCACAAACCCTACGGCGGTAGACCTTGTAACTAGAAGAACCGGCAAGAAACTCGTCAAGGGCTGTTTTTTTCCCCATGTTTTATTTCATACAGAGTCGTCAAATTGAAAAGTGACCTTAACATATCAGTAATGTCAATTTCCATCACAAAAAGAAAATACTAATTATAATATTACATTTTAAGGTTTAAAAAGGATTGATACTTAATCTTGGCCGAATTAATAATGCTTTTGGAGATGTCCTAAAGTTCTCTTGTAAGCTTCCGCCCACGTTTTCACCCGCGTGGTTCCCGTTCTCCTGGGAATATCAGGAAAAAAAGTAACAGTTACTCTACGTCCTTTCAACTATAGTCGGATTTTTAATTCAGTAGAGTGATTTGAAAGGTTGTCAATGTCACTTTGTGAAAATAATGCTGAATTAAAATGTAGCTAGGTATAATGATAAAATTGAATTTGTGTGCCTGAATGGAATCAATACTTACAGAACTGGAAATGCGCAAATCATTATGAAAATCTGTTTAAAGCAGGATTATTCTTACAAAGTGACTTTGCCACCTGTCAAATTACTCTACTGAATTAAAAATCCGACTTTAACTTTATGTCAAAAATCAAGGCGATTGGTTGGCGTGAAGAATAGACAAACAAACACTCACTGAAATAAAACAACTTTTATGGATATCAAACGCGCTATATTTCACGAACTAAGTTGTAATTGTCCGTATTTTTTGTTTTTTTCTTATTTTCCCGAGGTTTTGGCACCTTTTCAGCTGCCGTGGTCACGGCATGACTGGCTACTTATTATTGATTTGATATTCTGATTTCATTATTATTTTAAATCTTTATTATTAAGAAAAGAGAAAACTAAAAACTCTACTGGCAGTTTACAAATTGGGAGGACCTTCGAAGAAAGAAGCTGCTAAGAAAACTTCGAAAGCTGGCCGACCTCCACCTTTATAAAGAAATTAAGATATGTTATCTCCACCTATACTGTTTGATATTTATCTACAAAAAAAGCTAACCGTATCTTTGGGTCGTGTAGTGCGTGATTTGGTTTGAGACTTTAATTTATGGATAATAGGGTCCCAAGCTGGTGGAATCTTCCACCCATCATCTGTATTGAACTTTGGATATTTGGTGATTTCAATAGCCTCACGTAGCATTTTGGGGACAAATTTTTGTTCCCTGGCGAGGATCTGTGCCTTATCAAACCTGATGTAGTGAGTGGGTCCCTCAAAAGCATGTTCACGGTGCCGAAACGTCGAGAAAATCAAAAAACCCCTAAAAAAAAAACTAAAATTACGGACAATTACAACTTAGTTCGTGAAATATAGCGCGTTTGATATCCGTAAAAGTTGTTTTATTTCAATGAACAGTGCGCGCCAAAACATAAGATGTACGTAAACACTTTCACATTTATTAATTACTTAGTTAGGATCTTCACTTATGTAACTTCAATTAACGTCGAGCCCTGTTTATACATATAAGCAAGGGTCATGAGTCATGAGTTCATGACTCAAAAAACTACCTATCTTACCATTTTTCTTTTCTTTACGACTAGGTATACCACTGTATGCCCAGTAGTATTATTACTCGTATCTGTGCTAGTAGATACAGGGATGCACAAAATTAAGAACCGTTAGTAGTGCAAATACGGAACAATTGCGAAGGTTACAGTTTTCCCAAACTTGCGCTTTCTTTGACCGATTGCTTAATTGGTCGGTTGATATGATCGTCGCTTTACCCCAACTTAGGGCAACTTGTTCGTGTCTCAGCCCTGGGATTGTAAGCTTGTATTGGACCACTCGCCACGGTTTTATTAGGGCTACCAAATTCTCAGCTCGAGAAGAATTTAGTCTGTTATAATTATAATATCGGTTCTGGATATGAGGTATTGAATAGTCAATAGACAATAGTCAGAAAATGCAGACAGAAATCTAAAAAGAAATCGTTAATTTATTATTACAGAGAAATTCGAGAGGAATTTCCAAAACAATTTTTCAATTTCCATTTCCTACATTTTCTGTTTAAATTCGTAATAGCTGGTCTGGTGAGGATCAGCATGGAAAATCTCCGAAAATGTCCGGAATGTGAAATGTGTTAAATTAAATAAAGTGCGCCCGCGCGAAGTAAAGTGAAAATCGAAGATGGGGATTTGTTTTAATCTTTGGATAGAGACGATAAAAAAAAAGCAAAAACGATAAACCGTTTCGCTCCATGTAGGCTTACCGGGGACGGCAACTGCACCTAGTTGTAGAACGTGCTTTATAATAAAATTATAATTATGTCTTTTTTTTATGCCAATAACCAAGTGCTTTTTTTTACCGTCGAAGGGCGAGCTGCAGGTTATGTTAGACAATATGAATGAATCGTTTGAAAAGAAGGGTATGAGAATAAACATAGAGAGGACGAAATTTTTAGTACCTATTTGAAAGATATGAGAGCCGGACAGTATGTTCATTAGAAATAAAAGGTAGGAAAGTCGAGGAAGTTAACGAGTTTTTTGAAGACTTCTTTGACGTTCATAAGTGCTTGTAACAGCCTAGACTGAATAAATGATATTGTTTTTTTTAATTTTTTAAGGGAACTGTGAAAAAGAGGTTGAAAATAGTCTACGAAAGGATAAACTCTGTAAATGGAGCCTTGAATGCTTTGATGGAAAGCAAGATGCTTTCGAAAAGCGTGTATTTTACATATAAAATTATGGTAGTGAATGTTGGGTGCGGCAGAAGAAGGATAAAAGTTTCGCGTTGATAATGAGGTTTCTGTGGAAAATATGTCAGTAAAGTTGAGGGACAGAGCAAAGAGGCAGTGTTTGCCTATCCCTCCTATTTGACTTGGGCGTAAGCTGCATTTATGTTTAAATATTATATTCAATGAATATAATATTTTGTTGGTTTACTTCGATCTAGATTAAAAGTTGTTACAAATAATACACAAACATCACCGGCGTGGGCAATTTGTCCATGCGCCGGTCACGCCACGCTGGTGATGAAAGTTCAATTAAATTACGGAATAATTTAGGCACGAAAATTAAGGATAACTGATGGATCGGATTTGAGAACAAGTTTGAATTTAATGTAACGAGTCATAAACTCTCAATTATTAACAATTTAATATTCTGTGTTATTACTCATATTAATTATAACTTGCCCACGTTGGTCACGAGTAAAATTAGAAAAAAAAAATTGCGATGTTAAATGCCTGTAGATCCTTGCAGTTTGCTTAGAGACGCACGTCATTTAGTCTCGGCTCTTGCAGCACTCTTGGCGCATCCGTTAATAGCAATTATTATGCTTAAATCTTAATATAAAATTAGTGGGGAATAATTTAAGTGCTCGCGGTAGAAATGTGTGACCAACACATATTGCCATGTCTATATTAAACTATGCAAATAGCTATGTAGTAAATACTTTATTATTATTAAGCATTTAAATACGATTCCGTTGACATAAAACATTGATATACATCTCATAACCGGACTGATTTACAGACGGTTCTTTCAACAGCAAGAGGAGTGTGACATGCGGAGAATGCCAAAATTACTCCCGATTTCAGGGTTCGGACTGAGTTTTGAAAAGGTATTTGTTTCAAATAAAAAAAAAGTTTGGTAGAGTATTAATCATAAGAACATAATGGAACTTATACTTAGTAAAGCCAAAACTGGAATAGGCTAGCAGTGGCTTATGTGTGACCAAAAAAAAAAAATGACGCCCTGGAAAATTGGCCCTTTATTAAAACACGTTTAAACATTATTCGACAACCCTAACCGAGGTGCAACGCGATGCATCACTTGTACCAAGGAGTCCGTGGAATGTCTTGGCTCGACGTCGCCGGCGCTCTCGGCCAGATTTATCTATCGATGCTCCCAGCTTGTGATGCACGAGTTACGATGAATTTGTTTCTATGATACATAAGATTTTTTTAAATACCGCCCTTCCTTACGAATGTATAAGGAAAATGGGCCATGACCACCACGTGAGCTCAATTCGGATTGGTGGGTTTTAACGACTGCGAAGTACAGCCGGGACAATACTTTTGGTGACCAATTCCGTGACCGACCATTGTGAACGTTGCTTAACGGCTTTTCATTACAGATTGCCATCAATGTAATGCAACAAAATAATGTTTCGATGTTTTTTTTTACGTACGACGGGGAGACATTTAGCCCTCATCATACCAGATGTTAAGTATTGATAAGGCTAAAGATGGAAGCGAGCCTCTCCCGGAATCCTCAACCACTGAGGAACTGGCTATCATATCTCGAACTGCCGGAACACAACAATGCTGAAAAAAATGTTGTTATGGCGTCAGGCTTTGATAAGATGTTGATAGCTAGCCAGGCGGACTTACAACCAATCCTACCACCAACCGAAATATATAGATGTAGATAATAATGTTATTGCTCGTATCGTTTGTTATCATTCATCGTCTTGACCTTCCGTAGTTGGATACGTATCGCCTTCCGCTCGTAGTTGTGAAATTGAATAATAAGAATGGATTAACCTTAGTTTGATGAATGTTTGTTTTTATACATTTAAGTAGTTTGTTTATAATTCGTGAACAAGTGATGGAATTAATTTACTTTTAAGATTTTTTACCGTTATTTTATTGATATTTTCGAGGATGAGAAAGACTAGGCTGCTACAACTAAGTACTAACTTATTAGAATTGGGACAAGCACGATGACGGTTTTCGATTTAACTAAGTAGTTATCCATGTGTATTGTTGAATAATGATAAATATATGATTGTAAAAGTTATCCAAACATGCGATTGATGATTAGATTACTTAAGTATAAGTTTAGTAAACACGACACGACACGATTGAAACAATAAAAGCTTGACTAGGGCTGGGTTTAACGTGACTTTCGAAGCTCGGAGGACTCAACTTAATACATTTTTATGTCACCCATCCCGTGACCGACCATCGCGGAAGTTGCTTAACCGACACAATCGGAGGCCGAACACGCTATAGTCACTGCGCGATAAAATCCCTCCACATTCACCACACCGGAAATACAAGTTAAGTAATGACAGTTCTTTCTCCAAAAATTCGATAACCATCAATGTTCTTTAAAGGACCATGTTACTTCACCGCCTCCTAATAAGTTCTGGATAGCTTATTTGGCAGATCATTGACAGTTGTAATAATGAAAATTATATCAAATTATCAGCACAAAAAGCTATTTAGAACTTATCAGAAATTGGTGAAACCGGCCCTTAAAGTCATATCACAGAAAACTAAATAGGTCGTATCTTGGTCGTGGTCAAGATACGATCAGGGGAATCGTCGTGACCCCAGCTTTCCCTGGCGCTCCCAGGGTGGATTTGCGTAACACGCCACACTGGACTGCTTGGTCATTTGGGACGATAAAAATTGGGATACTTGATATTTGGCTATATTGCTTCTAAGTTGGGTATTTCATAATTAATATACACATAGAAATTAAAATTAAATATATAAGTACTATTTAGTATTCTGTGATAGTGGAATAATCCAAAAAAGATGAGGGGAGTGTCTGTTTTTTTTATACTAGTACAGTTTTCCCCCTCGAGAGGGTTTTTTAAGAGCAGAATTTATGGAAAAAGTTCATCTTTTCTCTCCAGGGGGGAAACCTCTGGAGGGATTTGCGGAATAACCCAGAACACTGAAGAACATCGTAAAAATGAGTGTGTATGTTTGAAATAAAAGTAGGCACTTTACTCCTTTTAATTCTTCGATCTTCGATTTGCAGGACGCTACTATATTGGTAGGTTATTTAAGTATATCATGTGTTTCGATCGACATTTACGATTCGACAAAATTATTATTGGAAAACGATATATGAGGAATCGTTATGCTAAAAATACGTTCTCGACTCTACGTTTTTAAACGCATGCATGTTGATAGTTTTTCTCCAGCTCTACAATACCTTTGTTATTATTTAATTATTGTTACAAGAGTTAACCTGCTTATGAGCTGAATTAGTTCATTTGGTTTGTATGACTCGTTGGATTTATGCTAAACTTGTATTCAAATTCTTCTCATGTTCGATTTCACAACATCTAATGGGCTTCCTCAAAACAAAATGACGGTCTATGTTGCCGCCTGTACAGACAAAAATGCTTAACAATTCAAGTAGCACCGACCACAACAGCTAATTACCTGTTCTTAGCTCTGAACTAAACGTGCCCGTTCTGACCTCAGATTGTTGGGATCATTCGGAACGCCCGCTGCCACCGCGGGTTACTGACGGACGTTTCGGACAAGAAAGCTCGGATATTTTGTCCGAATTAACACTTTTAATTTTTTTTTATTTTTTCGCTCACAGACTAATTTTTAACCCACCGGTTATTTAGTTAGATTAGATGTTAGAGGAGTAAATTCTCTGGATTTTGGTCTGACTGTACGAGCCGCTTCAACTGTAAGGTGTCCTGTGCCCTAGTACGAGTTTAGCAAACTAAAATCGTTTTCTAAAACTACTTATCTCCTTCCATTGCTTTCTCCTTTCATATCCATACACTACTTTACCGACATGACTTGGGCATGCGATACGATACAATAGTTATCGAAAACGTTGACAGTAAATGTCAACTCGTTCGTACTAAGGGCACTGAAAATGTAATAAAATAAAAAGTGTCAATTCGGAAAGCGTCCGAATTTATTCCATCCGAAACGTGTGTAACTCTTCGGCGCATCTCGAATCGTTGCAGCCTGATCTAATGATCGTTATTGGTAATTAATTTGAAGTCACTGGTAAGTAGCTATGATTGGTCGCGCCTGTCGGAAACGAGGAGTGATCGGTGATCTATTTGATTATGCACAAAGTTCAGTGACGCAGCTTACACGCGCTCGCGCCCCCGACGAATGAACGGTACTACAAATAATAATGACTATTCCAATTCAAGCTTCGTTTACGTGGTTAATTTCAATTAGTCTGCTTGAATTGAAACCTGTAGTGACTATAGTTTGGCTAACGGTCAGAAGCTCTATTTTTGATTCACTCGTCTCGAGGATTCTATTGATTTTCGTGTGACGTTTGAGTTTCCGTATTCCGCAAAAGCGACCTTACCCGTATATACATAGCTTTGCTTTTCACCTGTAGTACCGCCTCCCAAAGCGAGCGCGCGAGGGGCAAAGCGAAAAGCGTTCTATGTCCACGCATACAAGGTCGCTAATCGCCTGATAGCCTCCTAATTCGCCTCGCACTCGCGCGACGAGTGATTCAAAAATAGAGGTCCTGTTTCAATAATTTATCCCTAGTAAGAGATAGACCTATATTGGAATGATTAAAAAAAAACTCACGATGTTTGGCCTTATACCATGTTAAATTTCACTATATTGTATACTTAACACGTAAATATTCAATAATATTCACATATTAACTTTCAACATAATGCAATTATTACACGTGAAGAATAATAAAAATACAAAATTAATGTAAAATTAGGCAATCACAGTTTGTTTAAAGACAGTATCTTATCTCGGGATCTGGCCAATATATACGGAGGCCGCGTGGCAGTGACTTGAAATAAAAATGTTCTCTTTTGTTCCCAACTAACAATGTTGTTTGCTGGTAATTATAAGTATTTGCCGGATGTAACACGGACAAAACGAAGGCTCTGCGTTCGGCTTACTATTGCGCGCGACTTTGGCTGTAAATGCATTCAAAATAAAAGGAAATGTGAAGTTTATTCTGGTTTTCATTTATCTAATTAGCAAACTAAGCTAATCTAGGTTCAGTTGGTTACAGAAAAAGTAAGCATGTAAAGTAAAAAAACAAGGTACTACTTAAATTAATAATTTATTGTGCACTTAGTATTTTTAAGTACCTGACACCCTAGTATGTTCTGTTGCTCTATTATATTCCATTTCTTAGCTTTGTTTTTCATCTTTTCATACTCTGGCTTATATCACGAACTATACAGTTTCATATTATACCGTATACTTACACTATCTAGCATTAAGCTGATGATCACCAAACGCCTCCATAAATTGTAGCTATGAACCATCTCGATCATGTCTGGTTTCAATAAAAAAAAAAACGCAGTAAAAATCGCCCCTTTCGGTTTTTTAATAGTACATATTTTTAGAGTTTTGTCAGAACCTTTTGTTTTGTATTTCTTTATGTATTTTATTTTATTGTATGGTTAAGGAGCTACGATATCACTACGACGCGTAAACACCCTTTTTTTCATTTCACTAGTTTCAGCCTGAAAACCAAAACAATAAATAAGTTTTCGTAAACAGTCAAGTGACAGTCATTTTTGTTTAGGATTTTAGTTTAGCTACGCTCTCAGTGACGTGACCAAATTCATTTTCTAATATGATAATCTAAAGTAGCCTTAGTTATTAGATTTATTACATTGATACTTATGTAATATCGTATTTTTAATTAAAATTAGCATGTTTTGCAATGTATGTTTTGTAATGACTACAAATTAGTAAAAACTAGAGCCGTTTATATTGTTTACTTTTTTAATTGAGGTAACCGACACGTAACCAGGCAAATGGTTAATTAAGTGGTTCGATATGGATCTCTCTAGGTTATGGCCAAGTACAATTTGAATGCGTTTTGTTACTTCAAATATTTGGTCAAGAGTATCCTTCTTTATTTTAGTTTCGGAAGTGCGGTTGTTAAATAAGAAAGAAAGAAAGAAAGAAGAAACATTTATTTTGACACGGCACGACAATCGACAACATACTTATTAAAAACAGCAATGTACATAAAACAGAGACGTGCAGTGTCAAAACTGTGCTCAGCTCAGTATACGCAGCAGACGAGTAGGCCTGCTGCACTGATATTCTGCCGAGCACAGTGGTGACATCAGGCACACGATAAACATAAAACAAACAAAGAAAGATAACAAACAAACAAAAGCACGTTTAACAACACTCAAAAACACTAATAAAAAAACCCAACATAAAGCATAATAAACACAGAGAAGCACTGGCGAAATCTTAAAGGGCATCGCCATTGACAGAAAAAAAAAAGATTATTCTTTTATTTAATGCAAGCTTCCGCCCGCGGTTTCACCCACGTGGTTCCCGTTCCCGTGAGAATAAAAAGTATCCTATGTTAAGTACTCTTCGTCTTTTCAACTAACTCTATGCCAAAAATCAAGTCGATTGGTTGTTTAGGTAGGGCGTGGAGGAAGGACAAACAAACACTGATGTACATTGATGTAACAACGCTGGCCTACAGCGTATTAAAAATATAAAAGTATTGGAGAATTTCGACGGTGGTTCGCAAGTCTTGGTTGCTCAGCGGTTAGAGCATTGGACCGGATTTCCAAAGGTCGCGGGTTCGATTCCCCTCTGAGAATTCACTTGTGGCCGAGTAAATTTTTTCCAATATTTTTCTATTTAAAATTTACCATAAGTACAAACAAACACATTTCGCATTTATAATATTGGTTAGGATTTTGATTATCTGTTAATTATTTCAACAGTAATAAAAGACTATTACAATTAACTATCTTTTTTCAGACACGTTTTGATTGAGAGGATATTTTTGTTTAAAAGTTAATATAATAATTATCACTATTTCACTGTGCTACTTCCCTTTATTAGAATACAGCTACCTATTTCAATTAGTAGTAAAAGTAGGTCTGAAATGGTCAGTGGCATGTATTTTTATGTCATCATTATGGCAAAATAGAAGCCTTAGCTTTTATATTACGCTTCATATGTAACATAATTAACATATTTAGTTAATGTATAACGGTTTACGCTGCTGCTTCAAAGAAGTACCTAAGTTTAATTCTTATTATGAGACTTTCGACTTGACTCAGTAAGTAGGTACAGAAAAGTAATTAACCCATATTAGTCCAGTGTGTATTATTACGAAGAGTGAACCTTTTATAATTTGATTCGAGAAAATTAATATAAATCGTTCAATCTCCACCGTAACGACTTTCGTTGGCGACAAAGGATTTTTTTTATCAATGACATTAAACAACGTTTGGAAGCCAGTTCTTGTTGTATTGTCTAGTCTTTCAAATCGAGGTTTGTCCGTAAATACAAGTAGGTAGTTATTTCATTATCTTTTTATGGTCAAATGTTGATGATCAATTGATAACGTCGGGCATATTTGTGTTGAGTAGGTGTTCATGAATCGAAAGTGGAATGAACATTTGATTAATTTTAAGATGTTCTGCTTTTCTTGAAGACTGCGGAAAACGACTGAGAAAGTATATTTTTCTTAGATAATGAATAATTTACTCTTTTTTTGGGCAGCCGTGTAAAAATGCGTGCGCATTTGGAAT
Source organism: Chrysoteuchia culmella (assembly GCA_910589605.1). Lineage (NCBI taxonomy): Eukaryota > Metazoa > Arthropoda > Insecta > Lepidoptera > Crambidae > Chrysoteuchia > Chrysoteuchia culmella. The sequence continues at coordinate 5,296,781 of OU342657.1, forward strand.
GGATTGATTGCTTTTCACATAAGTTTTAGGCATTTTCAGTGTATTTTCATCTCATCATCAGATGGGACTCGAACCCACGACCTTTGGAAATCCGGTCCAATTTCTAGAGGTCGTGAGATCCAGTTCCATCTGGGAATTCACTTGTGGCCAAGATGATTTTTTCCAATAATTTTCTAATAAAAATTTTATATTTGTAGAACTGTTACATAATTATTATCATTAATGTGAATAAAGTCAGTTTATTTTATAATATAATATGGCATTATTTCCATTCTAAATATTAATTTATTGTATACTTAGAAACAATGCTCCAGCAACCAGTCTGTTATCTTTTTATAAAACAACCGGAATGGCTAATTCTTTATTTCGTCGGGTAATTTATTGAAAATAATAATTTCATGAAAGTAAAAATTTTTTGGGTCCGGGTGTCGCAAAGGGTTGCATAAAAATAACACTAAGTAACTTTTTACCAAAAAGTGTAAAAAATCATAGCTTTCGAAAAAAGATAGACGAATAATTAAAAAAAGTGATTTGCTGCGCGGCAAGCTCTCTTCGCTCGCTCGGCGTTTTGGTCTCAGTTCTTACCTAACTTTTTTTTTTTTGTCTAGGGGGAATTGCCTTCGCATACCCCCCCGTCCGGGGAGACAAACCCGAAACGTCTGTTACATTTTCTTGGGTGGCGGGGGGCATCGCCCCCCGAGCCCCTTAGCGGGGGGCCGGGGGGCACCAACCAAACCGAATACAATATGTACCCCCGCTGGGAATCGAACCCGGGACCCTGTTCTGATACCATTTAAAACGGAAAATAGCTAGAATATACAACTGAAAGACAGCTCGTGCGGTGACAACAGAATATATATTTATGTTTTTAAAAGAGAGTAAACAAATCAAAACTTACCATAGTTATTAACATTATTGTGCGAATCCTCCTTTGTCGGTAACACAGCGCCCCCCGTGTGGCAACACCGTAATCAGTACCGACAAAAGAGCATAGCGCAAATGAAATGAATTTATTTACAAACAGACAAAAATAAATGAAAAATGTACAATGGGATGGAAACTACCTATGAATGAGTGGCGACGGGTAACTGGACCACTTTTCTAGTAGGTCTTTTAAAGATTCCAGCCTTCGTCCTCACTTCAACTACCCGCACCGTCCCGTCCTTGCCGGGATGAACAGCCGTCACTCGCCCAATGGGCCACAGGCCACGTGGCAAATTTTCGTCCACTACTAGGACTACGTCGTCTATCTGCAGTTGCTGATTGCCGAGTGCCGTGCCTTTCTGACGTCTGGGTACCAGAGTGGGCAGGTATTCTTTTACCCAACGGGCCCAGAAATGGTCGGCAAGCCGAATTGCCCTTTTCCAATGTGCTCTCCCATGAAGGTCTGTGTCAGACAAGCTCAAAGCTGACGGCAATTGTTGAGCGGACGGGGTGCCAAGCAGGAAGTGAAAAGGTGTGAGAGCAATGGGGTCTTCCGGATCGACGGGTACATGTACGAGAGGGCGACAGTTTACCAATGCCTCCGCTTCTGCGAATACCGTCTGCAGGGTTTCTTCTGATGGGGCTCTCTGCTTAAGGGTAACTTTTAGTGCCATTTTTACGCCTCGCACCAAACGTTCCCAACAGCCTCCCATGAACGGAGATGCGGGCGGAATGAAGTCCCAGTTGATCTTGTTGTTCGCCGCATATTGCTCCATTTCTTCACCAAAAAAGATCTTAAGTGTCCTATTGGCGCCAACGAAGCAGGTCCCATTGTCGCTGATAATTTTGGTGGGACAACCACGTCGAGCAATAAATCGCCTGAGTGAAAGAATCGCGGAATCCGTAGATAGTGACGCTACAATTTCAATATGTATCGCCCGCGTTGTCAAACAGGTATAAAGGGCTCCATACCTTTTCTCACGGCGTCGTCCGATCGCGACTTCCAATGGGCCGAAATAATCTAGGCCGACACATGCGAAAGGACGGCTGTGATGTGCCAATCGAACCGACGGGAGGTCACCCAATCTTGGTGTTTCAATCTTCGCTCTCCGATTTTTACAATATTGGCAGTTCCTGGAGATTTCACGAACAACACCTCGACAGCTTAAAATCCAGAACTGCTCTCTCAGTTGGTTGACTACAGTTTCGTTATTAGCATGTGCCGCCTTAACATGAAAATTATAGATAAGAAGACGGGTGATGTAATTTCTACCATCAAGAACAATAGGATGATTGCTGATTTGATCTGCATTCTGCACTTCCTCTATTCTTCCGTCTAACTTCAAAAGACCGTCATGGTAAATTACGGTGAGACGGAACAGCTTACTGTGCTTTGGAAATAGATTGGATGATAAAAGGAGAGCGATTTCTTCTTCGAATGATTCTACTTGCGAACGTTGCAGAAGCATTTTTTCCGCTTTAATGAGGTGAGGTGCTGACAATGAAATAGGATGATGAACGGGGGCAGATCGAGAAGCGCGGGGTAATTTGGAATTTGGATTGGAATTACTTGCCAACAAGGATCGAAACTTTTCACACGCGAGTAATACAATAGCGGTTGAACGAACTAACCGCAACCAGGTGCTGTGACTCGTTGGAACCGCGGTGATTGGAGAGTGAAAAGTAGCGCCTACAAATTTAGAACTAACTCTTACTTCTTCGAGACATTTTAAAGCAGTTTGCGGGGGCTCCGACGGCCATTTGCCCGAGTCAAGCAAAAGAAAGGGTGGCCCGGATAGCCACAGCTCGAGACTATTTCCGGGGCGAGTGGCAGCATCCGCAGGGTTAAGATTACCTGGCACGTACCTCCAGCAAGACACTTCTGTTGACTCAGTAATCTCAGCCACCCTGTGCATTACAAAGGGTTTAAAAAGACGGCTGTCATTTCTGAGCCAACTCAAAACAATGGTAGAGTCAGACCAAAAAATTAAACGCGTGGGGCTATTTCGATGGGCTTCACAAAGAGTTTTAGCGAATCGAGAAGCAATCAAAGCTCCCTGTAGTTCCAGACGTGGTATGGTGATAGGTTTGACCGGAGCAACGCGAGCCTTGCCGCCAACTAGTGAAAGCTTAACGTGACCATCTGCATAAACGTAACGCCAATAAACTACGCACGCGTAAGCTAATTCACTAGCATCGCAGAAAACATGTAACTCGCGTTCTACCGGTGTGACGGACCTATCACCGTACCAACGTTGAATTTTTGTATTGCTAATTTCAGCCAACTTGGAGACCCAAAGTACCCAGTCAGTAGCCATGGCTGCAGGAAGTTCAGCATCCCATTCTAAACCTGATTTCCAAGTTGACTGAAATAAAATCCTTCCCTCAACTGTATAGGGAAGCAAGAAACCAAGAGGATCATATACTTGCATTAAATAAGACAGAACCTTTCTTTTTGTGAGTGGGGGTTCAATTTTTAAAGTAGCCAGTCTAAATCCGAAAACGTCTCTTTGTGGATGCCAGGTCACACCGAGGGTCCGTATAAAAGGTTCAGGCATCTGTCAACTCTGGAGCGCCAAGTAAGTCTTCACTAATGGACGACAATACAGAAGGACGATTAGACACCCAGCCTCTCATTTCAAAACCGGCAGCTTGGTGAACAGCTACTATATCAACAGCAAGCTTAGACGCCTCCTCCTCAGAATCTACACTCCCAATATAGTCATCCATATAATGATCCTTAATTATCTTTTCGACAGCTAATGGAAACTTGTTTTCAAATTCAAGAGCGTTTTTATTTTTAATATAGAGAGCCGTACAGGGACTGCATGCGGCTCCAAAGATGACAGAAGTCATTCTCAGCTCTTTGATAGGAGAATCAGTATCATCCCGCCACAAAAAGCGTAAGGCATCACGATCTTGATCCCTGATTCTGATCTGCGGGAACATTTCCTTGATATCTGCATTTAGTGCTACGCAACCCTCCCTGAATCTGAACAAAACACCTAACAAAGGCTGCAGCAGATCAGGACCAGGGAGCAGCAACGAGTTTAAACTAACACCAAGAGTCTTGGCGGCAGCATCATGTACAACACGTAGTTTATTTTTTTGTGGGTGTACCACACCAAAGTGAGGCAAGTACCAAAATAATTTATCGTTCTGAGTAGGTGGACACTGTTTTCTCAGATGGTATGAATCGGTGCACTCTTCAGCATAGCCCTTGTCGAGCATTCCCTGAATAAATGCTTTGTAACCAGTTGCGAATTGATCATCCTTTTGCATGCGTCTCTCCAAAGAAAGAAAACGCGACAGAGCTTGGTGGTAGCTGTCTGGTACACTAATAATATTATCACGCCACAGCAATCCTACCTCAAAGCGGCCTGAAGGCAAACGCTTTGAGGTAAGCTCTAAAATTTCTAAGGCGCGTTTATCTTTTGTGTTAACTTTAGTTTCGTATTTGGTGACTCCTAAGCTTTCAAGTTTGAAATAATCATTAATAATAATATCTAAAGAGGTTTGCGCGTTGTCAAAATTGTCGTCTTCGCGCGCGTGGTTGACAAATTCCAGTGGCCGCGTCCAACTATTTGACAGTCCGTGCAGGGTCCAACCCAAAAGGCAGCGGGTAGCGACGGGTTGAGACTTCGAACCCGCACGAACTTCTCTGGGAATAGTCAAATGCCAATGCTCCGCACCTAAAAGAATCTTTGGTGTGACACATTCACAACATAAAAATTCTGATAAATCTGTCAAATGTGAGAATTTCTCTAGTTCTTGATAACCAATTGTTTGAGACAGAAGTGACAAGTTATTAACAGCTTTGGCATTTTGGATCTGGTAACTAAGATTTTCAAACCGGCCTTTTATGGTGAAACTCACGAGCCGAACCTCAGCACTAGCCGTCATCCCACCAACACCGTCAAGGCGCAACGAACGTGAAGGGCCCACTGCTCCAATAGACGCCGCAAGCTCGGAATCGATTAGAGTAGCAGTGGAGCCTTCATCCAGTAACGCATACGTTGAAACACTTGCGGTGGGACCACAAACAGTCACAGGGATAACCCTTAATAAAACTTTTTGCGTATGATCATTACTAATTAAATCGGTAGTATTCGAAACTGTCGCCTTAGCGACGTGCAAAGTTTCTGTAGCTGGTTGGTTAGCAGGGATCACGAAACTTTTCGATGGTGAAGGTTGATAGCCGTGCAGCAACGGGTGGTGAAAGCGTAGGCAGCCATCGATACCGCAACGTTTGGCCTTACACGTCTTCCACCTGTGTGAACCGCCCTTAATACATCGATAGCAAAATTTATTTTCGTACAGCCATGACCACCTCTGTTCAGCAGACAGTTTTATAAAATCAATGCAATCTTTCAGATTATGGGTTTGACTGCAATACACACAAACTTCTTTAGCAGTTGATAGATTGACAGTTTGTTTTGTTGACACTGTATTGACATTGTCACGACGTGAACCAGAATTTTGTGCAAAAGATTGATCAGAAATACCAAATTTATTGTATTTGTCCGTTTCTAAACTTATAAACTCGGACAGCAACATTAACTTTGGCGTTTCTGTAGAATAATTAGTGTATGCAAAGTCGAGCCACTTACTACGCAAAAGAGGGGTTAACTTATTCAAGATATTGAGTAATAACTCGGGAGAGTAAAGATATTCACGCTGATTTAGTAATTTGACTACAGAAACACAGTTTTTTATTTTACAGCTAAAATTATTAATGTCTTTTAAATCCAGTGACAATCTAGGTAACATACGCACCGCTCCCACGGCTTGCATCACGATTGCCTCTGGGCGCGCAAATGTCTGCTCCAATATTTCCATGACTTCATTTGGGTCATCGGCAGTCAGAAGCAATATACCAACGCTCTCCGGCGCTCGGCCTTGGAGAGCGTGGCGCAAACGATTAAAATTTTCTAAGTTAGAAAATAAATGTTTTGTCGAATTATAGTTCTTTTTAAAAATAAGCCATTCTACGGGTTGGCCGCTAAAAGTAGTCAAGGTTGTTGCTAATTTTGAGATACTACACTGATTAGCACAATGTTGAGGGCGAGGTGCGTCAGGTGCACACTGATTATCACAAAGCTGTGCGCGAGGCGTGTCAGGTACACGCTTATTATCAGAAACTTGTGCGCGAGGCGTGTCAGGTACTAATTTATGATCTTTAATTGAAAAATTGGATTGTACCTGTTCAGCGACCCAAGCCTTTGTACGTGACGCAGACGTCACGGAACTACCGCTACGACCTGCTTCCAAACTGGCCAGCTTGGCCGCAAGTTCCAGCTCCTCAATTCGGCGACGCTCGTTTTCCAACTGCTGCTCGCGCTCGCGTCTTTCCTGTTCTAGATGAAACTTGCGCTCGAGCTGCTGACGCGCAAGCTTGGCTTCGGCAGTCGCTCGAAGGGCACGTACTGTAGCCGACGACTGCGAAGATCTGGAAGCCAAAGAAGTTCTTGAAAACGTGGACTGTATTATAGGTTCCTGAAAATTTTGGAGATTGGAATTGTCAGCAGGATTGGGTGCAGCGGATGTCTCGATAGAAGCGGGGATCGGAGCCCCGTCGAGAACACCTGCATAGGGCACACCTGCATCTCCAGAATTTCCAGGGGCCTCCGCACCCAAGATTGGGTGACCTCCCGTCGGTTCGATTGGCACATCACAGCCGTCCTTTCGCATGTGTCGGCCTAGATTATTTCGGCCCATTGGAAGTCGCGATCGGACGACGCCGTGAGAAAAGGTATGGAGCCCAGGAAGTTCGCGCCGGTCACGGACAGGCCCAACATCACCAGGGAATAGATAATTATGGATAAAATACACCGTCGAAGCCAACCACTTGGTAAAAGGAGTTGGATCTACAAGTACCCTAAAACTTTTCAAGTGACGGCCTCCTTGTTTTGCATCAGCATTTTCTTTTCCAAACCGATCTACGACTTGTTCTTCAGACCCAGAGATATCGTGGATTTCACCGAACCGCCAACCACACTATCCAGAAGACCAGTTAAAAGCACCATAGAGAACTGAAATGGAATCCGGCTCGAAGGACCAACAATAAAACGGAAAATAGCTAGAATATACAACTGAAAGACAGCTCGTGCGGTGACAACAGAATATATATTTATGTTTTTAAAAGAGAGTAAACAAATCAAAACTTACCATAGTTATTAACATTATTGTGCGAATCCTCCTTTGTCGGTAACACCATTGGTTGTTACCACTTGACCACAGAGGCGGTAAAAATTAATGATATAGAATAAATGTATATAGTTTTATTATTTCATTTTAATAGCTATCATGCCAAATATTGAACTAAATACTATACGCGTAAAAATAGGTAAACCTTTTTTTTCTAAAAGTGTCGTAATGACTTTATAGGTTCCTTTAAATTGTATGAACAGTGAATAAAACGAAGCAGAAAAAGAAGAAATAAATATTTTAATAAGTTGTCGAAGGAAAAAAAAATGTTTTTTTTGTGAACGTAACAAAATTGGTTTGATAAAGTTAGGTATTGTTTTATGTCTATTATTTTTCTCATTTTGATTAATTAAAAATGAAAATATACGTCTCTACAATCTCTGCTTTAAGGTTTAAGGTAATCTTAATTAGTTAGCCACGATTTTTGAGAATGGCGAATATCAATAATTTATTAGCCTTTTTTTTCAAAATTTAATACTTTCATATGCCTCTGATAACAATAACTAAATAACGAGATTGCCGTCTTCTGCAAGAGTCCGAAGTTTAGAAGTCTCCCGTTTCCGACATTTATCGTTCAGTTTTAACCTCGTTCTATCATCAGCAGGTAGACAGCAAGTACTGGCGGGTGGTGTTCGAGCTGGTCCAGCTGGTGCAGCTGTCGGTGACGGCCACCGCGCTGGCACTCTACTACCTGATCTACTGCTACATGCAGCTGGTCTATTACACCCTGAAGAGCGCTCTGTACTTCCACCAGGCCGATGGGTAAGTGGAGCTGTTGAAGCAAGAAGTAGTGTTCTAGGTGGTCCAGCTATTGCAGTTGTCGATGTTGGCTACATACAGCAATTGTAAAGAGCGCACTGAACTTTTACTAGACTGATGGATTAGTGGATTTATTGAAGAAGAAAAAAGAAGTGTTCGAGATGTTGCAGCAGTTGGTGACAGCCATCACACTGGCACTTAACTACCTGATATATTGCTACATGCAGCTGATTTACTTCTCCCTGAAGAGCGCTCTGAACTTTCACCAGGTCGACGCGTGAGTGGAAAACTGGAAGTGTTGAAACAGACCAGAAGTAGTGCTTTAGCTGATGCAGCTGTTGGTGACGGCCACCGCGCAAGAACTTTACTACCTGATATATGCTACATGCAGCTGGTCTACTACACTCTAAATAGCGCTCTGTACTTCCACCAGGCCGATGCGTGAGGGTCTGTTAAAGTAGACAAGATCTACGTACCTGCTAAAAACAAGGTGTTAGAAGACCCATACCGAAGCCGTAAAATATGGATAGTGTACAGTCACCTGCAAGAATGTCTTGTAAATATTAAGAAATATGATAATAAAATAGAAAATTAAATAATACGAACAGGATGACAGCTATAACATCAAAAACTTGATATCGTTTCTTTAGTTTTTTATAGACAATGACAGTTTAAATAAATGTACAACAATGTCAAAACTTTTCAACACGCCCCCTTAAACTAGCATTAGTCTGAAAAGGGTTAAATATCAACATTGCCATTGAGCTTTAATAGTTCACACAAAAATTGTTTTATAAAAATAGCTTCTTATGCAGCTTCACTTAAAGAAACGTACGCTGCTTCCGTAGAAGACAATGCAACACATGTTTGTTTTTGACAGTCGAGAAGTAGAGATATGTCATCTCACCACGAGAAAATGGCGTGAGAAAATTATCTCGTGACGTGCATGTTAGCCCTGCAGGATACAGTATTATTATTAACTTTAAAAACATATCCTGTATAAGGTTTACAATCAACGTCATTCTCCCAATCCGCATCCGTATAGCAGGTGACCTTAAAACCCTTATAAGTGCTATCACTCCCTTTAAATACTAATCAAGAATGAACCAATAAATTCTTCATAATGAAACGCCAGTCATTGTAATTTTCCTTACCCTTTAGTTTTTCAACAGAGAAAGGTATGACGAACTTTCTTTTTCTATTATGAGAAAATTATGAGAATATTTCTGATCACTATTTATTATTTGACTTTACAAATAAGCCCATAACCTCTTGTAAATATTAAGAAATATGATAATAAAATAAGAAATTAGAAATTAAATAATACCAACAGGATGACAATATATGTATACATAGACATTTCCATATTTAACAAACGCATATTCCGCCAAAGATGCATGGGATACACTAGAAAAAGTATTCGATGACAAAGGATTACACAGACGTCTACAACTACTACGCAAGCTATGTTCCGTCCAATTAACCGACTACAGCTCAATGCAATCGTACGTAAATGACACTATTTTAATCGGAGAACAACTACGCGCTATAGGAAAACCTGTAGATGATGAGTTCTTAGGCGTTGTATTACTCAAAGTTGGCGTTGTATTGACTCCAGAATATGAACCTATGGTTATGGCATTGGAGAACTCTGGTGTGACCATCACTAGCGTAATGTTTAATTAAAACAAAGTTGTTGCAAAACACGAAGTGGAATGATAATGCAAAAGAGGCTGAAACTTGTCTTTAATCTGTAGATAAAAATAATCCAAAGTAAACATAAAGAATAAAAAGTGGTGTTGGAATTGTAAGAAGGCAGGTCACACGAAGAAGGAATGTTGGTTCAAAAAACCAGATAAGAATTCTGAAAATCCCAAATCTTTATCTGCATTGTCTGCTTGGACGATTAATTCGTCCATGATTGTCTGTTAACAATGATCACCGTGGAGTATGGTACGTCGATTCAGGCGCAACTCACCATATGACTGCTCGTAAGGATTAGATAAAAGAATACCGAAACATTTCTGGCGTTACTTGACTGCCAATGGTGAAAAATTACAATGTATAGGAATTGGTAATGTAGAAATTAAACTTATTAATAATGAAGTTAGGATAATTACTAATGTAATGTATGTACCTAATCTCTCTGTTAATTTATTATCTGTTATTGATCCTGTTAAGAAAGGCTATGACACTGTATTTGATTCTCATGGTTGTAAATTGTATGATTCAAATAATGGTAAGATATCTGGAAAAGTTTGAGTAACAGGCTCTGAAGTAGAAAAAGCTTATTAACTTGATATCTGTCATGAACGTGCCAATTTAACTAATGCTGTAGAATCTATTGATCTTTGGCAAAAGCGCATGGGACATTTAAACATGCAAACTCTTAAAAACATACGAGATCATGCTGATACTATTAATTTTACAGATAATATAGAGAATAATAATAATAGTAGGTATTGGGTATAATGAACGCGTAATTTCTTCAATAAAAGTTGAGTAGTAAAATTTATAATATTGTAGAAATTATGCCAAATTACAAGAAAATTATGCGAAATTTTGAAGATGATGCGTAATGTACATACATGGGTGAAATACCGGCCCTAAAACAAATATTAACTTTGATCCTCAATAACTCCTTAACTACCAGGTTCCCAGATTTGGAACCATACAAGAAAATGATAGTAACGTTGAGGAGAATTCGTGGTTTTCGTTTTCGTTAAGGCTCTTATAACACCTTGTATAATATTAAAATGATCGGCCATTCTTATAAATGTTGCAGGGATATTATAAAAACCGTGATATTATGATTTCACTAGTGACATTAAAATTACACTAATTATTGTCAATTGTTTGTATTACTTACAATTTAACGGGCTAGTTTTAGTGCCATTATAATTTCACTAGATGGATACAGTGAAATTGTAAGGCAGTGATATTTTGACAATAACACTGATTTAAGAAAGCCGTTAGATTATCAGAGCGATCGCTGATTGGTCCGTTTTCGTTACCAACTGAGCTACAAGTATTAAACATAGAGTTAGGAAATAAGAAAATATTTTATTTTTATTTTACTTGTAACTTTTTTATAGTACTACCTATACTATAAAATATAAGAAGCAAAATATGCTAAAACTGTTATAACATTTAATAATCATAAACTTTAGAAATTATAAGCTTAATAGTAGGTAATACTAGTAGTAACATGTGGGTCACTAGCCTCGATTTATGGCTTTGAATAAAGCAAAATATGCTGAAACTGTTATAACATTACATAATAATAAACTTTAATAATTATAAGCTTAAAAGTAGGTAATTCTGGTAGTAACATGTGGGTCACTAGCCTAAAGAAATAATATGTACTAATAATCAAACATAATAATTATGTTACTTTTGTCATTTACCAAAAAAATTTTCTTCCCTACATCCAGCACATCATATTTTGATGCACAATGGTACTGCTGATTAGTCGTTGTAAGCTTTTGTATTTGTCTTGCTTTATATTCTTCAATTGCTTTTATTACCTGATCGATTCTATTCGCACTCCATTCTGGTTTTTTCGTTTTATCAGATTGGTCATTGTAGTACTTTCGTAACTCTGTGTCAAAATCTTTTCGTACTACAATTTCACACTTGCTTCCACGTGCATTTGACGTATCTGACGATTGAAACACTTCCAAATGCTCACGATCACTCATTTCGAAGATATTATCTAGAATAATTAAGTAAATATCTCATAAAACACCAAAAACATGTAATAAACCGATATTAAAAAAGCACGCCCCAATGTTTACAACTATTGTTTTGCAAATGGCGACTGATTAACTCAATTTACCAATCAGAACACGCGGAGCTCCCACCACAAACTCAAGTCATAATAAACCTAGATTTATTATAATATCACTATTGCGGCCCAGTGAAATTACAATATCACTGAAAAGAGCCCGTGAAATTATTTTCACCAGTCCAGTCGTTACTGACAATAATCAGTGTAATTATAATTTCACTAGTGAAATTTTAATATCACGTCTTTGACAAAATCCCTGCGACATACACACAGATAAAATTGCAAAATGAGATGGATCTCGTATATCTATTCTAAACCGCATGGTTTAGAAATGTGCTGTCTCAGAAACTATTGTTCGTACTTAAATACTCCATCTATTTAATAAGGTCTGAATGTTGTGCAGGCATTTTCGAAAAGGCGCCAAAACTAGGCACAGTCCCTAGGCCCTTTACATTAGTGGCCGTTTCAATACTCCAACACCATATAGAAATAGATACATTTTTAAATAGAAACTCGCAGAAATTTGCAAAACCCGGTAGACATAAAGTTATTTGTTTTCAATACACGGCTACTAATATACTTCCCGAATACCAACGACTAAAAGTATGCAAAAGTAAATTAAACGGAAACAGCTCATCATTCTTTAAGAAATATATAAAATTCCAGTGTAGCTAACAATATTATTTTAATAACAATTACGTAGCACTTTATGCGATCTGTTATTTCAATCAAAAGTAACCCAAAATCGATTTTTAGTGACCGAAAACTTATTTTGTCTTGTAAGTAATCTGTTCTTTGATTAAGCCCCATAGCTTATTATACAGGCTTTACTTGTAGTCCCACTGGTTTGTCCCCCTGGTGGGACAACGGGTAACTCAACAGAGAATTTTCCTCCCCGTAAACCCACTGCACAAGAAATGTCTTACCCGACCGTTCTAATACTTATTATTTAAAATAATATTTAAGTAAAAGTACCAGGAATAGATAGTGTAGAGTAAAAAAAGCTCTAACTACGTAATAATAAGTAGTCACGTTGAATTTCACATATAATATATTTTGAACTAACGGATCCTCGCGGTTTTACCCGCGTGGTGCCCGTTCCCGTGGGAATATCGGGATAAAATATAACCTATGTCACTCGGGAGAAATGTAGCTTTCTAATGGTCTAAGAATTTTCTAAATCGGTCCAGTAGTTCCTGAGATTAGCGTTCAAACAAACAAACTCTTCAGCTTTATAATATTAGTAAAGATAAGAATAACAAACTGTTCAAAAAAAGGTTGACATAAAATAGAGTAGATTATAATTCTAAAATCTGGTGTTTATAGGCCTCGATAAACAATTTCAATTTATGGCTTTAAACTAACTATTTTAAATTTATTTTCCTCGGCGAATGTTAAAGGGAGGTTAAAACTAAAAGTTAACGCAGATGTAGTATTCCTACCTGTCCAACGTTTGCAAACGTAGATGATAGGTCTAATAGTAGAATTGTTGGAACGCAATAAAAAAAACCTCGCCTCGGAAGAACAGTACCGAACTTATAATTACGTCTTTATCTATAGAATTTACAATAACAAACTCCGCACACGATAAAAAATAGTCAGTCATACAGGGCTTCTAATGTCGCGCGATGATGAAGTAACCGGTTGTTTGTTACCTTAGGGTATCTGGATAAAATTGGAAGTTGAAGGGGGTCACCAATTTTACTAATCTGTAGCCACCTCAACGATGGCCAACTGGTGTGGAACAGATTTCAGAATGGTTTCCGACACAGCAGCAACGCGGACGATCGGCACTACGGGTGGAATCTCCGGAGCACTCGATTCCCTTTAGTTTCCCACACCGAGATCACCACCAGCAATTAAGGCGGCTAAATAAGACCCCGTAGGATCTATTCTAATATCTATAAACAAAAATATCAAAATAAGATACTAGAATATAACTACCAATGAAATGCATAAAATGCAAGATCTAAAGAAAATTGATACGTACCAAACAAAGATTTATAACGAAATTGACTGCTGAATAAAAATGCTGCAATTTCTAACCAGCAGTTATTTTTAAATGTTTCGAGATTTTTTTAACAGCAGCTTTTAATAACACCTACTTGGTTATGCTGCCCTGGTACATTTCGTTCAATATTTTCCTTTTTTTTTTGTATACCAAGCAGTGGGTCCACGGTTAAAAGCGTTAATACTCGTGGATCCACCAGGAGGACAAAGTGCGGGGACCACGGGTAAATGCGGTATTGTCGTTTCAATTACACGTAGACCCACTGTAGCGCAGTGGGACTGGAAATAAAGTTACCCGTGGTCCCACCGATTTGGTAAAGCCTGATTATTTAGCCCTAGGGGTCAACATTGATATTAAATATGTACATGATTTGATAAGTACAATTTGTTACAGACCCATGAAAGTCACAATCGGAGTGATGACCCTGACGTCACTGGTAGTCGGGTTCAACATTGTCAGGCGGATAGAAAAATTAATGAGACTTATTTAGACACTGTCTATTAAGGACATTGTACCTTTTTCATTATTGGATATAATTTACGATAAGGGAACCGTTTCAAATTGTCGCCAAGCAACGAAAAACTTAAACTAAATGATTTCCTTATTAAAAAAAGTGTTATGTCTTGTAATGGAATTTTTAAGTGTAATAATGTCCGTATGTCCAATAAAACATTTTTGGAAGATCATTCTGTTTCTTTTGAATGACCAAAGAAGCGTGTCAAAGAGCAGCTTTTTCATTAGCGCGCCAGCTAATTGCTCGAAGTAGTCATTAGTCAGATGGAAGACAGATTGGGCGGAACGAACCACCTGGACATTGTTACCCCAAATGGTTTAGGAAACGATTATGGCCCCCTCGCGCTTTTGTGCGAGCTCAACGCTGCGGGAACGAATTTCGCGGATGAGAAGGTACGAGGAAGCTGGCTGCCGACCACTCTGAGTCTGACGCCCGCGCAACGCGCGCGCGAACCTCCGGCACCGCGCAGGCGCAACACGCTTTCCCGCGCACTTGTGTTCGAAATTCAAAATTTTGAAAAACAATTTTTAATTCGTAAAAGTTTTTGTGCAACGTGTGCATGAAGGTTGGAAACGTGAAAAATTTGTGCGAAAACTTTTTTCAAGATGGTTCCTAGTGCGAGGTAAGTGGAGTATGGCAATAATTGCATTTTTCCATTTTCTCAAAGCGCGGAGGTGTCAAAGTGTTTCCATGTCGCGCTTTGTGGTTTAGGTCTGATCTAGTTCTTACCATATTTGTCATCACCATAGATTAAGAGAACATCGAGTTCTTCATGTAGGTACTGTTTTCCATGTGAATAAATAAAATTTGAACTACTAGTAACATGAGGAAAACAACATGACTAGATTTTTGTCAGCAACGGATTCTGGTTTTTTGTGAAAAAAAATAATTTCCTTATGGGTGCTCAAATTGTGGAACTTTATGATAATAGTTTGTTTCTAAAATCCACGATTTAAAAATGAGTTACTAGTTGACTGCAAAACAAATGGAGCTTTCATAAGTGTTTCAATAAAAACAATTACCGAAATGACAATGGCAAACACGCAGAATTAACGGGTTAGCATTCGAATGAAAATCAAATAGTTTTACCCAAATTCGGCGCGCCACAAAATTATTTTGTACCAGTTCTGTGACCCCGCTACGGTCGGACCGGGTAAATACCATCGCTTATTCGCCATCGACGCCTCCGATGCCAATAATGGATTTGTTGATTTGCCAGGTCATTATTGAAGTTTTGTGACTTTCAACCGTTTTTAAATTGTTAACCTCGAATCCGCTGCCAGCTCAGAGGGCCTACTCTCTAAGTCGTTTCATAGTTTCAGGTTACTTTCGGATCGTTCTCAAAACTTTGTTATTAATTACTAAAACTTTACTTGCGCATCAGGAACAGTGTAACAATCAGATAATCTATTGTTCTCTGGATACCGGTATCCTGCTAGCAAAATTAAGCATTATAGCATTTCAACAAAATCCTCAAGATTTTGTTGAAATCAAATATTTCAACAAAATCTTGAGAACGATCCGAAAGTAGCCCGAAACTACGGAAACGGCTTAGAGAGTAGGCTCTCTGCATAGCTAGCATTTAAATATTTAACTGTGTTCAGTTCAGACCTTCAGCTTCGAATCGAAGTTTGAGAAAATCCTATCACAGTCCGATGTCGCGTCACGTGTGTGTCATTATCAGGAAGGTTTTATTACACGAGTGAAAGAAATAATTTAATATTATTAAAAGTTTGTATCTTAGATAACAAGGGTGTTGTGTGATGGGACTGATGGGTTTGCAAATTTGCGATTTGCAAAAGTAGGTGTATGAAATAGTATGTAATAGTATAGTTTAAAAGTATATAATCACAATTATATTTATAAATTGAAGGTAAATTACTTCATTTGAAGTTAAGTATCCCAAAGAAAACCTGACATTTTCTTTGGTTTGAAGTTATAGCACTTATTATTTATGGCGGAGGTAAGTCGGACCAAAAATTTCTCCATAAATTATCTTAACTGTATGATTGATTAGTGGGGTGGGATTTCTTAAAGGGAACCCATGGGAATCGGTATGCATATTATTATGGACCCTCCGCTACTGCTATTCATTGTCATAAGCAAAAAGTATTAAAATACCTATACCTTTTTAATTTCAAATACCTTCCAAAAACCTGCAACATGGTTATGGATCCATTGTTTTTTTATCGTTGACTTCCCGTGTTTAAGATAAACCACGTTAACTGATGTATTTTCAACACAAACTTGAAGGTGACCAATTCACACAGTAATTAAGAAACAATTGCTTTAAAGTATCTATCATAGTATAAACGTAATGTTGATTTACGTGAGAAAAAGTTTTATGTCATATGTTCTTCGAGGCATAATTCGTTGGCGTCTTCCACTTTTTTTCCATAATAGATCTGCTAGGCGATTGCGTAAAGTCAATCGTATTCATTTGACAGTTCATATTGTATCATATTAAATGTCATTTCATTCAAATTGCAGTCGATTGAATACGATATGAACCGTCAAATGAATACGATTACCTTACGCAATCGCACCCCTGATCTATCACTATGCCAAATTTCATCAAAAATAGTTCAGTGTTTAGCCGTGAAAAGTTTACAGACCGATAGTTGAAACAGGCAAACAGTGTTGCCTTTATCGAGTGCCTAATAAGAGTTTTTCGTAGTGCAACTGTTAACCACGCTGTGCTGTGGACAGTACAAAATTGCTGAATCACGAAAAGTCAATGAAAATCTTGAAGTTGGTTGCAACCGATAATTTGATTGAACTACCGATTACTAGCGAACCGAGATTGTAAACGCAATGACTTTATTATTGGGTATTTCAGTATCTACTGAAGGTAGGTGTAGTGTACCAGGGTCTCACTATTTCCATTACACATTGATATGTTGAAACTGAGACTGCATTTTTTTCAAGTCAGTCTCATTATTCCTGTTACATTACGAAACGATGAATAGTGTCGACGAGTGAGACATTAATGTGTCATTATTTCCATTTGGAGCGTTTTTTAAACGTCAGGTGTAAAATAACAATCGACATCCTACAGAAAAACAAATAACGCATCGTAGATAGGTATTATTATTGTAAAAATAATTTTATTTCAGTATATTTTACAATTGTATTTACTGATAATGGCTATCCAAAATTCTTCGAACTTTTGTGGTGGTATTTCCATTATTTTACGCAGTTTGGTTGGCTGCTGTTTTGAACACATGCAATCACCGATTTTAAAAATATCATTTTCTGGCAAATAAAATGTTTTTCACCTCACACGCTCGGAAAAAAGGGTTTCTTTATTCAGTTTCTGCGTAGAAAATCGCTTTTTAGCTAGCGCGGTTAGGTTAAGTACTTTTCTAATTTAATACCTAAAAATATGTCATAATGCGTTCCGAATCGCACTATTGAATTTATTGTTTCATTTTATTCTTATTTTGAATAGCTTTGAATTAATTATAATACTCGGTTTTGGTTTTATTATATTATTTTAGTTGAATTATATAAACAATAACAATAAGATTAAACTATTTGTTATAAGAATTTTATATGAGGCTGGGTGAGATTTCATAATCTATGATTGGGTTTCGGAACGTGACATAAATCTTTATTTATAAATTGTCTTTGTCTTGTACCTCATGTCAATGTCAATATTTACGGAATCGTTTTTATTCTTATTAATAAGTAACAATATAATATTCCTACTTTAAATAACGTTGAATTTACTATAATACTACCTTTTTTATTATTTTAGTTTTTTATATCATTAAAACAACGAGAATAAGGTATATTTAGATCAAAAGTTTAATCTAAATATACCTTATTCTCGTTGTTTTAAGTTTAAAGAATTTTAACCGGAAGTTGACCGCGGAAACAACCATAAAATGTTCCTCGCTGTTGTGAGGTGAAAAATTGTGTTGCGCTCGGCAGAAAAGTTTTTAGCGTCTTGTACCTTTAAATTCAATCTTTGAACCTAGAATACCAATCCTAGAATCCTTCACTTGCTCAGGTTTCAATAGAGGTAACTCGCCGCTAATAACCAACTTACCAGACTTGCATAACAAATAACTATTGTTTCTAATAAATCAAATACCGTTATGTGTGGTGTAAAGTTTCAATTATCTACTTTAAGATTTTCTTGTAGGTTTCTTTGAAATAGGTACGTCACTTCATCCTCACAATCATCAAAAAATAGTATGGATTGTCTTTAGCTTGATCATTTTTCGCGAAAATATACTATGCAGGAACAGTGGCGAAGGGTCCATACAACACGGTTTCCAGCGGCTTCCCTTTTAGGAATCCCACCACACTAATCCACCATACAGACTACAGTTAAGAAAATTTTTGTAGGAATTTTTGGTCCGTCTTACCTTTGCCATATTTCGACCCCTAGCCACGAGGAACAATGGTTTGGTAATGAAGTTTTGACCAATATCGAAAAATCTTTTCATTTTATTTATTACAGTAGTCAGAATACCCGTGACGATTTTTATTTATTTTCATCTTCGCCATATGAACTGTATCGAGAATTATTTAAAATAAACAAGCGTTTTCTTGGTCGCATATAGTGGCGGTTTAAAAACGCAACGGTCAATGGGAAAGTTGAATGGGTATAGTGAGAACCACGTTTGGGTTACGTTTAATATGTGAGATTAGTATAAATGCAACACCTTTTAAAAATATTTTAAAATACAGAGTAACGAAGCCAAATCTAAAGATAAAATTAAAATGATATTTTCTATAAGACGTGTATTATTGGAAGGAGATATAGACAGACACTAAAACAAATAATTTTTCGACTGTTTATTGGCGTCTGTCGCAAACTTTCGTGATCTTTGTGAATCTTGAACGCAGGAACAGTTTTAAGTATTTTCTTTCAATAACTAAACTTCGCAGAAAGTAGTTGTTTATTTTATTGGACGAGTTTCTTAATTGCAAGATAAAACAGTGTTCAAATTCTAATGCTTAATTTTCTTTTGTGTATGCCCATATAATACCTACCAATTTAAACAAATAAGGGCTGAGCATTTCGTAGGACGAAAGCTGCTTACACTAAGCAGCTTTCGTCTGTACCTACCATCTTTCTTACTATAATATTATAAATGCGAAAGTATATCAGCTTGTTTATTTGTTACTCTTTCACGCAAAAACTACTGAATCGGTTTAGATGAAATTTGGCACACAGTAATAACCCTGTATTATAACATAGGATGCTTTTTAGCCTTTTTAGTGCCGGCTTAGAATAGCACTACCGCCTCGCATCCCGTGGGTGTCGTAAAAGGCGAATAAGGGACTCAGCCTTCAGGAGACGGGCAGCAGCGTCTCCTACAAACTTGGCCATACTGCGATCGCCAACCCGCCTGGCAATCGTGGCGATTATGGCAAATAGTACTGCTGGGCATAGGCCTCACCCAAAGGCCCCCCCTTTGGGTGGGGCTTTGGGGGAGGCCTATACCCAGCAGTGGGTGTTATGTGGCTGAGACGACGATACTTTTTATTCCGATATTCCCACGGGAACGGGAACCACGTGAGTGAAACCGCGGGCAGCCGCTAGTTATATCTATATTTGGCCATAATCTATTACTTTAGCAAAACTCACGAACAATAGTAATTGAAATAACTGTTTCGAGTGACCGTACCGGTGCGGCTGAAGTGAAGACTCACCGATTTGTACCTGACCTGACCTTACAATTTGGCTTTCGGAAAATTATTATAACTTTTATTTCGATCTCTTTTTGTTTCAAGATGTTACCGTTGGCAATCTACTAATGGGGTCAATCTACTTAGAAATAGATGGACAATCGGTATCTGATACCTAGTTCAATTGAAATGCTTTTGTAAGTTGAGAAGCGAAGCTGCTGAAACTGGTCATTGCCTGAATAAATAAATAAATAAATATATATATATATATTAATAAATATTTGCATGCTTACAATCACACCAATTATCTAGCCCACGTTAAGTTTCATGCAGAACTTGTGTTATGGATACTAGATAACGGATAAAAATAGTTATATACTTTTTTTTGTAAATACATACATAATATACATATTAAACACCCAGACCAAGACAAATAAACATGTTCATGCACACAAATATTTGTCTTGTCCGGGGATCGAACCAGGGACCTCTAGCGCAGAAGGCAGGGTTAGTAGCCCTGCGCCAAACAAGTCGTCAATCTCTAGAGACCGTTGAGTCCGAAGCGCAGTTTTGACTTTTCAAGTGTTTACTTTGTTAGTTATAATACGTACATTTGACGAACTCCGTGGTAGAGTGGTACGTACACCGGTTTCAAGGTGTAGCCTACTCTGAGGTCCTGGGTTCGAATCCCCGTAGGGGCAAATGTTTGTATGATGAATAGGAGCATTTGTACCTGAGTCATGGACGTTTATATTTCTACACATACTTAAATACTCTATATATGTAAAATTATATGTATTTAAATCCTACCCTAGTATCCCATAAAACAAGCCTTACAGTGCTTACTTTAGGGCAAGGTTAATTGGTGTGAGTGTAAGAAATATTTATTTATTTATTATAATACCTTTGTGAGTGATCCCTTTTCTTCAAATGTAAAGTTCTTTTTAAGAATACATAGTTAGCTGAGGTTAGGTTACAAAATGTTAAAACTACAGAGATTAAAAATTGTTTGGAGTAACGCCTTGTATTTAATTACGTATAGGTAGTAGCTTCTTGTTGAAATATTTCTCGCTTATAAAGTAGGGAGAGAGAGCTTGTACTGTGGAAACTAAGCCAAACTTAACTAAACTAAGCAATTGAATATATTGGACTAGAACTAGAATAAGTTTGACACAATAATGATCTAGAACCTTTTTTATGTTTACATAAAACCTCGAAACCATTTGTGGAACTCATTCGAACAAGTTCTTGTAAGGAAGTTACCCTGAAGTCACGAATAAAACAGCTGTTTCATATAACTTTTTATTTGTAGTCTGCTAAAATGTATGTAAAAGCTGATTTTAAGCGATTTCAGGATAAACGTTCTGTAAAGTACGTATTACCGTCGCTGGGATGCAAACCCTAGACACTCGAAGCAGGATTCACTAACGCTACTACTACAAACTAAAGTCAAAACAAACCTAACAATTTAAAAAATAGCCATGAGATTTAATAACTAATTTGTCAATGTTAGGCACCTATCCATACCTACTAATTTACGATAATTATATCCGATTATGTCTCGCTGTGCACGACATTTTCTAATTTACCAAAACTCCTCTCAGTTTTCCCCTTTTTTAAAGTTATTTTTAACGTATTATTAGTTATCACATCAAATTGCGGTTTTATATGATTTGGTGTCATAGCCTAATTCTTGGGGAGGTTAAAGGCCATTTAACACAACGATCTTTAATCCATGCGGTTAAATTCGCAGGCGGCCATACATACATTGTTATGAAATAAAATTACGGGACTTGCACACTCACAAAAGATTGAAACGACATAAAGGTAATTGCTTAAACCGTTCACAATTTGACAATTCTATTTCGGATACCAGCCTCAACTTGGGAACCGTACTCTTTAGCATAATGCCGGGTCCAGAATGGTGAAATGGAACATGCAATGTAATATTCTGCGCTGAAACAGCACATTCGCCACGAACTTCCTATGTGGCTCTGTGCGACTCTTTGGTTTCGTTCCAAAAACTAATAAAATTCTGATCGCGCCGTGCAGACTTGAAGTGCTTAAAGCGTGCACTGGGGGCCGACTCTCGCGGTACGATATGTCGACCAGAAGTAGTAGTGACTTCACTTACATTTTTAATAAAGAAACTATGGATAGAATATTTTAGAATTCGACATTTCTAAGCGCGAGGATCGGCCCCCAGTTCGCGCGCGCGCGCAAGTTATGGGAATTTAGTTACGTTTCATGATACAAAGCAGCAATGGTTTTTTACAAGCATCACACCTCATGTTAAGAATTGATAAGGTGGAAGCGCGCCTCTTGCGGAACCCTCAACAACTGAACAACTGGCTATATTATCTTCCTGACGGAACACAACAATGCTGAAAACGTTGTTGTAGCGTCAGACTTAGATAAGATGGTGGTAGCTAACCAGGCGGACTTACAACAAGTTCTACCACAAACCAAACCGAATACAATATGTACGCCAACTGGGAATTGAACTCGGGACCTCTGGGTCTGATACCGGTGGTTTTACCACTAGACCACAGAGGCGGTTGTGGACGGGATTCTGAAGGGCAAACTCTCTCATTGCATGTTACATTTACCAATCTGGACCCGGCATAAGTTGTGTGTTGTGACGTCATGCGCAGGCGCTAAGCTGCGACAATTATGTGTGGAGCCGCGATGTCACGCCAGCCGTGGCGTAACGGTCGTTCCGCGACCCGGTCATACACTCACCTTTATATTATGGTAAATAATAATATATGGATAACTCTGGAAAAAATCTTACGCTTAATTCTGAAAAAAAAAACTACGAGTTTCTTGCCAGTCCTTCTCGTTACATGGTCCGCCGTAGGATTTGTCTACCGATGGCGTACCTTATGTCATTCACAAAGTGCTTGTGACTAGACTACCTACATTGAATTAATGATATTGCAATTGAACTATCGGATCGAAATGGACGGCGTGCAAGTGAGGAAGCCTACGCCAGGCTGACGAAGAAGAAAAGAAAATTGGCAATATCTTCTCGGGTGGCCAGAGACTGGTAAATCAGACGCCAAGATCTTGTCGCTTGTTACATTTGATCAAATATGATATGACTTCACCCAACATATTGGAAAGACTCCACTTTAATTAACAAGCAGGATGAAAGAGACATAATTTCTTTTTTTTTTAACTTTTTGTCAAATAATCTAACGAGGATTACACGACGGCTCAGAAGACGGACAAACGGTGTCTTCGTTTGATATATCAAATCAAAACTATTTATTTTAGATCTATTTTTGGCTGCGATGATAAATCTACTTACGATGATAATCATTTCTAACAATATAAAGCATTATAAACGGAACTCTCATTTCCTCAAAATTAGCCACAAACGCGAACCGAGGTCGAAAACAGCAGTCTCAATGATTTTTCTCGTCATTTGTTTTGTCGGTTATGTAACGCTGCCAACTGGAGCTCGACAATCAGCTCAGGCACTGCTCATATCTAATGCCAGCTTCACATGTTGGCTCCAACATGGGAAGATTCATCGTACAGTTAACAGCACGTCAAGGTTTTCACTTGCACTAGGAAAACCGCTGCTATTACAAGCGAAATAAGTGCTCTCAAGCGCTCTCAAGGTCAAAATGTAAAAGTCTGGCGTGCTTTCCAGACGGAACTTCCGTGCTGTTTATTGATTGACACTTTTTAATAAACAACTATTGACACATTTGTTACAAAGCCAGTATATTACGATGTGTTAGCGAATTTGAACATCCGTTTATGACGTGTATTGACATGCCGAAGCTGCCTCGCAAGGCGTCATCAAAACTCACTCGATTACGAAGTTCTTCTTTGTTGTCCATGTCGCGAGCGCGCGAGGCAGTAAACATGCGTCCGTTCAGGGGGGCAATTCTCGCGCTGAGATATGTCGAATTCGACATTTTTCAAACCATAATTTCTTTATTAAAAATGTAAGTAAAATCTTTACTACGGTCATAATACTTTAGTTTCAATGATCTTTGACAATCCTATAATGTTGAAGCTTGTTTTCTGTGAGTTTTAAATATAGATTTATGGCTCCAAAAATGTCGAATTCGAGATGTCGAAGGCGCGAGAATTGCCCTCCAGCGCCCTTCCACCACCCGACAGCAAGACGAGCAAAGCTCATGAGCGGCAACTTTGATTCGTCATTTGCTAGCAGGACACTGGTGCCCAGAGAACTATGGATTTATCTATTGAGTATCATAAGGCGGGCCTAAGAGGTTAAAAGGCTCGGTGGCTCAGTGGTTAGAGCAGTAAGCTGGATACCAAAAGGTCGCAGGTTCGAGTCCTGTCTGAGAATAACTTGTGGCCGAGTCGATTATTCCAATATTTTTCTACTAAAAATGTATCATAGGTCAAAATTGGTTCGCGAGGCAGCCTCGAAATGTCGATCCACGCCATAATACACCCGCTAACGTGTGAGCCGGCGCTACACAGTCTGCGGCCTATATCGTGTCGGAACCGTCCCGGCCTCGCCGCTTCCTGAGGCCTCAGCTCATTACCGCTTCCTCAGCTTATTTTATTTATTCCGCCGTGGTCAGGGACAGTAATTACCGTTTCTTTAATATTATAATTATTCCGCATATATTCGAAATGTTTTACTTTTGTTACACATTTCGTAGATAAGTCATCGGACATTTTTATTGTGGTTTCCTCATTTTTATTAGGAGAATTTAACAGTTGAACCTCCGTTCAAAGTAAAAAATTGTAAAATACCTCGCTCGCATATTGTTGATATAAAATTTGGTTTTCCTAATTCGAGAGATCAAAAGGCTCAGTAAAGCACAAAGCTGTTTAAATATGATCAACACTTGTCGGTGACATCAGTGAAGAAGAAGAAAAAAAATTCTCACAGTTCATTCATTAGTCACGTAAAAAGGCAAAAAGGCCTACAACCGCTCCAATTCCCAAAAAAATAAAAATTATGTTAATTAAAACGGATAATTGCCGAAAATATATGCCAGTCGGTTTACGTGCGTTGAAAATCGAGCAGACGTGAGCGCCGTAACTACAGTTAAATAATCGTAGTTAAACTTTTGGCGGTTAATTGTTCAATGGTCTTGAACTGTGACGTCACAGAGCGGAAATGGGCGATGCGCATGACATCTTATTTTGTATAATTCGTAGAAAAATAAAGTGGATTAATTCGGTGCGAACGGTTTGGTGCGAAGCGGACTAGAAGGATTGATTAACGTATTTCATGCGAACAAAAGGCTTAATTTATACTGTTTTTTTCTATTTATTCATTTAATCTTTGTTAGCATTCATATAAAATATTTCATTATTTTCTCATCTTTCTTAGCTTGTTTTGAACTGAGAAACTACTTTCCTCATTCACTAATTCTATATATATATATATATAATATATATTATTATTTTTTTCTAATTCAAGCCGGTTCGATTCCCGGGGCAGGCAAGTGATTTATCAAAAATCTTTGAATGCAGGATTACTTATTTTTGAAAATAAAGGAATGTTTCCTTTCAGTAAAATGAGCTAACTAAAGGATTTATGGTAGTTACCCTCCAGGGCCCATAGATTTTTTCCACCCTGTATATAAATGAACCACTATTTCCCTTGGTCATCGCATCACGCGTGCACGGATGGAACAATTTCGCTAATTCATTATTTGTTGTGTTTATTATTGTCAGGAGAAGGTTCTTACGAAAGAAAAAAATTGAAGATCGAAATACCTGATGTGGAACCATAGCAGTCCAGACAAACTATAAAAAAATACGAATATAGCACCTTGGGATAAGTTGTTTAGCGTGTTAAGTATTTTCAATTGACGTATAAAAATCGAAGCTCTGGCACACCTCATGTAGAACCCAGCAGCCCAGCTTAAGTGTAAGAGATACGAATATAGCGCCTTGGGTATACTTCTTTAGCGAATGAGCATTTCTGTTTAGGTATAAGAATCGATGGCAACAGCCAGGGCGGTATGGCTTCGGAATGGCGAACGATCACCGGGCGAACCTATCGTTGTGGAGTTCTTTAGCGGTGCCTATACCCAGCAGGCAGTGGGCGTCGTCGTGCGGCTGATATGATAATGATAATAAAAATTAAAGATCTGGTACCTACACCTGATGTGGAACCCTTCCTTCTGAGGTTTAAGAGATACGAATATAATAATCAACATTTAATGATTCTGAGGCGGTACGAAGTTCGCCGGGTTCGCTAGTTTTACATTAACAATAAGTTAATATTTAAAAGTAGGTAAAAGTTTTGAGATCAATGTTATTACTGTTTAGTTAAGATTTGGATGACATAAGTGCGTCTGTAAGTTTCTAATATGATTATAATAACAACTCACTTGCCTCTGTCAAAATTTAAAAAAAAAACATGTCCCACTTTTTGAGGCAGATAAAAATCCGCTTTCCTCGTGGCCAAACTAAAATGCCAACCTAATTTGGCCACGAGGAATCTTAATTTCTCGTAGCCAAACCGTAGTCATAGTTTCAAAATAACATGTAATAGTCAGCACCCCGATTAATATTTGGTTCATTGCAAGCTTACAACGCATCCATACAGAAGACATCAACGCGCGTAGTATTACATTTCATTCGTTATTTAATTTCTACTTGGTTACTGTTCTGTCCTGGCCCTTTTTGCTGCTGCACACACGTGCATTATCTTCTTTCTTTTGTAAATTTTTCTGTCCATCTAATTATTTTTGTGTCTGTTTTTTATTTTATTTATTCAAATGTAAAGTGATATGTATGTTGAAATAAAACAACTTTTACGGATATCAAACGCGCTACATTTCACGAACTAAGTTGTAATTGTCCGTATTTTTAGGTTTTTTAGGGGCTTTTTGATTTTTCACGACGTTTCGGCACCTTTTCAGCTACCGTGGTCACGGGATGACAAAACATAAGATGTACGTGATATGTATGTGTGTGTTGTTAGCAAATAAACTCTTTATAGATATTATAGATAGATATATCTATTTAACAGAAACACTTCTCTAAGCAATGTCAGCGACAAGGTACAATCAACAGCACGTCAGACTTAACACTGCATTACAAAAACCGCTATTATGAGTGACATAAGAGCGCCCTCAAAGCCAAAGTAAGAGCCCGTCGTGCTGTTGACTGTACAAACGGATTACAATACGAAATTGCAAGTTACAGCAAATCCCTGGACGACATAACGGTTTGTATCGATCACGAACCGATTATAACTGATCTAACGATTCTGCATCGATTAATTGCCCTCCCAATCACGAAACTATTATAGTTCGCTCATAACGTTACGGGGATTCGTTACTATACTTATGTCACTAGTTTTGATCGTCAAGAAGAATAATGGAATTTGCGATTTTTTTAGTTTGCATTTTCAATGCTGCCTTATAAGAGAAATTTTAATAGAAAAATATCAGAAAATATCGCCTGAGAATAGCTAGTGAGCCGAATCGATATTTTCTAGTATTTTTCTATTAAAATTTATCAGAATAATGGAATATTAAAATCACCAACTTGTGGTAAAGATTAGAAGATTGGATTTTTTAAGGACACGCGTCTTGTAGTAAATATTGATAACAATATTTACGGATGTTAACATCCTATTTTAAATGACAGATAAAATCTTGAGGATGCATGGATTTGTCATGTCCTCAAATCGTGGAAATGTACTTCGTTTCTAAACTAGAGGTTGCATACGATTTCGCTTTGTTTTCGCGGATATATTCTGCAATAAAAAAAAACCTCAACGTTTAAGTGTAGTGTCGTTATGTAATAAAAATATTTTCTAGTTTTAACGTAAAAAGCAAACAGACGTGGATTACAATCACAAACATTTTGGTGTAGATATACTTACTCTAACTGAAATTCGTAGTTCATATTCGTAAAAAACAATGTAATGTGGGATGCAACCTGTGTAGACACCTTAGGTCCTTCCCATATACGTGGGACATCCTCAAGAGCTGGAGCCGCTGCGGAGCAAGCTCAGTTCCTCAAGCGCCGCAAATATTCGTCGCTCTCAGTAAACCACGAATTTGTGGCGCTTGCCATAGAGACAATGGGCCCTTGGTCGTCTGACACCAAAAAGTTTATTAAATATCTTTCCATAAGACTGGTCCACGCCTCAGGAGACCTGAGAGCTGGTGCCTATCTTGCCCAGCGGCTGAGTCTTTGCATTCAGCGGGGCAACAGCGCCAGTGTTCTCGGAACTATGCCACGCGGCTGTGAGTTGGACGGCGTATTTTTGTTATAGTATAAGATTTTATATTTAACGGTTTCTCGTTTTTCTACTAATTTGTAAATATTTAAAAAAGCTTAAAAATGTTTTAAATAAACATTATCTGGACAGTATTACATGTGTAATGTATGTTTTTTCGTGTTTTACCCGTAGTCCCACCAGTTTGATCCCCTGGTGGGACCAATATTGGCGAAGTTGGTGAATTAAGTAACCATTTTTGAGGATGCCCAGGGCGGATCATATGGTACCTAACTTAATTTTTCTGAGAACATAAGAAAAAGTTAGATAGTAGTTGACTGTCACGTGTTGCCACATTTTATAATTTCATTTTGTTACGTGATTTGGTTCTATACTTTCCACGATTCCTAGAGACTGTATTCGTAGTCCTCTTGTGAACTTTGTAAATGTTAAAATCATGTTTTGTTTTTCGTTCTAATTTAAGGATCGTGTTTACAAGTTGTTCAGTGTCACCGTACTTAAAGTGCGCTGATCTGAATCCAAAATGCTCGCTCGTGTCAGAGATTTAAACGGATTCCCATTTTGAAATCAGTAATTCGTTAATTAGAAGCGGAGCATGACTTATCTGGTGGTTACCTGACAATAATTTGGATGTTTTTGCTTGGTATTTATCGTTTTCTAACATAAAGGACAAAGGAAACGCTTGGACAGCCGCCGAAGTCAGTGACCTATCGCGTTAATCATCGAAATCATATCCGAATCGAAGCTCTCGGCAAAACTTACAATTCGATTCCAAGTCAATACAAATTTAGTGGGCTTTTTTATCATCTGTTTATTTCACAATGTTCTCCTGGGTCGATGGATTAACGAAGAATTCTTTTTAAATTGAGCCATGTAATAGATCGCTTTATTGTTGTTAATGATTGTTTGTTTCTCAGAGTTTGCTAAATCCTACTAAAATGTTAAGGTAATTTTCTTGTACAGTTCAATCAGAGTCGTTTGATTTATGTTTCGGTTTAAAGATTTGGTGCAGAAATTTAAGTAGTTTTTAACTTCTCGTAATCTCGAGGCATGCGCAACCGTAGGTCTTGGTTGCGTTTGTTGATACCAATCCGCATTCGGCCCATCATGTCCCATCCAACTTATCCATTCATAAAGAATGTCTACGCAATGGAAACATTAAATTAGAGAATTTTATTTTTTAATTACAATTACAGACTGTAAGGCTACTTTATATGTCCCACTATCTACCCTACTCTACTTTTACTGTATCCAGTCCAGTACTTTTTCAATAAAAATCATTAAACGAAAGGTACAATGGCGTTAAAATTACACAATGCTGACCGCCGGTTGGCGCGTGAAACAACAATTTTATGGCCACAGAGCGATGTAATTGATATAGATATTGATTCCCGTTCCCGGCCTGTCATTCCCCTGGCCGTCATTTCTGTGGCCGTCATTACCTTGTCTTTTGACCTGCCATTACAAAACAGAAGCTCGCATTACATCGAGAACAATAACCCTGTAATACTTCAATCACGATTTTGTATGGATTTAACAAAGTTTGTACCTATTATTTATTTGTAGTCATATTTGAATGTATCACGATCCGTATTGATTATGTGGAATACTAGATTGTTTGCCGTTGCAATTTTATTGCATAAGTAATTTCTTCTTTGCATGGGAATATGTGTTGTTTTTTATAGTTACCTCAAATGATGTTAAAGTAAACACTTTTTGTTTATTTACGCAACTAGTATTTGTATAGATGTAGTAACAAAAAAATATTAGGAATTTAAGAATTTGTACCTACATATACCTACTAACATTAAGTAGTGCCATTAGATTAGATTGTTTCATATTATTTGAAAGTTTTATGATGTCTGTATACTTACTCATTCCTTTATGTTTCAGATTTATCATCACATGCAGTATACTTGTTTTAGTCAAAGTAAGTATAACTTGTTTGTTATACTTAAATGTTACAATTTATTATAGCTAACCATGAGAATTAATATTTTTTTAATATTTAAAAAAAATAACAGAAACCATAGATAAGCAGAATTAAAACAAGAGTTTATTAATATAACATTAGATAGTAGTATGAACTATTCACAAAAATTATTATAAAGAAAAATATTCCCTTTTTGAAATCAACCGCCGCCATGGTCACGGAATACCATCATACTAATGACAACGAAAGTTTGAAACATCAACACTCACCTATTAAACATTGTCCACAGCGAGTATCTTCGGCAGAAAAGCGACCAGTAGAGTTACTGTCGTCAGCGGAGTCGTCGGACTCGTCCACGGAGGTGACGGTGGTGTCGGTGTCGAGCTCGCAGTCTTCGTCAGCGGAAATACCCGAGGGGTCCGGGGATGACCCGCCAGACCCCTCACCCTCCAGTGAACACGTTAAGGTAATACTTTATTCACATCGGTGTTTTGTAACTTTGTAAACAGTTATAAACAAAACAAGACAAACAAATTAGGAGCAAATTGCTCCCACACCGGACGTTTAGAATTATTTACAAACGTTTCTAAACAACGGTGTGGGAGGACCTTAAGGCGTCACCAAAGTTCACTTCGTCCACGGAGGTGACGGTAGTGTTGGTGTCGAACTCGCGATCTTCGTCAGCGTTTATATATTTACAATTTATTTACCTTTAATAACAATTTCTTATTGTAATTGTTCAATTTCATGTCGATCTGGTTGTACATTATCATGAAACATTAAAACACATGCGTAGTGAGCGAAATCTTACTTAAGACTGGATGTCTTTGTATGGGAAGATTTTTCAACTTTCGGATAAAATATAGATAATCAAATTGAAATAAATGAAAATAACAAATCAAATGGGATATCATAAGAATGATTATAAATTTTCAACTTGTCTGTAAATATATAAGTACTTAATTATGATATCAGTGAAATGTTTTTTATCTTAACACTGAAAAAACAAACTTACGAAATGAAAATATTATCACACGATAACTAATATAGTGATTCTGGAGATTAAAATGAAATGAAATTGACGAACATTGCAAGCACAATATTCAAATCTAAATTCATACAAGTAAAAAAAAGACGTAACTAGTTTATTTACTGGCTCTTTTTTTTCAGAATGAAACGAGAGAAGCATTGAAAACCGATGGAACTGAACAAGATCCGGTAAGTTTTAGTTAGTAATAGAATTATTGTGCACGGAGTACCTTTTTTACTTCTTTAAATAATGTACTTTTATCTCTTTTTATTTTTCATTCTAACTATAAAGTCAATATGCGAACGATGAATGTCACCTTGACAAAGTTAAAAGCTATTGGATATTATTTTTCTGGAACATGCATGGAAATATTGTCATTATTTTCAAAAAAGAACACGCGATGTATCGAATTTACGGACAAAGAAAATTCAATCCATTGCAGTAACGTTTTTTGAATTTGGAACATTACAAAGAGTATTTAATAACCCCAGCACGCCGTTTCATACTACATTGCTGGAGCGTTGTAATGTTCCAAATTTAAAGAACGCTCCTGCAACGGATTTGATTTTCTTTTAGTAATTGCCCCAATATGAGTAATGTAATTTTAAATATTAATTAAATTAAATGTATAATATAAAAAGTATATTTTATTTCCCTGCATTCTTTTGAGAAAAGCACTATATATGCCTCGGCTGAAATGGCAATTGCATGTCTCGTTTTAATGAAGTCCTCGCCTACGCCTCGGCCTCATACTCGACCTGCAATTGCCCATTTCACGGCCTTTGCAATAGTGTACTATTTCGCATTTGTAACACGAAGAAATGCTTAAATTATTGACATACTTATTTTATTATAGCATTGTTTTCGAATATATTTTGCTGGCGAAATAAAAGAATTCGTGTGATAACAACTTCAGCAAATTGATTCGAAAAGTTATGAATCAAAGCAAGATATTCTTATTTGATAGTTAGACAGCAGAAGGCGTATCATCTTAAAGTACTAGATAATCTTGACCCGAATATCCCTAAAGCGTCTTTTCCTGCGGTTTTTAGTCAAAACTACCTTTAACCTAGTTTCGAGACATTATGGTCGTATTAGTGTGACCTACTGAGCTATAGAGAATTTGTGGTTTACGGAGAATCGGCTTATTGAAAAGTGTCATCCACTCTCACTTGTTTTGTATTGAAATTAGTTTCTAAACAGCGGTTCATATAACTTTGTTCGGTGGAGCGATTCGAGGGCGCCTATAAAATGCGCGACGGAGTCTCTTGTCTGTATAATAGTCATCGGTAGTGGGTGAAAGGTCCAGTAATAGCTGCCAATTTACACCCATTTGCTCAGCCATTGACAAAGTGATTGATTCGCCTGGCGACTAACACTTTTGACTAAAACACGATTAGATTTGCTACGTCTTTTATTTTGAGTAAGCCTTTGTTCGTACTTAGTTTCTCGGTCGATTAACTGACGATATATATATTTACACCTAGTTTATTAATGTAGGTCTTACGGATTGCACGGTCTCACTTTTACGCATGTATTTCACCACTTCTTTTTGTATCCGAAGCCGCCAGTGGTTGGTTATGCGTTCTTTTTACTCGAGGTCGTTCCGGCTAGGTTTATCATGATTTCATGGCTTCTTTAGAAGGCCGTGAGGCCTATATGCACTTTTTTACTCCTTTAAATCATTTTGTTGATCTAGATATACAGTTTCTGTTTATACTGGTTCTGGTATTGTTACGGATCTCACCTTTTATTTCTGTAGCAAAGTCAACGTGCGTTCGAGATTGATTCACATCGAATAAGAGGCATTTTGAGATAGGTCGCGATGTGGACTGCATAGACCTAGTATAGAGGCAAGTGGTGTTTTCAGTAAAAGCAATAAGTACTATTATTTTACCGTCTGCAGACCTGTGTGCAAGACCCAGGTGTTTCGGCGTGAAACTGATGACACCCTAACCTACATGTTTAGAATGTACATATCGATGTAATTTGAATAATAAAGATATCAAAACCATACAATCTACGATAATCCTAACAAGTACCTACACAGCCTTAATGTTGCAACAATGACGCCACGCGTGCTCTACAATTGAAACATCAACTTTAAAACAAAGTTATGAGTTTTTTTTCACGCGTGAACACCCTCACGCTTGAACGAGGGAACGCGAGGTATGCATCGCTCTTCGATTTTGAACGTTACTGAAAGTGAAATAGAGGCTTTGCTTATAAGTTTAGTGTTGTGTTTAGATTACTACTTAGTCTGTACTCCACGTGCTTGTTGCTCAATGTTCTCAATACAGACGTCGGATGAATGGAAGAGGCTTTTGCAATGCTTTGAATAAGTATGAGAGTTGCGTAGGGCCTTTGCGAACGGAAAAATTTGGGTGGAGTGTAGAGATTTGCTTTGTAAGAAATTTAATAACTAAGTAATTAGGAACAATAAGAGAATGGATACTTTTTATTGTTTTTCCCTTAGAAAATGTGTTTAAGATATTTTGGGAAAGTTTTTTATTGGGATTTATGGGATACCGTTGATTTTACAAGTAATTCCCCAGTTGCTGAATAAAAATTCAAAAGTTGTACAACCACTACTAAGTACTTGGACTTAAACGCAACTCAAGTGCAAGATGCATAAGAACGGTACAAAGGGCATTTGGTTATCAACATCAGCGTTCATACATTCGATCAGAAAATAAGATAGCTAACAATGTTGTTGCGACACGAATCACTTTGTTCCTTGCCAACGGACGTTTTAATGAACATAATAAAATTAAGTTCGTGAGAAAGGTGAACGATGCGTCTCGTAGTTTACACTTATTCGTCGCATGCGCCGATGTTATCGCGGTTGTCGCAGCGCGTGTTGAAACTGTTGTTCGGCTCACATTGCATTTAAACCATGAAACGCACTGCAACTGTGCGCCCTAGTTGCAGCACCCTTAATAACTCAAATTTAATTGACCTGCGGGTTTCCTTAGACACAGCAAATCGGAATCTTCAATTGCCTTTCATAGCTTAATTAAGTTCCATTAATATGTCCATGTAGGATAGTCTTTCTCAAAGCGAGAGAAAACGTCACCTTGTGGGCGCTGGTGGCCTACAGCGGGTTGCTAAGGGGCCCGGAAAAATTGTGGTTTATAAGATGTGGTAGAGTAAAAAAAATAGGGGGCGCTGAAAACAATTGACTTTCAAAGTGGGCAATAGAGAAATAAGTTTGTGAACCACTGATGTAGGAAGTAAGCAGTATAGAGGTATACATTTACATTAGTAGAAATTTACAATATAACATTCAAAGACGCATCCATGGTGTAAGAGGTGTATGAGGAGGAGGAGGAGGATAAGTAGTTATAAATTAAGATAATGTGTATGAATTTCTTTCTAGGAAAATGTGTTGCTGATCCTAATTATTTGCATTACGTTTTTCGAAGTAAGTAGCTATACATGGCTTACCTATGTGGGATAGTACAATGTATTCAAATATTACAGTTTATATAACAACACATTATAATTTCACATTTTAATATAAGTTTGTGTCGCGCGCACAATGTGTATGGCGAAAGAACTGCCGACTATCTCATTCCTCGGCTAATAAACAAGCTGCCGCATGAACTATGTGGTACTTTAACACGATCTAATATAAAAAACCAAACTTAAAGAATAATATTTAACGAATTTAAGAAACATTGTGTAGTGACTGTAAAGTAGTTACTTACCCAACTACTATTTAATTGTGATAAATATTAAACAAGAAAATATACTAGAAAATAAAACGACTAGTCTCATGTCGCCCTGACGGGATACCATTTAATTGAAATATTGTATTTTATAATTATAAAATGATTATTTTTGAAACTTTTATAGTGAATGAAATCGCGTCATAATAAACGTTAGTGATTAAGTAATGAACATTGTTATAACTTGCTTTTTATACGGTAAATAAAGTGAAAAAACACATTATAATGTGAATAATCTTCATCTGCATTTAAGTTGCGTTATCAGCATGAAATAGTTTTAGGAAAATTTTATTACTTCAACGAAAATTCTATGGCTTTATAAAGACACAAAACCTATTAATTTTGACCTACATTCTTGTAAAATTGATTTTCATGCCATTTGCAAATCGTTCACAGTTAAAAACACTAAATATTTTCCATAGCAATTTATTTAATGTGAATTGAAATCAAATAATCGGCATAAAGATTGAATGCTCATCTCTATAATTCTGTTAAGTGGCAATTTATTGTTTTTGGTTTCAAACTGTAAGAAGAACATAGTATGCTGCTTAGCGTTATCGTTTTGTGCATTTGGAATCAATTTGTTCGGAGTGCCACAAGGCACTTCATTGGCCCAATTTTATAATGCGCCGCTGCGCGCAGCCGGAGCGGCGGCGCCAGCGCAGGCGTGCGAACCGCCCTGACACACTTTCAGCTATTTACAACTTTTTTTGTGCAAAACTTTCAAGGGGTCGTGACTGTGAAATGGTGTATTATCAACCGTCGGTAAATCGATAGTTTGTTTTGAATGTTTTGTCGGGTGTATAATGGACGCAATCTAAAGAGAATGGATGGACAATGAGGGAATTCGATTATACTCAGTAACGGTTCTATGTCTGCCTTTCGGTCAATATTTGTTTGGTAGTAAGCTGTGTCCAATTAGCATGTTGGGAATTAATGTAATTAATTAATAACTTATCTAAGTACTTCAACTTGGTAACTTATAATTTTTTGTTTCCTAGCTGCTTATACTTAACTCGTGAATTCTCGTAACTCTTAGGGTAACACTCGTTCTTTTTTCATCGTGTTTTAAGTTAACATAAGGAACGTAAGTTTTCTTTCTGGAAAGTCTGAGGATAATGTCATAAGTTTGTAATCTCCAAGTAGGTACAGTCCGGGAAGTTCCCGGTTGCTCAGTAGTTTTTTTTTAGAAACGATATTTCGGAAAGTATTAAGGTTAACGAAATTATTTATTTATAAAATAAAATACCTATTAAAGCTCTATTATTTGTGATATAAACGTTTTCTAAGTCTATTACTTTTGAGATAACTGATCTACCGGGAAGTTCCCCGATTGTACTTAGGTACCTAAGCAATTCAAATTATTTAGTTTTCCATTGTTCTCTGGACACCGGTGTCCAGTTCGGGTTTGATGAAATATTTTTTAAAATAAGCTCCTAAAAGACTCTATTGTCTTTCTATTCGTCGCGATCTTCAGTTGTTTAGAGAAGCGCATTGCATTAATTTTGCAATGAATGTACTTGTTTTGTTTTAATTTAATAATGTTGCATTGCATTTATTTTAAATTTGTTTTGAGCCGATGAATATAGAATGCACTACCAAATTGGTACGTTTGTACACTCCACTTTTATTTACTTAATACTTTGTATTTTCTTCATTTAATTTGTTAAGCCCCTATTTAATAATCCTTATGGCCGGTTTCACCACAAACTGATAAGTTCTGGATAGCTTACTTGGAAGATAATGTGACATATTTTTCATATTACAGCTAGGGTTGCCACCTGCCTCCTCCTGACTTAAGGGCTACCAACGTCTAAAATACGGGTTTTTTATTTTTTACGGGAGACATTTAAAACAGTAGTGTTTTAAGAATATATTTTTCCCCTTTATACTAATTGTTTGAATAAACAGCTTTTTAATCACTCTTCATTTTAAAAAGCAAATGTACGAAATGTTAAAAAAAATTACACAAAGTAAAAAACCCTCATTATGCGCCACCCTGATCTTGCTGAATTCAAATGAAAATCTGCATTATCAATGCTTGAAAAACGGGGTAACCCGTAAAGTAAGGGACATCTGGCAACCCCTATTACAACTGTCAAATAATCTGCCAAATAAGCTATCTAGAACTTATCAGTTGGTGAAACCGGCCCCTAAAATAGTAACTGAAAGTGAAAGCTATTTTTTTTACGTTTGCCTTTTTGGTTGAAGTTGAAACAGGCAAGTCTCTGTCGAAGGTAGTGGTTATTCCGTTTATCTCATGGCTATCATTCGTTGCTTCATGTCCGTGCCTGTGCGTGGTTGTATGATATTTGATGTGATCTTAACAGAACATAACATCTGACATGTAGTGTGTAATGTGCAATAACGCCTTAAGTTTTTATTGTGAGTTCCTGACTTTGTCCGAATCTATTTTATTTATTCTAGGAACATCGCTTTTGTTTTCTTTTGCCATGATATTTTTTTCTCTAGGTCAGAGGGTCTAAAATGGGCACTAAAGCAATTTTTTAAGTGAATTCCCTGACAATTCATTTATCTGTACAATCCGGGAACTTCCCGGTTGATCAGTAGGTTTATTTGGGAAACGATTTCTCGGAAAGTACTACGTTAAAGAAATAATTTATTATTCAAATGAAATAGTATATATATATTTGTTATGCAAGGCTGGAAAGTTGGTTATTTAGCGGCGAGTTACCTCTTTTGAAATCTGAGCAAGTGAAAATCCTAAGCGAAGCGAGAATTTCAAAGAAACAAGACGCTAAAAAATTTTCGAGCCGAGAGCAACACACAATTTTTCACCTCACAACAGCGAGGAACATTTTATAGTTGTTTCCGCGGTCAACTTCCGGTAAAAAATTCTTTAAACGTTGTTTTAATAATATAAAAAACTAAAATAATGAAAAAGGGAGTATTATAGTTAATTCAAAGTTATTTAAAGTAGGAATATATTGTTACTTATTAATAAGAATAAAAACGATTCCGTAAATGTTGACACTGACATGAGGTACAAGACAAAGACAATTTAAAAATAAAGATTTATGTCACAGTCCGAAATCAATTTTATGTTGTGAAATCTCACCCAGCCTAATATAAAATTCTTATAACAAATAGTTTAATCTTATTGTTATTATTTTTATGATTCAATGAACTATAATAATATAATTAAACCAAAACGGAGTATTATAATTAATTTAAAGCTATTTAAAATAAGAATCAAACATAACAAAAAAGTCAATAGTGCGATTCGGAATTCGGAACGCATTATGACATATTTTTAGGTATTCAATTAAAAAAGTACTTTGCCGCGCTAGGCCGCAAAAAGCGATTTTCTACAACTAAACTGATTGACAAAACCTCCTTTTCAGAGCGTGTAAGGTGAAAAACCTATTAATGGTCTATTATTTGTGATATAAACGTTTTCTGTATATCTTTTACTTTTTTCAATAAAGCTTCCTAAAAGAACTCTAGTGGTCAACCGGGGAGTTCCCCGACTGTACCTATGGGATTTGCATTTAGTAAGATTTCTTGCTTTTAAAAACCCAAAATCAAATTCTAATACACTGACACAGTTCTAAACTCTATAGAGAATAAACAATCAAACGAATTGTTAGGGAATTTGGCAATATTGCGTTAGCGCTTTTTTAGACCCTCAAGTAGGTTCTGAGAAACCCCCTTCGCAGGAAACTCATTAAAAAGTAATTTCACTGTATACTTAAATATGCCTTCCGTCGATTTACACCACTACACAACTTCAAACACAAAAAAATATTTACAAATCTTCCAAATCATGGTGATTCAAATAAGGTTTAGACACAAAGCATTTGATTATGTCTAAAGCTACTATTTAAGTAGTAGGCCTATTTTAATGCAAGATGCAGGTTTTAGTTAAATGGGTTAAAAAGGACCAAAAACTTTGTTAACTTAATAGTTAGTAGTTATATAAGATTTTGAACTTTCGCGTTCGATTATAATCCTATCCTAACTACTTAAAAATTGCGAAATCGAGTGTGATTGTTTGTCCTTCCTTCATGCCATAACTAAGCAACCAATCGACTTTATTATTAGGATAGAGTTAGTTGAAAGGACGGAGATTAACATAGGATACTTTTTATCCAGATATTCCCAGGGGAACGGGAACGGGAACCACACGGGTGAAACTGCGGTCTGCCTAAAATGCGTCATTTTACGTATTACAAATATGTGCTTACAGCTTGACGCTTCGGCTATGTTGCTATAGCCATGGTCAAAAGCTACATAACATTTTTACTACAAAACAAATGTCGCGTTTTAGTCCGCGAGGATTGATTCATCTAACAAAAACTAGGTTCAGTTTCAGTTTTGTCCCTATTGTGGCTGTCATAAAGTTAATGTGACAGTAATGACAGCGAAGAAACTAATTGATATGTTTTTTTTGTTATATAAATCAGCCTGCCGTTGTTTTAATTTAGAGTTAGTAGTTTACAGGTGTAACAAACAATTCTGTAAAAATTTGCGTGCATTGCATACAGTTAATACCTGTAACAAGCTAACTATACCTAACGAACAAAAAATAAAAGCAAATTAGCGATTATCTCAGTTTTTATCCACTTTTATAGGGAAAGATCTAATTTATTTATATGCGGTGAGTAATCACAGTTCTGTGAAATGTGACGTGAGAATTATCGCTTAATAAATTATAGGGAGGATGCCTTTGTCTGTAAGGTCTAATCTACGTGCGGTTTAGCCTTTGGATTGAAGCCGTCTCCAGTTTTTGTTGATAGTTTTGCTTCTACGTCGTCGTGTATTGTTCTTTGATCATCGATTTGCGAATTAATATAACAATACATTGTTTTGTTTCATTTATCAAGAATATAAAATGTGTTCACTTTCCTTCCCCTTCAACCCCCTTTTTTATTTTTTATGTGGTTTTAGTATTATGGCTTTTAAGGTTCATATTAAATGTATCCAAATAAGTCGCGCCTTGCTTTGAGGTGCGTCAGTGAGCCATTCGTCTAAAGCCTAAAGCCATCCGTCCACGTTTAAATGGAAAAATAGACTGTTTCATGAACTTTATCTAACAAATTACACCTATTGTCATGGAAGAGCTTCATGCTTCCACAGGTATCTGTCTCTGTGTCACTAGTCTATGCTTTGTATTATTGTTTGTCCTGAATTTATATGAAGAATATATTTTTTTAAGGTGGTGTTTCTATCAGAGAAGAACAGCTATATTCCGGTGAGCATCAAACCGCGGTCTCCAGCCGTGGACACCACGTGGAGAGAGCCGCCCGCCTGGGAGCGCGAATACCGCCGCCATAGGACCAATGGCAGTCGAGTTCAGTGTAAGGGCATCACTAGAACCTCCTCCATTCCTCATCTAGATGGGGACTCAAGAGCAGAAAAGTTTTCCCTCTTGTCTATCCAAACGCCTCCTTGAGGTTTCCGTTAAATGCTGCTCATCTATCTCAAGGAGGCGTCTGGATTACGGATGTTTTTCAAAACCAATTACAGCAACACCATCAGCCATTTTGTAGTCCCCTAACCGACCATAGGGGCCCCAATGCGGTTTGGTGGTTTTAAGGACTGCAATTACAGCCCGGATTAACGGCTTAACATGCCTTCCGGAGTGCGGAGAAGCTCGAGATAATACATTTTTGCTCACCCATCCCATTACCGACATTACGAAAGTTGCTTAACCCCTACAACCGCAGACCTTCTCTAACCTATGATAATGTAGAACTAAAACAAAGATGTAATTGCTACAATTTACGTGTTTTAATCCGTGCTACAATAAAGTTTCACCACCAACTAATACATTTTGGATTCTTGGAACATATAGTTAATTCTTCTTCTTCATCTTCTCTTTAGATTTTGCCAGTATCCAGTTTTTATTAAAAGTATTTAAATATTATAGATATTGTAAGGAACATTGAGTTAAAATGGAGTCTCACAACAGGTGTTATTACGAAAACAATTCGGGGAAACTCCTATAGGTAATTGACATATTTATCATATAACAACTGACATATAAAAAGAATAGCATAGAAAATTTATTTGGCAAAAATATGGTTATAATTAAAGATGTTAAACAAAGATAGGTACCAACATATTCTGCTCACTTACAGCCGTTCCCAATAACCTATCCATAGTAACAGATAGGGCTTACTATAGTTTTGTAGCTTAGTTATTTCTGCTAAATGACTGGAAATAACAAAGATTGCCTAGCAACTTAACCAAACCTATCGCTTTATTTAATAACTAGAGGCCGGGCGCGGTTTCACCCGCGTGGTTCCCGTTCCCGTGGGAATTTTGGGATCATTTATAGCCTATGTTACTACTTGGGGTCTAAGGATTCTCTATACCAAATTTCGTCAAAATCGGTCCAGTAGTTTTTGAGTTTATTCGTTACATACAAAAATACAAATCTTTCCTCTTTATAATATTATATATAATATATTAGTGTAGATTAGTATAGTATAGATAATTATATAATTATTTTTTAAATCTAGGAAATGTCAATTGTTTAATACTAGAGGGTAATTATAGTATAATATTAGGATAAGCTATCCAGAACTTATCTATCCGTGGTGAAACCGACTCATGTTTAAAGTCAACAATTTTCTGTTCGACTTGTATGCTGTAAGTATAGTGAAGCGCTTTTCAGTCGACGCTATAATATAATAGCATATAGCTTATAGCTCTTAGCACAACGATATCGCCCACCATACATTTACTTAGATAGCGTATAGTAAGCCAATAATATATATTATAGCTAAGTGTGAACGTGTTCTAATTAAATGTATGGTGAGCGATATCGTTGTGCTATGAGCTATATGCTATTATATTATAGCGTAGTCTGAAAAGCGCTTAGTATCAGTAGACGGGAGTTGCGCAGTCGCCTACCTAACTATATTGAGATGTTATCGACAGCGGTGGTGTAACGCTTTGTTTGATGTAGCTACCATTCATGTTCAACACAGGATATAGACATGTTGAGAAGGTTACTGGTAACCTTGGTTAAATTGGTATGACGTACGTACCGATAACATTTTTCAGAGTTTGTATAAATATAGCGAGAACGTGATAATAAAAGTGAAATAACAGCCGGTATTTTTGGACATAAAACAAAAAAAAAAAAACAAAATTGTTTAAAAAAAAAGATTGTGTAGGTAATAGACTCGATTTTAGTTATAAAAAATATACCCTATAGTTTTGTTACTAAATTTTCAATAGTCTTCAAGAAGTCAATTTTTTTAAATACTTTTATAATTAATAAAATAATATGAAAATAATAATGGTTTTCAGAGTTCAGTATCTCAAATTAAAATAAAACGGTACCTTTATAGGATCACTTCGTTGTCCGTCCGTTTTCGATTATCTGGGGAACGCGTGGAGGTATCGAGTTGAAATTAAAACCATATATTCAGGACAACAGTCTGTTCAAGGTGTAAAAATCAAACTTGTAAATTAACGTCAAACAAAGATAGGATCGTTTATGTCGCAAAAAAACGTATATTTCTACACTCTCAAGGGAATCAAAATTCATAGAGAATTATTATTTATATGAAATTTAGCAAGTAATATCGTCTTTTACTACAAATACAGAAAAAAAAATATAAAAACTACACATTTTTGATTAAATAAATAATATGGCCTGTAGTTTTGGAAACTGAATTTCGGGAATAATTCGGAAAAACTGCGAGACTCGATTCCTGAACTTTGTTATTATTACTGACTTATATGGCTACCTAGGTACCTACAAATTTGTGCAGAAGTCCGACTCGCAGTTGTCCAGTTTTTTATGCGATGGTGTTTACAGCTGACGCATGAAGTACACATTATATGTACACTTAATGTTTTTAATAGTTATTTTGAATTTACAGATATCGAAGCTGAGTGTCAGGACGACTTTATGAAGATCAGGGTCGGGTTTAATGGATCGTTTGCTGGTCTTGTCTACTCTGCAGGTAATTCTTCATATACCTACCTATCTACTTAAGTATTACTTAACATTTGAACTTTTTCATAGACGATGTCGTTGGTTAATTCTTTACGATTGTAAGATTTACTGACCTTATTAAAGTAGTTACGGTAAGATGATGAAGATTCTGCTATACAGCTTAGATCCGCGGAACTGTGCAATTACTTAATACAATCGGGTTTCCATTATCTAAAGGTGTCATTACACAGTGGCGCCGAGTCAGATCAGATCGTGGTCCATTCAGCGCCGCGCCATCAGATAAACGCACAAAGAACAGCTAAAATTAACAGATAATTATGAGTAGGTAACTGTCATTCATTCATGCCCCTTCAGATTGTGGTAGTGGTAAGAACGGGATGCTCCCTTTTACATTGTTATAATAATTGTCGTAGATACCCCACATTTCAAAGCTAATCTGGGTTGTATGTGACCATTGTTGGTATGAAGTAGGTACCTTGATTGTGTCAGGCTCTAACACATTATTTAAGGATCCTTTAATTTAAGCACGTGCTTTCGACAAGTTAGAAT
Organism: Chrysoteuchia culmella; assembly: GCA_910589605.1. Taxonomy (NCBI): domain Eukaryota; kingdom Metazoa; phylum Arthropoda; class Insecta; order Lepidoptera; family Crambidae; genus Chrysoteuchia; species Chrysoteuchia culmella. The sequence goes on from OU342657.1 coordinate 5,340,023, forward strand.
CAGATTGTGACGCAAAGATATTAAAAAAATCTCCTAAATTTTTCTATTTAAAATTTACCATAAATCTCCTAAGTTCTCACTTTGGCTATCCGATAGGAACATCAGTTAATTAGTCAGTCTTTCTTCCTCCTTTTACATTATTTATTAGATTAAAGGACTAACGTTATACACTCACCGGCCCGTTTAACCCCCCACCCCATTATTTTCATACAAACATGCTCACTTTGTGACTCTATATATAAAATGTCAATATAAGTCTGCTAATGTTTAGGACTGTCCAATTAGCACTTTAATCAGTTTTAAAAATCTCTTCGAGCTTCCAAATCTCTATTTAAGGGGCTACTCGACTGAAGCGAGATAGTAATGAGAAAAGAACGCGCGTGAGAGCGAGACCGATTTTGCAGATTACGCGAAAAAAACACAAAATCATTTCGTAGTAAATAACGATAGCGAAATAAAACAATACGATCCTAAATATTGTTGGTGTCCACTAATTAAACTAATGTCCAATAGTATATGTAACCCCATTTGAGAATAATCATGAAAAAAACCTATTTTTAAGGGGTCTTTTCGAAAAGAGTCTCATCGGTGAAAGAATGAGGTATCCATCGCGAAGCAAGCTTTCTAAATTTAAGGTGTTGGTGCATGATGGTGAAAACTGCATGTCTATTCTCGCGCAATAGCCACTCTACCCTGATGACGTTTTCATGAGTTACTGCAGTTGGTGGTCGGCCGGGTCTGGGGTCATCGTATAAGTTCTCTCGACCACGTTTTCACTAAATAATTCACGAAACCAATAAGTAATTGTTGCTAACGCAGGAGCAGACTCTCCAAAAGCAGCTTGTAAATTTTCTTGCGATTCCTTGAAGGTCTACCCTCGTTTATAATCATAGAAAATCATAACACGAAAAGCTTCCCGCGAGACGTCCATTATTGCAAACAAAAGAAGAGTGACAGATATGTAATCTTTAAACATACATAAAAAAGGCTACACATAGGTGGCCATAGTGATTTTCACAAAGGAGGTTTGTGTTGATATTAGCCGTCAATTTAAAATAGTTTCATGAGAGAAGGGGTTGTATTTATTCTGTGGCTATAAATTTTCGGAACAACCTATATTAGGTAGGTATATGACAGCATTGAATTCTCCGTACAGACAAGTACAAAGTAAAATTCTCTCACATACTGATAACGAATTCCATTTTCCCTATTCCGTATAAATAGGTGAACATTCCATTATGTATATAGTTACTCATTCATTCAATGGAATGTTTCATGCACTTGTTTGTTGACAATCTTTAACCAAGTTCTCGGAGTCTTATTTTAGAACCATGATTAATAATTCGTTACACTTTTAGAAAATAATTATGTTGGCGACCAACATTGGGCTTGGTTTCCAAGAAGTAATAATCCAAACAAAACTAGTATGCTTTCACTGACATAAAAGTTTATAAGATTGATTCGATTCACTTGACGCGCGTTAATAAAAAAGCTCTTTTTAACTTTTTGTCATTACCCATAACCTGTGTTATGAACTGATTCTATGATAAAGGGAAAGTGCGTAAACCGACATGCTTAGTGAACAGATTTTTATTTTTTTTCACCACTGAAATTAACAATGTTAAGTACTTATTTGTTAATGTATCCATCAATTTTTAAGCAGCACTCTAAGGCTAGTGCCTTCATCTTTCTTAACAGGGCCCATAAGATCTAAGCACATTTTTGTAACAACTTCTTTATAAATGTACAGAATCAACATGCGACGCCATTTTGTTCATTTTGAAAAAAAGGACATACAGATACAACCCCAGAATCATTAAAATCTCTCAATTAATTAATTAAATGAACTACTGTTATTTTACATTAGGTTACTCCTATGACCCTGACTGCATGTACATCAACGGCACTGGCCGAGATTACTACGAGTTCTACATTCAGCTCAACCGCTGTGGCACCCTCGGAAGGAATAGCCAACATGATGACACAAGGAAACATCCCACTGTAAGCCTTTTTTTGTTGTTTCTGCTTCATGGCAATGAAGCACTTTCTTGGTCGATTAATATCTATCTAAAATGTTATCTACGAGAGCCATCACTGTTTAAAAATTTTCAGTAAACTCTGTGATCTCTAAACTGTAACTGGGAAATTTTTGATGAGATTAGGGATGTCATATTATGTTTTTCTAGTCGGATATGTTGAAGTCCAATTTTATGTACTCAGTCTTGGTCATATGTAAACTTACAAACAGGGCATCATCTGCAATGCAAGTAAAACGTCGGGTAAATGAACCTTAAAAAAATAGTAAAAGTAATTAAAGAAATAAGTCAAATTACACTCACACCAATTAACCTAGCCCCAAAGTAAGCACTGTAAGGCTTGTGTTATGGGATACTAGGGTAACGGATATAAATACATACATAAGTATTTATGTGTAGAAATATATAATAAACACCCCATGACTTAGGTACAAATGCTCGTATTCATCATACAAACATTTGCCCCTACTGGGATTCGAACCCAAGACCTCAGAGTAGGCGACGCCTTAAAACCGCTATTTTATGATTCTCTTCAATTTATTTGATAATTAAGAAAAATTTGATCTATGATGGTTTATATATTTTTGATTTTGCAAAAATATGTTTGAATATCTAAGAATGGAATACTTATAACGATTTTTGAGTTACAACAAATATCGATCGAATATCGTATATTTTTGATGTCAAATTCAATGTTCATTTATTTTTAAAACATTACTTACACATTTTTTAAACAAGCACTTTCATACGCATACCATATTAATTGCATAAATTAATCTTGACCACTTGACAGAAGAACCTGATGTGGAACACGATCACGGTGCAGTACAACTCTTTGATCGAGGAGGAGCTGGATGAGCACTTCAAGGTGACCTGCGAATATGGATACGACTTCTGGAAGACCGTCACCTTCCCGTTTTTGGACGTTGAGTGAGTTATTTTATATTGTTTAGCATTTTTTGAAGTGCTGACGATTTCATTATTAGGCACGTCATTCATTTTAATTTACAATTTGGTTTAGCATAAGTACCACTGTTCTAATCAAAATACGCAAATAGAACCCAAAACCGAAGTTAAAAGCCACCGAAAAGATAATTCACCCCAGAAAATAAAGTTGTGACGACGTCGATGACGTCGCAGTTGTGGTCACTCAGCCTCGGTTGTAGCCGGCCTCAACCCGAGAAGTGTTGTAGTCAAGATGCCTTTTCTAAAAAGCAAAATCGTGGTTCCAGATAAAAGAGTGCCTAACTCGAGGTGGTAACCTACTCGAGGTGTCTTCATTATCTACCTCCTACATTTACATTTGTTTCCAGGGTAGCGACGGGGAATCCAGTGGTGTTCACGCTGCAGCCGCCAGAGTGCTACATGGAGATCCGGTCGGGCTACGGCGCGGGCGGCGCGCGCGTCTCTGGCCCCGTGCGCGTCGGCGACCCGCTGACGCTGCTCATATATATGAGGAGCGCTTACGGTAAGCACATGAGAGTAGACTTAGCACCAAATCTTAGGGATTTCCTCATTATCGTGCAGAAGGTAGCGGCTTTGGGATGTTCCTACAACACTGCTGGATAAAGACCACTTTAAGTCCACGCCTCTGAATTGTCCTGATTGGAGAAATTTATTAGCTAGTCGGTGCCTGAACAGCACGTTCATATGTACATAAGTTTAAGTAATGTAGCCATATAAGGGTCAGGATAGGGCGTGGGCAGTGTGTGCTTGTCGGCACCAGTGTTGTTCACACTGCAGCCGCCGGAGTGATACACGCAGGTCCGGCCGGGCTACGGCGCGCGCGTCTCTGGCCCCGTGCGCTCGGCGACCCGCTTACGCTGCTTATTTATATGAGGAGCGCTTACGGTGAGTGGCTATGTACATTTCCTTATCATCAGCCCGTATTCGTTCACTGCTGGACATGGACCTCATTACAATCAGTGGAATTGCCGTTCTCTCATCATTATCATTGTTAAATTTCTCATCATCGTCAGCTCCTATTCCTCCTCCAGAATTGTGCTGTTCGTAAAAGTCTCGTAGCCGGCTGCTACCTGTGCTATTCGTAGAATTATGTAGCCATGTCATGTCGGGAATAGTCGGGATAGGGCGCAGGCAGTGTGATGTTCACGCTACCGCAGAGCTGCTTATTTATATGAGGAGCGCTTACGGTGACTAGCTTTCTAACTTCCTTGTCATCAGCCCGTACCCGTCCACTGTTGGATAAGGGTCAGCGCACGCCACTGAATTGTGCTCACCGTACAAGTATTTCAGACTACTGCCACATCCGATCGGACTAGGTTCACGCTGTTCATACTTATACATGAGATGCGCTTATAACTGGCACCGACCCGGCGATGAGCTCGTGCTGGGCCAGTGCAAGTTAAGCACATGAGTAGACAACAGCTTTTCCCTCAAATCATGATCTACTACTGAACATCAGCAGTTTAGGCATTTTGTCATCAACATCATAAACTTATTTCTCCTCTGCTGGATATAAACTACTCCTAGTGCACGTCGCTGAATTGTGCTACCCATATCAGTTCGGGGTCGGGAGAAGAAGCAGGCAGTATTTAAATATCTGTCTCCACGCAGATTAGGTAACGGCAGTAACGGGTGGTCTCTAGATAGTCGATAATTGAACTCAATTATTTAGGTTGTTTGTCAAAAAAATCCACATTGTGAAGGCTAACTACGAAACGGGCTATATTGCGCGTGGCCCGACACGCGCTTGATCTGTTTATTGCTTATTGTCCCAATAAACCCCATTGAAATGGTGTTATTTTCATACGACATTCCTTTCTATGTAGGCCAGGCAAAACGATGATTTGATTACCCATAACCACCGTAACGTTCAAGGGCATCATCTGTAACGGTGCTGTAACCGCTCGCGTGACCGCTCTCCCAACTATGGGGTTCATCGATCCATCGATAATCCATACAATCCGTGTCAAACTTTTACTCGATAACAATGCAATTTTAATTTCAGATGGCTTCGACATAGTGGTGAACGACTGCTTCGCTCACAACGGCGCTACGAAGCGGATTCAACTCATTGATGAATATGGGTAAGTGAATATTTTGTATAGGTTCTAATGCTGTCAGTAATTTAGCAAAAAATAACAATGACGCGTGCTAAACTGCTGAGACCGGTACTTTTGATTGCCTTACTGAACAAGTTTGTCTAGTGTCCTGTAAAATTATGATTGGCATACTATTAAGTTAGGGTAATTTTCGTTTTGTTACGGTGCTAGATTTTAATGGGGCAATGTTAAATTATTCAATGGATTTTTCAATTTAGCTTGTTGCAATTTAGTTGCTTTTTCTAGTCTATTTTCTTGTTTAATATTTGTCATATAAAAATAGCATTCTAAAATGCTAAATTAAAAAGTTATAAAAAGGTGAATTTTTCTACCCTAATACACTCAAATATTCCTGAATTGCGTTCTACGGTTCAAAGTGGCCCAAAGGTATATAAAGATAACCCTTATCAGTATTATTATCATTAGCCATTTTAATGTCTAATATATGGATATATGGATAAGGAGAATGGGCCTTGACCTACCTAGGTACCTATTGGTAATAGGTCTTGACGAATGCAAATACAGCCGAGAACAACGGGTAAACTTGCCTGCCTAAGCAAGGATTAGTTCGAGATAGTAAATTGCTTTTCACCCATCCCGTGATCGACCATTGCGAATGTCGACCTGACCATTGCGCAGGCCAAGCGCAATCACTGCGCTATCGAATTTCTCAATATTACCCATTAGTTTTTAGTGGTTGATTTTCCCGGAAATTAGGCATCATTCAGCGATTCTAAATATTTGACCCTCAGGAAACATGGGTCGAAATCTCGAAAAAACACATTACATTTGCACTAAGAAATCTGCCGCTTTTACGAGCGCGAGCGACGTAAGGGCGCTCTCAAGGTGAGAGTGTAAAGCTGTAGCTGCTGTTGACTGTACCTACCAAAGTACTAAAATAAACTTGCTCGGCTAATGTTTACTTTGTATGAAAAACTTTGAATTCGAACCAAGTTTCCTGGGGAAAATTGTTCAAGATCGCTGTATGAGGCCTAGAATTCCGGGAAAACAACCAAAAAAATTCACGATGTAACTACACACAAGGTTATACAAAAGTTATCAAAAACATAAGATAAGTTTACCTCCTCTGGTACGGTCTTGTGGTACAACCACCGGTATTAGACCCAGGGGTCCCGGGCTCGATTCCCAGAGGAGGTACATACTTATTGTATTTGGTTTGGTTGGTGGTAGGACTTGTTGCAAGTCCGCCTGGCTAGCTACCACCATCTTATCTAAGTCTGACGCCATAACAACAATGTTTTCAACATTGTTGAGTTCCGGCAGTTAGAGATAAGATAACCAGTTCCTCAGTGATTGAGGATTCCGGGAGAAGCTCGCTTCCTCCTTCAGCCTTATCAATACTTAACATCAGGTATGATGAAAGCTAAGAGTATCCCCGTCGTTCATAAAAAAAACCTCATTTTCATATCCAGATGTCCCGTGGACGACAAGCTGATCTCCCGGTTCCGCGGCTCGTGGTCGGAATCCGGCGTGTTCGAGACGCAGGTGTACGCGTACATGAAGACGTTCCGGTTCACCGGCTCGCCCGCGCTCTACATCGAGTGCGACGTCAGGATGTGCCATGGACGATGCCCTGTGAGTGCTCTGTGGATACTTAACTTTATTTAAGTAAAAGCATGATGCTTTGTCAGCGGGTTTGCAGGTCTTTTATTAAAGTTTAAGAAAAGTATTAACTACGATGCAATGTGGTTTGTAACATCATTATCATATCAGCTGCACTAATGATGAAGAAGGTATGTACCTACTTCTTTATAACAATTGATATTTTGTGTTCTAGTCGCAGCCGTGCCACTGGCGCAACATGAAGAGCGTCCGGCGACGTTCCATAGCGGACGCGGACGCGGGAGCGGGAGAGGAGCGGGCGAGTGTAGCGCCGCGACTGTCCGAGAACATCTCCCTGTTTCAGTCGCTCAGGGTGTTGCAAGAGGGAGAGGAGGACTCGGAGTTAGCTTCTAATACTGGTGAGTGTGCTAACTTTCAATATAAGTTATCACGTAACAGGGTGCGGCGAGTCTGAGCGATCAGGATGAATCATAAGCCGGCAACGTGGCAGGAATATCTCCCTGTTTCAGTCACTTAGGGCTTGCAAGAAAAGGAGGAATACTCAGGATTAGCTTCTAATACTGGTGAGTGTGCTAGCTTTCAATATAAGTTATCACGTAACAGGGTGCGGCGAGTCTGAGCGATCAGGATGAATCATAAGCCGGCAACGTGGCAGGAATATCTCCCTGTTTCAGTCACTTAGGGCTTGCAAGAAAAGGAGGAATACTCAGGATTAGCTTCTAATACTGGTGAGTGTGCTAGCTTTGGTTAGAAGTTTCATGTTTGGTTAGAAGGTGCGGTGAGTCTTACCGATAAGGATGAATCATAAAAAGCGACGCGGAGCCGGCCAGTGTTGCGCCGCGACTATCCGAGAACATCTCTCTGGTTCAGTCTCTCAGGGTGTTGCAAGAGGGAGAGGAGGACACAGAGTGAGCTTCTAATACTGGTAAGCTTTGATCATAATCTATCGTGTATAACCTCTGGTGACTAATCATCATGATTAGTTAAAAAGCGAGCCGCGGTAGAGATGTGAGAGCGGGAGAGGAGCGGGCCAGTGTAGCGCCGCGACTCTCCTAGAACATCTCCCTGTTTCAGTCACTCATTGTGTTGCAAGAGGGAGAACGAACTCTCGGAGTTAGCTTCTAATACTGGTTAGCTTTGATCATTTTATCGTGTAAAATTTTATGGTGACAAACCATCATGATGAAAACAAAAAACATTTACAGAAGAAAATGTCGAGTGAAACCAATAGTGTGCAATTTCGTCAAGAGATGGCTCTGGATGTCTCCTGAACCGCGGTGTAGTTTCACTTATTCATTCTCATTAGTATGCCGAAATGAACAATTTTTAGTCATCATCATATCAGTCCCACTGCCTGCTAGGCTGGGCTAAATAAATAAAATAGTTTTTGAAAGTTAACCGCATTTAAGTAAAATGCGTGTACTCTTGGAATTGACAACTGTCACTGTGGCACTGAGTATGCTTGTTTCAAGTTCCAAGAAATCTGCCAGATCAATAGATTGATAAATTAACTATAATCTCTGAAATGACCAAGCTCTGCGTGATTGGCTGTAAAAATGACGAGATTCACAAATTTCTATCCAGTTACAAGAAAAAAAGGTAATAGGAAGGGAGGATAAGGATAAGGAAGTTATACAACCCGATTATCACACAAACCGCTTATTTTTTAGGGTACCGCACCTAAAGGGTAAAACGGTTAGACTCTGCTGTCCGTCCGTCCGTCAGAACCGTGATAGTTAGACAGTTGAAATTTTGACAGATGATGGATTTCTGTTGCCGCTATAATAACAAATACAAAAAAAAAGAATAAAATAAATATTTAATTTAAGGACTCCCATACAACAGACATGATTTTTTCTCAATTTTTAGATAATGGTTGCGTAAACCATTCGTGCGCGAGTCCGACTCACTTGGGCGACACACTTTTTTGTATTGTTTGCAAGTCAAATGTCGGTCATTTAGGAACAAGCGAACAATGCTAGGAATATCCTTGCATTCGAAAGAAACATCTTTCAGATGTTTAACGATCGATTATGATGCAAAGCACAATAATTTTTTGCTATCGAGAATATGTGAATTCAATTTTTGCTATTTTTCTTCAAATTAAAATTTATCATAAGTATAAAAATAAGTATGTAAACCATTTCAAATGCCCATGTTGTAACTGCTCTATCATTCAATGATAATCCAGCGATCCGTACCAAGCTCTTTGGTGACACATTTCTAATGCGAACCGCTAAAGAATGGAATGCGCTGCCTGCTCATGTGTTCCCCGATTCCTACAACCTTGGTCTCTTCAAGACGAGAGTGAATAGGCATTTCCTGGGGAATCATGTCACACGTTACACCACATCCTGTTTACTAAGCACGATGGTGGTCAAATGCCTGCCCAGTTAGTTGTAAAGTAAAAATGATAATCTCAATGATTCAAAAATAGTTATGACAAAATGGAACTCAATGAATTTCAACTCGCATGCGAATTGAATTGGCATAATCCTGTTCATGTGGGGTTTCTGAACAGGAGATGTATTTTTGATTCATTCAAACATATTCATCATCAAAATACATCTCCTGTTCGTGTGGGGTTTCTTGGGGAATCCCAACTTGGATTTGGTGGTGGTGCTGCCCCCAACCGATAAAATATTGGTGAATAGGCGCTAGGCATAATGTGTTGTAGAGGACCCATCAAGGGATTAGCCCCAACACGAAGCAGAGAAGTCGAAGACGCTGAACGCTGAATTTAGGAAGGAGGCCCTAATCGGCATCACCAATAAACATAATAATAAAAGAACACGGAAAAAATCATCATAAAAACTGAGATTATTGGCTCACGAAGTTCTGTTTTTGTAATCTTTGAAAATTATTTTTTCGACGTTACTTAGAGCAATAAAAATTATTCGCGATGAGGTTAACAAGGGCAACATTTGAACACATATCTATATTGTTACAAGTGTTGGGACAAACTTTATACTAAACTTGTAAAAATAAAATATTACTCTTTAACCGGTAAAGTCTCTCTAGCAGTGATAGTTTTCGTTTGAACTTAATAAAATGTATGTAGGTACATTGAGATTTGAGAGTAGTAGTAGTACTCTCCTGTTTTTTTAAACCGTTTAAATTTTAAATTTTAGAGGGGGGGGGGGGGCAGGCGCGACGACGTTTTGACGTTTTAGATAGACAGACAGACGGGACGGACATGGCGAAACTTTAAGGGTTTCTGTTGTGGTGTGTTTATTTTACTACGGAACCGTAAAAAGCGAGCCGCGGCGGAGAGTGGGCCACAACATCTCCCTGTTTGAGTCACTCAGGGTGTTGTAGGATGGTGAGGAAGACTCGAAATTAGATTCAAATACTGGTGAGTGTTGTGTTTTGATTATGAGTTCTCATGTAACAACAGGGTGCGGTGAGACTTAGCGATCAGGATCAAAAAGCGAGCAGCGATAGAGGAGCGTGACTTTCCGCGAACATCTCCCTGTTTCAGTCACTCAGGGTGTTGTAGGATGGAGAAGAGGACTCGGAGTTACTTTCTAATATTGGTGTGTTGTGCTTTGATTATAAGCTATCAAGTGTGAATCTGTGCGATGAGGATGAATCATAAAAAGCGAGAAGCGATTAAATTGTGCGGTAAGAATTATTATAGGCTTAACCGCCTCTGTGGTCTAGTGGTACAACCACCGGTATCAGACACAGGTACATATTGTATTCGGTTTGGTTGATAGTAGGACTTGTTGTAAGTCCGGCTAGCTGCCACCATCTTATCCAAGTCTGACATCATAACAACATTGTTTTCGGCATTGTTGTGTTCCGGCAGTTAGAGATAAGATAGCCAGTTTCTCAGTGATTGAGGATTCCGGGAGAGGCTTGCTTCCATCTTAAGCCTTATCAATACTTAACATCAGGTGTGATAAAGGCTAAGAGCCTTCCCACCATTCATAAAAAAAGTCAAAAAGCGAGCAGCGTTGTGACTTAAAACAATGGTCAGTCTAATATTTTAATCTCGGGAGATTTGGTCAGACGGTCCGTTGATTGACTTGCAGACTGAGTGTTCTGATTTTTTCTGATTTCTATTCTGGAATAGGCAAAGTACAAGTAGAATGTCGGCACTGACATATCAACACCATTAAATAAATACCTGACGTAGATACATAAGTACTTAGTCGGTTTTAGTCAACCTAACCTAATAAAGAATCATCATCAAAAAGATTGCCCGTCAGCTTTGCACACCATTCATAAGTCTCGGTAGCTTAGTGGTTAGAGCAGTGGGCCGGATTCCCAAAGGTTCGAGTCCCCTATGAGAATTCACTTGGGGTCAAATATTTTTTTCCTATATTTTTATATTTAAAATTTATCATAACCATTTCTTCGTTTTCAGGTGTAGCAGAAGGCCAAACATGCCTACGCACATCAGCTCTAACAGCGCTAGTAGCGACATGCGGCGCGCTAGCAGCGGCGCTACTAGCCGCGTTGTTACTAACAGCGCGAGCACTACGCCGAGGACCGCGCGCGCCCGCTGCTTCGCCCGCGTATGTGCCACATAAAGGACGGATAAAGTAACTCGTAGCTTAACCGTTATACTTTTTAAGTTTGACTAGAGATTAAGTCCAAAAGAAGGCGTCGAGCCGCTTGGTAATTTTTATTAGGAAGAACAACTAATGCGCGCCACAGTCACCCTACAGATGTGAAGATTTTTGTGAAAAGGAACTGTTGAGCTACTTAGTTATTTTACTCTGGAGAGGTATATTAATGACACAGTTTAGCTACTTACCACGTTTTGACGGACTTCGTCTCGCTCAGCGCTAGCAGCGACGTGCGGCGCACTAGCAGCGGCGCTACTAGGCGCTTTGTTACTAACAGCGCGAACATTACGTCGAGGCCCACGGGCACCCCCGCTTCTCCTGCTTATGTGCCACGCAAAGGACGGATAAAATAACCTGTACTTAGGTTACTTAAGTTTATAGCAGATATTATGTCCAAAAGGTGTTGTTGAACCGCTTGGTCATTTTATTAAGGACAACTCATGCGCGCTACGGTACAGATGTATAGATTTTTGTTAAAAAGAACTGATGAGCTACCTACTTGTTTATTTTATCTTGGGGATCTAATGCCACAGTTTAACAACCTACTTAATTTCCGCGCACATCAGCACGATCAGCGCTAGTAGCGACATGCGGTGCGCTAGCAGTGGCGCCACTAGCCGCTTTGTTACTAACAGCGCGAGCTCTACGCCGAGGACCGCGCGCGCCCGTTACTTTCCCCACGTATGTGCCGCATAAAGGACAGATAAAGTAATTTCTAATTAGCTTTATAAGTACTCAATAATTTATTTATTTATTAGGGACAACTGATAATTACTTTTTCACTACCTACTGCTTTGTCACCGTAGGGGAATCCCCTACAGATTACAGATAGGGACCTATGTTTGTGAAAAGATACTGTTGAGCTAGGTACTTAGTTATTTTAACTCTGGGGAAGTATATTAATGACACAGCTACATAACATATTTTGACGGACTTTTTCTCGTTCAGTGTTAGAAGCGACGTGCGGCGCTTTGTTACTAAAAGCGAGAGCATTACGTCGAGGCCCACGGGCACACACCGCTTTGCCCGCGTATGTGCCACTTAAAGAACGGATAAAGTAACTTCTACTTATCATTTTACTTACTAACTTTGTACTCGAGATTAAGGGCCAAAATGAGCTGTTGAGCCTCAACCGAACATAGCCGCTTTGTTACTAACAGCGCGCGCAATACGACGCGGTCCACGAGCATAAAAGACTGGTAAAGTAACTAGTAGCTTTTGTTTTAGAGGTATTAATGTTCGAAAGGTGTTGAGCCACTTTGTTACTCAGGGGAGGTAAAATCAAGGAATTTCCCGTTAGACCATTTTAGGGAGCGTGGTTTAAAAAATTAATAGGTTTATACAAAAGTTTATAAGATCACAAGTAATAGAATATTACACAAGTATTTCATTTGAAAAATAAATTATTGCTTTTATGTCAAAAATAAATGATTAGTGCCCGAACGACACTGGTCAACCGAGAACTTCCTCGATTGTAAAATAGTTAAGTACATTAATTACATCGACCGACGACGTTATACAACTGCAAAACTGAAACGTCACTTTATAATTGTTTTGTTTTATTTTGAAAATTTTAATGAATTTATCAAAAGACAAAAATAAGTTAAGTAGCTCGACAATCAATGATGCAAAAGTTAAATTATATTTTAATGAATACTTCTCCATTTATTCTAAACATGGATTTTTTTAAAGGCTCGATGGTTTAAAAACTTTTGTTCGCACTTAAAAAGTTGTGAATAAATAAAAAAAATACTTTATTAAAGCGTGCTCATTAATTTATATGACAGTTTCTCCAAATACATCATTTTGAATTGACTAAGGTTAGTTAGCTCCCCTTATTAAAGTATGTATTTCCCAAAGTTTAAAATGTAAGTAACTCTAGGGTTGCACTAAACTTTAATTTTTATTAATTAGTATTATGAAAATACATTAAGGGTAGAACCACTGTGGGTGACTTAGCGCAAAAATTGTTTTCATTGCGGTCTTGACATAATGGGAACTACGAAACTTACAGTGTTTGCCCAACATTTCAGTTAGATTCGCTCCCAATGGTTCCTGCCTTTAATTGTTACAAATATACGTCATATTATGTCTTGCCAAAACTTAACATGATGTTGATACGAGAAATCATACGCTCTTTTTTTGTATTTAGAGACAATATAATATTATTAAATTGTCTGAAACTTTCAGTATGAAATGAGCCTTTTATCGTTTGACTGTTATCTATTTTAACATTTAGTAGAATTTATATTAATTTGATCGATTGCCTCGGTCTTTTAAATGCCTTTTACTTTTAAGTTTTACATAATATTTGAAAACATTTATTTATAATTTATGTTTTAAGAGACAGATTGAGAGGACTCATATTTTATTAAAATATATCTCCTCCTGTTTGTCGTGAATACTCCATCCAAGTTACTTCTCAAGATTGTGATAAAAAGATAAGTTTAATTATGTACCTACTTTAAGTTTAATTTATTCAGAAAATAGTTTTATATTCTTGCCTGCAACGATATTTACAACGATAAATATTTATAAGCCTTTTCATATACTTTTAAGAGCTGTTAAAATGTTTTAAAAGGATGAAATACTCAAAACGTGGACCTAAGTTTTGTTTATGCTAAGGAGCTTTTTTAATTATCAGATAAATTGTAATTTATAATCCTATAATTATAGGAGACATTTTGCGCAGAAAATAAACTTACTTATTTCTTAACAAATTGAAAAATATTGAAAAAGCAGCTTTTCAGCTAAATTTATTTTTATAGCACATTAATAAAAGAATCGACAGTCTACGAAAATCGCTCTAACGATCTATCTTTTTTATAAGTACTAAAGACCAAAATGGTAAACAACGTGAAAGGACAATGGGTAATGGTGGGCCCACAATATAAATATAATACCCATGACGGAATAGATATTTTTATGGAGAATAATACTTGAATTACGACTTAGCCCAAAAGTCAGTAATTTCAGAGTTATCCTTATTAAACTGTCATAAAAGTGACCCCAATCTAAGCAGTGAATGATAGTATAGTTTCCTATATTTTACAATAAACATTACCAAGACCCAAACAATATTGTGTAAAGTCATTGCTTATCTCCTTACTGACAAAAACAATCAACTTTGAACGAATGGATGAAAATCTACAAGTTCAGGATTGCCCTCAATTAACAGAGGACGGCATCATAATACTAGCTTTGAGTATTTACCACATGAAGTGGTTTACTATAATAAAATAAAAGTCACGGTAGAGGGGCATGACGAATAGTAAAAAGAAAATAAGTGCCAATTTTTGGTATTATTCTACCATATAAATATCAGACTTTAAGACGTCGGATCTCCAAAAGTACTAACATTTGACTTTAGTGTCATTAGTAATTAACGTTCCTCTTAGGAACCCTATCAAACGGTATATCACATGTTGCTATTGAAAACCCCATACATTTTTACCCACTATCCTTTAAATAAGTTCTCGCAATGAGATTTAGCAAAAGTTCAAATGTGTAAATATTAGCTTAAGAATTTTATACTGCTAAACAGTTCGCTTTAGATTAATTTAGTTTTATAGAACGGACATCGAATTTTCACTGGATTGTACAAAAAAATTAAGTGTGAAAATAAAATGATAACCAATTATTTTTTGTCTTATTTTAGTATGTTTCTTCCAGAAAACATAAGCTCGAGATATGTGACATTAAAAATGAGACCAATTCGGACATTAATTTGGATAATTACAGTTTGGATTTTCCTTTATTAAAAACCACAATGTGGTTTGGAATTTTGGATGCAGTATGTATTGGACAACTAACATAACTGCCAGTTTGCAGCTGGTCAGCAGCGCGGTCCGAATGCAATTTAATGTAGGATACATTTTTAATAGTAAAATATTTAAAAAAAATCGACTCGGCTCACAAGTTATTCTCAGACGGGACTTGAACCCTCGACCTTGAGGCAATTTCATTATTAGTATAGTCGTCTCAAAATAAGAAGCCCGTTTGGACAGCTGTCATCGCGACGTAATTAGTAATGTAACCATACGAGTCGGTGATCGTCTCGCGATAAGTCGATTTAAGTTTGTTTTCCGATTGAATTGATTAGATTTGGTATAATAAGTGGATTAGATTCAACTTTTCAAGTTTTATGAAAATGTACTTAAGTATTTTAGCTGCAGATAAATCTAAATTTTTTCCTAATTCAATCCATCATCAGCCTGTGGCCGTCCACTGCTGGACATAGGTCTCTCCTAGCTCACGCCTATTGTGGCGTTTTCATAGGAGGCTATTAGCCTACTGCTACCACGCTGGCCAGACGGATTGGTAGAGGGTTTGTTTCAATTTTTCCTTCTTTCGCACAGGTGTTCAATGCGCCGAGCCTCTTAGTCGACTCTTACGACATCCCAGCCATGTAAGGAAGTGGTGACACTTGTATTCTTAGGCCGTAACCACACGGCACAATAGCCTAATTCAATAGAAGAACATGTCGTCGTCTCAGCCACATGATACCCACTGCTGGGTATAGGCCTCCCCCAAGGATCTCCACAACGATCGGTCCTGCGCAGTCTGCATCCAGCGGCTTCCCGCGACCTTCACCAGATCGTCGGTCCACCTTGTGGGGGGCCTACCCACGGAGCGTCGTCCTGTGCGCGGTCGCCATTCCAGAACCTTTCCGCCCCAACGGCCATCGATTCTTCTCGGTATGTGTCCCGCCCACTGCCACTTTAGCTGGGCAATCCTTCGAGCGATGTCAGTTACTTTAGTTCTTCTACGGATCTCCTCATTTCAGAATAATTATAATATTTCTGTTTCATGTTAGTACTGAACATTATGATTTCTTTACTTTCATATAGAACAAGATTAAATTATGTTGCAAATAAAATTACGATAATAAAAAAAATATAAACAGATTCAGATTCATCAGTGTTATTATGATAGAAATCTGTATGAAATAGGTATTAGGTACGTTAGTATGAACTTTCGAAATAAAAAAATATTTATTAATTTCTAATCACTTTACAGGTGCCAAGCTAATAGTTTTCATACAAAGATTAATAACAAGCTATTTTTATACGATTAAAACGAATGAAATTGGAGAAATTCAGTAACCAATCGGTTACAACACTAGACAAATTTGATATATTATCACCTACACAGTTTGGTTTCAGACGGGGAAAGTCGACAGAAGATGCAATCACTGACTTGAGCTCTCTTGTAACTGGGCAACTGGACCAAAGCAAGAAATGTCTGTCGGTTTTTCTGGATCTGAAAAAGGCCTTTGATACCGTCTCCATCCCTAACAAGCTGGAAAGAATAGGAATAAGAGGAACTCCACTCTCTCTCTTCGAAAGTTATCTGTCTGAGAGGAAACAAATGGTAAAACTCTCTGGGTGCACTAGTGAGGAGGCGGATGTGACATGCGGTGTGCCACAAGGTAGCGTTTTAGGACCTACCTTATTTCTCATATACATCAACGATCTGTGTTGTATGAATATATCTAACGCTAAAATTCTGTCATACGCCGATGACACCGCCGTAGTCTTTACTGGTGAATCATGGGAAGCTGTCAAAATTTATGCTGAGACTGGTCTAGCTACAATCGCTCTATGGCTGCAAAAAAATCTCCTCACTTTAAATACATCTAAAACAAATTATATGTGTTTTAGTATCTACAACAGTTCGCAGCCACATAGAGATTTTAGCCTGAAAATATATGAGTGTACTGAGGATGTCAATAGAAACAATTGTAACTGTCCAACAATACAAAAAGTTTCTCAAACTAAATATTTGGGTGTTATTGTGGACCAAAGGCTGTCTTGGTACCCTCATTTGGAAAACGTTATAAGTAGAATCAGAAAACTAATTTGGATTTTCAAAACACTCAGACATGTAATACCAGAAAGTATTGAACATAATGACTCTTCTAAATATCTCCTCAACCAAATATATATATCTCTTGCTCAGTCTGTTATAACTTACTGCATCCCAGTCTGGGGTGGTGCTGCGAAGACCCAGTTCCTCGATTTAGAAAGAGCTCAACGAACACTTATAAAGGTCATGTACTTTAAGAATAGACGATTCCCTACTGACAGTCTTTATCGCATTAGTGGCCTACTCTCTGTCAGGAAATTATATATCATTATGACCACCCTCAAAACCCACAAATCCTTACCCTATGATCCTGGAATTTACAAAAACGGCGAAAAGATACTGTGGCTAAGCCAATAGCTAACAAGACTGCATTTGCATCTCGGCAATTTAAATCACGTTCAACCTACTTATATAATAAAATAAACAAAGCTATACACATATACGATATAACAAATCATGAATGTAAGAAACTTCTACTAAAATGGATTCAGTCAAAAACATACGAAGAAACTGAATCATTACTGTATTGCACTTCATGACTGCTGTAGAATAGGTATATTAATCAACAAACACACACACACACATATGCACACATACACATGCACACACACACGCACACACACACACAAGGAAATACACGTTGCATAACTTTTCTTCTTCTTTATTTGTCTCTAACCTAATTGTTGACAAGTTACTCTAATTGTAAATGTATAAACTACATTCATTAAGAATATTTTCTATCATGTTGTGTTCACCCAGCAGACTATTATATGTCTTTTATAATGATGTTCTGATCCTAAGATTTGATAGAAAGTTACTTATCGTAGGGCTGGGTGAACTGGTAATATCGGTGTTATAAACTTGTACAAGAACGAACCATATCGCCTCTTTGTTTTTCTAAAATAATTAGCTAAGCAAGAGCGGAGCCCCAAAACACAGGCTATATTCGCTTAAATGGAGGCTCCAATCACCATTTAATTAATGGCAAAGTGTTGTTACTTAATAAAATTTTATTTTATTTATTTTATTTTTAACACTAGGATTTAAAACAACAAAGACTGAGAACGTAACTCTTTTTGACACGCGTTTCGTAATGATTCGAATCAGCGTGGTATTTTTTATTAAACGCGAAAAGAATACTCGCAATATACTTTGTGATAATTGGAACGAAGTTCCTTATCGCGCGTTGCGAAAGGGGGCTAGACGGAAATGAAGACCAAAAGTTGTAAAGACACTTTTTGCTATAGTACAACTATAGCAAAAAGTGTCTTGCGGCGTGCGTGTGTTGCTCTGTCTGTCTCTCTCTCTCTCTCTCTCTCATAGAAAGCGAGAACTTCGTTCCATCCGGGTGTCCCTTGACACCTCTCAAGTTTTTTTAATATCCTAAAAAATGTTACTCATTCTTTTTGAACACTTTAAGTAGTTAATTAATATTTTTTCGGTTTCACATAAAGTTACGTTCTAGAATCGTTAACATCTGTCCAAACGGGCTTCTTATTTTGAGATCTCTGTAAGTATTAAAATAATGTTTACGTTACTTTAATGATTTTGAAGAAAGCTAGGGTAAAATCTTTATAACAGAAAGATGACTATATGTGTAAAACTAACTTTTATTCAACATTATTATAAATTGCACACATCCTAAACACATTACTTATAAAAAAAAACACTCAAAGTTAACAACTTATAAAACAAAATTCATTGCGTAAAAACTATTTGAAAACAAATAAATAGAAAGAAATACAAAATTCATAAGCGTTTAACATAAGTTAATAACAATACTGTCATGATTTCGCGATTTGTTCATAATATATTTTCTTAAACTAGATCACATGGTTCTTTAAGTTATTCCATTGCTGATAATTGTTTATGTACATTCTCCAAATACTTTATGGCACCTTCTAGGATTTGTACTTCACATTCTTTTAGCAGTTTTATGTTCTTTCTGTGGACAAACCGATTACCATGAGTACATACTTGTTAAAAAGTTGCGAAGTTACAGTATCAATTTTGTTTTATGTAAAAATTTGGAACACTCATAGCTATGCAGGTTGTCCGATTCGACCAATGATTTCAAATATAAGTCAATGGATTCGACGTTGCCGTTTTAATACGAAGGGACGATGAGGACAGCTTGTGTCAGTACTGTCTTTCTTACTTCCGCATCTACACTAATATTCTATAGCTGAGTTCAGAGTCCCTGCTGCAGTAGTTAAAGCTTAACTAAAAAAGTCATATGCGCTAATGATACAACTTTGACAGCTAATAACTCGGAATCTTGACAGTTAAGGAGATTTTGTCAAAGTTAATTTTGTCTTTGTATTGACATAAACAATCGATTCAGAAAGGTTTTATCTGTGGCCGCGACTTTGAAAAAATGTATATCGTCAGACAGAATGTATACCAAAATCTTCAAACCCCTTTCCTTTATTTTATGCTGAAAATTACTAGCGCTAATAATATGCAGCGAGTCAGCTGGACAGTGAAACCAGCCTTAGATACTACTTTAGCGGAGGCTATGCAGCTCAAGTCGGAACTGTAGTCAACTAAAATATCTAATGCAACTCGCCACCTTGTTGTAATATATAACTGCGACACAGTCAGTCTAGGACTGTGTAGCGCGTTTTTCTACCCTTGTACCATTAAGATATGTCTTTGTTATCGTGTTATCTGAAAGTCTAAAATCTATTATATTAACTGTAAATTCTCATACCTATGCAAGTTATCCGATTCATCATCACCATCCTTGTAAGCAGCGCGGATAAGCCGACAGCGCGTCAGCAAGTAGCTAGTAGCGCGTTACTCTACGTCCGAACTTACACTTACGATCCTAAGATACTGGAGATTAGATACTAAATCTAACCGCAAATAAATGAACTATGAATGATCATACCTATGCAAGTTATCCGGTTCACCATCACCATCCTTGTAAGCAGCGCGGATAAGCCGACAGCGCGTCAGTAAGTATCCAGTGGCGCGTTTCTCTACGTCCGTGCCTACGCCCGTGCCGCTGATATCGGGCGATACTAGATCGCTTGGTAAACCGACCGTTGTCCACTTTGTAAGCTCCTCTGTAAACAATAAATAAGGACACCATTGAAATACCTCTTAACAAAGAGCCTTGAACTTACGTTTCAAGTGAATGTGTGTACAGTATACACACATTCAAGGCTCGGTATTCCAAATATTATCTTTGTTGTTGGAAGATATTTTCTGGTCTTTTTTTGTTAAAAAGGGATCAGAAAGTTGGAGTATTTACTTGATTTACTCTTAAGGCGAGCATCTTTCATGCTTTATTAAGTAAACTCTAGGAATCATTATTCCCATTCCTGCTGGAAAAAAAAAAACACTAACAAGAGGGTTTGATAAAAAACAGAGCAAAATTAACTCTTATACCAACAAAATAAGGTTTACCACTCGTAAGATGTATAAGTGATTAAAAATAAAAGCAGCGTGCATGTCTAATCGTTATAATACAACTAAACTTTTTACTGTTACGTGGTTTATGGAAAAAAAAAGTGATTACGTTTGAGACCGGGTCGAATCAATTGACCTTTGGGAAATTGGCTATTTTTATTATTTTTGTATTGTTTTATTGAAAAGTGTGTTTACTTTCATTTTATTACCGTAATTTGAAAAGACTGGTATTGGTGGTATTTACACTGACGGAGAAGAAATAGATCACAAAACAATCCATATATTAAGTAAATCTAATTAATTTTATAGGATTTTTTAAAGGAAATTTCACTTAGATGACTATTCTATAAGTAGATAGATAGATAGATAGATAGATAAAATCATTTATTCGCATCACAAACATACATGCACATAAATAAAATAAAAGAAAAGAAAAATAAACAAACTACTTACGGACTAACAAAAGTAAGCGGGCACATAGGTTCGTACAGAGACCTACCCATAAAATCAAACTATTGTTTAATTTCATAAGTACCTATATTTGTGCATGTGTGTCATAGCGATGCAAAGAGGCAAAAGCTCAGCGTATATTTTTGCCCCGAAGGAACAAAACACTGGTTTCAGCTTTCACCCGTAGAAAAACGCGAGAGATGCATTAACAAAATCGGACGCCCTGTTATTAATTTAAAAAAGATTCTAACATTTTAATTTTGCATTTCAACTAAAATAGGTGCAGCAAATAATCATAAATAATAAAATAATTTTTAATACAAAAAATGTTGAGCGATTAATATAATATAAATAAAATATATTATCATGCCCAAAAAAAGTAAGTAAGCCTAAATAAAAGTAAAATAAAACTTCGTCATAGTGAATGGGCCCTATGTTGGAGAACTGAACAATTGTCAGATTGTTTTATTGGAAGACAAAGATTCAAGTCAGCAAAAACTCTCGAAGGTCAGAATAGGGTTCATTGCACATTGGGAGCATACCATCGAGTTAAACGAGCTCTACTGATGATTGCACCATCACTTGGTGACTGATTGCGTAAGTTAAGCAGCTTTTTCTTTCGGTAAGTAATCACAAATATGTATGTGTGATTACTTACCGAACTATATGTACATACATATACACGTGAGGGTGTATATGTATGTTATGTACATATACACCCTGACGACATACCTATATCCATGTGGGGTTGGTAGAGCATCCAAGGTGTAACTTTCACAGCCACACCCTAAAATGAAGCCACATCAGGGCCCTTTATTCACTATGACCACTTAGCGATGCCTTGCTCAAACCACGCCAATATTGTATTAGTTTTGATATTTGCAAAATTAGTTTTCTCCATGTTACTCACAAATTATTAAATTATTGTACAACTACATCACAGTCAAAAAATGTATAGTTATTGAACAAGTAAAATAACTTTTAAATTATCAAGGTATAAACTTGAAAACGTGCTTTTTTCACCGGGCAAATTCTCTATAAACCGTGTCTCTTTCACTACGGGACGTTGGCGGAATTTTTGTGGAAAACGGAAAAGCCAAAACTATAAAAAAATCTTTTAAATTTGTAAGTGTCACAGAGAAAACGAATTTTGAAAATATTGAAACCAAATATGACATTTAGCGTGACTTGAGCAAGGAATTAGTAAGTGGTCATAATGAATACGGGCTCTGGCATTGGCTGCGTCTAAGATAAGAACGATAGTTTTCGAAGATATTGAAGTAAAGGTTGTAGTGCGTGACTCCAGCGAGGAACAGTTTGATCAGAAGCGAGTTTGTGACCAAACAAATGATGAATGATTACATTTACCATCCATAAGGAAAGCCTGTGCTATCAATAGAAACATTAAAATTGCTGCTGATGACCATCTTCATCCAACTCAAACTCACCTTGATTCATATTGAATATCCTTATAAACGCCAGGAGTTCAGGACTGACTGGATTCTCTCCCTGGTAAAGGTTGTAGTGCGTGACTCCAGCGAGACCGAGTTTTGTCAAGAGCAATAACTTCGTCTCTCGAAGGGGATCACTGGAACTGATCCCGAGGGTTAGGGATAAACTGTCGTGCTTGTTGTTCGGGTATACGAAACTGGTGACAAAGACAATTGATTACACATTCATTTTTATAATATAAGTACTAGTAGCCGCCCTCAGATTCTGTTCCCGTGAGGAAAACGTGGAAAATAATCTCCATTATCCAAATACTTATTACCTTAATCAAACAGTAGCAAATGTCAAAACTTTCACATCCTACTAATTTAAATCTTCCCGATATCTCCACGGGAACGCTGAACCACACGGGTGAAAACACGGGTGGGTACATGCTTATAATATTAGCTGAATCATGGTTTTCTCCAGGGGTAGGCAATATCACTTCTTTCTCCTTGCGATTATCCTTACATGTTTAATAATAATAATAAACTTGCATAATCTAAATAGATAATAATCATAATAATAAATAAATATTTCTTACACCAATTAACCTAGCCCCAAAGTAAGCACTGTAAGGCTTGTGTTATGGGATACTAGGGTAACGGATATAAATACATATCATTATACATATAATAAGAAATAGAAATAGATTTGCCTTTAAATGAGGTACACTGGAGATCTAAATACTAGTAGGCTGAGCTCATTTAGCTATCCGCTATGGCATGCAAATATACATATTTAATTAATAATTATAATAAATAAACATCCATGACTCAGGTACAAATGCTCATATTCATCTAACAAACATTTGCCCCTACCGGGATTCGAACCCGGGACCACAGAGGTCGTTAAAGATAATAAAGCACATTGGAGTACACTGAGTTATTCTGTTTTCTACATTTCAGTTGACTCATATTTTAAGTTTAATTATTTTCGTCACGCCAACTTATTTATTCAGACTTTGTTTAAATCGCTGCATTTTAATCTATGAACCTATCGTCCTGTCGTTCATAAAAGTTCCAGAAGAATAAATTGAACTAGCCATAATTGTCGAAATTTTAACAGATGAATATCAAAACAATCGTCATACGTATTTGAACGCATTGTCTTTTCGTTGTTTGCGCATTGGAATGACATAATGGAGAACTAGTGGATAATGGATTGCGTCACGAGTTATGGACGAGGCATAAACAATCATGCATACAGCATGTAGTTGGAGTGCATTTATGGTTTAATTAATCTATATAATTGAGACTTAATCGATTTACTGATATTGCAAAAAAAATAAATCGGTTGCGTAAGTGTCAATAATCAGCAATAGATACAAATGACATATTACAGTTTCTTAGTTCAGCGGGCTGATTCACAAACCATCGGATACGGAATCAGATTCGAATTATATGCTTCGTTTTTATATATTTTGAAGTAGTATTCCGCTTTCGGAAAGTTTTCGAAGGTTTGTTAACAAGGCGGCTGATCACCAGAGCCCTGATTACGAGTTTGGCAAACTATAATAGTTTTCGAAACCTGTCTCTTTGTCCCTTTCATATCCATAGACTGTTTTACCGACATGTGATTATAGATTACCGACATGTCGACATCCGATAGTTATCGAAAACGTTGACAGTAAATAGGGCTCAACTCGTACAGGGGCTCTGAAGGTCCCACAGTGGTCCTGATTAAATAAAACATGGACATTGATGCTAGAGCCACGAGACTTTTTGATGGTTAACACTAGGAGGACTAATAAGAAAAAAAAACATTGTTTTTCTACCACAACTATCTCGTAGTAAAAAAAGAAATCATTTTTTTTTGTATGGAAGAAATAACATCTCTGTTATTTTCTCGAAATTCTTAAAACATGTCGAGATGGGGATCACACAGAAAACAAGTGATTCTGAGCATTTCATTTTTTATATTTAACCGCCTCTGTTTTAGTTGTACAACCACCGGTATCAGACCCAGGGGTCCCGGGTTCGATTCCCAGCGGGGGTACATTTTGTATTCGGTTTGTTTGGTGGTAGGACTTGTTGTAAGTCCGCCTGGCTAGCTACCACTATCTTATCTAAGCCTGACGCCATAACAACAATGTTTTCAGGATTGTTATGTTCCGGCAGTTCGAGATAAGATAGCCAGTTCCTCAGTGGCTGAGGATTCCGGGAGAGGCTCGCTTCCATCTTCAGCCTTATCATGCCATAAGAAACCACTATCTTCTACCAAACGAAGCGGAACCAAACTGATCATAAAGACTGAAGAATCGACAATTTTAATGACAGACTGTGACTTTTGTTTATAGTTACTTTGAGAAGATGACCAATCAAATCCCCATTTACTTATCAATATTATTGCCTTTATGGCTGCAAAATCAAGCTGCATTACTTTTAAGAGCCTATCGATAGTAAAATCTAGTAGCGATTGTAATCGTATTTTATTTATCTTCAGATTCGGTTACAGTTACGATAGATGACAAGGTTTTTTTTTGTTTCTTAAGCTTTTGATAAGAAGAAGGCCCAACAATATTTTCTGATGCAAGAATGGTATTGCCATTTTGATAAATTAGCGCTAACGTTCTATCTTCAGGTAGACACAGTTTTTCAGTTTAATTAGTGAACAAAAGCTCAAACTCTACTTATCAGTTATATCTTTAAACGTTTTTTTTATTTATATTACAACTCGATTGATGCACATCTGGTTCCACGGTCTCAATAATTGGAACGTCTTCCTCGGTATTAACATTAAAAAACATAGTGAAATCAATATTTTTACATTTCGGCCAGACAATTTCTGATTCTAATCTAACCAGTGTGGGTTCTGGTGCAAAAATGTCTTTCGGGCTCTGCTCGAAGAAGACCATCTCTTTGATATATTGCTTGAAAAATTATTACAAAATGATTTGATAATACTCAATAATAATAATAATCTTCGGAAGACAATATGATGCCAATACAGTACTCTTATTACTACAACAACAAGACGACAAGAATATTATATAAAGATTCAGTATTTTTAAAACCAGCACCACCTGATTTAAGAGCGCAGTACAAATCAAGATTTTGTGACAAATGCTTAAATGCTTAAATATTGTATGATATTGAAATAAAATCGACAATAACAGAAAAACCGGGGGCAGTACCGAGCAAGTGGGGTCGGCATCGAAATCTGCTTCATTTTACAGATGGATGTGACACATTGCTGCTTCTTTTTGACACAAATATAAACTTACCAAAGAATAAGAACAATATGTCACATCCATCTGTCAAATGAAGTCGATGTCGACGCCACTAGCGCGGTACCGACCCAGGATACCAAAGACAAAAGAAAAATATCTCTAAATTTGATGAATTATATTCAAAATTTTTAAAAAAATACGAGAGCGAGAGACAAATTAAAATGACTTAAATTCAAAGACACAAAATAAGAAATTTAGAAGAGCGAGAGAGACCAAAATTAATTGAATTCAAAGATACAAAATAGGAAGTTTACAAGAGCAAGAAACAAACCAAAGTGACTTGAATTCAATGATTCTAAACAAGAAATTTACTAGAGCAAGAGGCAAAACCAGAATGACTGAATTGGAAAAAATCTAAAATTATAAATCAAATAACGAAAACAAGTAACAATGACAAAAAGAGACAACAATATCAACATTAAACAATATTTATGGAAGCTTACAAAAATATAGCAACACGTCTTCCCGCTAAGTTAAGTTACAGCTAACCACACATAACTGATAGCGCGCGAGTGCGAGTCGTATACGTCATCAAAGCAAACACGCGTTGTAGTTGTTTTTTTCTGGCCAGCGGACCTATCATTTAACGTGGTATTTTTCTATCTCCCTTCTCTTCTCCTTGTGGTAACCATAAAAAATATCGTGGCCCTAATATCAATGTCTATATTTTATTTAATCGGGACCACTGTGCGTCCCCAGCGTGCTCTTTAATAAATAGTTCATGATTAACTTGCATAAGTATTTATTTCTATATTTTTTCAGGTGATTCTAGTTTACAATTCCATATTTATTTATTATGATTATAACCTTTACAATTGTTGTGCTTATTAAGCGAATAACATAAGCATCCGCAAGATTTTCAAAAAAATAGTTGACTATCATTACTTTTTTCCAATCAGATAATAAAAAAATGCATAAAAATCAGATAGACGTTTAATGGCAAAGTATACCACGATGTGAATTGAGACTTCATGAAAACAAAAATAAGGTTGTCATTTAAAATATGACAACCTTGCCACAGATCTATACCTTACCACGATGTTAGTTGAACTTTATGAAAGCACAAAATAAGGTCGAAATTACAATACACTCACCCGTTATGGAGGAACAAGTCTGCGTTAGACCTGGCTCCGTAGAAGATGAATATCTGTTCGCCTTCGTTGAAATCTCTCAGCGCATAGCACTCCCCTCTGTCCTTGTCTTTGTTAAAGTCTGTGGTGATCTGAAATAGATTAGGTACTTCGTTTTTATATCAGTTTGTTTATTCGCTTGTTTCCTTGGCCTTACCCGTTTCCTTGGCCTCTGGAACGCTCGAAGATATCAAGTGATATCAAATGGCGTAGGATAAATAATTAATAAAATCCTAGGGATAATAAGACAAAGGAGGCGACATATTTAAATCTTACTCGAATTTTTGCGAAAACACAAAATGCATTAGTAACCAGGGGGTCGACACTTCATACAAAAATGTAAAATATATGCATTTATTAACGTAGTTTGTACCAACATCAAATTACGAAAAAACCCGACTAATGAAAAAGGAAGTTTAATAGATTTGTCCCATCGTATTATAACGACACGGTAATTTAGCATTATTATACATGTCATGCTAAGTCATGTTAGCCAGCATGTGACGCGCCGCCGAATTTAACTTTATCTGTCAGTGATAACGTAATATTTTGCTCAGAAGTTATTAATTTATTTTTACATAATTTTAATAATGTTATTAATTACAAAGATACATAAGGTGGCAAATCTTTACGAATGTGCGAAATTTGTTGTGTCCGTAGAGTGAGAAGGTTGAACAAGGTAATATTATGGCTAAATTCCCGCTTGAGCTGAACAGGTAATATAATCAATTGTTTTAATAAAAACATTGTTCAAAGTCTATTTGAGTAAAAACATGTTAATAATAATAGTATTATCAGTAATAATTTTATGAAAATAATGTAATATTGTAGTTTATACTATATTGTCATAGTGCTGTGTCATTGTCAAGTTTTTAGTTATCGATATTGTTAGATTTTAGATGTCCGTCATCATGGGACGAAGACTTCCAGACCAGCTTCGGTTGGATCCCGGTACCCGGGCGAATAACATCCAGTCCGGAAGAAGAGCTCACCGTTATTGTCCTTTCTATCAGTGGCTGCTTCATCCTCCTGATACTGCCTTCCAACATTCCTACAGATTTATCAGAATTACATGAATCATATGGAACCTTGTTTTATTTGTGCAATACTATACTAATAGGTAACTAAGAACTTCCGAGTGGAATGTGATCATTTATAATAGTGTAAGTATTATTTATCGATATCGATAGGTATATGTTTAGGGGTTAGGGGTGCATCCCTAATACGGCGATTTCCAAACACCCCGTAAGCACAAAATAGTTATTTGTTATGCAAGGCTGGAAAGTTGGTTATTTAGCGGCGAGTTACCTCTATTGAAAGCTGAGCAAGTGAAGGATTCTAGGATTGAACCACGAGCGAAGCGAGGATTTCAAAGGTACAAGACGCTAAAAAATTTTCTGCCGAGCGCAACACACAATTTTTCACCTCACAACAGCGAGGAACATTTTATGGTTGTTTCCGCGGTCAACTTCCGGTAAAAAAATTCTTTAAACATAAAGTTTAATCTAAATATACCTTACATTCGTTGTTTTGATGATATAAAAAACTAAAATAATAAAAAAGGGAGTATTATAGTTAATTCAAAGTTATTTAAATTAGGAATATATTGTTACTTATAAATAACAATAAAAACGATTCCGTAAATGTTGACACTGACATGAGGTACAAGACAAAGACAATTTAAAAATAAAGATTTATGTCATGTTCCGAAATCCAATCATAGGTTGTGGAATCTCGCTCAGCCTAATATATTTTTATAACAAATAGTTTAATCTTATTTTTATTGTTTTTATGATTCAATGAACTAAAATAATTTAATAAAACCAAAACGAAGTATTATAATTAATTTAAAGCTATTTAAAATAAGAATAAAATGTAACAAAAAGTCAATAGTGCGATTCGGAACGCATTATGACATATTTTTAGGTATTAAATTAAAAAAGTAATTTGCCGCGCTAGACCGCAAAAAGCGAGTTTCTACGCCTAAACTGATTGACAAAACCTCCTTTTCAGAGCGTGTGAGGTGAAAAGATAATTACCTTCCCGTGCTCATGGTTGCACATGTCCCAGAGTGGGATGAAGGCTGTGACGTCACAATCGGCCAGCTGGATGTTGTTCTGACGCGTCATCACCGTTGACACTGCCCATCTATAAGATAAAAGTTATACAACGTTATTTTCAGTTTACTCAAAACCTCAAAACAATTAGTAGAATTTATCATTACGAACAACTATTTGTATTTCCATACCACCCTGAAATAGCGATACAAACAGCTGTATGTCATACAACATTTTATTTGATTCTGCTAAAATGTACTGAAGGGGAACTTCCTGGTAGACCAGTAGAGTTTTTAAGAAGCGTTATGGAAGAAAAGTACTTAAAGGATTTATAGAAAATGTATATAATAATCACAAACAAAGGAACAACCAACCAACCTCATTACTTTTCGAAAAAACGTTTCCCTAAAACCTCTACTGGTCGACCGCGACCAGCACCCCGACCGCCTAACAGTATAGCTTGTGCTATCGCTATAGCTATTGGTTTTTCAAACCCTCTACAAGACGCTGACTCTATCACTTTCATACTTAAAAAATGCAATAGCGGTTTAAAAATTTCAATTTCAATTTATTTGCGTTCCAAAATGTTACAAAGATGGTATATAAGTAAAAGACACAATTTTGGACCCTGTTGGGCATAGCAAATTTAGAAGAGAGGATGACGCATTTTGTGGTCTTATTAATAACCTTCATATTTATATTAACCAAATTATCATTATATTTTATATTTCTTTAACTCTTTGTCATTTAAATATTCTTTTACTGTGTAATAGGTCTTATTTAGCAATAGGTTTTTTAAGAGTGTTTTAAATTTCACGAAATTATTTTCATTTTGAATTTGCGTTGGTAAGTTATTATAAATTTTTATTGACATTATATGAGTACTACATGAGTGTTGGTTTAAGCGAGAAACGGGCAACATTAATTTATTTTTATTACGCGTTGAGTATTTTATTGGAGCATCCTGGCGTTTGGTGTATAGTTCTGGATGTTGGCGGACTAGCTTGCATATCTCCATTATGTAGATGGAGGGTAGGGTGGTAGGTAGGTAAAGTATAACGATACAAGCTGTCCCGTAAGCGGTCGGGGTGCAGGAAGATCGTACCGTCGTCGATCCGACCTCGATTGTACGAAACAGCTGTTTTATTCGCGATTTCAGGGTTGCTGCCATGCAAAAAGTTATTCGTAATGATAAGATACAATTAGGTCCTTACATATGAAATTGGCGTTATGTCGAACTGGCCAATTTGACCCAAATATCTGAATTTTGCTTAGGAATTCCAAATTAAAATTAAAGCTCTTTGATTTGTGTTTCGAAGTTAGTGATTCATTTGTTTTAGCCTAATTTGTTTTGCTTTGACATTGTTTAATACTGAAAATGGAAAATTTAAAATATCGCGTTATTTACGTTATACGAGTTCCATCGTGACACCAGCGCTGCAGAAACAGCTCGAAGGATTAATGATGTGTACGGGCGCAGTACTGCAAAAGAAACGTTATGAATACGTTTTCGGTTCCAACGTTTTCGTTCTGGAAATTTTTACCTACAAAACAAGCCTCGTGGACGGCCGGAGACTCAAGCTGATAATGAAGAATTAAAGGCTATCGTGGAAGCGGATTTATTGTAAACCACGTCAGAGCTAGCTGCAGACTTCGGTGTGAGTGTTAATCTTCACTTACAACAAATTGAAAAAGTGAAAAAGCTCGAAAGATGGGTAACGCATGAATTGAGTGACGGAAACCGACAAACACTTGGACTGCTACTCTCACTGCTGATAAAAAATGGATCCTCTACGATAATCGGAAGCGCTCATCGCAATGATTGAACTCTGGAGTACTGGTAAGTTTTTGGTGGACTAGTGTTGGTCGTTCACTAAAGCTTTCGGAGATCTGGCCAGACATGTACTGCCAAGAATTGGAAACCATGATAAAAAAGCTAGCTGCTCTGCTAAACAACCGAGGCTGATCAATTGCCACACTGCTGTTTCAAGACAACACTAAACCACACACTGCACGACAGACGGTTGCTAAATTAGAGGAGCTGAAATTGGAATGTCTCCGACAACCACCATACTTCCCGGATCTTGCTCCAACAGATTAAGTACCACTTTTCCGGAATGACAAGGAAAAAAATTCAACTCCGGTGACGCAGTCCAAACTGCCTTCAAATATTTTATTGATTATCGCTCCCAAAGTTTCTTCAGCAAAGGAATCAATGAACTACCTAGTAGATGGCAGAAGTGCGTAGATAGCAATGGAAAATACTTTGATTGATTAAATATATTATATTTTTTTTCCTCTATTTTGTTTTCCCCATACAAAACGCCAATTTCATAGATAACCTAATAGTTGGTGGTAAGTATAATTGATAAGGTTGAAGATGGAGGCGAGCCTCTCCCGGAATCCTCGATCACTGAGGAACTGGCTAACTTATCTCTAACTGCCGGAACACAACAATGCTGAAAACATTGTTGTTATGGCGTCAGACTTAAATAAGATGGTGGTAGCTAGCCAGGCGGACTTACAACAAGTCCTAACACCAACCAAACCGAATACAATATGTACCCCGCTGGGAATCGAACCCGGAATCCCTAGGTCTGATACCGGTGGTTGTTACCACTAGACCACTGAAGCGGTTAAATGGTTAACTCCGTCAAATCAACAAGTAACTCAACATTTTTACGTGTTCACGTGATAACCAATTTCCTAATTTCCTTTTAAAAGTCGCATCGAGGAACTCAAGCCGGAAAATGACAGAATCAATAAACACGCAATACCTGAATGTTTACACGGGCATTCACTCGGGCTCTTAATCTTCGGTTATGTTTAGTTTTTTTTGCTAGAATCAGTAGACCGTAGTTCGAAAACATCGATTTGCGACGCCAACTATCATTTCCTTGACATGGCTAAAAAGTTGTTTAAAACATTATAAAACGGATCCTACTTATATTATAAATGCGAAAGTATGTCACTGTGTATGTTACTCTTTCACGCAAAACATTACTGAACCGATTTGGATGAAACTTTCCATTTTTTTTATTTTTTATTATTATTTATAGTGACAACAACAGCCATACATTACTTTAAAAAACATACTTAGACTAAGACTATGACATTTTCCGCCAAAAACACACTTGCACACAGATAGAAGATAGCCTGGATTAAAACAGAGGCTACTTTTTATCCCAATATTCCCACGGGAACGAGAACCACGGGTGAAACCGCGGGCGGCCGCTAGTTTGGCATAAGTTTCAATAAAACAACAACTCAAAACGGTTTAGTTTCGAGCCTATTTACTCTATGCGTCCCAAACTACCTTTATTCCATTCTATTCATGATTTACTTTCGGAATCAAAAGCTTTTTTATCCTTCTCCGATATCTAATCCTTTTCTATATCGAAATTTGATAATTTATTCAGTGATCAAACGTGAATAGGTAACAAGCCCACCGACGACATAGTCTTTTTCCTCTTCTTCTCCAAATATAAGTTGTCATGAAATTACTTCAGATGGTGATTTGGATAGGAAGGAGTTATAAATCATAATCTATATGTAGATGTCTATTTGTCTTGGTCTGGGTGTTTAATATGTATATTAAGTATGTATTTACAAAAAAAAAAGTATACAGTATGTTTATCCGTTATCTAGTATCCATAACACAAGTTCTTAATGAAACTTAACGTGGGCTAGATAATTGGTGTGTAAAAAAAAAATATATAATTGCGATTAGCGAATAGTAGAAATAAAATTCAATCATCACTAGTACGTACAATAAATAAATTCGTTAGAACAATAAAATATTATCACTTTTTCAATACAACCATACTTTCACTAGGAATAAAAGAAATAGCTTTGGTGTTGAAGGTAAAGTTACTCACATTACGTGCTTAGGTGATAACATTAAATATTTATTACATCACTTTAAAAGCTCATATAACTCGTGACTTACTCTTAGACAGAATTTAAATAATCAAAAACAACAGTCAGAAAATCATCTAAACGAGAAGACGATAAGATTATAATTATAACGTTCACTGAAAAACATGTGAATCATGCGCTTGTTGCATGTTGGTTGCATATTTATCGCAGTAAGATAGATGTAGCCGTAATATAATTATATCCCTAGGCATATTATAAGACATCTCTAAACATGTTTCAAAAGTTTTAGCACTGGCATTGGTAGAAACTGTGTAGATTTCGGATCCAAAATTTGTAGTAAACTATTGCCTGTTCCAAAGTTTTGCACAAATGGATCACTTTACTGAACTACGCATTCCAAACAACATCACTAATAACAATGAGAAAAAGAATTTGCCTGTCCGTACATAATTGAAGGCAAAACCTTGGGAACAGTAAAGCCAAGTGAAAATTGAATAAACCCAGCGTCTATTTTGGGATTTTTGTCTTATAACTCTATATTAAATAGAGTTATCATTTCAAAGATCGCAACAAAACGAGATGAGACAAGCCTCTAACAATAGACAATAAGCTTCTAATGGACTCTCGCCTTCGCTTGTCTCATTATGAGAGTGTTTTTAGCTGTGTTGGTACCCCATTGTTGTTTTAGCGACATCTTGCGATATTACGCGTGTACTTTCGATTTTATTGCATTACGCCATACTTAAACGGAAGTGGGTAATTAAACGGCTATTTATTTGTTGTGGTTATGTCAGTCAGACATTTTTTTTATAGTGGTATAAAAAAGTATTAACAATTACGCGGTTTAACAACTGCTGATAGGTATCAATAGTTTGACAATAACTCTGATGTGAGCATGAGATTACAACATGATAGACAATATTGAACGTTGTTATATTTTGAACGTTGTCTGAGTTACGTAGGTAAGTGTTGTATCATCAATTTGATTGTTAATAATTTGGTAAGTAACAATTTATGCAGCACAATAGTATTTAAGAAATATATACGAAGACAAAGAAATCGCTGAGTGATCCAATTCAATAAATACTTACTCAAAACAAATATCTTCTCTTTTATCGATAAAAAACATAAATAACATGAATTCATTCAACGAGGACAGCACGCGACGATTATTTACGCCTTCCACTGCAATGGTAATGAGCGAGACATGGTCGAATGGAACTGAGTAAAATAAAAATAACACTATAAAACACAAGATGTATAGTTTTCTTCCGAAAAAAAACGTGTAAGAAGCACCGCCCGCCCAGCCGTAACGTAACTAAATGCAATTATTATACTAAGACACCTTTGCACTTGCCGACTACTTTACATGTATCTACACGAAGCATCATCGAGTTTGTACGTCCTTGCGCAGGTACCAAGTACTCAGGTTTACCTAATGAAAAATGTTAAAAGTAGTAGAAGCAGGATGACAGTCAAGTGAATGCAGTGGAAGTGAGGTTTCTGAGAAAAGATATAAGGTTAAGTTGAGGGAAAGAGCGAATAATTTGTGATACGTGAAAGATGCAATGTGAAAGAAAATGTACTAACTGAAATAGAAAATAGGGACGATAAAATGGTTTGATTATATCATACCTATAGAGCGGATGGATGAAAAAAGAATAACACAAGGGATCTATAGTGCAAAAGTGGATGGTCAGCTCTTAAAAGCGGACGACCCAGAAGAACAATCACTGATCAAATCTGTGGTGTTCTAGAACAAATTGGGGTCCGAACTGGCAAGAATAAAATGAAATGTACGAAGAGAATAGTCGATGTATGTGATGTGAGTTGTGTCAGGATAGAAGTGGCGGTCCATATAATCTGCTTAACCCTTCTGTGGGCCTCAGACGTGAGCTGCAAGTATAATGTATGTAAAAAGCCAAAAAGTATAGGCAAAGCACGATTCACCCGCAGTGAAATAATTTTGCTTTCCACTAAGAAAGAGTTTGTACCGAAATCTGTAAAAACTCAACCGTAACATCAATAGTAAACTTGGGTATCAATTACTCAGAGTAAATATTGGGAAAATTCTCGCGAAGACGCTGATAATTGTTAGGAGCGCTTTCTAAAACAGACACGCTTGTCGCCTGATTAATTGTAAGATAAATAGTGGTCATAAACTGTCTTACAAATTATGTGAAATATATTCTAGTTTGAGCAAAGCAGGTAAAAATTTGAAAGAAGACAAGATAAAATTTATCGTTGTAGGTAAAACATTTCCTGTCATTAATTTTAATTTTAAATCGGCTCAAAAGAAGGCTATGGTAGATAGAATAACATTTCCGTTTATTTTATACTAGGAAACTAATCTTTTTAATTTAAGGTTACTACTTATAGAACTTAGTGCAACAAAATTTTAATGAGATTGTAAAATTCATGAAAGTATATTTTGTTTGT
Organism: Chrysoteuchia culmella; assembly: GCA_910589605.1. Taxonomy (NCBI): domain Eukaryota; kingdom Metazoa; phylum Arthropoda; class Insecta; order Lepidoptera; family Crambidae; genus Chrysoteuchia; species Chrysoteuchia culmella. The sequence goes on from OU342657.1 coordinate 5,375,245, forward strand.
AACTGAAACTATTATTGATAGTTAGGTTGTCTGCATTTTAATATTGAAAGCTATTTGCTTGTTGCGGTAATATTAAAAAAACCACGGATGTTACATTTTTTGCACTTACGCGACGAAATTACGTATTCAATTTCGAAACTTGCATAATTATGATGTATCGAAAGTAAAAACTCAACAAACGTTTCAGATATGATGAGCATTACGTGATGTAATTGAAAAGCAAAACCAAATACAACTGGAATTTATACTCGAAAGTATGCAATGTCCAACACCGAAATGTAATATACCTCCGTACTTCTGAAGACACGACTACTGCTTAGGAAGGTACGACTGCAAATACAGCCGGAAGGGTAATGTTGGCCCTAGCTGTAGCAGTGCAGTCGTTAAGACTTATCCATCCATAAGGAAGATTAGTGCTCCATTAGTGAGGACTGGGGATATTGAAATGGCAATAAAAGGCGCCACTGCTCTCTGCATAGCGCAACCTCGTCCCAATTAGGCAATTGTAGTTGGCGCAGATCCTTGGCTACTTCGTCCAGCGATACCTAGGGCGGCTGACTGGCTTACGCCCTGTTGGCTAGCCCAGGTAAGCTCGCTTAACAGCCCGATCACCCTTCATGCGCACGACGTGGCCTAATCATCGAAGCTTTTGTGCTTTGATCTCGCCAAGGATATTTGGTTCTGCGTGTAGCTCTTCATTCTCATCCTTTAACTGCCGTCTTCATTTTGACACTGCAACGAAAAGTATTCTGAGCCCGGATTTCTATCTCGTTTCCTCTGTCATTAGTGTCAGTTACAGTGCATCCTAGGTACCTGAAATTGGCTACGCCTTTAAAGGTGGTGTACCCGACAGCTAGGTCTTCACGCTTTTGCCTCGTGTTTTTATACCGGCGCATATAAAGGTACTCCCGTCTTCTCGATGTTAGTACTAAGACCAATCTTAGCCGCCTCATGTTTCAGGCATCTCGTACCTTAGGCTCTATAATTATCACACTTACACTATACTATCAATCATGTCATCTACAATCATTACCACATACATATGTAATTTATCCAGGTAAAAATTTTTTTTTGTGATGAACTAACACTAAGTGATGGGTGATGATGCCTTTTTTCACCAAAAATACTAATTGGGTATTTTAAAATAATTGTGTATTTATAATACCAATCCTTCACGAATGCAAGTGCATTGTCTACTGAGCAACCAGGATAAATATTCGTTTATGTGTTTGTTGTAGATGTTTCAATGAAGTAAAATTGTAAAGAGTAATCTTAACTAAACATGACAGAAAAACTAAAACCAATTATTAAAACAAAATTCGAAAATATGATTGTTCATCCATCATAAACCCTACTAAAGCATTGCTTATTGACTTTCTAAGTTTTAATAGAAAACTTAGTATATTGGTAGTTTACTTTTTCTTTTGGAACAATGACATAGGGATAGATTAGGGGTGCTCCAATCCAAAAAATCTTTTCACCTTAATGAGGCTGCGAACAAGAACTAATATCAGACAATCATCTGTAGGGCAAGCACAAATAACTATCGAAATAGTATCGAGTAAGTATCGCGCACGTAATCATAAAATGTATAGGAAAATATAGTTCCGTTTACGTCCGGTAGGAACTCTGCTCAATATGTCATACATTTTGTTACTTTACTTCCTCGATACTTACTCGAAAGTTATTCGTGCTAACCCCACTGTACAAAAACGTCACACATACGTGTCATCATTACCGTGTCCTACATAACAAATGCCAAATAAATCGTGCGTGTTATTTGCTGTAAGAAGCTTATTATGGCTTTCTAGTTCAAATCACCTGCTCTTTATCCTCCTCCCCTGTTGTTCGTTTTTTTTGCATATCTTACTATTATAAAAAATGCGAAAGTTTGTTAGGATGTTTGAATGGATGGATGTTTGTAACTCTTTTACGCAAAAACTACTGAACCGATTTGGATGAAATTTGGTATACAGATAGAAGATAGCCTGGATTAAAACATAGGATACTTTTTATCCCGATATTTCCCCGGGAACGAGAACCACGCGGGTGGAAACGCAGGCAGCCGCTAGTTTTTGATAAACGAATACAACTTACTCTAGAACTAGACTCCAAATTGCTCATAGTCCTAACTCCTGATGTCCTATACTATGATTTGGTATGGGTTTGTCCTACGGTGGAGACAAGATGATGTTTTCAGGTAAAATTCTGTCTTACCTTTAAAGTAGCATTGTAAATTCAAATTTAAAAGAAACTTTAATTGTTTACTCCTATTTGCCTTGTTGATATGGTTTAGTATTTATTTATTTCATTTTTATGCCAATGGAACTGCAAATGGTGGACTAAACGTCATAGCACATATTCTGTCAACTGGTAGCAACTCCACTCCAAGGTATGTGAAATGTGACGTCTACAAAACGTGATCTTACTCGTACATAAATTCTTCTTCAACTTAATAACAATATAATTACGTTTAGTAACGACGAAAGTTATGACTAACAATACTAAGGCATTTAATAACGAGTTTGCTGAAAGAAAGTAAGCAGTATGTATGTGAAACCGCCATTATACGATAACAATGACCCCGACATGCGTAAGCGATCGAGACGATATCGCGCGCGCTCCATGAGAAAAAAGCTTGTTTGAACACTCAAATTACAGCGTTTCATACAAATAGATGAGCGAGAGAAAAAGGATTTTCGTACGAGTTTCACTAGTAATGGTACCAGTAGAGTTTTTTAGGGAGCTTTATTTAAAAAAGTAGTAGATACAAAGAAAATGTATATATCACCAATAATAGGACATTAACAGGTATTTCTTATGGTAAATTTTAAATAGAAAAATATTGGAAAAAATTAACTCGGCCACAAGTGAATTCTTCAAAACTTGTGGCCGAGTTAATTTTTTCCAATATAATACTACTATAAATAGAAAACTATTTAAAATTTACCATAAGTATAAAAATAGCCTTGAAAAATGCAAAAATTACAAAATCATAAACAGGTATTTCATTTAAATAATAAATTATTTCTTTAACCTTAGTACTTTCCGAGAAAACGTTTCTCAAAAAAACTCTACTGGTCAACCGGGAAGTTCCCAGATTGTACCTTACATCCCAACCCAAAGCGAAACAAATGGGCATACTTTTTAAATTTCCTAAGAGTGTTTACCAAAGATTTTACGGAGCTGCCCGAATGCTGCCCATCCGAGTTGGATTCGATGAGAGATCTTTTTCTCAAAGTCGGATTTACCTAACTGGACTGTCTGTTCAAGGTAAACGTAGTGGTCAACAACTTCGAGCGTAGTGTTCCCAACGTGAACTGGAGTGGGTACAATATGGGAATTTGACATGATTTTCAGCTTATCCACGTTCATCCACTCTTTGGGAAACACTACGGAGATCTTCGAGCATTGTGTTCAGGTCCTCCAAGGTCTCAGCCATAAGGACTATATCATCGACAAAACAAAGGTGTGTCAGATACTGGCCATTACCTAATGATGATGCTGAGTCGATGGATGGGGTTTGTGCAATCGGACCGACATAGTGGCTATTCGGTTAAGTACCTTAACACCTCGATATCCTATAGTTCATTTGGCACCTCTGGAGAGACTGCAGCACCGTCCAGATCTCTATTGAATCAAAGGCTTTCTCATAGTCCACAATCGCCAAGCAAAGAAGCAGATTATACGCCTTGGTCTTCTGCATAACCTGCCGCAGCGTATGAATGTGGTCTATGGTGCTAAAAATGCTAAAGCTTTTTCGGAACTCGGCTTTTTTCGGGAACCTGCGAGCTCAACGATTCGTAATGACTCTTTTGAAATAAACTTAAAGACATGGCTTAGAAGTGTTATGGGTCTGAAGTTCCTCGATCGGGTCTTATCTCCCTTTTTGAAGAACAAAATCACCTCACTTAAATTCCATGCCCTCGGCGAATTGCCCTCGACGATGACGGAATTAAAGAGCTTTCGGAGGACCTTGAGTATCGGCTTACCGCTCTCAGAAACTCTGCAGTGATTCCGTCATCACCCACCTAGTTGTTTTTGAGCTGTTTGAGAGCCCTACAAATCTCGTACAGATTGACATCCGGGATATCTTCGGTAAAGTGTTGGGTAAGTTTGTTTCTGGGATCTTTATCCTTGCTTTCAACAGGTGTCTGGTGTATTAGGACACTATTGTTCATGTATTATTGAGAAACGGACCTTAGGCTGCTGTTCGCATGTAATGTCCATTATTTGATGCATGGGATGGGGCAGATATCAAAATAATCTGATACTGCCAGGACAATTTTTAGATACTATTATTCGACATGACCTTGAGAGCGAAATATGTAATTAATTTTTTACTTAACATGTAATAAAATGCAATAAAGCATGATAATGCTCATGTTTGGTTGTGTTAAAATGTGTTGACGAGATTTTTGCCGGTTCTTCTCATTACCAGGTCTCCCGCGGCGCCGCGCTGTAGGGTTTGTAAACCGATGGCGTAGCTTCTTTGACGTTCATAAGTGTTTGTAACAGCCTAGACTGAATAAATGATTATGTAATTTTTGTCTTTTTATTAATTCCCAAGACCCAATACTGAAGTAACATTGACAGACACTTGTAAAATGGTAAAGTCAATCTCTAATATCAATATTGTAAAGTCATTATTAAGGTTTTTTACATATGTCAATATTTGAAGTACCATGTTGACATTTTTTTAATCTTTAAATACTAATATGTCATATTGAACATGTCTATTTGTCTTGGTCTGGGTGTTTAATATGTTTATTATGTATGTATTTAAAAAAAAGTATGTAAGTATGTTTATCCGTTATCAAGTATCCATAACACAAGTTTCTCATGAAACTTACCGTGGGCTAATTAATTGGTGTGATTGCATGGAAATAAAAAAATAATAATATCACAGCTCCGATGCCACTTAGGACAAAAATAATTGAACACGTATGCACACTTAACACAGCACAATAAAGTAATACTAAAACGTAGTATGTGTGGCCGCTGAAAAAAAAATGACGCCACTAGTCCATACAAAGTTACCCAAACCCCTTTCTACACAGTCAGAGATATAACGACAACAAACACCAACATACTAAAACTATTTCCCCAATTACCTAAATTAAGCTATTATGTATAAGAACCTACTTACTTCATCCATTATGTCAGAGGTGCACAACCGTTTACATTGCAATTCAAAGTTGCACAACTTACGGTCTCGAGAAATATACTTAGAAATCAACTCGAGAAATAGCTTAAAAGCAAGTAGGCGTGAAAATTGAATTTCTTGGTTTGTCACGATGATGCGGAAGACCCGCATTCATTAGAATCCACTTTGTGGCTGCGAATGTGACGAGGAAGTGTTTGCTTTTGAGTTATATTAACTTGAGTTGGTATGATAGCTAATCTTGCACGTTTTTAGTACTAAATTTATTCAAAGTTAGCGCGGTTCGTTTATTAAAACATCGTTGCCTCTTGATTCCCCCACACCTAGGAGTTATGGTAACTTTTGCCCATTTCAAATCTATCTAGCCCAATAAGTATTTTATTGGCCACACACAATTCTAACGCCACCTTACTAATTCACGTTATGATTTATAGTGTTGTTTGTTGTTACAAAAAAGGTAAATCTAGGTTGTAACACAAAAAGTCTAGATATTGGTGCGTGTTTATCGAGCGGAACATCACCTACGTAACTGAACCCAGACTTGCCCAGACTACGCGCCTTGAGAGAGTACTTTGGTTTTACGGGATTAGGCGCATAAGACGATCTCGGTGATTGCCGTAATATATGTGACCTATACCATGTTACCATAAAGCTGGGTAGTGTCGGCTTAGAATAGCACTACCCCCTCTCATCCCGTGGGTGTCGTAAAAGGCGACTAAGGGACTCAGCCTTCAGGAGATGGGCAGCAGCGTCTCCTACATACTTGGCCATACTGCGATCGCGAACCCGCTTGCCAAGCGTGGCGATTATGGCAAACCCCCCCTTTTGAGGGAGGCCTATACCCAGCAGTGGGTGTTATATGGCTGAGACGACGATGTGACCTATATAATAGAACCCTAAAATTAACGAAAGAGTAATAAATGCTTTTTACCCGACTGCGCCAGAAGGAGGGTTATGTTTTTCGAGAGTATGTATGTTATGTATGTATAATTGTTTGGCGCGCTTTGTGAGAGGTGTCGTAAGATTCGTATTTACTGTGACACTGGGTATATCAAAATAAAAACTAAATAATTTAAAAACCCCTACTTAATTATGCCATTAAATGAACTATAGGTTTGCAGTTATATAGTAACGTGAATACTTGGATTTATTTCTATTCATGCTGAAATTTATAACAGTGATGGCAGCCCCCGACGGATAATAAAGCTGGGGTTTTTTTTAAATTATTTTATCCTTTTTCAATTACGTTTTAACCGTCGTGGGTGTCTTAATAAATTTTAATGTTGTTTTTTATTTCAAACTTTTTAGATAGCATAGATATTATGTACATTGTACTACAAAAAATCCAATACTGAAAACCGCATCAAATTCGGAATAGTAGTTTTGGTTTTGCTTAAACAAATGTTTACTGCAGCGCCTCCTGGTGAGTTGACACCGTAACACTTATTTAAGAACATTCACCAATCAAACCCAAACCCATTACTGAAAACTGCATCAAAATAGGACTAGTAGTTTTGGCTTTACTTAAACAAATGTTTACTGCAGCGCCCCCTGGGGAAATGTGCAACCGTAACACTGCAGTAGCGGTATCTAGCCACATTCACTAATAAAACTCAAACTCATCACTGCAAACCGCATCAAAATTTGACCAGTAGTTTTAGAGATAAATGGTAACACTAGTTTGCACAAACAAACAAACAACCTCTCACCCCAAATGCATATACCGTCTCCGTACCGTCGTCGTTCGTAAAAAAATATATATATTTTTAGAATATGGGTATCAAATTTAAGGGCTGATCTTTAAGATTTCAAAAAGGTATATCGTGTCCAGTAAATAACTAAAAAGATACAAAAAAAAACAAAAAAGAAATTGCCTTTTATAAATTGATCTTGTTTCCATTTAGTGGGCTTGTTTTTTGAAGTGGGCGGGTTTTTAGTTTTTGAAATTATGTATCTTTTAAAGTAGACTTTTTTTGAAAATACATTAAACTAGCGGCCGCCCGCAGTTTCACCCACGTGGTTCCTGTCCCCGTGGGAATATCGGGATAAAAAAGTATCCTATGTTTTTTATCCAGGCTATCTACTATCTTTGTGCTAAATTTCATCCGAATCCGTTCAGTAGTTTTAGCGTGGAAGAGTAACAAACAAACAAATAAACAAACAAACTGATAAAACAAATTGACATACTTTCACATTTATAATATTACCTAGTAGGATTTTTTTAAGGCGGACATCTTATATAGCCTAACTAGACTTTAGACATATTCGGCCTATCAATTATTTATTTATTTCTTGCTTACGACGTTATTATACAATCTGTTGTAGGTTATAAAAAAATCTATTACGTCGTATCATTACCAACCTATAATTATGGGATGGATATTAATGGAAATAGATTTATTGAAAGTCTTTTTTTCATCAGAGGTGCGATTGCGTAAAATCAAACGTATTCATTTGACAGTTCATATCGTATTCGATCGGCTGCAGTTTGTATCGAATTTGACACTAATGACATACAATATGAACTGTCAAATGAATACGATTAGCTTACGCAATCCCATAATATATTCTCATTTGACATAATATTTCGGAATATGATGATTTGCATAGTAGTATTTTATTAACTTAAAGTAGGTAGGTACTTAATTTTGAGGTAACGATATAATAAAACACTAACAAAAACATTATAAAACTATCAGTGCAAGACGAAATAATGAGCACAATGATAATATTAAAACTTGTGAGTTTCAAACAAACACATTAAATATTAAGTCAGACGAATGTAAAAGACATTTTGTACTGAACGGAAAAACAACATAAATTATTTTGAAGTTATCTTAGTTATTCGTATTGTTGCCTACCGTCGTTATTTATTATCTACATATTGCAAAATGTAATGATTAATCTAAATAATTAAATAAACAAGAAAATATTCTAGAAAAAAGCAACTTGTTGCCTTGACGGGATGGCGGGACGGCGACATGAGTCAAGTTGCTTTTTTTCTAGTAGATTTTCTTGTTTAATATTTATCATATTAAAATAGCATCGTAAAATACTAAATAAAAAGTTATAATTTAATAATTAATTCAATTTAATGATCATTTACACCCCTACCGCAAGTTCGCGAGGCCGCGAGGGGTTAAAAACTTTGCAATTTTGCAAAAGTCATTGAATTAACTCAGACTCTTGCGAAAACAAATGACAAACATTTCCCACATCTAATAGTAATAGTGACCACGACAGTTTTAAGTGTTTCATTTTAGTTATTTACTACGAAGTGATTTCGTGGTTTTTCGTCTAATCTCCAAAATTGGTCTCGTTACCGCGCGCGTCTTTTTCTTATTGCTATCTCGCTTTAGTCGTAGAGCACCTTTAAGCGATTTTCAGATTACGCTATAATAAAATAGCATATAACTTATAGCTCATAGCACAACGATATCACTCACCATACATTTACTTAGATAGTGTGTAGTAAGCTAATAATATATATTATAGCTAAGTGTAAACGTGTTCTAAGTAAATGTATGGTGAGATATCGTAGTGCTATAAGCTATATGCTATTATATTAAAGCGTAGTCAGAAAAGCGCTTTAGGTTTAAAATGGATATGCTATAGTAGGTTTCTAAGTGCCTGTCCGTAACACATGTACCTACTGTCTGTATAGAGAACAGGGGGGCTATCGCTTAAAAAATATGGATATGGACATGGGCTTCATTTGACAGTTAAATGACCATATATGGTAATTTTATGAGCTTCAACTGTCAAATGAAGCCCATATCCGTACCGAGATTTTTTACGCGATAGCCCTGCAGACTGGCTTAAAAAAGGTTGTTTCACAAAAGGCTCTTTCTTCAACATCTAATTCTTGAAGTGGAAATGCTATAGATAGAAGGTTCCTAATTGCCTGTCCATAGCACATGTACTGTCTATAATAGAGAAAAGACTGCCTCAAAAAGGTTGTTCTACAAACTTAGTAAGGGAAGGCGACATTCCATGCGAGCAGCAGAGGCATCGCACGCGCACATTCCGTTTCACATAATAGTCGCCGATACACATGGAAATGTATCGCGATCGCGATTCATCAGATCGTTCCACTAGCTAACAACGAAAGCCGACGTAGACGGATGCGATAATAGAATAAGCAGCACAATCATTTGTCAACCAGTTAATGTTATTAGATAAAGAAGAACCAAAACAATAGTAAAATAGAGCTTTCCAAAAATAATTACTTACATTTGTTCAAATATGTACATTTATCCAAAAGGGCAAATTTGCCAAATAGTATCTTAATGATTCAAAATACAGGGATGTTCCTTTAGAATTAAAAAAAAGTTTAAATAATTCTTAATCAATCCAGTGCAGTTTATCATGCATTTGAGGTATTTAGCTTTTCTTTATGTAAATAATATGATCACAATAAACTTTATTCATAAAAAACAGGACAAGTGCGAGTCGGATTCGCTCACCGAAGGTTCCGCAATAATTCGTAGGTACCTACATAATATTATAAATACATAGTTCAGGAATGGCGTTTCGCAGTTTTTTCGAATATTGTCGAAATTCTGTTTCCAAAACGAAAGACTATTTTTTGTGTGATTTAATTACAAATGTATAGTTTTCAGATTTTTTCCTATACATGTATACTATTTGCCAAATTTCATAGTTCTAGATCAACAGAAAGTACCATACAAATGTGGATTACGTTGGGTGTTTTTCGGCATAAAGGGCCCTACTTTTTATTACGCTAATATATAAATTTGATTTTTTCACAGCTTGAAGTTGACCTGAATATGGTTTTAATTTCAAATCGATACGTCCACGCGTTCTCGAGTTTTTCCTGGAATTTAGTTTCCAAAACTAAAGACTATATTTTTATGATTTAATTTTAAAAAATGTATTAATTTTATTATTTATAATATTATAATTTATTAATTTTATTATTTATAATATTATAATTATTTAAATTAATTTTTATAATTTTTTTTTATTTATTTTTTTTCCTGTATTTGTAGTAAAAACGATATTACTAGCCAAATTTCATAGTTCTAGGTCAGGAAAGTACCCTATGAATTTTGATTCCCTAGAGAGTGTCGAAATATACGTTTTTTTTGGGACATAAACGGTCCTTAATTTTTTTTTTTACGTTAACTTACAAGTTTGATTTTTTTTACACCTACGACAGACTATAGACCTGAATAAATGGTTTAATTTCAACTCCATACTTCCACGCGTTTCTGAGATAAACGAAGACAAACATACGGACAATAAAGTGACCCTACACGGGTTCCGTTTTTTCTTTTGAGGTACGGAACCCTAAAAATTAAATATGCAGTTAATGATTGGTATACTTATTTCAGCTCTATATCACGAGATGAGAGCATATCAATCTTATGCAATGTGCATATTCCAGTACGCTCTAGATTACGTTCTGCATCGATGCCGATCGCGATTCCATTGATTTCATTCTGCTCTGAATCTCGTACAGTTTTAGAGGAATAATAGGCTGAGGTATTCTAAAACGCATTAACCAAGTCAGTATTGTGTGTTCTAAACAAAAGTAAAAATCAAAATATGCCGACTAGGCGATAGGCCATCGGCTTCGTATTTTGTTGTCGGCATTCGAACGAATCGGTTGCTGCGTGCTAACGTGTGCGCAAGCCTCAGCCACCGCGCGCCATATTCACTTTCACGTTCAGAAATAAAAAACGCGGGAAAACGACGACGCGAGAAATCTTGCATTTTTCTCGACGCTAAACGGCCAGTAATATAATTACCTCCAACGAGAACAAACCGCCTGCATAGAGGAATGTTTACAAATAGTTATGATGTGTGAGAAATAAAACTTCACTCACAGTGCGATTCTAATACAGGCTTTTTTGTAAAATCGACGTCGAACGCGGGTTTACGACGAACTTTATTTTTTCTTTTCTTCTTTCTTATCTTCGATTCCTTCGCCTTTGGTACTTGAAGTTTTGGCCGTTTTCGAACTAAAGTGTTTCGTTAATTCGCGTTTTTACTTTCATACGGAATTCAATTAGTACGCTTGAATATAGTGCATAGTGTTTGTGCATCAAGTGCGGACGTCACATAAGTCTGCGTTTGGATATTTGCTGGTTTTGTCCGTTATAATATGGGTATAACTTGGAGATTCACCATGCCGTTGCTGAGTACGTTGGCTGCGTTGGTCATAATAGTTCACTCTGCCGAAGAGGATGCGGAAAGGAATAGTCGATACGAGATACGACCGAGAGTTATGGACACGAGACCCTCGAGTTATGAACAGGTAAGCAAAACAGTTTCTTCATTTAAATAAAATATATAAATTGAGTTAAGAACCAAGATGCCTCTTTCCTGAGTAAAAAAAACCAAAAGGCAATACAATAGGAACTTAAACCTTGCAGGCCCCGAATTATGAGAGACAATAGATATGATCTATTGTTCTCTGGACACACCGGTGTCCTGCTAGCAAGTTACGAATGAAACTGAAAAAAACTTGTCTCTAATCTAATCAAAATAGTATCAATACTAATACTCTCGTTAGTAAGAACCTACTAGTTACTACAACTTTGTTACTTCCAAATTATTGCTTTGCAAAGTTTAGAAAATTTTAGAAATAGGGAAACTTTTGGCTTCTTTGCGAATATTAGAATTTAAAGTTTAGGCTGAATATCTTTTCATTACTTTGATCTTTCATTTTTATCAAAATACGATTAATTAATATAATATTATAATCCTTGGGAAAGACTATTTTGATGGTTCTTCGTATCACTTAAACAACTTTTATATTTCCTTTTATTAAATTAAACCTCTTTCTTAGATACACTTTAAGCAGTTCTGTTTCTCCACTCATCCAAATCGCTTCCAAAGACGGCATGATTCTAAATTACGATTTTTTATAGTCGTTGATATTAATGGTTGTACAGAAGTTGACATATAAAATACCGTACCTGAAGACTCTATTTCTTAGTTACCAAGGTCAGTTATCGTTTAAAGGGCCGATGATTTGGTCCGTTGCATCTTTGGCTTGGATTTTATCATTTACGACGGTCGATGAACCGTGTTATAGCAATTTGTTTTATTTTTACAGTTTAACTACATAGTTATTATTCGTTAAAGTTCATTGCTGTGATTCCATGTGACATTTTTTTTTCAAGCACTTATGTGATCTGAGTTTTGCAACAATTAAAACTAGTCAAGCAAATGAATCAGTTTCATTCGTAGCATTTAATGTAATTTAATTTATGATTGATGAACTTAAAACGTATGGTATGTGCAGATATAAAAGGAACCGTACTAAGACGTACCACTATGAAATTAAATAATAAATTAAATAAACCGTAGCATTAGAAACATGACTAACATATGATTAAATGCTAATCTGAGCTTTTATAAAAGGAATTGTAGAAACATTATTGTAAGCATTTTAATCTTATAATCATTTGACATTATTTCAAACGTGAAAGTTGTAGATCATATAGCACGAGTAATTTAATTAATTTAGAGTATTATTAAAATTTCACTTTTATAACAAAAGAGACAATAATGATGCCTAAGATATCTCATAAGCATCAAATTACCAGATAAAAAGAAGCGTGACTTTTGTTATTTCTGCTACGATTCGTGATAACACTCGAACGAAGGTAGGAACAATCTATTTTACACTTCTTACTCTTCTGACGTCATGAAGTTGAAAAGCATAGCACAGTAACAGTACTGATAGACATTTTAAATAAAATATTTGATGATGATGTAAATAATACAATAACTTAGTAAAATAATAACGGAATACCGTTGAATCAGGCATCCTAATCTCACAATAAGTAAATATTTGGAAGATTAGGAAGAAGAAAAATTACAAAAAAAAGGACTAAGAATTTCAGGCACGCCAGCAGAATAAATGTATCGGAAGTAAATAGTATCCATATAGTACGGCTTACTTATAAACCAGCTTGGCAAGTTAAGTGGCTAGAAATCTGTACTAGTATAAAGGCACAAATAGAGCGTGTGTATAAACACAGCCAATTTGTCAATTAGCCTTGTGATAGGCACCTGCACGGTCAAACACCCAAGTGAAAATGTTTCTACTGTTTCTAAGTTTAAGTGATATCTACAAACGCAATGGCGACGCCATAAGAAATTCACGTCAGCCCAAATTTTTCCTGCGCGAATCGCTCCTTGCGAAAATGCTTGATTATGCGTTTGCCTTTAAAGCGTATTTCCGTGGAAAAACAATTATTTTTAATTTTTATTTAAAAGAAACAAAACTTCATTGAAAGACTTTCGATACACCCAGGTATCGAACCAGTTCAAAACTGTAAAAAATAACATCCTGTACTTTTATACCATCAATCGATAGGGTCAATCAAAATGATCATCTCTCTCTCTAACAGACATGAATTAAAGGAAACACATGAAAACTCAAGTTATTAACTCAATGGGACGGATAAAGCACTTTTATTCAAGGCCCTTTTGAATAATTTACAAAAATCTTTGTTTGCAGTTTTGTTTCTTATAAAAAAATAAAGGAAAGTTTCCTTTCAGTAAAATGAGCTAACTAAAGGATTTAAGGTAGTCCAGTCCAGGGTCCATATATTTTTTCCACCCTGTATAACTATTGCAAGATTCAACAAAATAGGTTCAGAATAGAAAAAACATTAGGTACCGCCTCCGTGGTCTAGTGGTACAACCACCGGTATCAGACCCAGGGTTCCGGGTTCGATTCCCAGCGGGGGTACATATTGTATTCGGTTTGGTTGGTGGTAGGACTTGGTGTAAGTCCGCCTGGCTAGCTACCACCATCTTATCTAAGTCTGACGCCATAACAACAATGTTTTCAGCATTGTTGTGTTCCGGCAGTTAAAGATAAGATACCCAGTTACTCAGTGATTGGGGATTCCGGGAGAGGCTCGCTTCCATCTTCAGCCTTATCAATACTTAACATCAGGTATGATGAAGGCTAAGAGGCTCCCCGTACTTCATAAAAAAAAAAAAAGGTACAATAATTCAGTAAGTAGGTCAATAAAACATACCTAATGTTTCGCATGCACCTAGATATATTTTATAAAGGAATAAACCAAACTGATAAGAATATGTAAGATATATTTTTTATGACTTTTGCATATTAATGATATTTTTATACTTATCATAAATTTTAAATAGAAAAATATTGTAAAAAATCAACTGGGCCACAAGTAAACTCTCAGATGGGACTCGAACCCACGACCTTTGGAAATCAGGTCCAATGCTCTAACCACTGAGCTACCGAGACGTTCAAGTCTATGTAATATATTATAGATAGTAAGATAGTATATGTAAGATATCAATTTATGAAAGACTGTTTAATAAATATCACTTTTGTTAGTTTGACCTATTTTGACACACGTGGGCAATCAAAGATATAAAGCAAGCTGTGTAAGAAAATAAACTTCAATCAATTAGGTTTTATTTAAGTACATTGATTGATTTTTCAAAAAAAAAATATGAATATTAATCAGCGTCTATAAATACTGACTAACTAAACGCATTGCATCTAAAATAATGTACTTAATTCCTACTTTAATTTATTAGATGACAGGAGTACAGGATTTCACCACAGCAGTTTATTAATAAAATAATAGGCAAAGGTAAAAAAAAATATAATATCAAAAACTGTAACATAAGATTTTTTTGATACTGAAATATTATTAATTTCTAATATTAATGTCAAATGTAAAGGTTGCAATAGCGCAAAACCCTTTAGAACCTGTATATTATGGCTCTAAACCAGGGATGTCAAACCTTTATGTATCAACGTGCCATTTTTCTAAAGAAATGATTAATGAGCTCATAGACATGCCATCAAATAATTTTCCTTTGTAATTATTGGGAAAATAATAATAAATACTATCAATTCAAAACTCTTTATTTACTGCATCATTCGCATACGCCCGTCATATAATAAGCACTAATTAAGGTAAGTAATTTTGTGATCGGTGACGTGCCCATAATTTTTGTGCCATTGGTTCTCCATCCCTGCTCTAGACTTACCTGTAAGTAGGTATTTATACCAACACTAGCTTCCACCCGCAGGATTCCCGCTCCCGTAGGAATTTCGGAATAAAAAGAGCCTATGTTATGTACTGTCCGTCCTTTCAACTAAATCTATGCCAAAAATAAAGTCTATTGGTTGCTTAGTTCGGGCGTGAAGGAAGGACAAACAAACACACTATCGCATTTATAATATTAGTTAGGATTAGGATTAGGATATGGTCTAGCTATTATTTTTATAAGGTGGCTCCTAAAATCCGGTTACAAATGATTTCAACTATCATTTGCAGCTACTTTGGAGGGAGTAGCTTAGTTATAAAGCAGCAAGATTTCTGATTCTATCAACGTGTTTTCAAGATTTTTCGTATAATATATTAACAACATTTTCAAGAAGCTGTAACTGCCGTTGTGTGATATGAAAACAGTTATAATAGAAAACATGTCGGAATAAAAATTTAAGAAGTATTATGTTGATGTGATGAAGTCTTACTTCGCTTGCGTACATTGGAGTCAATTCAAACGTAGGAAATAAAATCAATTAATAAAAAACCGTATTAGAAAGCTATAAAGATTTACATATGGTCGAGTGAGTTGACCTTACAAATTGACCCTATAATTTTCTCATAGTTATATAACTTATACGCCCGCAACTTCATCCGCGGGGAATAAAATACATGGGATACAACAAAGTATCGCGCCCACAAATAATCAAAAGTGATAGGTAAACTTGTCCTAAACTGAAAAACGCAACAGGTAAATCAATACCAAGGAATGCGGAATCAAAATTTACAAGAAATGCGGACGTTTAAACTTTTAACAAAAAGTTAGACAAAAAGAACGGGGAAATTATGCTGATTCGAGTTCATTGTGCTGAGTTCAGTTATTTCAGTCATCATTTCGCAAACTTAGAACGCAGAATGGCGTAAACAATGGCAATAAAGCACTAATTACTTTAAAATATGCCAGAAAACCGTAAGGATAGGAAAGCTGAATAAAAAGTTTGCTTAATGTGGAGTTAACAAAGCTTGAGATTCAATATCTGATGTGTTACATTTTTTGTTTGTGGAGAGCGGAGAGACTCATAGGCTTTATCATAACTTATGTTAAGTATTGATAAGGCTGAAGATGGAAGCGAGCCTCTCCCGGAATCCTCAATTACTGAGGAACTGGCTATCTTATCTCTAAGTAATTGCCAGAACACATCATTGTTGTTATGTTGTCAGACTTAAATAAGATGGTGGCAGCTAGACAGGCGGACTTACAACAGGCCCTACCACCAACCATATGTACTAAGTACCTACCTAACATTTGCCACTCTCTTGGCCACTATAGTTATAACTCATTGATACTCGCAGAAGGATGAAGCCAAGAATACGATCGATATGATTTGTCGTCACAAAATTTGAAGAAACGGATGGAGCAGATATTACTTAATAACACATTAGGTACGGAAAATCGTAAAAAAAAGTATTAAAAAATTGTCGCACATCACAAAACCAATAATCTCGATCTCGATACTCTCCATATTATGTATACGCAAATAACAGTTATTAGCATAACTTGTACAAATCAGCAAATTCAAGATCGCAGCGTCAGCAGAGAACCGGTATAGACGCTTTCAACTTTCATCTGGCATTGTGTTATGACATCCGTTCTGTAACGGCTTTCTTCGATGAGGTAACTGAGTAATGTTTGATTTGTCTCAATTGGATGTTGTGACGTGAGGCCTAATCGGCTGGAGTGCTAACTAGTTGATTGATGATGAGGAACTACCGGTTCATGTAGATTGGTATCTATGTTTCGCGCGTCTATGATTTTTTATCAGTAGGTAGGTGCTTTTAACCTTAACGGAATAAGAGAACTTGACTTTTAAATAAAAGTGAGATTAACTTTTTTATATTTTTGCGCTCAGCCCGGAATATTGACAATCATATTTTGAGCAAGAAAATATTGGCGAAAGGTAAAAGGCTAAAATGGAAAATATGTTAAAAATGTTACTTCTTGTAATCTGAATTGAAAATTGAGTCGTTATTGCGACTACGTTTAGTAGTATATCATGAAGGGAAGTTCATATTTTGCCAGAAAATAGCAGATCCTTTAATGAGGAATAGAAGAAATCATTAAATAAAATAAACGTCAGTTGAATGAAAAAAATCGTTAAACCTGTCCAATAATTGGCATTAGTCTATAAGAACAAATAAACGAAGATAAACAAGACAATACTATAATGATGTTTATAGTGCGAACAACAATAGAATCAGACGTTACCACGCGCTAACAGCATTGTTATTGATGATATTATTGGAGGAAACGACTTGGAGTATGAACGTTCTAAATATGGTCGGTTTTATACAGGCTGACTTTGAAAATAGTTATTTTACTAAATATACAAGGTGACTATTTGTCATAACATAGTTACCTTAACAATATAGCGCATATCAACATTATGAACTGAGAATCTGAAATGACAAATTCAAAAATGTCCTTAGTTCTAATGTATCAAATACTTTTTGAAAGTTCATGATACCATCCGGTTCATATTTAAGCATTTTGTATCTTCCATTAATATTTGTTCAGAAAATGAAGACTTTCTAGAAAGTTTATTATAGGTAGTTCGATATTTTAGTTATCTCCATTACCTACGCAGTGTTGTTATTTTATTAGATAAAATGAATACGCAATAAAAGTAATAGTATTTTCCATTGTGTCGCGTATCGGATCGGAAGAAGGTAGGGGAGGTCAGTTCAAAGCGGCCACCTTAAATTTGACTTAAAAAAAATACACTTTAGATCAAGTATTTTATATCAATGAATAGTGAATTTAATAAACTTTTATAAAGTGTAATCGCATTGCGCAAAATATTGAAAAGCTTATTGTTATTTGCAAATTACGCAAACATGCAAAAAAACCGAGTAAGCGCCTAAAGCGGCCATGGGGGGTAAGAGCTTTCGAATACCGGATTTTCCTCAGTACCGGTATTAATACAAAAAAATATATTTATCTATATTTTTTTATGTTTATTATCTCAGAAATACCTACATCCAGCTATATTCTCCATCTCCACTAAATAAAACAAATACGTTTTCAATGCGAAATTATTTATCAATGAGTTTTTTAACCTATTACTTTAGGTTTTTTTTTTGTAATCAGACCATGTAAAAGATTCAAATGGCATATTTTTTTTCCAAATATTTTTTTTTTACTTTAACAAATTCATTCAACGAAACTACTTTAGTATGGAAAAGTAAAAAAAAAAATAACATACGTGTACACAACATTTTCAAAGTAATGGGATATACAAAAAAACACGTTGTATCACAGTAATTATTACGTATCAGTTAAATCAGTCTTCTTTTATACAATAATTCACGTTTAAAAATATTTGGGCAACATTCCGGCCACAATCAGTATTTTAGTCGTGTTGAAAGGAGCAGATTGTTGTCACATTGGGAGACAAGACTTAAGGTCGAGTTTGTCCGCTCAACCATGGTTATCTCAAAAATAACCAATAAACGTTTTTCTTTCTTTCTTTCTATTTAAAAAAATATTACAAACGGACCCTAATAATAATTTCTTTGATTAAACATCATCTCGACAATAATCCACTTTTAAATTCTAGTTTTCATCATTGAAATATCGATTTGGAATTTAAAAATAATAATATAAACACTTAAAAGGGTGTATGTGCGGCAGTGATTGTCTATTGCAATGAGTTTTGTACTAAAAATAAAATAAAATTATTAATACCGGCATTCCGGTATAAGACATTTCAATACCGGTATTGAAAAAATGAAAAAAAAAACACTTTATTTACGCAAAAAAAAAAGAATAGTGTAAAGCAAAGTTTCAAAATAGACAATAATTTCAGTTTTCAATTTGGTCATACGTCATTACTTAAATCTAAGTACCAAAATTCTTCTACATAAAGTAACTTAATCAAAAGCTATACTCGGTTTTTAGGGTTCCGTAGCCGAATGGCAAAAAACGGAACCCTTATAGATTAGTCATGTCTGATGTATGTCACAGTCACTTTATTCCAAAACTATGAGGATTACACAGTTGAAACTTGGTAGGTAGATGTATTCTGTAAACCGCTTTACGGTTTTTACACAAAAATAAAAAAAAATATATATTAAGGGGCGGCTCCCAATACATGGGACTAAAACTAAAAATTTTTTTTTCATCAAACCTATACGTGTGGCGTATCTAGAGATAGTTCTTTAAAAATTACATTGAGGTTTCTAAAACGATTTTTTTTAATCAACCGTTTGAAAGATGTACACTTCCAAAGTGGCTAAATGTGTCCCCCTCCCCCCCTCTAACTTTTCAAATATGGGAGTAAAAAAAAAATATCCTGTAGATCTTAATAAAAACTTTCAACGAAAATTGGTTTGAACGAAATATAGTTGGCAGTTTCAGAACTAAAGCACATTATCCAAAACTGCAAATATAACTTTGTCATTCATACAGACACTATAAAAAACTTTTGGAGACGAAAAATTATAGTCGTATTTTGGGTACTTAGGTGTATTTGATATAATAATAATAAAAGAAATATTGCACACGATACAAAAACAAACACATACAGAGAAAATGACAAAAAGAGGAACACACAATAGGCGGCCTTATTGCTACATAGCAATCTTCCAGGCAACCTTAGGTGAGAGACGGAACCCTTCATGTTCGACTCGCACTTGGCCGATTTTTCAGCATTAGATCCTAATGTACGTTGTGATGTTCCGTGTGGTGACGGCCTAAGAATACAAGTGTCACCACTCCCTTACATGCCTGGGATGTCGTAAGAGTCGACTAAGAGGCTCTACGCATTGAACACCTGTGCGAGAGAAGGAAAACTTGAAACAAACCCTCTACCAACCCGTCTGGCCAGCGTGGTAGCAGTAGGCTAATAACCTCCTATGAACGGCATAATAGGCGTGAGCTAGGAGAGGCCTATGTCCAGCAGTGGACATGTCCACATGCTGATGATGTATGTATGTATGATGTAATAAGAACAGATTTCTGCACTATTGTGAATACGGCATAGCGCGGTCACTTGGCCACTTTTCCCGGACCGCTTTGCCTTTTTACACCTTTTTGTTTTAAGAATCAATTCAAATCATATTATTTATCCCATGTCGGAACAAATATTATGGCCACGGGTTTGCTCCAATCACCACCGAATGACTGCTCGGTGCAGGGCGGGAGGTTGATCATAGGGCAGAAAGGCAAACGTGGTGCTATCGCTTTTAGTTACCATAAAAATATTGTGTGGCCGCTTTGCCTCCTATGGCCGCATTGAGCGGACTTTCTCTACAAGGAGTACAAGCGGGCCTATTTCGTTGAGCTTTTATGGACAATCACATCTGTCAATAAAGCCATTTCGGCGAACTTAAACCTCTCATCTATATACCTAATTCAGGTTCGCAAAATTTGTGACGACTCGATAGAGACTTTGGCGCGTAGTACGCGGCCGAGTAAGGTATCAAATTAAAGGTACTCGAGTCTATTTGTTCCGAAAACTATAAAATATACAAAATGTTAAACGTGATGATCACAAACTGCAATTAAAGATTTTCGCATAATTTGGAATTTTTCGTCGATCTACGAACCCGAGTATCGGGTTGTAACCCTTTCAGCTGTTTATGTAAGTATTCATAATTTAGAACTATGAGTCGTACGTAACTCGTGACTGAACGGTGGTTTTGGTGCTTACGTACAAATTACAATATAAGTAATACACAGTCGTAGAAAGTTTTATACTTTTAAGAAAATACTTAATACCTGAATAAGTGAATCCGGTCTATTTTTCCATATCCCTATCTCAATTTCTTTTTAACTCTATAATATAATAATATTTCTTTAACAGAATTGATAGATAAATTAACATGCTTCAGATAATTTTATTGAGATTCTTGGGCAGCACGTTTGTTTATAATTAGTTTGTTTTCGTTTAATCGAAAACTGAGTAAAAGTACACACTAAAAGAGAAACGCGTTTATTTATTGCCAATAAAATTGTTTAATTAATTGGTTAACTTATTTGCGGTCTTTTTATGACGTTAGAAACTTCTGATTGTCGGCATATTTACAGATAAAATACTTGTTAACCACCATGATTTATATTAATATATTTCTGTCTACTTATTTTTTTTATCTTATACGTAATCGTTATTTTTATACCTATTACGTTTTTTACTCTCACTAGCTAGTAGCTGGATACAAACAAGTTTTCGAAAAATGACAGGTGTCAAATCAGTTTATCTTTTGAGATGTAACGATGCCGATGGTAGGTATATTAACTTGGAAGATCCAAACAAGTTCATAAAACAAGTAAAGACAATTTATTTTTTATGTCGTGACGCTGAGATGTTGTATTTTTTCAAGTTAGATGTGAATTTAGTGACGTTTAGATACTTAAATAACGGTGTGTGATAGTCTGTTGGTATTTTTTTTTTGCACTCAAAGTGATTATTTTGGGCATATGAAAGAGATTTACATATTTCGACCTTTTCAAGTACATTTGCATAAATATTTTCGAACATTGTTAGTGCATATACTTAATCTGATGTCCATTTATTACTATACGTACAAACTTCACACTCTAAAAAAAACAATCTAAAAAGTGACAAGTTTTTGAAAACGCGTTGGTACATACTGTTAGTGACGTGACAACTAACAGTATGTACCAACGCGATCATTTGTCAGCCAAGAGTAGGCGCCACTCTCTCGTCGCGGTCGAGGGCTGTCAGGTTTCTATAAATGGTAGTAATGGCTCTTGCTTAAGTGATTGACTGCTAGCAATAGTACCAATAGAATACTCGTAGATATTATAATGCACTCGAGTACTTATCTAATGTAATGATAGATGATAGTAATTGACAGAAAAGTGTAATTAGGTACCTTACCTACCAATATCTACTTGCCTTAGTCGAAACTTAGAGGTGCTAGTAATAGACCTATGTGATTTATTAATGAAATAAATAATCAGACAAAAAAAGAATGAATAGATATATTGCAGTTAAGTACTAATCTAACGATATATGAATTGTAATAGTAATTTACAGAAAAGTCTAAACACCTACCTTTATCTTTGTATACTGGGAAAAATGCATTTCTCCCAGTATACAAAGAGTACAGGGGCAGGCGATGCGAAATGTAGGACTTACCCGGCCTCGGCTCAAGAGGAGGCTGGGGCGGATAATACCTGCCCAATAAAGACTCCTAACTACTCGAGTCGAAAATTTTCTAAGAGGTAGGTGCTTAAATAATGTTCTGCAATTGAATTTATCATCATCATCATCAGCCTGTGGACATGTCCACTGCTGGACATAGGCCTCTCCTAGCTCACGCCTATTGTGGCGTTCATAGGAGGTTATTAGCCTACTGCTACCACGCTGGGGGGACGGATTGGTAGAGGTATAGATTTGTTTCAAGTTTTCCTTCTCTCGCACAGGTGTTCAATGCGTCGAGCCTCTTAGTCGACTATTACGACTTCCCAGGCATGTAAGGGAGTGGTGACACGTGTATTCTTAGGGCGTCACACACGGCATATGGAACGGCAATTGACTTGGTGTTTAATATTATAAATGCGAAAGTGTGTTTGTCCTTCCTTCACACCCTAAATAAGCAACAAATCGACGGAGAGTAACATCGGCTAATATTATTGTCGCGATATTTCTACTGAAACGGGAACCATGCAGGTGAAATTCCTTGCTAGTCACAATTTGCTTAGTAAAGCCCCGATCTCGCGCGCTCTGCACCCACTCAACGAAATTTCAAAAATTACTGATATTTTTTCGTGTTCTCTGAGTGAATTTGCCAAAACATATATTATATGTTTTAACCACTTTATCCAATTGGGATAATGTCCTGTCATGATATTGTGTTTGTGTTAATAAGTTAATTAATAAATTTCACGTCTGTACTCTGAACAACAACATTTTAATGAATTTCGTTATGGATAAACGCAAAGGGAATTAAATATTGAAAATCCAAAGGGTAACCAATTTAATACAGTTAAATTAAAGATCAGCACATCTCATTAATTTTCACCCAGGAAAGGTCGATAAGATTAAATTGCGCGTGTCTTTTCGTAAAATTTGTTTTATTTCAACTACTTTAAAAAGTTTAATATAACCTGAATCCTTATGCATGCTAACTAACTCTACCTAAAAATGGTGCTGCTAAGTTTTTAAGTAAGTCCCTATACGTTTTTTTGACTAAATTAGATCAGTTTTAGAATAAAACAAGTCATTATTCCAGTCAAAGATTACATCTCGGGTTAACCTTCACAGTTGGGAGATTACGGTAAAGCACACAATGCGTGACGGTGAACAAGACTTATTAACATTTTTATCTCGAGCCAATTAAAGATGAGGCTTACTTAAAATATTTGGATATCTCTTGATACTAAACTTTGAATAAAATATAAAGTTTGCATTCGGACAAGAATGTTTAATTTTATTTCGGTATTATGATGATTAATTCGTCACATGCTAGCAAGACACCGGTGTCCAGATAACAATGAAATATCTATTGTGTTTGTGTCTCATAACAAGGCATGAGAGGCCTAAAATTAGACGGCCCTCATTTCTTTTAAGAGAAGAATACGTTCTCTTTTCATATAGGTATGAATGATATTATTTTGTGGACATTTTAATAATAACACAATTTCAGTCATGCGACTCCGAATAACACATCAGATTTGCACGCGAACGTTAGTTTTCTCAGAGAAGAAGATACAAGTTTTGTATAAGTCTTTCGAAAGGAAAACCGGTGTTATATAACCGTACAGAGTACAGACGCGCTCCATATCCACTTCATATTGTTTGCTAATCATCGAAGAAATCTCCCATGCCAGTGTGAAACTGACGTTACAAATGAATGCATGTAAAAAAGTGTACACACATAGCTTCAGATTAACACTCAAGAACTTTGTCACACCACTTGTTACGCTTGTTTAGAGAGTTACAACTCTGTAAACTCTGTAAACAATAATAATTAGAGAGACATGGTATTAAAATGAGCAGTTAATTTTGAGCCTAAATACACATCCACTGAGTGAATATCGTCGATTGTACGGATGTCATCCTACCATGTATTTCTTTAGAAAGTCTTGTAATTATTGCACAATGAATAAAAAAGTGGTATACAGTGTGGGGCCTAGAACCGGGGATAATATTAAAAACGGAAGATCTACATGTCACTAGTGAATAGATAATATTATGGTTTATAATGGTCCCAACTAATTAAAACCAAATCTTTACTTTTTTATTTTTTCTAACAAACATAATCGTAAATTCAATGTAATGCAAACAACGTACCGCCCAACTTTTTCGGAGCTACTTGGAACGTCTTTTTGACAATTTATGTGTCGGCTAATAGAAAAATAATACTGTCTTACTTACTATCGTATTGTTTTCTTTCTGGAGTGTTTTTTTGCACTCAAAGCCATTTTCACATTTAAACTTTAACCACAGAAATTCCCAGGACAATATTCTGACTTTACTAATCAAAATTATTCTTTCGAATTTACACTATGATCTTCTCTATAAAAAGATCATAATGTAAAAAGAGTAGAATCCATGGAATTAATAGGTACTACATACTAGTACTTAATCATTCCATGGCTGAATCTACTTGGTACAAAGAGTATTGGTATACTATGTATTGATTGACATGATATGTCATGCATGATGGATAAAAACAGATAACTGTCATTGCGATATTTAATAATAAACTACAGACTTTAAGTAATTTGAAACAGAGATTTTAAGCTGTGGGAAGTAGCGGGGACTGTTGAAATTCAAGGAGTTAAAGTTAAATTTTCTAATGCATAGTGATATCATGATGTTTTGCGGTAAGTTTTTTTATTGTCCCCTGTACCACGATGAGGGCGCAACGTTAGCGATAATATCGTTTTGCAATAATACACTGATTATGAATCGTAACTTTAAATTCTTATTGTAAGTAATGCATGGGTTTTGATTAACTGAAATCTTTTCAGAATAAATATTAATACTCTAGAGAGTCTCTATTTTCAATATTTTACCCAGTTATAGGCCCCACGGTATATTTGAAGTATATGGAATACTAGCTTTCCGTCCGCGACTTCGTCTGTGAATAATTAGGTTAAAATACAATCCCGTTTTATTCCATATCCCGTGGGAATATAAAAAAATCCTTTCTTAGTACTCGCCTATATCGTTAAAAGATCCTGTATGTAAAATTTTAGCTTAATCGATTCAGCCGTTTGGGCTGTGCGTTGTCCGTCAGTCAGTGACGGCATTGTTTTTTTAGTATAGATTTAGTTATAAACACATTAGATATTGGTACGTGTGTGTTCTGATTGTATGAAATGATATATTCTCGGGCAATCTCAGCACCGAGTCACTCGGTGCTGAGATTGGCACGGTCTAACAACTCCTGAGGATGCTCCGTGTGTGGGCGAAACACGTGTAGAGTAGTCGGTGAAGGTGCAAGGTGTGTCACTGGGCTGCATCTGCATTTTTTCTTGCGGAATTACGCGACATATTTTTCTTTTTCTACTAAGTATTAAACCTATAAATATTTACTTTTCAGGTATGGAGAGTGGCGGAGCCAGTGATACAGCATTCTGAAACAGCTGACACATGGAGCAACGATCCACAAGAAACATCTCCCGTGCGCCGGAGACCAGGCCGCAAACGAAAACGCCGTCCACCGGCAGACACCAGTGAAGAGGTAGCACAGGTAACGCCACAAAGGAGGTACGCTAACATCGACGATGAAACTCCTGTCGACAACTACGAAACAACTCCAGAAGACGATGAAGAAGTACCAAGAAGACGCAGAAAGAAACCTAAATACAGACAGGACCGATACACTGATAAACCGAGCACTGAAGACGTCCCTCTAAGAAGACGAGCGCACAGAAGAAGGAAACGGCCGTTACTAGATACTTGGCCTAGGTTGAGCGAATTTGGAGGCATGCATAAAGATGATGATAATAGATATGATCCGCTAAAACGTGATAACTACGAAGATGAAGCTAAAGAAATCGATGATAATAAGGATAACAAATATGCAATCGATGACGAATACGTTGAAAACAAAGAAATAAAATTACACACACCTCGATCTCATTCAAATTTTGCAAGAGATGATGAAAGATACGAATATGCAAGTACTACACCAATGGAAGATAGTAAGTCACTATCAGAATTTTCGATAGAAATCATGACTACAAATGGTAAAAATAATGAAACTTTGCAAGAAACTAGGGTCCCGAAGTCAATAGAAAAAACCCCTGGAATTTCTTATACTGAGGATGATCCGAAGGTACGTCAATAAAATAATTACTAAAATTTATTTTTAACCATTTTAAGTTGATCGGGTAAATATCTATTCGGGTAATATGTGAATTTCCTATAATTTTGGTTTCACGGATCTTACTTCACTATTCTTTTTCAGGCTGGTTGGCATCATATCTAGCCATATGTTTATTATCAGATACATAAAGGTCGCTTTAGATTTCATTCATTCATACATTAAAAATAAAGTACATAATTAAACTGATATGCGACAAGAATAAATGGCAATTTAAAAGTTAATATAGCTTCTCATTATTTTAGGAACAGGTCTTAGTACTAGAATTAGATAAATACTTTGATTTCAAAAGTGACTATATACCAAAGGATATTAATAATACAGAAAAACCAAAAAAATATAAATCATTAACAGATATTTTGCAAGAAGCTAAATCGTTTGATAAGTTTAATGACTATAGAGAGTTTACACTACATATACCGAAGAAAAAAAGTCTTAAATGGTTAAAAAAGGTTATAGAAAAACTAACAGACAAATATAAGAAATGCTTAAAGAAAAAAAAAGGGACCAGACGGACGTTTACGGATGAGAGAATCAAAAGGGTACCATTTTCGTGAATGTAACCCTTCGTAATATTTTAGCAGTGTTAATATATTAAAAACAGATAAAAATATAGTTAGTTTGTAGGTAGTTTTAACAATTAACGATTAACAAAATATTCTGTTTTACTTTTTCAATTTTCAAATAATATAGTCCTTTGATAATAAATAACCCTTGTATACTCGGTTACTAATGACGCAATTTTCAAATAATATAGTCCTTTAATAATAAATAACCCTTGTATAGCCGGTTCCTAATGACGCAATATTCATACCTATATTATAATCCTTTTCAGCTAGGTTGATTCCTGTGACACTTCGAAATTTTTCGAATGTCAGCTAAATATTTTTTGAAATCATTTATTTACTGTAGCAATTTATTTAGTAAAACAATGTAAAAACTACATATCTGGAAATATAAAGTAAAATCAGAGTCCATTAATTATGATTACATTTTAATTGTAAGTTTATATATTCTTTGATACGATAGAAAAATATTTCATTTGTTTTGTAGTGCAATGTGGGATTCGGAACAGGGTAGAGATGAGACAAATCAGAATCGACAACTGCCGGTGTCCATTACTCGATAACAGTGAAAAAGAAATTACTTTAAATTTTAAACAAAACAAAACTCAGTGAATTTTTGGATGCTACAAATTAAATGTTTATGCTGACATTTACAGATTATATTTGGCATTTATAATTTTTTTACAGATCTCACAAATCCAAATCTACAACAAAAACAATTAAAGTAGGTAGGTCTATAATTTTGATACAGTCAGAACGAAAAGTATGTGGAATACTTCGGAATTTTCAGTCTTGTGACAATTGGGAAATGAGGCCACACTTAAAACGAGGTTTATACAGGTGGAATGTCTGCCTCATTATATTTTTTATTATAAAGTTAATATTTTATATTATTTACCACATAAATAGGCACGTACAATACTTTTTAACCTATATTACGTTTACGTAGGATGACATAAATTACGCTATGTAACCGATTTCCATGTACTTATGGTAAATTTTAAATAAGTATAAAAATAGCATTGAAAAATGCAAAAATTACGAAACGATTTCCATGTGACCAGAATAGTAAAATATAAGTATATTGCAATTTCTCCAAAATTACATAAAATCTTAGAAAATATCGATAGATAATTCGATATGGGACATCTCTAGAGCTGTCAACATGAAACGTCACAGGAATCACCTTACGTGAAAAAGACTAATCAGTAATAATGTTAACTAAGCCAAAAACTGAGTAAACATTATTTTACTAGTATTTAACCATCTGATATACAGGCAACATGATTAGTATGCCGAAAATGAAATGCTAAAAAAATATTTAACACGTTGTCTAAAATCAAAGCACTTTGTTTGTTTCCAAATATATTAAAATGTTCACTGACATTAACTGTTATAGCTATTAACAGACGCATATGCTATTAATAAACGTATAAACCCCACTCCCGCATATGATAATAATAAAATGGTAGAAAACGAAAAATATGTAGCTTAATTCCGCAAGAAAACGTACATGCAAGATGCACCGCCGTGCTATACCAGCACCGAGTTTCTTTGCTGGTATTGCACGGTCTTACAACTCCTGAGGATGCTCCGTGTGTGGGCGAAACACGTGTAGAGTAGTCGGTGAAGGTGCAAGGTGTGTGACTGTGTTGCATTTGCATTTATTTGCGGGCGGGCGGCGATGCATCTTGCATGTAAGTTTTCTTGCGGAATTAAGCTACATATTTTTTGTTTTGTACTAAGATATGGATTTCCGCCAAGTAACGCCTGATTCTATCAAATAATAATAAAATGAGTAAATTAATTATAAATTTTGTAGATACAACACTGCGTTAGTAGATTTATAAATGCTGGAACTTATTCTAAACGATTTTCCTAAGCGATTATTTATAAAACCAGTCCCGTAAACCAAACTGGGCTTTAAGGATTTGACTATGATGTATATGTTTAATTATTAGTTTAATGAATTAATTTAATTAATCAGGTATGATGAAGGTTAAGAGTCTCCCCGTACTTCATAAAAAAATGACGTTTCAAATTTGAAATATAAAAAACAATTTTAATTTACAGGATCATTCGGCTATTGACCCACAAACATTGAAGGATTTATTGAAAAAGTCAAATGGAACTAGTCTAAGTGAAATTTTACAACAACACAACTTATCTCTAGCAGACTTGTTAAGCGGGAATAAAAAGGCTATATCAGTACTTCGGTCTCATGAGTTATCACAAACAAGCAACACCAAAAATGATACAATGTCTGACAAAAGAACCACTGAAATGAAGCCTAAATTGAATATTCAAATAAAAAATTCAAATACAATTCAAAATATTAAAGCGAATGAAAAAACTTCTACTAATGATGACGGTGATGAACACGAAGAAAATTCTGACACTATAATTGCGAAAGATATAGTTGTTAATGAAAGTGATAAAATTATTG
This sequence comes from Chrysoteuchia culmella, assembly GCA_910589605.1. Taxonomy (NCBI): domain Eukaryota; kingdom Metazoa; phylum Arthropoda; class Insecta; order Lepidoptera; family Crambidae; genus Chrysoteuchia; species Chrysoteuchia culmella. The sequence continues at coordinate 5,404,813 of OU342657.1, forward strand.
TTAAAGAAGAAAAATACTCGAACCAAAACTTAAAAAAAGATACTTTTGTTAACACTGACCATTATAGAATTGAAAGTGACGCTAAGAATGTGTCAAAAAATACAAATACAACGCCTACTCTTCTTGCTAACCGGCGCTTCTCGGGAACCGTTCGAAGAAAGTTGCGTATGAGACCAGTGCTAACCAACAATTATAAAAGTCAACTCAACCGAGATTTAATTGCATTAAGCGCAAGACGATACATTCATCACAATAGAAGAAATGCCACAAAAGCTAAAGAGTGGAAAGAGATGATTCCGTTAATGCCAAAAATGAATACATCTGGGGAAGTTAATGTGAAAAACGATAATGAAATGCCAACAACAATTTCAGTACCAGAAGAGACGACAACAGCAGACGACTTGGAAGAGTTAATGACAGTTACAAATATAGATACTACTTTTAACGATAACGAAGTACATGACACCATTGTTACTGAAGGTGCAGAAGAAGTGGAAACTACAACATTAGTGTTAGAAATTTTGGAATCAGACATGCCCTCTAATTTTACAGAGCGGCCAAGAGTAAGCCCAATTACTCGAAATATGAATGCATCAAGTTTACGTCGCCAAGCATATAATAATAGACTTAAGAAGAAACGATTACAACAGAAAACATCGACAACCGAACCACCTCCAAATGATGTTATGAAAAACTTCCTAAACATGGGAGACTTTGTGTCTTCTTCAGAATTTATAGCCAGGACACAGTTACCTAGATTTACGGATACAGTCGACGTTCGAGAAACTGTAACAGAGTTAGAGGATTTCATGACAACAGAAACTACAAGTCAAAGAAATAGTGAAGCCAAAACTAGAAAACCACATACACATAGAGTGTCGACAAAACCAGCTACTAGTGTAACTGATTATCCAATCACAACTACTACTGAAGAAACGGCAAAGATTGAAATTGAAGAAATTCTAAGAGATACACATAGTAAGTCTTAAATTATTTATCTTGATTCCTATGTCTTCATAAGAATTACTACTATTTACTGTCCCTCTGACCCTGTTGTAGCCTAGTTTGGGTGTCAGAGTTTTCATAAGAATTTATTAATAGATAACGGTTACTGTACTATATTTTTCGGATTTTGTTAATAAATTGTCTTATTGTTTATTTACAGCCAGCGCAAAGCTTTCTAAAATATTAAAGGAAAGAAATATGACTTTGATTGAATTACTAGAACACAGAGAACGAGGATCGAGTCATGTGCATTTGGCAGACATATTCCATAATGCTTCTAGAGAACCAAATCCACCTGAGCCTTTCTTAACTAAATCTCTTATTGAGCCAATATCTAAAGAAACGTATCCTCTCAGAGCTCTATTGGATGCTAATTCACATGATACCACTACGAGAAGTACGACTGTCGATCCGAATGCACCACTAACGAATCATGTAACGATTCCTTTAACAATGGCTTTTGGAAATAATGTAAACGAAAACGCAGAGAACATGGGTATTATGTCATTGTTTAATAATTACACTAAAGGTACGGAGCCTGCTGAAAAGACAATATTACAGAAAGACTCTGATGGAACTCCGTATAAATCAACGATCATACATGTTAATGCCACGGACGACGATACCGATACGAGAGAAAGTCGAATGATGAGTGATGATCAAGACATGGTTAGTTGGAACGAAATATTTGCTATGATTCGAAAACGTCACAACAATGAAAGCGCTGAAGTTGACAATGCAAACGAAGGTAAAGTATAATATTATATTTGTAATTTAAGACCAAATGTCGGGGCCCAAATCATTTCAAATATTTTTTTAATGGAAATATAGTGATGCTTCTCATCACTTTAAGCACTCTGGGATTTTCCCAAGGTCAATTAACAAACGTTAGGTAAAGTATATGTCCCGTCTGAACAAGTTAATAACCACTTTAAGATACGTGAATACATGATCTTTGTTAGAAATTATAAGCGCATTTCTTCCGTGATTTCAGAAGGACCGATATTAACGAAACAGAGAAAAGTGACTGTAGAAACGGATGCTGATGGCGACGGATTGATTGTTCTGGAAGACTTGCAGCATATAAGCGAACCCGATACCAATGTTGCATCCGGGTCACTGGAAAAAGTCGAGTACAACTCATTTGAAAGTGGTGAGGTACCACACGAACAAAACATATTGAATAGCTTACCAAGCAATGCTAAATCAGTAACAGTGACTACTGCAAGCTTAGTAGGTCTTGCAATGATAATATTTTTACTGACATACTCTGCTATCAAGTGGAAGCAACAAAGAGCAATCAATCGCAAAAATAATTTCAACGATGAGCGGATACCTGCTCCAGTGTTTGAGAATAGGAAAGTCAAGAAAAACTGCAGTAGCAGAAGCATCAGTCCTATGCTTCCTACATCGAACATCTACACAATGAACACGTTAGAATCTCAAAATGGTAAAGAATCACCCGAGTATATGTGGGACACTTTGAGAAAACCATTTCAGTAAGATAAATAGAATAAGTGATTAGAAGTGACTGGACTGAAGGTGTAAGTATGAACTTGGTTGTCTAGGACAATCAACTGTAGTTATTACTTTAAGATCTTTTTCATATTAAATGTTTGTGGGGTGGCTCTAGCTATTGAGACTATTCTAAGGGTGTTACCACACTAATTCAAACAATGTGTAATGTATAAATTAACATTAAGTGATCTTTCAAGCACACTACTAATTAGTAAATATCTGCGGACATATAAAACATGAAAGCATTTCTGACGCTCGAAAATAACACCACGAAAAGTGCCTAATGTGGGCGGCACCTTTTTAAAACTGTCCTATTTTCCGGATCACTATGGTATGTGACGTGGTTGACGCAACGTCATTGAACGCCTGTCAAACGGGTCACGAAAAATTATAAAAAATGCCGTCATTTATTGTGAAGTGGTGCAGAAATAGCACAAATGATTCTCGCAAGTCTGATGGGATTACTTTCACATGTAAGTACTGCGATATCTACAATAAAACTTAATAAAAATAATTTGGGATGTGATTATGCCGAATGAAGTAAGTAATTTAAAAATAACTAAAGAATATACGAAATAATTAACATATTGCTTGAGCATTGTTGCATAGTTCATCCAAGCTCTGTATTGGCAAAATTTCGTGACTTATAGCATTCTATTCGTTGTCGGCACCAGTGCTGAATGAAAAATGGCCAATCACAGAGCATGCACCGTGTCATTTACAAAATGGCGTAAATAGCGAAACGCTGCCTATTACCGACCTAAACAAACCTTTAAGGATGTTTTTTACGTGTAGATAATTTTCGTGTATTACCACTTGTCTATTATGTGTGTATCTCTCTTGTGTGAAACGGGTGTCAATAATTATTGGAGTTTGTTTTATATGTTCGCAGGTAAATATAGATTGATTGATGCCGTCAATATTTTTTTTTATGTGGTAACACTCTAAGATGCAGTAAGTCCTTCTTGTTGTCACATGTGAGAGAAATAAAAAAAAATGATTTAAAGATCTTCAATGTAATTTAACTAGTGACCTGATTTTAATTTAAGTGTACATGATATACATTTAAGTCTAAGTTAATTTGTATATTTTATGTTCAACACCAAAATTTTATGGTTATATACTTACTTTTTATCTTAGGTGCATAATTTATTTCCTTAACTGTTAATTAAGTTTCAGTATTATGTGGCGAGTGCAATATTAACATTCATCGTTGCTATTAAATTTTTATAAGGCAAATCATTTTATTAATTGATTTTCTTACCTGTAGTTATCAAAAGTGAAATTATCTTCAAGTTTTTTCAAAACAGGAATATCCAATGTATGAATCTTGTTGGAAAAATAAGCATACTGTCTTGCAATACTTCTGTATAGCTTTAATGCCGATTCCAAGACTGGTGATGGCTGTAACGTAAAATTTAAGAAATCCTTACTAATATTATTAACACTCTCGCGGACAGTGAACGAGATACAATATAATTTTTATTGTTATGACTGCTATAGGAGTTGTTTGTTTGTTTGCATTGAATAGGCTCCGAAACTACTAATCAGATTTGGATGAAATTTGGTAGGTACACAGATAGTTGATAGCCTCGTTATGAACATAGGATACTTTTAATCCCGATATCCCTCTGGAATGAGAACCATGCCGGTGAAACTGCGAGTGGCCACGAGTATTAAATAATAGTAATAGTAAGTCATAGAATATGTTATAGCAAATCTAGTGAAGATGAAAATGTGATTTTTTCATACCTTAAGTGCAGACAATTCTTCTGGAGTAAAATACAGGACAGTTGCATATTTTTCTGGTAGCATTTCTATGTAGGGCTTCCAAAATGATTCTGAAATTTTTAATCATGAATCTATTTTTAATCATCTGTAGTGAATAGCTTGGCAAACAAACAAATAAATGAAACTATGTTTGATAAGCCATTAGGGCCCACTTGCTCCTAGCTGGGTTAACACATTTAATCCAGAGTTAGTGCTATTTTTGTATGCACTAACTCTGGGTTAAATTTTAACCCAGCTCGGCGCAAATGACCCTAAGTACTAATTAAAAATATGTAAGGTTATGGTCTTGATTAAACTTTTTATAATGCCAGTGGGTGCAGATATGCACAGACAGCACCCACAGTACAAGCAATTTTGTTATACAGCATAAAACAATTTGTTAGTAATTACATTTGCTCCATAGTTCACCAAACTATGCGACTAGTCATTCAGAATAACAAAATAAGGTTGTATATTTCCAAAAAAAATATAAAATGACTCGCCTTCATTATTTTTTTCTAATAACAGAAATAGGGCAAGCGTGATATTTGGCATGTTCTGAAGCAATGGGTCAACTTTGATAAACTCTGAAAGCTCTGACTCTTGGGCATTCTTTTCAGTCATCATAACCTTTGCAGGGACAGTGAGGATAAGAGATCCTTCTTTAAAACTTTTTGTTGTTTTCAAACCCATTTCATAACCTTCAAATTCGGTAATCTCAACTCCTGTAAAGAGAAAGGCAAATGTATAAGAATGGGTAGTTAAAATAAGTTATAGGAACTTATACAGTTGTCGAAAATAAGTATTCATGGTTTTCTTAAATACCTAACTAAGTAATACAATATGAATTTACTCTTATACAGGAAAGTATAAGGTTATTTTATTATATAGTATTTACCTTCAAATTGAGCTCCATTTTCACTTAGCCATTTTAAGTATTTTTCACTATTAGCTTGGCGAGGACTGCGTTTATTTTTGCTACCATAACCTATTTCCAAATTAGTAATTTGTCTCAGAATTTCACTAATTTCCAAGTGGTGCTCCCAACTCTTGGTTACATTGCAGGAGGCTTGGAAAATGCTGGTCAATCTAAGCACTTTATCAATAAGAATATTGAGTTCTTTTCTGTTCTGACTAAGCTTGTTGTTTTCTTTGCCACTGTTCTTTTTTTGCGATTGTTTCGACTGCGATTTACGACCCATTTTGTTGGGTAAGCCACGTAACAGTGCAGAATTATAGACTTAAATACTAAGAACTCTTTAAATGCAAATGGGAAACGTGGGAAAAACTATAAATAGACTTTACTTTATAAAATTTTGAAATGTTTTCAACAAAAAACTTGACTGACGTAGGTAGTACTTGTGACAATGACAGTGACAGCAGACTGCAGAGCACAAAGCACAGGTCAGGATGACAAGCAATCTGTTTGTGATGCTGCTCTGCCACAGAATACTTAATAGTACAAGTAGCTCTGCCTAGAAATGACGTAGGTATGAAATATGTAATTATATAATTTTAATTTAATTAAACTCTAAAAAAAGAAATTAAATTCAATATTGATTTACTTTGTTACATTAGTAATACTTATAGTGATAAAGACTGAGTAATGCTTTGAACAACATTAAGAATACGAACAGACCATTTTTAAATATTGTCGTGAAAGGAAAGGACGCGTGCAGCCTATATGAATGAAATACATGTACATTTCAATTCTTTGTAGGATTTAACAGGTAACTTGTTTTATTTTACTTTTAATTACAAATACTGTAAAATTGTTGGCAGGACACTCTTGTTTTTAAATAATAAATTACAAAATCAAGTAAAACAATCAACAGCACGTTAAACTTTAGTCTGTCTAACATTGAGAGCGCGAGAGGTATAATAGCCGTAGTTTATCGTAGGGCTAAGTACTGTTGACTGTACATACTCTAGGTACCTATTTTCTACGTAATCATTGTAGATTCCGATCGATGTAACCGTTTAATAGGAACTTATTATACATAAATAGAAATATTGGCTAAATAATAATGATAGTCGTTGAATAATTTTTACATTTCGACAACATAAATTCCTAATAATCCAAGTTTTATTGAACTTTTATATTCAGTCCGATTTTTTTTCAAGTCACGCCACGCCACACACAATTTTTACAAATGAAATACTTAAACACAATAAATTTTTATAAACCTTTGCGTTAAATCTAAAAGAAATAGTAAGTATTAGGTTTAAAAAGGAATAAGACTCAAGCCGCATTTTCGATGGACAGCGAGCTTGGACGAATCAAGACAGCGAGGTAAGAACGGAACAGCGGCACCAATAGGTACGCCTGTATTTATCATGCTATAAGAATATTATTATCATGCTGTTCTGAGTGAGCAGTGGAAAATGCGATGGGTGGAACGTGTGTAATGTCTGGCTGGATCGCAATATCGCCTGTCGGGGTCGCTCGCCCTTCAAGGAGATAATGTATTTTTCAGCTTTCTGCTGAAGACTTACTTTCTGCCGTTTTGGAAAGCAAATGATCCTTAAAGAATATGCCTTCAAGTACTTACAACAGACGGCGCGGCAGTGTTTTTTCGTACTTAAAGAAAATATTTATGGTCACATCTTTATTTATATTTCTATGTCGATTGCGTTGCTTTTGATCCCAATTTAGCACGAGAGGGCACAATCTGCATTGGAGCGAGCTCACCCAGAAGGTGCCACCTTAAATTTTAAAATTGACGGGTTCGGAAATACAGACGCAAGGACTTCTCATTTGTTAAGCGCATTATAGAGATGTTGTGTACTCTCGTGAAGATAGCCACCCCACAACGAGTGCCCAGGTTTTGAGGGTGCGGGACGTTAGTTAAGCGTTAGTTTTGGTTTGTTTTGGAAAAAAATCGTTTGAGTTTAGATTTCCTTTATACCATTTTTTTTTAACAAAAGTGGGGTGGCTATCTTCACGCTAGCCACCCCATTGCACCAATTGGTTTTATTTAAAGGTTATTCGATAGATATTTGTTAGTTTTGTTTGTTTTGATTGAAATTTTCGTTTGTTTTAGACTACGTATTCTTTAGAAAAAAAAACAAAAAAATCTTCACATGAAGATAGCCAGCCCCATATGAAAAAAAAAATGCGTATATGATTGATTTCCGTTAGCTTTTTTAGATTTGTTTTGTTAAAATTTTGTTTGTTTTGACAAACCAAAAAAAGTTATAGGTTTTTTTTTATTTTGAAGGGCAATCATACCTGCACGCACTAACAACTTTAACAACTCGTTATATCTATGGACTAGTTTATGTGAGGAATTATAGAAACATGCTAAATCTAAGTAAGCACATAAAAAAATACCGTTATTCATAGGTATAAGAAATTGGACTATAGATAGGTAAATAATCAAACCGTAGTACGCGGTTGAATCGGTATTATAATATTCGTTTTGAAGGAGTGCCCGCAACAGACTTGGTTCAAATAAAAGTTCTAGGTTTAGCTATGACCTGACAAAGGTAGTTTCGTTTGATATTGAAATAGACAACTCTGTAGACCAGGATCAAACATACGGTTCGTTATAATTACATACTCAATTCAAAGCGCCATAAGTATTTGTTTTGAATGACTGCAAACAACTGACTAGGTTTAAATGAAAGATGCAAGACTTAGATATGGCCTAACATATAACGTTTCGCTTGTTTCGATTCGAAATAGACAACTGTGTAGACCAGGGGGCTAATTGTCTCATTTTAAATCTGTCGCAATCCCTTTCAATTCGTAATTTGAAAGATATTCAGGCCGTCACTATTTGACATTTGAAAGATATTGTGATCGGGACGCGTTTTAAAAGGTATGGAATAAATTGAACTGTCTAAGCAATATGACAGACGAAAATATCACAATCACAATACCTCTGAAAGGGATTGTGATAGATTTTAAATTAGACAATTAGGGGGCAGGATCAAACATACCTACGGTTGGTTATAATTACCTACTCACTTCAAAGCGCCATGAGATGAGTATTTGTTTTGAAGGAATGCCTGCAATTGACTAGGTTCAAAAAATAAAAGATGCAATTCTTAGCTATGGCCTAATATAAGTCGTTTCGTTTTTTTCGAAATAGACAACTGTGTAGACCAGGATCAAACATACGGTTTGTTATTACATACTCACTTCAAAGCGCCCGCCATGAGTATTTGTTTTGAAGGAATGCCCACAACTGACTAGGTTCAAATGAAAGTTGCAAGTCTTAGCTATGGCCTAACATGAGTCGTTTCGTTTGTTTCGAAATAGATAACTGTATAGACCATGATCAAACGTACGAACGAATAACCGTATGTTTAATCCTTATGTACGGTTTGATTATTTTACCTATCTATAGCCCAATTTTTTATATGAATAACGGTATTTTTTGATGTGCTTACCTAGATTTAGCATTTTTTAATGATTTCTCAGATATACTAGTCCATATAACGAGTTATTAAGGTTGTTAGTGCGTGCAGGTATGATTACCTTAAAAAAAAAACCTGTAACTTTTTTTGGTCTGTCAAAACAAACAAAATTTTAAAAAACAAACAAAACTAACTGAAAACAATTATATGCGCAATTATTTTATTTTGTCATAGGGGGTGGCTATCTTCACGTGAAAATAACCACTTAGCATTTTTTTAGAGCATACGGAGTCTAAACAAACGAAAATTTCAATCAAAACAAACAAAACTAACAAATATCTATCGAATAACCTAATAAAACCAATTGGTTTTTTTTTCAAAACAATGCTAAGCTAACGTCCCGCACCCTCAAAACCTGGGCACTCGTTGTGGGGTGGCTATCTTCACGGGAGTATGTTGTGTAGCGCTTGGTGCGACACTAAGTATTAACAATCAAGATAGGATGGTAACCTGCAGTTCGTCTCTTGCTCTTCGCCAACTTTTTGCTGGATTCCAACTTGCGTTGGATTGTGCCCAATGCAGAAAGTTGGAATTTCAGTGAACCGTCCCAGACGTAGCTGCAATATTCCAAGCCAGATCAAACTTTAGCTGCCGAAGTTGTCATTCGACGAGTCATGCTAAGAAGCTCAAGAGTGTCGGTGACTGGTACAGACAGATACACCCCGGAAAGTAGGAGTGAGTAGAAGGAACTTCCTTTTTGCCGTAAACAGACACGCTGGCGTTTTCAAATCGTTGAAGCTGGCATTATTTATTATTACCATAGCCATAGTTAAGATTAAATAAATTAGTAAATGATTCCAGCTCCTCTCAAACGCCAAATATTTATGTCTACGGTAAAAAAGACATAGACTATTTGAAGTGTATGACGATAAACAAATCATCAGTCAAAATTTAATGTTCTGTGGTCAAACACCAAAAATTTTGCGAACTTGAACATGACACACGCTCCATTTACTGCGTTTTCCACTGCTCAGTTCCGTTACCACACTCGTTTGCACACAAAATTCAAAACTCAAAGAAATAGTCAAACTCAAAGGAATAGTTGTGTTCGGACTTCGGTCAGAGTGATAAATTAATGAACAACGGATATACACTAACACCCATATTCTAAGTCGTTCCTCTAAAACTTACTCGTCCTCGACTTAACGAAACCTCATTGAAAACCTCTTCGAAATACTCCTCGAAATCGGTATTCTAAGCCATAACTCGGTAAGGACCTGGAGGAGCCAAAGAGTACGTAGCCACTCCGTGTTAGGCCTAGCGCACACTACCATTTTTAACCACGACGAGGTTGAGTGGAGTGTAAAAAGTTTTGGAGGAAGGACTTAGAATATGGGGGTTAGCCTTCCTCATACCTGGTTAAGTAGGTACCTATTGAAAGGTAGCTCTCCCGGAATCCTCAACCACAACTGGCTATCTTATTTCAAACTACCGGAACACAACAATGCTAAAACATTGTTGTTATGGCGTCAGAATTAGATATGATGGTGGTGGTGGTGGTGATGATTTAGCTAGCCAGGACTTACAACAAGTCTTACCACTAACCAAATCGAATACAATATGAACCCCTATCGGGAATCGAACCCGGGACCCCTAGATGTGATACCTGTGGTCGTACTTGTTACCACTAGCCCACAGAGGCGGTTAAGAAATGTCCATCCAAAACGGTCCTTGCAAGCGAAATAGCAGGCTGAAGCTAGACTAGTGTACTAATTAATCTTTAGTCATACCAACTTCAAAAGATGTGGTTAAGGCGCTACTCGGAAAAAGTATGGACTTTTTGATATAAAACTATATGCAAATCTGGTAATAACATATATATTTCTTCATACATTTGTCTAGATTCGTATAGTTTCAAAAACACGATTTTATAATTTTGCCTCGACATTTTTTCTTTTAGAAAATACCTCTAAAAAATACGAAAATTCAAGATTATTCTTAAATGGGGTTACTTACACTATTGGAAATTGGTTTAATAAGTGGAGACCAATAATATTTAGGATTGTATAGAATCATTTTAGTAAAATCGCTGTAGTTTTTAATACGAAGTGATTTTGTGTTTTTTTTTTGCCTAATCTGCAAAATCGGTCTCGCTCCCGTGCGCGTCATTTTCTCATTGCTATCTCGCTTCAGCATATTTTTTTCGTGTGTGTGTAGCGATAAAACATAATAATAGTAAAGAATTGTAACAGAGCCATAACAAAACGTCACAGTCAATTAGACATTGACTGTTAACTTTGCTTGGCAGTGGCAATGGAGCGATTAGTACTTGGCAGCCGGCGAGCAGTTTCTTAGAAAAGTTATTTGAAACCGTCCCACTTTTCCGATTAGAAAAAGTGCGTGCAGTCGAACAGATAATTGTCATAACAGTTTGCTTATCTATTAAAAAAAAAATTAGTTCAAAAACTAAAACCCGACTACTGAAAAATCATGCTCTAAAAAGTATGAAACAAGAAAATATTCTCATCTGAAATTGTCGTGGTCGTATGCTACTTTTCCCTAGAATGTATTGTTTTGTTAAAACAATACATTCTAGTATTATTGTATTTTGGGTAGGTTTGGAGAGAAATTGAGTTTAACTCCCATCTAAAAAGTAATCTTATGGAAATTATTACCAAAATTCGATTTATGCAATCAAAGCCGAGAGCAAAACCTAATAAAATATATGTTTTTGAAACGTGCTTACCAAGAGCTTTCATATGACACCAAACACGATATTATTTAAAAAATAAAGTTTTTTAGTTCACAGCTTTATGTCGTCTAGAGGGCGCCATATTCAATTTCATGTGACGTGACATAGCCTATAACTAGCGGACCATCGAGACGCTTCCAACGATACCTCAATTGTGAATATATAATCAGCAGTTTAAAAGTTATGTCGGTACAGATGAACATACATACATACCGGTCAAAATCATAACCCTCCTTTTTTTTGTTTTGCCGTAGTCGGGTAAAAAATGGCGCTGCCACGCTGCTCTATGCATGGAAAGGCTACGTAGGGTAAACAGCCTCCTAGTGGCGTCTGTCCAGGTCGTGGCAAATTTTGAACCTGAATGCTATTTAAATAAGGATTCAATGAAAGTGGCTGCAACCGGATCCTGAGGGCTGATTTAACGAAAACTCGGTTCTGTTCAGTTTCGTCGCTGTTGTGGTTGTCATACAGTATGAAAATGTGACAGTAATGACAGGACAGCGACGAAACTGATTGCTAGGTGATATTTTGATGCTTTAATCAGCCTGCCTGCGGGTCGTTCAAATTATAGGTACCTAATTTCACAATGTTTTTCTAACCTTTGTAATTTCACATTGTCTTCATGTTTACACTCGTATAACATTACTTTTGGTTAACCTAAAAAAACTTCAAAGCCATTCAATCGCTTCATGTAGAACTTATCATTACGAACAACTTTTTGTATGGAAGCGACTCTGAATTCGCGAAAAAACATCACGAGTTCAAAATAATAACATTTTGTATGAATGAAACAGCAGAAGTTTTTCGCGATTTCAGGGTTCATTCCTTATGTATGATTTTGAGGATTTGGGTAAACGTGAAATAAAGTTGTAGGTTAGTATAGTTGAATTGGTGTTTTGAGAAAGAACATAAGTCACATTTTGACGAAATCGAGTTAATGGTTCCAAAGTGCTCTTTGTATGTAAATACACGATGTCACAATCTTATGGACTTATGTTCTTTCTCAAATAACCAATTCAGTTACAAAGAATCGTGAAGTAAAGTAATGACATCAAAACTGATCAAGAATGTTTCGTTAAATCAATTTTAACCAAATTAGAATAAATTAATTTTAACGGCACAGCAATTTGATATGGCCATTATAACAGGAATGCCTTGTGACACACCTTTCATTATGAAGTCAGCACTAGACCTAAGTTTAAGTTTCTCCGTGTTGTCTAATGCCTATAATGCGTTGAAACATTTGCCCGATCGAGTATTCTATTAAAGGCTATGAGCTCAGCACTCGTGGAATACATTAGTTAGGCGTGAACTTTATGCAAAGCTTATATCTCAAGACAGAGTTTCTCAAATTGTGGATGCGACAACCCTCATGACTGGTTGACACGATGTGAGTTCACGCACGAGAAATACTTCTTATGCGTGATCGTTAACTCGCATCGTGAAGATGGTTCTCGAAAGCTCGCATGCCGAACACAACGAAAACGAACGTTAATTTTCTCGTCCGAGAAAGCGGCATGGTCCATGTGCGTGAAAACTCGCATCGAGTCAATCAGACATTATACCGTGCAGCGACATTGCAAAGTTCGCTGTCGGCTGGCGGTGCTGAAAGGACACTCTGGGGACGCATGGCATGTGTATTGATTGCCTCTCGCACTCACGACGTGGAAGACAAAGCAGAACTTGGGATTTGAAATGTGTACTGAGGTCTCGCAAGCAGCCTCGCGATGTCGACACACGCCTTTCGAAGTACCTATTTGTTGAGCGTTTGCGTGGGGGTCTAGGTTTAAAAAGGATAACATGGTGGGTTAGGCAAGATTGTATTTTCACAATGGTAACATGATTAAAGCTCTTTAGTGCTAGATACACGGGTAGAGCTTATTTTTTACAAAATGTGCTTTTAGTTTCAATCCAATAATTCCTAAGAAATCATTTTATTGTGACTGTCCCATGAGAAATATTGGGGTTTGTTTTAAAAGTTTGACAAGTGTTGTCTAAGACCTTTAACGCTGTGTTTAAAACAGTGTTAGAAATTATGTGATTAATGCATATTTTCGCTTATTAATAACATTCATTAGTCGTCATATTCAAGTTTGATATAAATGACATAAGAATTCAAAACCTTTTAAGTTTTTGAGAAAACACGCACAAAGAACAAGAAATGTATCTTCCTCGTTTTCAATAGGTACCTACTGTTTTTCACCGTTTGGTGAACATTTTCGTGAGTAAGCCAGAGTAAGTAAATTTGTCCGAAAACATTCCAATTTTTACAAGAAAAGAGACGACACCTTATCAAAAAACCTAAGACTACGCAAAAAATTATTACAACCCGGGGGCTAATTGTCTAATTTTAAATCTATCGCAATCCCTTTCAATTCGTAATTTGAAAGTTATTCAGGCCGTCACTATTTGACATTTGAAAGGGTTTGTGATTAGGACTCGTTTTAAAAGGTATGGAATAAACGAAATTGAACTGTCTAATCAATATGACAACCGAAAATATCACAATCACAATACATCTGAAAGGGATTGTGATAGATTTTAAATTAGACAATTAGGGGGCCGGTTCTAAATTAAAACACCATTCTAACAGCCTTCTTGCGATGTCAATCAAAATTTTCAATAAATTACCAGAACCATTAAAAAACTTAAATGATGAAAAGCAATTTATAAATTAACTAAAACAAGTACTTTACAAAAATGCTACTATACCATTACCGAATATTTAGAAGACAAAAACATAGATAACCAACACTTAAATAACCATAATTAAAAAAATTATAATCTCCTGATTGAACATTGTTGTGCCCATCAGGGTCCATAGTGATACCTATTTTAAGTAACATCTTTTGTACACCTATGGAATGCAATAAAGTATTGAGTATTGAGCAAGTCTAAGCCAGATGAAACCTTTTTCCACCTTACTCAAAGTAACTCTACATATCCCAATGACAAATCGCACATAATATACATTCCATATTTCACGATTAACACATTAATTATTGATATTCTCGTACCTGATTGAATTATTAGTGGTTTTGTTACCTAACAACTTAGGCACAGTCGGGGATCTTCCCGGTTGACCAGTACACTTTTTTTAGAGAGCTTCATTCAAAAAAGTAATAGGTACGTAGAAAATTATTATATCACAAATAATAGAACATTAACAGGTATTTCATTTGAATAATAAATTATTTCTTTAACCTTAGTACTTTCTGAGAAAACGTTTACCAAAAAAGTCTACTGGACAACCGGGAAGCTCCCCGATTGTACCTAATTTTGTTAATAAACTTAGTAAACCCATGTTTGGCGAAATGGTAAATAAATATGGAAAGCACGGTAAGTGTGTGAGTTGTGTCGGTCCCATGAAGTTTGACAGATTTATCAAAGATTTTATTCAGTAGCTATTGCTGAATTTTAATTCATTTAAATGTAAGATCACCCAACAAATTATATCCAACCCGTTTCAGACATGAACACATACCTATACTAAAGGTGCTGACTTCAAAATTTTGGATTGTGCCGTTATTTCCATACATGACAAACTAGTTGTTTGGCAGTCACCAACATTTGCAGAAGACTTTCTTGCTTCTCATAACTGTGCTCCCTGTGTGGATGTGTCTTAAATACACCAAAACGATTGTTTCGCTTTGAAAATAAAACAATCCTATTCGTGTTAATCATACACATCCTTAGAAACGTAGCGTTTGATAAGCCTAGTGGAACCGCAGGCTGTCAGTGCTTACCTCCGTCAAAAACAGGGCCCCTACCGCGCAAGTGTCGTCGGCTTCGACATCGACTTCAGTTGACAGATGGATGTAACATATTGCTCTTAGTCTTTGGTAAGTTTTCATTTGTGTCAAAAAGAAAGCTGTCATATAAAACCGATTTCGATGCCGACGCCACTTGCGCGGTACGGCCTCAGGGTGTGAATTGATCCTGACCCCTGATTAAGTTTTGTTGCTAACAAATTGAATGCAATCAAAGACATTGTTACTTTTACAATCATGGATGTACGGATTGATAGTGTCAATTGGCAAAGGATAGCTGAAATATAGCAATGAAACTGACAAATCGTACATGACCCAATGACATGCAATGTCCGTTAAAGTTTAAAAAAATAATGGGGGCTGGTCCTACATAAAGTAGTAGGGTAGTGCTATTCTATCTCGACATAGACGCGGAAACCATGATATTCTTCAATCAGGGGCCGTACCGCGCAAGTGGCGTCGGCATCGAACTCGGCCTCATTTGACAGATGGATGTGACACATTGCTGCTACTTTTTGACACAAATGAAAACTTACCAAATACTAAGAGCAATATGTCACATCCATCTGTCAAATGAAGTCGATGTCGATGCCGACCACATTTGCGCGGTAGGGTCTCAGTTTGCCTCAAGTGTCAGCAGTGTACTTTAGAATTATTTTCTACATACACCTACTCCCAATCATGTCGCAGTAAGTTAAACAAGTGGGTGGATCTATTGTTAAAGTCTAACCACACGATGTTTTGACAGATAAATCAAGTAGTACGAAACTATCAGAATCAGCTATGATGACCATCAAATTATTTATTTTACATATGTAATACATTTTTTACTGAAACCAGCTCTAAAGTCCTAGGCGGAAGTTCACTGAGTCATTTCTAGATTATAAATAGGCATGACGATATTCATTTAACGTTCATCACAACATTTAAACAGTTTCAGGTTTATTATTGTTGCATTATATTATAATAATGTCAAGGCTGGTTTAGTTTTGAAGTGACAGTACAAAAGATTAACTCAAATTAATGATTGGGCGTGAGAATTGATATGTAAGGATTTCCTACATGTTAGCGTTTAAAAATGTTGAGAAGCGTAGGTAATTTGCATGTTGGATAAACATAAATATACTTGAATGAAATGTTTTTTGTACGTTTCGTTTTATTAACCTTGTCCTTATAAAATTTTAAAGTAAATAACTATCTGCTTTGGGTCGATAAGTTCAGGCCCTCCCACTGACTCTTAACATTGCATATGGTTTTTTTAACTTATTTAAAATGTTTTTAAGTCACAACACATTTTTTTTTCTCTAGCTCTACTCTAACCCTGCAGAACAAAACTGATTATCCGAATAGAAAAATAATCTAAATTTCTTGTAAGACATGAGAGGGTCGCTTCCATCTTCAGCCTTATCAATACTTAACATCAGGTATGATGAAGGCTAAGAGACACCCCGTCGTTCATAAAAAAAAAGAAAACATAGATTTGTCAACGCTCTAACAGGTAAAATACTTGATCAGTTTCCAGTTGATGGGTTTAGTTTATCAGAACGGAAATAGAGAGTTTATTAAGCAAAGTTGTAAGCCTCTGCAGCATTATTTGTTACAAGAAACAAGCGATAAATAAGATATAAATCAAATCAGAAATGTTATGTTTTGTATTACAGACAACATTTTAACTTGAACACTGATAAGACCCATTGATTGTTTAAATACGACTAGATATAACATTTCCTTTCCTTTTACCTGTTCCTTCTTCGTACCTTTATGATGTAACTTTCGAAACTTTTATCGGAATATTAACATTTGCACATTTTGCAAACATAATCAACTATCAGATACTGCAACATCAAGCAGTTTTTAGTTTTTGCGCACAGCGTCCGATGATCCGATCCGAATAAGAGAAATGTCAATCCGAAGTAGCTTTTGTACTGATTTGAGTTTATGAATCTAGTGAGCAGTCTCATAGAAACAGCACTACTGCTACTTTTCCTCGAAACGAGATCGGATGTAACGCTAACACTCTAAATACTACGAAAACCTCAGGAGTAAAACGTCATTGACTTCAAGTATGAAACTTAGATTTTTCTGATAGGTAAGTACAGTCAACAGCACGTACGGATTTACATTTGCACTACGAAAACCGCCGCTATTACAAGCGATGTAAGGGCGCTCTCAAGGTCAAAGTGTAAAGCCATAGCTGCGGTCGACTGTACCAAAAGCTTGCATCAACATGATGAATGTACAACCTCTATTATATTATCTTTGATTACTCAAAAGTTTAAATCCAGATAAGACAAAGCCCTGATATAAAGTTCTATACGTGATCGGAATTGACTAAACCATGTGCTATTTCCGCATCAGAATAACTTTCTAGCAGACTGCCTGGCAGAAAAAGAAAAAAAAATAGTGAGTAACAATCAAAAGCGTTTATTTCACGCTCCAAAATAATATTAAATCATTGATGCACCCGTTCGAAATAATACGAATGATAAATCTATTACGCATTACTTTTGATGTCGTGCGGTGACGTCGTATTACGTCGTTGTGGTGACGGCATAATGCTTTAGTGATGTTCTTTGTGTCATCGATGGAAAACTTTGTGCATCATACCTTTGAAATGAAAAGTGACTAAGATTTATGTAACCTACAAAATAATAAGGTTTATTGTAGCAAACATATTTTAGGTAGGAACCGGTAAGTTTCCATTTTTTGTTACCTATTCAATTCTAAAATTATAAATTCATTCAAAATGAAGAGCTAACTCAAGGACTATTTCAGACATTAGGTAGGACACAGGTAACAAAATCCTACGCTATCATTCTAAATCAGAATGGATTAAAAAATAAAAATTCTCATTGTCATGTTATTAATGAGAGTTTAATGAAAAGGCTGCTATAATATTTCTACTGGGTAAAAGAAAAGTCTCTATTCTATAAGGAATTCTATATGAAAGGAAACGGTTACTGTAAACATTTTCGATGATTCCAATAGTTCTAGGTACATCACTAAATCGAAGCATGAGCGAATCACTCGATCAATTACGAAGGATTACATCACCAAAGGATTGAGTCACGGCCAAGACCTGTTGCTCGACATTTAGATCCTTGTGATCAGTGGGATGGGGCCTTTAGTCATCACTGATGCAGGACGACTCATTGACCGCAATATAGTAAACAATCAAAAACGCAAGCGACGGTTACGATGATAAATAGTGTTCAATTCCGAGATGCAATACACTCGTCCTGTCACCCCCGCATGCGGGATAAATATCGCATTACATTAGCAGAGTTGCATTCAGGATAAAACTGTGAAAAAGATGTTAAAGGAAGGAATGGCGGAAACTTAAGCAAGTTTGACTAAATCAATATTACTATTTTTTTTATTTTAATTACCGACTTAGGTACTATTTATGGAGGTAAACCCTCAATGTAACCTGCATCTGGAGCACGTATTAAATGTCAAGTATTCTTAAGTAAGCTACTAAAGCTCTAGCTAATGTTGTGTGGAAGTTCCCTTGGGTAATTATGATGACATTTAAATTTGGAACGACAAAATGTAAACAAAGCTTCTATCGATTTCGAGAAAAAAAAACAAGGCTTGGTCAAAGAGGGTTTTAACTATAAAATTGACATATCAAAGAAACTTTACTCATTCCATTCAAAAGTTACTTAATTTCCTCCAATTTCCATCTCGATGCAGACGATTTGCAGCTCAGCTTGCTACTGCTGATAATTTTGTTAAATTATTTATATAATTATTACGCATTAGCTGCTTCTTAATGTCCTTTCCTTTCACGGCCCGGTTGGAAGAAATTTCAATGTGAAATAAGCCGTGCCCCTGTACAATCATTCTGTCTAATTGTTTTTCCTGTAATGTTGTGTGTGTACAAAATAAATAGTTAACAAATAACTTACGGGGATCAAGATCCCATGCACCAATACTATAGACACCTTGCACAAAGAAAACATTTGAAATTGGAATATGTGCACTCATTCAAATTAGCTATCTTTTTAATTTTCGGGTTTTTACTGTCTTTTGTTTGTCCTACTATCATAATTAAATGATATCAGTAAAACATGACAAATCGTGAAATTGTGAATGTTGTGGTCAGAGATATCAACGCTAATTACTATGAACGTAACTAATCTATTGTCATGTTATCATTGCCTACGGAACTCAATAGAAAGACTAAAGAAGCTGTGTTAGAGATCCATGATTTTTATTTTGTTGTCATTTATTAGTACTATTATTCCTTTTTTTAAAGTCACAGTGCCTGCCTACTGTAACGTTAAATAAAAATAAAGTAGGAATGCTCTTCAGGAATAAAAATGTCCTAACCTGAGGCAGACTTGAACCTTTCGCTCCATTCAGGATTCTTACTATAAATTAACATCTTCATTCCCTTACTACGTTCGAGAATTAACCACAGAATCCTTCATTTCGCTCAGGATTCAATATGCTGCCCGTGACATAAGACACTACTTTATCCCCTTAGTGCATAATCTTCTATTAATTTCTTATTAGTAGATTATGTACTAAGGGAGTCATCCCGTGACCACGGGAAAAACCCCTAAAAACCTAATAAATACGGACAATGAGATCTTAGTGCGTAAAATATAGCGCTTTTAATATCCGTAAACGTGTTTTATTTCAATAACGTAGGTACTTCACTAGGTACTTTAAAGTTCAAGAAGTTCAGTAGTAGTAGTTAGTACGAAAAACTATCGAAGTAGTATCGAGTACGTAATGTCAAAAAATGTAGTTCCGTTTACGTCCGGTTGGAACGCTGCTTAATATCTCATCCATTTTTTCTTTTTTTAATTTACTTCCTCGATACTTACTCGAAAGATATTCTAGGTACAATAACTCAACGAATAGAAAAATATGACGTTTGAATATCCCTACATACATACCTGAATTGTCCTGTTTAGTTTACCCTACTTTACAATAATGGTAGACAAAGTCATATAACTATATGTACTAAGTACACCAAGGGTTCGAGATGACATAAGAAACGAACAAGTCTACCTTTATTACCTGCGAGGAGTGCAGTGTTTTTGCAGCTATGATCTCACCACTTCAACTATAGGAAACGATCAAATTATATTATTATGCTCAAAAGATATAACTAGTCCAAGCAAACGTTTGAGAGACGTATGATTTGGCTTTACAACCACGAGTTGTTTTATAAAGTTTCAGAATTGATAGTGTTATACATTCAAAACTTTAAATTTGTAAGTTTAGCTATGGTTTGAACGGTAAGAGCTCAGTGACGCAGTGGTTCGCACGCTCGGTCAGCGATTGTGGCGGTAAAGCAACTTTCGCAATGGTCGGTCACGGGATGGGTGATCAAAAATTTATATCTAGATGTTCAGCAATCTTCGCATACGTCAAAATTTCGGAAACGAAAATGCAGTCGAAAAATCTACCAATCTGCACCAGGCCCGCGTGATGGGTCATGTTCACTCTCCTTATCCATATATAACAGGGGTGTCCAACATAATTTTGGGGAGGGCCAGGTTTAGTATTTTTGTAACCGTAGCGGGCCAAAAGGAATGCCCAATAGCGAAGGTTTAAGTAAGCACTCTTAGCTATTGATGTCGTCGCGGGCCGGATAAAGGACTTATGCGGGCCTCATTGTGGCCCGGGGGCCGTATGTTGGACGGGCCTGATCTATAAGGAAGGCAAGAGTACAGTAGAGGGGATATTTATTTTCGCGTAAGTGACGCGAAAATAAAATATTTAATAGTAAATACGAGTCAGTTTTGAAAAAAGACGTTAATATGGGTCGTAGCAGTCGTAGTGACTACGTGTTGATTTTAGTGATTTCGTAGGCATTCTAGTTCGAATAGCGTTGAATCAAAGATTTTCACCAACTGAAATTTAATACGTTTAGCGCTAAACATAACTATTTAGTTAGAACATCGCTCTGTCACTTTTTACTTCAAACGAATGACTGAAATATTCGTCCAAGCTGAAATGGAATGCCATTTTAAAAATGTTTCACGCTTAATGTGTTAACTGACAGTTTTTGGTAATCGCCCTTGTACCGGCAAATAATACTAACTATTACGCACCGGCTACACGCAACGTCTTACCTGAAAACATGCCTGCACAAACAAGTTTTCCCAAGAAAGACGGAGCGTGTGACAGGGAAACGGTATTACAGTCCTGAATGCGCGGCCTGAGTAATCATTGAATTGCTAAAGATTTGGACTGCGCAAACCCGGCCGGTTTTGCCTGCACTTGTGGCTGGGCGTTCAGTCCGCGCCTCAGTCCGTCAACCGTTCAATTGTCAATTGTTCAAACAAATTGTTTCCAAATAACATACGTAGTAAATGTATGAAAATGAGCGATTTATGAGGTTACTCGAAGGAGGTTTTAACTCATTTCATAGAGCTCTCTCTCTCAACACTAAGGACTGCGCAGTCGGACTGTGCGTGCTTACTAGGACGTGTGGCCGGTCGCTCGGTGTTCTGTCTTTTGCTCCGTCATGACTGCGCAGTCTTGGACTGCACAGTCATGAAGGAGCGTGTAGCCGGTACATTAGTTTTGATCTTTGAGACCTCGATATGAGTACGTCAATTGTTCTGCGCAAACCGGCAGACAATAAGTATTATTGAATAAGTATTACTTTGTGTTGAGGACCAGAGGTGCCATCTATGATGATCCATGAAAAACTACTATCGCGCGATAATTCAACGCAGCCAATCCGAAGCGTCCACGGTAACGCCATATTGTAGGGCACCAATCGTGGGTGCGCATTTATACAGCCATTTGTAATAATTTTAAATTTCGAGACACTTACTTACTTACCTTCTTCAACTACGCTAAACATTGTAACGAACGCATTATACATTTTGAAAATCAGGATTTATATTTTTAATTTCACGCAAAATACCTTGCAACGAGTCTAATCCTAGACATTTGGACCTTTGAGCCGAATTTGGAGCTTCTGAACCGAATTTGGATCTTCGTCGATCAGCTGACCTGCGCAACCATCCGACTCCATCTTCCCTGAAATACGCACGGGATACTTTCCAATCCAGGAGAAGAGGACTGCCGCAATCGAGACTCGCAAGTCTATGTATTGGACATCTCGACGACAGACAGGAGACGCTAAAGTGGTACGGCCAGCCATCCGCAATATCCCTAAAACCCTGGTTTCCATTTGTGTTAATACGTGTGCATTTTACCAATTCCAGTGTGCTTATGTGCATCTTCATACCTGCGCTTTTGTGAGTGATCATCAGCCGTTGCTAGTACCGGCTGCATTCGCAGAGATCACCATAAACTGTAAGTACTCCTTATTTTCCACTGACTACCGAGATGAGCACTGATAGTGAAGTGAGGGCAAGATCAAAGTCCCCTTGTAAACTAACGGTTGATAGTGTTAATGTGCCGTCAGAGCTAAATAGTTTAATTAGAAAGCGAGGCACCGTAAAGGGCAGGTTAACTAGATTTTCTAATTACCTAGATAATGTTGAAGCAAATAAAGAGTTGTCCGAGAGGTTACTTGTGGATTTAAAACTCCGTGTACGTGGCGTTACGGGTCTTTACGCTGAATTTAACGGTCTTCAAACTCAAATCGAAGAAATGGTTTCAGAAAGCGATTTAGATAACCAGTTATCGCAGCGCGATTTGTTTGAGGACTGTTATTACAGCTTATTGACTAGAGCCGAGTGTTTGTTGGGCACTGAGCCGGTTGCTGGAGGTTCTAAGTGTAGGGGCGTACAGCAGGCGGTCAAACTGCCTACAGTTTCAATACCTACATTTGGAGGCGATTACGAGAATTGGTTGGAGTTTCGAGACACCTTCCTGTCCCTTGTTCATAATTCCACAGAAATAAGTAGCATACAAAAATTTCATTATCTAAAATCATCACTTAAAGGCAGCGCTAGCTTAGTGATTGATTCCTTAGAGTTTTCCGCCACCAATTACGCTATTGCATGGGAGTTATTGCTTAACCGTTACAACAACACTAAGTTACTGATTCACAATCACGTAAAGGCAATTTTTTCCATACCAAAGCTTACCAAAGAGTCACCTGCATCACTAAGGCTTCTAATAGACACTATTTTAAGGAATTTGCGTGCATTGAAATTGCTTGGTGAGCCCACAGACTCATGGGACACACTTATAATTTATATTGTTGTCAGTAAGTTAGATTCTAGCACAGAGCGCGAATGGGAGCAATATAAATGCACGCAATCATATTTAAATCATGACAGTGACTCCAAGGTAACTTTGAAAACTGATGATTTACTCCAGTTTTTAAAACGTAGGGCTGACATGCTAGAGACATTGTTAGTTTCGAACAGTAGTAAAAGTAATCACTATCACAATGTTTACAATAAAAAACAATCCACGCACGAAAATGTCAAAGTTCACTGCAATGTTTCTAGCAATAAAGCGCACACTAGTCAGCACCGCGTTAATACGTTGTCTTCTTGTGTAATGTGTAACGTTAAGCACCCACTATATTCCTGTGAAAAGTTTTTAGATTTAACAATAGCTTCAAAACTTGATTTAATCGTAAAGCACAAATTATGCAAAAACTGCTTGCGTTCGGGTCATACGGTGAACGACTGTAGGTTCGGACCTTGCAGAAAATGCAATAAAAAACATAACTCGCTCATTCATAATGACGAATTGAATGCAGTTTCTAGCGCGGCCTTATTATCTGCGAGTCCCGTTATCAATAAGCCGACGGGCGGCCCGAGCGCATCGCAGGGCAGTCAGCTGCTCGTGACGTCAGCGCCTCTCGCACCTTGTTATACGGATACCGCCACAATTTGTGATAAAGTTGAAACTATTCAATTAAATAAAGCGCATACCGATACCCGTGATCTATGTGTGCAACCTGTTTTGTTGTCGACCGCTATAGTCGAAGTTGCCGATAAACACCATAACTATCACACAGCGCGCGCGTTACTTGATAGCGGGAGTCAACGATGCTTTATTACAAAATCATTTTGCGAATTACTACATATTAAGGTTATACAGTCCACTCATGAAATACGGGGAGTAGGAAATTCCGTGTCACAGTCAACGCAGATTTGTGACATAGAAATAAAATCGCGCGTAAATACTTACTCCACGCGCATTACGTGTTTTGTTTTACCGCAAATAACATCAACATTGCCAGCTGTTAACATACAAAGCGCACAGTTCAGAATTCCTGACAATGTTCAGCTAGCTAATCCGCATTTTTTGGAGTCCCAGAATATTGATATTTTGATAGGCGCGGATCGGTTTTGGGACTTACTTATAGAAGGTAAAATTCGTTTACCTAGCGGCCCGTTCCTCCAAAACACGCAATTAGGATGGATAGTGTCGGGCTCGTTAAACATAATTAATACACGCAATAGTTTCGTTCATTGTAACTTAACGCAGTCGATAGATTTGCAACTTCGTCGCTTCTGGGAGCTTGAAGAGCTACCTAAGGTTCAGAATGCGCTTAGTGATGATGAGCTGGAATGCGAAAAATCTTTCGTAATTAATACAACACGCGATACTAGCGGCAGGTTTTGCGTTCGAATTCCACTCAAAGAATCAGCTGATTCCTTAGGTAAGACGTACTCTCAAGGGGAACGACAGTTTTTAGCATTAGAAAAAAGACTTGATCGCACGCCCGAGTATAGAAGGCTTTATTCTGAGTTTATTCGAGAATATATTAAATTAGGTCACATGACACCTGTAGATTCCTTTGGTGATCCGCATTACATCATGCCACATCATGGCGTTTTCCGCGCTCATAGCACTACCACTAAGTTACGCGTCGTTTTTAATGGTAGTGCCCCGTCCACTAGTGGGAAATCGTTCAACGATATCCAGTTAGTAGGACCCGCGATACAAGGCGACCTATTAGCTATTTTGTTGCGCTTTCGGCAATTTAAATACACGGCCTGTGCGGATATCGAGAAAATGTATCGGCAGGTACTTGTATCACCTGATCAAAGGGACTTACAATTGATACTTTGGCGCGATGACTCATCACAGCCCATTGGCGTTTACCGCCTAAACACGGTCACATACGGAACCGCTTCCGCACCCTTTCTAAGTTGCCGTTGTTTAAAACAATTAGCTGCCGAGTGTGATGACTGTGACGTCAAACAGGTAATAAACGACAGTTTTTATGTTGATGACATGGTTTTTAGTCACGATGATAAAACTAAATTATTAGAAATTTGCGCAAAAACCGCGAAAACATTAGAATCGGGGTGCTTCCCACTACGAAAGTGGATATTTAATTTTAACGATGTTGACCAATCGCTGACGCCAATAATGCCCCAATGTGCAAAGGAATTAAAGTTAGATGAAAATGTTCATAGTAAAACGCTTGGCATTGGGTGGTTTAACTGTACTGATGAGTTTTATTTCACTACAGAGTTTCAAAACAATTCTACCCCTTTAACGAAAAGGATAATTTTATCAACTGTATCGCAAATATTTGACCCATTGGGTATCCTAAGTCCTGTAGTGATTCTCGCAAAGGTTTTGCTACAAAAACTGTGGTTGTTAAAAGTAGGATGGGACGATCCGGTTCCCAGTGACGTCACGCGAGCGTGGAAACGGTTTATCAGTGACCTATCCGTTTTAACTAATATACGTGTACCGCGACACGTCGTAGGCGATAGTCCAATTAGTATTGAATTGCATATTTTTACAGACGCGTCGCAAACAGCATACGGTACGTGTTTATATATTCGCACAATTAGCACAAATCAGATAACAGTTAGGTTATTGTGTTCTAAGGGCAAGGTCGCACCCTTACACCCTGTTAGTATTCCGCGACTAGAACTTCTGGGGGCACTGCTAGGCGCTCGTCTTTATAACAAGGTTCGCGAGTCGTTACAACTTAATTTTAACCTCGTTACTTTTTGGACGGACTCAACGATAGTGTTAGGATGGTTACGTATGGCCCCTAACCTGCTAAAACCGTTCGTTCAAAATAGAACCACAGAAATTCACGAACTTGCTAAGGAAATTCCGTGGCGGCATGTAAGTGGAAAGGATAACCCTGCTGATCTCGTATCACGTGGCGTCGGCCTGACTGACCTTTCTATAGCGTCATTGTGGTGGGAGGGTCCGTTATTCCTTCACGATCCAGAATTTGGTTCTGGAACGACCACGAACTCGTGCAATTTTGAGATCAATACGCATGACCTTCCAGAACTCAAACCTAGGAGTATACACACGTTGGTGGTAGACCAGCAGCCCTGTACGTCACTATTCCCATTCCACAGGTTCTCTCAATTTAATCGAATTATGCGCGCAACGGCGTATGTGTTGCGATTTATATATAATGCGCGCAATAAGGTCAACAAAAAAACCGGCGCGCTCGATGTTGATGAATTGAGAGAGGCTGTGAATACGTTAGCTAGATTATCGCAATTAGAGTCATTTCCTGACGAGTATGAGTCATTGTCAAAAACGGGAATCTTAAAAATAAAACATAATTTGAGTAAATTAAATTTATTTATTGGAAATGATAAATTAATACGAGTTGGTGGTCGCATCGAATACTCACCTCACTTCACATATGACAAGAAACATCCCGCACTCATATCGAGTAAACATCACTTTTCAGTGTTGCTCTTCCGCTACAAGCACAAGCAGCTGCTACACGCGGCGCAGCAGGCGCTGCTGTTCGCGCTGCGCGAATGCTGGTGGCCGGTAAGGGGGCGTGATCTCGCAAAGAAGGTAATACACGAATGTATTATTTGTAAACGCTTAAAAGGTAAAGTAGTCACTCCTCTTATGGGAAATTTACCTTCTGAGCGTATCACGCCAACTTATCCGTTCGCACAATGCGGAGTTGATTACGCGGGACCAGTGTTCGTATTGAATCGCAGCGGGCGGGGGGCTAAAACTGTAAAGGCCTATATATGTTTGTTTATATGCTTCGTCACGCGCGCAGTACACTTGGAACTTGTCAGCAATCTGTCGTCCGACGCATATTTACTCGCTTTAAAGCGATTTATCTCACGGCGTGGCAAACCGGAAGTAATTTTCTCGGACAACGGACGAAATTTTGTAGGATTAATGAATGAGTTTAGAAACTTTTTAAATAATTGTTCATCTGATATATTCGAATACGCTAGTAGTCAACAAATTAAATTTAAATTTATACCTGCCTACTCTGCTCATCACGGTGGCCTCTGGGAAAGAGGAGTACAATCATGCAAGTACCATATCCATCGTGTAGTGGGCAACGCACACCTCACTTTTGAGGAGTTAACCACGCTATTGACACAAGTGGAAGCCGTCCTCAACTCTCGTCCTCTGAGTCCTTTATCCTCTGACCCTCATGACCTTGCTCCTCTCACGCCCGCTCATTTCCTGGTTGGTCGTTCACTCACAGCGCCTGTGACAGCTGCTGATCTGCAGTCTACGCCAGTCCACCGCCTCACACGCTACCAGAGGGTGGAACAACTGCGGCAGCACTTTTGGTCACGGTGGAGCAAGGAGTACATATCCGAGATGCAGACAAGGACCAAGTGGAGGCAGAATATTAACAACTTACAACCGGATACGCTTGTTGTTATCAAGGACGATAACCTACCGCCACTGAAATGGCAAATGGGTCGTGTGGAGCGCATCATACCGGGCAGAGACGGCATCGTGAGAGTGGCAGACATCCGCACAGCTTCTGGTGTCATTAGGCGCGCTGTTACCAGAATCTGTCCCCTCTTTTGTGACGAGCCATTGACCGACGCAGCGAGGGTTTCGTAAGCTGGTGCTTCCAAGGCCGGGGGCATGTTGAGGACCAGAGGTGCCATCTATGATGATCCATGAAAAACTACTATCGCGCGATAATTCAACGCAGCCAATCCGAAGCGTCCACGGTAACGCCATATTGTAGGGCACCAATCGTGGGTGCGCATTTATACAGCCATTTGTAATAATTTTAAATTTCGAGACACTTACTTACTTACCTTCTTCAACTACGCTAAACATTGTAACGAACGCATTATACATTTTGAAAATCAGGATTTATATTTTTAATTTCACGCAAAATACCTTGCAACGAGTCTAATCCTAGACACTTTGTTATTAAGTACAAAATTAATATATATTATACGTACATCTTATGTTTTGGCGCGCACTGTTCATTGAAATAAAACAACTTTTACGGATATCAAACGCGCTATATTTCCACGAACTAAGTTGTAATTGTCCGTATTTTTAGGTTTTTTAGGGGTTTTTTGATTTTCCCGACGTTTCGGCACCTTTACAGCTGCCGTGGTCACGGGATGACTGTCATCCCAGTCATCCCGTGACCACGGCAGCACCTAAACCTTTTAGTTATTTACAGCTTTGATAACATCTTTTTCTTCTCTTGATTAATGGCTTGCTCGCGATAATTATGCATTTAGCCAATGTCAAGTGAGTATATTTTAAACAGAATTTTACGGTAGATGGAGTTAAAAGTTCTTCGAATAATTTCCGTCACGATTTTAATTTTTCATAAAATTCTTATAAGTTTTGGATTTACGAAGGGATAAACTTTTCAACAAAAATTTCAGGCATAGCAGAATAAAATTAAATAAGCGAAGGAAATAGAGAAATCGAAAACCATGCGAACGGAAATAGGTACTAACTATCCGACCAAAACAATTAGGCGCATGCCAGCTGTGGAAAACTTAAAAAACAAAATTGTAAGAAGCGGCAACGAATCAGTTACTCATTTTAGCGCTAATTAATCAGATAATAGAAGAAGTGCGGTGAAAGAAGGGGGGTGCAGGTGCCAAAAGTGCAAAACCGCATTCTGTCATGCGCCTAATTGTCTTGGTCGGATAGTACGTTATTTACTGTGACAGCGTAACACGTCGTAGATACGTGATATCGATTGACTGCCGCGGCATTACTAACTAACGTATTACGAAGATGGGTATAATTTACTCAGCTAGTGAGGTATTCGCCATTTTTTAACCGTGACAAAAATTAGGTACAATGTTCGTACAAAGATATTTTCCGTTCTATCTTAATAAAAACCCCTTTTTATACTGGTGATATTTTTTAAATAATATGTGTTAATTTACTTTCAAAATATACATACATTAATTTAAAAATCATAGTGGTTTTTCAAATATTAAAGGTAGAACGCATGATTCTGGGTTCTGGACAGCAAATTTATGAGATAAATTATGAGATCTACTTAAAAAAAAAGACGATTTTTATCAAATTATTAAGTATATAATTCAATTTGTAATCAAATAATTGCTAGAACTAATCTCAAAAAAATTTGCCGTAAAATTAAAGACTTAAGTAGTAGATATTTGTACGGACGCTCAAAAATCAGGTCCGTTGAGAATTACCGTTACCACCTTTTAACTATACGACAAGCAATAATTAATAATGCATTATAAATCTGACAAAGCCGTGTGGAGCAACACAGCTGAAGAAACCGTTTAACACGGATCTCTCTCGGATCTAGCCAACCTTGTATGCGCGCTACGACAAAATTTAGTCGCCTCAAAAAAAAAAAACAAACTTCAATATAATTTATTCAGTATAAGCTGTTACAAGCACTTGTGAATGTTAGAGAAACTACGCCATCGGTTCACAAACCCTACTGCGGGAGACCTTGTAACGAGAAGAACTGGCAAGCAAGAAACACAGAGTCGTCAAATTGTCAAAATTCGACGCATAAGTTTGCTCCTTAGCTTTCCTCACTAATACGTGATTGCGACTGTGTTGCGATCGCAGTCTACAGAATTTTGTCGTTGTGCACGTATCAAGAACGGAATTTCGAAAACAATAATAATAAAAAAATATAAAAAAAATAACCGACTTCAAAATCTAAATAGCAAAAAATATGCCTTTTGTAGTCGGTGCCAGCCAAGGCTTTCTGTGAAGCATATGCATGAGTTACTATAGAAAACACCAAAATCGCTATAGAAGTGCCTTTAATATTTGAAGAGTTCCCTAGATTTCTCCAGGATCTTATCTTTAGATCCTGACATGACGACAATGGGACCACATGGTAAGTGTACCCTTTCAAACAAAAAAGAATTACTTAAATCGGTTCAGCCGTCTTTTAAGCAAGTAACTTGAGATCGTAGAGCGCACTACTCTCCACCCGCTCTGGTGTTTTGTGTGTGAGGTATTTCGTTTCTCCTATCTCTTTCATTCGGATTAATCAGCATTTTTTTTATGGTTAATCCATATTGTATAAGGGTTAATCTGTATTAGGGTTAATCGGTATAAGGGTTAATCAAATATACGGGTTAACCTTATAACCGGATTAATGGGTCCTTGAGTAACATACATAAAAATAAAGATTCCGTCAAATTGAGAACCTCCTCCTTTTTTGGAACAACCTATATTTGAATATCATCGTCAGTAATATTGTAAGTAAACAAACCATGACACGATTAATTTCTATCGATAGTTTGTCATGTTAGATTACAAAGTAGTTAATGTTTTATTACCTCTAAACTACTCGTACTCGAACTTCTTATGAATTCTATAATTGCTATGCTTATGCTAGGTACATACAAACTAATCTCCAATAAATCGTTTTTTTATTACAAAGGCTAACAGTAAAGTCGATATTGCTAACGATTTAATAAATCTCCTTTTATTCAAGAGAGCTTTGATTAGTATTATGTTTTATAGTAGTGTTGTAACTTTAAACGGCTTATAGGATTACCGGCAAACTAAGCTCAATTAAAGAGACTTTAAAAAGACGTTCTTCAATCCTGTTTGGAAGTACAGTCAACAGCATAAAATGTTTAACATGTTGCCCTTGACCGCACCCTTATACCGCTTGTAATAAGAGTAATTTTCGTAGTGATACTGTTGAGTTTGGTATGCTGTTAGGAGTGCCAAGTGTCGCCACGACGACGATTGAAATGCCAAGGACTTCGAGAACACCAGATAGGCTGTCAACGAATATTTGATGATTTTCGGGGTTTCTTTCGAAAACATGTTTTTCAGTTGCTTAATGACCGAACTGAACAGACTCCTGGGGGCCCACTATCAACTGTAATGCGATTAATTTTAGGTAGTAAGAGTGAGAAGCGCCGTATGACATCCCACTCTCACAACCTAAAAATAACCTAAAAACAGACTTGAACAGACTTAATTTTGATTTTCCACAACTCGTCTCAAGTGGCCAGTAGAGTCATGGTTAAAAAAATGCGATTTAATACCTAAAAGCTGCATTATTTGATAATTATTATTTTTATTTACCTTATTACTCTGCTCTAAAAAAAAACAACGGGTTGCACTCTGGGAGTGCCGGCAGAAGTGAAAACCGCTTAAACGAAAATAACGATCAAAATCCACTTCTTGACCACAACTTCATAAGAAGTTGATGAAAACGGAGACCAACTTGATTTGGTAGGTAATTCCATTAAAACTGACCTGGCATCAATATGAAAGTTCAATGAGAGATCTTTATATAATGGTTGTTATTAACTAATATACGTAGATCTTTCAAGTGTGAGACTTTATGTAATTTGAAATAGGTCAACGGTAATTGGTCTTACGAATTTTCGATTAGGGTCACGTGTCCTGACGCGATTTCAACATTTTTTGCCCATCCCAAAAATTTAAAACTGATGTGCACAACGCCGCTAAAGAAGTTTTCACTTCAAAAATATCTAAGTATGTATAGTAAACAGACAGTAAACCGTTGTCGCTTTCCGTACACCATCCATTACGTTCAGAGGAATTTCAATCGGCTTATGAATATCAGTTTATATTCGACAATATTAACCGGGACACCAATTTATTGTATCAAACTGTACTATAGAGATAGCTTATATACATTATCTATATATATATATATATATATAATTATTGGACAAGTGACAGACAATTGAAGGTAACTTGACTTATCTAAAACATCATTGGACTTTTCCGAATTTCCTAGCAGACGTCGAGCTTGAAAGCCAGTTTAAGTATGGATTCTTGAGAGTACCACGCAATAGTTTAATGGAATAGTTTGCCAGTCCGTTAACAAAAGACAATAACTATTTGTCAAGGGTTTATTATTTTATAGGTCTTACATTTAACATTTCATTGAAAATATTTAAATTCCACCGTGTTTGCGGTCACAACATAATAGATGGGAATTTCCTCGAATATTTAAATATTCTATAACTTCTGAACACGTACGGTCAATAGCAGGTACGACTTTACAAAACTGTCAAATTTGTTAATCCACTTTGAACTTTAAGACGTAAGTCGTTGAGTTCGGAATTGTCTGAAGAAATTTAAGTAAGAAGTATAAGCCGTTACTGCGTTGACTATACTATGTACGCATTAATCAAACAAAAAGGCCTTGTTTATTAGATAAAAAATTAACACCTATGAAGTGCGAAGGTTTAGCTGTAGGTTTGACAAACTGGTGTTTACAGATTGATTAGTGGATCTTCAAAAATAACCAATCTACTGTACAAATTATAGACGCAATAGGTTATTAATTTATGTCATCTTTATTTAAATTTTGCTAATTTTAAACCGTAAACAACGATAATAGTTTCGTTAGGTGTAGCGTGCATGATGTGTTAATAAAAATATGACGATTAAAACAGTTAAGTTTATTTTAAATCAAAATATTCAAAATACTACCATATAGAAAAGTACGAATGAATAAAATTACTGAGAATAATTCAGAGAATAAATCACATAATGCGAGATAAAATTATTGTTTTTGATTTGACTTCCGAAAAATAGTAGTTTTGAATAATAACATCCACTCCACGCGAATGACTTTCAGTTAGACAACTATACCTATTACTCGTATATATTGTTTGTTCGTTCGTTTTACCTTTTGACTCTATGTACCTTATCATCCGACATTTTTAAACCCCTTTATTGGTTGGCCTCGGGCACTATTTATAGACGGATAAGGAGGAGGTTCAACCTTTTCAGGTTTTATCTCCTAAAGGAAAATACTGAAAACGTTAACTACTTTATCCACCGCTGGAAACATTAAATACTTTATTTATCGATGAACTAGGTATTTAGCTAAGTGTAGTTGTATTTTTAAGAATATAATGATAGGTTCTTTCCTTGTTTTTGTTAAAAGACACTATCAATCAATGCACATTCTCATTTCAAGAACGTGTACTAATCTAAGAAATGACAAAACATTTTTCTAAAAATTCATTACCGAAAACTATTTGTAATGCCCCCTCCTCACTATTACTCAAAGATGGCACCTCGCCATTTATACTTTTCAAGAACAAAATAATCTTAATGTCGCCCCATTATCAGTGGTGCGGCACGTGTTGGGAAGAATTGGGGTGCGTTAACAGAAACGAGGCGCAAGCGATTTCTGAAATAACCATAACCTTAGCGTAACTGAACTTGTTTCAGAGGCATTTGAAAGCGAAATTGAACGGTAAAAACAATATTTTTCGTACCACTTGCTCAAAAAAGTGACATTCTATGCCACAAAAAGCGAACATAACAATACTCATTTTTAATCTGTTAAAAACAGGGAAAGAAAATTGTACTGAATTTCATTCATCCTCTAGGGGGAGAATGTGATTTAAATTTGGAATACTTACCGAAATTTATACCGAACTACATCTGTGTTTACACCATTGAGTTTGTATATAAAGCATTACACATCTTTTTAAAAAGGAATACGCATTTATTATGCAGTTATGATTATTAAATAAAATTACGAAAACCGACGAGGCCGTATGAGCTTGATGCCTTTGCTTTTCCGACAAAAAAATATTAGTCTAGGAATTTGCCGCGTTTTTGTTTTCTTCAAATACATCTCATATTATTATTGTGTTAATTTTTTCGCAAATGGACGAATAGTAGAGTATTTCCTAGGTCTTGCTGTCTTAGTCTTGGGTGAACTTAAATCCCTCGCTACACTCAGGACTCGTCTTAAATCCCTCGCTTCGCTCGTGATTTAAGTTTTTAACACCCTCGCTGCGCTCGGGAGTAAACCTCGAGTCCTTCGTTACGCTCGCGATTTAAATCGTCACCCGCGACAGAAGACACTGCTTTATCCCCTTGGTTAATAATCTACTATTCCAGTTTGAAAGAGTGGAAGCGGGAGATTTTTCATAAACTGGAATTTCTCTTTATAGTTAGTTATTGTTTTATAAAATATACTAAAACATAATCATGTTTGATCAAAATCCTTCATTTCACAGTTGAAATAGAAAAAAAAATTATACAATATTCAACGGACACTAAAACAATAATGACAATTGAGTGTCTTTTCTTATTTTAGTTCGTATGTACTAAAAATAGAAATACTTACAAAGCAGATGTTTAATTCAATATTTAGTCAATTAGTAGTTATTAATAATCTGTGAGTGTTATTAAAAGGCAAAATAACACCTCCGAGTATATAGTTTTTTTTTTCTCCGACTATTAAAAACTGCTTCCCCATCAGACATCCAGTAACCCTTTATACCCTTTCTACACCGTATAGAATCTTACAATTGAATACAACAGATATAATCAATGCGAGATATTCGCTCATTAAGAACCCGCTATGCTTATACTATTAAGTGCACTTCTAAAAATCCTACATTCTGTTATTAACGAGTGACGAGGTACACCCCTGTTAAATTTACAGCCGGGAACAAAGGACATCAATTCTTATGGCGGCATGTGAGCTATGGGACGCGTCCAATATGCCTCTTTGTGGGAACATTTGTGTCAAAAGTCAGACGGTGGAAACTTAAGGATAAGACTTGTATGATGTTTCAATAAATGAGCTTTTGATGTGCAACTCAATGTTTTTTTGTTAAGTAATGTTTATATAAACTATATTATATATCTATATAAAATCTTTAGATGATAATTTTTATTCAATCAATTTTAAACTTTATTGCAGTGTTGTGTAGTGTAGTGCAGTGTTTATATTTGCATATCATGCAATTGTACGTTGACGTGTATTATAACTTTATCTATACTATATGTTTGTTTGCATTGAATAGGCTCAGAAACTACTGAATGGATTTGGATGCAATTTGGTACACAGATAGTAGATAACCTGGCTATGAAAATAGGACACTTTTTTATCCCGATATTCACACGGGAACGCGAACCACGCGGGTGAAACCGCGAGCGGCCGCTAGTCCCTATTATATGATAGGTATTTAAAGTTAGGATGTCATTCGTAAACATTTAAAATATAATTGTACAGAAAAGTATTGAGCATTGCTTATTATGAACACAATTTTGTTTATTTCCTCGAAAATAGAAATCCCTATCAAAGTAAAATGCCTTCTCTGGTTTTATAGTTAGTTGTCGAATAAAATAGATTGTATCAATTGTATGTTTCTGGTCAATCAATTTTAACGTCATTTTATAAGTAGAAGTATACAGAAAAGAGTAAAACGGAGAGAAAACTAGATAAGTACCACTAACTGGTTTAAGATGAAAAAAAATTGATACCGGTTTGTCCTAAATGTGAATGTCCAAAACTTTTAATAAAAATCGCATAGTCGCCCGAAATGTTAAATTTGTATTTTCTACTGAATGTTAGGAAAAGTGCAACATAATTTCGCCGTTTAAATGTGTTTAAATCTTCAAAGGAGTATCTACTATATTCCTTATCCTAAAATAGTGACGGTAGATAAATAGTGGAGCGCGATTCTTTGTCCTGTCAATATGTCAAGATTTCCACTGAACTAAACTCGAGCGATGACATAATATCACCCTTACTATGCTTTTATGCTTTTACTGATGCTAATTAGAACGAAAGCAAAGAAAAGGAAAATATTTACCTACTGCAGACTGATTTGAGAGTAATTTCAGCAATTTACATTCTCAGTTATAGTCGCTCTAAGCAAATTGTTACTGCCAAAATTACACAGCAGCTTTTCCTGGAGGCCTAGCACGAATAACTTTCGGGTACTAAGTATCGAGGTAGTAAAGTAAAAAAAAATTAGATATTGAGCAGCGTTCTCACCGGACGTAAACGGAACTACATTTTCCTATACATTTTTTGCCATTACGTGCTTGATACTTACTCGATACTATTTCGATAGTTTTTCGTGCTAACTCTACTGGTTTTAATTAGAAAGATAGTAAAGAAATGAAAGTATTAAAAATAAAAACCGATTCTATAGTAATTTAACAGTCGCTCTAAGCAAATACATAGCAATTACTGACACAATTTATTAATTTTATTTATTGTTCACGAATCACGACATACAAACAAAGTTATTGTACATCGTCACATATTAGCATAAAGGGTTAAACAATAATACAGTAGTTTTTCCTAATACTAATTTGAAAGACAACAACGAAAATATTTATTTCAGACTGAAATCAGAGTGATTTCAGCAACTCATATTTTCAGTTACAGTCGTAAGCAACTTTGTATCTGACACAATTATATACAGCAGCTTTTCCTGATGACAATTAGAAAGTGCCCAACCGAAAAATGGAAAATATTTATTTCAGACTAAACTAATAGCTAGTGATTATAACTTTTTAATTTTGCATTTTACAATGCTATTTTTATGTGATAAAATGTACTAGAAAATAGCAAGTAGTCTCATGTCGCCGTGACTGGATACTAACAAGTGTTGTCAACAACTTTCATTCAGTATAGAAAAAAACCGACTCTACTTATAAGTTGTTTTCAGACGGGACTTGAATCCGCAACCGACGGGTGCTCACATGGCTCGGTAGATCAATGGCGAGAGCAGTGTACCGGACAACCGAAGGTGGGTTCCAGTCCCAGCCTAAGAACAATTTGTGAGTCCATTTGAGTTTTCCTAGTATTTTTTTATAAAAATAATCTTGATAAATATTAAACAAAATAAAATAATCTTCTTACTGATATTATAAATGCGAAAGTTTTTAAGGGGATGTTTGGATCTTTAGATGTTTGTTACTTGTTATGTTTGTTACACGCAAAAAGTACTGAACCGATTAGGATAAAATTTAGTACGCAGATAGAAGATAGCCTGGATTAAAACATAGGCTACTTTTTATCCCGATATTCCCACGGGTACGGGAACCACGCGGGTGAAACCGCAGGCGGAAGCTAGTTTTTCTATAAAAATAATTAATCATGTATGAGAGCTTAGAAAATGCAAAATGTTATAATCCTTATTTTAATAGTTTTCCAGTGACGTAACTAAACTAGTTTCGTGCACTAGATTGCTTTCTACCACACAAATTCGGTGAACCAACTTATCATAATCCGCAGTCAGCTTCAGTTCGCGACAGTGACGTGAGCAAACTAGCCAGCGGGGTCCGACGTCGGAAACGTCGGACGTCCATCAAGATAGCGCTCGTAATCGCTTCGAAATAATTGGGCAACATCTGAGAGGCCTGACCAATCGTGTAGATGATAACGTTGCGTGGAATGGATAGGATCTTCCGTGAAGATCATTTAAAACATATGAAGTATAGCTATAACATTTCAAGAAAATCTCTAAGCTTGTTCATAAAAAGTTTTTGTTCTCATAGGTCAAGAGTAGACTCTTTAGACCATTTTTTTTTATTATATCTTAGGGTCATAAAGAAAATTATTTTGAAAATGAGTTTCTATCACAGAATTTTCCCACCTATAGAAATTAAAGTTATACAAGTCCATCTAGACAGCGAGTCTATAGTATACCCCCTTTGATACCTAAGCTAAGCAAAAAAGGAGTTTGTTTCATGTCTTTCCGTATTTTGTTTGACACTGCCAACTAATAAGGTGCCCTAGAGCAAAAGATCAGTCAACATCTCGTCCCTTACATTTCTACGAAAACCGCCTCTATTACGAGCGACATATGTAAGTAAGACGGTTATAATTTACTCAGCTAGTGAATGGTTCGCCATTCTTTAACAGTTACGGAAATTGGGTAAAATGAACGGACTAAGATATTTTTCGTTCTATCTAAATAAATACACTTGTTAAACTGATGATATTTTTTTAATAACACAATGTATTAATTTACTTTCAAAATATATAGACAATAATGTAAAAATCATAGCGGTTTTGCAACTATGCAAGGTAGAACATGTAATGATTTTTTGGACAGCAAATGGAAATTAGGAGAACGACTTTAAAAAAAAATAGTTTGCATGATGTTTAACCAAATTAAGAGTATATAATTCCATTTCTTATCAAATCTGTAATTGCTAGAACTAATATCAGCCCCGAAAAATTAAAGACTATATTAGTACGAACGCTCAAAAATCAGGTCAGATGAGAATAACCGTATAAAGTGTCAAAAATTGTATATAATGTGTCATATAAAATTACATCAATTGTAAACTCCACATGGCACGCTTTTCCGGCGAAGATTATAATAGCTGCCGTTCGCCGTATAAAGTGTCAAAAATTGTATATAATGTGTCATATAAAATTACATCAATTGTAAACTCCACATGGCACGCTTTTCCGGCGAAGATTATGATAGCTGCCGTTCGCTTAAAACAGGTACTCCTTATACACAGCGATAAGCTGATACAAGTATAAAATTACGTTTAACAAAAATGTCAAAACTATTTGTAGAATTCTATGATGTTTTATAATAGATGGTAACATATTATGTTACCTTCTTACAAATTTTCGTAAAAAAACTGTGACGCAGACTGCGCACATTGACAAATGACAAATAGGACAAAAAAAGCACGGAAAAGAAAGAGATAGGAATTGTATTGGACCCCATATAGGGTCTTCCCAATGTTTCACAAAGAGAGCTCGTATGAAATATCTGCTTCAAGTACACACTTATCATATCATTGGTAAATCCATCATAACCAACAACTTTTCTATGGAAGCAATCTTGAAAACGTTCTACAAATGTTTTCGGGCAAACGCAAAATCACTTTGTATACCCAGACAGACAAAAATAAATGTTGTTACGCTCCTTAATATTTAATATATGTATAACCATGAGCGATTAATAAAACATTAAAAACCGACAAAAAAAAAACAAATTTTAAAACCCCATAATATTACAACAGAAACCGTCTTCAAAATAAACTTTGTGGATTCGGTGCTGAAAGAAACTGAAAAAAAAAATGAACGTAGGCACTTACCTATAAGTAGAAGTGCAATGTAGAATGCACCATTGATGCTGGCTGGCCCCGACTAAAAACACGTTGAAGCCGGTTTCTGTTGTAATTATGGGGTTTTAATATTTGTTTTTTTTTGTTTTTATTTTTATATTTTCATTAAAGAAGTCGATTTTTATATTTCTTAATTTAATTTTTACTTTTTTTGTGTTAGATAAGCTCAGTAGGTACTTTTTACCATGTTCATCATGAGGAGCACAATTGCTTAGGAATCTTATCGCACCCGTGATATACTTAGTATTAATAATAGTTCCAATGAACATGTGTGGTCTTCATCATCCGTTCCACTGCGCCAAATTGTGCTTTATGGAAGCAAATGCACGATTTACTTAAGAAAACACCTAAATCGATGTAGGTGTGCCTATAACATTTGACGAGTTTCCTGGATTTCTCCAGGATCCCATCACCAGATCCTGTCTCGACGACAATGGGATCAAATTGAAAGTACCCTTTCGAACCTTGTTAAGTTAACTCATTTACGTTTTTGGATCCTCTTTTTAACTACTTATTTATTGATTATCTTTGCCGTAGTACCTATATATTTATATATTTTTATTATTATCGCATTGACGTCCACGTGTCAATAAAACATTTTTTAAGGGATCCAGTTGAAAATCAGCGTCAGCCTTATCGCTGACTCAATGCTGAACTGGACACCCATTTGGTACTGACGTGGGACACAAAATTTCTTGTATTTTTATATCTTTAAATGTTTCTTGTGCTTATACCGCATGTCTTTGTTATACCTAGGAGTAAAATATAATGTTAATTTGTAAATGTCCTATGTTTGGTACCAAATAAAATAGTTTGTATTTGTATTTGTTTTAATTCTTATTAATAAGCAACAATATATTCCTACTTTAAATAACTTTGAATTAACTATAATACTCCCTTTTTTATTATTTTAGTTTTTTATATCATTAAAACAACGAAACTAAGGTATATCTAGATTAAACTTTATGTTTAAATATTTTTTTACCGGAAGTTGACCGCGGAAACAACCGTAAAATGTTCCTCACTGTTGTAAGGTGAAAAATTGTGTGTTGCGCTCGGCAGAAAAGTTTTTAGCGTCTTGTACCTTTGAAATCCTGGATTCGCTCAGGATTCAATCTTTGTGGAATCCTTCACTTGCTCAGATTTCAATAGAGGTAACTCGCCGCTAAATAACCAACTTTCCAGCCTTGCATAACAAATTACTATTTTATAACAAATAGTTTAATCTTGTTTTTATGATTCAATTAACTAAAATAATATAATAAAACCAAAACGGAGTATTATAATGAATTTAAAGCTATTTAAAATAAGAATAAAATGTAACAAAAAAAAAATCAATAGTGCGATTCGGAACGCATTATGACATATTACTAGGTATTAAATTATAAAAGTACTTTGCCGCGCTAGGCCGCAAAAAGCGGCCTAGCGCTTTTCTACGCCCAAACTGATTGACAAAATCTCCTTTTCAGAGCGTGTGAGGTGAAAAATATATTTTCTGTTGTTAAAACAGTATTTTTTCTTTAGTTAGGTCAAAAAAGACTTGAGTCTATATTCAGCAAAACTCACTTAACTAGGATTTCTTGACTGAAGACTGATTTTTTTTGGGCTCTATGTCAGCTGTGGGTTTGCTCAGAATTTAAAGTAAGGAGTTTATTAAGCCTGTGTCGTCGGTACGAGACGAGTGCCAAGTGTTACCGCATACCTCGTTGTGATAATAAAAGCTTCCTTCATAGTGATATACGTGTAACAAAATTAATAACACCCAGACACACAACAAACACAAATGTTCATCCCAGGTTGGGCTCTGATATCATAACTATCGCTTATATTTTAAAAATACAGGCGATATCCATTTCAAATACTTACTCTAATATTTAAAAGTTTCGTACACATGACATTATTTTCACAGGGTTGACAAATTCATAACCCTGAAAAAAATATGCAGTTAATTCATCAAATTAATTTGCTATTTACGAAAATTACTTCCAATAAATCATTTGAGAGAGAATAAAGTGGATAGATAAAAGAACATAAAAGAACTACAATTTCGTGTGTCTCACGACTATTTTTTGTTGCAAGATAAATACGTGTTTAAACGTTCCATTGAAGCCTATTTACGTGATGATTAATAACGCAACTAAAAAAGGTACTAATATGATCATCGCTATTTTTTTTCTTCGCATTCCTTACATTTGGTGTAAAAACAAGATCCGTCTTTCGTTGTTTTTATTGGTAGGGTAACTATTGATTCGTTAAGTTATTGACAGCTCGATATTAGTATTTACAGTTTCAATAACCTCACCCTAAATCATTTACAACACTATGAGAAAATCAGCTCGGCAACTTTCGCAGTGGTCGGTCACACGATGGGTGACCAAAATATGGTGACCGTATTATCTCGAGCTCTGGAGCGCTTCGGATAGCATGTTAAGCCGTTGGTCTAGGCTGGTTTGCATAATCCGCATTTGGCCCGCGTGGTGGATGGTCCATACTCTTTTTCGCATACATACCTAAATAAGTACTATCTTCCTAAATGTACCAACTTTTACGGGTCGAGTTTCCAGATACTTAATACCTCTTTATTTAAATTGCCTTCTAATTTTCAAAAATTGTACGAAGAAAATGTTCACACTGTCAAGACTATTTCCCGGCCCGGCTAAGGAACAGGCAACAGAGAGAGCATGTTACAAATGAAGATAAAATAAAACTGAGTTTAAGAACAAGCGTATAATAAAAAAAATAGAAAAACATTTACAGGAAGATGTATGTAATTAAATATAAACCTAAAATTTGTTAAAAACAATTATATACGTGGGGGTGGTTACCTTAATCTTTTGCTCTCTTAAAATGAAAATTACTTATAGATTATTACTTCAAATCGTTAAAAACTATTTATACGAAATCGTAGTTTATGGAAAACAGTGATCGCTGCCCGAAGTCGCGTCGGTCGTAGGGAACGGTGGAAAATAGAGATAGCCGCCCGAAGTCGCGTCTCCTCGCTACATAAGGTATAAAACAGGAACGCCCTTACTTGTTTAAAGTCAGGTCCTAAGGATCAGGACCGGTACTTAGAACTTCGCAGACTGTTTTCAGACACAGCTTAGGAAATGAGGCAACTTGTTTTATAGATATCGATCTATTATAAATGAAAATATGGATCTCGATAAACAAGTTTGTGGGTTGGTTGGTCCCTCCTCTTCCCTCCTGAAAAGTACGGGAATTAGATAAAGTAACTACTTAAGTAAAAACATCTTGAATATACATAGGTACTACGTATTACCTAATAATATACGTAACTACCTAAGAGATTAATTAAAAGAAAGAAAATAATACGTACCCTTTAATTTATCAATATTCTTTTAATTAAAATGAAAGTTCCTCCAAGATATCTCCAAGTCCAAGTAACTTAACGTGTATGAAGATGAAGCTAAAAGATATCAAACCTATGTAAATTTTGTGAAAACTTCAAT
This sequence comes from Chrysoteuchia culmella, assembly GCA_910589605.1. NCBI lineage: Eukaryota > Metazoa > Arthropoda > Insecta > Lepidoptera > Crambidae > Chrysoteuchia > Chrysoteuchia culmella. The sequence goes on from OU342657.1 coordinate 5,447,481, forward strand.
AAAAATAGTATTTATACTTTTCAAATACTTACCAATAAAATGTGTTAGATATTTAAAAAGGAAAGACAAATTTTTCAATTTTAAATTGCAAAGCAAAATCAGGCTTCGTCCCGTGAAAAAGTGAAAAATCTTTTCCAAGCGCGGCACGAAAAACGCGGGAAAACGACGAAAAAACCCCATCGTCAGAAAAAAAGAAATGAATAAAAAGGATGAATGATAAATAAGAGTGTGTGTGAAAAGGATAGGTAGAATACTTGAATAGTTTTAAATGAGGTCGAACATGATTTAAAACTTATTTCAAATATTACATAGATACCAAGGAGTTTTATACAATGAGGTTGATAGTTTGAAAAAAGAGTATGGATGAAATGAGGTCGCATGTACGAAATAAATATAAATTAAGGAAAATTATTGAAATATAATAATAAATGATTGTGATTAAATAAATAAGATGCAATATAAATAAATATTAAAATGAAACGTTGTTTTAAAAAAAACACAACGTTACAAACACTCAAGCTGAAACAGTATTGTTTACCTACTAAGAAATTAATATTTTAATAGCGACTCACCATCACCCAGATAAACCCTGTGAGGTTTTCGTGGTGAGGCTTTAAATTACTTACATATATGTCTTGTAATATAGGTACATTGGTGGACTTATAATTAGAAATACTTCATATGAATTATGAAAGTATGAAGTCCACATACAATATTCGTGAAAATCTTATAGATTCAATATGCTACAATATAGTCACTCAATTAGAATACTCATAATATACAGTAAAAAACAAAACTATCTAATATTCAATCATAAAAAGAGTTTAAAGCATACATAGCTTATTTTCCGTTACTGGCCGCTAAGGCACATTCCATTTTTTAAATTGAAAAAAGAAAACTACTTTCTTAGCTATTTCTGTCGTTTTGGCGGCAATTGAACATCAAATTGGAATTTCGTTTACGATTTATTGTTCAAAATGGGCAACAATAAAAGTTGTGACGCGTCAACTAGGCAAATAATTATTAATTTGCACATCGGCCAAAAATTTACGATTTTAATGTCAAAATGATATAAAAGTATAACGCTACGTTTCTTTTGTTGGTTTGTTGATTTTTACTTGTATTGTAAGGGATCGCGTATATTGTATACAACTTTCCATCGACTAAACTGTTTTGTCGAGTTGATGGAAGTCGATGTCGACTTTTTTGTCGATCTACTATCGAGTTGACAGAATGCGCACTTCAATATATTCCTATAAACATATGATTCACAATCACAACTAAATAGTTTTTCAACTAAAAGTTGTATACTTACAGGTTGGAAAAAATCTATTGGCATTGGGAGGGGAACTACCTTAAACCCTTTAGTCCGCTCATTTTACTGTAAAGAAACATTCCTTTATTTTCAAAACTAAGTTAAACAACATTCAAAATTTTTTGATAAAGAGCCAGAGCCCATAGATTTATTCCACCTGTATAGTATATCCGCTAGCCCGTAAGTACATGCTACTTATAATTCTAATGCAATAAAAAAAGTTCACAAGTTCACATGCGTAAAAAAACTAATTTGATTTTTTTCAAAATTTATTTAAGATTACCTTTTTCAATTAAAAATCTGATAGTGAAGATGATGGCTTAATTCAAACACTCAAGTAATAAATAATAGTATAACTGTGGATAAAAATCGGCCAAAATATTTTGGTAAGTAAGTACCTACATTAATCTAATTCCAAGCTCAATAACATAAACACTTGAGATACTGATATCATAAACATAAAGCTACACACATAGGTGTACATATAACACCTAGACACGGTGCAAATCAATGCTCAACTCATAAATGATTGTCTCGGTCGGAGATCGAACCCACGACCCCACGACGGCTTACGGCATGTTTAGAACACACCAATTAAAAGGATAGAAATAGGTATTCTCAACTTAAATCATGAGTAACACATTATTTTTTACATTTTTTATTTTCGCCTATTTAAGAAAAAAGTGCCTTGGAAAATTTCAAATTCCTTTGAAAAATGTGTCCACATATAAAATACTTCTCGTTTAATTACTACTCCTGCTTATTCTGAAGGCGAAAGGCGAATTATTTAATCGAACAAAAATGAAAACCCTCAACTAATTACGACATAAAAGCTCAGTATTTTTCTTATCGTCAGCTTTCAATTGTAAGGTAAACATGATTGAACACGTATTTTTATAATCCTGCAGAATACCACTTCAAATAAAGTAGAGTTCTTTGATGAACATTTGTGTATGAGATAGATATTTAGATTTGAAATTAGCGGATTACAAACAATTCCCAACAGAAATCTTTTTCAGGAAAGTTAAAAAAGTACGAGAGGATTACTATACAAAAGAAAGGTTTTATTCTTTCGTCGCCAATATAATTCCGAGTGACAGAAACAAAACTGAGTGCATTAAGTTAAAAACTTCATTAAATATGTATTCATATTTTGTAACGGAAAAAACTGCTCTGTCGTTTCATTTTCGGTCCTGAAAGATTTTCCTGCGCAAATATTCTATTCACAACCTTTAACATTTCAAGATACCTAATTATATAATTGCCAAAACAGTGATGCGAATCATAAATTAACAATTCAATCGTGTCCGGTTTAAGATTTGGCATTATTATTGAAGTTTAAATTAGGTAGAGACGCAATTGGAACAAAACAATGTTTTACATTTTTACATGTGTAAAGTTAACAAAAGTGAAGTTTGAGAACATGAAAACAAACAGAAGAAATAATTACATAACTAATACCTATGGGGAAGGTTTTCATTTACTTTGAGCGGTATCAAACTGCCAACAAAGATACGCTGAAAGGAAAAGTAGCTACTGAAATACCAATAAGAAGCACGGACGATGAAGTTTATAACACAGTAACAACCGCAGATGAAATTGTATCATATTTCAAATCGGTCGCAAGCCACAATTCATTAAAATTCGCGCCAAACTCTAATGCGTTGAAAGTTTAGAAGGCTCTCAACTCCAGCGCACTCCCTTTATCTTGTTGATTTCCAGAGATTAATTAATCAATTTACAGCCTGTATCTAATAGTTAATCTGTCACGATATTGGTATCAGTTAAGTTTTATCGAAAAGTTTCGGTTAGTCGCGAATTGAAATGCCTTCTACATAATCTATCAATGAAGTCTTGGCCAATGGGGGAGCGGTGTGTCGTGATGTGGCACGGTTTCGATTGGTCGGTGGTGACGTGATGGTCTATTTATGGAAAATGCGATATGCGCGCGCCGGCGGGCGTGTGTGCGTGCCGAGCGCGCGAGTGCGCGTGTGTTGTCGAGGCGCGTCGCCGCGGTCTCTGTTTACCGCGCGTCGGCAGCCGGCGAGCGCTCGCGTCGCGTTCACGTGTCCCTCGCAGTTTTCCGGCGGTCTCGGAACGAGCGTCCATGGTGTTTTCCTTCCAGTTTATTAGTGCTAATTCGTGCCGGATAACGAAAACATTCGGATGCCGAGTCGCTCCTCGTTCGGGCGCTCATAAAAATAATAGTGTTCTCTGCGGATGCGATGAATAAATTTTGCAAATCGAGTCAGTGTGCCGAGAAGATCTGTGAGAGCTATGTTTTGACCGGGCGGCGTGTGTTGGAAGTGCCGGGTGTTGCGGACGCGATTTTAACCTCTGTGAAACTGCGGCGAGTTGGCAGCCTTGAGGGACTCCTTAGGGTGTCGGTGCGCGGAAGCAGGAGGCTCAGTGAGGACTCACTTCGACGAGCCTATTCCATTCCCCGCACGTGCTAAGGTACTAAAAGCTTATCATCGCTTAGCGAGAGTTACGACTTGTGAATCCTTAAACCATTTCAATTGTATTTAAAAAGCAACTCCAAAATTCTACATCTCACGAATCACAATATCCTACAATTTGAGTGTGTATCCAATTTGCATCTCCTCAAGGTCACGACGGCATATACCTAACTCACATAAGATGTACGTCTGTAAACATCTCCGTCTTTATTTATAAAATGTATTTTAAAAAAAGGACTACAAAGTAGGAAGGATACGAGAAGGTCATCTCTATTATATTGTCGACATTTCGGTTGGCAGTAGGTTTAATATTTGCATATTGTTAAACAGCTGTCAAAGAGTTGACACAGTGAAACAATATTTATTTAATGTAGGCTGTAAGGACGAAAGACATACACACTTAAAGTCAATATAAGTTACATAAGCAGAACTGATATATCGCAATCCTTATCTTTACATTGTAGCCACATTGCAATCAAATGTTTGCAGTGCAAACTTTACATTTGGAGATTTCAATTAAGCCTAATGGTTTTCTTACATTGAAGATCAGATTTTAATTGAGAGCTCGAGTTTTAGATTTCAAAATATTATTAGATATGATTAGTGCCTATCGTACGAAAAGGCGGTCGTGCAATTTATAAATCGCTATGCAAATTAATCTTCATTTAGCAGTTAATCCATGCATACATAAGATGCATACATAATATGATAAGCGATTTCTCTCCGTCCGTAGCAGCTACGCGCTTCGTAGTGAAAATAAAAGGACTTTCTGTCAAATCTTCGTAGAACTACGCAGTTTTGAACTCTGCGTTACATTGTTTTTGAGATATTTTAGAATACAGCGTAAATAATTTAACAATAAGAATTAATAAAGATAATTCTTTAACAACTAACATGAACACATTTTAGTTTTAACTAAAATAGTTTCAATAGTCATAAAGGTTTAAAGATTTTTTTTCTCATAAGAACATTACAATAAGTTCACTTAAAAATGAGATTTTCTATCTACGTATACTAAGTACACTTTACCTATGTAATTCGCATAAATCAGTGTGTTTACATTTACTTCCTGACGGATACGTATTTATTAATAATATACCTATAAACATAAACTTTCAATTCATTATTATAATACCCAATCGTGTTTCATTAGAAGTTTACCATACTAATTTTATTTTAATAAAACATAAATACCTTTAACGCAAACGCGACGGTTACATTTTGCGCCGTTTACTATTAAATATCATTAATTTATTTTGAATAACATGGGTACTTGTGACAGCAATTTCAAGTAAGTATTAACAATTATATTTTAGAACCATAATCGACCTTGAATAATACTGAAGTTCCTTTTCAATTAATAATACTACAATTAAAATCCTTTGAAGAGTTTTATGTCCATTAGCAGTCGTGGATTAATTAGCATGTAAATATTATAATAATATTTATATTTCAGTATTGCATATTAAAATATTAATATTTAATGACTCTGCTGCATTAATAAATGTTTACATGTTTCTGCTTTCTTAATTTAATTATCTACTATAATGAACTTTGTAAAATTACAACAGTGCAGCAATTTATCAAGAAATATCTGATAATTATTTTTATTTATTTATATCTTTATTGTACACTAAACACAAAATTAGGTAAAAAAGGCCGACTTTATACAAAAAGTATTCTCTACCAGTCAACCTATAGGGAAACAGAGAGCAGCGAAAGCGGTATAAAATGCGATTTGTTAACATTGATATATAAACGTACATCACTTTAATACTTCATAAATATACAAATTCATACATACTATACTAATACTATATATATACACATATATATTAGAGATACATAAATAAACAAAATACCGTACCAACGATAAAATGAGAAAAGAAACATACATAGTTGATGATAAATTACCAAACCACGAACCAAAGCACTTAACCCATCCAAAAGAAAAGCACTAACATTCCTTTTAAAGGAATATTCCCTGGGAGATTTTCTGATAGCGTCTGGGAGACGGGAAAATTTACCTTTACCCAAAACCTCAAAAACTGCACTCACCTGAGTGTATTTGCATCATTAAGAACAACTTTTTGTATTGAAGCAAAACTGAAATCGCGTAAAAACCGCTTTTTCATACAAAATTTTAATTAAACTCGGCTAAAATGGTTTTGGGTAAACGTAAAATGGTTGTAGATTTCGCAAATTGTCTCAGTTTAGTATGTAATCATTCATTTTCAGTTTAATTTCATTATTAAACTACCTAATGTTTTTTTTTTATTTAATTAAATTAGATATCTATTATAGAATTACTTAATTGTTATGTTAGTTACATATATTGCACAAAAATGCTTTTAACTTTAAACTTTACCTAACTTAAGTAATATCATTTCTGAACTAAGTATATGCATTTCTTGCATTAGCTATTGTTTTTTGAAACTAGTGTCTTTTGATTTTTAAGTTTTTGTACTTTCAATACATCAATATGATAAATTTTAATACGAAATATCCCGTCCCGTCCCGTCTAAGAATAACTTGTGAGCCGAGTCGATTTTTCTAATAAATTAGACGTTGTGTTGTATTTATGTTAACTTTTATTTATGTTTCACTCAATTACATTATTGTTATGAAACACGGGGAATCCCAAAAAGGACGAGACACCCACTCATTTCTGGAACTCGGCCAATTGTACAGCAGCTTGTGCGTATAATTGAAACTACATTACGAACAAGATATTAAATTTCATTCAATAAAAAAAAACATTTAGCGTTCTACGTTATTTTATCATTATAGTAAAGTTCAACATAGTACCTGTACAAAATACTTTTACAATTCTTTATACTCAATTAAAGTATTCAATGTCATTTATTCAGTCTAGGCTGTTACAAGCACTTATGAACGTCAAAGAAGCTACGCCATCGGTTCACAAAGCCTACGGCGGTAGACCTAGTAACGAGAAGAACCGGCAAGAAACTCGTCAAGGGCTATTTTTTTCTCCCTGTGTTATTTTATACAGAGTCGTCAAACTGAAAAGTGAGCTTAAACACATGGGTAAGATCAATTTTCATCACCAAAAAAACTAAAATAGAAGTACATTTTATGGTTATCCTAACCGTTAACAATTTTCAACTAGCAAGGAAGGACTTACTATACATTATAACATTCTTCGCATTACAAGATTACTGTACTGCAAGTTGTGACGTACCACACAGGTCAATAGAAATTTATTTTAGATGAAAATATTTAAGCTCTAAGCACAACGTTAAGACAAGCACACTGAAGTAGACCCATTTCCGCTGGCGGCCTCTATTCACGAGCATGAAAAGACCTGAATATATGGCTACTGTAACATAGACATTTTTTTAAACTAGATTTCTTCTAACTGATCATATTGTCTATTAAATTACAAGTAAAAACTCAATACAAGACCTTACCAAGAATCCTCGTATTAAGTATAAGTACTTATTTGCAAGACGACAGACAAAGACAGAAGCCATTCAAAATGTTTATCACAAATACACAACTGATTGTAAACATGTATTGCTAAAGACCTTTTCAAAAGCCAAATAACATTTAAAAACAATAACGGCGAAAGTCATTGTAAATCACGTTAAAAAACAAGCGATTAGTCTCACAAAATACTCTTACATCCACGCTGGACGTTCATGAATGGCTGGATATGCGCCTACGCAAGTGCGAATATTACAAAAGCGAAACTCTAAAATACTCCGTAATCGTTTTACCACTGCACCGAGCGTCCCCGTTCGAATAGAGGTTGTATGATAATTTGTTTCTTATGAAGCGCCGACGAATCGCTTATCTCGTAATAACATGCACTTACTGAAGTGGCTAAGATGTAAGGATATAACTAAAACAAAGGAATAACGTATACTCGGGTTTTTTATTCAGTAGAGTCATTTGACATTTTGTAAAAATAATGCTGCGTTAAAGTGTGGCTATAATTGATAATTTGTATACGTGAATGGAATCAATACTTCCTAAACTGGAACTGGATCGGAGCAAATCATTGCGAAAAACAGTTTATAAGATTATTTCCAAGGATTATTTTTATAAAGTGACACTGACACCTGTCAAATTACTTTGAATTACAAAATCCTACTATAGCCACAGACTTGACCATTCATGTCTGAACGTACTTATTTAATGACAATTACTATGTAAATGTCCCATTTAAAGTATGAATTAAAATTGTTGCATACAATTATGTACAGTTGACCTGTGAAAACATTGTAAAATACTGTTTTTTTTTTATTTTTCAAATCATCGCTGATTAAACTCATTAACTAAAGATTCATAATTTAGATAATTGGTTATTTGCAGTTTATGGAAATACAGCAATTCTATTATTATAGTTAGTTTCAAAGATATAAAGTGATCAAAAATACATAAGCTTTTAAATAATAAAAATTCGTCATTTCAAGTATTTCTTCTTCTAGAACAACTAAAACCACTGGTAGCACAAGCAATAAATTGGTACCTAAAATTACACATGGTCCGGCGAGGCCTCCACACAAATGAATGGATGTTAATTAGTACATGTTTGTTTTTAACACTTCCACATCCGCACATACTCACACACGCAGCCTTATGCATAATTCACGCACACACTTACATTGATTAGAACACACAGCGGTGACAAATCTTTCAATCGAAAATGCCTTTTATTAAAACAGTATTTAAGACGACATACATGTATGCCCACACGTTACCTCAAACGTGTTTCTTGCATTATAATTCGAAATCAAACAAATTTCAACTTTGCTCCAACACACACATGGTTCAGAATCACCTACGTGCTCTACACTTTTGGTAGGTGTTAGCACAGTCGTGAGAATAATATGTTCAAACTTTTGTTATTTTTTATCGAAACTTCAGCACTTAATCACTTCCTACAGCTCAAAGGGCGGAAGTCGTGCGTTTACAGAAATAATAAATTAACGCGTTTGTTTCAAAACGCTCCTCTAATGCCCTTGACAGAAGGTCAATTGGGTGTATCCATTTGGGAGGAACTTGTTGCGACACCCGTAGCATCAACAAAGTGAAGACAGTATTTTTTATTGTGTGTACGATAATTTTCGAGTGGTCATTCGAGTAATCGAGTAGGTATCGAAGGACGCCGGGCGCCCACGCACCACCAGCCTCTATAGTCGATACACAGTCGAAATATAATATCAATATTGGCGTTAATATCAATCGTACTAATAAACAGTGGGTGTAGGAAAAAATACGAAAATGGTGATAAATTTTCCATCATATAACTTGAGTGTTAGTAATAATATTTCTTCATAACTACAATTCTATGGTAATGTGGCATGAGATCAATGTATTTCTTCTAAAAATGATTCAGCTAATCAGCTAAATTTTCAAATAAATTGCATCGTTAATAATATACAATATTACGATTATTTACATATCTTTTGTACAAAAAATAATTCAATACTAATCGAACAACAATTGACTGATCAGTATATTTATTATTAAAATATTTTAATCTGTCTCACATTATTGAGATTGTTATCAAAATATACTTATCAACTGCGACTGCGATCAAGATAACTGTATATTATCATATCTGTCAAAGTTCTAATACTCATTGCATAATAATAATATAAATTATGCGAAAACATCAAATTTGGTCACATAGAAACAAAATAAAATTAACAAACTGTTATAGCTATATTTCTGGTGCCGTGTGGTGACGACCTAAGAATAATAAGTGTCACCACTCCCTTACATGCCTGGGACGTCGTAAGAGTCGACTAAGAGGCTCGACGCATTGAAAACCTGTGCAAGAGAAGGAAAACTTGAAACAAACCCTACCAACAAAACCAACCCGTCTGGCCAGCGTGGTAGCAGTAGGCTAATATTATATCCTCCTATGCCACAATAGGCGTGATCTAGGAGAGGCCTAGGTCACTGCTGGACCTCAAGCTGAAGATAGCTATATTCATGTATCCTAATCATGTGACTTACAAATAATAATAATATACGTACATCTTATGTTTTGGCGCGCACTGTTCATTGAAATAAAACAACTTTTACGGATATCAAACGCGCTATATTTCCACGAACTACGTTGTAATTGTCCGTATTTGTGTAATTGACTGTAAGTCATCCCGTGACCACGGCAGCTGTAAAGGTGCCGAAACGTCGGGAAAATCAAAAAACCCCTAAAAACCTAAAAATACGGACAATTACAACTTAGTTCGTGGAAATATAGCGCGTTTGATATCCGTAAAAGTTTTATGTCAAATAATAATAAGTTAATGAAGCAAAAATATGTCGGCAAAAACAAAAACGAAAGAAAATTTTTGTCTGAAATATTAAAAATATCAAGCAAAATACCTTCCTACAACAATCCTAATCCTAACTAATAATTTATCTGCGAAAGTGGGTTGTTTGTCCTTCCTTCACAATCGACTTGAGTTTTGGCATAGAGTTAGTTGAAAGGAAGGTGAGTAATAATATGAGTAATAATGTAATAATAATATGAGGTGGTCACTTTTTATCCCGATACTGTCACGGAAACGGGAACCACGCAGGTGAAACCGCGGGCGAAAGCTAGTTTGTAATAACAGTAGTTATATACAAGTAACTCCACATGTCACTTATTTAATCATTTCTGTTTATCTAGCTTCAGGAAAATTGTAGGTGACTCAGTAAATATGTTTGCAACATGTATATTATACGTATGTTTGCGTTAATATTCATAAGTTAATAATTCATTTATTTGCTTAGAATTCTCGAGTACACAATTGACTTGTGCACGAAGAAGGCAAGTTTAAGTTAGTAAGCGACTATTGTCCTATAAGCCATAAATATTTAACCGACTTAAAGCATAATAAAATGTTTTGTTTATCGCATTGTTTTCTAGCTAGAAATTACATTTGAAATATTATGAACATATCTCTTAACCAGACTTAGACTTAGACACTTGGTATTTGTTTATTTCGATTATTTTTACAATTGAATATTGTATTGATATTAACCAACTTTTATATAGGTATATTGTATTTATTTATCTAGGCCATAAGCTTATGTATTACGTGTTGTAAATACAAAGTGCAGTCTTAAAACTTATAGGAAAATTGCAATGAGAACTCGTTTATTTTTCCGTTTGTTAACGAAGTTTTTAAATTAATGTATTGTGCTGTATGTTATGTATCGATTTATGTCAAAAATGTCTTACTAATAATTAGTTCAAGTCAACAGGTTTTTTGGGATCAACAATATTATAAATACCCTGCTGGAACAATAAGCATAATGGATATAGGTGACTATTTATTACAATTAATTTATGTATTGTTTGAAATAATAAAAATACCAATCAAATCAACTTTTGATGTTATGATAGTTTTTTATAAAACAATATTGGAAAAAAATTACTGTGCCATATGTTATTCTCAGACAGGACTCCTTTGGGTATCCGGCCACTGCTCCAACCACTGAGCTACCGAGCCTTTCCTACCGAGAACTTGTATTGTGTTAATATTTTATTGCATAGCTGTTTATTGGTTGTCTATTTCGTTATCTGTCTCTTTCACTTACTTCGTATACAACGTTATCTTACGTTTACTTAAAATCTTAAAACCATTTGTAGAACTCATCGTACAGTAGGTATTAGGTATATGTTTTTGTATGAAAACAAACCCTGGGGGCAATTTTCACGCATTTGGCATTTTTTTATGCCGTAAATTCTTTATTAAAACCCGGCCAAGTGCGAGGCGGACTCAACATGATCTTTACAAACGGCAAAAAAATCATGTTTGTTGTATGGGAGCCCCCTTAAACATTTATTTTATACTGTTTTTTAATATTTCTTGTTATACCGGCAACAGAAATACATCATCTGAGAAAATTTCAACTATCACGGTTCATGAGATACAGCCTGGTGACAGACGGACGGGCGGATAGCGGAGTCATAGTAATAGGGTATCGTTTTACCCTTTGGGTACGGAACCTTTAAAATGGAAGTAAAATCTCTACTACTGTCAAAATATTTTAGTCTTAACGATATGCTACAGTCCTTTAATATGAAAGCTTGTATAAAGTGAATTATTAATATAGATTGTGTCTGAAAAAAATCGAACACCGTAACGTCGCAGCGCGAGAATGACCTAACTGAAATCGTGAAAATAAAAACAGTAAAAGTAAAATAGTAGTGCCGAAACGTCGGGAAACCAAAAAAACTCAAATAAACCGAAAAATTATAGTACCAAATACATATTTCGGGTAAATAAATCGAACTAAGTATTCCGTAAAAGTAAATTTTAGCAGATATCAAATAAAATTTTGTATGAAATAGCTGTTTTTTGTGATATCGGGCTTGCTCCATACATAAAGTTGTTTATGTGGAAAGTAATACTATAAAGAAATAATTTCAGAGCGCTCAAATGAACTGTTTATCCTAATAACGCAAACATAATTTGTGTTCCCTCTCATATACACTGGATATTGAGATAATATACCTACACAATCTAGGTATGGCTGTCTGTTTGCTATACCAATATTAGTCTTCTCAAGCAGGTCAGGCGTCTTGGCCATTCGGAATTGCAAATTTTCCGAGATAAAAATAATCTGCAGGTTTAATTAAGATAAAGGAAAGAGATATGGCCTATTAACTTTAGTGCCGAGGCAGAAACTAGGTTTTACAATGTCAGAAATATTGTTCAACGATAAAAAACAACCTTGGTTGTAATGTTGTTAGGCTTTTGCGTGTTTTTGACAAGATTTAGGCTTTTATTGGACTCGAAAGATGTAGAGCGGTTTTAGGTAAGGCTTTACAAAGGTAATTATCTAAAAATAATAGGACATTTAAATGGTAGAAAACAGTTTTGAAGTTTATATCTTCAGAAACCGTCCAAAACATGTTCTAAGTATCGACTACTTATTTTATGCAAAAAACAAATAGGCACACTGAAAAAAGAAGTATCTTATTTGAAACAAGCAAAATTAGATAACATTCAAAATCAAACTTTTGTGCACGATTATAAGAAACTAGGTTCGTGGTTCCCGTTCCCGTGGGAATATCTGAAAAAAGTAGCTATGTTACTCTCCGTACTTTCAACTAAGTCTATGCCAAAAATCAAGTCGATTGGTTTCATAGTTAAGGCGGCAAGAAAGGACAAACAAACACACTTTCGCATTTATAATATTAGTTAGAATTAGGATACTTATGTTCTGAGTTTTAGTTTAATTCGCTGTAGCGAGTTTAATGGCGTGGTAACGAAAGACTCGTTATTTATTTATAAACAAAAGCGTTTCATTTCTTTCAAAGTCCATCTTGCAGTGCCGTGACTCAGAGGACGAACGAATGTCGTCAACATTTCTTATACCTAAAAACATCTTAAGTTATTCTGATACCGTTCAACATAATGTTATTGAAGCCAAAAAAAATCAATTAAGAGCTTTTTTTTAAAAGTTACCTAATTTGAAAATGCACCCGCTTGAATAACATGCCTTTATAATCTCTAATTGCGTTTCATGGAAACTATCATATAACTTATCACAATAGTAATAATTTCCATTTTCCAGTGGTTGTAACTAACCACCTGATTTCCACATTACAGTGCTGTCACGTTTCAGCTGTTACTTGGTAGTATAATACAAAATTATCTGTAGTGTAGTGTACATTCATGCATTTAATACGCTATCATTAAACTAGTATTTCAAAGAGGAAAGATTTCCATGATAGTATGTTTGTAACGAAACTCAAAAACTTCATCGAAATTTAGCACACATATTATTTATTTATTTATTATTTTTACCACACACGGAAATACAATAAATATTTTACAAAAAAGCACTATGTAAACCACTTAGGTTTGTGAATAGTACCTATTAGATTCATACACATATACAATAAGAAGTTATGTGATATTTTATACAATTATTCTTCGCAAATCAAACTTAAATGTTAAAGGTCCGACAGTGTTTTGTCAGTAAACAAATTTTATCATAATGTAGACAAAAAATAATCTTTTAGTTTAATCTTAATGTTATTTCTTGTAATAGCATTACGCGTGGATGTAGGCAAAGAATTGATCATCCGTGGAATTTGGAATGCGCTCGTCCGTTCGCCGTAATAGTAGATAGCCTGGATATATACTTTTTATCCCAAAATTCCTACAGGAACGTGAACCACACGGGTGAAACTGCGAGCAAGCGCTAGTGTTCAAATAAATGCCAGCATGGAAACAAATACCTCGTAGTTACTGTTCGATCGTTCGCTGCAAGCGCTTGCGCACAAAAACAACAATGCGCGCTAAAAACACTTGCCCGACACGTAATAATAATAATTCACGTGCGATGCTTTGTACACCATTCAGCTCGAAAAACAGTAACTCAATGTCCGCATAATTTTGAATCAATTATTTTTGTTTTTTGTTTTTGAACTAACTTACACATAAACATTTTTATTAATTTAACATGTTTAACATTGCAAATTTTATTTAGTAAACCTACCAAACAAGTGACAATAATAATTTTAGATTTATTACTGTTTTTACTATGTCATTATTTTAAGAACTTTTGGATGTCAATGGGATATGAGGAAAAAATATGAAAATACTATAATACGATCGAAAATTAATGATTTCGTTATATTTTGAGGAAATATAGATTCAATAATTACTGTCGTAGGTTATCTATGTATATAGGTACTATAATTCAAATATAACGTACTTATTTGTTATAAGGAAGTCGGTAAACAAATGCAATTGAAGCATCACTTTGACGTGTCAAGGTCAAATCCAAAAGAGCGACCACTGATTCATCTTATTATACTGTGGTTGATGCTGTAACAATTATTGAAGAGTTTTTGCCAGCTCAAGAAGATCTGTGTTAATAAGACTATTGAGTTGAAATTAATTAAACTTAGCATTTAAAAAACAATAATAATTATGGCTATTTGGCACAATTTGGAATCGTAACTTTGATCAAAACAACCATAAATATCTTGAAACTTTTTAAGATTGTTTCCATTCCGGAAAAGTTTATAAAGATTACTTGTTAGTACAGACGTTATAAAATTGGTTTTTTGTTGTACTATTGGTTTAGAAGACTGATTTAAGAAACTTTTCTTTATTTCTTAGAACAGTTTTGACATCAGCCATTTTAATGTCGCCACTGATGGGACACTGGCTTTCTTTATGTATAGATAAGGAGAAAAAAGCAAAGAGCGTACTGCTCAAAGCTACCTAATTGTAAAAGATTTTTTACTCCTTGATGATTTTTACTTTAATAAGAGACATAAAAAATTTACCTTCTGATGTTTTTTTTTAAATTTTGAAGCAAATTCTTATTTTGGAAATAGGTTCTTATTAAAGTTAAAAATCATCAAGGAGTAAAAAACTTTTACATTTAGGTAGGTAAGTTATTTTTAATGACCAATACGTACTTATTAAAAATGAATTTTCGATCTGACATAGTACTATTCTGTCTAGCCAGTTAGGTTCGAATTGGGTTACAGGTCGCTCTAAGAATGCGGTCTCCTCATTGACGGCTGGCGGGCCATTAGCCTTGCTTGTAGTTTAGACGTGTGTTTGTTCTCACTAATGGAGCCCTAGGTCTTTCGATACTGGGGTTTCATTTTAAAATATAAGAGACTAGCAGACTACGGTCAAAGAGATTTGCTACAGTCCTAGCTCTAGACAATACTTTTTAGTTAAAGTGTGAAAATATAAGGAAACAGCTAGTTAAAAAAATACGAATTAACCTCTCAGACCCCGAGTTATGAGACACAACAGATATTCTATAGTTCTCTGGGCTCCAAGGTTTTGTGCTAAATGGCAAATTAAAAGAAGAGTTTTTGACGTTCCATTATTTTCATATGTTACAACTAAGTATACAAATATTTCCTTAATCATGTCTACATGAACTACGTTAATTTCTGTGTTCATGTTTTTTATTCAATATCTGTTACACATATTATTTGATATTGTAAGGGCTTATCAAAGTTCACGAAAATACAATGGTTCACAAATGAATAACATATACTTATATCATTTTGACTGACATTATTTTGACAAGCCACTCCTCTCACATTAAAATGAGAACATGTCTTCATTGTACAGTCAACAGCACGTCAGGATTAACACTTTCGCTACAAAAACCGCCGCTATCACTATTGATATAAGGACGCTCTCAAAGTCAAACTAAAGTCTGACCTGTGGTTACCATAGTTGTTATTATCGTCTGAACCTTGCTCCAATAGTTTCTTGCAAACCAGAATAGGCAATTTCGAAAATTATTAGCGAATATCGGCCTTGTACGAGGCGTGCCCCTAAAAAGCTAAATTGCAACTAATTGCTAGGAATGACCCCGATAGCAATTTACTTTGGGCTGGTTCGAGTTATTCCGCACTAGTTGGGTCTGAGTGCAAGGAGATCGCGTCAAGGTCTTGGCTAAGGAAAAGATAATAATAGCAGGATTGCCCTACTTTTCTCGTGCTTATGGTATGAGCTATTATTGCAAAAGCCAACAAGAGTCATACAACATTTTTACCTTTATGCTTAATTTATTAACTTCTTAAGACAAACTGAAAATTATTTAATTAAATCAAATATGAAAATGGGGTTAAGTACTGTATTAACTTTACTTCATTCTGTATAATTGTACCGTGAGGTAATTAAGAAATTACCGAATTCCACTAAAAAGTACATAAGTGTTTGTTTTAACAGTCGTTCTTCAGATGGTAATCTTAAATTTTGAGTTAATCGAGTATTTATATCAATATCTTTAAAGCTACTTGTATAGGTCTTTATTTATAATCTAAAAATCAAGCAATAATTCAGAGTCATAGATATTGGCGAAGTCTATTAACATTAATGAGTAAACATCATTTCGTTTGAAATACAAGAATATTTACGTGAAACTCAATAAAATTATTTCTAGATAAAAGCAAGCGCTGGCAAGTCGACCGAGCTTGTGAACCGAGATAAACAGGGTTACCACAAAACGAAGCCAAAAATAAGACAACAATATGGCTTCATGACGTAGAAACCCTTAAATTTATGACTTTTACAAGGCGACTGGTTTGGACTATGTAAATATTCGTATCGTACATAAATACATAATTAGTCCACAATATATATATAGCCCACAATAAGGTATACTTAATGGGGTATAGCGTGCGTGAGCTGGAACCTAAGCGATTTATTCAGAAAGTTGTTTATGGTGCTTAGGGAGTAAACATACTAAACTCCCCGCTTCTAGGAGGTGCGCTGGAGTGGGGTCAGGGGGGGAAATGCCCCACTTTTCAGTATTTCGCTAATATATTCAAAACGGTGCATCTTAGAGCAAAATTAACTTCTATCTAATGAAACTCATAAAATTTTCTGCAACTTTTATTTTGTACACTATTTCGACTTCCTACCCATTTTTAAACTACACGTTCTGGAAAAGTGTTCACTTTCGAAAAAAATACTTTTCACACAGTCAAGTCAGGGATCAGTAGTTAACAATACTTCCGTCAACTTATTGTTGCTTGCAAACAAAAAATTTACACATTATTTGCAATATGAATTATAACCCACAATCCTAGAATCCTCAATCGTATGGCCCCCTCATGAAGTTGATTCAAGTGGTCCGATTGATAGCAAACAGTAACATTGCGATAAAACGACTGCCGTTTAAGCACTTATTGAGCACACAGCGGCGACATCAAACGGGATTAAAAGGACTATATTTTACTTCGGAATAAAATTATACTGTAAATATGAAGTGAAATAATTCTGGAGTCAGGTCTGCAGTCATTAAAAAAGATTTTTCAAACAGAAAATATTTTAATACTTGGTATAACTTCGAAATTATTTATAGCAAACGGTAACATTGCGCTAAAACGCAGCCGTTTATGCACTTATTGAGTACAGCGGCGACATCAAACAGGATTAAAACCACGATTTTACTTCGGAATTCATTAAACTGTACAAGGAGAAATAATTTTGGCCGCGAAGTTAATAAGTTTTTACTTTCAAAACAGAAAATATTTTAGTAGTAGTAGCTTGCTTCACTTAGATTTTAAAACGTGGTCGATAAAGATTTTCATGACTACTAAAAGTTATTGAGTTAAAAATATATTTAAAAATGAACAAAATTTTATGTTTTTATGTCTTTTGAATGTCAATGTTAGGATGGAGGTAAAGGAAAAAGTAAAAATTAAGTAGGTACAATAGTGGCGAGGGGTCGACATGGCGAAGGTAAGCCGGACTAAAAATGTCTCCAAAAATTATCATAACTGTACCGTGGATTGCTGGGATGGGATTTCTGAAAGGGAAGCCGATAGGAATCGTCATGTACGACCTCTTCGCCACTGTTAAGTACATAAATTACCTTCGTGCATAAAAAAAATACACAAACTTACACATTTGCGTTTTCACCGACTTTACGTACATATTGGAAAAAATCAACACATTGAATTGAGTTGATTTTTTCCAATATTTTTCTATTTAAAATGTATCATAACATAGCATTGAAAAATACAAAAATTCTAAAATCATAAATTTACTTAGGAACTTAATATTATATTAGTAGTAGTCTCTAAATGATATCAAAATGAGACAAATTGCTAAAATTGATCAATAAGTACGAAATAAAACAGTATCAAATTATTGGGACAGAAAGTTTTAAGACTGCTCAGTTAAAATGTTTTTTACATTTTGTTCGGATAAACACATGAGTATTGTTCTCAAATAAAGAGTTTCTTTTCCTTTTTAAAGCCCATTGACCTACAACTGTGTTGGTAGAGTACACTCACTCACATTAACCCGCCAAAATAATGTCCTCAGACGATTTTAAACTCAAAACTTAACACTGTAGAGTTTAATTTTGGTGTTTATCTTGTAGAAGTTTGACAGGGCAATAAAGCAGTAATTTAAATGTTTTCATGAAACAACTAGACGTATTTATGATACTCATATTTGGGTGTTTGAAGTAACCCATTGTTTTAGCTTTACAATAACATATGTTGATCAAGACATAGCCAACAAAGAAAGAACTTATATATATTGTGGAAAACAAAATTTTGTTGAAAGTCCTACGAATATTATAAATGCAAAAATATGTCAGTTTGTTTATTCATTTGTTGCTCTTTCACGAAAAAACTACTGAAGGGATTTGAATGTGGAAAACTTTTATTGCATACTATGTTGTAAGTACATTAAAGTGGTTGATAGATTTGTACAAATAGTAGATATCCGGATTAAAACTTAGGTTACTTTTATCCCGATATTCCCACGGGAACGGGAACCGCAGTGAAACTGCAAGCGGCGGCTAGTACAGTATACTTTTGAAGACAATATTTTTTTGAACATGTTAATCCAGTAAATTAAAAGCAAACATGTATTTTCAACACTAGATTGACAAAGCTACTATCATTATCTGAGCTTCCAATGTTACGATAACATACAACTTCAATAACAATTTGTCGTTAACTACCAGTTACAGATAACGGTGCGCATTCATTAAGGTCTTTATGACAACCTTATGAACCGACTGACCCCTTCAATGTTGCGTAAATAACCCAAATAATACTTCTTTATGAGCTGCCAGCTGCATAAGTTGACACAATAAAGTAAAAGTGAGTCTACTCCCTAAAATGAAGAAATTACACTTTATTATTATATATTTAATTAGCTCTCTGTCTCTATTAAAAATAATAACAAAATCTTATTCTGTGTGACGTCATAGCAGAGCCGAAAAATATCTCCCGATTCTCAAAAAATTGATATTGCACGGAAGTTTCATTAAAATGCTTAGGTGGATAGAGAAACAGTTTATTTGCTATGATACAGCTACACATTTAATAGAACGAATAACGTTTAATAGTTGCAAAAATTAAATTAAAATTCTGCCTACAAACAAATATAGCAATGAAACTTACTATATTTTATGCCTTTCCTTTTTAACAAAGAAAAAAACTACAAAAATACCTGAACGTGAGATAAAGCATTTGTATTACAAGTCTGAAGATAACAACCCAATTTATTCGCTCGTGCAACTTTAGTTATTTTTTACAAGTATGTTATGAAGTGTTTCAAACGTGAACACACATGTTCTTCAGATACCAATTTTGTATATTTTTCATAATTATGTTATAACGGAATATGAAAACATTGGCAACCTGCAAAGTGCTTCAATAAGAGTTAGTATTGTAAAACGAGGTCAGAAATCTTCACATCGATTCGCGGTTGTTTACATTACACCTCGTTGATAGTTTTGTGAATAAAAATAATATGACATGTGATTTCGTAGTCAGTCTGTCGTTAAATTGCTATGGAAAAGTCAACGCAGACATTTTATGATTTTTTTGCATTTTTAAATGCTATTTTTATAGGTACCTAACCACTGAGCTACCGAGACTTCTCTAAGTCTCGGTAGCTCAGTGGTTAGAGCATTGAAGATTTCTCTAAGTCTCGGATTTCCAAAGGTCGTGGGTTCGAGTTCCATCTGAGAATTCACTTGTGGCCGAGTTGTTTTTTCCAATATTTTTCTTTAAATTTTATTTATTTAAAATTTATCATAACGCATACGCATTTTCTGTTATGTTAAGTACTAGCTACCGCTTTGCTTAGTTAGGGCGTGAAGCAAACAAATACACTATTGCATTTATAATATTAGTTAGGATTATAGTAATGAGAAGGATTCATTTAGCTCTACATAACCCGAAAGGGATTTGACTAGTTTATATTATACCTAGTTATTAAGTTTAACCCTCCCCAAAAGGGGGGGTTTGCCATAATCGCACTTGGCAGGCGAGTTGGCGATCGCAGCAGGCCAAGTTTGTAGGAGACGCTGCTGCTCGTCTCCTGCAGGCTGAGTCCCTTAGTCGCCTTTTACGACACCCACGGGACGAGAGGGGGTAGTGCTATTCTAAACCGACACTACACATCTCTAAGTCATAATATATGTATTTGAAAGTTGGTTTCCGATGAAATTAATATGTATAATTGTTAGTAATTTATCTAAGTCATTTCGATATACTCAAAAAGCAGACACCGATCGTGTTTCATGTAAAACGTACTAAATTAAAAAAATAATATGGCTGTCATGATTATTATAATTCGTGTAAAGGAGTGGTCTACCAACACGCCTTAAAATATACCAGTCAAGTGATTTTGACACCGAACTCACGTGTGGCCTGAAGGCTGCAGAATGCACGTTTATCAAAGATCTAGTCTTGAATGTTATTAAACAGACTGATTTGATAAATAGCATCAAGGCTGTAAAGAGTTGATATGCTTTTTCAGTTTTTTTTCACTCTTTTCCGCGTTGATACAAAGCGAAAAACTCTTCTGTTTTATTTAACGCACGAAACTTTTTAACACATACGTAATAAGCCTATTAGAACTATTTAAGGCCAAAAAAATTGTTGATTGCATATAGAGCTATGTACCACGTGGGTCCTTTTTTTACAAATTTTCTTCATCTAAGTAAATGGCTATCTAGTATTTTTTTGATTTTAAATGTATATAAAAAATAATTTTAAATAGAAAAATATTCGAAAAAATCAACACGGCCATAAAAAATTCTCAGATGGGACAGTAATTTTATGCTTGAGAGTTTAAATTAAAACTCATACTTATACGCACTTCCATTTCATGTACAGTCGGGGAATCTCCCGGTTGACCCGTAGAGTTTTAAGGGAACTTTATTTAAAAAAAATAACACAAATACAAAAAACGCTTATATCACAAATAGGTATTGCATTTGAATATTTTTTTTATTTATTTAATAGTACTTTAATTGTTTATTTATAACCCATGAGTCCTACCCTTAAAAGGTCATGATTGGTTTTTTTTATTTTATTTATTATTATTTTTTTATTTCGGTTTCTCGCATTACATCAACTTCGCTTAAGCTGTATATATTATATTGTGTATGTTTATCATTTTATTTTATTGTAGTTCAATAATATACTTCCTTTTTTATCTTAATTTCTTTTTTTTGCGCACAAACTATTTAACACATCTACCAGTCTCAACAAAAAAGGGTTGTCTGGAAGAGATCGCTGCTAAGCGATAAGGCCGCCCCTTTGTACAACTTATCGTATTATTGTTTCCATGTATGCTTCTGTTCTGTGTGTGCAAATAAAGTGTTATCTAATCTAATCTAATCTACTTTCCGAGAAATCGTTACCCTACTGTTCAACCGGGAAGTTTCCCGATTTTACATTTATACGTTATTTTATAATTGATACCACATCTTGCTATAACTTTTCCAACAGAAGAATTTTTCCCAATAAAATAAACCAAAATTTGTACACAAGAACCACATAAAATATTCAAATACCAGTTAAGACTTAAAAAGCTACTATTAAAAGCTATAAAATGATGTAAATAGTAGGTATGAAGGTACCGTAAACTATAAATAAGATATTAACTTAAATATATGCTACGTAGGTACATACCATATTCTTAATGAAGTACACCTCCTGAATAGAAGATTAAAAACAGTTATAAATATTTATAATAAACTGTAATACATAATGTACAGTAAATAAGTGATCTAATACAATAAATTCTGAACCCAATATACCAATACCATATACCAAAACAAAAAAAAAACTATTTTGCATTTTACAATGCTATTTTTACGTGATAAATAATCAACAAGAAAATATACTAGAAAAAAGCAACTAGTATTCCGTCATGGCGACATGAGACTAGTTGATTTTTTCTAGTATATTTTCTTGCTTAATATTTATCAGAAAAAAAATATCATAATCAATGCGAGAAAATGCAGTTTTGTTACGTCAGGTGTGCCGTTTACTGTACTTATTGCATTATAACTCAATTTAGGTATTATAAAAAAGTAGATACTTATGCTTTGGATTTTCCATAAGGAATATCGATTTGCGGTTTTGGGAAGTACCAATATCAAAATTTGAAAAAATGATGAGATTATTTTATGGCGTTAGATTCAATAATTAATGATATATTTTTTTCACATCAGAAATGTATGAAATTCTATACGTACAACTTATTGTATAAAAATATCACATTACTTATCTAAAAATATTTACGCTAGCGCGAACAAACGCTTTTTTTATTGAAGATAAAAGAAGTTAACATGGTAACATTAAAGATTTTTTTTATATAGTAAAGAGTAATAACCTTGTCAGGAAAAATCAATGCTCATTATTTAATAGAGGGAGTGTTAACGTGCAATAAATAACCGTCAGTTAACCGTCATAATTATGCAAATAAAGATGCGATCAAGGTCAATTAGATGACATTTGACCACAAAATTAGAATGCGGCAGAACATTGTAGTGTGCATTAAAAGTTAATATCATTGATTTAAACGCCTGATGTTTCTATTAATTAACAAATTATTACGGAATTAAGAATACAGTCAGTCAGTCAACAATCATATATTTTTTAAACTTTAGTTCTAATAATGTCAATGTCACAAAATTCAAATTCAAATTCAATATCATTTATTCAGTCTAGCTTTTACAAGCACTTATGAACGTCAAAGAAGCTACGCCATCGGTTCACAAACCCTACGGCGGGAGACCTTGTAACGAGAAGAACCGGCAAGAAACTCGTCAAGGGCTATTTTTTTCTCCATGTTTTATTTCGTAGAGAGTCGTCAAATTGAAAAGTGACCTTTACATATCAGTAAGGTCAATTTCCATCACAAAAAGAAAATACTAATTATAATATTACATTTTATGGTTATCCTAACCGTAAACAATTTTCAACTCGCAAGGAAGGACTTACATAATAACTTTTCTCGCACAAGTGAATAGCTACTTATTTCGGAGTCGGATAATGTATTTGATATAGGTATATAGGTATTATTTACTTTAATTGAGTTATGTTGTTACGATGTGTAACACAACTACCTTGGTTTTTCAGGGTCTTAGTCCTGAAACTTGAATATAGTTCGACTCAAAAATTCAGCCATATTTTTTACCGACTTAAAAACGAAGGAGGTTATTAATTCGTCACGTTTATATATTTTATTAAAGCTAGATACTCAAAGTTAGATCAAATGTACAATCTAAGAACTTTCCGTCCGTCAGACAGTAGATATTTTTTGGGAAAAGATTTTTTGAAAAGTAATAAGGTTACTGAAAACGTTTATCTGTAAATAGTTTACTTTTTGAAAGCACGCTCCCTAAAAAATTATGTGATGAAGTCAGACCCAGGGTTTTAACTAGTTGTGCCTTTGTTAAAAATATCTGTTCAACGATAGGCAGGTTAGACAGGGGCTTGGTTCTAAGCCTAAAATATAAGTAGCTAGGGTCAGCGAACGATCAGTATCAATAAAACTATGTGATATTGTTTGATTCATTAGGTAACTAGTTGTGGTTTCGTTAAAAATATCTGCTTATAGGTAGTTGAGGGGCTTGGTCCTGAGCCTAAAATATAGACTATAATCGCAATCAGCCTAATTTTATTAAAACCGCGTCCCTCGGTGCGTGCCGGCAGTGGGCAAACATCAGCCAGCACGCTATTTGCGATCCTAATTACCATTGTTTCCTACTAATTCATTTGTGTTATGTGTTAAGTTTTATTTAGCATTTTTCTTTTTTTTCCGTGAACGTTGAAGCCTTAATCATACCTACATGATGTTAGTTATTATGGAATTGACCTTCTCCCGGAATCCTCAAATAGTGAGGAACTGTCCTATCTCGAAATTGCCGGAACACAACAAAGCTGAAAACATTGTTACTAGTGAGAGACTTAGATAAGTTGGTGGTAGCTAGCCTGGCGAACTAATAACAGGCCCTATCAGCAACCAAACTTTTTGCGTAGGTACCTATATTCTACATTGGACGTTGTTCGTTTTACCTATATAAGAAAGAAATAACTTTTATTCGGTAACAAACAGTTGTACACTAAAAACAATTAGTAACAAAGAATATCATAGTAGCCGAAATGGTCTCCGACCTCAGCTTCTGTCACATATTGTGTCACGCTGGTTTTCAGACGGAACCAGAGAGTAGATAGAGGCATTAGGCAAACAATGAACATTAAGCTCAAATGAAAACTTAAATTATTACTTAACTAATTAATTAAACAAAATTTAATTAAAACATATTTAATTAAATTTATTTTTATAAGAGTTTTAGTAGTGTGTAATGAAGAACACTTAAGTATTGTGTTGGTTGGAAGCGAAGCGTAAAGAGCTTTGTTTTCGCTATACTTAATTTCTCTGCTACTACCCATTCAAAAATCTTTTAGCTGACTAGAAGAATGGGAACTAAACCCTCATCAGCTGTGTCAGAAGTAACGATGTTTTTTATCTATATTTATAAGTACGAGTAGTTTTTATATGATGCTATTTAAGTTATGTGAATGCATTGCTGCGCAGTACCTAAGTAAAATTTGAGAGAGCTTTTACTTATATAATAAAGACAATACACCTTGTTTATTTAAATTAAAAAAAATATAATTTAAAAAAACTTAACCGACTCCACACAATGGTCAGAACTACCAAGGGTAGGTGAAACCGATATGTAGTCAACAGAACAAGTAATTAGCGGTGTGCCCATCTGCGTCCGGTACCCTGGTGGCTGCCTGGACCAGCTGGGTGAAGTCTAGCGTCAAATCTAGACTACGCGTTTCACGACCAGCGTGGTCGGCTTTCATAAATCGAAACTGCCAGTCCTCGTGGTGTGCGTTGAAATCACCCAGCACCACTAGTTGAGCGGACGGGTACCGCTATAGGGCAACGTCGGCCTTCTCAATAAGCGTGTTGGTGAGCCTGGTAGTCTCCGCGTCACCGCTGTGCGGACGGACACAAGCGTAAATAATTTGCTCTAAGCCAGTGTCCACCAAAACCCAGATGATAGAAAGCGTGGGGTCTTCAAGATCACGGAGAAGCAGATAACAGAGGTCATCGCGTGCATACATGTATGCACGAGTAAAACCCTAAAACAAAACCCTTAAGCCCTAAAACAATGTTCCAAGACGTAACCCGGGTAGGCAAAGTATGCTACGTCGGACGGACATTTTATCTGCGTCTCCGTGAGAAAGAACAGGTGCGGCTTTTTGGTCTCGAGATGGTGATGGATGGGGTCGAGATTAGAGTGCATGTGCTCTTATATTTGAGACGTACACTAAGAAAGAGTGGACGTGCAACCGCTGTTTAACCGTTTTCCTGTTCTTTTTAGTCATTATAAGTGAGGGACAGTAACGAAGGACTCACTCACCACTCACCAGTGGCACTCTCACAGTAAATACGAATCTAACGACACCTCTCAGGCTAAAATCCATCGAGCCGTTCAGGCCGCAGAGCGTGCCAAACAATAATACATACATCTGTGCATACAACATACTCTCGAAAAACATAACCCTCCTTCTGTGGCAGTCGGGTAAAAAACTATCTTTCAATGATAACACAATTTACTCAGTTAGTAATCACACGGAAAAATAATGGAAAATTTCACAATTCCTCTGCCAAAGCAAACCATTTTTAATATTAAAACGTTCTATCCTCAAAATGACCTTGATTTTGAATGACCATTACATTGTATTCGTCTGAACGCATGTCGTGCTCTTCCCATAAATTATTTCCTTAATAATTCAAAATAGAGTCAAATGCCCGTGAATAATGTTATGTCTACAGTTGTAACAATTTTGACCCAATTGTTGGAGTTCTGTCACAGTCCCAACTCGAACGAAACGCTTCTAGGAACAAAACGCAACGCAAACGTACGCCAAAGATTTTATAGCGCCAAATTACACGTTCCGAAACGTTAACCCCAGTTCATGTTATGTAATGGTAGAGATGTGATTACACTGATTACAGATTAAAATTGCAATTTGAATAACAATGAACGTTGAATTCGGACAGAGTTTTTGTTATGGATAATGCGTTAATTTGATGTTTTTGCCATTTTTTTTGTACTTTTCTTTAGTTTTCATAATAACATTGTTTAACAGTTTTGTTTTGCCGAGTAAAATGTTAGAGAGCGTATTTTCTTTAAATCATTACTTTTATGTATCTGTAGGAACGTAAAAAAAATTTAATATGTAAGTACCTACCGATGTAAAAAAAAACAAAAACGTACTGAAACAAGTGGGATGGCGTTTCACCATAAATACGTTTACTTACTTTACTAAGTATTAAAATAGATTGCATGTGATGTTTGGTCTTAAGATTATAGTGTCAAGCAAAACGCTGAAGCAAAACAGTTTGATACTTGGCGTCCTGTCTTTTGATAAAACGATTAAAGGATTTACTAACGTAGACGTGTCCTTCTAAATTTGTGTACCTATATACTATGGTATTAATATTAATTTATACTTACCGGAAATTTTGCATACAATTGGAAGAAATTACATTCAGTGAAACACAGTAAAGTGTGTTTTTTTTCACTGTAAGTGACATTACAGTGAAAAAAAAATTACAACCATGTAAATATTCGGTTCAATTAGAACTTTTTAACCGCTTCTGTGGTCTAGTGGTAACAACCACCGGTATCAGACCCAGGGGTCCCGGGTTCGATTCCCAGCGGGGGTACATATTGTTTTCGGTTTGGTTGGTGATAGGACTTGTTGTAAGTCCCTCTGGCTAGCTACCACCATCTTATCTAAGCCTGACGTCAGAAGAACAATTTTTTCAGCATTGTTGTGTTCCGGCAGTTAAAGATGAGATAGCCAGTTCCTCACTGATGAGGATTCCGGGAGAGGCTCGCTTCCATCTTCGGCCTTAAGGTCTCCCTGTTGTTAGTAAAAAAAAAAACTTTATAACTCTCAAAATCCTGCAATTTTAAGATAGCAAGAGCATATAAATATAAAAAATAGTAATTAGTCTTCTTTCAGTACTGAAAGCCGTAAGTAGCTATGACACGAAACTGTTGCATATAAAATATTTCAGAATATTACTAATAAAAGCCGATAGAGCGGATGGGAAGCTAGTGTCATAATAAAACAAAAATAACGGACCTTGAGCCATTATTTAATTTTAATGCGCATGTCGCAGTCAAGTTAGAAATCAACATTTGAGCCGAAATAACATGCTACCAACTATACAAACAAACAAAACGAGACCTCGCCTGTGTTCGCTTATGTATTTTTAGTTAGCATAACCGTATTAAGTAGCTAGATTTTAGCACTAAAAACTTGATAAAAAAAACTTTGAATAAGTACCTATAAGTTTCCGCATAATTATACACTTCTCAATGTCTTAAGTTTTTGCTGTGCAAATATGGAAGAAGGCAATAAATTTTCGTTTGTTACAGAGTTTTGTTTTTTGATTCAGTTGCTTTAGCGTTTTTATATTTTCCGTTAAATTACAAATCGTTATTATGCATACCTCTGCATCGATCGTATGGGCGGAAGTCTGTTTAATATGAAACCTACTATAAAATTATATTTACACTACATATTGCCATTTGCCAAAAGTAAATCCAATTTATAAAATACGTAAAAGACCTAATACCACAGTTTCATTAGTTTTTGGAAATTCTTTTACAAGTAGAAAGATACATTATTTCTGAGTGGCATACTCGTAGGTAGGCTATATTGGATTGTGATTAATCATATTTTTTTTATATTAGGCACATCTAGTTGGTTATATAATATAATATAGATTGAAAGTGCAGTTACATTGCTGCTTTAGTAAGATAGTTGTCACATTGATTTTAACTAAAGCAGCAATGTTACTGCACTTTCAATCAAACGTTAATTGAAAAAAGTTATATAATCAGGGGGCAGGTCAGCTAGTTGAATAAAATAATGCAAGGGAAAATAGCAAAAATGTACTGGTTTTATATTCTGCCTGCTACATTTCGGCGTGAATCTATGAACGTTTGTTGTAACACCCACATCACACATGGCGTATGTTGAAGTCGGAAGAAAAAATATGTGGGAATAAATAAGCAGTCCATTTCCAAGCTACCAAATTATCATTATTTTTGGTAATCCCTTTTTATTCCCAGCGATAAAATTGGACTTCGATGATTTCATGATAGTTGTGGAGCAAGATAAACTAACCGTAATAAATACATAAGTACCATGTAGTACGTCATAGTAGGTAAGTTATCATAACTGTGATTTTGGGTGGATAAACTACGGTATGGCATTTTTATTTGTTTATATTGTAAAAACAAAGTTATCTGAAATGGATAGCTGTTGCACTGTTAAGATTTTGCAAACACAAATTCAGCTGTTAAACTGACGATAATTTTCATAGATTACATCAAATATCATTAGATCATATCAATCAAATATTACATGACAATATTCCGCCATTGTTCATTTGTTTGAAAAAAATAACAAATCAAACTAAATTAATCGCTAAGTAGCGGGTACAAAACGTTCCTTTGACCTAAAATATAAATATTGGAAAATAATGATAAAAATTTAAAAAACCTGTTTTTTTAATGAACCGTGTGAAATGGCTTGGTGCCAGCATTATCAGCCAATATTGGATCGTGAAAATCACCAACTATATCCTCTAATAATATCAATAAGCACGTTTGTTTGTGCATTAAAATGTTATTTATCTTCTCACCAATGTCATTTCACACTGAGGCTCATGCACAGTTTATCTCTGTTAAAACGTTAATACAGTTTACTATCCAAAACTAAATAATTCTTTCTCTGTGATATTTAACAGTAAATGAATGTTTATTTTTATTTCACTTGGCGAAGTTTTCAAAACTTTTTGAAATAGATCAATTCTAATACCAGTTTTAATGCATAGGAGTTGTGTTATTTTTTAAATAATATCTTGCAAATGATTATATAACCTCTATAGTATAAACATATATTTTTATGGCGCAAATGAACTTAATAAAACACAAGATTAACAGTTCTTCAAAACGAATGAAAATATGTTTTTTTGTAAAAAGAGCATTATAAATCAAAACTTCGAACAGTATCATTATATTACAAATGTTGCGATATAAATCAATTATGTAATGTATGAATGTAAAATAAAAAATGTGGCAACGGAAAAGAGTCGTAAATAATAGTCAAATGGCATTTTTCACACTGGCAAACTAGAGCAAATACTAGAAGTTACACCTTCACAAAAGCACTGGTAATTTAAAGTTTTTCCGGTGGTTAGAATAGTTTTTTGATTGCTAAATCCTAGTTCCTACTAATATTATAAATGTGAAAATATGTCAGTTTGTTTGTTTGATTGTTCCTCTTTCACGTAAAAACTAATGAACGGATTTGGATGCATTTTGGTATATAGGGACTTCAAGTAGTGAACTTACACATAGGTTACTTTTTATCCTGATATTCCCACGGGAACGGGAACCACGCGGATGAAACCGCGAGCGGCCGCCAGTCTACAATAATTAAGTTTTTGGTGTACCTATACCCGTAAAAACAAAAATTACACACCGAAAACGTGGCACAACTGTAACAAAACTTTTTTAACGTCTTAGTGCTAAGTAATAATTAATGACTTGAATTTTCCTTTGAAAAAAAAAACTGTAACTTTTTTACGTATGTGACTTTTTCGATTGCATGAGAAATGGGTCCACAAGTCACAGACACATACAATAGAAATGAGTAGACACAGTATTTTTGAGGAACTAACTAACTACACTATATGACAGCACAACAACTTCCGTTTGTCAAGTTGGTATTTCTACTGTCAAACCTTTAGCGTCTTCATATTAAATTATTATTTGGAGTTTCACCCGAGTTCTTTTCGTGGTGAGGCTTGACATTGGCAAAATTCGCGTATTTAACGCGAGCACGCCATTAATTAAGACAGAAGAGAAGAAGAAATAATTATTTTCGAAATGAAGAAGTGGAAATTGTGACAAACTCCAAGACTATTAATAATTATATTAAGTCGTGGCGGTGCTCGTGATATAATATAAAAGTTTTTGCGTTGCTTGGCAGAAATTCATGGCGGAAAGTTGCTTAGCAATCTCGACGATGTTTACAACGAATAGCGGATTTTACAAGTAAGTAAGTGGCATGACACGTATTCACGAAGTATTACGAATCATGGAAGTTTTTTCTTACCTTTTAAACCCTGGAGGTTTTAAAGAAGTAATCAAAAACACGTAATTTTATAGCACGACTGAAGTTTTTTGAGCATTTTTAAATTAATACGTATTAATTAAATATTTATTGTTTGATTATGATCATAATAAACAGATCACATTCCATTACATTCTTATCGCATAGTGTATATAATATTGTGTGAGAGTATAATAAAAATTCCATTGTTATTATAGGTTGGTGAAGTCTTGGTGATGAACTTTATGATGAATAATTAATTGATCAAAATGAAGCAAGAATTAACTTAGGTGCTAGAACATCTAAACAACAGTCGCAAAAATACATGGAAGGTGTGAAGTACCAACCTAAGTATTTGGATTTTGAATCCTTGGATAATATGTTTAAATAAAGTTTGTAACTTTCTACAAAAGTGTTTTATTTTATATATTTGTGACACTTAGATCTGCTAGCAAAAGGGATAACTATTTCTGTTATTATAATAATATCTGTCTTTAAATATCTAGCATCTATTATGTTAAAAATCGGTTGCAGACAAGTAGATTTTCGATTAAAATTTAAAATAATAATTTTGTAGGATTTTATACCTGTTTACCTATTTTCTAGTATTTCAGAGGTTACTATTTGTTCTAATGCATAAACCGATAAAAAAATAGAAAGCTGCATAAAATAGAGTTTAGCGCGGCAACCGGTTACCGCTCAGTGGTAAATGGATAGGTTAGTAGGCTCTAATGATTTAGTGGTCTTTCAAAAATAAAAAAATAATTAATAAAATATGTCAAGTATCAAACTTGTTCAGTGTTGCAGTCTAGTACAAGACTAGTGGCGCAAATCCGAAAAAAATCAAATCCAATGCAAAAAGTTTTTAATCAATCTAAAGACCTTTTAACCACACAGTTACAAAGATCAACATGATAGCAGTCAGGTGTGACGTGTATCTGGGTGGTCTTACGTCTGGCTGGTGGCCAAAGATCGCGAGGTGTGAACGTAGGCCGGGGCAAAATATGATGCTCTTCTATGAAACAATTAATCACGTAACTTTGAGCTATGGGCTCGTCACACGCGACACGTAAACTGTTACGTAGTAGAGCCACAAATTTAGTTTCGTGTTGTCCAGAGCAATGATCAATTAGCATTAGCTAAGGGAATTTCGTAATTTAGGACAAAGATAAATGCAGAAAATATGTCACAATTATTTTTTTGTCACACTGCTTCTAAGTATACCTACCTAATGTTTATTTTTTTTCTATTTAGCGAAGAGAATTTCGTAATTTAGGTGAATAAGATAAGTGCAGAAATATGTAATAGAATTTTTTGTCACAATACTTCTAGCTTGATGGTTAATTTATTATTATTCTTTCACACACAAACAAATCATGTTTATGTTATTATTAAGTACCTAGCTCAAAAACTTTAAATGCTATCATTCACATTGTCAATAAAAATCTTATATTGTCGCGCCTGATCAAGAATAATCAAATCATGTTTTCCAAATACTAGTTATTACTAAATCGTCCTTGCAACGAACTTGCAATTTATTTTGGAAACGGATGACTGTGTTTGTGCAAGCGATTTAATAAAAATAATGCTATTTTGTATGTACTTAAATATCATCATTATTTGATATTGTTTAGTTTTCACCGTATTTCAACGGATTCGCCTACATGATTTCCATTCCAAACGTATCCTTTGTTTTAATCCATAACTAAATATGTGTGCCAACTTTCAACCAAACCTGTTCTGCCGTTTTTACGTGATCGAGTAACATCCACATAATAATATAATGTTATATGATATAATGTTATTTGACGACCTGTTTGGCGCAGGGGTACTAACCCCACCTTCTGCGCCAGAGGTCCCGGGTTCGATCCCCGGACAAGACAAATATTTGTGTGCATGAACATGTCTATTTGTCTTGGTCTGGGTGTTTAATATGTATATTATGTATGTATTTACAAAAAAAAGTATATAAGTATGTTTATCCGTTATCTAGTATCCATAACACAAGTTCTTCATGATACTTAACGTGGGCTAGATAATTGGTGTGATTGTATGGAAATATTTATTATTATTTATATACCAACATTATATTATTATGTGTTCTATAGTATTAAACAATTGGTGGTATTGCTTACGAAAACATTTTCATGAATATAAAGTTTTAAATCGAAATTAATTTTGTTCCCTGAATCAGTTCGAAATTTCATGGATAACCTCAAAAAGTTTCCTAGCAGTTATACGAGTAAGTATGTATAAAGGGGCCGCTCGCGGTTTTGCCCGCGTGGTTCCAGTTCCCGTGGGAATACAGGATAAAAAGTATCCTATGTTCATAACCAGGCTATGTACTATCTGTGTACCAAATTTTATCCAAATCCGTTCAGTAGTTTCGGAGCAATGCAAATGCTCTTTAGAATATTTGTAAAAATAAACGTAACGTAACGTACGTACCTCGTAGAGATAGGTTTAGTACAGCAAATAATAAAACTTTCGGTCCCAAAAATAATGCATAAAAAACTGTAAACAATGAATACAAATAAAATCGCAATAGAACAGCACAGACCGACCCAGATCGCCTGGCGGACAGCCAAGTTGTCTCACGGGACTAGGGTTACCATACCTCCGGATTTTTCCAGGACTATCGTGCTCAAAAAACCGAAACCAAAGTAAAAAATA
This sequence comes from Chrysoteuchia culmella, assembly GCA_910589605.1. NCBI lineage: Eukaryota > Metazoa > Arthropoda > Insecta > Lepidoptera > Crambidae > Chrysoteuchia > Chrysoteuchia culmella. The sequence continues at coordinate 5,480,893 of OU342657.1, forward strand.
AGTCCTAAGAAACAACAGTCGTTGAAATTTTGTATTCATAATTTATTATTTCGATTCCTAAACGTATATAAAACTTATAAATCTTTTGTGTTTAATACTTGACACTATTCTTGACTTAAGCTAACGGTTAACCTAAGCCTCTGCTTACGAATCGTATGTTATAATCTATGTATAAGAAAAAAATAGAACTAATTTTAGATTTGTGGGTAAAGGCCTAGATGGGAAAATATTTGAACTTTAAAACATTGGTTTACGAGAACCGGGGTGCTGCACTGACTTGCTTTTTAGTTGACATATTTTTTTCATTTAACCAAAAGAAAAATATATTTGTAAGAATTTTTTTCAGGCGATTTGCGAATATACTACTATTCAGCAATAAGTTAACTAAGGCCATTTTATACGTTAAGCCTTATGTCCGGAATTATGAAGTTGTATATGGTCACCGTACACAGGATGCGGGAAACATCACTCATAGTACTATTAACGCTACCAGTTAGGTTGATTTGTATAATTAGTATTCTTGATTGGATTAAAATTTGGGAGGTGTTAAAGATAACTTAGTTTGATAATAACGACAGTTTTTTTATTGGCTTAGTTAAATGTTTATTACTCATCATTATTATCATCAGACTTTTGCAACATTTAGGCCTCCTGCGCGCATGTTTTATCATAATTGCAAGCCGGTTGAAGCAATCTCAATTTATTTTCATTATTAGAAATGAATATCGTTGGACACATAGCTTGGTCGAAAAGTAGAGAGAGAAATCCAGAAATGTATTTAATAGACAGCTACAATAAGACCTTAATTTTTTTTTTTTTTTTTTTTTATTAATTCAGGACAACTAACAACTGAACAAAGAGACTACATACACAATGTTAATCGATTATTTTAGGTATTTGTACAGTCAACACCGTTATCCACAAATATTTGTTTGAAGTTTTCAACTTAAATAACATTTAATTTTTATTAATTAACTAATTACTTATTTCTAAGCTACAAAACATGATTTGCATAAGACTATGTATTATTAAGTCCACTTATTAAATTAATTTACTTAGTTATTAAGGATTACCAGAATATTATTTTTGAAGACATTAGGGGACGTGTCATGCATGATATCTAGTTCACAACAAAATAGTTCGTTGTATGCATGCATCAGACGCCTCAATGGAGCTCGCTTGCCTGCATTAGTTTTAGTAGTTCGCGGGGAGAAGAAATTGTACGTTTTGGCATTAGCCATACGGGGAAGTCTATTGGGTACTTTAAAATATATCTGGTTAAGTAAATCTCAACAATCGTATTTATTATGACAAATATTGTATAAAATAGTCTGATCAGCAAGTAGTCTTCTTTTTTTAAGAGACAAAAGAGAATATTTTTGTAAAGAATCTTCGTAAGATCGTTTCCCTCGAAAACATCTGAAATTTAGTAAACGAAGAAATTTTCGTTGAACCAGTTCAATTCGATCACTATACTTAGTGTAATAGGGATTCCAAATCACAGAATAGTATTCCAGCTGAGATCTTTTAAGAGACTTATATAGCAACAGGTAAGATTCATATTTTTTAAATGGTTTGCAAGTTCTTGCCACAAAACCGTACATTTGAAATGCCTTATTAGTAATTTGTTCAATGTGAGTGTCGAAATGCAACTTCGAGTCAATCAGTAAGCCTAAATCTCTGACTAATGAAACGCGCTCAAGTATGGAGCCGCATAGATTATAATCATGAGTGATAGGATGGTTTTTTTTAGTGAAGGTAATCACGTAACATTTACTGATATTAAATTATGGGTTATTTTAAGTGGCGAAGGGTCCATACAAACCGATTGCCATCGGCTTCCTTTTTAAAAATCCCACCCCACTGATCCACCAAACAATTATGAGAATTTTCGAAGAAATTTTTAGTTCGGCTTATCTTCGCCATATTTCGCCTCTAAGCGAGTAGTCTCAAGATCCACCAATATTTTAGAGGACTGTCTTCTTATAGCTAAGCTCTTTAAGTCAGGACTTTCTTATGACTCTTCCTTAGTTTCTTAGCAGACTAATAAATAATAAATAAAATAAATATCCGCATACAATCACACCAATTATCTAGTCCCACGTTAAGTTTCATGAAGAACTTGTGTTATGGATACTAGATAACGGATAAACATACTTATATACTTTTTTTTGTAAATACATACTTAATATACATACTAAACACCAAGACCAAGACAAATAGACATGTTCATGCACACAAATATTTGTCTTGTCCGGGGATCGAACCCGGGACCTCTGGCGCAGAAGGCGGGGTTAGTACCCCTGCGCCAAATAGGTCGTCAAAACTCGGGAAAAGAGGGTGTTTATTTATAATTTTATTTCACGACGGTGAGACTCTTAGCCTTCATCATACCTGATGTTGATAAGGCTGTAGTTGGAAGAGAGCCTCTCCCGGAATCCTCAACCACTGAGGAACTGGCTATTTTATCTCTAACTGCCGAAACATAACAATGCTGAAAACATTGTGTGTGTAGGTTAAATGAATTTTAATGTTTGGAAATAAGTATTTATTTATAGACGAGTCAATGAAAATACCGTATCTAAAATAAAAATAATTTGTTAATGTAATGCATCATATAACTAAAAAGAACTAATTTTGTACATAAACTAGATTCCACGTGCCGATGTCAAGTTAATTCACAGTTAGCGTGATTTGCTTTTGTTTTTTTATATATTTTTTTACTATCCATTAACGCCAAATGACTTTCCGTTCCCTTTGAAAAGACGCGGGCGCAATGCCAGCTAAAACTACAATATTGTTTAAATATTTGTGTTATTCAAATATTGTTTGCATGAATAGTAATTAATGACACTGGAAATTTGTTAAAGATAAAGATTGTCTTGGTTTACATCAGTTTTCTAGACATTAGGTTTTTTACGAAAGGCGTATACTGAAAACCATAATATACCTATGTAGGTATTATATATAACTTCTATGTCTTTACGGCAGATCTAATGGCGCCCTAATCCCCTCGTAAAAGATCGATGTTGCGCAATTTATCTGTTAACTATGGTGTGCTGTCGATCGTACAAAGATTTCTAAAGCACTATACTTCTCTGTAATTATTGAATATTTTCACTACACTCATCTATAGCAATATTGCAATATGACGAAAGGAATATCATAGCTCGTTAATACAATAACTCGTTACTATAACACCATTACAAATATGTATATAACATTTACAATAGAGTTCTTAATAAATTTTCGCGTTATAATGCGGGCGGTCTTATCGCTTCAAGCAATCTCTTCCAGACAACCCACAGTATGGAGATATTGTCAGAAAACAAGCGGGGCGGTCTTATTACTTTAAGCGATCTGTTCCAGACAACCTACAGTATGAAGAGGCACGGAAAGAATTATAAATATTAGTTACCTACCTAAAATGATAATCGTAAGTTATAGTTCCATTGAAAGGAAATCCCTTATTTATTATAGCTTTTAAAAAACATTAGTTTACAATTCATAGTCAAAGCTTTTACATTCCTTTAAAATACCGTGCGTAATTGTAGTGCTGTTTTACACAGTTCTTGTTGATACAGTTTATATAAACACGACTATTGAAACACAATTGAAAGACGATTACGACAAAAAATTTAGCATAATTGACCCCCAGGCTGCGTGTGCGCATATAAAAAAAGAATTCGAGTGGACATCAGGGGGAATGCCCTGTGCACTCATTTGAACGTGTCATGTGTTTTTATCATCAGCAAATAACATACATTTGATGACAACGCGTTATTGCAGCTGGATCTGTTTCTATGCACTCGCATAAAGTACTTGGATATATAATAACAAAGGATTTCACAAGATAAACGTTCAAATTAATTATTTTTCAGGATATTTACATGTAAATGTGTGCAACTAGAACTAAGAATACTAGATAAAATGTGTAAAAGGCATTGAAAAACGTAAAAAAAAACAAAGTTTTAACAAATCTGAAATAAAATAAAACAACTTTTGCGGATTTTAGGCACACTGTATTTTACGAGTTATTTCACTGTTCATTGAAATGAACAGTGCGCGCCAAAACTTAAGATGTAAGTACCTACGTAAATCTGAAATGCTTACAAAAGTTTTCTACATATGAGGAAAAGACTATACCTACCTAAGTATTTTACTTTTACGAGTATTCAATTCAGTTACATAGTACATTACTGTTTTCAAACGTTTTACATTTTAAATAAATAAATATTTCTTACACTCACACCAATTAACCTAGCCCCAAAGTAAACACTGCAAGGCTTGTATTATGGGATACTAGATTAACGGATATAGATACATATAATTATACATATATAAGTATTTATGTGTAGAAATATATATAAACGTCCATGACTCAGGTACAAATGGAATCATACAAACATCATTCATCATACAAACATTTGCCCCTACCGGGATTCGAACCTGGGACCCCAGAGAAGGCGACACCTTGAAACCGGTGTACGAACCACTCGACCATGCAGGTCGTCATATAAAGTTAATGTAGTATAAAAAATCTAAAACATAGGCTTTTATGTCCAACTTTATAAATTCCAAATTAGTGCCGACTATGATATTATTGTGCTGTATACATTATTACCTATTTGCAATACTTACTTTAATACTGGCATTAAAAACATTCTAAACGCACCAAAAGAATTACACAACTAAAAAAATAACACACTAAAATCAAATTATAAACAAATTACATATAACAACCATAAAAATCTGAAAATACAAGAAGCAAACAGCAATTATCGAGTTTAACCATCAAATAGCTATTAGCGTTTGCACGACCGACTTGCAAATTTGAATCGATAATGCCTCCCAGGGTCGCTGCGATAGCATCTTAAAAGCTCGCACTCGAAAGAGCTTAGAGATTATATGTTTATTTTATTACTTTAACATAATCTAGTTTATATGGGATTTGCATAATAGTTTCCTAATAAGTAAAAATAGAACAGAATAGTAGTAGCAATCTGTTTGGGCATGTAAAGGATGAGTCATAGTGCTGGGATCCGAGCTGAGCCCAAGCCGAGCCGTAGCCGATTTATTTTGTAGGGACAACTCGGCCAACACTCGATTGCACCGTGGAGCAACCGAGTGGTGGCCGAGCAAAATGCAACAGCGAAACCTCGGCTCGGCGTCTTTGACGTGAACGCGCTGGGAGCATTCCTGGTGGAGCTGGGATGGCTAGAGTGATCCGGCCTGACACCCTCCGGACGCAAAATAGGCGCAAAAAGTCGTCGAGTTGCGGAAACCGCCCGTATTGAATGAAGAAGAAGAAGAACCTCGGCTCGGGCTCGATTCGGACCCGCACTCCTACCGCCTAACCGTATCGCTATTAATTTTTCAAACCCCCTACAAGAGCTCTCGCTAACGCTTTCACTTTCATACTAAACATACAATAGTAAATCCAATATGGGAATTGAACAAAAACCCTATCGATTGAAGGGTTTTACGAGAGTATACATTTTTCAAAGCTATTGCGATAGCGATAGCAATACAGTTAGGCGGTAGGAGTGACGGCCACCACAGTGTAGCGTGAATATTTTACTCGCTGCGATAAATAAGGGTACATAGTGACAAAGGTATACCACAGTCTATGTAACTCCTCGCTTTGCTTACAAGATCCTACAAAATGATTTACCACTTTTATGCATTATTTCCAAAGTTATCAAAATATAAGTGTTCCTAAGGCAGCAATTTCTCATTAATGACTGCACGAGAAGCAAACATTAGAAGTGCTAGTGAGTCCTTTCAATTGGATATAATATAATAAGTTCAGTTTCTGAATTGAGAATTTAAATTTGCCAACGTCTCAAACTCAAGCCTCGCCTCTTTCCGTGGAAATATCTTGAATAGTGTAAACACCAAGAATCAGCGTCTAGCCTGTTCCGCGACTTCGGTTGCACGGACCTCTTGCCGTGGAAATATCTTGAATAGTGTAAACACCAAGAATCGGCGTCTAGCCTGTATCCGCGACTTCGGTTGCACGGACCTCTTCCCGTGGAAATATCTTGAACAGTGTAAACACCAAGAATCGGCGTCTAGCCTGTTTACGCGACTTAGGTTGCACGGACCTCTTCCCGTAGAAAATATCTTGAATAGTGTAAACGCCAAGAATCGGCGTATCAAATGATAAAATATTTTTTCCTAAAGTCTAATCGTAATCGCAGAGATTGACGCTCTTTAAACAAAAACTATATTCTGGACATTATTATTATTATGTCGTCGTCGTCTCAGCCACATAACACTCACTGCTGGGTATAGGCCTCCCCCAAAAGGGGGGGGGGGGAGGGTTTGCCATAATCGCCACTCTTGGCAGGCGGGTTGGCGATCGCAGTATGGCCAAGATTGAAGGAGACGCTGCTGCCCGTCTCCTGAAGGCTGAGTCTCTTAGTCGCCTTTTACGACACCCACGGGATGAGAGGGAGTAATGGTATTCTAAGCCGACACCACACAACATTATTATGTACTAATTAGAAAAGATAAATAATATCCTCGTTATACCAAATATTGTACTGTCTTTTAACCGAAATTAGACTGTCGAAAGATTGCATGTAGCAAGTGTCTACTGCCGTTGTTTAGCAACTCAAAATATTCATAGAGCTGTTTGTTTTGGTTTTGTTCTATTATCTATTGGCTCCCTTTGTTATAAACGTTTGTCTCATTGAGAACTGAAAACATTGGACTGTTATTTTCGTCGCGCCATCTGTAAGGGATTGTGGCTTGTTTGTTGATGTTATATGGAATACCTTGCTGTTGTATGGAATGTTTCAGAATGATTCAGAAAAGCTTTGAAAACTAAGCTGTTTCATTTAATTTTGGACTTTTTATTTAGACACGTCCTCGAGTATTATTTATTTAGCATAATAAGGTATCGTCATTCACTGAATTCATCCAATGACTTTCCGAAAACTTTTTCCAGGTATCCACGGATATTGAGACCCAGATTATGAGAGCCACCAGTATTTTTTTTAATGTTAGTTGGATTATTGGTTGGTCTTTCCGTACCAATGGTCAGGCGAATTCCCATGAAAATCTTTTTTTCGTATTTCTACTGATCCTAAGACTGTACCAAAATAAAAGTGTTTATACCTAAATGCTGGTGTTCTATTGATTCGGTTTCATTTACTGGACTATTACCTACCTTCCTATAACGATATTGTCTCACTACAAGAATTTTAGAATAAAAAAATAAGAACTAAGACAAAAAAATATGTTCAACCTGTTGTTATTAAAAAAACTAAACAAATCTCATCATTAACATTAAGCATGGTACAATCGTGGAACATCCGGTTAGTTAGTAGAGTTTTTTTTAGGGGGGTTTATTTTAAAAAGTAAAGTAAGTAAAAGTAAGTAAGTCCTTCAACCCGTACTAGACACACGAAGCTCTTCAACTGCAAATTCGTACGCAGTAATTACGCTCAGAATTCTATTATATATCGTCTCCAAAAAACATATAATAATAGGTTTGATTCGACAGATATATTCTGCTCATCATTGAGCATTTTTAAAAAAAACATTGGCAACATACTCTCCACTTGAAGTAGGTATTTATCTATATATATATATATATATATATATATATATATATATATATATGTTTGTACTTATTTTATATATGTATGTATGTATTTATTTATGTATGTATGTTAACCTTAGCCTATTAACATAAATTCTTAAAAATTTCTACACTCTTTACATGTGTGCGTCTCCTCTTACCTATAATTTTATTTAGTTAACAAATGTAAAATCCGTTATTTGCTGTATGTGTAGTATTTAAGTTTTAATTTAGAGCTGTGGATTTTGAAATAAATAAATAAATAAATATAATAGAAAATGTTTATATCACACTTAATCGAACACTAAAAGGAGTTTCATTTGAATAATAGGTGTATTATTTTTAAATTTTTTAAATCTTAGAAAATATATTCCAAAAAATCTCTACTAGTCAACCGGGAAGTTCCCCGATTGTACCAAAGACGATTACCCCTCTGTTAGTAGCTTTATCATTCTGATTTATTAATATGTTTTCTTCAATGAGCTTGCTGTTGCATTGCATCACATGCCATAACTTCAGAACTGGAAGCCTGTTGACATTAATTTTATTATTACTCTTCTGATGATATTCGAGATGGAACTATTTCTTTAATGGTCGACGTATATTTGAATTTGACGAAGTCTTTTTTTATGTCTGTATAAGCTTTGATCTATACGTTTTGTTGTTAATTATAATGTTATCGTGTTTCATTGGCATGATTTTATTTCGGTGTGTTATGTTTTGAAATATTGTAGCAACGTCGTTGTTATAACTTTTAAAATTTGCAAATTACAATGCTATTTTTGTGTGATAAAAATTAAACAAGAAAATATACTTACTAGAAAAAAAACGACGTTGTCAATTTATTAACAAAAAAAATCTGAGTACCTACAGCAGTGTTGAGAATACATAAATATATATTTTTTTTGTTTTACAGGTAATATCTTCAGTTTAAGTCAACCCTTTAAAAAGGAACATAAAAAGGTAAGTGTGGGTATAATGTAATACCATAGTTTTTTTATATACCTTCATATTATTGTCATCTGCAACTGCAATACAATTTGTCACAAGCTCCTGATTCTTACGTCTTAAAGTAAAAAGTCGATTGCACAATTTTGACAGTTTTGTAGAGCCTTACTTGCTGACAGTAGGTACCTAATAAATCGTATGCATCAAAATTAAGGAGTCCATAAGAACGTGACATAATTGAGAGTCAAGCCGCTTGCAGCAAAATTTCACACCAGAATTTTCAATTAAGGGGAAAAGCTAGGTGCAAAATAAAATAGTATCTAATCAGTATTCATAACGGATACTAAGTGAAATGCAACTGCCATTTATAATTGGCCAATAGGAGCGATTGCCAGCCGAGGCCACGCCCACACTAGATGCGCAAACGCAGACCGCGGAATACCTATCAAATGTAACCTTAGAACTAGGCTGACTTATCGTAGCTCAAACGCCTATTAATATATTATAATATGAATGATTAATTGTCATTATATCATCTATTAGTCATACCTATTTATTTACTTTAAATAAGGTCAAATTATTTATAATAACGCAGATCGTGTTATCTTTATATTTGGTTTATAATAGATAAGTATTGATAAACCTTACTCAATCTTACTTATATACTAAAATTGTATACCTAATTATTCAACTGGTTATAGAAAAGAAATATGCCGATGCATTATGCCTGCACCATATCAAACGTTATTGCAAAAACAGAATATTGCAACAATCTGTCTGATATCTTACAAATACTAAAGAAAAATAGTATTGTTTTGTGTTTTTACAAGAAGTTAAGATTAAATGGCAATGTCAAACAACAGTGCTATTATATATTGTTTGTATAGGTATTTCGATAAAAAAGTAACCTGTCTCTAACAAATCTGCTTGCAAATTCTATACATTCCTAAGTCTCTTCAAAAAAACTCTTACGCACATTAAACAATTAGCTAATTACCCAAACAGATCATAAATAGTCAAAAATATTAATAAGTTTTAATCGAATCAACGATCAAAAAATACAAATAAATCATTGCATAATTTTATCTTCCTCTATCAAACTAATCAAACAGGTTGTGGTATAAAGTTTCTATAGGAGCAAAGTTATTAATTAATGTCAAAATAAAAAATTACGCGTAGATTTTTTCATCGGTAACTTTTGATCGGGGTTATAAGATCATTTTTCATTAATCAATACACAAGGTGACACCAGCCTTGGTATTTTATCTGGCGGTTAGATAAAAGAGACTTTGAAGACTATGTTTCCTGCAGACTACAGTGTGACCTAGATGTAGGTGACCTAGAAATTATCTCGTCGCCATTTGTCGGTATGAGCTAATGGAGTCCCATTACTATGAGAAATTATTACTATAAGAAATGGTTATCATGACGCTTTCCATATTATGTAATTCAGCATTAATTATATGTGAATAGCCATTGAATAATATAATAAGAATAAAACATACATATAGGTGTTTGAATACTGCCACATTTATATTACAATAGTTTAAATGTAGCTTCAAATTATAATAGCAAATATTTAGGAATATTACAAATATTGTATTATCGACTTTTTAAATACATCTTTAGGTATATTTTAAAGATCAGTTTACTTATGTTATTAATTAGTTAACCATACAGTTTAAAGAAGCTGTAGAACTTATGAGGATGGTGTAGAACCCATTATCATAATTATTGACCTAGCTGTTAGCTTTCTTAAGACTGATAAAATAATATCCATACCACTACTTCTAAAATTACTTTTGGCTAGATAATTTGGTGTGACTGAAAGATATCTTACTCGTGTTCCAGAAGGGTTGGACAGCGAAGAGAAGGGAATCTTAGACTTCTTAATATCCTTTTAAAGAACGTAAACCTGATAGGTACTACAATGAGTTACACTATTCCCATTTGTTGAGCCATAAAACTGTCTTCCTTGATGGAAATTACTTAGTTTTCAGGCTTTATGCGGCTGCCTGCGAGCGTTGAAGGCTATAAAGCTTATAGACACCATACAGGGCATGGTGGTCGTAAAACATCGACCAATCACGACACGGCAATCAAACGGACTGATAGGGTTGTCTATCAGGAACCGATAGGCAATTGCGTAAAGTCAATATTATTAATTTGACAGTTAATATTGTATGTCATTTATTCCATACAAATTACAGCCGATTGGATTCGATATGAACTGTCAAATGAATAAGATTACCTTACACAATCGCACCCCTGGTTGTTCTAATAAGATGAGTTGCACCAGACAACTTTAACAGACAAGACTGTCAAATTCTAAATATTTTTCCAACGTTAATGCTATAGTTACCGTTAGAGTTAGATGGTTCAATCCACCCTTAGTAAAACACATGCATTTATTTCACGCATACTTACTGGGGCCTTCATGTTAAAAAGATATGAATTAATGAGTAAGTACCTAAGTTTACGGCCGTAAAAACCGCGAAAGAAATGGTGTCTAGTAGTTTGATTTGGTATTAGGTAGTAAGACTTTTAAATGTATAGAAAACGCCATAGTAGGTAACTTTTTAAGTGCAAGAACATTGAAAAAAATGCGAAAAATACTACTACTAAATAATATAGTATAGCGGCCGCTCGCGGTTTCTCCCGTTCCCTTGAGAATATCGGGATACAAAGCGCCCTATGTTTTAGTCTGGGCTATCTACTATCTGTCTGTATTCCAGATTTCATTCAAGTCCGTTCGGTAGTTTTTGATTTAGTTCGTTGTGTTCGTTATTAACATACAAAAATACATTTTTTTCCTCTATAACCTTTCGTTTGTCCACGTCTACGTAGAATATTATTAATATACTTATTCAGGTTAAAAATGACCAACAAAAAGTTAATTTATTTGTCATATAATATAAAAATAGCATTGAAAAATGCAAAATTAAAAAGTAACAACAAAAAGTTACCTATCCTTCCTTCTTTTCGCGTTCGCCAGCCCTATTCGAGGTTGCTCTGTAAATGTGTTTGTGTTAATTATTATTATAACAATGCCAATGATGTTGACTACGATACTGTTGATGGGTTTGCTCGGTAAGTATTCATTATTTCTGAATGCACTATCATTACTTTGAAGTGTTGTGTGCGGTTTACAAGAGACGAGTTTTCATGTTAATACGAATTTATGAGGTCCTATGTAAAATAACTTGATTATAAATCGATATTGTAGAGTAATCTTGTGTAATGCGATATTTTTTTTTTTTTAATAAATCGTCGTCATTTCAGTTCGGTACATTATTTTCGAAAACAGTTTATTAGAGAAGCTAGCAAGTCACAGTTAAAAAGAAAAACGCAAATTAAAGTCACGAGGAATTGCAAGACATTTAAAAATATATGTCGTAGGCCGATCGTTTCACTGCGCTGATCGAGATCTGCCTGAGCCCATCGCGATACGCCGGCATTTCTTGATTTGCCTGCCGCCATATCGGTAAAAACATAACGTTTGACGATACGCCTGGCTACGTTTGGGCATATCGTTTCCCGTAGATGACCAAATTATATGCAAAAAAAGCATTAAAACAGAATATCAGCTGTTGTGACGCCATCATCTCTCTCGCAATCAGGTGACAAGTGCAACCGGCGCCATATTAGATCTACATTACGATGCGCCCAGCCATATCTCCATGTGTCCAGCCATATCACGATGTTGCCGATTGTGGCCAAGTGACTAATAGGGCAAATCGACAAATAGGTTGCTCTCATTGATCTGCCCAACTGTGTATTGGGCACATCATGAAATAATTGACCAAATCACGATATGGCGCACGATTTGGGCACATCGTGATGTGCCCAGGCAGATCTCGATCGGCCCAATTCAACATTTCACATAATCACTATCACTTAACCTTTTTTTAATAAAAGTGTAAGAAGAGATAGTTTCGACGCTAACCTTCATTACTTGATGTGAGCTAGGAATGGGTACGCCGTCTTGTGTCTCTGTTATTAAAATGACATTTAGAACTAGAGCAAATAGGACAAAACACTACATAAAGCAGTATTATGTATTTGTGTTAAGGCTTACCTACACCAAGTTTACTAATAAGTGGTAAAGATTAAAATAGAGTTGAAGGTACGAAGTCGACGACAGCTTGCATAAAATACAACGAAAATTCATTAAACCTTACCCATTTTATTCTGTAGAGGCGACAAGCACGTTCGGGTGTGGGCAGACCCAAATGGGACATAAATATATATAGGTCGCGACCTCAACGCGTAGATATGTGCCGAATTGTGGCCTCGAGGACCCACTCGTGTTGGAAATTACGCATTGTCACAAATTGACTTATGCTCAGTGATTTTACCACTTAAGGTTACACAGCTTGAGACACAGAGATAGGCAAACGGCTCACTGGCTTACCTGCTTTAACGTTGCAGCTAATATTTTTAATATTTTCTCCCACGTAGTACCTATACTGTGTAATAGTTACAAACAAAACTAACTATTAGGTATAACAGGTGTTTGCTATACTGATCATGTGAGACTGTAATCTGAGCTAAGATAACCTATCAATAAAGATGCATTAGTTACCTTACAGTAGGTAGGCTTAAATAGCCGAATATATAGAAATTTAAAGTAAAACATTTTTATGTGTTTTAGTAAGGTACTTTGCGCAATTCAGAAACTGTAGTGTCTCAGAAATTAATTCGTTAATCCCTGTCAATTGTTATAATCAATTGATTTCGTCTTGGATTTACTTAGTATCTCCGTGCTTCGGAGGGTACGTTTATTTATTTATTTATTTATTACAAATTGCGTTACATGCGACTTAGTGACTAAACAAAACATGCAAGCACCAATGTATCGCATGCACCTCGAAAGGCACTGCAACGAACAGGAGAGGGGCAGACATTTAGAAACTTTTTTCCTCAAAGTATTCATTAATGGAATAGTAAGCTTTTCCTACAAGCAGCTTTTTCAAGGAGCGAATGAACACACCGATATCCGTTTCGGCCTTCAGATACTCTGGCAACTTATTAAAGATTTTTATGGACATCGGGTAGGTACCCGAACTATGCAATGCTAATTTGGATCTTATTTGTAAAAGGTTATTTTTATATCGAGTCACGTTGTGTCGGGGTGCGTCTATGACTTTGGTGTAAAAATTTAGGTGTTTCCTGACAAACTTACACATTTCTAGTATATATAAGCACGGTAATGTTAGTATACTGAGGTTCCGACCGTTGAGGTTTAAACCGTCGTCAGTCCCGACTGTTGTCAGCTAATAACAGTCGTTAAACCGAGTCAGAGACCTTATAGGCGGCTTGATAAACTCTGACACCAGAGGTGGTCACTAATCCTCATGCGATAAAAAGAAGAAGAAGAGTATATCTAATACCTATTTTGGTTTAGACACCTCAACGAATACATTGATCATCTTCATCAGTATCTTTAGCCATGATGCATACAAATAACAAAGGTCTTCTGAAGTAAAGTAACGAAATGTAGTTACTACTGTTTTTAGTGAACTATTAAAACGAAAACTCCTAGATGTTCACACAAATAAAGCGGTGCTGTTTATAAACGATCTTACTCCAGTTTTAAATATTTTTTCCAGTCCCCGATAAAGTTACGTAAAGTTTACTTACACATAGGTATTATAGTGATTTGGATGTGGGTCGGGCTCATCGCGTCGACGTCTCTATGGGTAAGTGTTGAAACTGTTCGACACTCAGTAAACAGTGTAAGTCAAATAAATCCATAAATCATGTTCATTACCAGGGTTGCCAGAGGAAAGGAATATGATAAGAATTTGAACAGGAACTTTGTATAAAAAGAATTCATTCTACTTTGCGGTTCTACTATTTTATTTCTTTTGCCTTGGCTGGCACCGACTCCAAATGTTTATTTTTTGCTTTTAGGTTTTTAAAGTCGGTTTTCTTTTTTTTATAAAAAGTTTTTTATTTCACTTTTTTTAAAGGAAGAAGAGGTCCTGTGCCTATGCTAATAATCTTATGTCAACTCCTGATCACCTTTTACAAAATGCTGCTTTTCCCGGCGCAGGGACGTTACTTATTGAGATTTCCCGATACTTCATCACCAGCTCCACTTCATCACATGCATTGAGTCGAGCATAAATTGCTTATGAACCACATTAAAGTAATCGTATCGCTTCCGTGAAATGCTAAGTATTTAATAATTCCGATGACCATTTGTGGTCTTCATCATCAGTTCCACTTCACCAAATGTTGCTTTCCGGGAGGATATGCATAAGTTACTATAGAAAACACCGAAATCTGTATAGGAGTGCCTATAATATTTGAAGAGTTCCCTGGATTTCTCCAGAATCCCATAATCAGGGGGCTAATTGTCTAATTTTAAAATCTATCTCAATGCATTTCAATTCGTCATTTGAAAGATATTTCCATACTTCAGGCCGTTACTTTTTGACAATTGAAAGAGATAGTAATCGGGACGCGTTTTGATATTATTGAATGAAAGAAAGTGACAGTTAAAAATATCTTTTAATTGTATGGAGAAGTGTCAAATGAAGTGTCATTTAAAATCGGTCCAGCCGTCTTCGAGTAATCGAGTAACATACATTAAAAAGGAGGAGGTTCTCAATGCGACGGAATCTTTATTTTTATGAATAAAAATATTAAATACTATAAAAGGATTTAATATTTTCAATCATAAACGTACATAATTTATTAGTTGATTACAGATAATAATTTAACATTTAAGAAAAACATGTGTTTTCAGTAGCGAGTTTGGCTCAAAATACGGGCCGTGGGAACCCAAAAGTATCCAAAATCTGTCTGTCTGTCCAAAGTTCTGTAGGGTACTAACAACAAAAAGTTTTCAGATAATTACTAAAAAATCGTTAAACAAATACCACAATGTTTCAGTGCTTACTGTTTAAATAGACAACCCTGTACATTCTTAGAGCAATATTTACATTACCGCGATCCTGAAATAACGTGACACGATCTGTACCGTTTTACGGCGATAACTCGATATTATTTTATCCGTTCATAAATTTTAATATCGTGTTTTACTGGATATAATATTAAGAAATCACTAATTCACATATCAATCTAGTAAAATACATACTCTAGTTTCCAAAACACTTAAACCTTTACTTAGCTTTATGAGCTGTTGTTAAGGACTGACTGAAGCAAGATAGTAATGAGAAGAAGCCGCGCGCGGGAGCGAGACCGAGTTTGTAGATTAGGTTAAAAATATCACGAAATCACTTCACAGCGAAAAATGATTTTTTTGTTACTATGTGATAAACCTGATTAAACCATATGATGTATAATGCATCAATAAATAAATATTGGAAGTATCGAATTTCGATGCGGAATAGTGGAGTAAAACGGTTATATCTGAAAAAATTGAGTGTACTTTATAAAAAAAAAATACTAGGTCCTACATTAAACTTAGAGTTTTAAATAAACCATATGTTTGGGTATATCCTGTATTATACAAAATTTTATTTAAAAATTTTCGTTTTGTCTATTTGGGAGAAAAATGGTTACAAGTTGAGCAAATTATATAATAATAATAATTGCATACAAACACACCAATTATCTAGCCCACGTTAAGGTTCATTAAGAACTTGTTTTATAAATCCATACATAATATACATATTAAACATCCAGACCAAGACAAATAGACATGTTCATGCACACAAATATTTGTCTTGTCCGGGGATCAAACCCGGGACCTCCGGCGCAGAAGGCCCCCCTGAGCCAAACAGGTCGTCAATTTTCCACTATACTCGCCTTAAAGATGGCTTAAATGTTCGTTTTTTTTTAACCTTGGATGGTGGTGGATTCGTCCAAGCAAATAACCTATAAAATAATGGAATATTAAATAATTTTGTATAGTTAGAAAGTATTTGAATTATACTTTTTACTCTATTAAGTGTATCCTGGGCAGTTTTCACTAGTTTTAAAACTTTACTTCCTTAATTTAAGGTTCACAATATTAAGATTTAAAGAAGTTTTATCACCCTCCTTATTTCTTTTTTAATCTGTGCCTGTGCCGGTATGGGCCATCGCGCCAAACCGGTACCGCGCCTACAGACGAGTCACAATCGCAAAGAAACAAAAAATAACTTGCCATTTATACAGATTTCTTGTCACACAAAACTCTTTAGGCAGCTCACCCAAACGACAATCGCTAAGCAATTATTTTGTCAACAATGATAAAGAAAAACATAGTTTTATAATGAAAAATCGCGTGCTACAAAAAGGCGCTGATAAAAATCTCGCTCGAATATCGGAGCTACAAAAAATTGTAGTTTTTCGTGAGCAGAGATTTACTCAAAATCGGTAATTTATTTCAGAGAAATGTTTTTGTAATAATTTCAAGGTCATTTTCGTGGAATAACATTAATTTTATTTAACAATAACTTAGATTATGATTACCATTGTTATTGTCTAGAGGCAATTTAGTCATATATGGGTTTTCCCTGTTAAATTTCAGGATTCCTAAAGCATGATGGTCAATTCGAATGCTAGTCTGAATTTATTCTGATTTACCATTATTTCCGAGCGCGATTTACGGCCGGTTTCAATAATCTATTCCTAACAAGAGATAGGTCTATCTTGGTTACGTTACTTAGCAACCGCTGTTATTTTGGGCTGATTAACAAAAATATCTAGGTAACAAAGCTCTAGTAAGCCTATCTCTTAAGGATAGGTTATTGCAACCGACCTTTTATTGCATGAATCTTACCCTGTTTTTCAATAAATTGAAATGATGAAGTGCTTCATAGATTTTAGCGCAAGCTATTCTTTAAAATAAAACTGATTCACGTTAAAAGTCTGAAAACAAAAATAAACTCTATGTTAAAAAAAAAAAAAAATGCGTTGTAATCTGTAAAAATATATCTGTTTCAAAAGTGTACCAAACAATATTTTTAGTATAGGCACAATCTAAAATTTGAATCTGGGGACCCGGTATAGGGTCCCGGCTATATCTATACTATATTATTATAATATTATAAAGCTGAAGAGTTAGTTTGTTTGAACGCGCTAATCTCAGGAACTACTGGACCGATTTAGAAAATTCTTAGACCATTAGAAAGCTACATTTCTCCCGAGTGACATAGGCTATATTTTATCCCGATTTTACCACGAGAACGGGCACCACGCGGGTAAAACCGCGAGGATCCGCTAGTTTTATATATATATATATATATATATATATATATATATATATATAGAAATATATATTAGTTTTTGTAGTTACGAAACGGTCAAGCCACATATTTTGGCTAAGGTGTAGAGTTTATTAAGTTAGGACTTGTAGAGTAGGGCCTGTAGAGTTAGAAGCTTGGCACTAAATAAATTTTTGATAATTTTTTGACAGTGAGAATCAAAATGGTCTCGTATTGGCAGCATGAACATGTTTTTGGTGGGATATTATTTTCCCGAAAAACTATTAGTACTTTATTCAACCCAGTAAACAGAGGTTGATTAATTGTGGTTATTATTAGTAATGCTTTTTATGAAACACGTCAAGATGTATGTTAGTGTGTCATTAATTTTTTTCCTTTTATAATCGGAAAGTCTAAATACAATATATGTGGTCAACTTTCGCACTTTCGAATGATATGAGTAATAGATTATTTACTGAGTTTACAAACATGTTTAAATGTAGGCATTTTACAAAACATAGTAAAGCTCTATCATAATTTTTATGTATTTCTACCCAGGGCAGTTTTATTCCCATGCTGTACGGGAAGCAAACAAAACATTGAGATGATTGTTGAAAGCAACTTGTCTCATGTCGCTCTGACGGGATTCAAACCCGCATCATGGGAATCCGGCCCAATGCACTATTGTAATGCTCACAGACCTATATCGATTTCGATATAGGTCTATGGTAATGCTGCTAGCTTTTCAGTACCTTTCAGTGCAGATAGTAAAAGCCTGTCAAACGGTCAGGACTTTGGATATTTGGCTTGTCAAAAGCAAAATAATTTTGACACAGAACAGCATCAAAATAACAGGTTGAAAAAGTTATTTTTATAACGGAATATACAATTTAGGCATTCTGGGACACTGGAGGATTTAAAATTTAAACACTAACATGTTTTTGGATATTTAGGCTAGCGTTGGAGTAAAGAGCATGAAACATCGCTTTTATTTGGTCTGCATTCAATTCAATATGGTTTTAAAGTAGGTACCGGAAATACAAAAAACATGTAAGTAGAAGATTTACAGAAGAGTATTTTATACTGAAAATAATTTGATCCGAATTTCATTCGAAAATTAGAAAAAATATTGGTTTATAAATATATTCATATCCATAGGAATTATGAAAATGGACTATAATTTTTGTTACCTCATCCTACAGTATTTACTTATTGTTAGACAACATTTTGCAACATACATTAAACATACGTAGGTACAGTCGGGTAACTCCCCGTTTGATCAGTAGAGTTTTTTTAGGGAGCTTTATTTAAAAAAGTAACAGATATACAAAAAACGTGTATAACATAAATAATATAACATTAATAGGTATTTCATTTGAATATTTTAACCGCCTCCGTGGTCTAGTGGTACAACCACCAGACCCAGGGATCCCGGGTTCAATTGCCAGCGGGGGTACATATTGTATTCGGTTTGGTTGGTGGTAGGATTTGTAGTCAGTCCGCCTGGCTAGCTACCACCATCTTATCTAAGTCTGACGCCATAACAACAATGTTTTCAGCATTGTTGTGTTCCGGCAGTTCGAGATAAGATAGCCAGTTCCTCGGTGGTTGAGGATTCCGGGAGAGGCTCGCTTCCATCTTCAGCCTTGTCAATACTTAACATCAGGGGGCCAATTCTGCAAATTTTTTGTCAAAATCGTTTCTCAATAGTGTTTCAATTGTAGTGTTTATTTACATTGTTGTAACAAGAAATGTGTAAAGCAGGCCTGCCATTGAAACACCATTGGAATACGATTGTGACTAAGCATTAGCAGAATTGGGCCCCTGGTATAATGAAGGCTAAAGTGACCCCGTCGTTCCTAAAAAAAAAAAAAAAAATCGTTAACCGTAGTACTTTCCGAGAAAATGTTTCCCAAAAACTCTACTGGTCAACCAGGAAGTTCTTACCTACCTACATCATAAAACATGTATGTGTTGTGTATGTACGTAAGTAAACACTTAACATTTAAAACATAGGCCTGATTTTTGTGTTTCCAATCGGTGTCATCCTTTAAGAAACGTTACCACACAATACATGCTGTAACTTTTAATTGGATGTCCTAATAAAATGCTCAAGTCCTTTACATTAAGTATAGACCTACACATTAAAAATCTAGCTATTAAGTACTTTTATGACGATAACAAAATCTATACTAATATTATAAAGCTGAAGAGTTTGTTTGTTTGAACGCGCTAATCTCAGGAACTACTGGACCGAAAATTCTTAGACCATTAGAAAGCTACATTTCTCCCGAGTGACATATGCTATATTTTAAATATTATATGCTAAACCGCGAGGATCCGCTAGTATCCAATAAATATTACCAAATGTAGTCTTTCAGACTGGGTTGTTACTTTAATTCTTTCTTAAATTCAAATAATGAAGTTTACAAAAAAAAAACATTAACGTTCCTAAAAAGATAAAATAATAATCGCCTATTACGGCGATACTCTAAAACGTACTTGACACCTAGACACCTTTTATGTGTTGTATATTTCATAATAATATGTCATTTCTGTGTTAGACCATTCTCAATACACATCACATAAACAATCGACATAAAAATAATTCCATTTGTCCCTATGTATACGCACGTAAGTACACACGACAGCAGGTCAACTTAACAGTTGCACTTTGAGAGCGTCCTTATGTCACTTGTAATAGAGGCGGTTTTCGTATAGCAAGTGTAAAGCCTGACATGCTGCTAACTGTACTTGCCTAGCGTAATTAAACTGCTGCTGGTGCTTTATGCGTCCAGGTATTATCATTTTATTGGTTTCCCGTCGTAAAGTGTCGAGGTCACCGCCAACAAAGTGTCGGTGATGATCAATAGTTGCATTTTTCCGCGACTAAGGTGTAGCCAGGATTGTCGTGCTTGAAATCATGATTAATTTATCTGTGTTCTGTATGTTTAGGCCATTGGTGTTTGTTAAAAACTTGTGCATCCAGAATTATTGCTTTAAATTTTGCATCCCCAATTGTTACAATACTGACAGAGTTATTTGTAAACAACTAATGTTAGAACCTACTCTTTCGAGGTTGTTGGTGTTTTACAAATAACTTTTAGAAAATACGTTTACGTTTTTCTACGACTTTTCCGTAAAAAGTTGAATAAATCGACTTTTTATACACAACTCGATCAGCTGTTCGGACATTTGTAAGGAAATTTTTTTTTTCTGAAAAGGATGTCGCCAATTATGTTACTAGTAATCTACTCCTGCGAGGTTTTTGATGTTTTTGATGATATAATCGAAGTTGGTAATAACTTACATTCGAGGATTAGGTTAGGTAATGTATCAGAGTTGGTTTTCTACTTTACCAGGCTGGGGATCAAACCAATCTAAGAGGCAACAGTAAACTGACAATGTACCTCCACTGGATCACGGAGAGCTTATTGCACCTGAATCTAAGAGGCAACAGTAAACTGACAATGTACTTTCACTGGATCACGGGGAGCTTATTGCACCTTAATCTAAGAGGCAACAGAAAACTGACAACGCACCTCCACTGGACCACGGGGAGCTTATTGCACCTGAATCTAAGAGGCAACAGAAAACTGACAACGCACCTCCACTGGACCACGGGGAGCTTATTGCACCTGAATCTAAGAGGCAACAGTAAACTGACAACGCACTTTCACTGGATCACGGGAAACTTATTGCACCAAATCAAAGAGGCAACAGTAAACTGACAACGCACCTTCACTGGATCCCGGGGAGCTTATTGCACCTGAATCTAAGAGGCAACAGTAAACTGACAATGTACTTTCACTGGATCACGGGGAGCTTATTGCACCTTAATCTAAGAGGCAACAGAAAACTGACAACGCACCTCCACTGGACCACGGGGAGCTTATTGCACCTGAATCTAAGAGGCAACAGAAAACTGACAACGCACCTCCACTGGACCACGGGGAGCTTATTGCACCTGAATCTAAGAGGCAACAGTAAACTGACAACGCACTTTCACTGGATCACGGGAAACTTATTGCACCAAATCAAAGAGGCAACAGTAAACTGACAACGCACCTTCACTGGATCCCGGGGAGCTTATTGCACCTGAATCTAAGAGGCAACAGTAAACTGACAACGCATTTTCACTGGATCCCGGGGAGCTTATTGCACCTGAATCTAAGAGGCAACAGAAAACTGACAACGCACCTCCACTGGACCACGGGGAGCTTATTGCACCTGAATCTAAGAGGCAACAGAAAACTGACAACGCACCTCCACTGGACCACGGGGAGCTTATTGCACCTGAATCTAAGAGGCAACAGTAAACTGACAACGCACTTTCACTGGATCACGGGAAACTTATTGCACCTGAATCTAAGAGGCAACAGAAAACTGACATCGCACTTCCACTAGATCACGGGGAGCTTATTGCACGTGAATCTAAGAGGCAACAGAAAACTGACAACGCACCTCCACTGGATCACGGGGATCTTATTGCACCTGAATCTAAGAGGCAACAGAAAACTGACAACGCACCGCCACTGGATCATGGAGCTTACCAAACTTAAATAAGAAATTGCATTGTAAAATGTGTATTTTGTGCTATAAAAATACAGGCTAAACATTTATGCCAACTCGCCTCGAAACATCCATTTATATTTTCATGACCGCACGTAGTTAATCGACTACTGTAGGTTTAAGATACTCTTCGGACTTATAAGTTCAAGTAAAACTAGTAGTATAGGTGCTTACAAAGTGTCCACATACTTTATTACATTAGGTAACTTCGAATAAACGCGTTGTAATTTTTATATAAACATCCTGCGCTTATCTGCGTTTCCATCTTGTTAACTATTAGTATTTCCTCTTTTTAATCCGAAAACTATAAATTTAACTGTGAATTTTTAAGGCGGTGGCATCGTGTCGAAACTTAGTTGATTTCCCATAAAATGCTTACTTAATTAGATGCATATTAAATATGTTTGAATGAATAATATCGTTTTAAATTCTGTTTATATTTAATCGGACACATCGATCGTGCCTGCTCACGTTTCTCGCACATTAAATGTTAGTAATAAACTTATAAACATAGACCGAAGGTTGTGGTTAAGGCTATGCATCAAGTTGAATGAGATAAATTATCCGAACGTCAGTTTGTGTGAAAAAAATATTCGATATTTACTACATGTGTGTGTTTAATTACTTCAAAGCCTACCGCTAATTACTTGAATTAAATTATGAATTGGAGATTAATAATAATAATAATAATAAAATAAACTTTATTGCACACGATAAAACAAATATACAGGGAAAACACAAACAAAAAGTAGACACACAATAGGCTTACTAATTGCTACGTAGCAATCTCTTCCAGGCAACCTTGGGTGAAAGAGAGTATATATATAATAGGGAACTGGGAAACTGGTGCAAAAAGAAAGTAAATAATGAAGAGTAAGTATAATATTAATACGAGTACATAAATACTGATAGAAGAGATAAGGTAATATGTAACTACAAATTATGAGAAAGTGACTTGATCGTCAAATGATATAAGTGTTTGAGCCCTTCTGATACCCCCCGGTAGTGCGTTCCATAGCCGAACAGCATGCACAGAAAACGAGTAAGAAAGAAAGTCGGAAGAGTGACGAGGAATTTATTTAAAAGCAGATTAATCTTTTTATAAAGCTTCAATTGAACCAACTCACAAAATAAAAATAATATGCAGATTAAAAATCAGCGGCTCCAGCTAGATCACAGACCTAATATCTGTGAGCTAGATTATAACAGAATCCTACTAAATACCGAATATCTGTTAAAGCCAAATTAGTGCTAGCTTACCAGACGGATATGAAAAAAACCTTGAAAATAAAAACACCAACTCCTTCTTGTCTGGAGTGTATTTTGGACTTGCTTTAGATATCTTGAAGCTTAAAATATATAGCAACATTAATCAATTTAACCACAGGCTTGAAAGGGCCTCTACGCCAAAACTGGTTATGATTAGAGCCTCAAAGAATCTTTAATTCAAAAAGCGTGTTGAATTATAAGCCTTAGTACACAAGTTTTAGGATTCAAAACTAGATAAGTCGTAGGCGTTAAGCATACATGCTCGAAATGCAAATTTTGTATAGTCTGCAGAGAATTAGCGCGGACAATGGTTGCCAAACTTCCTTTGTTCCCGAGCAAACTCGGTTCAGTCAGACTATACCGGCGCCAGGTCTTATATGTATGTAGATAAAGACTAAACTCCCGACTAGACGTAACACTGGTTTATTACCCAATAATGCTTCAACTAGAGTTGTATTAAACTCTATATATGCTGAGGAATTAGCCTCATCTAAAGATATTAAAATCAACTTCAGATTCATACATAGAAATACTAATCTGCGGTTTTACTTCGAATGAGAAGTACATAGTAAATGGACATGAAATGGACTTAGTTTTTATTTAAGTTTTCCCTATGATTGATTAAGGCTTAGCCAACTATTTATAGTTATTAAAAAGCCTGAAGGAAACATTATTCAAGATTTATAAGTTGTGATGTGGCATTAGGCACGCCTTTGTAACGTAGATCAAATTTTATGGTTAGCTTCAGCTAGATACTTCGCTGCGGTCGGAACTTCAATTGTGTACCGAAATTGACTAAAAAAGTCGCCATAGATTATTCAATGTTTAGAGAAATAGGACAAACATTTTCTTCTGACCTTCTGTTACATAATTTAGATTTCAGATTATGTTTTTACATTGTTTTTAGTAGTGTGAGGTAGAGCAATGAAAACTTATT
Source organism: Chrysoteuchia culmella (assembly GCA_910589605.1). Classification (NCBI taxonomy): domain Eukaryota; kingdom Metazoa; phylum Arthropoda; class Insecta; order Lepidoptera; family Crambidae; genus Chrysoteuchia; species Chrysoteuchia culmella. The sequence continues at coordinate 5,505,374 of OU342657.1, forward strand.
AAAATAGATGAAATCCATGAATAAACTTTTATCAATTAATATTGGCCATACTATCGATGTTACATGGAATCGTAGCATAAATCAATTTTGAGATATATAAAAAAAAACAGTAAATAAAACTCTAAAAACATCTAAATACATCCAAATCATCACTGTACCCTTTGATAATGAAAATAACTTTTCAAAGACCACAACAAAATTCTCTGAGAGTTCTTCTTCCGGTAGGCAGAATACTAGCACCGCCCAGTACAACGCCTGACGCTTGTTCTATGTATTATAGCTGTGTGCGTGAACACACCCACCGTCTGACGCGCCGAAAATGCGCGCCCGATAGTTTTTGTCCGCCACGAGTGTCAAGGACGAAGCTTCTTGTTACTGAGCGGGCGAGGCGAGCGAGAACGCTGCGAGTCGCGATCACGATCGATTCGGGCTTTCTTTACAACTTGCAGCTGTTAGAGAAATAAGATGAAATGTAATGTAATCTGTGACGATGTAAATTACCTACCTACCTACATTTTGTAGGAATCAACGCGATCGATTCGAGTTTTCTTTTCAACTTGCGGCTGTTGTGGATTTTGCTAAGGTGTAATAATATGACGATGTTAAAGCTTTCGGATCTGTCTTGATTGAAAATTCTGTGCAAACTAGTCACTTAAATTGTTAACACACTCGTTTGTACATCTGCATTACTGGTTTTAAACCGTTATTTTGACTTTGTTTGTTAAATAAATTATTATTATCCGTGACTTTTTGGTAGGCAGTGCTTAGCATGCGATAGGTATAGTCTCAGTACTCTCTTTACATCATTCAATTTTAATGGATATCTTAGGAAATATCATAGTTTTAAAATAACTCCGCAACAAAATAATTCGCCTCTAAAATCATTTGTCAAGAAGGCTTGCTTACTTTATACTGATATATTCCGGACGTTAAAGCTAGAACGATACACGTACAAATAGCGCCCTTCTTGCCGTGGTCGGATTATGTTTGAGCAATACTTTTTCTAATTATTTTGTATTCTTGTATGAAATGCTGCTTGCTTTCGAGTAGGCAATTTGGAAACTGCCTACTGTAGGCATTATTAGGTATTTAGCGTAAGGAAAAACTTCGTAGCCGAGTGTTGAGTAGAAGTTATCTTATAGAATAACAGAAACAAATTAAACTAAATTAACTTTAAAACTAGTTATATATTTATTTAGGTTGTGAATGAAGTAGGCACTGCCTAATTGCCTATATGGAATGCACGCCCCTGTAGGTAATGTTCACACGAAATGTCCAGTTAGAATTTCTTACTTGAAACTTTAATTGTCCAGGTTTATATTTAAACTACAAAAACAAACCGCAATAGATACGATAACCTCACGACCTATCTTTAGCAAACAGGTTTATTCGATAATGTATTCATGTCCTTACATCCGTTCCCCACTGGCTGCTAAAAATGAAACAAGTGTAAGTCAGAGATGAAAGACCCGATAGTTCTGCTGTCAATGACATGTTATAAAAAAATAAAACCACTCTTTTTCTGTATCGGACAAACAGATGATGAATAATAATGAGATATCGTGATTAGTAGCTACGCCCGTTAAAATAGTTGAACAGTAGTCATTATTGAAAAAACTGTCAAACAAAAAAATATAAATCTTTTAAGATGTCACTTTAGGACAAAAAGTTGTCCGTTAAGGACTCTACATTTTCGAATAAAAATAGAAATAAAATAAATAATTAAGAAATAAAGTAAAGAATTATATAGCTAAAAAGTTAAATGTTAAGGAGTAGGTACGGTTCCCATAATGTGAATTTAGTAAATCACATTATCACATTAAATATTACCTTATCTTATAACCTATCATTACAAGAAAATTCAACGTTTATTTTTCATTACAATAAAATTATTTTGCAAGCAAATTGACCCTAACACAAAGGTTATCTCACTATTTATAAATAACAAGCACCTTTGTTAATAAAGCAAAAGCTAGCCGACTAATGTGTACCCACAACTATATCATTATCTGTGAACATTAACGCTGTTTGTAGTAAGATACGTAATTGAACCTACACACAATTATGAAAAAAATATTAAAATAATAATAGTGTAAAACGCATCATATATTCCTGATTAAGTTAGTGATAGGACAGTCTTGGGACTGAAGACCCCTAAACAGGGTCTAAGACTGATCTTCGAAATTAATTACATCGAAAGTCATTTCTCCATCAAGATCCATTTCATCGATAGGCTCTATTTCACCGATATCTCTTAACACCTATAAAACCCAGAAAACTCATATCAACGACAGTAATTTTTTTTGAAAGGCATATCAAACCATGTTATATAAAACAACAAGATAATTGCACTTACATGCATCTTACTGAAAGAGATTTATTTAAAATTATGAATTATAACTAAAAGTCTTCCGTCATAATGGCTTTTTGATGGATAACTTTCGATGATCAGTCTAGATCGCCTAAAGATAGATAGTTTAACCGCCTCTGGGGTCTAGTGGTATAACCACCGGTATCAGACCCAGGGGTCCCGGGTTCGATTCCCAGCGGGGGTACATATTGTATTCGGTTTGGTTGGTGGTAGGACTTGTTGTAAGTCCGCCTGGCTAGCTACCACCATCTTATCTAAGTTTGACGTCATAAAACAATGTTTTCATCTTTGCTGTGTTCCGGCAGTTAAAGGTAAGATAGCCAGTTTTTCAGTGATTGGGGATTCCGGGAGAAGCTCGCTTCCATCTTCAGCCTTATCAATACTCAACATCAGGTATGATGAAGGCTAAGAGTCTCCCCGTACTTCATTAAAAAAAATAGACCCCACTAACCAAGAACAGCACAGTAAGATCGTTCCGCCGTTTTCCACCTTTCGTCCAATCATTTATTACAATATTATAGACTCCTATACAATCTAATACCTTAAATACAAAATATTACCTACTAGCGGCCGCTTGGTTTCTGTTCCCGTGAGAATATCGGGATAAAAAGTATCCTATGTTCATAACCAGGCTATCTACTATCTGTGTACCAAATTTCATCCAAATCTGTTCAGTAGTTTCGGAGCCTAATGAAAACAAACAAACTATCAATTCTTTCCTCTTTATAATATTAGTATAGTCTACGTACAAATGCCCACAACAGATTCAATGCTAACACTCAAACTACCATCGCCCACGCACTCGAATTTGCCTTACCACTTAAGGTTAATTTTACGACCACGTTATTGACCTTAATAGTACATAATTATCTATACCTAAATAATACCAAATCAAAACAGTCGAACTAACGGTGAGGTTTTAATCATCTTCTAATTAAAACAAAAAAAAAAGGTTGTCGAATTATTTCACTGGCCGCGTCGAATCAGTAATTGTTGTTCCGCTTTCAAGATTTTTTAAATATTCCTACCTACAATACAACATCGTTCATTAGGCCGCTCCCTTATACGGTTTTTTAATCCGTCACGGCCCTTTAAAACAAGCTTTAAAGTAAGGAAAAATATTAAAGCATATGAAGAAACCTCATGTTTATGGCTAAGGCAGATAAGATTTTAAATAAAGTTTCGGATTCTTCAATGCACTTCATGGAAAAATATTTAAAAAAAAAACTTAAATAAATCGTAGTACTCTACGCAATTTTAAGGCTGAAGTAAACAAATAATGTATTTTATGAATAGGGCTGTTAGACTGAAAAAAAAAACAAGGAATTGATTCCATAGAGCTGTTGTTACGCTTTGTTTTTGCCCCCGTATCAACTTTGAACTAATAGGTATTTTGATAAAATAATAATGATATCCATAAAGCATCTAATAATTAAGTATCCACAAAACATAAAACTAAAAAAAAATAAGGATATATCTTTCTTGTATTCGTCTTATTAATAAGGGAATTAGTGTCACGGTTATGATTGTAACAAAGATTATGTAAGTACATAACTTTAGTATGAAGTACATACCTACCTCGTGTGTCGTAAGTATCTAGTATATAACAGTGATAAAGTGTACATAGTTTGTTTGTCTTACGATGGACAAAAACTGCAGATTAGTGTACAGATGACAGCAAGGTCTCATATACAGTTGCACTACAAAACCGCGGCTCTACTTCGATAGATATTTACCGTTACGTAAGCAGGAGAGGGAAACACCGAAGCACCTTCTGTGCGAATGTGGACTACTTATGCACAAACGCAGTGTCCACCTGGTTGAGCACATCATCAATCCGGAGGGACTAAAGTCTTGACGTTTTGACCTTCTGATAGCCAACGTGCTAAAAGGGCTACTATAAATGGAGGCGAGTTACAACAGATCTCTTAGATCGCTGTGACTACAACCCTCAACAGAGCTGCAAAGCCTCTAGATCTTCAAATAATAATAATACGTTAGAGGCGCACTCAATGATAGCATGCAATGATGCAAATGACACAAGCTTCTTGTGTTGTCGGCAATAGTTATAATGGGTATAAGTACCTGTCGAATACTTCTAAATTTTGGTCTGAGAAAATAGAGTTTTCAAATAAATAATTTGAGTATTGCCCAATACAACTACAATGTTCTGAGGAAAATCAAGAAAAAGTTAAGTACATAAAAAGTAATATATTTTATCAATAATTTTCACGTTATTTATGAATTCATCTAGAATATGAAATGAATTTATCTTTATTCGACTAACTTTCATGTGAGTATTTTTCAATCGTCAGTTTTTCTTATAACTTCGATTTACATTTCTGAAATCAACTGAATGACTGATGAATCCGTAAAGAACGTAAAAATGATTTACTATTGGGTTTTTAGGTAATATTTTTCCTTCCCAAAATAATTTGGTTTAAGAAAATATTTTTCCTGCTTTTTTTTTCAAAACATTGCGGTTGAGCACTATCAATGTACTTATTTAATTATTTTAATATTCAAAGAAAGACTTTCTAACGAAGAAATTCCGAAGTACTAAAATTCGGTAAGTAGGTAGGTTCGGTAGGTATTCGGTTTTTTCTTTATGTTTTCAACTTAAATGCTTTTTTTTTTAAAAATAGGTACTAAGTAGGTACTAGATAGTTAGTATTCTTTAGTACTTGGTTGTAAATCGGTTTAATTTTGATGTCATAATACAACAATAACACATTATATCACCGTATTGTTATTCAAGCGAACATTTGGATCCAGTCGGTTGTTGATAAATGAACGAACATATCAATCAATACGTAGGTACCTACCTATATCAATTCATCATTATAGTACCTACGCCAAATCCGTAATAATCTTCAAGGATCAATCATTAGACGTATAGATTGATATTATTCTCATGTCAAACGAAAAAATGAGATTCAATTATTTAATGGATTCAATTAAATGTTTTTACTGTTACGTCACCAACAACTAGGATATTTTAATATTTTAGGTAACTTTTTTGTTTGAATATGAGCGATGGTGATGGTATTTGTGTGGTGACACCTCAACTACACTCTTGTACAAAGAGGCATCAATATCGGCAGTTATGAAATGATTTGAAATAAATAAAACAAAATCCTTCCTATTCATATAAAAAAAACTTTCTGTCTCAAGTATTCAGTGTTTTCTCAACACTCAGATTTTGACACCCCTTGATGCAAGGCTGTTGTTAAGGTATCACCACTAAAAACACAAAAGTGTCGTCGCTATTTGTAAATATACCACTTTTGCACAGTCTTCTTAACATGATAGTTATTTGCCAAGTCCTTATTATGATGAAAGCTATACAACAGATTATAAAGCTCCACTTCCACAAGACTTAGCAAGTCGTAAACGGTATATATGTGTATAAACGAGGTCGTTCAGGACGTGCAGTCACCCTGGCATGGTATGGCCAGCATTGCGACTTGATTAATAAACACCATAACTCCATCTTGGATTCAGACTTTCTTTGATGAGTTTCTAAATCAGTGGCCGAGACTTGGGCAAAGAAGAAAAAGAGAAAATGATATAAGTAGCTACCTAAATTTGTGACAAATAAAGTGGCTTAGAATTAGGTAAGTACCTACTTTGATTTCGATGGTCTTTGGTATAATAGTGGGCATTGATATAGATTTATAGAAGCTTTCTTTTGATATGAATATGAAACTACTTTTTCGATGAAATCAAATCTTGAAGATAGTGATATACCTAGGCGACGATATTTCGTTTTAATATACATCCATTGTAGTTTAGGAGCGTATTTTCCAGTAAGGTTTTTTTATGAACCACGGTGAGACTCTGCCTTCATCATACCTGATGTTAAGTATTGAGAAGGCTGAAGATGGAAGCGAGCCACTCCCGGAATCCTCAATCACTGAGGAGGGGGAAGTTATTGTTAAAGATTTTGCAAAACCTGAATAAATAATGTAACCCTCACATAGGTATTTATTTTATGAAACTTGCCTTTGCAAGACAATGGTGTGATTATAAGTAAATTTACAATTTACTCGAACAAAGTAGATATCTGTGAGAATCTATTTTTCCTGAAAATTGAATTGGTTACATTTCATCTCATTTAATTACGTTAAATTCAATAGTGATCCTATTATGCTGCCGCGCTGGCCTATCGTACATCGCGCGTTTGACAGTTTAATTAATTGGCAAGCCTTATTCACCTTGAAAAGTACACATTGTCGGAATAGCCGTTCCATTGTGTGGCTACAGGCTTATTTGTCAGTATTGGGATTCTGTAGCCGAGGGAAGTGTGCACTGATATGTCTGATAAGAGAGATAAAGTTGTTTAGAAGAAGTTCATACAAACGACAGTCAAAAAAGGCTAAGAGTAATATATAGACTAGACTTTTATAAAATTAATATTCTATTGCAATGGAGTCGTGAAATTTCGAACTTTACTACTTTTTGTAGTTTTTACAGCACCACAAAAGAAAAAAAAAATACGTACAAAGAAATCGTATAGGTACTTACTAACTTCTCAGATTCTTGAGTTCAACAGAAGTAAAACCCGCATAGCCACTAAAAACAAACAACTGGGGGGAGGGTTATAATCGAAGAAATGCGAAAACGGTACTATGGGAACCATAGCAACCGTTTTCAAAGTACCAAAATAACAGATTTTTGACGTTGATTCGATCCAAATTAAAACTCGATTCCGTTCAGAGTAGGGGGCGCTGTAGGCCTAGCACGAATAACTTTCGAGTAAGTATCGAGGAAGTAAAGTAAAAAAATTTAGATATGAGATATTGAGCAACGTTCCTACCGGACGTAAACGGAACTAAATTTTTCTATACATTTTTCAAGTGAAAACTTCTTTAGCGGCGTTGTGCACATCAGAGTTTAAAATTTTTGGGATGGGTAAAAAATGTTAAAGTCGCTTCAGGACACGTGACCTGATTGAAAATTCGTAAGACAGAGGGAGAGTAGAGCGCCGGCGCGGCGTAGTAGAGGAAGGAATATTCCCCTCTCTTTCTACCGCGCGGCGAAAATGTATGCCTGCTCCTGCTGTTTCGTTTAACCGGTTTTCACTTCTGCCGGCACTCCCGGAGTGCAACCCGTTATTTTTTTGACATTATATGCTCGATGCTTACTCTATACTATTTCGATAGTATTTCGTGCTAACCCTACAGAAGTCTAATTTTAATAAATAAGTAACAAACAATAACTTCATATTAACAATCAACTAATTTCAATCATTGCAAAGGTCTGCACGCCCGCCGATTGGGCTGACAGACCAAAATGAGTAAAACGTGTATGTCAATCTCGAACGTAACGAGCTTTAGGATTAATAATGTTCCTATTTAATTATCATTATAAGACATTCCATTTACCTTTTAGAAATAATGACACAAATAAGTTTATTTACAGTTTCAATACCCATTGTTAGCTATTTTGAGTTAAGTATCTCTCTCGTTCATTTGAGTTATATTTTATCAAATATACTTACGATCGTAGTCAACAGTAAGAAGCTTTTTCTTGTTCTTGGATACAAAATGGAAAGTTGTACTCAAAACCCTTTTAAAATATCATTTTTATAGATTTGAACCTACAAGTTACTAAAGAGGTGACTGTAGACTTAGAAAACTATTCCTATGAGATTGTTCGCTTCTACCCTGAAGATTAAAATATTTGTTAAAGGTTTTCTCTCAAAGCTTCTCTTAAAAGTAGGTAGCTTGTAAGTAAGTATTTGATTTTGTCAGATACGCAAGTGAAAAAAATTTAAAAGCTGCGCTAACTATAGGTGTAGGCCTGTCATATCGTACAAAAATTAACGCTGAAATCGGAATAATTCCGATACTCCTGCATTTTTGCTACGTTGTTTGGTCCACCTAGATTGTATTTATCTAGATATGCAGCTTTCTAAAATGTGAGTGCGTGAGAAATTTTTTGACCAAAATATCAGGTAGGTATAATGAGATATCTCCGGAGAAATAAATGGGAAATGAAGTTGTAGCAAATTTAAGTAGCTACATTTTGAGATTAGAGGTGGGTGTGATAGTTTGTTCAATAACAACCATGAGCCAATCTAACTTTAAAATCGGGTGTTAAGGGGAAGTAACACTAAAATTACTAGAATTCTAATCTACTAGGTATGTTTTCATTATTTAGTTACATAATTATTATGCTAATCTAATTTAAGTAAGAAAAACGAAAAAAAGCAAAAATATTCATAAAAACTATCATTTCAAAAACGTTATTATCTTGGGAGCTAATAGACCTAGAAAATTGGATTATGCTCAAATTGTCAGGAATTTTGTTGACTATAAAAACGTAATACTTAGTGACCTTTCTAATCAGAGCCTTCCTATGTCGTTTTTTTGTACAAAAAAAATTGCGGTTTTTCAGCAATTACTTAGCGCGCTTACATTTTAGAAGTATGCAAATCTGGATAAAAATTATCTAGGTGGACCAAAACAACATACCAAAAATGCAGGTGTATCGGAATTATTCCGTTTTCGAATGTAACATATGACTGGTCTAGTGGTCTTCTTAAACGGAATAGACTTGGTAGAGCTTATTTAATTCGATAATCTTAGTAACTATTCTAATGCAGTAAAGGGTTTTGAAAGGAATCAATTTATTTCTCTTAATTATAACAATATTTAAATTTGTACCAAATATTTATTTTGAGATAAATAAAAATCAGGTTACTTAGCTTTATTTAAAAGGTTATTAAAAAGTAATTCGTCTTCAAAAGAATTTCCTTCACCAATTTAATTTAATGTGCAATCGTTTTCAGCACATAAACTCCGCTCGCGCTTCACAGTTTTTTCCCAACCATTTTGGATTAAAATATGTTGTTTCCGCTCAGCAGCTAATAGCAGCGTATTCTTTTGTTACGTTACGTTAAACAACGATGTTGAAAAATATGTCCTTCGCTACAAATGAATAACAATGAGCTTCGAATAGACGCGTTTGTTATTATGTGGGCATAATGCATTACCTACGCTAGTAAGTACTTATCTCGTGATTAATGATGTTCAAAGGGAAAAAATGCAATTCTAGATTTGAGATTAGAGCAACTATAATTAGGGTAAAAAAACAAGGTCGATGTAAAAACTGGAGAAGTGTAAGCTTGGAGTAGTGCGTTGGGATATTTTATTTAGAGTTTTTCTGGTGGATGACAAAGTGACAGTTTCTTTATTTAATAGAACGAGGTTCCGATTTGTGCTTAATTTACGGACCAGCGACAAATGCCTCATACTTTTCTATTTATTCTAAGCCGAAATGCAACATAAATATGCAAAAAAATAAAGCTTAGATCGGAAACATCATTTTTTTACATCTCGAAAAGGCTTGAAGGTATCTGATATAGATTTCACACCTTCACGAACTTGACACCTCTACGCGTTTCGAAATCTTGATAGGCTGACTAGAGAGACAACGAAGTGTTTGATTCTCCTTTTTCCTTTTTAACGATTGAACTCTAGAATTTCGAATTTGATATCATTAAAATTCCAATACAAACTATAGAATACTCAGAAACTCATTCGACTTAATGCAATTAAGCTGGCACGGGCGGCGCGGCGCTACGCAGCAGGCGCGGTCAAATAAAACTAGGTGACCTATTTTTCGCATATGCGTCGACACAAAACGACCAATCAACCTTCTCTACAGCGATCGTTAAGTCGCTTTTCAAACGATCATCTCGACCCCTTTCTTCGTATCCTTATGTCGAGTGTCCTTTTCACGCCCTCGCAACAAGATAGAAAGAGACTAAACATAAAACTCAAGAGAGCTGTTAAGTTGAGAACTGCCCATTCTGTGAGGGGAACGATAAAATGTAAAACTTAGATACAGAAATAGTTGAGTAAAATGCTTGGTAAAATGGCATAAATTTATCAAGAGTCAATTTTAAACCTACGCAGCTTAGAACGGATACATTTATATATTTTCTTTTACCTTTTCGGGTGCGGACGTCCTACTGCCTACCTGTTGGATTTGCATATTCGATATAAATGTGTTTACTGCCGCCCACGCCTGCCTTATCGCTTGGCATAATATAATATAAACAATGAGAGTGACCAAATCAAGAAGTCCATTCACACTGCATATAAGAAAGAACGTTATATTTTCAAAGTGGTGGTCATTGTGCATACAACGCGTGCGGCCGCTTTCCATTCATTTGTTTCAACTTCGGCTATGAAATATATTGACAAATTTTGCTCACATTATGTTTAATTTACTTAGCAAACCTACTAAAGATTTCAAATTTTTCAATTAAGTATTAAGTGTTACATTGGGCATTAAGAAATGTTTGTAGTAGGTATGTTGGTTACCTACTCACATTTTCTAAGAATGTCGGCCTTGGAATATTGTTCGAATATCTCGCCTTGCGACCAAACCATTTTCCTCAATCTTCGCGAGTGGAATAAGTAAAACGGTCCTCGCAAGTAGGTTACTCTGAGTTGGAGCTTTATTGTGTCTACGTGCAGCAGATATGAGATATACAGATACTCAGGCTGGGTCAAGGCGCCAGGCAGCTTTCGACTCCGCTAGCTACCTATATATGGAAGTAGCAGATTTAGCTCCTGTTTGATCGCAAATAGCTATGAACGAATGTGTTTGTCACGAGCTCGTTCCAATTATGCGGCTCGACACCTAATTTCCACATAATGTTGTCTGATCTAAAGCCGGAGTCACGGTGTTTGTTAATTGCTTAATCCGTGCATGTCCTTGTGGTAGTTCACTAATAATCCAATGTGTTATGCGCCAAACAATGGTCCGAGACGACGCTTCACGCGGAAGAGCGTTAAAATGCGTCGTAAAAAGCGCGCGTAGTTTCAATTTTATGACTCGTATTCAATTGGGGCCTGTAAAAAGCGTTTTATTGGAGTCGCATCCTGGCTTCGAGGCCACGAAACTCTAATTAAAAACACGCTGTCCACTCTTGCGAAAGCGCGGCCCCTACAAAAAGATCTCTTGCAAAACCGTATGCCCTTTACAAATTTTGTGACCATATGCACCAATGCTGTACCTACCTACGCATTCATGAAAATTGTATTCCATTCATGCTGTCAACAGTAGATTAATATAGATGTTTACTTGTTTCAGATTAAAAGGACACGTTACTCGTGAAGACTTCTGAAGAAGAAGACTTTTAAGTGCCATTCGTAACAAGTTTACCATAAGAAGTGATATAGTCTCATCTAGTGATAGTGCATAAACGTGATATAGACTTAGAATAAGGTGCTAACACCAATAGTTTAGTATTGAAAGTAACCAAAAAGAAGCGAAGCTGGCTCCATACAAGGATATAATGAACTCATCAAGTATGAGTTCGACTGTGCCTACGATAAAGTGCGAAGACACTTCGCCGTCGCCTACGGCGGCTTTAGGGGATGGGGAGGCTTCAGGGGCATACAACCTCAGTGTGAACGTGAACCTCAGTACAGCTGTGATCAACCTCCTTTCTGCGGAGACCAATACCACAACTCTCCGCACGCCCGAAATCGTCAACGATGTAATCACCATGACCAATCCTTTGGACCAGTACAATTATAGCGATAAAAATTCCAGTTTCAAGGTGAGGCACTGTTTACTTTTTGCTGTTATTATATTTACGCACGCTCTATCTGGACCTTTTTTTACTTTTGATTAAGATAAAGATTTAAAATCGTAAGACTAATCACATATTTATAGCGTACGCAACTACCCAATAAAAAGAGAGTCATCATCATCATAACTACTGCCAAAGAAATGAGCAAATGCGAATTCACTAGGTCACGTATGCAAAGTAACAGTGAACTATTCTCGTCATTGCGTCACCTCCAAAGATCCTGTTCTGCGGCAAAGCAATTGCAATACATTACAGGGACCTCATCGTACCTAGGACGTACGCGCAGGGAGAATACAAAACAGCGCTACATGTCCGTTGAGTCGTTGCCAAGTATCGGGTGACATGACCACGTGACTTGGTCATCACTCCCTCATTATAAACATTGAATAATGCTGTTGGCGCCATTGCAACCGCATGAGGCCATACACCTTAAGTAAACCTCTTATTTACACCAAGAACTCAGTCAGACTACTCGGCGCCAACTGATATCGAGTTATCTATATTTAGATATCGTACGTAGCTACATTATTTACTGTGTAGATTATCTTCACATGGAACAGTGTCATATCAACATGAATGAATCTCATATGAAATGAATGGGCAGAATTCAGAGCGTAACGACAATAGGACAAAGGATTAATTATGCCTGATATTAAACAATGTTTCATACCTACATTAATGTAATTGCGATTATGTTTGTTGATTTCGTATGTTACAATCGCGAAACTTCCCGGTTGACCAGTATATATTTTTTGGGAAACGTTTTCTCGGAAAGTACTAAGGTTAAAGAAAAAAAATATTACTCAAATGAAACACCTGTTGGTGTTCTATTATTTGTAATTATTTAAACGTTTTCTATACATCTGTTGGGTGAATCTACGGGTGTTTTGAACGCCGTCATTGTCCTCAACATATTTTCATATTTTTAGAGTAATAAAATTCTGTCCTCGTGTGCAGTTACGAATATAGGTCCCAGACGAGTAGCGTTTAGCAGCAAAACCTTTATTATTATCGAATTTTTGAATGAGACTTTATATGTTGAGGACAATGACGGCGTTCAAACCGCCCGTAGATTTATCCTGTTACCTTTTGAAATAAAGCTCCCTAAGAAACTGTACTGGTCAACCGTGAAGTTGCCTGACTGTACCTACAGTGGCGAGGGATCAAAATATGGCGAAGGTAAGCCGAAACAAGGAAAATCCACATCAGACAATAATGAACATAGAAAATATACATTTAGTTCACTTTGGAACTGGGCCCATACCGCGCAAGTGACGTCGGCATCGACATCGACTTCATTTGACAGATGGATGTGACACATTGCTGCTTCTTTTTGACACAAATGTAAACTTACCAAAGACTAAGACCAATATGTCACATCCATCTGTCAAATGTCGTCGATGTCAATGCCGACGACGCTGCTTGGCATCTAAGTATGTTTAACAAGTTAGTGACCATAATTAATAACGTAATTAAACGAGAAAATATAGGTTCCGGATATATGGGAATACGGGCCAATGCACTAGTACATTCCGCCGGATTCATAACAAGGATAAAACACAATAATTAGATATTATATAGATGAGTGAAAATATGCCATATAACGATATTAGATGCACCTATTATGAAGGCGTAGTAAATGACAAGCTTGTTTCACTTTTCAATGCATTGTTTCATTATGTTAGTACAAAACTCCATCACTTAATACTTTGGTCAAACTTCGAAATGACCTAGCTAGAGAGAAAAAAAAACGCAAGGATTCCTTGTTTGCAACACAAATTGCTGTTCATCAAACCTACTACGGTGCTACTACGGTTTGGTATTTTCTCTTGTTATAAATTATCTTCTCCTGTAAGCACGAAAAACTATCGAAATAGTATCGAGCACGTAATGTCAAAAAATGTAGTACCGTTTAAATCCGGTAGGAACGCTGCTCAATATCTCATACATTTTTTTACTTTACTTCGTCGATACTTAATCGAAAGTTATTTGTGCTCGACCACTGTGCATTTGGTATGATCATGGTCACGAATGATATCGTATGCAAAATTTTCTTTGATAAATATTATACAAGAAAATATACTTACTACAAAAAAAAACAACTTGTCTCATGTCGCCCTGACGGGATGACATGAGACAAGTTTTTATGGTTTGAGTTTTTTTTCTAGTATATATTCTGTTTAATACTTATCACATAAAAATAACATTGTGAAATGCAAAAAAAAAAAAAAAAACTTTGAGTTGAGATTGAAACGTTCTCAACTTAAAATTCTTATTTCAGATACCGACTATCCTATTATAACTCTTAATAGTCTACTTGACTTCTCGTTTTTCGTTTATCATCATCCTACAGTTGTCCAACTGTTCTTTTTTAAAGTCGTATTCAGTGACTTGGAAATATTTCCATTAAGAGACGTCACAATTAATTTGTGCCTTCTATTAGAGTTTAATGGAGAACAGTTTAAAATAGTTTTTTTCTAACGTTTTATTATTGAAAGGTTCCAATAATAAACCTCTTTCGAGTATAACAATAGTAACTTTCTGTAATTATGTAAGTATAGCGCTCATTCAAAATCCACACTGATAATAAGAAGGCGAAGTACTAACATTCTGTCTGTCTGTCAGGACACAAAACCTGTTTAATTTTTTATTATGGTCTACAGATATGATAGATTAGACCATTGGATACGGAGTAGTACGGACAGGCTTATTATTTAGAGGGTGGAAATATAGGGACGAAGTTGCGTACAGCTCGTGTAAATTTTCTGAAGTCTGATCTGCTATGACTGTTTCTTAATACAGCAGCAGCCAGTTCATATAACGGATCCGATCCTCAACCGGGCGTGAACGTGACTGCTAGATTTAAAATCAACTGCAAAAACTTGTGAACGTTTAGGTATATTTGTATGTTTTTTCAGGGAGGAAGCGGCAATGACTCCAACTCTTCCATGTCAAACGGATCTTCGGCCACTTCGCCTGCCTCTGGTACTCCGCCAAGCATACAAAAGGTAAATAGTAAATAAATATATTGACGACGTTATATTTGTATATGTCACTATGTTCCGGTGTTAATTAATAGCGTTATTTAGGTAATGTATCTAAGTAAGATGATCCTTCGAGAAGCTTAGTATGTAACAACAAATTTTGCTGCACCTAATTAGCAATAAAAATTATAAGGAATAGATAACTATCAAAGTTTTCTTTAATTCTAGTAGGGAATTCGCGATATCAGTGAAAAAACACTGTCATAATAATTAATTGACATACCCATCGAGCAAGTCTTGAATTTCTTATGAAATCGGAAGGTTCTGGCAGTACAAAACATGTTTTGAGTTATTGTGAGTTACAAAACTTACGTGCAACATGACCTACCTACCTATTCTCGTATAAAATCAGAACTAGCAATCCCTTTGGAGTCAGGGATGATCAACACGCTTAGAAATAAAACTTCGCACGATCACGCCCGAAAGATCGCCTTCGTCTGATTAGTCGGGTAAAGCTACTAAGTACCAACGTCCAACCAACAGGATATGATAGCAGAGTAAGTAATTCCACGCCAGCATATTGGTGATGATTAGAGCTCCAGTTATTAGAGGGCCAGCTCACTTCCAGCTCCCTATCGAGGCTGCCTGGATAGGGCTTAGAACCTAAATCGGGTAAGTCCCACATAACATAACCTAGACTAAATACCCCTACTAAGAGAGCAATCTCACCTTAAAAGTTTTGCAATCGTAATTGCAGACCATAGCTAATTGCAATCTTAAATACCACATTCCCACAAACACTTAGAACAAGTCAATGCCATAAAAACTCTAATGAATGGCCCGGTCAATTAGAAATAATTCAATTGAATAGTTTTTACTGAATATAATTATAGTTATTACTGCCGAGCGATGAATGGAGTTTCCTACGCGACATTTTATTCAAATAAACATCTGGGATCTCTAGGCCTTTGCTTACATCTAGGCTAACAATAGGCGGACGTAAGTTAGAAAAAAAAACAAACGTTTAAATGTTCTGTCTATTTGAACATTTAGCTAGCTTTGCAATTATCTGCTTAGCCGATAAGGAGTGTTGGCAATTAAAATTGTTGGAGATATTAAAGTTAATGGAAAAAACAACGTCAAGTAGTTACAGTATCCGACAGATGGCTATGTCTGTAAATTTTAAAGAGATGTTTGTTAAGGATATTCTTACGAATGAATACGAGTACAATATAGGTTTTCTGGTTATATTTTTCATGTTAGGTATTTTACAGTTTTTTCGTTTATCAGTGAAGGAATCTTGAGATAGGTACTGATTGAATATTGTATATACCTTAGTGCATCCATACTAACAAATAGGTATCAGAAGAGCGAGAGTAACTCTGCCTTATGTTTTCGCACCTTAATTTCTGTACAAATTTTGATGAATTTTGGAATACAGATACTTAGATAAGACTTTGGAGAAGGGCATACGCTACTTTATGATACAAAAATTTGAACTGCATCAGTTGTCTAGGAGCGTGTTATAACCGATTACAATGCGGACGACCAACTTATAGTCAGAGGTCCCGGGTTCGATCCCCGGACAAGACAAATATGTGTGTGCGTGAACATGTCTATTTGTCTTGGTCTGGGTGTTTAGATATATTATGTATTTACAAAAAAAAAGTAAATAAGTATGTTTATCCGTTATCTAGTATCCATAACCACGGAATATAATAGGTAGTAACAGTAACCATAACAAAAGTTTCTGAAACTTAACGTGGGCTAGATAATTGGTGTGATTGTATGCAATTATATATTTATTTATTGATAGTTTTAAGTCAAAAATACAAGGCAAGTTAAATTATCTTTGGAATCAGTTAAGTAGTTGATACGAGTAAGTACATAGGGAAAATTAAATACCTTCTCTCTCACTGATCTTAGTTTCGTCACTTTTATATTTTATGTTGTATTTTTCCCGAAGACTTTAGTGCTTTTTTATAAACGTAGGTACCTACCTGTTCTTTTAAATTTTCCAAACAAATATCCGATTATAGGTATCTGACTCATTTTAAAACCTACGTAACATAAATGTCTATATTGTTTTTATCATATTCTCGGTCAAATCCATTTATCAATCATACAAACGATATGTCAATAAGGAACAAAATCTAATACGAAAACATTCAAATCATCAAGAGGTTCATTAAAACGCCTGTACATGTATTATTTATGCGTAGTACTTCTGTTATTGCCTAGTTTTGACGTGATGATGTCTTTAAGTCCAACCTTCAGGGAATCATTCAATCAAGGTGAAGTGGCCATGATTCATTTGTAAAACATTGCAATATAAAAAAAAATACAGGCACGACCGATAATTATAATCCGTCGCCATAGCTGGTTCAAGGTGCATACACAAACGGACATCAATCTTAATTATATTATTATGCCGAATGAGCTTAATCAATAGATATCGACCTACACTTATATTGGAGAATCGTAATTCACACGGGAAGTTTTAACGTTGTTTCGCTATTTAAGTGATTAAACATTATACAAAAGTCCTTCAATTAATAATTGACATGTTTGTCTGCTGCTTAAACACTAGAACCTATTAAAATGTGATCTTTAAATGTTAGTCGATCGATCCTGGACTTACACTCATAATTTATTATAGTCATAATTTAATAGAGGGTACTTAAGTACTTAATCCGGAAATTTTGCTAAAACTTTTCTTTAAACAGCCAATTTTTTATATTTTTAAGTAATTTGTTTCTTACTAAACGTCATTAATTAAGCTTAATTTTAACACGTCATGTTGAATCTGACACATAAATGTGCCCTTGCAATGATCAGTAGATAGTAAGTTTAAAAGGGGAGCTACTAACAAAGATATAGGTAAAATAGTAGGGCGGGCTTTCACCAACTGAAATTAAATACGATAAGCGGTAAACATATTTAAAACATTTTTCTGTCACTTTTTACTTCAAACGAATGACTGAGATGCAATGTCATTTTAAAAATGCTTAGCGCTAAATTTGTTTACTGACAGTTTGTGGTAGTCGCCTTGTCATCAAAATGTGGAATTAAACATTTATACAGCATTTTTGTAGGTAAGATTAGATTTGAGATGCACTCCGAATGGAGAGGAGTTCCCCTTTCCTCTGTGACAAATGACGGGCAGAAATTTAAAAAAAAGTTTGGTTAGGTTAAATCGGTAAAAGAATTATTATAATACAACCCGTTTAAAACTAATCTGTCTTTGCAGACATGCTCGGAACTAATAAAGGCGGGGCTAAAGCTATCCATAGAGTCGAAGAGGAAGATGTCGGGCAGCGACAACGACGCCGGCTTCAAGAGGATGAAGCGGGAGGACAGCGACGATGACTATGACAGCAGCCACACGCAGACCACCAAGAGTGAAGGGGTAGGTGTTCTACAGAGTAGTCTAAGTAGAATATAGTCGTATAGTATAGAGTTTAGCTAATGAAAGTTGAACCTACAAAATAGCGACTTATGAGTCTTCAAGAGGATGAAGAGGAAGGAGAGCGACGAAGACTATGACAGTAGCCACATGCAGACCACTAAGAGTGAAGGGATAGGTGTTCTATAAAGTCGCATAGGTAGATATAGTTGTATAGAGCCTGACTAACGGAAACTGAAGCTTTTTTTATGAACAACGGGGAGACTCAGCTTTCATCATGATGAGGAAGCGAGCCGCTACCGGAATCTTCAAACACTGAGGAACTAGCTATCTTATCTCTAACTCATACAATGCTGAAAACATTGTTGTTATGGCATCAGACTTAGAAAGATGGTGGTAGCTAGCCAGGCGGACTTACAACAAGTCCTACCACCAAC
The DNA here is from genome assembly GCA_910589605.1 of Chrysoteuchia culmella. Lineage (NCBI taxonomy): Eukaryota > Metazoa > Arthropoda > Insecta > Lepidoptera > Crambidae > Chrysoteuchia > Chrysoteuchia culmella. Next base: position 5,524,188 of record OU342657.1, read on the forward strand.
CGAAATTTAAATAAAGCTCCCTGAAAATCTCTACTGGTCAACCGGGAAGTTCCCGGGTAGGTAGGTATACCTACACCGTTTTTAATTTTAAGAAAATCGGCAGCACAGAGATTGAGTCATTTCAATGATAACTAATAGTCGCACAAATAAACATCCGTTCAAACAGAAATTTATAATGTCAGTACTTATCTGCAATCAAGTGATGGGCAATGTTTGACCTAACCCTAACACTATGTCCCTAACACGATTCTCGGTAGAATTATTCACGCTTTAGGATACTCTCACGATTTCATTTGAATAATGTTAGATGAACAATGGAAATTTTCTTTTTCCTTCCTCCATGTTTAGAACATACGTATAAACCTCATTAATTTACCTGTTATAATGGAATCTTTTATGGTAAAAAGCAAGAAAAAAATATTGGATTCATATCTATCTAACCTGGAGCACTATTTTTGATTCACTCGTCTCGAGGTTTCTACTGATATGAGTTTCCGTATTTTCCTTATTTATTTCCGTAATATAACGCGACCTTGCACGTATTCTTCGCTTCGTATGCTTCGCTTTTCGCCTGAAATACCGCCTCCTAACGCGAGCGCGCGATGGGTAAGCGAAAAGCGAGCTTTAACCATACATGCGAGGTCGCTACTTGCCTGACCGCCTCCTCGCCTCGCCACTCACGAGACGAGTGAATAGCCGCGTACCCACCTAGCGCACGGGCTCGCGCGGCAGCCTCGCGAGCCAAATGCCTCGGTTGGTGTGGACGTGCCTCGGGCGCGTGTTTGCTCGGCTGAGCGCGGCTCGACCCCGAGCCAGATGTTGTCGGTAAACTTGACGTGCTCAAAGGTGCCTCAGTGAGCGCTGTGCGTTAGGTGGGTACGGTTATGTTTTGGCTCGCGCGCGAAGCTACTTCAAGTTTGGCTCTTGCCGTGTTTGGCTCTTGCCGTGTTTGTCTCTTGCCGTGTTTGTCTCTTGCCGTGTTTGTCTCTTGCCGTGTTTGTCTTTTGCCGTGTTTGTCTCTTGCCGTGTTTGTCTCTTGCCGTGTTTGTCTCTTGCCGTGTTTGTCTCTTGCCGTGTTTGTCTCTTGCCGTGTTTGTCTCTTGCCGTGTTTGTCTCTTGCCGTGTTTGTCTCTTGCCGTGTTTGTCTCTTGCCGTGTTTGTCTCTTGCCGTGTTTGTCTCTTGCCGTGTTTGTCTCTTGCCGTGTTTGTCTCTTGCCGTGTTTGTCTCTTGCCGTGTTTGTCTCTATCTATAATATTGATATCATGGGCAGTCGAGAGGAGTCCATTCGTTTAATACAACTGTACAGCACGTACAAAGAGCTTTGCAAAAGCTAGGAAAATAGTTGCAGCTGAAAATACACGACTGTCCATTTCGAATACTCGCGGACTTATGACGGCTCAGCCTGCCTCGCGAGACGGCCTCGTGTAAATTTGACAAAACTACTGAGGCTGCCTCGGGAGCCATCGCTCGCGATCCGGACACCGAGGCTGCCTCGCGAGCCCGTGCGCTAGGTGGGTACGCGGCTAATCAAAAATAGGGCTCTCATTTTCAATGATTACCAAGTATTATAAAAATATTACGAATGCAAAAGTAACTCTTGCCTGTGTGTGACCATTTCACGCCTTATCTAGAGAAACAATTTTAATGAATTTTGGTATGGAGATGGATTAAACCTTGAAGGCTTAAGTAAGACATAAGTACAGCATTAGGGGCATAGCCTACCAGTGGCGAAGGGTCCATACAAACCGATTCCCATCGGCTTCCCTTTTACAAATCCCATCTATAAATCTTTACGGTATGGTGGATCGTTTATACACCGGCAAGGTACCTTCCGTACCTTCGCCATATTTCGACCCCTTGCCCACTGTAGGCTACTATTTTTTTCGCGAAAATATTTCGCGAACAAAATCACAGGCGAAACACTAGTCACTTGTCAACTAATACTTAGAGTCTGAAATGGGTGGAAGGACAAAACCGACAATTAAAAATGTGTGTAATATTATGCTCAATTGAATAAAGAATATTTTCATTTCATTTTAATTTTTCACACTATAAGTTCATTTCATTATGAATAGTTAACTACTTATATTATTATACATCCATAACACACATCTGTCACACTATAGATATATTAGGGTTGTTACTTAATTTTATTTCTGTTTTATAAATAAAATTTCCAATTACCTACTTTATAGAAGAGAATAAATTTACTTTTTCTACTCGGTCGTGACATACTTACGTCAGTAACCACACTTTGATTGATAAACGTGTGCCTTATATTTCAATTAAATTCTATTTTTGCAGAAAGAAATCACGTAACGATTTATTTTTTACTCAATTATACGTAACCACCGAGTTTATCCTACAAAAAGTAAAGTTCACTCGCGCTACTTAGTCTACTTACGGTTAGCACATTTAACTCATATTTAATGCTAGATCTACTTCTCCATACACCTAACTCTGAGTTAGGTAAATGTTAACTTTATCTTAATCGTAAAATATAAATTTTGTTAATAGAGGCCATTTCCTGTTATTCAATTAGATTTAAGTTTATAATCTCAGTTGCTACTGCAATAGCATTATCTTTGGCTTCGCTATATTTTGGTGTTAAAAAAACATAGGCCAGATTTTTCAGGACTCTACCATCGAATAATATTTCACTTTTAAATAATCACCATGAATTAAAACCATAAAACCCTATCTAATCTAAAACCAATGAATCGTGATCTAATCAGTAGTAAACAACTACCGCTGGTAATTCATCCCCACGCCTCAACGAACACACTTCTCAATAAATTTGTTTTGCAAAGTCAACTGCAAATTGGTACAAAGAACTTGCGTATAGCCACAGTACAAAGATACAGTAAGTTGTTTTAGCTTTTTCTTGATAAGCTAATAATAATTATTGCGGCCGTGCGGTACGCAATATGCGATAGTGCTGCCCGCCAACATTGATTAGCCATTACCACGCACTTACAGCGCACAAAATTTTCACACCGTGCTTTCGTCACCGCACCGCGGTGCATTCGAGACTGAGACTTGCCGAACTCTCGCCGAGCCGAGGTACGTCGGGTATGATCGCGATTCAGTATGAACGAACCTTTAGCGGACAGAAAATATACAGTGTATCTTTATACTGTGGTATTGCGAATATTAGCTTTTACTGCTACCGACTTGCATTATAATTCAACGGCTTCATTGAAGTTTTATGAGCTTACGAAGAAGGCATTGCATATGTGGTAGTGGTCGTGACTTAACTTCCTGATTGGGAAATTGAATGTGCTATCAATAGGTGACGAATAATAATCAGCAGGATACGATATCCCTATATTCTTGTAACTTTACCGGTTAATACTACCTATGTAGTTAGTACGGTACTACGGTAGTTACGCTTCATCATAGTGTTAATGCCTATCCTGTCTCTAGTTATTTGGGTTAGTGGGTTCGGATGGATCTTTTAGGAAGAAACAAAATCAGAATAAATTACGAAGTGACATATTGTGGTCCTCATTAAAACTGTCAGTTGTAAATAATTTTACAACTTCAACAGAATAGTAATCTATTCTGTTATCCCTTTTCACGTACCTACATAATATCCTCACGCCATATAACTATTTCGGAGTTGGAAGATCATCAAATTTCCAACTTGAGAGTAAAAAAACATTCACACACACACACCAACGACGCCACTTATTTTGGCATTGGTTAGTCCCACCAGCTCCTTTTTTTTCCACCGCGAGTCCAGACATACTGCAGCTATCACCCCTACAGTGACGTCTTTTACTCGGGTGACCCTACGTGGTTGCTATTCCCCGTATGCGTATATGTAAGCTCGAGTGAAAATAGGCTTTTTATATGTAAGCTCGCTCCATCTTCGGCCTCTTCTTATCTATGATCCAGAATGAGGACAAGAGTAAACCTATTTTATGTAAAAAAAACCGGTCAAGAGCGAGTCGCGCTCGCGCATCGAGGGTTCCGTACCATAAGGGTTCCTTTTTACCATTGTGGCACGGAACCCTAAAAAAGATCCTGAAACAATCGTGATAGGTTGACAGCCTATCGCCTACAAAAGTTTTCGAACTAGCCCTGTCCATTTTAAGCTCTTACTATTTGCACTGGAAATCTACTTAGTAGCTGGAAGAAAGGGCACTTTATAATGGCTATTAATATTTACTTTCACAAAATCATATTACGACGAAAACGGTTTGTATCGTCATCAGCCATTTTTTATGTCCCCCACTGCTGGGGCACTGGCCTTCTTTATGGATGGATAAGGAGATTGGGGTGGGTAGGTTTTAACGACTGCAAATGCAGCTGGGACCAACAGCTTAACGTGCTTCCGAAACACGGAGAATTTTTGATCACCCATCCCGTGACCGACCATTGCGAAGGTTGCTTAACCTCAACAACCGCAGGCCGAGCGCGCGAACCACTGCACCACGAGCTCCTTACTCGCGACGAAGGCGGCATAAAAGTTAATTAATGAAAACGTACTTTTCCAGCTGACACCTGAAGATGAAGAACGCCGACGGAGGAGAAGAGAGAGAAACAAAATCGCAGCAACCAAATGCAGAATGAAGAAGAGGGAACGCACGGTCAACCTGGTCACCGAGAGCGAGGTCTTGGAGAACCAGAACATCGACCTCAAGGCACAGTTGAAGGTACCTATATTCATACTAACAATCATGGTAGGGTATTATAAAAGAGAAAACTGAAAACCACTTTATAAAGTTAAGGTCAGAATTGGGCTAGCCCCATTGGTATTTTTCCATCATAGCTGCTAAATACTGATATAAATAATACTAGGCAACAAACACTTGAAAAAGTATTTCGATTAAAAATATCCGGTTTGTTATCTTCTTTAATACCTTTTCATAACTCTTTCCACGCTTCTTATTTATTGTGTGTGTATCGCCTGCGTGTATGTGATCAATAAATGCCTTTTCTTTCTTTCTCTCTTTCTTTTCTTTAGCCGAAATTATTTCATATCAATAACTAGCGGTCGCCCGCGGTTTGAACCCGCGTTGTTCTCATTCCCGTGGGAATATCGGGATAAAAAGAACTATATGTGTTAGTCCACTACTTAAAGTCCCTACATACTTAATTTCATCCAAATCTGTTCAGTAGTTTTTACGTGAAAGAGTAACAAACAAACTGACATACCTACTTTCACATTTATAATATTCAGTAGGAAGTAAATAATTCCTGGTATAGTGACATTTAACAATCCTATTCGATTACAGTTACAGCTTAGTACCTTAGCACTCGTTTTCTTTGCTGTATGTATTTTTTTTATAACGCTTTTAAAGTCCACACATAGTTATATTTTCTTTAATTTCGTGATCTGTCTATAGCTTACTAATGGCCAGGAAATGACTGGTCATTAAGATACTGACAAGCGTTTTTATTCCTACGAGTAATGAGCTAGAAGCTACTAATTTAACAACAAAAACGCTTTCCCTCTTAGTTTAATTTCCCCATATTCAGAACACGGATATAATAAAATATCTATTGACACACTAATACCTACATAGTGTAGGTGTTAACTGAAGCGAAGGTGACTAATTTGAATAACAAACAATCTATCTCGAGTTCGTCACTACAAAATGATTTCTAGGAACTTCATCGTTTCATCACATCGACAAAGCACGTGTATTCAAACACTCATCTTCTTACAGGATCTGGAAGTGCAGAAAAGGCAGCTAATGGACATGCTGTCTCTACACTCGGCATCTTGTGTTAAAAACAACAATCAGAACTCAAGGCAGTCGCCCACAGCTACGTACAACATGCTTCGACCTTACGAGTCGCCATCAACATTCCCAGCTTCTTTCGACGCGACTTCTCCCTACATCAGACCGGAGTCGGCGAACATCCTCGCTTCGAGCTACACGTGCAACACCCCCCTAAACAATGAGTCTTCCATCGACACGGTCTCGTCTCTAGACACCATCTACGTGCAACATCAAATCGTGGACGACTACCGACCGGACAGCGTTCTCAGCCTACCTCCGAACTCTGAGGCCCACTACGTCTCCACAGACGGGTACCTCCCGAAAACTACAAACCTCCTGGTTCCGATGGACCCGGAGCCGGAGTACTACGATCACGAAGTGACCTACACCCTTCCGAGCACGCAGCAGTGCCATACGTACCCCAGCACTCTGTCTGAAGCACAATCGAAACTCAACAATGGCCTAAATGACGGGTGTCTTGTCTAGCCATCACTCATCGACATCTCTTCACTTTTCGTCGGGTCCAAAATTTATTTTTGTCATGTATACGTATATTTTAAGCTTCGGAGTTAAAATTTATTCGAAATAGAGTATCACCGTTGACAACTTTACCTATTATATTTTCGCGTCTTCGATATTTTCGTAAGATAACAGTTTAGAATGTATAAATAACATGGAAAACTTTTAATCGTGTCTTGTTTAAAAATGATATAGATGTGCCAGAAAGATGTGAGGCGGGGAATTTATTTCGAAACAAATCGTATGTCTACTGTGTAGAACAACAACATATTAGGATTAACGTAGTCGTGCCTGGACTCATATAATGTACTGCAGTTTGAACACCAGTTTACATAGATTACTTCGCATCATGTTTTACAAATGAGTTTTTAAACTGGGACTAAACCTATATTACCTAACATCTGTATGTTCTGGAAATGACTTCTATAAATCGTCAACAAAAAAATTAATCATAGAAGTATTCAAGGCATAGAATGATGAAAACATGCGCTATTTTCATATGTTTGAAAATAAAGAGAAGGTACCTAAATCTTAAAGACAGTTTTGGACTTCCGTTAAAAACTCAACATACGCCTCAAGAAAAAATACAGAAAAATAGAAACCAAGTCGACACTTTTCATGATAACGCTTCGTATTTCTTGACTATAGTTTTATTTTGTGTTGTGAAATAATTTTGAGTCACTGTCGCGTAGGTAACACTGTGAAACAGTAGGTACGGTAGGTAGGTATATCACATAATATTATATATTATTTAGTTGTTTAACTCTTAACATAAATTACCACATTCGTCTTATGTTTTAAGTTCTATAATTTTGCTTTGATCTGTACATAATATTACTTTGATCTGAGATCTGATTATAATTTGGTGCAATGTTTGACTGATAAATATTAAATGTCTTTATAGGCATTTAAAGATTAGAATAAGATATTTGTGTCTATAGGTATTTGCGTTGTGTTAAATCGCTTGAAATAATAAGATATATTTGTATTGTTAAAACATCACATAATAAACTTCCAGTACAATAATTCAGTACCTCCTGTTGAATTCCGAAAATATATTTTATGTTACAGAAATATATTCATACCAGTTATAGGTTAGAATTATACATATAGTTTAAGGTGCTTTAACTCATATTAGGTCGTGATATACTTGAGAGATAAGTATAATTTAGATCACGCTAACATAATTGTCCTTTGTGTAGCTTCTTACATATTTGTAATTGTTTATACATGAGGACATATTCGTGGCCTTAACAATCGTAAAAACAAATAGACAGATAATAGTTTATATGCATTTGTTTCTATTATAGATGAAAACTCTTCATCAACACAGAACTGAAGTTCGGAAGCAATCAAATGATATAAACTTATACTTTAATTGCTTGTTAAATTCAATTTTCTTATAAGTCGTTACTTCTCTTATTAAGTACTCTTACAAATATAAAGCAAATGTGTCCTCTTGTATCCGTGCGCAAATAACTTATAAATATAAAAAACACGAAATATTTCGCCCCATGTTAAGATATTATTATTATACTGTAATTAAAGTGCCTCATAAATTGTATGTAATGAGAACACCACGTGTCGTTTTGTTAATATTTTTGATAAGAAGACGTTAGTAAGACGCCTTAAATTATTTTAAAACTTTTTAATATTATAATGAAATATTTATCTGGGTACGTCTAAGAGACAAATCATGAAATCTCATTTGATTTTTCAAATCACGTCAAACAGTATTAATAACTGTACAAAAGACGTAATTCATCACATAAAATATACACAATTACAATAATAAACATTATGAAATTTATTATCGTCTAATAATAATTAACAAAAGGTTTATTTAAAAGAAAACTAATACAGTTAACATACTTTTTCACAGACATTGTTACTTTTTTTATAAATAATGTTCAAAACTATGTGTAGCTTAGATAACTGTCTATTTTACAGTCTATTGTTAAGCACAAAATCAGCACAGCAAATAAAACAGAATTTACCTGAAACCATACGTAACAACTTAACAAGAAACTTGTGAAACAAGTGTAAATGTTACAAATACCGTCAAATTAGGTTTACTTTTTTTATTTCGAATATTTTAAGTTGCTTTTGAATGTTAAGTATCTGTATGGGATTATTTATTAGTTTTGAAATAGTTTTTAAACCTAGGCGGTCGGATTCTAAAGAGTTTCGTAGTTCGCACAACGTAACTTTGTCTTAAAGAATTGAACCAAATTGACGATCGTTTATTACCGATACGATAGATACTTATTTGAGTGATGGTGATGCATCTGGTCAGTAGGACTTTGTTATCCCATCTTTAAAGTTGAAAATTAAATGCAGTCTCGTCAATATTGTTGCTGTTAATAGTTGAGCTTGTTGCACCCAATTTACGTTAACCATATGAAAATTACTTAAAAATTGAACTTTCCAATAGATCTAAGGCGAGTAGTAAGCCACCTTAAGTCTTTTTACTCTTTTGCTATTATTATTGAGCCTCCAATTTTTCAGAGTTAAGTAAGTAATAGTTTTTAAATAAACTTCTTACTCACTTTCTGTACTTTTCAAATACATTTTTTTTTTAAGATCGGGTGGGATTGCCACTAATTATTGTAGATTTTGCTAAAACACGTTAACTTTTGTTTCTTTAAGGCAAAGTTACTCGGCGATATTTGTGTGTACATTCAGCAGTGCCTTCAGCAAACCAGTGATCCTAGTCTATAGCTGCTAGCAGCAAGAAAGTCGTGCGAGCATTTATTTTTTACTGTTGGTAAAATTTATTGTGATAAAGAGTTTATACAGAGCACAACTATTAAGTACTTGTTTAACAAGATTAATAAACATAGTTTATCATATTGCTTGTACCAAAAACAAAAAATATCAACATTATAATATTTCACACGAATCTTCTAAGTGTTAAATTTTTTTAATTTTAATATGGTCGAAGTTCAACGTATGCAATTCGTTGAGTTGGAAAATATCTTCAAGTAATCTTACTAATAAGATTAACTTAGGAAGGTATAGGAACGTCGTTTGAAAGATGTTTGTTTCAATTAATTACAAATTCTTAACCATTCGTAAAATTTATATGGTACACTTAATGTTCGTCGTAGATTCTGTGATAAATGTGATACTAAAATTTAACGAAAATGCACAACGTTTGGTATTTATAGAGATTTTGCTGAAAACATTAGTCGACATAAAAATAATAATTTATAAAATATGTGTCTTAAAAAGCGTCTATCATTCAATTTGCAACTCTGAAAACATAGTTAGGTCGGTGGTAAATTAATAATACTTATTTCTATTACGGCTTTGTATGTTGTGGGTACTAATTAAGTTAGTAGAGTCCGATTTTTGGTGCGGCGTAGTCAGTTAACAAATATTGGTATTTAGAAACACAAGGGTATAAGCTCGACATTATTTTTTAAATCAACCACTAGGCTTTGCAAGTCAGTCTCAGTCAAATCCAATCGATTTACAACCTTATTTGTTTGATCTTAGGATCGGACCTGATAGGAAAATATGGCAAAACAAATTACGTACGATTCAGCTTCTGGGATTATACGTTTCTGACAGGTTTCAGACAGTTTATTAAGGGCCGGTTTCACCACCTAGTGATAAGTTGTGGATAGCTTATCTATCTGATAATTAGACATATTTTTCAAATTGCAACTCACTGTCAAACAGCCCGTCACATAAGCTATCGAGCTTATCACTTTATAGGTGGTGAAACCGGGTCGAACTTCTACTAAATAAAGTTAATTTTAAATTTTCCGGAAAAGTAACGTATTCGAAAATAAGCTTTATTAACTTCATATAGAAAACTGACAGCAGAAATTAACCAAAAAGTCAATAAAATTCTATACTGCTATTTCGTTATGTAAACAACGCTTACACATATTTGTTTTAATATTAAAATCATGTTGATGTAGGTAAGCATTAATGAAAAGAAAATATTCTTTGATCATTACCAAAATTAAATTTTAAACATTTATACAATTTCATAGTACCTAACGATACTTATAGGTTGTTGTTATAAAACATGAAATAACATTTGCAAGGTCTAATTAAATAATTTTGTTTACTACGTTTCAGTTGTCAAAAGCATTATTCATGGCCTAGCGGCAAGATACAGTCAGTCAAAGAAGTAGAACTAACTACGCTTAAGAGGCCTGCGACACGTCAGTCTCCCATACTAACATAATACCAAAATAATTTAAAATTTTAGCATGGGCATGAGCATTTGTACTTGTGATGTGATTAAGACAGTATCTACCACGGACCTTTCAGGTTCGTGATATCTACCCAATAAAAATAATTCTAATTACATTTTTTTCATACAAAACTGCAATTTGCATTTATTTTTAATTGGGTAAGTATTTAGGATTACTTTTTTTATGGAAACCTAGACAAATACTGCCTTAATCAGAATAACATCACAAGAACGGAAAATAATGCTCCAATTTCAAATCATTTTGGTATTACGTTAGTATGGGGAACTAACCGGTCGCAGGCCTCTTAAGAACCATTATGTCACGTTAGCATTGTGTCTATTAAGAACGTGTTTACAAAACGAACGCTATATTAACGTTTAATATACTTAATGTGACAAAGTGCTAAAGTGTTCTGCTACTTTTTTCAGTACTCCACTGTGTGCGATAATACATTAGCAGGTATTTATATAGATATATAATACAGTTTAGAATAAAAGTCGTTTCACATTATTGTTACAGCAAATTAATTGTCATCAATATTTTTAGTACATGTAATTTTTGGATAGTTTTATTTGCAAAATGTACCCTTTTGTATAAGTCAGTTGTTATATATTTTTAATATAATGTTTTAATTATAAGTGGTATGCTATTTACTAATGCTTTGATAAAAATATTATTCGTGTTTTCTTATAAATTCATGAACATGTAGAAAATATTTCCATGTCACAAATCTTGTGTAAGATATTGTTAATGCTGTTACCAATATTTGGCTTAAGTGTATTTGTCGAAATTGTTTTTGTATAATCAGTGGTACAGTCAGGTGCAATGACATGTATACACTTTACAACCTTATCGCATTGCGCACACAGAAACAAAGCTCTCTTTGTCCACAAATATCATTCAATATTGTACTGTGACAAGGTTGCTTAGCGTTTCTATGTCATTTCACGTGACTGTACATAAGTCAAGTGTGGGTTGGCCGTCGTTTGAGTAGCAATGCAATTATCAATATTATCTTCTTCTAGAATTGGTTATTAAAGTTTTGCAAAAAATATCCAGTCATCATTACTCTGTCTCTTTACTAGTATGAACTGCTTTGCCGACAGTTGTTGCTATACTTTAAAATCAAAAGGCCAAGTATAAGCAGTTGATTTTGAATTTAAAGTGTAACATTTTATGGTTCAAATCAAATTGAGATATTGTTATTTATTTAACTTTTGCATTGCTCATCACTTTCTCAACTTTCCCTTTCGAGGCCAGCGACACTGGCTTATAAAATATTGTTACCCATTGTAGAATGTATGAAATTGAATTTGTAAGTGTTGTAAACATCACTTGTACCTGCTTCTTGAATATAAATATTTTGACAGTCAAAGCAAAATTATTGCGCTTACATATTGAAAAATAAATCATATTGCATATAATGTTTATTTTTGTTCCCCTTATTACTTGCAGAAAACTAGTACCTATCCTGCCAAAATAAACCCATTTTTAAAGTGATTGATAGGATACTAAATATAACGCTGATGGCGACAACATTATAATTGAAAACTACACACACACACACACACACACGCCTATTTAGTTTGTTTGACCTTCTGTCGAATAAGCTTTACCTACGGAACAAGAAAGAGGTTAAGTCTGTTCACCGAAACAAGCTAGTACGGAAATAATACTCTCACTCGTGATTGGCTCATTGAACAATCTCACGTGAGCTTAAAGGGGGAGGGGGTCGAGCCAAATCTCAAGACATTTCACTAAGGCGTGTGGGGGGTTCCAAAAATCGTCACACATTTAACGGAAGCCCCCTAAGGTGCTAAGCTATTTCCACAGTACTCGCTTCGGTGAACAGCCTATAGAAGTAAAGAGTTGGCTGTCACGCGTGCCTCTCTTTTGCGCGAAACACTGATACAGTTCATACTAAATGTATGAACTTTGTGTCATTTTGAATTTCTTCACATAGACATGGTGAAACTTCTTTCAGTACTAAATTTATTTAATGATTTTAATTATTAATGTCCATTACACAGAGACCGATCCGTGCCGCCGATACGATCAGTAGATCAATCTGAATGCTTGCGTTCTCTGTAACCAATGGCTTTCCGTGTATGCTTTCACACTGCCCGCACTAGAACGCAACGCGTACACGGGCAGCCATTGGTTACAGAGAACGCATGCGTTCAGATTGATCGTCAAATCGTATCGGTAACACGGATCGGTCTCTGTGTGTAATAGCCATAGCAAGTACACAAAAATTGCGCAAAAAGCGAACAAACAGGCAAGAATTGCAACAACCATTGTTCTAAGGTTTATCCAAAGTATGATGATTTCATGAACCTATTTAGCTTTTTAAGTATTCCATTATAGGCATAGATTTCATAAATAAAAAAGTCTCACATAAAAATATTGATACCGTTTAATATCACAATGAGTCTTACAAAATTTACTAGTTATTTTACATGTATTTATTTGCACTAGAATCCTTCCGTTTTTTAACAACATTGAAATATTGCATTTTTTAACAAATTATTTTTAAGATGTTTCGATCCAAAACCGTACAATAAATAATACAACGTTGTTTTTTAATAGCAATCATAAAGATTATCAACTGTGAGACTTAAATACACTTCTATTGTAATGCATTGTCAAACGAAAAATATGGATTGAACGGCATATTAAAAGAAAATCACGTACTAACATTTTACAAATTTTGCAGGCTGGACTTATTAGACATCGAATCTAAGTCTTTCCATGACTGGTGAGCTGCGATCGATATTTGTTTAGTCTACCTGAAAATAATGATCATATTAAAATCTGTAAAGTGAAATAAAAAATAAATTTTAACTTTCTAACGATTTTGAGGCTCAATTTACATTACAAAAAAAGTTATTCTCGCACATTCTCCAGCATTTTGGCTTCTATATGATTTGAAAGTTAACACAATTGACATAAAACACACTATAGATTGTATTTCGTTTCCAATTCACTCTAGCGCATGGCGCAGCGTAAATTGAGCCCTAAGTATATGTGAGAATAAATTCTGATGTTCGCTGTTACCAAAAAAAACCTTACGTAAGCTCTTAGTTAGTTATAGGGAAAATAATAGCCTATACTCTAGTCAACTTACGGAATACTCAAAACATTTACTGCAACTATAATGTAAGCTTTTTAAAAATATTTGTAAAGACAGTATTTTTCGTATTTTTTTCACAAATACGTTTAAGTTTCACATAATTTATACCTTATATAACTTGGAAAAGTTATTTTTAAGCGTAATATAAACGTGCAATAAAAATTAATTCTTTTAAGATTAAGTATGGGCGCTATGTTTACAAACATTATTTCCGTGAGTTGGCTGAAGTATACTTCTTTACTTAAGTAACAGTACCATTAAGTCAATACTAAGTACGGTCAATAACAAATCAGATTGCTTAGTGTGAGTTTTCTCACCTTACTCGCTTACGACGCAGTTTGCGAATAGAGTTTAATTCTCAACCTTATTCCCATTGCATTAAGGCTATCTGTCAAAATTTTACTCTCACGCGATGGTAACGTTTGGTCATTTGCAAACTCGCACTAAGGGCGCTTTCAATTTAGACGTTCCATGTCGGACCGCTGCGGTGGCGAAGCGGTGCGTTGCGGTGCCGAATGGGTGCGTTGCGGTGCCGCGCGGTGATGTAACAGTACGGCGTTGGTATCTATCTATTTTTGTGTCGGTACCGACGCCGCACTGTTATCGCACCACGCGATTTGTATGAAAACAAACGACTGTCCGCGCTCAAAACGACAAACGCACCGTTTCGGCACCGCAGCGGTCCGACACGAAACGTCTACATTGAAAGCGCCCTAAGCTTTCAGGCTTCACAATAGTGTCAAATTTCTCCAAGACGTCTTAAGTTTGACATATTGAATAAGCTGCAATAGCCCTTGACTGTACGTGCACGGCTATAAAAAATATACATCGAGCTAAAAGGGAGATAATCGGCTTATTGCGACTTCGTAGAGCGTCGACTCTGTCACACGAACGATAACGGCTGAAGAGGGAGAACGATAAAATGAAACGTAATATACTGAAGACAGAGACGGCGCTCAATAAAGACATACTCCGACATTGATCAACTCCATCTTAAGCTCGATATACCTACACTTTTAAAACTACAGCAAATTTAAAATTGCCTTTTAAAAAAGTTAACAAAATTAAATGTCAAAAATCGGTTTGACAATAGAAAAGAATAAAAGCTGGACTTAGAGCGGATTCGACCAAACACAAAGTTACACGAGTGTTACTATTACGGGAATAATTTTACTACTTGAATTTACCCTTGGGTATTTTCGTTTACGTTTTTCCAATGTACTCGAGGAGTTCGTTATAGGTAAGTACTACTTACCATTTCTGCGTATTAGAAAGAATGATGAACGAATGTATTAACCGACAAAAATCATTGTACTTTTGTTACATCTATTTGTTACCTTGGAATGACACAAAAATTGTATTTTGTAGGATAATACGTGAAATGTCAAATGTCGACAGCTTGTTATTTCTAGTTTATAGGTTATGTTTGGTTGTGTTCGTTTGCGTGGTACTATTGTCTCTGTGTTGTTTTCTGTTATTTTGGACATTATTCTTACAAATTTGTTATTACAAATCAAAATGTGTGACGACAAACAAAAACGAAATTGAGGTTATTTTATTTTCACAGGTGACACCTCTGCTCTGATGGCTGTTATTCTCAGATTAAGCCTATACTCCGCCAAAATTGCTAGTGTAAATATTTACTCGCGTGTAGTTACTTTATTCTTAGGTTAGTAGTTGGTAGAATGCAAAATTCGCTTAGTCTTCGAATAAGCATTAGTTTACACTCGAGTAAAAACTTACTCAAGTTTGGTCGAATCCGCCCTTATAAATATAAGGCATCCACAGGGTGGTAACGATTTAAGCCACCATAATGCTTATAAGCACTACATTACGGCCCAATATCAGAAATGGATATACAAATACGTAGTATTATATTAATGTTAGTAATTACCAGCACAAACATGCATAAATATTTTGTGATATAAAAACCAAATTACATTCAACATTTTAGTTAATAGAAAAGCCGTAATAATGCTGAACGTGGCCAAGAGATGTCGTTTCTTGGACAGCGAGAAAATGCTATTCTGACAGGGTGCGATTCGGTTGGCATAAAAACAGTTGATCTAATTTCAATGTCACTAACATTCACTTGATATAATTTTTATTTGACCTAAAAATATATGACATAATTTTTATTTAACCTATTGTTCATTTCTAATAATTATTATTTTCCATATTTTCAATCACCCTAACGTTTATATCCCATAAGTGTCATTTGATATATTGTTTTCTTTATATAACTATCATTTTATATACGTATCATTTGACCTAATTTTATATGTAATAATAAACTCTTATAAAATTGAAATAACTACCTAATCGGTCAATATCGTTCATAAAACAGAATAGCCAGTGAAAGAGGGGACGGTGGGGGGAGGGAGCGGAGCCCACCACCAGTGGGCATACATACCAGTCAGTGACAGAAACGAATCGCCTAAAAACCGACTACACGTAGTCTTGTATGCCCTACCCCTAGTGTAATTTAAGCCCGCGCAGGCGCGGAGGCACTAAGCGACCCGCGTGCAGAGGAGCAGGTGGTGACCTAAAACCATCTGCATCGATATGCACGCGTGGGACCGCCGGAGCCTCGCAGCGCCGGAGCCGTGACCGAACACTTGCCTGCTGCATGCTTGCTTGTGTGCTTGCTTGCATGCTTGCTTGCATGATAGCTTGCGTTGGGCGTTAGGACAAAAAAAAACTGCGTTCTAATATATGTACTTATACCGAATGAATTATATGTATTGAAATCACCATAATTCTGTACAATATTTTTTATGTGGTTGGCTTGAGTTTTTATGGCATTTAAAGTATGGGTAAAACAAAATTATGTGAAATGTTGATTAGACTATATGAATGTTATGTAAAATGAGCATTCATATCATTGAATGATTAGGTCAAATAATTATTAGGCCAATCGATTTTTATATCAAATGGAATTATGGTAAATGAAATTATATGATTCGTATGTTATGTAATGTGATCGGTATGTCAAATGATATGAAATGTTATTATATCAATTGTTAGTTCATGTAAATTTATGTCATACATTACACACCCATTCTGAAACGACAGCCAGTTCGCAAATTCTACTAAATAAAGTTCATTTCGATTAACCGGAAAAGTAAGATAATAAAAAAGGCCTAGAAGCTTTATAAAGAAACAAGAGCTTTCTTTAATGAAGGTTAGAAGGATCGCGCATAATCATAAGATTATAACTATATTACTAATAAGCTTTAGGTTATTAACATATGTATATGAAATCTCGATGAACTCATTAAGTATACTTGGGTACTTTAAAATATAACTGAATAAAAATATAAGCATAGATAAGCGTGAAATATTATTACGATGGGTGAGTATAAAGATGATTAATGGTGAAATAGTAGTAAATGAATAGCTAGAGGTGATGAAAATATTAGATACAAATGAAAAAACTCCGTACGTTTTGAAGCCTGTGTTAGATACCTCGCATCTTCGAGACACTATCACTTCAAACGCTGGTGACAAAAGAAAAATATAAATCACATATACATCAAAATAGTCTTTTATCTTAATGACGATGACGTTAAGATTCATTTTCGTTTTAAGAAAAACTGGACTGAGCATAGCAAGTAGATTTCAATAAATAAGTTATTATCTCAAATTTACAGTGCCAACTATTTAATTTAGAAATCCTATTTATTTCTTATGATAATATTTTTCATACAAATTCATGAGCACGCACAATAAATATTTCAATTAGTCAAAAAAGCATTTGTAGCCAATTAAAACAAAAGACACTCGTGGCACTGTTTTAGCAAATTGATCTTTATGTATTAAAAAATAATAGTCTTACCATTTCGCTCGCTTAGACCAATCTTTAGGCGTCCAATGTAAACACTTTGGATCGATCCGTAGCATGCGTTTTTCCATTGCTTTTTCGTGTTGCTGTATCGTTTCCTATATCAACAAAACATTTAACATAATAAAAATATATGATGTTTGGTAAATAACAAAAATATTAGGTTCAAAACATTACGAACCTGGTTGACAGAGATTATGTATTGGCCTTTATAATAATTTATTAAGTTTAAATTTTGTAACGTGCTAATAACATCTTCTTTCTTTATGCTGGTCAGTTCACAAATTTCGCTGTAAACAATTGTAATCAATCATAAAAATATATTTCATTTTGGTCCCAGAATCCTCAACCACTGAGGAAATGGCAAGAACACGACAACGTTGGAAACATTGTTGCTATGGCGACAGATTTAGATTTAGATAAGATGGTGGTAGTGGCCAGGAGGACTTGGATAAGTCCTACCACCAACCAAACGAAGAATACAATATGTAGTCCTACTGGGAATCAATCCCGGGATCTAAGGTGGGTTTTAAGGTGGTACGACTTCTATACAAACAATCATTACACAATTATTGGTTCATCATACCTTAATAATACATAAATACATGCGCAACTAACTCGTTTCAGTTATTTGTTTGCGCGAAATAATTAAAATATTGTACATTACATACATAAAACACGAGTAAACTAATATCTTTTAATTTAAATAGTTCTACGTATGTGTGTGTGACCCATCGCATTTATATAGCTCATGTATGAAAGTACATTTTTTTTTATAAATTCGCGGAAACAAATAACTGAAACGAGTTAGTTGCACATGTATTTATGAATTATTAATGTATGATGAACCAATTAATGTGCAATGTTTGTTTGTATGGAAGTCGAACCACCTTAACGACTGCAAATGCCGTCGGGACCAACTGCTTAATGTGCCTTCGAAGCACAGAGGAGATCACGATAGTCAATTTTTTGGTCACCGACCATCGCGAAAGTTGCTTAACTTCAATAATCGCAGGCCGAGCTCGCGAACCACTGCACCACGGGCTCCTCAATGAGCCATATATGAGTCAAAAAATTAAATAAATAAAATATTTACAATACCTATTTTATGATTTTTAATTTTTTGCATTTATACTTATGACATTATTTTTTTAAATGAAAATTATCATAAATACCTATTTTTATGAAATATATTTTTTAATTACAGTGTAAATGCTATTTAGCTCAACGGTAAAGAAAAAGTAATGGTCGTGAGGTATTGTAAATTGTATCGTATGGGGACAATTAAGTTGCTAGCTAGACCACAGAGATTTTAACAATTTTAAAACTTACTTGATGGTGATGATAGGTTTTTCGTTGTCTCCCACAGGTTTGCTGTGCATTAATATATCTAGAATCGTCTGTGCCCAATAACTTCTGTAGGACAGTAGCCCTAGATCTGAGAGGGGTTTCTCTGGCGATCCGGTTTTGCCTTCAAACTTAGATAATTCGTAACCTTAAAAAAATTGTTAGTTGAATAATCGATAACTCCTCAAAGACTTTGCTATCATCCGATTTTAAGTAAGTTTTTAAGATTGTAAGTAAGTGTCATCTAGCTGAGATGATGATGATGACAGATCAAAAAGTATCATCTCAATGGTACAGTCAGTCATAAAGATATGAGGTGACAAGGTGGTCATATATATGTTAGGAGCAAAGGTTCAATTCTTTCTTTGCTTATAAAGTTATCTAAATATTGTGCACAACCACCCAGTCTTATAATTCTTCTGATCATAAGTCTCCAATTACTTATAGTCGATTACGAGGAACTCATTTATGTACGCTTCCTAACTGTTAATCGGTATCTAAGCATCCAGAGTACTCATAAATATCTTCACTTACTTAAATTACAAGATGAGAGGGATAGCTGTGTAGTGTCGGCTTAGAATAACACTACCCCCTCTCATCCCGTGGGTGTCGTAAAAGGCGTCTAAGGGACTCAGCCTTCGGGAGACGGGCAGCAGCGTCTCCTACAAACTTGGCCATACTGCGATCGCCAACCCGCCTGCCAAGCGTGGCGATTATGGCAAACCCTCCCTTTGGGGGAAGCCTATACCCAGCAGTGGGCGTTATGTGGCTGAGACGACGACGAGGGATAGACATCACCAATAGAAATAAGGGCCTTTACAGACCTGTCATTAGATTGATGTTTTTACGTTTTTGTTTTATTAAGTTTTAATTTTGTTATTTAAATAGATGATTTGCAGACAGAGGATTTGTCTAAACTATTTTGAATTGAAGTTGTTGTTTAAAAAATATAAAAAGTTGACAAAAGCTTAGACAAATATTGATGGGCAACGCCCAAAACCCGGATAGCGAAAGGCGCCTAGCTAAGTTCGATTCGCGACCAATGAGAGAATTTCACGTTTTATTAATTATTTCATAAGTACTTAATAATAATTTAATTTTTTCATAGGTAGGTACATCAATTTCCAAGTACTTAAACTACGTTACAATCACGTCCAATTACGTTGAGTCTGTGCTGTGATGCTTAGCAAGAAGTGAATAATGGTGATATCTTAGGCTCAAAATAATCGTTTAATAATCGTTTTTTTTAAGTTAGCGTCTCATTTCCAATACGAAATTATTTCGAGTGACCCGAGAATCGGGCCCCTGCCTGTTCCGTAGATGTCAAATCGATGCAACCGGCAACCGAATGTGTACGGATCGTACCTAGCGTTCAATCGCTCGCTATACCTATCTAGCAGGGGCGTGCATATCAAATAGGCAATTAGGCAGTGCCTACCTCATTAAAAACCTAAATAACATGCCACTTATTTAATAATATAAAGTTAATTTAGTTTAATATGGTTCAGATATTCTATAACAAAATGTCTATTCAACACCTCACCCAATATGTAAAACAGCGCCATCTAACGAATAGCTTGCTCAACGTCGTAATTTTTCCTAACCTAAATACTTACAGGTAGGCAGGCTCCGGATTGCCTATTCGAAGCAAGAGCGTTTCGTACAATATAAATTATAAAAAGTATAGTATAGTAAGTAAGTCCTAAGACATGACGTTCTCAATTTAACTGGGTTAGGTAAGCACGCTTACTCGGCGGCCAGGCTAGGCGGCCGAATGAACTTGTCGCGAGATAAACCGACGACCCCCGACCCCATATCTCTCACTCGCTCCCATAGCTCGCTCTAGTCGCTCTGCAAGTTTAGTTGAACGAGTTTCAACATTATTGCGCTGCCTTAAGAGTGTTTGTTGACATTCTCAACCACACTTTTTAATACGAGATAGAAGAGTTTTGCAACAAGAGTGCTGCCGTGCCGGCCATGTTTTTGTTTTTAGTTTGTTTGTTGACATTACGCCCGCACGAGTTAATTCGATAATTACATGAATATTTACTTGTTTTGTTAATTTCCTTCCGTGTTTAGTATTAGTGCTATGAAAAAAGGAGTTGGTGTGTGTCTTTGTGTATAAAATAAGTATTATGCAATTAAATTTAATTGAAAAATTAGAGAGTGCCGATTGTGCTGAGGATTGGATTTGTTTACAGAAATTACGTACGTAACCTTTCGAATAGTTGTTATTATGCTCGTAGATTAAACCTGGTATTCGTGAGTGATGTGAGTAAAGTGACATAAAACAAAATTAACAACGGGCTAAGCCACTACAGCTATCGCTCAAATGACATTGTTTAGGTGACTTTTTAAGAGTCATGTTTATTATCCATGCATTTTTGAGATATCTGTGGTGGTGAAAAATTCGTTCGACCGCCAGGTGCCTATGAAAATTATCCATTTATACCTAGGAAGCATGTTCACATAACATTATTTACAGCCTCAAGAATACGGCAAAAAAGTGGTAAGCGAATTTATATCATTACTAGCGGCTGCCCGCTGTTCCACCCGTTCCCGCGAGAATATCGGGATAAAAAGTATCCTATGCTTTAATTCAGGCTATCTACTATATTTGTGCCAAGTTTCATCCAAATTCATTCAGTAGTTTTAGCGTGAAACAGTAACAAACAAACTGACATACTTTCGCATTTATATTATTAGTAAGCTAACCTCTTATTTTCAAAATGATAATCGCAACTACGACTAGTTAAAATCTATAGTGCCTACCTCGCTGGAAAACCAATGCACGCCCCTGCTGTCTAGCTTCCGAAAAGCATTGTGGCCCTTAGAAAACTCCTTATTTCAAAATACTAAGTTCCCAACAAAAGACACGTCAATTACGTCATGCACGAAATGAAAAAGATAGAAAATAGGGTAGATAGAAAATACCTGAAAGAACCGTAATACCCCTAATTAGCGTTGAAATTCCTTTACTACCAAGATATTTTTGATAACTCTGAGTACCTAGATACCATTTAATAGTTATTCACGATTATATAATTGGTCATCTTATCACATTACATAACATAGGAATTGTGTTTTTTAGATAATATTGATCACTCTGGACGGTACAACAATAAGATAATCTGCCAGCATACATGAAAATGGAATTTGTGTCAGGGGCGTGCATTCCATATAGGCAATTAGGCAGTGCCTACCTCATTCAAAATATTAATAAATATACAATAAGTGTTAAAGTTATTTTATTTTAGTTTAAACTTCTATTCAACACTCACCCACTAAGATATTCCTTACGCTAAATACTGAATACCTACCGGTAGGCAGTCTCGAAATTACCTACTCGAAGCAAGCAGCGTTTCATACAAGAATACAACATATTCAGAAAAAGTATTGCTCAAGTATAAACCGCCCATGGCAAGAAGGGAGCTGTTTGTACGTGTAACGTTCTAGCTTAAACTTCCGGAATATATCAGTATAAAGTAAGCATGCCTACCTGACGAATGAATTTGGTCGCGAATTATTTTGTTGAGGAGTTATTTTAAAACTATCATATTTCCTAAGATATTCATTAAAATTTAATGATGTAAAGGGCAATTTCGTTCAAAATTAAATACTTGTGATGATTAACGTATTTATTTAGATAAGGATTAATATCATGTTTATGAAAACAGCTTCTCAAATAATACATTAGTTTAGAACAAATTTTATTATCTGAAAAATGGTTATAGTGAGTTAACCATAAAACATAGACATATGCTGTCGCGGACTTTTTTTTAGAACTTTTGATGGGGAATAATTTCGTCATACTTGATTTTTACATAACTTTAACCGTTTACACACCGCCCGCAACGGAAGCTCCCAAAACTAATATTTTTTTCCTGTTTCTGTAACGTTTTACATTAGTGCTCTGCTCTTATTAATCGTAACGTGATATTAAATATCTTATTACCTTCCGAGATAAATGGACTATCAAGCACAAAAATATATTTTCAATTCGAACTAGTAGTTCCGGAGATTAGCGTGCTCAAACAATCAAACTCGTCAGCATTTTAATATTCCTACTAAATATAACGAACCTTATCATTTATGACTAGCGGCCGCTCTCGGTTTCACTTGCCGCGTGGTTGCCGTTACCGTGGTAATATCACGATAATTATAAATATTTGCATATAATGTGGTTTTCTGATATATAAGCTACATTGCTGTAAAGTTTCATCTTCATCAGTTCAGTAGTTTTTGAGTGAAATAGTAACAAACATTCCTCCATCCAAATATCCTCACAAACTTTCAAACTTATAATATTCGGAAGCAGGATAGGATAAGTGCAAAGTTACTAGTTAGATCTACAGTGCCTACTACGCTGGAAAACCAATGCACGCCCCTGATTTGTGTCCCTTAGATTATTTTGATCAGTCTTCACAAAACGATCTTTATGCTGACTGTACCTAGATGTTGACTTACATAGGGCAGGCTTCCTTTATTTTTAAACAAGTTTTAAAATTCAAAATACTCACTAAATTCTATAAGTAATTTTCCATATCCTTTACGTTGATATGGAGGTAATGTTAATATACATGCTACATTGTAGTCTTCAGTACTTTCTTTTTCTTTTGAAAAATATCCTACTATGTGAAAACCTGAAAAATCATAAAAATTACAATCATATTACAATTACAATCATAAAAATGCAATCTTTATTTCAAAACTAGCGGCCGCCCGCAATTTCAACCGCGTGGTTTTCGTTCCCGTGGGAATATCGGGATAAAAATTAGCCTATGTTAATCTCCGTCCTTTCAACTCACTCTTTGCCAAAAATCAAGTCGATTGGTTGCTTAGTTAGGGCGTGAAGGAAGGGCAAACAAACACACTTTCGCATTTATAATATTAGTTAGAAAAGATTAGGATGTTCCAAAAATTTTAACTGGTTTACTACATTAAGATCAAGGACTTGATCATGTCTTTATTCGTACGTAATAAGGGCGATTTTCGTAGTGCAATTCACGAATATTAAAATTTTTAATTGTTTAAAAATAACGGTAATTTAGTTACTCATTTTACTTGCCTCTCGAGTCAAATTCAGTCATGACGTAAAACAAGAAAGGGTCCGTATCGTAATACAACGTCTTATGGTCAAGAAACAGTTTGGCGAGCAGGCACAGGTTTTGAGCGTAACATTTGTTCTTCCGACCGTCGATCTCGAAGAACGATATACTACCTTTCCGGTATATTTCATTTCCGGGGGGATGTTTTAGCTTACATTTCACCTAAAATAAGAAGTTATCATGTAAAACAGATGCTTTTTTGACTGGATGTAAAATGAAATCTAAGACATTGGTGTAAAGCACTAAATCATTTGTAGCACAGTTTAACATAATTTCATTATGCTGAAGCAATCCTAATTGGCCTAATTGGCAATCAAAATTTGTTTCTATTTGTGTAAAAAAATCTTTAAAAAAAAAAATCTTTTTTTCACATATATAATTGTAAAGTTGAACTTACTAAATGTCTTTCCAAGCACTTTTTACTCTTCCTGTATTTTAAACAGAATTCACAGATGTAAATGCAGGGTAAGCCGACCATTTCCTGTAAACATATTAACAGCTGATGAAAAAAGAAGTTGATATGCGCAAACGGCCTAATTTGCGCATTCAGTCAAATTTAATTCGATATTTATGATAAAAAGCCAGAAATTATCAAAAAATATTGCTTTGTATTAAAAAGTGAACTATGTTCTTATTAAGCTTTTAAAATCAAAGGAAAGCATTGAAAATGCGTATCGAGGGTTACACCATGTTACTTTTACGTCTTAAAATTATATGGGATTTTTAGCGTTAAAGTATCCGTAACAGTAACACGGTGCAATCCACAGATCATAAACAATCCATTAGGTATTTGAGAATTCCAAGCTTGTAAGCTTGTTTCTTGTTATGATGAATATAGAGCGTGGTAACTCACTTTTTCAAACCGTCTACTCACTTGCGGGTAAGGAGCAAAGTACCAAGGCCGTATTCTATGTCGTCCCAGTTCTATCATCTCTATGTTCTTCATCCGCGTAACGAGATCATCATGGCCGTGTGCAACCAAGCTTCCTGATTGGCGCGGACGGGCGGTGGGCGTGGCCGCGCCGCTTGGTAAAGCGTCACCGCCTTCTGCCTCGAGAGGGGTTGTTGAATCGGGCTAGGAAAGGTTTTTTTATATGAAATAATAGAACCAAATGCAAAATCAGGTGTTTCGAACACGACCACTATGCCCATAGAGTCAGTAGTTATGCCTGTAAGCTGTACGAGTACGCGTACTTTTTAATACTCAAAAGGAAAAAAAAGTACCGCACTATTTCACCAGTCATAGCAGGTTTTAAAATATCAGGCGTGTTTCAGTTATGCATGTAAGCTAATTATCATAGCCGTGGGCAACCAAGCTTCCTGATTGACGAGGAAGGTGGTAAAGCGTCACCGCCGAGGCATACCTCGAAAGGGGTTGTTGAATCGGGCTAAGAAATATTTTTTTTATGTGAAAAGTGTTACGAAACGCAATATCAGACCCATTATTCACGAACATTCGGAAACGTTGCCGAAGGCGGATTGTATGCATTATCAATATTACTCTCATCAGAATAGACAAACACAAAATACAGAATCCGAATCCGAGTCCGTTTTCGAACGATTGTGAATCAGGGGGCAGGTGTACGATCTAGTCCACCCACGATTCCCAAAATGTCATTGGTTAATGCTGTAAGCTCTACGAGTGCGTACTTTTTAGTACTCAAGACGGAAAAAAGTACCGCAGTATTTCAACAGCATATTTTTTGAGCTCACTAATTGAGTAGGTTAATTTTGTCCATTTTAATTTAATTCTTATTGGCATACCGTTAAGGTTCAAAGAGACGATTACCGGGACAATGGCCAGTGTATTCTACCCTACTATAATAAACTATACTCAGGCTTACTAGACATTATGTTAATGTTAATTAAGGTAGATTTTAAGTTAATAGATCTTCTACAACCCTGTAACAACTTACCTCAATATCCAAAGAGTTTGCCTTCCTCTTCCTATTAATTTTCTTTTGTAGAGCCGCCGCCAGAACTGCGCCCCCATTCACTAATGATGAAGTGTCGTGGCCCAGCGTTGGGCTAGCTGGCCTAGATATAAGCGCTCTGGGTTCACCGGGAATAACTGAAGGCACCACCGCTGTCGCTATCGGGACTGTACAGAAATTGACCTTATAAATATTGTGGTAAGCTAGACTTTAGCATGAAAATGTAAACGACTGATGTTTGTTAGTAACGACACCAGCTTTCTGAGACATATTTAATACCCAACATTAAAATTTTCTCCCTCTTCTCCACAGATGACTGAAATGATGTGATGTACACATAATGGTAGATTTCCATGCATTTAGTTATCATGTATTTAAAAGAATAGTTGTTATGGAACACTTGGAGCAGACATTGACTTTACGTCCGAAATTAATAAACGATCTGTAGATATGAATTGCGCTATCTGAGATTGTAATCTAGGATACTGGGTTTGTTACCTAGCAACCGTCGTTATTTTGGTCATAATAACAAAAATATCCTAGGCAACCATCTCAGATAGCTCAATCCATATTTGAAAGAAAGAAAGAAAGAAAAATATATTTATTTGAGACAAACACGATAATTATACATAACAATAATACAAAAAAAAGGCACAGGTTTGTCCCAAAACGGTACCGACTCAGCATAATGCTTGGCTTTTTGGCCAGCGCTGGTCTTCCGTCGGTACCGTTTTGGTGGGGCTGAGAGCCATGTTAACCGGCACAGCAAAAACATAAACTAAAAATATTTTAATGGAATTAGTATAAAAAAATATAAATTTAAAGTCAACATAACGCATAATTTGCAGAAAGGTTCTTAATTTCGGGCGTTAATGTACACAACACACGCACACGTGTAGGTTTATATAGTAGTGATCAGTAATTAGGAGTCTACAGCCAACAGTAGGTCAGGATTTACATTTAAGACGCTATACGGAAAAAGTATGTAAGTACTTTTTGTGAAACATAAACCATAAGACGGTTAGAGATGTTACAAATCTGGTATTAAGATATATTTTTCTTCATACCTTTATCTAATTTTTTTATGTACCAGAAACACGATTTAAAATTCATACTTATGGTTAATTTTAAATAGAAAAATATTGGAAAAAATTAACTCGGCCACAAGTGAATTCTCAGACGGGAATCGAACCTGCGACCTTTGGAAATCCGGTCCAATGCTCTAACCGCTGAGCTACCGAGACTCTCGAAAATTCATACCCCCCTTGCAAAAATTAATTAATTAAAATTATTAAAATGCAAAAATTCAAGATTATTCTCAGATGGGTTACATATAGGTAGGAAATTAGTTTAATTAGTGGACATCAATAATATTTAGCATCGTGTATTTAGTTTCATTTCTTTTTGATTACTATAGCCTAATCTTCATAATCGGCCTCGCCCCTCGCACGTTTTTCTCATTGCTATCTCGCTTCAGTCGTATAGCACCCTAATTATCTGACGGTTTCAGTTTTACATATTGTAATTGATGTTTTATATCCAATGCTGCAGAAATAAAATAAACTTGGCGCCAGCGAAATATTTTTAAAAGTAGCAGCATGGCTTTGCACGTGTGGAGTTATTTCCAGATCTCTGTACAGACTTACACTTACCTTTTATAAAAAGTAATAATAAAAAACAGAGATAAAGATAATATTTAAAGTTATATTGTCTGTGCTCACACTTAATGTACAGTCAACGGCTGCTCCGGTGTATACAAAAAGCCAAACACCTTTAGACAATTCTGAACTCAACGACGTACGTCTTAAATATCAACATAGTAGTCAAAAATACACTGGACCGCAAAGAAAAAGGGTCAGATAGAAAATCTTCACGCTAAGCATTTTATTTAGTTAACATTTATTAAAAATAAAAGCATGTAAATTTTTTTTTCATTTTCATTTGAGCACATTAATATTCTTTTAATTCGTTTTATTTCGTAAACCTAGGTTAGGTACTTTTAAAGATATTGAAAATTTTCTAACCAACCCTTTTTCTTTGCGGTCCAATGTATTATAAGTTTAATAGAGTTAAAATTACGAGATTGGCGATTTAATAGGCGTAGGTTACTGAAGCAATAATTGGAAATCATTAGTACATTGACAGACCTTGACAATGTGAACTTATGTATTAAAGTATTAGAGATTATTAAACAACTAAAGCACAGCTTAAACATAGAAACAGTTGTTGCACACGGCCGATAAGACGCGCTCTCACACACACACACACACACACACACACACACACACACACACGCGCCGCACGCGATCGCTACACGGATCTCGCTGGTTTTCGCTGTAGTCCGAGCCTAAGGCTGGGAATACACGTCAGATTTTTCTCTCCGATAGTCGGATCCGATAGTCTGATCCGACAATCGGAAGGCGGTCGTGCCATACATTTGTTTGAACACTCAATACACATCCGATCCGATAGTCGGATCGGACGTCAGAGTCGGAAAGAACGCTACGCATTTACGATTTTATTGTCTTATCCAATTGTCTGAAGGCGCTCTAAGCACACTTCTGTACAGAGACGAAATAACATTCGATTCTCCTTCCGTATTGCCAGTTGACTCTCTAGCGCATATTATTTTACTCACTGGACTGAGTTTTGCGTGAATCCGATCGAATCGAAATCGAATCGGACGTGTATTGAGTGAATCCGATCAGATTGTCTGATCAGACAATCGCAAGCAAAATCAGGCGTCTATTGCCGGCTCAAAACAGTAGCGAGTGCGCGTACAACGGCGCCTATCTGTGTGAATGCGTCATCTCGGCCGTTTGTAATCAGAGCAAAGACTGATTGGACTGTGATTAAAGAGCTAAAATACAAATACAGCAGTGCCAAGCATAAGCAAGGAAGAGTATCTTTTTGGTACAAAGTAGCACTATTAGTAAGTAGTAGGTAGGTAGTACTAAAAAGTTACTTTGTTTTGAAATATCTATCAAACATGCACATAATTTCTAAAACAAACTCAAATATTTCCTCAAGTAACGAGTATTGGTCTGTTCCACAAATTCTGGTTGTCACAAATTATTATACACATAGCATAAACATTAAATACATTGCTCTAATGACAAAGTCAATAGCAAAAGCATGGCCCTCACAGAAAGCGACACAATTAAATAAGTGACTTAAATTACTTGATCATGATAATAGATGTTGATATTATTTTATTGTATTTCATAAAATACACCAGAAGTGGCTATTGAACACTAAAAAACATGCACATACAATCGCGGAAGTAGTCGGCAGTCCACTTGCCACGCAAAATCCCTTGGACCGCTATCATATCAGTTGGTGGTGTTGTAAGCCTATGGGCCAGTCCGCGGTAATCGATACCAGAAGGTTCAAAATTAATTTTACGAAATGTTACGCCAAATTATGAAATAAATACAGTTAATGATATGAAGTATCTAAACAAGAACGAAAATCCGGTTTATTTTGGGTAATTTTCGAAATATTTTGTCTCAAACCTGTAAATACGTTAATCCAATAAGTATAGAGGCAAAATAATACACAAAAACGGCAATGTTTTTATTAATGTTTACCTGTAGAAAAGCACGCCTTTCTATACGTCATCAGATGCAACAGTTATTGTTAATTTCTTTTGCCAAAAGTGAATTTCATCGGTTAAGTAGAGATCATTTTATTCACAGATATGTAACCATATAAACTGACTAAAAATATCACCAATTTGTTTAAAATAATTAAAAACGACACATTTGACCAAATTGTTCAGAAATAACCGTCACCAACAGTTGGTTACCATACTTACATAAAAAGACATACATAAAAGTCGTTTTTTTTAGATAAGTTGATAGATACTCGAAAATTTGTTATTATAATATAAAACATCGATATAAGTTGATCACACACTCTATTTTGTATCTTATGTATCCTCTAACTCAACTCGTCACACCCGCCACATTTTCCAGTCACACCCGTCACAATGTATTGACTGATAAAAAAAAACCTATTAGACATATCAACGGTCTACTTCGTTAAACATCAATTAACTAATACTGAATGGCATGATTGTGATTAATTTTATACTAGATTATTATTTAAGCTAAAACTACGATATTTCGGAGAAGGATAGTACGATTCGCAATAGTTGGCGTCACACGCGCCGCGCGGCTTTAAACTGTTGTAACTAGTTTGGCATTACACATATTACTTTAAAACTTACAATATAAATAAATGTCACAGGGATCTACAGAAAAATGATTCAATTATGATAGAGCCATTAACATTTATAGGTTTAGAACCGAAACCGTGAGATCAAATGTCACACCCGTCACCGCGGACTGATCCCTATGCGTTAGTCTGAATGGAGCGCATGCGAATATCAATGCAGAATAGTAAATGCAGCACACTTTAGAGACCTTAACCAGAATTAGAGAAACAAACTAAACACGAATGAGGAAACATCAAATTAGACCAAGACCAAACAGCAAAATGAGAGAAAATACCAATCAGAAAACATGGGACATAACTTATAAAAAAACTTAACATACCATGTGCATTTTTGTGTGTAGAACCATTGAGTGCATTGCTAAAGTGAGCTTTTTCAGGTTTTTTTGGTTGTGGTGGTTGGTTCACCGGGGTGGGTCTAACATTATTGGTAATAGACTTCTGATTCTCATTGCAGACATTATCATCTGCAGACAAAATATTATGTTTAGAATTTAGTATTATTAGTAAATAGAAAACTGATTTTATTCAGTTTTCGACAAGGCAAAGTTCACATGGAGCTTTAAAAACATTTAATATTTATGCATAACTATCTTGTCAATATATTTTTTATCTATGGGATATCTCATCTTCGCTTTGCCTTTTCAAGTTAACATCATGGTATGGACAGATCAGATTTGAATAAATTCTCATAAAGATACCATGCATAAAATAAACTAAGTAGGAAAGTAGAACTATGCTATAAATTAAGGGGCATGCTTCAGTGTGTTTTACATTTATTATTTTAAAGTACAGTTAACAGACCATTGGTTCATCATACATTGACAAATTATCGAAAACTAATGGCACCTCTCAGTTTTACCCGCTTGGTTCCTGTCCCATGGGAATATCGGGATAAAAAGTTCCAGTATCCTATGTTCATAACCAAGCTATCTACCATCTGTCTACCAAATTTCATCCGAATCCGTTCAAAAGTTTTGAAGCCTATTCAATGCAAACAAACAAACAATCAAATCTTTCCTCTTTATAATATTAGTATAGACAGAGGTTCAACATACTACCAAATGGCTGCAATACACGGCACCAAAAAAAATGTCAAGTGCAAATAGCAGCTGTAAGCTGATTCAGTTAATGAACTTACTGATAAAATGTCTTTTAAATCTGTAGAGGCTAGCTGTAAAACACACTTAATAACTACCTTCACCCACAACTACAAAACCTTAATAATACTAATTCTACACTAAATGAGAATTCTAGCAAATAAAATTAATAAAAATACTTATTGAATCTTTGGAAATACTTAAAAACTTGATAAACAAGTTATTATTTATAAGAAATTATTTTGCCTGACATCTATAACCAATGACAATTTAGTAAGGCAATAGTTAAACTTGTAAATTACTTTACATATTTTAATTAATGCAATAATGGCATTTGAATGTAACACATTTCTTCAAAGAAATTATTGACACAAAATTCAATGCACTGGAGATCTTAAAAATTGAATAAGTAACACAAATATATTTAACCAGAAATGGCTTAAGAAATTGTGGAAAGAAGCTAATTTGATAATTAAAACAAACTCAAAATTATAAAGATAAAACTAATAAACAAAACACACATACTAATAAAAGTAGGCATTATTCCACCTCCTGATCCGATGTGTGTCTTCTTTGGGGTGGTAGTGCCACCTGTTGGGGCACCGTCTCTCCGAGGAAACTGAACTTTCCTCGTGTCCAGCCATGATTCACCAACCCATTCGTCAAGCCTCTTGTTAACTGAAAATGTTGTTTAGTATGTTAAATATTTAAGATTTATATCTCCAGACGAATGTATAAGATTATTTTTTTATTGTATATTTATTGTAGTTGCCTGCAGTTGTACCCAAGTAGTTCCCATGATAATAGAAGAATACTTACATTATTAGTTAATCATGTTTGTGACAAATTTGTTTACGAGAATAGTATCAACAGCACTAAACTACTGCTTACTTATGACTAATATTTTATTTTATTTATATAATAATCTTGCAAATAATTACTATATGAATAATTATTTGTGAAAAATACATACAATCGACATAATGTACGTAGTATCCTCTGTCTCCATGGTGTTCCTTGATGCTAATAATTTCAGCTAAAGGCCAGTCATCTCCCCCTTGCATACGGACAGGCAAACGACATCCTTCAACTAACGCTGCCTGAAATTGATCTTGTCTAATTAAAAGCCCACAACGATTGTATGTTTTCCGGACATACTGTTATTTAACTCACCGCTGAGTCACAAAATGTAGTCAATTCATCGTCATTTTCGTTCATTTTTTCCAAAAGTTTACACGAGCTTTTGTACGCCCTTGTTTTGGCTTGGGTGATGAACTGTCACTGTTACTGTCATTCTACCAAGTCGATGTCAACTAATCATGACAGTGACAGTGTTTTATTTTTAAATATAGATTATAACCGATGTAGCAGACTACCTTTCAAAGTAGAGCTAACGCTTCCAATACCTACATAAAGCCAAAATTACAAAAACACACCTTAACTTATTGGTTTAAGACTCAATTTTGTCAAGAAACATTGGCAGAGGCAAATCGAGCCGAGTGAGATATCTAATAATTTGAGAAAGGGACAGGGACAAGGCTGTTTGTCCCTGTCCCTTTCAAATTATTGAACTTATTATACGATCTCGTAAGGTTAACATAATATAACTAAAAAGAAAGTCCTTATGGAAATCCGCGTAAAAAATATGGATATGGATAAGGGCTTCATTTGACAGTTGAAGCTTATAAAGTGACCATATACAGGGTATTAAAAGACCCATAACGAAAACGAAACCCACGTATTCTCCCCATCGGTACTATCATTTTCTTGTATGGGGCCTTATTTGGGAACCTGATAGTTAAGGAGTTATTGAGGATCAAAGTCAATTATTTTTTTTAAGATTATCGCGAAATCGAATTTTACATGTTATTATCAAACTTTCTTTCAAAGAAACATTATCATTATTTTTTTATTATCAAGTAAAAATAAGCGTTTGAAGTTACAAAACTGCAATTTATGTCGAAAGAACACAATGATGCGGCCCGGGCGGCCGACACGCACACTCACATGAACAAACGCACCATCAGCTGTGCCAACCAGGGTCAACGCACTCCGCGAACCGCGAACAAATTTTATTTTGTCTTCAAATTATTATTACGTTGTAAAAATACCTACTAGGTACCTTATCAGGTAGTGATCCGATTCATAACACTTAAGAACTAAAGATTTCTTTTGCACATTCAAAAAATACCTACTGAGTTCGTACCTCGTTCTAAGGTTCACAAGCTAAAGTCATGATAATGACGATCTGAACAAAAGAGCGTTTAATTTAATTAATTCACAAAATTACTAAGAAGTTTTACGAAAGAATGTCACCGTAAAGGTCCAGTTAGGTACCAACTCCGTTTTTATAAATAATTTTCTTTAATTAAAACAAAATCACTCAAGTACCAGCCATGATTTCAAATAAAATTTATTTTCCGATACAGTCAGGAAATAAAATTGTTTTGATAAAAGTGAATTGCAAAGAAAAAAAACTAGCGTCACCTACCCATCCAGCACGCCACACTACCAAAGCACACGGTGCAAAATGATTATCATAAATCTCATGAAGAATACTTGGAAGAACAAAACTAGAACTTGTTTTTGTTGAGGTATCTTCAAGGCAGGATGTAGGCAGTATCTGGCTATTTTTCCCAAAATTACTGATTAATTTAATTAATTCACTGAGGTATTAATCACAAAACTAACGAAGAGTCTTGCGAAAACCATAAATACCATAAAACTTGCATCTAATTTAATAATAATAACTTTGTTGTTTAAACTTTACCAACATCAAATCAAAGATTTAAATCGTATCTCGCCCATTAAAGGTAGTAAATGTAGATAATTAAAATTCCTTGGAAATTTTCAGTGTTGTAAACAGTGTGCTTGATTTAAATATCGGGGGCGCTTTGATAAACAAACTTTTGTCGCTATAATAAATAAATGAGCTTTCCAAGCATTACATGTAGAATAGTTCCAGTTACTTGTTATTCTTCCTAATTTACATTTAAAAAAATCAATTGTTAAATCTTGCGTATCTCGCTCGCCCACTAACAATAACAAATGTACTTAACTCCTACAAGAATAAATGGGCAATAATTACTGTCGCATGCCAAATGACTGACATGACAAACTTTTCTTGGTTTAACAATTAAATATGATTTTAAAGCATTCCATATTCAATTACTTTCGTTCAGTTATCCAGATTTACCTAAAAATAATTCACAGTACTACGCGGGATTAAAAAAAAAACAACTTTATTTTCACAGTCAGTCATGAAAGTAAAGCGCAAAATTAAGCGCCTAGGTAAAAATGAGTAGTAATTCTTAACTTCTTTCCTAATAAAAGTACACTTTGTCTAAGGTAGGTTTCTGAATTGGTAAATACAAGTTGACTTTTTATCGCTTAATGTTTAAGCGATAAAAGGACAGGATATAACAAATCGTTTATTTAAGCCTTAAACGATATTTTATAACCTGTCGTTTAGTTATATCGACTTTTATGGCGAAAAGTGGTTACTATACCCTATATATGGTTATAATACCCGTTTTTTGATGACTAAAAATAAAATTAGTTTCCCAGCAATTATTTTCACGTATACTACTTAATTTGATGTATACTACACATATCTTTCGGCTTCGTTATGCGTCTTTTAATACCCTGTATGGTCATTTAACTGTCAAATGAAGCCCATGTCCATATTTTTACGCGATAGCCCCCCCGGTCCAATGCTCTCCAAAGGTCATGGGTTCGACTCCCATCTGAGAACTCACTTGTGGCCGAGTTAATTTTTTCCAATATTTTTCAATTTAAAATTTATCATAATTATGTACAAAAATAGCATTGAAAAATGCAAAAAATCAAAAATCATAAAAAACAAAGTCCTTGTTCTTAGTCCTCTTAATATTTTAATACTGTCTTTACTTCAAACACTTAAGAGTTTTTTTTTACTACTTACTATGTCAACACTTTGTTTGACGTGTCATGCGTGTCATGGTGTGGTATAATATGGATTAAGTGTTAATCCAGTGAATAAAG
Source organism: Chrysoteuchia culmella (assembly GCA_910589605.1). NCBI lineage: Eukaryota > Metazoa > Arthropoda > Insecta > Lepidoptera > Crambidae > Chrysoteuchia > Chrysoteuchia culmella. The sequence continues at coordinate 5,559,382 of OU342657.1, forward strand.
GGTATCAATTAATAAATCCTCCAATAATAGCAAAAACAGCTCCTATAGAAAGTTAGATGTTTAATTTAACAAACAGATTAACCATGCGATGCGGGATTAGTTATGCACGAATTATTTTTTGGTACTGCGATCTACACTAAAACATAAATAATTAAATTTATGTTTCTTACAGTACAGCAGGGATGTCATTAAACCGAGTGAATTAAGTAAACAAAAAATATCCACTCGTAACTAAAGTATGTTCTTCACTCTCTGATAGAAAATTATACATTTTGTATTTTTTTGTTGTTAATATTGTTTTATATAGATAGCATCAATCTATGTGCAACTCCGAAGGGTGACGTGACTTACTGAAGTACGGTAGCGGTTGTATAATAGAATTATCCTACGGGTCATATTGCCATCTCTTTAACTTAATTCTAAATTAAATCTAAATATAAATTCATTAGGTCCCATGTATTAAAATATTTTACCCACGTAGGTAACAAAAAAATTGTGATCATTCTCTTAGAAAGGGACACAGGGCTTCTGTACAACTTATCTCGCTCGGCTCGCTTTTCAGCCGAGTGAGAGTACTCATTCCTGTTAGTATATTACGTCCATCTTGGCCACTGGCGCGCTCTCGTTGTCCCGCGTCTGCTGTTTTTTCTGTTCTGTGGGCAGCACCACAGAACACAATTACAGTCCTGGCAGCATTATGTAGAAACATTACATATTTCAAATAATTTTAATATCTGGCAACTCTGTTTTAACCTCAAATTTTGAAAATTTGTTGCAATATCTTGAATTTGCTGAAAGTAAATAAAAAAATTATTTGAGTAAATCAATTTCTGTTTAAACACATAACTTTAAATTTGAAGAAAAAGTGAAAATACTTAGTACACAATTTCAAAATGAGTGGTGGACCTGAAATGAGTGAATCTGATCAAATCAAAACGGTGCGATAACTTTTATTTGTGTACCTATTTTATTTCAATTATTTTATGGTTTTGAAAAACTGACAAATAAAAAGTTATGAGAAACAGATACACCATGAATACTTACTTAATTTTAAGAAGGCAGTCTCAATACTGTTAATACATTTTTCAACTAATTTTCTTCAGGAAATGCTAATGAAATGTTTTACCTACCTTGATTTCAGTTCAAAGACTTCCTTGTTCAATACAACAAACTCTCAGAGATGTGTTTTAATGACTGTGTACATGACTTCACATCAAGGACTTTAAGGCCCGCCGAAGTAAGTATAACTTTAAATTCCACAAAGTATTTACTTAGTACTAGACCATAACAATTTTAGTAGGCGCATGACAGCTGAGTACCAGCCAAGGCAAGAATTAATTAGATTAGAAAATAATTAATTATTAATTTAAAAAATATTACGCTACAAATTGATAACCTCTTTCTTTTTTGATGTTAGTTAAAAACGATTGTCATTTTGAAAATAAACACTGTTTATAGTTGTTTATAGTTCTTTGTTTCGTTTCGCTAAAAATAAAATTTCTAAAGATTTTTCAATTTGTGGACACTTTACCCGGTCTATTTTCACAGAAATTATCAAGCTGTTTTGTTTATTACTCACGCTATTAATTCAGAATGAGAAAAATGTAGAATTTAGTTGAACTTTTTTATAAAATGTTAGATGACACCATAAAGTTAGGTATTATGTTATTTGTTACAAGTGACTAGATAATTTGAAATGTGTGGACTGGGAGATCACGATTAAATATCAATTGCATGGAATAGCAACATATTTTTGATGACCTTTTTATTTTACAAAATTGTGGAATGAAAATAATTTGTATTTATTACTATAATAAAGCTATAACACCATCATTACAAATATCATTTGTGTGAACTGAGAGATCAATGTCAGACATTATATTTATTAGCACATAAAACTGCTTATAGCATGTTATAAGTATAGCTGATTCATTGTAAATAAAGTTCTACTAAATATCCATAAGCAAAGATCTTGTTAAAACTTAATATTTTCCCAGATCTAGAAGTTGTTTGTGAGAACTGAAACATCACATATTTCAGGCCGTAACTTTTAGGCTATTTCTTTACAAATTTTAGGACGCAATAATAAATAATATAATATAATATTGAATTTTTTATTTGATATTTTTCAGCAAATATGTACCAGAATTAAAAAATATAACTTTTACTGGGTTCTTTAAACTCCACTACATAATATAAAATAGATTTTCAAAACCTGTCAAATAGCCTATTCTACAATTGTTTTACTACTTTACTAAAACCTACAATATACCATTCACAAATTTGCGAAGTGATCTCTCAGTGCACACGGACATACTGTAAAGTGCGGTGATAGAAGTGGGCTGGCAATGGCAATTCTAATGTCATTAATTATAATATTTCAGGATAAATGCACCCTGAACTGCATGGAAAAGTACCTGAGAATGAACCAACGAGTCTCACAGCGCTTCCATGAATTCCAGATGATTGCCAACGAGAACATGCTAGCACTAGCACAAAAATCTGGCAATCCAAGTTAAGTGTAGTTTTTATGATTTAATGAATACAGATTGTATTTTTATTTATTTTGTTAGTGTTTTCCTTAGTGTTGGCAAATAAACAATGTTCACCAAAATGGTTTTTATCTTTTCTAAAATTATTCTATTCATGAAGTTACATTTATAGAATTTTATTTTATGATTAAAACTATTACTGTTTGTTGACTGTACGTACAGAAATCATAGAAGTCCTAGAAATTAACCGCCTCTGTGGTCTAGTGGTAACAATCACCAGTACCAGACCTAAGGGTCCTGGGTTTGATTACCAGCGGGGGTACATATTGTATTTGGTTCGGTTAGTTGTACTACTTGTTGTAAGTCCGCCTGACTAGCTAAGTACCACCATCTTATCTAAGTCTGACGCCATAACATGTTGAAGGTCATGGTCCAGCAGTTAGAGATAAGATAGTCAGTTCGTCAGTGATTGAGGATTCCGGGAGAGGCTCGTTTCCATCTTGAGCCTTATCAATATTTAACATCAGATATGATGAAGGCCTCTCTCGCCTGAGGTTTTCTTTGTATGAGGAAAACCTCTTTCATAGGTAAAGAAGGATCTAATATATAAAAAGTATAATCTAAATATAAATCAATACTGCTTCGCCAAACCATCCGTGTTTTACCACCGGTTTGTCCCCCCTTCATGCCATTCTATAGCATGACATATAATGACATATTTAATAATGCCAACAAATAAAGTAATTAATTCTAAACAATTTATGTGTTTATGCAACATAAATCTTTTAGAATTTATTATATTATTATATAGCCAGACAGTGCAGTCTTTCTTTAGCATTTATAATATAAGCGAATGGATAAGTGTGCTTGGAAAAGTAGTAGAAAATGCTCCAAAGCTATTGCGATCAAAGTCGTTATGTCTATGTCTATTTTACATTACTTATCTATATAAAATTTGAACCGTTTTCTTGATTCATGTCCACCGCATCAGATTTCAAAATTGATGACATTTTTGCAATCAACATCCCATAAAACCTCAATAACGACACCCATATTATTTTTAACATTATTTACCCCATTTTAACCCCTTAGGGGTTGATTTCTCGAGAGGGGATTTTATTTAAGTTCCAACCATAAGCCTAATAAAAATAAGTGAATTTTACTTTGAAAATAAAAGACTTTTCTTATACAATTTCATTCCCCTTTTCACCCTTTTGGGGGTAGAGTTTTCAAAAAAGTTCGAGATAGGTCAATGTTTATTTTCAATAACCTAAATACAAAATTTGAAGATCTAATCTTCAAAACTTACAGATTTTCATACAAACCTTCATCCCCTATTTCACCCCTTTAGAGGTTGAATTTTGAAAAGTCCTTTCCCGCACCCCTGCGCTTTATAAGGAGCCTATGTGCAAGGGCGGATCCAGCTTTAGCACCAGGGGGGGGGGGGGGGGTCACAGTCGTGGTCAAGTCGTTATTATTTAGTTTTGATAATTATAGATACAACTAAAAAGTATAGATACAACTAAAAAGTTAGTATTTTATTAATAAATGTACTTAAAAATACCTCGTTATCTCAGCCTCATAAAACCCACTGCTGGGTATAGGCTTTCCCCAAAGACCTCCACGACGATCGGTCCTGCGCTGCCCGCATCCAGCGGTTTCCCGCGACCTTCATTGTCGGTCCACCTTGTGGGGGGGGAGCGTCGTCCGGTACGCAGTCGCCATTCCAGAACCTTTCCGCCCCAACAGCCGTCGGTTCTTCTCGCTATGTGTCCACTGTATTATTCAAAGTCTGTGTTTGTCAATAAAGCTGCCACTATAGCTGAGCAATCCTTCGAGCGATGTCAGTAACTTTAGTTTTCCTGCGGATCTCCTCATTTCTGATTCGATCACGCAGGGAAACGCCGAGCATAGCTCTCTCCATTGCTCGCTGAGTTACCTTGAGCCTCTTTATCAGACTTATAGTTAGCGACCACATTTCATTGTCGTAGGTAAGTCAGCACTGGCAACACGCACTGGTCATAGACTTTCGTCTTGAGACACTGTGGTAAGTTGGACGCGAAGATTTTATGGAGCTTCCCGAATGCTGCTCATCCGAATTGGATTCGACGAGAGATCTCTTTCTCGAAGTTACCTGACTGGATTATCTGAAGTTATCGAAGTTATCTGTCCAAGGTAAACGTAGTGGCCGACAACTTTGAGTACACAGGAACACTACCCTAACGTGAACTGTACTGGGTACGACATGGGAATGGAAGCCCGATAGGATAAACCAGTTTAGGCCAAGCAGGCATGCAGCATGCAAGCAGGCAAGCAGCAGGCATGCAGCATGCATGATTTCTGTTACGGCTCCGGGGCGCTGCGGGACTCTGGCGGTCCCACGCGAGCTTATCGTCGCAGATGGTTTTCGGTTACCGCTGCGGCTGAGGCTGGCCGGCCAAGCCGGCGAGCAATCTGAGGCGGCCTTTCAAACCACCTGCTCCTCAGCTCGCAAGCCGCCTCGCCCCTCCGCGCCTACGCGGGCTTAAATTACACTCTAGGGGTAGGGCATACATGACTGCGTCGAGTCGGTTTTTAGGAGATTCGTTTCTGTCACTGACTAGTATGCAAAACTAGGTCCGGGTATCGCAAAGGGGATGCATAAAAATAATACTAACTTTTTTTGTGAATGTGCGTATTTATATCAGGATCTAATCAGGATAACTAGCTTGGCCTAGTCTAAACTGGTTTATCCCATCGGGCTAAGGACAAACTAGTTTGGTCTAGGCTTATACCAGTTAATACCATCGCGTACTTATAGTTCGAACTAGTTTAGCCTAGGCAAAACTAGTTTGAACGGAAAACTTGTTTGGCCGGTCACATATATATAGACCGGGGTCTGAATGTTAATTCTCTTTATTTACCAAGATTATCTCGATTGTTTTTTTGTATGAAAATCGTTCCACCTTAAATAAGAAAAACTAAAAGGGTCCCATACAATACTGCTATGCGATTCATAAAAAATCTGCGAGCTTTCAGGACACATCGCAAAAACTTCCCCATACGATCGCAGCAATTCGCATCGCAGATTGCGGCGTTGCATCGCATTGCAGTTTTGTGTGGGAGCCGTAAAGAGCATAGAGTCACACATAAATAAAATACGACCTTAGGTTTGATTGCTTTCACTTATTTAGTTGATTGAAGAATGACCATGGTGAGCAGAGCTGACATGAGTTTAAAGAAATTGGTAAACCACAGGATACGATGGTGTTACCGGTGATATCGGTTTCTTTTCGATTTATTTTTTTGGCACGTTATGTTTGGCAGAACATACAGACAATACTTTTCTTTGGATAAGGCTTAAAGCATTTCTGCTCTGGGGGTGAGAAGTCTAATACAAAAGAATCTTGAGAGCTGGTGTAGTCAAAGTGGTAATCATTAAATTTGGCTTCCAAACTGAATTTCGCTTTGCCTTGTTCGGTTCCGTCAGTGTTAAGTACGTATTTTAATGGATATGGTCCTGAAGGAGCGTTGCTGATGTCTGAAGGTTTGGTGCAGATGCTGTATTGACCGCCGTGTCTCACTATTCGAATGAGGGGTTGGGTGCTGGGTGGTGCTTTGCAACAAGCTGAGGCAACTGAAGGACAGACTGCTAAGCACTTGGGAGGAGGGCTGCAGCAAGGCTTGACGCAGGGCTTGAAGCACGATGGGCGTGAACAGGGTGACGAACAACAATCGCTAGATTTCATGCAATTGTGTTGTTCTATCTTTCTGAGGACCTCACAGGAAATGTGTCCAGGACGCCATCCGCACCTCAGCTGGAATGCAGAATAATCATAAATACCGTGTTACTCCAAAAACTAAAATGCCATCGAATAATTAAGTAGATTGAAAATAGTTAATACCTGATGTTCAGGTGCATTCTTAGCAGTGTAAAGCCAGCCCATATACTTTGGAATCGGTCCAGGTTTTACATCTTCTCTGTCAAGACATCGATGTTTAGGCAAATCGCAACGCCCCAAGCAGCTTGCTGCAGACTTGTTGGCTGGAAGGAATACCAGAAGACTTTGTAAGTATAGGCGTAAGTAATGGGATTTGCAACTACCTACCTATTGAATTATACCTTCATCGATCGTTACACGTTCTATGAATTTAAAAGTACAGGCGCGACATTTCCTATGTAAATTAATATACCTAATAAATAAAAATATAGTTGTGAAAAACAACAAGGTATCTAAGTTAGGTATTTAATTAATACTTACATCGTCCAGGTTTGCAGCAGCATGCCATTTTGAAATGGTTTGTCTAGAGTTTGTGACTGGACCTACAATGATGTTCAATCGTTAATGATGACAATTTCTAAACTATTCATTTCTTTCGATAGGTATCTATTCATTTCCGATTCTATATCGACGGTGGAAAACAGAAAGGTCGTATCTCGAAAAAGGTCGTAACTCAACTAAGCATAAGGTAATAATCAGCTTTTTTTTCTGCGTCGATTGGTCTGGGTCTCATTGCTCTAGGACGACATAAAATCTGAAAATTGGGGAGTGTTTTTAAAAAGTCTGCAATTTTTTTTGGCGTAACTGCCCATAAAACAGCAAATTTGAACTTTTTAGAGATACGCAAAGTATAAGTTTGTGTTTAAAAAATAAAGACAGTTACGCGGTCACTGTTTCTATCCACGATATCAGATACGACCTTTTTGCGGTATGCGTTTTTAAAACTTCTCTATTTACGATAAGATACGACCTTCTTAAAGTTAGTATTCTTCAAAGGACAACGAATAATCTCTAAGATACTACAATTTCGTGGGTGGCTTATATCAATCCAAACGCTGTTATGACAATATTACTGGAATCAATATTAAGTAAATTAGGTAGTTACAACGAATCGTCGGGCACGTCAATTCGGGAATATTCCGATTTGTCTCGGTCACGCCCCAATAAGCTACCTTAGTTGCTGCGCGGGCGCTGTGGTGAAAGGTTGTCTGTGTTGTTCCAGTAAAATCGTCTTTTGAAAACGTTACTGTTTTATTCTAATAATCTAAACTAAGGTATGAAAAATTTTAATAATCAACTCATTATTTCATAATACAGTAATTTCATCAGCAAAATAAAATCCGTTTCCCTATAAAGTGAAATCCATGGAAGGAAACCATTTTATGGGTTTTGAGGCTATCACAAATAGCACATTAAAAAAAACTCAGAAACTTATGATTTCGACAATAAAATTGGCAACTTTAAAAAAAAATTAACTGAACAAAATGTTAATAAAACGCTCTATGTCATCCAAGGCTAAATATACAGAGGTGACTTTACTTGCACTGGAAAAATGTATGTCGCCAAAATATCACCTGTACCCAAATAAATTGCCAATATCAGCTCAAAAATATACCGATCTAAAGAAACTTACAAAATCTGTCATACCGGCAGCATACGCCGATGAATATTTAAGTCTAAAATTTAACAATAAGGTTGTCGATAACCTCCCTGATACTGATGAAGAAGATGTTGTGTGATGATGTGCTTAATTTTCTATTGATTTAATTTTGATTAAATTTCTGATCTCATTTAATTTTAATACTTATTATAATTTTAACACTAAATTTTAATTGGTACAATCATTTTAGGGTATGAATGTGTCCCTTTCTGATCTTTTTTCTCTTTGAATTGTCTCTCTTTATCTCTTTGAAACTTCCGATCTCATTTATTTTTAATACTTCTTATAATATTAACACTTAATTTTAATTGGTACAATGATTGGGTATGAATCTGACCCTTAATACGAAATTTAATGTGATTATACGAAAGTTAATCTGATTATAACTTTTAATTTAATGATTATGTGCAATAATTATAATAGTACAAATTAAATGTACAAAAAAGAAAAAAAGAGTTTTCGTTTTTGTGTGTTTAGAATATCTTTTGTGTTTTTTACAAATAAATATACGTTTGAAGGTTCGAGGAGCCCGCGGCGCAGTGGTTCGCGCGCTTGGCCTGCGATTGTTGAGGTTAAGCAACTTTCGCATAGTCGGTCACGGGATGGGCGACCAAAAATTTACTATCTCGAGCTCCTCCGTGCTTCAGAAGGCACGTTAAGCCGTTGGTCTCGGATGCATTTGCAGTCGTTAAAACCCACCAATCCGCATTGGGCCCGCGTGGTGGGTCATGGCCCGTTCTCCTTATCCATCCATAAGGAAGTCCCAGTGCCCCAGCAGTGGGGACATTAAAAATGGCTGATGACGAATACGTTTGAAAAAGCTTGTGACTTTTTATTAAGATCATTAAATTTAAAGAGGTTTATATTACGCCCTATTTTCTAGCCATTGTCTGTAATTTTTACGTACTTACACCCCATCATTTACAGGTCATTAAAAACAAAAAGCAATTACGTCCTTTCTGAGGTCAGTGAATTTATTATAATTTACTGGTTTAGTACAAATATGATAGCAAGATACGACGTTTTTGAGGTATGAAATTTGTATTGACGAAGGTCGTAACTAAAAAAAAACAGACTTCCGGCAATAGGAAATTGTTGGTTTGTAGGCAATTTTATTCAGGTTAGAATTATATAGTTATGGTTAGAAAATTACGTTCATACGACGTACCGTTAAAAAGATATCACCGAATTCCCATTTTTTTTTCGGTTTTTTGGCTCTGGTGTAAAGTTGTGTTTTTCGAGATACGACCTTTCTGTTTTCTGCCGTCGATATTCTTTTATGACTGTCAACTTAACTACCTATTGTTTGGTATGGATCAGATGACCAACCCTTCTTATCAAGAAAGGCCAGTCCAGTACCCTAGCAGTGGCGATAATACAATGAATGATCATGGTGGATCTTAAAGGTGTAGCAACACCAATGTTTATCTAGCACTTAAAGATTCAAGAACTAAATAGGAAGTGCCTCGGAGGGCACGTTAAACCATCGGTCTCGGCTGTTCTCATCTGATAACAGTCGTTAAGCCAGGTCAGGTGCCATAAAGGCGGCTTGATAAACTCTGACACCAGAGGTGGCCACTAGTCCTAATGCGATTAGAGAAGAGAAGAGAGGTAGTTCACGAAGGCATATTTGACATACCCAGCTGGAGACATATTGGAAGAGGCTACCATCTTCTTAGAACCTGTCACGTTGACTAGAACCAGAACGGATCAGACACGTTGATGTCATCATCCGGTTATTAATTATTGAATTTCCTTTGTACTAGTCACATGACGGAAAAAATACGGATTTTTTTACTAAAATTGATAAGCACTTACAAAAGTCATGTTTTGACGTTTGCTATCAAACCCGTAGGTACTTTTTTTATTTGTAGAACAATATTTTCTCTTCTTTAAAGAAGGTTGAATGGTTGAATATGTCTACTTTAGCTTTTGTCCATGGTATTAATAGGTAGGAATTTAGTACTTACCTATTAATTCCATGCTTTGGTCTACATGGAAGGCGCGTTGCTCTATTTTTGTGGTTATTAATTCTTTCTTTGTTAGCTTTCTTGCTTATATGATGATAATATAATATGTTACTGTACTGGAACTCCTTCTAAACTAAGGGCTGCTTCATTATTCCTTTCCATAAAAACTGGACAAGTGCAAGACTGATTGGCGCACCTAGGTCTTTGCTGAGGTCAAATCAAAATTGCTTAAACCTACCTACCTACCGACCACACCAGCAGCTCGAGAGTCGTTTCAGCTTTTCTTCATACATAGGTTCTCAGACCGTATACTACTAACTTAAACCAAGTGACCGAAATATCTGGCGACTCCAGCGAACCTTATTCAAGTCGCCAGCTTGCTCGCTAACTAGGTTCATTTAATAGATCATTTCGCTCAAGTCGCTGCATTCGTTATAAACAAAATCTTGAAAATTTCACGATGTTCACATCTTTCAGATTTAATGGAGTTAAAGAATCTTCATTTTACTAACAACAATATAATACGTGTTGAGCATGTTAGTTGCATTCTTGAGATAAAGAACATGGGGATAACTGAATCTGTACAATTAAACCTTATGATGGGATGAAATAAAACAAAATAGCAGCTTTGGTCTGCAGCAGATCTCTAATTTAACTCTTCTTTTTCTTATTGGTAACTTTTACTTGTTTCTTTGGCCGGCAAAGTAAAATTTTGCATATCGCAATCAATAAAACAGTTACGGCTATGAATATAAAAGCTATGTCTAGATTATAAAATTGATAGGAAGGCACGTCCGCTGCTGCAGATCTGAATGTGAAGTTAGCATTTCGGGCTGCGTATTCAGTCCAGTAGACTGCTGTGTCCAAAGGCGATAGTGGACGGTCTTGCCAGACTCTTGCTAGCTGCTTCACTCTCTCTTGGAAACTGTAAAGAAAACGTGAGCTGGATATTGTACTCATTAAGCTCGCATAAGAATAATGCGCTATTTTATTTTTTGTCAGAGATATAGTTAAGTAGTCCGTGCTGGTTTACACAAGGACCTACATCTTATTAGGAAAATATACGTAACATAAGGGATAACCTGCAGGCCAAGCTCATAAAGCATTATAAAATTGCCCAAGAAACTTAGCCTAAAATGTAGTTTAATTTTCGAACTTCGAGTTTTCACTGGTCGCTATTAGTTTACGAATTAAGTTCAACTTCCGAATTCAACGTGCCTTAACATTAGTACTTAATAATTCCATGGCGTTCAATAGAATGTGGGTTCTATTCTTGCGGCAAAGACAAATAGCTACGAGGTTTTTTTTACCATGGGTAGACTCTTAGCCTTCATCATACCTGATGAGTATTGATAAAGCTGAAGATGGAAGCGAGCCTCTCCCGGAATCCTCAAACACTGAGGAACTGGCTATCTTATCTCTAACTGCTGGAACACAACAATGCTGAGAACATACTTAGTTATAACTTTTTAGTTTTGCATTTTACAATGCTATTTTTATGTGATTAATATTAAACAAGAAAATATACTAGAAAAAAGCAACTTGTCTCATGTATATTTTCTTGTTTAATATTAATCACATACTTAGTTGTTATAGCGTCAGACTTAGATATGATGGTGGTAGCTAATCAGGCGGACTTACAACAAGTCCTACCACCAACCAAACGAATACAATATTTACCCCGCACTGGGAATCGAACCCGGTACCTGTAGGTCTGATATCAGTGGTTGATACCAGAAGGAAGGATGAACTAATACGTATAGACGTATATATATAGCCGTCACTTTGCTCTGCTACGGAACGAAACTGTCAACCAATTTCATGTACCAAACATTTTTACATTCATTATATTTTTCAAAGCAAGTCTCATTTTTTATTCATCAATCAAGTTATGTTAGAAGCCCTAACAAGCACTTACCTGAATTCTTGACATTCATATACTTATACTCGTAGTAATATATCAATGAAGTAGCTAAAGTAGACAAGTGAAATATGTAATTTTTTAGTATTTCTAATCTTGCAATAAAAATAATCTCTGTAGGTGAAGGCGACGGGAAGTTCTAACTGCACATTTGAATGACAGTTTTACAATAAAATTTAGTAGTGTACAAATATACGCGTACTTATAACATGGTACTTAACTATATATTATATTCGAGAATATATGTATGAATATATGTATCACCCACCATACTCGTACTTATAGGTATCTCGAAATCTTTTGTGATGCAGTATGACCATGGAAGTAATAAGCATTTTACAATGCTATTTTTATGTGATAAATATTAAATAAGAAAATATACTAGATAAAATCGGTACTTACGTGGGTTCTAACACTGTCTTCAGAGCAGTCAATAAATTTTCCCTTGTGAGGTCAGACACAGCTATTTGTACTCCTAAGCCGCTTTCTTCAATAGCTGCTGCATTGGCAGGTTGGTCGCCAAGTATTGGCATCGCCACCATTGGCACGCCGAAATGTATAGATTCAGATGTTCCTCCCATACCAGCATGAGAAAAGAATGCCACTGTTTTTGGATGTCCTGAAAAAAAAGGAAAATTCATCATGTTTTAAATGTGTCCTTTTGGTGAAGAGTTCAGTGAAAATACAATCTGTTGGGCTGCTTATTTTTTAAGTGGTATCAATATACCAATATATCGAGCTCCGCAATCTCAATAGATTGAGGAGCTCGGTGGCGCAGTGGTTTATGAGCTCGGTTTGCAAGTAGAGGTTACAGGTTACAACAATGCGCATTGGTTGGGCCCGGTTGGTGGGGCAAGACTCATTCTCCTTGCCATTATAAGGATGACCAGTGCTCCAGTAGTGGGGACATAACAATGGCTGATGATAATTATATAGAGATTGTAAAGGAGACTAGTCGGGGTCAATACTAAATTTACCATGCTCCGGCGCAAACGAAAGTAGTCCCAAAATTTAGCATTAAGGTGGTACGACTTCCATACAAACAAACATTGCACAAATATTGGTTCATCATACCTAAATAATTAATAAATACATGCGCAACTAACTCGTTTCAGTTATTTGTTTGCGGAAAATAATTAAAAAATTGTACTTTCATACATAAATCACGAATATCTTGTAATTTCAATAATTCTACGTATGTGTGTGTGACTCATCGCATTTATATAGCTCATGTATGAAAGTACATTTTTTCAATAATTTCGCGCAAACTAATAACTAAAACGTGTTAGTTGCACATGTATTTATGAATTATAAATGTATTATGAACCAATAATTGTGCAATGTTTGTTTGTATGGAAGTCGTACATCGCCATTCTTAAAAATCGTGGCTAACATTTACGATTCAAAGATACGGATTTTAGAGAAAATTAAAGCAGAGATTTACGTTTATTTTCATTTTTAAGTAACCAAGAAAATATTTTATTTTTACGCTTAAAATAATCCTGTCCACCAAAAAATGTATTCGAAAACTAATTAAAATATTATTTCTTCTTCGTTTTATTCACAGTTCATATTATTTAAAGGAACTTTTAAAAAATATTCACCTATTTTACGCATAAGTTTAAGTTCAGTATCTTGCATGATAGCCATTGAAATGAAATTAAATAAAAAAACTATTTACTCGTACATTTGTTCTCCACATTGTAATGTAGAATAACGCATACTTTTTAGATAGATATATAGATAAAATATTTTTTCAAATATTTTGTTTATATATTTCTATAGCCATTGAAATAAAATAATCAATCTATAAACATATATTTTACACATTATAATGAACATTTTGGCATATTTTGTATCTGCGCCAGAGCTTGTCGATTTCATTACAGATCAAAAATATACACTCGACAGCCATTGAATTTCAATAAACCTACCATTATCTACCTACATAAATACTACACATTTTAATGAATATTTTTGAATATTTTTTTCTGCGCCGGAGTTTATCGATTTTGGGGTCAGATTAGCCGAGTCTTCTATAAGTATGTAGGTAACGTAGGTATATAAATAAATAAATATTTCTTACAATCACACCAATTAACGTTGCTCCAAAGTAAGCACTATAAGGCTTGTGTTATGTTATGGGATACTAAGGTAACGGATATAAATTATTATATCCGTTACCTTAGGATACATATTATTATACATATATAAGTAATTATGTGTAGAAATATAGAAAAACCTCCATGACTCGCGAACAAATGCTCGTATTCATCATACAAATATTTGCCCCCACCGGGATTCGCACCCAGGACCTCAGAGTAGTTGACGACACCTTGAAACTAGTGTAGGTAAGTACGTGGTAGAGTGATCACGGAGGTCGTCAAACACGTAGCCAGCAATTTGTTTTCCTTGCAAAATTAAAATTAAAGGCAAATACCTACAGATAATATTTATGTTGGTTACCTAAAACGTCAACTTGAGGAAACCATGTAGAGATGTAGAGTTTATTCTTGTTAGTTAATAAGGATCGAAGGTCATTTCGTAAATTGGTAAAAGGTGGACGGTCTATTGTAATGGCGTCCCATCGCCAGATGAATCTTTGGGGCAATTCGGCAATGGCCCCTAATATTGCCTCCAGTTTATCTTGATCCATTGTAGAAATCTTGAAAGTTGACCCAAAGCTTATGTATATTACCCCTGCCTCAGCTTCTTCGACAAACTTTCCAAGGTCCTGTAATATTTAATTTCATTAAGTGTATTTATGCTTTACCTTTAACTATTTAACAGTATCTTAATGTAAAATATTTGTTTTAACAATAACGAATGTTAAACCTTAAAAAAACGGCCAAGTGCGAGTCGGACTCGCGCACGAAGGGTTCCGTACCATTATCTATAAAAATGGCAAAAATATTGCCTGTTGTATGGGAGCCCCCCCAAAATATTTATTTTATTCTGCTTTTTAGTATTTGTTGTTAAAGCGGCAACAGAAATACATCATCTGTGTAAATTTCAACTATCGTAACTATCACGGTTCATGAGATACAGACAGCCTGGTGACATGCGGAGAGACAGACGGATGGACGGAGAGCGGAGTCTTAGTAATAGGGTCCCGTTTTACCCTTTGGGTACGGAACCAAACTACTGCTTTCGTTATATTATTATACTAGCTTCCGCCCGCAACTTCGTTCGCGTGGAAATTTGTGAAAATCCTTAGGGAACCTTTAATCAGGTTAATAATTGATAAAATACTGAGGAAATGGTTATATTTTTACTTAACCGCCTCTGTGGTCTAGTGGTAGCACACTTCGGTATCAGGTACAGAGGTCCCGATTTCGATTCCCAGGGGGTGTGTACAAATTGTGTTCGGTTTGGTTGGTGGTAGGACTTATCCTAAGTCCGCCTTGCTTGCGATCATAATCTTATCTAAGTCCTCCTCAAGATATATCATATATGAGATATCGCCATAGCAACAATTCTTTTTTTGTTTGTTCCGGCAGTTAAAAGATAAGATAGCCAGTTCCTGAGTGTGGTTCAGAATTCCGGGAAAAGTGCGATCGCCACCTTCAGCTTTAATAACTTATTAATATCCGGCATGATGATGACTCTGTTTCCCCGTTGTAGGTTAATAACTTAAGAGATGACATATATGAGGAGAGGTCCAAAAGTCCGCGGAATAGGAGGGATGGACAAGGAAGTTTCATTTATCCAGGTAGGCATTGATTAAGAACCTCATCATGAGTACCTATATATTAATCGGGTCATTAATATTTTAGTTATTTAAATGCAAGCAATTCGGCTAGGGAAACAAAAACGCTTCAAGATTTTTTCGAATTTTTCGTCGGCCTTTGGAGCTCTGTGGCGTTTTATAGTCCAGTCCAGACCAAGCAACAACTTCCCCCCATTCCTCGAACGTTTGGACCTCCCCTCGTATCATTCGTGTATATAGAAAGGCGTGTTAAATTTACTAATCAATGACACACAAATTGTTTCTTTTTCATCTACTAATATCTTTATGTCATTTTACCAGCTGCCCCATTCATGTACCTACACGCGTTACAGAACTTATATACCTAGCCGAAGTAATTATACGCAAAGGACAGTTGAATGGGTGCCAAAAAAACTTCGATCTCAGTTGAATTTACTGTAGTTCACCCACCATTCCAAACTGGACCCGCATGGGCCCTCTGCCCGTCTCCCTTATCCATCCATGAGCAAGTACCAGTAGTAGGGAAATAAAAACATGAATAGAGAAACGAAATCAAACCGATATCTATTTAAGACCAACAATTTATTCTCTTATTATTAGGAATCGAAAAATAATCAATATCGCAAAGTATTATAATGTTCCAAAGCTATCACGAAAGACATCGGAACGCCTATTTTTAACCGACATCAAAAAAAGGAAGAGGTTCTCAGGTTTTTTTATGTACTTATGTTTACCATATCTTCGCCAGTTGTTAACAGATTTTTATAATTCTTTTTTTATCTGAAAGAAAATGGTTTATGTGTGGTCACATATAATTTTTACGAAGATCTGGCTAGTAGTTTTTCTTAAACTTGAAAAATATCAATCACGTTTTGGCAAGTAGTTGTTTACCTAGATGACATCATTGTTGTGTATGGGCTGATTTTTAGTGTAAGTAACGGCACATGATGTAACTAAAAAATCTGAAATAACAACATTTTATGTAAAAAAAAACAAACCGACTTCAAAAAGTAAAAATTAAAACTTTTGGAGTCGGTGCTAGCTAGCTAAGGCCAAAAAAATATATAGTTAATAGAAGTGCAATGTAGAATGCCTTGGCTGGCACCGACTCCAAAAGTTTTATTTTTTACTTTTTGAAGTCGGTTTGTTTTTTTTATAAAATGTTTTTAATTATTTTCTTTGGTTTTAAATTTACTTATATGCTTATTACTCGAAAACTATGAACTTAACGAACAATGTTTATAGGCTCTAAATTGATCTTTTAGGTGCCCTTAATCAAATAAGACCAAAAAAGGGGGGGGGGGGGGAGGGGGTTGTCAGATGTCGATTCTTTGACCTATTTTTATGTCCTGATTCCCTTTACGGTGCTAAGTACTGTAGGAAGCAGGGCAAACAAAACTTTTTCGAAACTTCCGATGTCCTCATGACCGGTACTTTTTTCATGCCCATCTTGTTAATACAAACAAGTTTTATAATAGATATTATTTTTTAGTTAGGTAGGTATTAGACTGAAGTTTTTTTTAATTGCATTTTTCTCCAAAACTATAAGTCGGGGTTATGTTATGTATAGGAATAAAATTGAAGGGGAAGATGAGACATACACGTAAAACTGAAAAAAGGAGGGACGTCGATTATCGAAAAAAAAGTTGGCACAAATTTATAAGTCCAAAAATAATTTAAATACTTACTTTACTCGGAAACTATGAACTTTACGAAAAAACTTAAAACGGTCTAAATTGATCCTTTAGGCGCCCTTAATCGAATAAGACCAATAAGGGGGGTTGTCAGTGGTTGATTTTTTTTTAATTTTCTTTAGTCCTTAAGTCCTTTTTCCCATAGTGCCCCTAACGGTATTCTCCAACCTTTTCTTTCTCACGTCTATTTACTTGTAGATAAAATACAGCGCGTAGCTCGAAGAGCAAAGTCATGTTTTGTTAGAAGCAAGATGACTTGTGATTGTGACATTAGTTACCTACGTAAATAAATAACTATTAGTTGAATGACTAATAGTTCGCCGTTTAGAACCGATAAGATGATACAAAATATATTCTAACTTATTATCACTTACCTTACTTAGTGGCTTTGGCTTTGCTTTGGAAACATGATAACCACCAACTTGTATGACATTGGCGGGGAGAAGGGTCGAACCCATCAAAGTGAAGTGATCGCTTATTAGCAAAAACTTTATTTCCCGAGCCGAAGCCTCTAGAGGTGGAATATCGTCGTAGTATTTAGCTAAAGCATTTTGATTTGGTCTTTGCGAAATTAAATAGTACGTCAGTTTAAAGTAAGCGTCGAAAACAAATCTTTCCAATCTTTGGTACAACGTTGGTTTTGTTCCACCTCCCAAGAAATGGAACGAAACATAGGACGGATTGTAATAAATCCCGTATCTGTTATAATGCCATGGCATCAGTATATGTGTAGTCACACCTACGACGGGAGCTTGCAATTTGTATGCCAATCCTAAAGCACAGTCGGAATTAAATTGTTCCACCAAAACAACGTCATATTTCGTCTTATGTTTAACGAGATTTTGCACTTTTTCATTTGCTAACAGCACTTCACAGTTTTCTTTTCCAGTAATTGTTAAATATAAGCCGACTTTTATAAGAGTCAAATAATTGGAGTGTTCTATCGGTAATCTGTCTTCTGTTGCGAATGTTGCACCAGCTAACGATATATCATGATAATTTTGTGGTGGATTTTTCTCAGGGTAATATGAAATAACAGTTAGGTCATGTCCTTTTCGGGCCAACTCTTGCAATAAAACTCGAGCTACGATGAAGTGGCTTTTTCCGTGATAGGGGAATATGCCGAGGATTTTGAGACCACTTGAACTGCATATTAATAAAGTTAAAATCACTGCACTTATCAATACAGATTTCATCGTACGTTATAAAATAATTTTGCAAAGGTCGCGCGACGCGTCAGCGTGTCTTAGTATTCGTAACAACACTGCTTCGTCAAGTTGTTTGACTGGAATTATATAGGAACTATACTAAATCACGCGTTGTCTCGTAATAGCCGATTCATTCTGCGATAATGATACCCGTTATATAATATACCGTTGACCTAACGCAGACTCTACCCATCTGTTCTATTCGTAGCTCTTCATAAATGATTACAAGCCCGCGGCTTCACTCGCGTGGTTCTCGTTCCCGCGGAATATTAAAAAAATCTTTCTTACCCTGTATGCAGACTTTCAGCTCAATCAGTTCAGCCGTTTGGGCTGTGCGTTGACTGACTGACAGACATATATATCAGTCAGTCATGGTATTGTTTCATTAGTAGGTTTAGAATAACAAAATATAATTGAACGACTTTTTCATCAGCAATCTTATCTCAAGATAAGATGTGTGTCATATTTATTATAACTGGTCAGACATTTCCGGGAGACATAAATTTCGAAAGAGCTTAGTGACTTTACTTTTTAGTACTTACCTAAAATAAATATCTGGTGAATTTTAAACTTGAGTGGCATACTTACTTTCACCATAAATTCAATTCAATCATCATTGTTAGGTAGATAATGACCTGGAATTCATAGGTTAATTAAGTTTATTTTATTTTGCACCTAGTAACAATGCTATTAGTAGTGATAGCTTTTGGTCTAGAAAATACCTACTAGGCAAATCAACTAAGAAGAGCCCTTAGTACGAGCTGTCATTTAGGTACTGCCAACGTTTTCGACAACTATGGGATGCTCTACTCATGCCGGTAAAGCAGTCTATGGACATGAAAGAGACAAAGTGATAGTTTTCGAAAACGATTATAGTTTGCCAAACTCGTAAGTAACTATTTATTAATCTGTGCTAAGGGCACAGACATGATTATCGAGACAAGTTGATTTTTTCTGATAACTATATTACGTAGTAAGAAAGAAGAAGAAGGTACTTATACAAAGTCTTTTTTATTATTATTACAGTTTCAAAATAACCATATGAATTAAATCAGTTTGGTAGGCATAGGTACACATGTTTATTTATAAAACGACTAAACGGACCGATACTTGCGGAAAATTTCATGTGATATGACCTTCACCTTCACTCTTCCTAATTTTATTATTCATGAGCGCAAACGAACAACAAATTTTATTGAAGTAAGTATACCATTTACCAATATTACCAGCAAAATCTTGTTAGAAATCAGTTTTTCACTTACTACGTGTTAAATATCAAATATTTTCAATGCGAAAATAAGCTATTGGAACGCCAAATTTAAATGTTACATTTTTGTGACAAAAACTACTTTTAAAAATAGTTTGGAAAAAATAAGATTGTTCGAGGCATAACTTCCTGGTCCACGGAGGATTTTAACTATAAAATTGACACTTCAAAGAGACTTTACTCCTATGAAAAATATAAACATGACTGTATGTATCGGGGTCCATCGGGGTCCCTAGCACCAAGAAAACATTTTAAATTAGAATTATGTGAAATTGTGCACTCATTTAAATATAATAAAATGTAATGTAATATATTATCTTTTTAATTTCCGTGCATTTTTGTGTCTTTTGTCTTACTTATCAGTAAACATGACAAATCATCAAATTGTGAATGTGTGTAGTCTTGACTCTTAGTCACAGATATAATGAAAATTATCATTGCATTGCCTATCCCTACGGAACTAAATATCTAAATAAATAGAAATCGGTGATTTTCGATCCTCTCGATATTTTTTCCGAGAATTGTTTTTATGTAATTTATGAGTTTTATAATTTATAATTTCTTTTTAATTTAACGTCACAGTAGGCACAGTAGATGTAAAAAGTAGAGTATGCTCTTCGGGGATAAAAGTGAAAAAATGCTAAGACGCATTGGGCAGACTTGAATCCTCCGCTGCATTCAGGATTCGTACTATAATTCACACTTCTCTATCCCCTTAGTGCAGTTAGTTGTAGGCACACTTACAGGTCACCTAACTTTTAACCGACAACTATTCATCATGAATGCGACAGACAGCCCCCTATGTAGAGGATGCCTGGACGCAGAGGAAACAGCCGCCCACGTGATCCTGGAGTGCGTGGGTTTGGCCGCACAAAGGGCAGAAATCCTCAAAGACGTGAGGTCGCTCCTAGAAGTTAAATCCCTAAGCTCCTAAATCCCCTTAGTGCATAAACTACCATTAAAAATATGAATTAATTTCGTTAATTTATATTTTATCAACAAGACCCTTCATTGCGGATAATAGCATCCGTATTTGTAGCATAAAACATAAAAGTAAAAACTATTTCAAAACAAATATTTTTTCGTTAAATTATGAATTTTTAAGGATTGGAAAAGGCAACATCAGAAACTATGAGAGTCCATTACGTTTGCATTACGATCTTGGACGATTCGTCCAAGATTACGATTCAATTACGATTTCATTGGGTTTAAATAAACGTTCTGAATACCCAATTTGTCTCAGTCATAATGGAGTCGTAATCGTGTCTCAGTTGAATATCAATGTTAATAAAATTAGCAGACTTTGGCCCCCTCCCTGTATCAATGAAACCAGTTTGGTACGACTTATAAGAAAAACAACGGGTTGCACTCTGGGAATGCCGGCAGAAGTGAAAACCCCTTAAACGAAAATAACGATCAAAATCCACTATATCTTGACCAGAACTTCATAAGATATGATGAAAACGGAGACCAACTTGATTTGGCAGGTAGGTCCTTTAAAACTGACCTTGCATCAATATGAAAGTTGGTAGTTATGAGAGATCTTTATATAATGGTTGTTATTAACTACTATACGTAGATCTTTCAAGTGTGAGACTTTATGTAATTTGAAATAGGTCAACGGTAAATGGTCTTTCTTACGAATTTTCGATCAGGGTCACGTGTCCTGATCCTGACGGGACTATATCATTTTTTACCCATCCCAAAAATTTAAAACTGATGTGCACAACAAAAATATTAACTGTACGAATGAAACAGCTTGGTACCTTACTAAATACTTTAGGCGTAGAAACTATAATAATATGGCCTTGATCGTATGACCGTCAGTCTTAATAATATTCAAGTGCGCAAACTAACAACAAACGTTTATGGAAGTTTGTATTGTTGCTTCTAATTGAAAATAGTAGGTTTTGCTACCTAGTTGAATAAACAAAATTTTATTTTAACTACTTATTCTGAAAATAGGTACCTACTATTTTACTTAGTACACACTATGTTTATAGGTACTAAAAAGTGAGCAATACTATTAAAATCCTGTTTATTTACTATGGGTATCTTCAGAAGGCTCAATGGAAAATTTGTTGGTCATCCCTGGGTGATTTAATCTAAAAGAAAAGGCCTTACAAGCAAACCCCGAGAACCTATCATATGAAAACTTAAACTTGATACAGTGAGTCTTAATTTTTTGCCGTAAAGGCAATAAAATAAGACTCTAGATCTCTAAGACTCTAGACATTCACCTGGACAAGTGCGACTTGTCAACAACCATACAGCTAGAAATACAGGTTGTCTCACAGGTTGTCAGGATGATATTATGTTTGGTATACAGGCCAGAATGACCTGCGAAACAATGCAGGCTGCTCTAAAAAGGTAGAGAAATGGTGCAAAGAACACGATTTGACGGTTAACCCGACGAAGACAGAACTGGTAATGTTTACTAACAAACACCAAGTGGGCGATCATCGCCTGCCGAAACTCTTTTACGTAACTCTACAACTATCTAAAGAGGTAAAATACCTAGGGGTTATCCTTGACAGCAAACTCGACTGGAACAGTCACATCGAACGCAAGACCAAGTCATACTCTGGCAATGTCGCAAGTTGGTAGGTAAACGCTGGGGTCTCTCACCTAAACTGTTCCTATGGTTGTACAACGTAGTAATAAAACCCCTTTAAAGCTACGGCTTGCTGGTCTGGTGGCCCAAAGCTATCCAAGTCAATGGAGCGAAGAAACTTCAAGGGCTCCAACGTCAGATCTGCTGTGCTTTAATAGGCTGTATGCGCACTGTCCCGAAAGCTGCACTTGAGGTAATGCTTAAAATTAAACCATTACATCTCCACATCCAGTAGTAGGCTGCTCAAACAGCGTTAAGACACACCCCTAATTAAGGCAGTGAGTGAAAAAATCAAGCCGTCCTTCATCTTTGACAAGAAATACATGGTACACCTGGAAGATGATCTTGACTCCAGACAAAAGCACAAGGCTCTTCTGATATTCACCGAAGGATCCAAGACGACATCAGGTGTGGGATCAGGAGTGTTTCAGAGGACCTTAATATACAAATTGTTGCTCCACTAAGCCCATACAACACCGTCTTTCAAGCGGAATGCATCGGCATCACACTGGACTTTAATATACAAATTGTTGCTTCACTAAGCCCATACAACACCGTCTTTCAAGGGGGATGCATTGGCATCACACTGGCAGTACAGGCAATTGTATCCAGAGAGGTAACCAACTGTGATATAATCATCCTCTCCGACAGCAAATCGGTACTACAAGCTACACAGCGAAAGTGTTAGACATTCTGGAATCAAAAAGCATGAAGATGGGAACTGTTGGAAACTGGCTGGTTGTTCAGAGAGAATATAAGTACCTATTAGAATAGACTTGGAAAAAGAGAATAATTATGTCAAAGGCTTGGCTTGTCATCGTGCTTTCGCAAAACCTTTATCTGTAGCCGACTTACACTAAAATACATTGTTATTCATAATTCAAGTTTCTTTCCTTATTAGTTCACGTTCAATAGCTAACAGGGACGATTGTGTCAATGCAAAGAAACCATAAAATGATGGGATAAAATAAAACTAGTAGTTTTGGCCTGTAGCAGATCTTATATTTTAACTTTTCTTTTTTTTATTTTCTTTCACTTGTTTGTTTGGACGGCAAAGTAAAAATTTACACATCGCTATAAATATAACAATAACGGCTATGACTATAAAAGCTATGTCTACATTATAAAATTGATATAATGACACGTCTGCTGCTGCAGACCTGAATGTGAAGTTAGCGTTTCGGGCTGCGTATTCGGTCCAGTAGACTGCCGTGTCCAGGGGCGATAGTGGACGGTCGTGCCAGACTCTTGATAGCTGCTTCACTCTCTCTTGGAAACTGTATTGAGAAAGTAAGACATACTGTTTTTACTTTTATGGTGAAGATCTAGTTAAGTAGTCCGTGCTGGTGCTACACCGTAGAAACCTACATATTTTTAGCAATATTAACAGGGCTAACCTGCATGCGTGGCATGAGCACCTCGACAAAGCTTTCTCGACACTTTTCTCGCGCGAGTGTATTGTCTGTCCCGCTCACATCGTACTGATATGAGCGGGACAGACATTGCGAGATAAGCGTCGACAGCGAGTCGCGGTGCGCATGCTACGCTGGCTGGTAGATATAAGCCAACTAATAAAATTACCCAAAAAAACTTTGCCTAAATGAAGTTCAAGATTGAGACGTCTAGTTTTCACTAGTGGCTGTTCGTTTTACGATTTTGAATTCAACGTGCGTTCAAGACTTCAATCGAACGTCGTTTTCGATTATTGCCTAAGAGGTAGAGTAGAAACAAATTGCTACGAAAAAATTTCGAAGTTTCTCGTTTATGAATGTTAATTTTGAACCTTCAAAATATTATCTTATCTTCATTTGAATAAATAAAGAACTAATACGTAGTTAAAGATACTTACCCGATTTTTATCTTATGGTAACATTCGGATCTTGGCGACCGTTGCACGCGACCGCGACCACGGTCGCTCCGCCTTGCCGCGCGGCCCACTGCGTTGGGGTCCCGTACTTAGTTTCGAATGACGCTGTAGCGACACACGTTGTGGCGAAAAAATTTCAGCGTGGTACGCTGGAGCGAAAAATCATTGGAGCGAAACCCACACGATCGAATGATACGACAGCGACAAACTTTGTGGTGAAATATAAATGTATGCTAGTTTGGAACTCAAAAGGCTGAAAATATAACACAAAGTTCAAGTCTCATTTTAATCAACAAAACTAAAAGGTGAAATTTTGAGCAGGCACCATGTACTTACAAATCATATATTTGTAAGTACATGGTGCCAAGACCCAAATGAGAAATCTCATAAAACTAACAGCGTTAGTTTTATGAGATTTCTCATTTGGGTCGTAACTGATGATACTTAATTAAAAAATAAGTACGTCTTTTCGACGATTATATTATAATTAATATGGTTGATATATTCGAAATAATTTAATTAAAAATAAGTATGAAAAAAAAAATACGATTCAGAACTACCTTCAATGTATAATTTGTTTAGTGTAATTTAAATGTAGGCAGGAATTACTATCGTATTAGGTATTAGCTATTGATTTTGTACTCGTATGTAAGTATCGGTAGTTAGAGATATCTGCTTATCTAAATGGGATATAACTACAGGAAATAAATAAAGCGCGCGACTCCTAGATAATTGTTAATAATTACTATCTGTAAGTTCTAAGCTTATATTAATAAATTTTGACATTTAATAAAAAAATACGTGTTAATAAAAACGAATGATAATTTGTACATAGTACTCAAAATATAACCTTTTGATTTGTTGATTAAAATGAGACGAACATTGTGTTTTATTTTCAGCCTTTTGAGTTTCAAACTAGCATACAATTATATTTCGCCACAAAGTTTGTCGCTGTCGTGTCATTCGACCGTGTGGGTTTCGCTCCAGCGTTCCACGCTGAAATTTTTTCGCCACAACGTGTGTCGCTACAGCTTCATTTGAAACAAGTACGGGACCCCAAACCCGCGACCTTGGTCGCGGCGACCCTACAGCTCCGAGAGCAATGCCGCCGCGCGACCCAGTCAATTAACACATTAAAATGTCGTCATTTACTGCCACTGATGACGAATTATTAATATATTAAGTGTCTAATAACCCAAAGTATTAGATTTAATATTTTGCTCTTTGTTCCGAAACCAAAACTAACAAAATGAGTTTGTCATAATTTTTTTCTTCCTCTAACAACAGCTGGCAGCTCTATTCTTTGTTACGGTGTAAATTGTACGTTAAAATTATACCGAGCGCTATCACAAACGTTTATAATAACAACTGTCGCGGTCGCAAGCATCGGAATGATACCGGTGTCGCGGCTCGACAGGCGACCGCGGCACGAGCGGCGCGGCAAGCTCGCGCGAACCAAGATCCGAATCATACATATCTGACCAAGACAATTAGGCGCATGACAGCTCAGAAAAGTACACTGGTAGCGCTAAATATAATTATAATTATTTCTTACACCCACACTAATTAACATAGCCCCTAAAGTAAGCACTGTAAGGCTTGTGTTATGGGATACCAGGGTAACGGCTTTAAATACATATAAATAAACATATACAAGTATTTATGTGTAGAACTATATATTAACGTCCATGACTCAGGTACAAATGCGCGTATTGATTACATTACATTACATTCAGGTACAAATAATCACATAATATAACAGAAGTGTGGTGATAGAAGGGGGCTGCAGGTGCCATAAGTGCAAAACCGCATTCCTGTCATGCGCCTAATTGTCTTGGTCGTGTAGTACTATAGGTATGGTGTATCAATGTAGGTGCTCTAAGTAGACAAGTGAAATATTACATTTATCAATATTTCTCATCCTTACAATACGAAATATAGCTGTAGCTGACTGTCCAATCGAAGGCTTGATAATAGGGCATTCAAATTTAGTAGTGGACAAATACACACATACTTCATACATACATAAACTTATCTCGAAATCTAATCAATTTGTCAGGCAGTATGACCTATGCTGTGTATGACTTATGTTTTATACTTACCTAGTTTCTAACACTGTCTTTAAAGCAGTCAATAAATTTTCCTTTGTGAGGTCAGCCACAGCGATTTGTACTCCTAAGCCGCTTTCTTCAATAGCTGCTGCATTGGCAGGTTGGTCGCCACGTATTGGCATCGCCACCATTGGTACGCCGAAATGTATAGATTCAGATGTTCCTCCCATACCGGCATGAGAGACGAATGCCACTGTCTTTGGATGTCCTGAAAAAGGGAAAGTTCATAACGTTTTTAAATAGGTATCTCCTATTTTCAAGTTATCAGTAAAAATTTAACTTTCTTAAGTTAGATATATTGAGTTTGAATAGTTCAGCGGCATAGCGTTAGCGTTAGCATTAGCTGTAATTGCAGTCGTTAAAATCCGCCGATCCGCATTAGGCTCTCAGTGGGTCATGACATGAGTTCACGACCCACTCTCCTTACCTTATCCACCTATAAGGATGGCCAGTGCCTCAGCAGTGGGATGTTATAGACTGAATGATGATGATATCGAAATTGTTTAATTTTTTTTATTTTTTTTTTATGAATGACGGGGATACTCTTAGCCTTCATCATACCTGATGTTAAGTATTGATAAGGCTGAAGATGCAAGCGAGCCTCTCGCGGAATCCTCAGCCACTGAGGAACTGGCGGAACACAAGAATGCTGAAAACATTTTTGTTATGGCGTCAGACTTAGATAAGATGATGGTAGCTAGCCAGGCGGACTTACAACAAGTCCTACCACCAAACAAACCGAATACAATATGTACCCCTGCTGGGAATCGAACCCGGGACCCCGGCACCCCACGATAGCACAAGCTATACCGTTAGGCGGTAGAGATGCAGGTCTGAAACCGGTGGTTGTAGCCCTAGACCACAGAGGCGGTTAAAAAATCGGTAAATGTAACTATGTACCTAGTCAGAATTTTGTAAGTTTGCCAGCAAAAATTAAAAGCAAATACTACTTAGAGATAATATTTATGTTGGTTACCTACCTAAAACGTCAACTTGAGGAAACCATGTAGAGATGTAGAGTTTATTCTTGTTAGTTAATAAGGATCGAAGGTCACTTCGTAAATTTGTAAAAGGCGGATGGTCTATTGTAATGGCGTCCCATCGCCAGATGAACCTTTGGGGTGATTCGGCAATGGCTCCTAATATTGCCTCCAATTTATCTTGATCCATTGTGGAAATCATGAAAGTTGACCCAAAGCTTATGTATATTACCCCAGCATCAGCTCCTTCGACAAACTTTTCAAGGTCCTGTAATATTTTATGCAATAGATATTACTTTTTGACATTATTTTAATGTAGCTACTTTCGTTTAGATCTTAAAGAAAATAAACTTTAAGGCTCAAAATAGCAATTGTGTAATTCTAAGAAAAAAAATTAAAGAAAACTACAGCTCTAACATTATTTACATTATAATAGTACATACATTCGATAATATTATAATATTAGTCGTTAATAGTATTAACATTCGATTAGCCCTTGAATAAACACTTGTGTCTATAGAGACTGGCATCTTTTGAAAGGCAAAGCTTTGTCAGAGGCCAGATGAATCAAGTGATGACATTATTACTTAAAAATAAATTACTAAAATATAGTTTCGCTTTAAGTATACTATGGTGCAACCGAGGAACTTCCCAGTATACCAGTAGAGTTTAGGGGAAACGTTTTTTCTTATTCAAATGAAAAACCTTTTCTAATTTATTAATCATTTTAAATTTTCTATTATGAGATATAAACGTTTTCTACAAATCGTATGACTTTTGAAATATTGCTCTCTAGTATCTCTACTGGTTTACCGGGAAGTTCCTCGATTATACGTATAACTTACTCCACTTAGAGGCTTGGATTTGGAGATATGATAACCACCAACTTGTATGACATTTGCGGGAAGAAGGGTCGAACCCATCAAACTGAAGTGATCGCTTATTATCAAGAACTTTATTTCCCGAGCCAAATCCTCCAGAGGTGGAATATCGTCGTAGTATTTAGCTAAAGCATTTTGATTTGGTCTTTGCGAAATTAAATAGTACGCCAGTTTGAGGTATGCGTCGAAGACAAATCTTTCTAATCTTTGGTACAACGTTGGTTTTGTTCCACCTCCCAAGAAATGAAACGAAACATAGGACGGATTGTAATAAATCCCGTATCTGTTATAATGCCATGGCATCAGAACATGTGTAGTCACTCCTACGACGGGAGCTTGCAATTTGTATGCCAATCCTAAAGCACAGTCGGAATTAAATTGTTCTACTAAAACAACGTCATATTTCGTCTTGTGTTTAACCAAATTTTGCACTTTTTCATTTGCTAACAGCACTTCACAGTTTACTTTTCCGGTGAATGTTAAATATAAGCCGTTTCTTAGAACATTTAAATAATTTAAGTGTTCTATGCGCCGTCTGTCTTCTATTGCGAATGTTGCTTCAGCTCCAGCTAACGATATATCATGATAATTTTGTGGTGGGTTTTTCTCCGGGTAATGTGAAATAACAGTTAGATCATGACCTTTTCGGGCTAATTCCTGCAATAAAACTCGAGCTACGATGAAGTGGGTTTTTCCGTGATAGGGGAATATTCCGAGGATTTTGAGACCACTTGAACTGCATATCAATAAATTTAAAATCACTGCACTTATCAATATAGATCTCATCGTGAGGTATAAAATAATTTTGTAAAGTTCGCGCGACGCGTCGGCACGTCAAGTACGTACGTACTACACTACACGGTATTCATAAAGTACTCAAAATTGCCAGCTGTTGGAAGCTATCTGACGCCATATTTGTTTAGGTGAGTTTGTAGGCGCTGCTGTGGCAAAAATAATACCAAATTTAAATCACCTGCCTGATTTTACGTCAGCCATCTTCAAAAGGCTAACTTAGGTACAATAAGCCAACTAGTTTAAAGATTTTGTGATGCTGCTGGTTCAATCAACGATCGGCAATATTTAAGTTACTGTGAATGTCCGAAGTGCAATGTATCTTAAGATACACCGGTGCCTCTTAATTTCTACCAAGACAGCTGGTGAATGTCCGAAATTTATCCTTTCCGTAACGATTTCAGTCAATCAATGGTGACTGTTAATTAACACCAACATGACAGTATCTAGTGAAATTAAGAAAAACATAATGTCAGAGAAACAATAAAAATCACAAACTACAAATGTAAATCCCTTAGTTTACAAGTCAACAAACGATAACAATTGCTTTCGAGGATTAATTCTAATGTCAGTAATTATAATGGTGATCATCAGTACCCCTATTACGAGTTTGCTTAACATGACATTTACAGGACTCGTGAGCGTAGACTATCGGATACACTGCTCATGTCGGTAAAACAGTCGCTAAATATGAAAGAGACAGAGCTACATTTTACATTAACGTTTACTGTAACGTCGAGTTTGCCAAACTCGTAATAAGCCTACAGGACTCGTGAGCGTAGACTATCGGATACACTGCTTATGTCGGTAAAACAGTCGCTTAATATGAAAGAGACAGAGCTACATTTTACATTAACGTTTACTGTAACGTCGAGTTTGCCAAACTCGTAATAAGCCTAGAGGACTCGTGAGCGTAGACTATCGGATACACTGCTTATGTCGGTAAAACAGTCGCTAAATATGAAAGAGACAGAGCTACATTTTACATTAACGTTTACTGTAACGTCGAGTTTGCCAAACTCGTAATAAGCCTACAGGACTCGTGAGCGTAGACTATCGGATACACTGCTTATGTCGGTAAAACAGTCGCTAAATATGAAAGAGACAGAGCTACATTTTACATTAACGTTTACTGTAACGTCGAGTTTGCCAAACTCGTAATAAGCCTACAGGACTCGTGAGCGTAGACTATCGGATACACTGCTTATGTCGGTAAAACAGTCGCTAAATATGAAAGAGACAGAGCTACATTTTACATTAACGTTTACTGTAACGTCGAGTTTGCCAAACTCGTAATAAGCCTACAGGACTCGTGAGCGTAGACTATCGGATACACTGCTTATGTCGGTAAAACAGTCGCTAAATATGAAAGAGACAGAGCTACATTTTACATTAACGTTTACTGTAACGTCGAGTTTGCCAAACTCGTAATAAGCCTACTGATTTCAACACAATACGAAAATGTCAAAAATTATATTGAAGTATTTAAAATTTATGTCAAAATATAATGAAATACATAAAGTAAAATGTCACAAACCTGTCTAGTTTATTACAGTCTTGTCAAATGTTACTTATCTAGGCTGTGTGACCAACTATCTTTGCTTAATGACGTTTTTAAATTACGCACTACGATACGAGCCGAACGGCCACTAAATATGGCCCACAGAGTACTTTTTATATATAGCAATGATATGGCCGACGATGTGGTGATTTTATCTCTTTGGCGGCTATTAAGCCAGAGGTGCTTCATCAGCTTCTTGAGGAATATCAGCGTCACCTAGATAGTACTCCATCTCACTGCCACTGCCATCATCTGTCGTTTCATTTTCTTGGTTCAAAGAAAAAAATATTCGTTTTTTTTTTAATCTACTGCCCACCGCGGTTTGAAAGGTCCCTTAATTAAATTATAATGATAATTAATTCTAATATTAACCATATAAGTAAAATAATTAAAACCGACTTCAAAACATTTGCATGCCGATTTGGCGAAACATGAATGGTTATTTTATAAATATTTAATTTTATTTATTGAATATTTCGAGTAAATAAATAAATTGAATTGAATTGAAAAAAAGTAAAAAATTTAACTTTTGGTGTCGGTGCCAGCCAAGGCAATCCACATTGCACTTCTATTAACTATATTTTTATTTTTCTTGCCTTGGCTGGCACCAACTCCAAGATAAGATGATATAATTATTTATTGAGTACTAAACACAATATACATCAAATAAAATTAGACACCGTGACCCGTGGTAGTAAAAACTGTGTTACAGGCCACGGTACTCCCAGGTAGATTAACAAATTAATGTAAGCGTTTTTAAAAGTGTGGTCTTAATTATAGTTATAATAGTAGATACAGTAAAATTTAATTAAAATGATACCAAACAAATACTTGCTAATGTAACCTTATAATGAGATTTTCAAAGTGATTTTCTGTTGTCAATCAAGTTCCTTATGATTACTCAAAATTATATTTTTGAACATAAGTAATAACAATTAACTTAGCAATTTCTTTAACATTACGGTAAAGTTTATTATAAAGCATAGGTGCGTAGTAGTCATGGCTTTATTTATTGTTGAGGTTGCTCTTTATGTTAATTCCAATTTGCACCTCTTTACAACGTTCAAACCATCAAGGACAAATAATAACTTAATGTAAAATAAAACAAAACTAGGTAGTAGTTTTGGCCTGTAGCAGTTCTTATACATTAACTTTTCTTTTTAATATTTTCCTTCCCTTGTTTCTTTGTACGGCAAAATATTATTTTGTATATCGCTATAAATATTACAATAAAGGTTATGAATATAAAAGCTATGTCTAGATTATAAAACTGATATGAAGGTACGTCTGCTGCTGCAGTTCTGAATGTGAAGTTAGCGTTTCGGGCTGCGTATTCGGTCCAGTAGACTGCTGTGTCCAAGGGCGATAGTGGACGGTCGTGCCAGACTCTTGCTAGCTGCTTCACTCTCTCTTGGAAACTGTAAAGAAAAAATTAGATGAATATTGTACCTACTATATTATTACTTACGCTAATACGTATTATAGCGCTGTTTTTATTTTTTATAGCGCAGCCCTTAATATGTGCTGGTGTTACACCAATATGTACATTTTATTAGGAAAATATACAATAAGGATTACTAGAAAGCCAAAATTTTAATAAAATTACCAATTTTTTTGCCCAAAATGAAGTTCATGTTTCTGACTTCTAGTTTTAACTAATCGCTATTCATTTTACAAATTAGACTCCGCAGGCGGCCGCTGGTTTAAATATGTAGAACTTATACGTATAGGTACTTATCTGCTTTATATCAGTGTGTTGCTCTATATAAGAAGAAAAGTGAAATATCAAATTTATCAGGTTTTCAATCTAAAAATAAAAATAATCTGTGTAGGTATAGGCAAGGGGAAGTACTGACTGTCCAATCGAATGGCAGGTATGATGATGGAATTAAAATTTGGTAAGTAGTGGACAAATAAACGCATACATCAAACATACTCAAAGGTATCTTGAATCTTATCAATGTTTAGGATGCAGTATTCGACCTATGACATAAAATAAAATACGTACTTACCTAGGTTCTAACACTGTTTTCAAAGCAGTAATTAAATTTTCCCTTGTGAGGTCAGCCACAGCGATTTGTACTCCTAAGCCGCTTTCTTCAATAGCTGCTGCATTGGCAGGCTGGTCCCCAAGAATTGGCATTGCCACCATAGGTACGCCGAAATATATAGATTCAGATGTTCCTCCCATACCAGCATGAGAGACGAATGCCACTGTTTTTGGATGTCCTGAAAAAATGAAAATTCGTCATTTTTTTTATGTGTTTTTTTCAAGTGTTCAGTGAAAATGAATTTTTTGATATGGTTCTTATTATTTTATTAGTAAGTATATCGAGATTTAGGAGCTCGGTGGCGCAGTGGTTTGTCATTTACAGGATGGAAAAAATTTACTTGTCCCGGCAGTGGCGAGAGGCGTAATATGGCGAAGGTAAGCTGGACTAATTAAAATTCACAAATCAGACAATGAAAGAAATGGTAAATAAAACATTGTGTTCATTTTGCAACTGCATTCACGTAAGTATATTTAACTGATTAGTGACAATAATAATAAGGACATAATCATTATGATCTGCATAGTGGATCGCTGGTGTTGGAATTGGTGTCTGGGTCCCGGCTGTATTTGCAGTCGTTAAACCCAACAATGCGCATGGATCCCGGTTGGTGGGTCAAGCAAGACTTATTCTCCTATAATGATGACCAGTGCACCAGCAGTGGGGACATACAATGGATGATAACGATGATATCGAGATTGTTAAATTTAAGTAAGTATGTAATATAAATAAATAAATATAAGTAAATAAATATTTCTTACACTCACGCCAATTAACCTAGCCCCAAAGTAAGCATTGTAAGTCTTGTGTTATACGACTATTACATAAGCCTTACTGTGCTTACTTTAATATAAATTGTCACCAGCCATTTTTTTATGTCCCTACTGCTGGGGCACTGGTCTTCCTTATGGATAGATAAGAAGAAGGGGCCATGACACACCACGTGGGTCCAATGCGGATTGGTGGGGTTTGACGACTGTAAATGCAGAATGCAGAATCCGAAGCACGGAGGAGTTCGAGATAATAAATTTCTGGTCACACATCCTGTGACCGAGCATTGCGAAAGTTTATTAACCTCAACAATCGCAGGCCGAGCCGCGAACCACGGCGCGATATAAATACATATCATTATACATATATGTATAAAAAAAAATCATAACGCGGGAACAAATGCTCGTTTTCATCTTACAAACATTTGCCCCACCAGGATTCGAACACTCAGACCTCAGACCTCAGAGTAGGCGACGACACGTAGGCCGTCAAACATATAGCCAGCAATTTCGTGTCCTTGCTAAAATTAAAATTAAAAGCAAATATTTACAAGAGATAATTATTGTTCGTTACCTAAAACGTCAACTTGAGGAAGCCATGTAGAGATGTAGAGTTTATTCTTGTTAGATAATAAGGATCGAAGGTCATTTCGTAAATTGGTAAAAGGTGGACGGTCTATTGTAATGGCGTCCCATCGCCAGATGAATCTTTGGGGCAATTCGGCAATGGCCCCTAATAATGCCTCCAGTTTATCTTGATCCATTGTAGAAATCTTGAAAGTTGACCCAAAACTTATGTATATTACCCCTGCCTCAGCTCCTTCGACAAACTTTTCAAGGTCCTGTAATAATTCAATTCATTTAGTGTATTTATGCTTTACCTATAACTATTTAACAGTTAGTATCTTAATGTAAAATAATCGTTTTAATAATAGCGAATGTTAAATTCTTAAAAAAACTAACTGCATTCACTATATAAGTATTATTAGGTATATTCAATTTATTATACTTGTCCCTTGAAGGAAGAAACAGCAGTAGAGACTGTCATTATATTTTTATTATGATAAAACAAAACAAAATTTAGGTTAGTATTAGAATCTTTGTATATTACCTATATAATAGAGACGTGTAGTGGTAACATTGGTTGTAGTGGTTCTTTCCAAAGTTAACCATTGAATCTAACAAACAGCCAGTCTCCTTTGCTTAGACGAGATTCTATCAGTTGTCACTAATTTATTACATTTTATGTAATAATTAATTTTCTTGTTTAATATTTATTACATTTTATCTGTTAAACATCTATCTATCTATATCGTTGACCTGAGCAGCCCCTACTCGATCGGCACTTGATAAATTAACACCTTATATAAACACATATATATCAGAATAAGGGCTCAGTGTGATCGTTGAAACGAAAACTGACATGGTTTTCGAATTTGATAAAGGAGCGGCTTTTATCGACTCGATAATTATCGAAGTAAGACAACATGACGCGCCATATCATATCGCATGATTACTGTGTTAATGCTAGAGGGGTTGTACCTATAAGATAGTACAAAATATATCCTAACTTATCATCCACAGATCTATATCGAGATAAACGGTAAAATTACATCTACCTTGCGTGCCAAAAGTTTGATCCACGGTCAAAACTTTACGACCCAAATCAATGCGCTTGAGACCATTGCCCTGAAAAAACTCGTCAATCAGAAACGAAAATAGTTAATTGTGCAGTGCTATCTTGCAAGAGCTCGTCAATAACATTATAAACATCATTAAATCTCGCTTGTGACGTCATCGTTCATCATAGGTACGAAAAATTCGATACGCTAGGTTCTCATACAGTTTGAAGCGCTCTTTTCGTCTATCTCGATATAGGTCTGTGTTATCATCACATACCTTACTTAGTGACTTGGTTTTGGCAACATGATAGCCACCAACTTGTATGACATTTGCGGGGAGAAGGGTCGAACCCATCAAAGTGAAGTGATCGCTTATCAGCGAAAACTTTATTTCCCGAGCTAAATCCTCCAGAGGTGGAATGTCGTCGTAGTATTTAGCTAAAGCATTTTGATTTGGTCTTTGCGAAATTAAATAGTACACCAGTTTGAAGAAAGCGTTAAAAACAAATCTTTCTAATCTTTGGTACAACGTTGGTTTTGTTCCACCTCCCAAGAAATGGAACGAAACATATGACGGATTGTAATAAATCCCATATCTGTTATAATGCCATGGCATCAGAATATGTGTAGTCACTCCTACGACGGGAGCTTGCAATTTGTATGCCAATCCTAAAGCACAGTCGGAATTAAATTGTTCTACTAAAATAACGTCGAATTTCGTCTTGAGTTTAACTAGATTTTGCACTTTTTCGTTTGCTAACAGCACTTCACAGTTTTCTTTTCCCATCATTGTTAAATAGAAGCTGGTTTTTATGAGAGTAAAATAATTGTAGTTTTCAATGGGCAGACTGTCTTCCGTTGCAAATGCTGCACCAGCTAACGATATATCATGATAATTTTGCGGTGGTTTTTTTTCAGGGTAATATGAAATAACAGTAAGATCATGATCTTTGCGGGCCAACTCTTGCAATAAAACTCGAGCTACGATGAAGTGGCTTTTTCCGTGAAAGGGGAATATGCCAAGGATTTTGAGACCACTTGAACTGCATATTAATAAAGTTAAAATCACTGCACTTATCAATATAGATTTCATCGTACGTTAAAAAATAAACTTGCAAATTTTGCGTCTTAAAAATATACTATAACACTGCCTGATCAAGTTGTTTAACTAAAATTATAAGTACTATATACTATAGTTATATACTGAATATATAAGTCACGCGTTGTCTTGTAATAGCCGAGTCCTTCTGTGATAATGATAGCGGTAGTTTTTTTTATCATTTTATCAAAACATACCTTATCGCAAGATAGAATCTGTTTCAAATTTGTAACTTGTCAGCTATTTTCTGAAGTCATAAAAGAAGGACTTAACTTTTAAGTTGGGGAACTTTTGGTTTGGTTGGGGAGATAGGGGGATTAGTTGAGCCCCTGGTCCGGTACCCGCACGAATAGGATAGCCCCTGAGGGCACAAGGTGAGGTTGGCCCGGTGGAGGATCGGGAGTGGGTGAGTCCTACCCCGTAACCCCGGCGAGCCTGCTGGGTATCTCTCGCCACCTTAACGGGGGTGGCGAGAGATAGTGTGCTTGTTCCTAGGTCTTTACGGGTATGCTAGGTGACCCCAGCATATCCTCAAGGCAGGAATCTGTAAAGAATGGATTCCCCTCACTCGAAAAAAAAGGGGTTTAGTGGGTATTCCCCCTCTTGGTCCCTTATCGTGCTCGTCTAGGTGGATGGGGAATCCGGAGGCGGTCCAATAGGGATTATGGTGTCTAGCACCTTAGGCGAGTTCCACCCTTGATGACATGATCATCTTAGTTTTAAGATAAGTATTATAGTTTTAAGATCATTATTCATTTGGTCAAAATTTACTATATCAACACCACTAGATCAATTGTTTATTAAGTAAATAGTTTATTACATCAATAAATTCAGTGGATCATAAGATGAACAGATTATTATATCAACAATTTGATACATCATCAGTTTAGTAGTCCAAAAATTAACATTTTGTTTGGTCACTCAACCCAAGTCTAAGTTTTTGTAATTATTAGGTACAGTAAAAATCAAAGAAACATATCCTCGAATAATTTCCCATCGGCTTTGTCTGGGCTACTATATGCATCAACACTAAATGTTGTCAACTGTACCTACCTACTTTTAATCGATAACTTCATTCTTTATCTGTTGTTCCAACATACCACCCAAAATAATTATTTATTTCAAGCTTTGGGACCACACTTCCAGAAAGTCGCATCAAAAATAATTAAAAATATTAGGTTACTTACATCCGTTCACGGGATCATACCTATCAATAACAGTATCTAGACATTTAAAAGTTACAAGTATTTATGATTTTTAATTTTTTGCATTTTAATGCTATTTTTATACTTATGATAAATATTAAATAGAAAAATATTGTAAAAAAACAACTCTGCTACAAGTGAATTCTCAGATGGGATTATAAATAAGTACTTTCTGGTTGGTGGTAGGACTTGTTCTAAGTCCGTCTGGCTGGCTACCTCAATCTTATCTAAGTCTGACGCCATAACAACAATGTTTTCAGCATTGTTGTTCCGACAGAGATAAGATAGCCAGTTCCTCAGTGATTGATAATTCCGGGAGAGGTTCGCTTCCATCTTCAGCCTTATCAATACTTAACATCAGGTATGATAAAGGCTAAGAGTCTCCCCGTCGTTTATAAAAAAAATCCTTAATTCAAAATTAATTAATAACGCCTTTTTGCCTTTTTTAGGACTGAAGTACAAAAGTTCATATAGCGTTTGTACGTTGTATTGAGCACTTCATTCTCAGGATCCCTTTTGAGTTTTTTATGCAGGCTGTCCCTATTTCTCATACAGCGTAGCAGACCAGGCGTCATCCAAGGTTTGTAGATGAGTTTACGCTTTGGAGTGGTCACGGGTTTTGTGCAGTCTTGAATGGCTGATGTTAACAAGGTCACTAGGAGATCCGCGGCGAGATTAGCATGGATAATAGTTACTTGGGAATGGCGTGTATCAACAT
Organism: Chrysoteuchia culmella; assembly: GCA_910589605.1. Classification (NCBI taxonomy): domain Eukaryota; kingdom Metazoa; phylum Arthropoda; class Insecta; order Lepidoptera; family Crambidae; genus Chrysoteuchia; species Chrysoteuchia culmella. The sequence goes on from OU342657.1 coordinate 5,597,335, forward strand.
TCGCAAGCAGCGGAGTCAGTTAGTTGTAGAGTAATAGTAGATTATGCACTAAGGGGAATCCTGAATGAAGCGAAGGATTCAAGTCTGCTCAAGGCTATGCCACTTTTATGCCCAAGAAGCATACTCTACTTTATACACCTACTGTGCCTACTGTGACGTTAAATAAAATAGAAATTATAAATTACTAGCTTCCCGCCCACGGCTTCGCTCGCGTGGACTACACGACTTATGCTATTGTGGGTTTTCCATAAGAGATAAACATATACCACCGCGGAGTTTTCTGTAGACCTTTTCAAGGTGTACAAATACTTATAATATTTTGATAAATCTCGTAGGGTTCAGCCTGCGTTTGCAATGTAAGCGGAAAAAATGTAATCATTTACGACATCACATTAGAAACCTCAAAAATTACCGTGTTTCTCTACTCTATATTGAAGGTTATTATCCATATAAACCTTCCTCTTGAATCACTCTATCTTTAAAAAAAAACCGCATCAAAATCCGTTGCGTAATTTTAAAGATCATAGCATACATAGGGACAGACAGCGGGAAGCGACTTTGCTTTATACTATGGAGTGATAAAACTAATAAATAACAACAATTTAACAATTTGCGGAAAAAAAATATCGAGAGGATCGAAAATCACCGACTTTTTCTTTAGATATTTAGTTCCGTAGGCATAGGCAATGCAATGATAATTTTTATATTGAACACTATTTTCGGTAGGTACTTCAGTCCATTCAATTGAGGACCTGAGTGATTTCGCACTGTGTAAGATCCGAATCCCTGAAAATTCATTCCGAGTAAGGTAGTTTACGCACTAAATCCGAAACCCATCATCCGATTTCTCTCCGTAAACTCATACAAAAAGTACCACATCTACTTCGGACCGACAATGTTCGAATGACGGAGAGAAATCGGATGACGGGAAATTCTATGACTACTCGTACTTCAGAATGAATTTTCAGGGATTTCTTATACTGAGTAGTTTTAGATCGTAGGTATGTACATAGTCATTAAATACCCACCGTTTGACTTTGTCATATGAGAATAAATAATAAGAAAATATTAAGATTGTTTTTATAATGCACAGTAAGATGCGCATATTCAACCTTGAGTAGTTAGAGATCCCCGGGATAGAATTCGATGCGCATTGACACAGAGGATTATAAATGTGCTATCTTTCAAACAATAGGGGTTAACCTTCAAGGAATCTCAAGAAAATTTACAAGCTGTTTTGGGGAGTCGGCTCCTGCTCCTCCTGCTCCTGGCCGACCACAAACTGCAGTAACTCATGAAAATGTCATCAGGGTAGAGTGGCTATTGCGAGAAAAAACATTAAAATTAGGAAGCTTGCTTCGCGATGGATACCTCATTCTCTCACCGATGAGCAAAAATGCCGTCGTATTTATTGGTGCAAATTTATGTTACAAAAGTTCGAAGGAGGAACTTCGCGAAACGTATCCTACATTCTTACAACTGACGAATCATGGATATAGCTACGATCCTCTCACGAAGCAGCAATCCACGCAATGGGTGTTTGAAGAGGACGATTTGCCCACAAAAATTCTTCCCGGTCGTAGCGTTAATAAAAAAATTATAGCGGCGTTTTCGACGCAGTGGACCAGTAGCAGTAATTCCGCTAGAAGACCATAGAACAGTTACTATTGAATGGTATAGTGAAGTTTGTCTGCCGCAAGCTTTCGGGGAGTTGGATAGCGAGCGCCCAAGGAGCGGCGTCCGTGGCATTTTCACCAAGGTAACGCGCCCGCTCACACCGCTGCTAGTACCATGGACTATTTGACAACTTTGGGAGTTCAAATGTTACCCCATCCTCCGTACAGCACAGATGTAGCTCCATGCGACTGTTTTTTATTTCCTACGGTAAAAAAAAAGCACTGCAGACAAGACCGTATATTTTTCGACTTGCGGGACAAGATGGTTTTTTTTTTAAGTTTTGAAAGCTGGTTCACCCGAATGCATAAGTGTATTGGGATTGGAAGGGGATATTTTGAAAAGCTCTAAATAATCTTTTTTTATATTCTATTTTTCATTTCACTAAATATTGTTGGAACAGCTTAGAGTATTTTATGGTGTACTTGTAAAATGTATTTTTTTTATGTTTTTTTTTGTAAATACAAAGTGGGATAGCAGTGGAACGAACATCTAAAAGCTGCAGGTTTGCAGAGCGTGTGAAAAATGTAGATTTTCTATTTAAAATATTAAAAGTAGCATTGTCATTGCAACATTTAAAACCATACTAGATTTTTATTTACGTATTAACCTTCCGCCCCCGACTTCGTCCGCGAGGAATTAGGTTAAAACTCACGAACTTAGGATGTCGCTTGGTGGTCCCATTCATCAGAATAAAAAGTATTTATATGTCCCGTCTCCACGATTCAAGTTACGGCCATACCAAATTTCAATAAATTCGATTCAGCGGTTCGCATGAAAAGGATCTACCAGACAGGCATACAGTCACTGTTGCATTTATAATATTAGGGTGTATCGTTACCGGTAACCGAAAATCTGCAACTTCTCGGCCTGAAATTGTCCTCCAATTTGAAATTTAGCGAATGAATCAATTCCATTGCGTTGCGAAGTGTGCTGCAACGAAACTGGACGTCCTCTCCAAGGCTAGACGGTGCTTCTCTCCATCCATAGAGCACTGCTGTCACCTGTGGGATGGTTCTGCTAAGTATCAGCAAGGGCTTCTGGAATCGATTAAAAACCGTTTGGAAACTCAGCATTGGCCACGGTGGAACTTCAAAGCCTCAGTCACCGCCGCAAAGTTGCATGTTTATCGGTATTTTATGGGATTTACTTTGGAAAGTGTGCGAGAGAACTGCGCGACGTTGTTCCTCCAGCCCCTTTCCGGTGCGTACCAAGCGCTTTGCTTACACATTTCTTATGCGAACCGCTAAAGAATGGAATGCGTTGCCTGCTAATGTGTTCGCCAATTCCTACAACCTTGGTCTCTTTAGGGCGAGAGTGAATAGGCATTTCCTGGGCAAGCGTGTTACACCTTAGACCACATCCTGTTTACTAAGCACGATTGTGGTCAAATGCCTGCCCAGTTACTTGTAAAAAAATATTGATTAGTTTGAATGGAAAAGTATTTGACGTCAAGAAGTACCTACCAATTGTAAATAATATTCCAAAGCTATCGCGATCAAAGTCGCTATGTCTATTGTTACATAATTTTTCTATACAAAATTTTAACCCCTTTTTCAAAACCTTGGGGTTAATTCATGTCCACCGCGTTGGACGTCAAAATCTATGGCATTTTTGCAATCAACATCCCATTAAACCTCAATAACGACACCCATATCGATTTTAACATATTCACCCCTTTTACTCCCTTAGGGGTTGATTTAAATAAAATCACAAAATATAGTTTTATTTATTAGTGACTTTTACTTTGAAAATATAGGACTTTTCTTACTTAACTTCATTCCTATTTCACCCCCTTAGAAGTTGAATTTCGAAAAGTCCTTTCTTAATGCACCCCTGCACCTCATAAGGAGCCTATATTTCAAATTTGTAGTTTCTAGATCCAACGGTTTGGGCTATGCGTTGATTATCAGTCAATAAGTCAGTCAGGACATTGAATTTTATATATAATGATATATTATTCTATTGTTACATATTCTAATTTTTAGGGTTTCGTAGCCTAAAGGCAAAAAACGAAACCCTTATAGATTCGCCCAAACCGATGTATGTCACACCCTTTTTTGTTTTGTAGAATCATTCTAATATTTCTGACTAACACATCTTCTCCACTTATCGTCTCTCAATATTTTTCCTCACTTGATTCGAGGGAACAACAGTCTGTCCAAACTCATGGTACTCCGACGTACCTTGAGGAATAATTATATTCACCCCATTTTGTTTATCTGCCATCCTTTGAACTAAAAAAACAAAAAATGTATGACTTTATTGCTAAAAAAGAAAAACATCGGTGATTTCGTAACGAGGATCCCTCATATTACTCCAAGTTACGATCGATTTCTAGGATTTCTTGAGGAGATTCTTGACGTAGCCTCCGTTATGTTAAGGTCGAAGATTTTGTTCTTTGGTCGGTCTTAGATCTACTTTAGCTATGTTTAATTTTAAAGTTGGTTCATACGGTTCGTATTTTTTCTTCTCTTAAAATCTGACGGAATTTTTCCGCTGTATACAGTCTTTGACTACCTATATTATTGTGCTTCTAATGAAGCACAGAGTATTCTACATGTAAAATTATGAAGTAGGTACCTACATATCTCTATTTTGAAAATCTTACAGAAGGAAAGGAACAAGGTAAACATCATATCATCTACGGCTCATCTTCAACCAGCTACACAGCTTAGCTCTGCACCACTCATCTTTGCGCAGCTTCAATGGAAACACGGACCTCTTTACACAGCGCCGCTTAGCTGAGCTCCGCGCAGACCCGCGCAGCTCCGCTTCTATGGAAACGCAGCCTTATGGCACAGATTACTAAATAGTTACTACGTAACTTATGGAGTGTTACCTATTTCTCTATACGTGTATACTATTTTACCAGCTGTATACAATCTACGTAAGGGACATTATTCGGATTATAGTGGTTAAGAAATTTTCGCTAAGGTCGGTCGCGGGGTGGGTGACCAAAAATAACAATCTTGAGTAATTCTTTTATTTCGAAGGCGTGTTACAAAGCTACATCGAAACAATGACTGATGAAACTAAATCACAGGCATCGACTATCTAATTATTATCATCACAACAAAAAAAAAACGACTTCAAAAAGACTTTGCATTTTAATAGGTATATTTTTTTATAAATATGACAAAAAACACACAACCAAAAAAAACTGGGATTAGACATCAAGTACAGGAAAATCCAAGCTCTATTTTTCTTTACTTTTAGTTCTATTATAAAATATAGGTTAGTACGTAGGAACTAGCGAATTGATAAACTTCGCTATTGAAGGCAATAAAATGATAAGAATGTAATTCAATGGTATTTATTATGTGATAAGTATTCTCTTCAAAAAGTAAAGAATATAGGCGACTCAATAGCCTCTTCCTATTTTGAAGTTGGTTAAAAAGACAGCCTTACCAAAAATTAAGTCGGGAAGGATTGCAAACTATGTTCCGGTTCTCACGCGAACGAAGTTGCAGGCACAGCTAGTTATAAATAAAATGTATCAGCTTAAAAATCTTATCAAACTTCAGTCAGAAACGTCAACATTAAAAGTTTAAATATCAAACTTAATAGTCCTTTATTAAGGTCTTAAAATCTTACTCCCTTTTAGATTTTATTTTACCTGTAGACGATTTAAAACATAGTAAAGACACTACTAGTTTCAGTACACATACGGTTAATAAAATAAATCCCAATATAATAGATATGACGTCGAGCAAATAGTATTGGTACATAGGCACATTTGCTGCAGCAGATCTGAAGGTGAAGTTCTGGTTGCGGGCGGCGTATTCTGTCCAATAGATAGCGCTGTCCAGGGGGGACATGGGACGGTCATGCCACAATCTGGAGATTTGTTTCGCTTTTTCGCGGAATCTGGAATAAGAAAAAGGACTTTGAAATGGTAGGTTGTTTTAAGTGAGAGTCGTGATTAAAACTTTCAGTCTACTTGCAGTAGACCTAAATAAATGGTGTAGTTTGCTTAACTATGCATCAATTGATCTCGGTAGCAGTAGTCAATAACCACTAGTAGAACCTGTAAATGGGTCATCCTCTTTATTGATCTAGAAGGCAGGGTCTGTGCCTCATGGTAGTAGGGTCCTTAACACTAGAGTACACGCCCCCTTTTTTAACGTTTTATATTTATTATAATATATTTAAACATGGAAATCTATTAAATTTAATGATATTCCAAAACTCCAAAGACTCCAAAAGTTTTATTTTTTACTTTTTGAAGTCGGTTTGATTTTTTTTTATAAAATGTTTTTATTTCAGATTTTTTTTTTACATCATGTGCCGTTACTTACACAAAAAATCAGCCCATACACAACAATGATGTCATCTAGGTAAACGACTACTTGCCAAAACGTGATTGATATTTTTCAGGATTATGAAAAAACTACTAGCCAGATCTTCGTAAAAATTATATGGGACTACACATAAACCATTTTCTTTTAGATAAAAAAAGAATTATAAAAATCTGTTAACAACTGGCGAAGTTATGGTAAAACATACATTAAAAAAAAACCGTTGACTTGAGAACTTTCTCCGTTTTTTGAAGTCGGTAAAAAAATGAAATATTTTTCTATCGTATTTAATTAAAATGCAATTATCAGAATAGAATAGAATAGAATAGAATATATTAATTATTTCGCTAGAATGTGGTAGATTGAAGTTGACATGACATTAAAGAGTGCGATACACATTCACCCAGGCAGGGCATGCAAAAAAATAAAAACAAACATGGATTACAGACACAGAGTTAACTTTATATTTCCAGAGGTATAGTTTTTTTTTACTTAATTGCTACACTAATTAAATGATTTTTCAATACTAAGATAATATTTTAAATGCGAAAGTATGTCAGTTTGTTTGTTTGTTTGTTACTCTTTCAAGATATAACTACTAAACGGATTTGGATGAAATTTGGCACAGAGATAGAAGATAGCCCCTGGATTAAAACTTAAAATACGTTTTATCCCAATATTCCCACGGGAACGGGAACCACGCTGCTGAAACTGCGGGCCGCCGCTAGTAATCTATAAAGTTACGAATAATTTTATGACTGCGCTCTACCAAGTAGAACGCGCGTGTTCTCTAGTGTTAAAATGGCTGATGATTTTAATTTATTTGAAACAATAGATTAACCAGACCAAATGCTACGATTTATGAGCCTAGTATCTTACTACTTACTTAGGATCCAATGTGGTCTTGAACTTTTCTAAAAGTGTCTCTTTGCTGAGTTCTGAAAAGGGAAGCATGACTCCCAGGCCACTTTCTTCAATAGCTGCTGCGTTGGATGGCTGGTCGCCGAAGATAGGCATTGCAACAACGGGTTTCCCATGGTAGAATGCTTCTGTGGTGCCCAGCATGCCAGCGTGGGAGTAGAAGACTAATACATTCGGGTGGGCTGCAATCATAAATAAAGTACCTACTGCAAATATCTCTGATTGGTCAAATCTTTCTCGTGGAATTGGTAAGGAAGTGTGGAGTATTTAGATCATTGGTCTCCGTGGCTAATTTTGAAGACAGTAATATCAAGGTTTATTATACGGAGAGAAGATAAACAAAGTGGCTGCCGCTTCGTTGGTCCTTCGAGCCGGATTTGAAGGCTATTTTGGTGTAAAGTGCATAGTGATATCTTTAATCGTTAGCAGTACCACTGAAGCCGTTCTCTCAGTGGATCTAGAACGTGGAAGGAAGGTAAACTCATGAGAGACACTTACGAGTAGGAGTGAGCAGAGCAACTTTAGAAGAACACCCTCTATTTGAAGTCAGATAAAAAAACGTCAGTCGGTATAAGGTGACTTGCTAGGAAAGTATAGAAACACTAATTTTGGTATTTTCTTTGGGTTTGAATGCTGACTGTTGTTTGAAATTATTGTACAATTCGACGAAAATATTCTTCAAATTATGGTTTGGTACTGTACCTAATATATCGTTTTGTGGCAGCCAGCTCGACAAGTAGATGTCTTTAGGATTTCCCGGCAGAGTTTTTTCTTCCCACTTCCAAATAACTCTTTGTGGTAGTTCTGACAGAGCACCGATTATAGCTTCTAGCTTTTCTTTTGGGGTAGACACTGCTCTCAGCATGGATCCGAAGCTGACGTATATAACACCATGCTCTGATTCTTCGATGAACTTTTTGAGATCCTGTAAAAATTAAAAGAATAAACTTTAATTTATCCTTTAAAGTCTGGTCGCGGTGCTTTGAGACAATTATTTCTTATCATTAGGTAATCGGAAAAATTATCGGATTTTTTAAGAAAACATTTAAATGCTTCTAATTTTTTATTTTTAAACTTATCTAAATGCATACAATATTTACAATGACATTCATATTAAACCATTTCACTTTTGCCGGGACAACTTAATAACGTTGTAATAATAAAATATACTTAGAAGTAACAGTTGATTATGATAGTCATCATGTAGTTTTATTTTTATATTTATATCTCCCAAACATACAGTGTTGTAATACACCTATTGAGACTTAAAACTAGTTACAATAAATTGTAAGGGAGACATGAGTCCAAACTAGGTAGACACCGTGCTAAGGAATCTCTTAGAATCCCTCTGAAAATTAGTCAAGTCTTTTACATTATAGTTATATATACTCCTGTTTTCATATTGCCCATAATGAAGATAATAAGATCCCTTTTTAGTATATTAAATGAAATTCAAGCCGGCGCGGCGCCGTGTTGATTTATAGGACAACGTAGTTTAATAACGACAGGGAAAATTTTATCCTTGTAAAAAAATATATAAGTAAGCATATATATTTATCTCAGTGCAATGTTGACCGATGTCGTTATCAAGAGTGGCAATATTGACATGGTTAACATATTAGTCATGTCATTAGTACATTTGACGACCTCCGTGGTACGTACGTACGTACACCGGTTTCAAGGTGTCGCCTACTCTGAGGTCCCGGGTTTGAATCCCGGTAAGGGCAAATGTTTGTATGATGAATACGAGCGTTTGTACCTGAGTCATGGATGTTTATATATATATATTTATATTTTTACACATAAATACTATATATAAATACATAATATATTGTATAATTGTACCATTTATAAAAGGTACAGTATTTATGATAGAGCCTCATAGTAAATCTCCAGACCGATCCAATAAAGAATTGCTAACTAAAATTATTTTATTTGTTCAATCAATCGAACAAGCAAAAAGGTATGTTTTTTTGAACAAAAGTACGATTGATTGATCCAGTTAAATAATATTAAGTTAGCTTAGGACCAATATTTAATAAGAAATGATTAAATACCCGTATGTTGTAATCACCGACACATTTATGAATTTGTAGGTAGAAGATAAAATGTGGATAAGTGATAGCAATAAGATAGGTAGCAATATAAGTGCGTATGAAATCCAGATTTATTATTGATTATCCAGAAATAACAAAATTCTGATGAAAATAATAGCTACATTGCTATTTGGGTTCAGCAAATTATTTATCTTGGTTTAAAGTTACTTACTTCAGCTAGTGGTTTTGGTTTTGTGACGTGGAAACCACCCACTTCCTTCACATTAGGTGGCAGAAGCTCATTGCCAATAAAAGTAAAATGTTGGTACAGAAGTATACACTTTATTTCATTCGCCAAAGTCTCTAAGGGCGGTACGTCGTCAAAGTAATGACTTAAAGTATTTTCATCAGCCCGCTGCCCTAAGTATTTGTACAAATACTTCAAAAAGGTATACACGATAGCTCGTTCTATCCTTTGGAATAAAGAAGGCTTTGTTCCTCCTGTGAAGAACTGGACGTGCATGTAAGATGGGTTGTATGGTATACCGAAACGATTATGGTGAAATGGCATCAGTGTATGTGATGTGATGCCTACTACAGGCGCTCCTATTTTGTACGCCAACCCTAAAGCGCAGTCACTATTAAATTGCTCCACTACCACCAGATCAAACTTGCTGTTATTCTTCCACAAGTCCTGCACTTGTTTGTCGTCCAATAGCACTTTACAATTCTCTGAAGCTAAATGAAATAGGAATAATGTTATCTGAATAAAATCCCAGTACGATGTATATCCTAAGGGAATAGCATCTTCCAATATCTCCGACTTGTCGGCAAGACTTATGTCATTGTAATTATCCATCGGAGTTTTTTGGGGGAAATAGGATATGACGGTGACATTGTGTCCACGATTTGCCAATTCCTTCAAATATGCATGGAAGACGTAGAAGTGACTTTTCCCTTGATGAGGGAATATGCCTAATATGTTCAAGGAGTGCACAGTGTCCAGATAAAATAACACAACGAAAATTATGGTAACGGTCGCGACTTTCATGTTGAGAACGCGTGCGCAAACGGTTTAGCGACTGAACAATGTACAGTACACCTATACTGCGACAACATTGGCGCCGAATTCAAGTCATGGATGATAAGATTACTTTAGCGATCATATCTCTATTCGATAATACCAGATAGCTTTTGAGTAGTTTCTAATCATGGGGCTTCAAAATGGTTGCTAAGGGAACTAAGATAGCCTTGTATATGTCGCAGCCATATCGTATAACACGTCGTATAACAAAATTTCCGGATTGAAAAACGTCGCTGTAATGTAATGCTACGTCACGATTAGCCGGATTTTAGTCGGGAATTCGGAATTCATTCTACAAAGCGGCGTCCATCCAACTTTTAGCTTTATTGTAGGTAAGCAAGAAGCAATGTAGGGCGACCTTACATTTTGAAGCAAAGTTCCTAAAAAGCTGGACACAAAGAAACAAATATTTTGTACTGCTTTTTTGCCGCGATATTACAATTATTTCAATAGTGATTTTATAATTTCACTGTATAATGTTTAATAATAATCTAACTAGTATTTTTGTCACAGACCTATATAGAGATAGATGGTAAAAGTTTACCTACCTTGCGTGTTAAAAGTTTGATCTACGGTCAAAGTTTTCCGACATATTAAGTCCGCTTGAGACCATTGCCATGAAAACACTCGTCACTCAGCAACGAAAATGGTTGATTGTGCAGTGCTTTCTTGCAAGCTCGTCAATATCATTTCCTCAAACCTCACTCATTGACGTCATCGTAGGTACGAAAAATTCGACACGCTAGGTTCTCATACAGTTTGAAGCGGTCTTTTTGTCTATCTCTATTTAGGTCTGTGGTTTTTGTAATTTCAATGGAGAATGTTACTGGGTATGCGAAATCGCTTGTAACTTTGTCACAGTAAAGCCTATGTGAATATAAACACACTATTTTTTGTTCCATGCCAAAATATCAAATAGTTTAGATTTTATAGACATTTAAAAATCCCGTTAATTTGCAATCGCCGCGCGTTGGCGCTGCGTTGGTGTGACGTCACAGGTCATACACTCCTTCCGCGCGCAGTACACGGCCCGGAGACATAAGTGATATAACGTACTTAACCATACTCAACGCTTGTCAGTAAATTGTTGTTTCATTTCGTTTTTGATTTAAGTATATTAGGTACTGTTATCTTCATAGTGAAATTCACAACATGGATGAAGGATATGAAAAAGGGCAATCGGATAATTTACCCAAAATAGATGGACTAATGGTTGATTTTGTTGCTGCCGTAATGCGAAGAGTAAAAATGAAAAAGTAAAAAGAAAAATCAAAATATTTTATTAGGTGACGTTTTTTTTACTGCAGATCTTTCAGGTTTGTCATTGTTTTCTTGTTGACATTTAAATTTGTGAGGTACTATGTCTTATTAACCGACTTCAAAAAAAGGAAGAGGTTCTCAATTCGACGGAATATTTTTTTATTTTTTTATATATGTTACTCGATTACTCGAAGACGGCTGGACCGATTTGAGTTATTATTTTTTTGTTTGAAAGGGTATACTTCAAATGTGGTCCCATTGTCATCATGTCAGGATCTGATGCTGGGATCCTGGAGAAAGCCAGGGAACTCTTCAAATATTATAGGCACTCCTATAACGATTTCGGTGTTTTCTATAGTAACTTATGCATATGCTTTCGGAATGCACCATTTGGTGAAGTGGAACTGATGATGAAGACCACAAATGGTTATCGGAACTATTAAATACTTAGCATTTCACGGCAGCTATACGATTACATTAATGTAGTTCATAAGCAATTTATGCTCGACTCAATGCATGTGATGAAGTGCAGCTGATGATGAAGTATCGGGAGAACTCCTCAATAAGTAACGTCCCTGCACCGGGAAAAGCAGCATTTTGTAAAAGGTGATGAGGAGTTGTCATAAGGTTATCAGCGTAGGCACGGGACCTCTTCCATCTTTAAAAATTGTGAAATAAAAACTTTTTATACAAAAATGAAAACCGTCTTCAAAAAACTAAAAAGCAAAAAATAAACCTTTTGGAGTCGGTGCCAGCCAAGGCAAGAAAAATAAAATAGTAGCACCGCAAAGTAGAATGCTTTGGCTATTTCATTTTCGTATAAAAAGTTTTTTAAGTTGCAGTTTGCCCCCAACCAGTTTATATTAAATGTAGTTCCATTATTGTTTTATTGTTTCGCACCTGTGATGCGATCTCTTGCACGGGACCTCTTCCATCATTAAAAATTGTGAAATAAAAACTTTTTATAGAAAAATGAAAACCGTCTTCAAAAAACTAAAAAGCAAAAAATAAACCTTTTGGAGTCGGTGCCAGCCAAGGCAAGAAAAATAAAATAGTAGCACCGCAAAGTAGAATGCTTTGGCTATTTCATTTTCGTATAAAAAGTTTTTTAAGTTGCAGTTTGCCCCCAACCAGTTTATATTAAATGTAGTTCCATTATTGTTTTATTGTTTCGCACCTGTGATGCGATCTCTTGGACGACTATAGTTTATTCGTTTGTTTGTGCTACGTAACTGAACCATCATTTCTTGGAATCGGCTCGTGATTCCAAGAAATGATGGTTCAGTTACCACTTATACCTACTTGTACAAACCAAATACAAACTAGATCCTACTAACCTACTGCAAACTATAAAAATACAATAACAAACTACCTATAATACAAATAACATAATAGATTGTCAATGTACCTACGTCAAAATGATCTTCACAACAATATACTTTGCTTTTATCTCCAAATGGATCCAACCTCTTCATAGCTTTTAGCCATTTCTTACGTATTTTAATATCCATTGGAACCAAAAAAAATAACTTTTCGGGTGCATTGGTGGTAGTACTTTTACATTTTGGCACAACACATGATTTTCTTGTATTTGAATTCGACATTTCGAACAATATTTGCGTTATTTCGTAGTGAACCGTACCAGAGCGCGCAACGTACTGCGTGAGTGTATGACCTGTGACGTCACCGCAATGAGCGCCGGCCGGCCGACACTCGCGATGTTTAAAATTTAATATCTCGGGAACTAAGTGACATATCGAAATAATTTTTACACACACTTTTTTTATTTCACATGGACTATAAGAAAAGTAAAAAATCGAAACTAGTGAACATTCTTCATTGTGAAATTAAAATCAACAACGAAGTAAGTATTTTTATTCTAAAAATAAATTGGTATTTCTGTTGTCTGAAAAAAAACCGCGAAATTAATTTAAATTTCTAACCTATCTCATGACCTACAGGAATAAAGCATACTCGCTTGTACCTCATTAATTATATTCCTCGGGTGTCCGACGAATACTAGTCTTTGGCCACTTTATACATATTAAATTAAAATTTTCAAAGCTGCGCCGGCGCGACTTATCGACACTTATAAGCCGCATTGAAGTGTTCATTCAAAGCGGCGTACTACATTTCAGCCAAATTGTAATCCGGCTGAACATATTACACAACAGCGACATATTTCAATCCGTTGCGCCATTTTGTAATACGGCGTATTATACGATATGGCTGCGTCATTATATACGTAACTATTTTAACCGACTTCAAAAAAGGAGGAGGTTCTATATTCGTCCGTATGTTTGTGTATGTTCACCGATTACTCGAAGACAGCTGAACCGATTGAAATTATTCAAACGTTATTACATCAGCTACGCGATTGCGTAAAGTCAATTCAATCGTATTCATTTGACAGTTCATATTGTATCATATTAAATGTCATTCCATACAAATTGCAGCCTATTGAATACGATACCTACTGTCAAATGAATACGATTACCTTACGCAATCGCACCCCTGCTAGGCGATTGCGTAAAGTCAATCGTATTCATTTGACAGTTCATATTGTATCATATCGTATGTCATCCCATACAAATTACTGCCGATTGAATACGATATGAACTGTCAAATGAATACGATTACCTTACGCAATCGCACCCCAGGTTAGTTCCGAAGTTAGTCCCTTTTTTTGAAATTTTTGAATAGGTTCATTAGTTTTCAGGGAATCTTAAAAATACTTGTTTGCTTTACTTGTGAAAACGTCGCAATGGTAACATATCGTTGACTTCTTTGTTTACCTATTTTTGGTGTAAGTACGGGACTTATTCTCACTTTTAAAATTATGAAATAAAAAAAAAACTGACTCCATAAAGTAAAAAATAAACCTTTTGGAGCTGGTGCCAGCCTACGCAGTGCAATGTAGAATTGACCATCGCTGCCTCGGTTTTTATTTTTATGGGATTACCTATTTGATTGATCAAACAATTAATCTGAATTAAATAAACAAAACTGACAGATTTTCTCCAATTGACTTTGAGACGTAGGTTAGCCGTCGAGCTCGGAATTGTCTGAAGAAGTTGCACATTTTATATGAACTGTAGTTGTCGTTGACTGTATCTTATACAAAAATCAAATCGGTAATTAGAATTATATTTAGCCTGATAAGATAAGTAGGTATAGATTACCAATATATAGATAATCACTGAGACTTGTTTCTATGGACAGAAGGTCGATTATGTCATTACGATTACGAAGTAAGCAATCTGTGGCCTTGAAGTTTAACTTACCGGCATACAGCCGGTATGATTAAATATATATAATATATACATATGATTCAATGTTAAGTAAATTCAATAAGTGTTTCATCGAAAGTAGACTATTTTGCAGTTTAGGAATAGTTCATATTTAATTTTAAACGTTTTACTTACTGCAGGTAGCGGCTTTGCTTTAGCCACGTGATAGCCTCCTACTTCCTTCACGTTAGCTGGAAGTGGTACAGAACCAGTATGGGTATTATGTTGGTACACAAGGAAAAACTTTATTTCACTCGCCAAATCTTCTAAATGTGGTACGTCGTCCAAATATTGACTTAAAATGTTCTGCTCAATCCTCTGACTTAAGTATTTAAAAGAATACTTCAAGAAGTTATACATGACAGCTCTTTCTATCCTTTGGAATAAAGATGGTCTTGTTCCTCCCGCGAAGAATTGGATATGCATGTAGGAGGGGTTGTATGGTATACCGAATCGTTCATAGTGGAACGGCATCAGTATATGCGATGTGATGCCGACTACAGGTACCCTTAATTTGTAAGCCACCCCTAAGGCACAGTCACTATTAAATTGTTCCACAATCACTACATCAAATTTCCTTTTAGTTTTCCACAAATTTTGCACTTTTTCCTCCGCCAGAAGCGTTTTGCAATTCTCTTCAGCCGTTTGATACAGTAATAAAGTATCTTCAATGAAATACCGGTAAGACGTGTAGTCTAATATAGGAAATGCATCTTCCAATATCTCAGTTTTGCCAGCCAGACTGATGTCATGGTAATTTTGCACTGGATCTTTTTGTGGAAAATAGGATATGACGGTGAGGTTGTGTCCCCGCTTCAACAGCCCTTTTAAATATGGCTCGAAGACGTAGAAATGGCTTTTTCCTTCATAGGGAAATATGGCCAATATGTTCAAAGGCCGCGCAGTGTCCAGGAATAACACAACAAATACTGTGATAACGGTTGTGGCTCTCATGTTGCGCAGCTATGCGTCGGACGGCTTGCGAGAGACTAACATAAACATGTACGCTGAACTTGTTTTTTATCAATTCTCATAATGTCGTGATAAAAAAGTGCGAGCTATAGATTTGAATGTGAAAATTTATGGGTTTGTTAAAAAGAAAATCAAACTTGGACAATTGATTTTTATTGTTAGAGCTATTAACTTTGACGTCGAATAACAATCTCTCCTAGATATGATTTATATGTAACTTCATTTAATGTATAACATAAACGGAGTTAACGAGATCATTTATGCAATAAAAGAATATGATAAATAGTGTTTTGTTAATGCAAATTTAATTACGGACAGCCATGCATGCATGTGTCATTATGCGCTTATCAAAACCAAAACAATATCCGTTTCAATGAACCAAATTATGTTTATAAAAAAGAACGGCATGTAAGTACCTATCTACTTTTTAGTGTATGGACTGGTTTTTTATCAAAATCTGTCTATTGAACAATGACGCTTGTGGAGCACTCTTTCGAAATGAGTTTAAATATGATTGAAACTAGTTACTTACTTCGGGAAGTTCCTTTGGTCTAGTCACATGTAATCCACCGATTTCCTTGACATTCGCTGGAAGTAACGATGAGCCAGTCATTGAATAATGTTGATACACTAAAATAAATTTGATTTCGTTTGCCAAATTTTCCAAAGGCGGAACATCTTTGAAGTACTTTTTTAAAGTATTCTCATCATTTCGTTGGCTGAAATACCGGAACATGATTTTCAAGTAGATATACGCCACAGATCTTTCAAACTTTTGATAAAAAGAGGGTTTTGTCCCTCCTTCGAAAAACTGGACATGCATATACGATGGATTGTACGGTATGCCGTATCGATTATAGTGGAAAGCCATCATACTGTGAGATGTGATACCGACTACAGGGGATCCTAATCGGTAAGCTAGCCCTAAAGAGCAATCACCGTTAAATTGTTCCACCACGACTAAATCAAACTTTCGCTTAGCCTTCCACAAACTCTGCACTCGTTCATCCGCTAACATAACTTTACAATTGTCGGTGGCGTGATTGAATAAGAATAAAGAAACTTGAATAAAAGTCCAATAAGATCTGGATAGGGGGAACACATCTTCCAATATTTTAGCTTTGTGAGCCAGGCTTATGTCATGGTAATTTTCTATTGGAGTTGTTTGGGGAAAGTAGGATATGACGGTGATATTGTGTCCTCGCTTCGCCAACTCTTTTAAATACGGGTTGAACGCTTGGAAATGACTTTTTCCTTGGTATGGGAAAATGCCCAAAATGTTTAAAGACTTCACTTGGCTTTGATAAATTATTCCCGTGAGGAATGTTATAGCGATCGCGGTTCTCATGTTGCCGATGTCTTACGGCGTACGGTTCGCGGGCGACTGACCACAGGCACATCTGATACTTTTTCATTTATATGGTCTTTCAGACAACTGGTATAGGATAAGAAGCTGTATCTATTGACATTATATACCTACTCGTACATGTTTAAATGATGAAGTTTGAAAAATTGTAAATTTAAGATGAAAATTGAAAGAAAAAATAAGCTGGAAATTATTAAGTAAAGGTATCAGTAATTACAGTATCTGTTTAGTTTGGTCGCAGTCGTGTCTGGAAATTAATATAATGTTTGTATGTTTAAGTAGTCAACGTTATTGGGGAAATCAAGGCATTTGAAGAAGTGCATCCAATGTTTATGGTTGATACAAGTTGGCACGAGACCCATGCGCATTAAGTATTTCTTAGTTACTCATAACAATAAACTTAAAATCACATCAATTATATTTAGCCCAAGGCTTGATAACGAATAAACATGAGTAGCTAAAAATGTTTTCTTTTTGCAAATAAATCGATGATACTTATGTGTTAGTTACGGTAAATGTTAATAATTTTCAATTATTAATAATATTATAAAGCTGAAGAGTTTGTTTGTTTGAACGCGCTAATCTCAGGAACTACTGGACCGATTTAGAAAATTCTTAGACCATTAGAAAGCTACATTTCTCCCGAGTGACATTGGCTATATTTTATCCCGATATTCCCACGGGAACGGGCACCACGCGGGAAAAACCGCGAGGATCCGCTAGTTATTAATAATACCGCGGTAGTGGCCGGCGAAGCGCCATTCATAAACACACACAACATATCTCTTGAGCGGCAATCGAACCCGTGAAATGTCTGAACAGAAGACACTTTAGTATTTCATTTTGCAAACCAGATGGTCATTAACTTCTTTGCTTTTGTTATTTTTATTGCTAGAATTTTTTGTGCAACCAAAAGATTGACTGACGGTGACGAAACATGGCGTCGGTGATTTCGTATACTGAAGGGCCCGCTTTTAATAATGATTATGTAACGAATAAAATTAAATAAAAAAACAACTGACAAGGTATTACAAACATTTGATATTATGAACCTTGAATTGAAACTTGTCATTCCGTTTGCAGTCATGGAGTTACTGGAGCGTGGTCCACAAATTCTTTAGCCGGATATATTAATTTGCTGCCACCATTTTTGTTAATAATTCGCTAGCGTTTCCCTCTACCCATAAAATTTAGCTCATCCTACTAACATGTTTGTAACACAATCACGCAAAAACGGCTGAACGGATTTAAATTAAAGTACACATCTGATTGTCAACGCGGACGATGTCGCAGACAATAGCTAGTACTGTACTGATAAGGTCGGTCCGACAGACCAAAAACGCTTTGACATTCATACGCATAGGTATTTAGATCTACCTAATTAAGACTGAGTCGGTTAGGTAATGGGATTCCTTAGCCTTTGTATCAAACCAACATCACAATTACTTAACTAAAACAATGAAGACAATAGAAAGTATGCCGTAGCTCAAGTAGTGTGATGAGGTAAACTGAAGTCATTGCAGTTTCTATATGAAATTCAAATGTGGGTAACCTTTGTTTTTTGTAAAGAATCCTGTAATGTTTTACATATACCATGATATGTACGGATTGAGATGGGTTGGATGAGAAAAATGGAAAATGTATTATTTGTAGATAAGTAAGAGATACCTAGGTGACCGTTGGGGCGGAAATAATAAATAAATAATAAATAAATAAATATTTCCATACAATCACACCAATTATCTAGCCCACGTTAAGTATCATGAAGAACTTGTGTTATGGATACTAGATAACGGATAAACATACTTATATACTTTTTTTTTTGTAAATACATACATAATATACAATAATGTCGACCGCGTACCGGACGACGCTTCTTGGGTAGGCCCCCGACAGGTGGTGGTAGGTGGACAGACGCTGGATGCGGGCAGCGCAGGACCGATTGTCGTGGCGATCTCTACGACCCATACAGGCCCAGCAGTGGTGTCATGTGGCTGAGACGATGAAGTAAAAGTGAAAGGACAAAAATGATAATGAATAAAATGATTGAAAAAAATCTAATAATACAATTTGTTGATTGTGCAAATTAAAATATACAAGAGATTTGCTTTGATCTATCTCTACTTAAAAAGTTACAGTACGTTAATTCCAAAAGAGCTAATGATACCGAACATTCCAACTTTAGTTCCAAATCTGTGGCAAAGTTCGTACCGCATAGGAAATCGTTTAAATCGACTTTGATGGTAACTCCTCGATATTCTTGCAGCTAAATCTTACTAGAATTTTAAGTGCGCAACTTCGTACGAATGTTTATTCAACCGCAAGAGATTTAGATGAACTGTTGAGTTGCGAAGTAATATCCATATACTTAGGTTGAAGACGTGACCTTTTGAGACAATGGGCCAATTGAATAAAGGTATATCAAAAAAAGGTATATTATGTCATGAATGTCATGATAAATAAATAACTAAAAAGATGTAAATAAAAACCCTTCTTCCATCTTTTCATTCAGTTGTTAGGTCTTTTGAAGCAGAAGCTTCAAAAGACATAATAACTGAATGAAAAGATGGTACAAGAGATCAAATAAGTATAGAACTTTTGTTCAATATAATAATTTGCAGTCGGAAATAGAAATTTATAGTAAATAGTTCATGTTATGCCTCCGACCGACTGCATATTATTATATTTAACAAAAGTTTTATATAATTTAATCTTGTTTATATCTTTTCAGTAAGCTTGTCTTTTGAAGCAGGAGGGTTTTTTTTAGTTTTTAGGGTTCCATAGCTTAATGGCAAAAAACGGAACCCTTATAGATTCGTCATATCTGTATGTCTGTCTGTCAGTATGTCAAACTGTCGGACTACCTCCAACACGGGAAGCGATCATGGCCGCGTTTGACAGACTGATTGTATTCGATCACGATTGTAAAGCAAAGTTCGGCACGGTTAGGTGTCGGATGGGTTAAAGTGGCATTACAAATGAGCGCTTCCGTGCTTTGGAGGGCCGGCTATTGTCATTTGATTACAGTCGTTAAGCCAAGTCAGCGGCCTTATAGGCGGCTTGATAAAGACTGACCCCAGAGGTGGAAACTAATCCTCACTCAATAAGAAGAAGAAGTATGTCACAGCCACTTTATTCCAAAACTAGACGAGTAAGTAGATATATTCTGTAAAACGCTTTACGGTTTTTACACTAAAATAAAAATAAAATACCTATATCAAACCTATACGTACGGGGTGTCTATAGATACGTATTTAAAATTACATTGAGGTTCCAATAACTATTTTTTATCAAAGTCAATCCTTTGAAAGATGTACGCTTCCAAAGTGGTAAAATGTGTGTCCCCCCACCCCCTCTTACTTTGAAAATAAGAGAGTGGAAAATCTAAAAAAAAAAATATGATGTAGAGATATATTTGGCAGTCTTAGAAATATAGTACATTTTTCAAAACTGTGTTAAATACAACTATGTTATTCATACAAACACTATGAAAAACAAAGTAATTTCTGCAGGCGTAAAATGATAGTGGTATTTTGGCTACGGAACCCTATACCGCGCGTGGCCCGACAAATATAAAAAAGTACTCTGTGCCTGACAAACACTTGGCCAATTTTTTAAATTTATACCTATTCTTTTTATTGATGAAAGCTCTACTTTCAGGCTAAGGTTACCGTCAGGTGTGGTCATACCTTCTAAATACCACTCTGATATAAAAGTAAATTCTAAGCAAACTTCATTAGCAAGCGAGTGTAGCACAACAGTACAATGCTCTCTATTGTATCAATCAACAAAGGAGATTAGACCTACAGCTTAAATTAATAAAGTTCTTATGGCCAAAAGCGCTACGGTTTCTTAACAGTCGTGACCAGCAACTACGGTACCTAAGCTTCGCTCCGCTCTATGTAATACCAACCTGAAAAAACTTAACAAAAACTGACACAACTCAGCATTACAGGTCATTGCTTTATGCTGCAATAGACATTGAATGGGATACCTACCGTCGTCAGGATCAGTAATATGAAATGGGTTATTTTTTACAACATCATAATGTAGAAAAATGGGTGTGGTGCATTTCAAAATGATCTAATTAAACAAAATTTGCCAAAAAACAACAAATTAAATAAAATAATATAAAAAAATACGGATATCAAACGCGCTATATTTCACGAACAAAGTTGTAATTGTCCGTATTTTACAATTACAACTTAGTTCGTGAAATAAGCGCGTTTGATATCCGTAAAAGTTGTTTTATTTCAATGAACAGTGCGCGCCAAACTATATGTACGGTAAAAAAAATGTTTTTTTTTTGTTAAAAATAGTCTGTCTGACTTTGAACTGGGGAATCCAAAACTCCAATTAAAAGAAAATATATCTACAAAATAGTCATTAACACAACAAAAACAACTTAACTTAGAGAGTGTCTTGTCTTTTTCGATTAAACTCTATTTGAAAGAAAGTCCCAGAAAACACTGAAGTTAAATTAAACAACTCCCTCTAGGTATTTAGCATCACTATTAAAGTAGTAAAAAATCTGAATCAAAATAAATAATTTAATAATATTTACAACTAAGTACTTCATCAGTCCAATTCCAATCATTCAAACTTGACTCGTTTAGATCTCCTCTCTTCGATAACTTCAATTTCTTCTGCAGCATTGTTGCAGCAACAACAACAACATACGGACAATATTTTTAAGGCTACGTAACTCAGGATGTAAACCACCACAGCTATAAATGCTAACACATCCAGCTGTAGTTGTTGGTACAGGGGCAGTTTTGTAGATGTCGCCTGGAGTTTTGGGGCACCTTGGTAGCGTGCTACGTATTCAGTCCAGTAGATGGCGCTTTCTACTGGCGAAATGGTGCGGTCATGCCACAGTCTTGACACTAATTTTACTTGGCTCTGGAATCTGAAATGGATTACAAAATTATGTAAGAATAAAAAATCACGATTGAAATGAAAACTTACAGTTACTAATCCCTTCGTCCATTTCAGTAACTAAATTTTCGTAACCAGTTACAAGAGAATTTTTTTTGGCGTGATAACTACGATAATTACATGTTTTTTGTTAAAACATAAAGGAAAAAATAAGTACAAAAACAGTGTAATTATTTAAAAAAATACTGACATAACAATACGGACCAAAACAAATTTTGAAGTTTTTATTAATCTAATTAATTTTTGGTATTGTTTTCATTGATGTAAATTGTAAACAAAAGACAATAATAATAAACTTGACAGATACAAAATACAATCGCAAATGAGCAAGCATTTAACGTACGAGCAACTTACTTGACATCCAAGACTTGATTGATAGCATCAAGAAGGTAATCCTTCTTTAAATCTTCGAAAGATACTGCAGTCGCCACGCCTGCGTCTTGTAACGCTGCTGCGTTTCCAAATTGGTCCCCAAATAATGGTATTGCTACCACTGGTATACCAGCATCAATGGCTTCAATAGTACTCAGAATGCCAGCGTGGGATATAAAAAGTTTCACATTGTCATGTCCTGAAATAGATGATGAATTATAGAAAAATATCACATTCAACCACAATACAAGACTGATTTACTGTTTAGCAAACCGCCTCTGTGGTCTAGTGGTACAACCACCGGTATCAGACCCAGGGGTCCCGGATTCGATTCCCAGCGGGGGTACATATTGTATTCGGTTTGGTTGGTGGTAGGACTTGTTGTAAGTCCGCCTGGCTAGCTACCACCATCTTATCTATGTCTGACGCCATAACAACAATGTTTTCAACTTTTTTGTGTTCTATCAGTTAGAGATAAGATTGCCAGTTCCTCAGTGGCTGAGGACTCCGGAGAGAGGCTTGCTTTGATCTTCAGCCTTATCAATACTAAACATCAGGTATGATGATTAATCTCCCCGACGTTCATAAAAAAAACATGAAAGTTTATAAAATTTACCCAATTAGTCTCTAGTAGCGCTGTGGGTCTAAAATCATAGTACGTATATGAATTTTATTGCATTAGAATTAAGATCGGAGTTTTAAATAAAAAAAAACAAGATGTATCAATATTTTCGGCTTGATTGCATTCAATAGCGTTTTTTCATATTTACTTAAAACAATTTTCGTAATTTTAGGGTTGTTTGTAATGATAAGTTCTACAAATAGTTTTGAGTAAAGATAGAATAACGTTGTGTTGGCTTAACCTCATAGGCCCCGACTTCTGACTGAGCCAATAAACTTCATTGTTACTACTCCTGCTAGCAAATGACGAATTAATACAGACATTACATACAGTAATATTTATCTATTACACATATAAAAAAATATATAAATTTAAAAAATAAAAACCCGCCTGCTAAACTAAAAAACTAACATGCCATTATGAATGATTCGACTCTTATTAGATTCTATGCTTCCGACTGCATGAATTATGTTGGACAAAATATTTTTAAATTTGATCTTGTTTCCATATTTTCAGTTGGCTTGTTTTTTTTTAAAGCAGGCGGGTTTTTTAGTCATCAAAATTATATATTTATTATTTATATATTTTTTTAAGTTATTTATTGGTCATGATATACCTTTTTGAAATCCTAAAGATCAGCACTTTAATTTGATACCCATAGAGCCGTTCAGGCTGCAGAGCGTGCCAAACATTTAAATTTGGCGCCAAAAACCCACAATTTAGTTTTTTTATTATTTTGATATACCCAGTGTCACTCTCACAGTACTTAAATACGAATCTAATCCATCTCCTCTCAAGCTAAAATCCATTGAGCCGTTCAGGCCGCAGAGCCAAACAATTATACATACATACATACTCTCGAAAAACATTACCCTCTTTCTAGCGCAGTCGGAAAAAAAAATCTTTTACTTACAATTTATCAAAAAATATCAAAGAAAATCTATGAATTCTTGAGCCATGGGGGCCTACCATCAACTGAAATGCGATTCATTATAGGTTACTTTTAGGTAGTAAGTGCGGGACGCCGCTAGACGCGCCATATGGCAGCATCCCACTCTCACAACCTACAATGAATTGCATTACAGTTGATGGTAAGGCCCCTGAGCCAATAAATTGTAAAAACACTACATTAAAGATCTTATATTTAATTTCCCTTCTGACAATGCCTGCATAATACCTCATTACGTTAACGTAATTTTAGGTGTCTTATATGTTACTTACTCAAAATATCGTACTGTGGAAACCATTTCATTGTCATAACGTTCCTCGGCAGCTCTGCCGGCACCACCCCATCCCACTTCCAAAGCACCCTGTGCGGTAATTTCCCGAACGTTGATAAGAGCTCGTTCAATTTATCTTTCGGAAGCGTGGAGTCTTTTACCGTAGAACCCAAGTTGACGTACACAACACCATACTCCGCTTCGTTTATGAACCTCTCAATTTCCTGAAAAAGGTAAACAACGTTTCTGAAAAGCTATTCAATTTTGCAAAATCCGATATATCTAAAGGTTCTCACAATATGTTACAACAATAAGTATTTATATTTATGAGTTATAAATCTTGTTCATCAGTAAATACCTATAACGGTAAAGATGATTATGTCATTATTTACTTAAACCACTGTGCTAATAGTAGTCATTAGGGGCATCAAACAAGATGTATTAATGTTTATAAGTTGACACTCTGGCGTTTACTCAACTCAATTGCTAAACAATGTTATTGAAGTAGTTAGAACCATTGGAGTAGTTTATCCTCGCGAAATCAGATCATAAATTATTTAGACTTTTCCTCATACAGTATGCAATATTTCTACAAGAAATCATATACGAAAAAACTTCCTTAACTCACCGTTGGTATAACTTTGGGCGGCCTAATATGTATTCCACCCACATCAATAACATTGTCAGGTCTGGCAACACCACCGTATACAGATTGATGAGTGTTTACAAACAAAAGACTGGCGTTCGCTGCTATGCTTTCCAACGACGGTAGATCGTCTCCGAGATACTTGTACAAGAAAACATGATCTGTAACTTGTGATCCGACATAATACACCCAATTTGATATGTGATACAAGACGTAGCTCTTCAAGCGGTCAAAGAACCAAGGTTCCCGACCATATGACAATCCAGATTGGGTTACATACGCCGAGTTGAATGTGATACCCAACCTATTATATTGCCAAGGTTGTATAGGCTGCGGATTGAAAGCTATGTATGGTGCACTCAAATTAGCAGCCAGCGCAAGTCCACAGTCACTGTTGTATGATTCCACTATTATCACGTCGAATCTAGGTCGAGTTGTTATCATATGCAGGACGTGATGGTTGTTCATAAGCGTTTTACAGTCATCGTTGCCGGCTTTTGTCGCTACCAGCGTTTCAAACGGCACTCGCGACACTTCGTTCACTATCACTGATTCATAAGATAGTCCTTTGAACACTAATGGGTTCTTTTCACTGAGTAATATTTCCTTGAACGTAGCTGGAGCATTTGGGAGAGAGAAGTGGCTGATTAGCGTGACCTCGTGGTTCCGATTGGCAAGTTCACGGAATAAACCTCTGTACGTTAAGTGATTGTTGCGGTCCAGGGAGGGGAATATCCCGAGAATTTTGTAACTGTTCGTGGTGTAAACAGTGGCGATGAAGTAAAGCGCGAGAACTGTGGTTCGAGCCATAGCGGCACGTTCAAGCTCTTAAACAGTTTTGTGGTGACTAGGGTGTGATGTGTGCCGGTTGCGTGGTTAGCTAATAATAGAGGTAGACATGAGGTAATCCGCTGACGCCTCTGTTTCGTAAGATCCACAAATATTCGTGATTCCACACCGCGTCATTGATCGTGACCTCGATTTGTATCGAGCCGTGTTGCTGTGGCGGCGCCTCAGCTATCACTGAGCAATAATTTTAAATTGTCACTTTCATGATTATTTACACTTTTATGTAAACAATGATTAATGATTAATTACATTTGTTGCGAGCGTTTATAATAAGATGGGATACATTGATTCCAGTTCATTAGTCTTGTTCAATTTACGTTTGTAACATAAATATTTTTTTGAATAATACGTATTTATTAAGAATCATGTCTAGTTTAAGATTTTGTAGTAATTTTATTAAACCTATCTATTATTTTATCTTTATTAACTATAAAGAACTAGTCCAGCTGAAAAGATGACATCATAATTTATAATGTAAACCAACCAAAAGTACGTCTAAGTGGACGATTTATTGAAAATTTTTGTCACAGCACAAATTTTGCCTTGAGTGTTGATATTTCCTTCAAGAGGCTATGAACTATTTGATTTGGTGCCCATTACGTCCCACTCCTGCCTCAAACGACATCAGCCGCGACGGTCAAAGTCCATTTGTGGGTATAATAGTGTATAATGCATACTTAATGTATGGTCTTCACCTTCCTGTGATGTACCGTTAGTGCATAATGTAAGTAACTAGTCGAGAAAGTAACTCTCTATCGTATTTGAGTTTTAAGTGTGAATGAATTTTAGCAACCATCTTGCTCACTTAAAAAAGGGCTCTTTCTTACTGTTACGATCATTTTCCGTCGTATAAACAGATAAGTTTTGGAACTCCAATGATTTGATGAAATTACTGTTTCAATTATAAAAAAAGTTTTTGTCACTACATTTTTAAAATAAACTAAGGACAGCCAACATAAATGACTTGACGACCTGTTTCATGAAGGACAAAAAAATATTTAACTGCATGAATGTCTACTTGTCTTGGTATGGGTGTTTATTATGTAGGTAGGTATATTATACATCAATTTATAAAAAACCGGACAAGTGCGAGTTGGACTCGCCCACCAAAGGTTCCGCCCAATTTGTAGGCACCCACATAATATTATAAATAGTTTAGGAATCGTGTCTTGCAGTTTTTTTTCCAAAATTTTCCCGAAATTCAGTTTCCATAACTAAATACAATTTTTTATGATTGAATGACAATGTACAGTATAGGTTTCAGTTTTTTTCCTGATGTCTAGTAAAATAAGATGGTTTTACTTGCCAAATTTCATAGTTCTAGGTCAACCGGAAGTACCCTATGAGTTTTGATTCCCTTGAGTATCAAAATATACGTTTTTGGGACAGAAACGGTTCTATCTTTTTTTTACTTTGATTTACAAGTTTGATTTTTTACACCGTCACCAGACTGTTGACCTGAACATAATATATGGTTTTAATTTCATCTCGATATCTCCCCGTGTTCCCGAGATAAACAGACAGACAACAAAGTGGTCCTATAAGGGTTCCGTTTTTTCTTTTGAGTTACGAAACCCTAAAAAGTAGGTACATTAAATAATTATGTAAGTATACCTATCCCTAGTATCAATAACAAGTTCTTATTGGATTTACCTTAGACCAAATAACTTTTGTGTGTAAAAAATATGTAGAATAGAATAGAATAGAAAATTGTTTATTTTGTTGCAACACACATAGATACATCTGGTATTTTAGACATCATATAAATAGGTAACATATTTTTATAATCACTTCGTCAGACGTAGTGCGGATGCCTCTATGTGCAGCAGCAAAACAGGGTCCAGGCTCGATGTGGTATTTTCGCTCGTGGGATGAGCGAAACATCGATTTTCAGCCCTCACCCTATTGATGGGTGGGCGGGAAATGGTGAAAATGACGCACTTAAAAAAAAACAAAAGTATAAAGTCTTAAAAATATATATATTGGAAGGGAAAGGATTGCGCGGAAGACTTATAAACCAGTAGGAATATGAATGACTTACAAGATTAAATAAAATATAAATAGTTTAGTAACAAGTTAATGCAAATAAATAAATAAAAAGTAATAAAAAAATATCAAGCTGTGAAAGGGGTTCGACGTCGCTATGAATGGATCTTTTGGAGCTCTAGCAAATCGAAACGTAATTTATTTTTGAACGTAAATACTCCAGTTAGAGCTCTAAGTGGTGGTGGTAGATCGTTCCAACATTTAGTAGCTTGAAAGCGAAAGCTGCCCCTAAAAGCCGCAGTGCGGTGTGAGTGGTTGGCCAGAGGTATACGGGTAGATCTTATGCCGCCATACCTATCATATATCATATGTAAGAAATAATTAAACATTTTTTTCATATAATCTCTTTTTATTGAAGTGGGGTTACAACACGACCAAAACTACCTAGGAAACCGGGGTGATTGACATATACACAATCCTAATTCCTAACTAGTAATAGTTATATAGTAATAGTAACATAGTAATTAGTTTTATTAGTTATTTGTTTAGTATTTAGTAATAGTAATAATATTATAAATGAGAATGTATGTTTGTTTGTCCTTCCTTCACGCTCTAACTAACCAACCAATCGACTTGATTGTTGGCTAAGTGTTAGTTCAAAGGACGGAGAGTCTAACGGGAACGAAAACCACTCGAGTGAAACCGCGGGAGGCTAAACTATAAGCTTCCACTAAAGTTGACATCGTTTTTAAGTTCATGCAAGAGTCAACATTACATAACGAAATCAGCATTTTAAATTAAGCAGGAATCGAATCCAGTAAAACGCACTTGTTTGTTTTTCACGCAAATCTTTTATTGGGGTAAAAATGAATAATTTCCGAAGGAAAATGCAGACCTTAAGCCTAACACGCCTTACATGGGTCAAGTACAGGTGGCGAGTGACAAGCGCGCCTTTTCTGGACAGTGAAACAGACAGCACCCAATTTTATATGGACTTGCAATTCAGCTTGCAAGTCAAGTTGACTCGCCACTGTCCGATCGTTTACACCAGTGTAAGTACTTACTCACTGCACTTACCAACTTCGCTAAAGACTTGAACCATGTAAATTGGGTACCTATAAGTATAAAATAAAATGATGGAAAGTTGTCGTTAGACGTAGAATCAAAAGCACAATATAGATTTTATATTTCTAAGCTCTAATGTATTTAATGTTACTTTCAAAGTCCGTTGACGAAATTTGACAAATACCTAGCGACTGATACATGTACTATCTGTTGGTCACCTCACCGCTGCCAGACACTATTGTAAGGTTTCTTGTAGGGCTGTCACAAATCTCGTCATTATTAAACTACTTTGCTTATTGTTCACTTCTCATAAATTCAAAGTAATGTAACTGATAGATAATATATAATTTTGAATACAATTTTGTATTATTTTTAAATTAAATCCAGAATTTACAAACTTTAGCCGTCGACTGCGAAACAAGCACTAACAAAACTATTTACAACCCAATAATTTTATTCTTCACGATTTGAAAAAATAAGATCAAAAACAATCATTGAAAAATATTCGTAAAAAGTAATTTAAAATGAAATGAATATTTTATTTTTGAAAATAGCAATTCCACTCTTGCTACCTTGAGGATGGAAATACTTCGGAAAAATAAGATCGTGAATACAAAGACTAAAGAAAAAAAAAATAACGTGCTAAGTATATCATTTGTTTTTGTCCGTATCATATTGGGAAAGTTAATAATACTACTATTTAGTATTCTGTGCTAATACGACCTTTTTAACCAGTTCCTATGCGATGTTAATTAAAGATGTGAATTAAAAATAGTATTCTAATAATAAAATAAAATAAAGGATGGTATATTTTTTCTGTAACGGCAAATATTTCGATTAAGTTTTATTCTATATTTTAGGTGACAACCCTGAAAGGGATAACCGTATCGCGTCAGACTGCTTGGATTACAGGGAATTATGTTGTATTTGTTGTTGTCATAATGTTTATTGACAACATTTGACCCTGAATGCTTAGTAAAATAATCACAGAAGTTCTAACGAAGTACCTTCTTGTATTTGATTTCGGGAAATTTTAAATGACGTTATTAAAAATCTATGTATCAAAGCAACACGGCAAACGCTCAAGTATCAGATATTATTTTCACTAGAAAAAATCAGCTATACTTCAGCCATCAGGGAAAGAATGTTTGTAAAGAAACCACATATACTTAACATCAAAAGTAGTTTTTTATTACATGTTTTAGAAATATGTGCACTTCATTAAATAGCTTACTTTAATAATTAAATACAAATTTCTTACACTCACACCAATTAACCTAGCCCCAATGTAAGCACTGTAGTAAGGCTTGTGTTATGGGATATTAGGCTAACAGATAGAAATTCATATTTAAATATTTATTATAATAACATATATATATTATTTTAAATAAACATATAAACAGCCATGATTTAGTATAAATGTTATACATCATACAAATATTTGCCCCTACCGGGATTCGAACCCGGGACCTCAAAGTAGGCGACACCTTGAAAACCGGTGCACGTACCACTCTACCACGGAGGTCTTCAAGATGACTGAAATATAAATAATTTTATTTGCAGTAAATAGGTTCGTTACAATGAAGGTGGTCTCATTAATTTTGTTAAAACCTATTTCCAATGACATCGTTCAGCAAAACAATATCACTAATCACAACAACAGAATATTGGATCTGACTATTATTAACAATCCTGATGCTTTTTCTCTTCATCCTACAGTACCAATTAGTCGCCTTGATGCTCACCATCCCCCATTCGAGCTTCAATTTCGTGGCTTGCCTCTACCATTGGGGCCAACTCCTTTCTTGATAAACTGTGATTTCATAAGACCGATTTTGGAGGTTGCATTGAGAAGCTAAATGAAATAGATTGTGAAAATCATGCCACTAATCTCAATTGCGACGTCTTCGTTTAATTCTTTTACAATCAGTTGCACACTATAATTAACGACCATACACCTAAATGTAAGGTGAAAAACCAGTCTATCCTTCATGGTTTTCTACTGGTATAAAAAGAGTCCTCAAACTTAAAGCCAAATATCATAGCCTATGTAAACGCTATAAAAATCCTAGGAATTTCGACACCTTTTCGATGCTACGATCACGGGCAAAACTCATGTTGGATAATTGTTTGAGACAGTATATCTTAGGCATAGAAAAGGATTTGTCAGTTAGTATAAAAATATTTTGGAATAAGTAAAAGAGTTGCTAAACAATTCCAAACCGTATGCATTATGATGACAATGTAGCGGCATCTGGGACAGAAATTGTTAATCTGTTTGCTGAATTCTTTTCATCAGTCTATGAGAAAAGTGAAACACCTAACTGTGACATAAACTCTGCCCCTCATCATTTCTCTCTTGGTCATTTAGAGATACAAAAAGATTGTGTGTTGAAGAAACTCAAAAGTGTTGATATATTTAAGGGTCCCGCACCAGATGATATTCCTCCCATTGTCATCCGTATGTACGCTATAGCTTCCGCTGAGCCGTTAACAATAACATACAACAAATTACTAAGGGAGAGTTTTTTTCCATCGCTATGGAAGAGTGGCAGAGTTACTCCAATATACAAATCCAGTGATAAAAAAGTAGCTGTGTTATACAACGGACAGACAGGCATGACGAATCTACGGAATCATTAGGCTACGGAACCCTAAAAAGATGTTAAAAACTACCGTCCGATAACGATGTTGAGCTGCTTTCCTTGATTTGATATTTGAATCGATTGTTGTATCTATATAATCGCATAAAACCCTTAATTAGTGACATGCAGCATGGTTTTATTGAGGGTAGATCAACCAAATCCAACTTAATAATCTACACCGCTTTTCTGTGTGATTCTTCTAACGATAGGACAAGCCGAGGCATTTGACCGTGTGAATCATGACCTACTCATGGCCAAAGCGTTCTATATGGGTATCCTCGGGAGTCTGCTGGGGTAGTCTTCGTATCTTAAAAATCGTTCTCAGTTTGTGGCGCTGTATGGCTATGATTCAGTTCCTTTTCTTTATTTATTCAACTTTATACATCGTAACTTACAGCTATTTGCCAAGACATTACAACATAATAGAAAAAAGAAATACTTACAATAAAACTAATTCGTTAAAAATAAACAAAACTTAGCATATAGTCAGGCCAGTGAAGCCACAAATATGTTGGCATCCTGGACACAAGCTAAAAATGCATTAAGTAAATAGATCGTACGGGCGGTTTGTTCTAAGCTCAGGGGTCCCACAAGGCTCAAACCTGAGGCCCCTTCTATTTTTGATCTTCATCAATGATCTTCTTGCGACTATAATGTGCACCAGTTTAGCCTTTCCTGATAATATCAAGGTATTTAAGCGCATTGTTGATGTTAAGGATTGTGAGGCGTTACAGGATAGCCTTAACTCTGTTTAAAGGGTGTGATTGCAACAAAAAAGGGTGAAAAGGGGGGATGAAATTGTGTAAGAAATGTCCTTTATTTTCAAAGTAAAAGTGTTAAGGACGTCAAATTTTGTATTTAGGTTGATAGTTGAAAATAAACTTTTACCGGTCTCAGCATTTTTAAAATTCCACCGCCAAAAGGGTGACAATGGGGATGAAGTTTAGTGAGAAAAGGCCATCATTTTCAAAGTAAAAGTCATTTTTTTTTATTAGGCTTATGGTTGGAACTTAAATATAAAAAATATCCCCTTCTTTAAATATCAACCTCTAAGGGGGTAAAAAGGAGTAAATAATGTTAAAATCGATATGGGTATTGTTGTTGAGGTTTTATAAGATGTTGATTGCAAAAATGTCATCGATTTTGAAATCGATGCGGTGGACATAAATCAATCCTTAATGGTTTAAGAAAAGGGTTCAAATTAAGTATAGAATGTAAAATAGACATAGCGACTTTGATCGCGATAGCTTTGGAGCATTTTCTACAGCTTTTCCATTCACATTTATCCATGCAATTATATTATAAATGCTAAAGAAAGACTGCAGGTCTATCTGGCTGTTCGTTTTCACGCGTAAACTGCTGAATAAATTTTAGTGAAATTTAGTATGGACGTAACTTGAACAGTGGAGATGGACATAAAATACTTTTTACTCTGATAAATTTTTGGCACTTACGGTAGTGAAACATAGTCGCTAACTATGGGTCTGATAGAAGTCTCAAGGTCAGAGTGCAATGGAGATGACTATGCTCGAAGAGGGAAATGAGGAGATCCGTAGGAGAACTAAAGTAACCGGCATCACAAGGATTGCTCAGCTGAAGTGGCAGTGGGCGGGACTCATGCGAGAAGAATCGATGGCCGTTGAGGCGGAAAGGTTCTGGGATGGCAACCGCGCACCAGACGACGCTCCGTGAGTAGGCTCCGACAATCTGGTGAAGGTCTCGTAAAGCCGCAGGATGCGGGCAGCGCAGGACCGATCGTCGTGAAGATCCTTGGAGGAGGCCTTTACCCAGCAGTGGCTGTTATGTGGCTGAGAAGACGAAATGGCACCACCACGCGGCATCCTAAATCCACGCGATAACCTAATTCCTCGCGTACGAAGTCGCGGGCGGAAGGCTGATTTAGATAAAATGTTGTGCGCAAAATATGTTATAAGACGCAGACAAGTACTTGTTGTACTTTTAGGGTCCCGTACTTAGTTTCGAATGATGCTGTAGCGACACACGTAGTGGCGAAAAAATTTCAGCGTGGTACGCTGGAGCGAAAAATCATTGGAGCGAAACCCACACGGTCGAATGACACGACAGCGACAAACTTTGTGGCGAAATATAATTGTATGCTAGTTTGAAACTCAAAAGGCTGAAAATAAAACACAAAGTTCAAGTCTCGTTTTAATCAACAAATCAAAAGTTTTTATTTTGAGTACTATGTACAAATTATCATTCGTTTTTACCAAAATGTTTTTTTTATTAAATATCAAAAATTTATAATCACTATAAGAACTTACATATAGTAATTATTAACAATTATCTAGGAGTCAGGATTTCAGAAATAGTCGTTTTCATGCAAATTCATTTGAATTTTTGCCGTAAAACCTGATAAAGGAAAGAAAAGGGGGAAAAGCATGAAAATTGATTTTCTTGAATTAAAAAATCTGTAACTTTTTTGGTTTATGAAGTAGGATAATACATACACTAATCAAGACTAGCTATGATAGTGGCTTGAATCTAAAAGGAAAATTAACTAATTCTGAGCTCAGTGGGAAAAGTTACAGCCAATTTAAATCTTGCCCAAATCCTTAACAACACGGAATCAAAAAAATTAAAGTTCAAATTTAAAAAGATCTGTCATTTGTAACATTTTCGAAAAACGGATTCCCGTAATTAATTCGAAAAATATTCAAGATTAAAGTGCAGTTATCAGTTTTTTATTGTACAGCTCACCGTACCCAATGTCCATGACGCCGAAATTTCTTTATTTTTTTGGAAACCATAACAAAAAAATCGTCAAAGTGTCAAAGTGTCCAAAATCTACCTGGAAGTACCTTGGGCAACGAACTTATTGAATGAACTAGTAGTAATATCCCATTTAGATATGCAAATATACCTATACTTACATACCTACGAATACAAAATCAATTGCTAATACGAAATACGATAGTAATTCCTGTCTACATTTAAAGTTACACTAAACAAATTATACATTGAAGGTAGTTCTGAATCGTATTTTTTTTTTCATACCCGATCTTTTAACGGTTATTTTCTAACAGCGTTAGTTTTATGAGATTTTTCATTTGGGTCGTAACTGGTGATACTTAATAAAAAAATGAGTACGTCTTTTCGAAGATATATTATAATTTATAAGGTTGATATATTCAAAATAATTTAATTAAAAATATATGATTTGTAAGTACATGGTACTCAAAATTTCACCTTTTAGTTATGTTGATTAAAATTAGACTTGAACTTTGTGTTTTATTTTCAGCCTTTTGAGTTTCAAACTAGCATACAATTATATTTCGCCACAAAGTTTGTCGCTGTCGTGTCATTCGACCGTGTGGGTTACGCTCCAATGATTTTTCGCTCCAGCGTACCACGCTGAAATTTTTTCGCCACAACGTGTGTCGCTACATCGTCATTCGAAACTAAGTACGGGACCCGTACTTTTAAGTTATTATTTTGTCTGTCTTCTGTTATTGTGCCAAGCAGGTGCCAATCGTTTTTGAGTGTCAAAATTCACCAAATAAGAAATAAACGATGTAAGTATCTCTTGCATATTTAAAGCTATTAAATAGCCATTAAAAATCACAAAATATAATAGTTTTAACCTAAGTAGGTTATATTTATATTGATTGGGGGTAGGTAGGTATTTATACATTACAATTATACAGAGAACCCGCCTATGTGGATGTGGTCAACACTTTGTTCGTGATGATGATAGGTACCTATAGAAGTATAGTGACGTATCAGCAAACACAAACATGTTTAAAAAAACTTTTATTATGTCATTATTTTTAGCTTATTTAATCAATAATTAAAATACTTGTATGGACCTCCCTGGTCCCCCTCGTGAGATATCGTGAGATTTGGCTTGACCCCCTAAACGACTCACGTAATTAATGGACGCCCCCTATAAAAACAGCACAGTTAATGCAAAAGACAACCATAATCACGCACTTTTATTACTTAACCGTTAGTATTCTTTGCTTAACTTTCCCACGCCTGAATAAATGCGTCAATATATGGTTTTAAGAATTATGGTACAGTAACGTTTCCGGCCTGCGATTCGACACGTCATGTCAGTTGCAGGATGGGCGACCAGAAGTTTTATCATCACAAACTTGAGCTTTTTCGTAGTGCAACTGTAGTATGAAGTGCTGTCTGTACTTCACTATTATAATGTATTATATTCTTTGCTATTATTATTGTTTCATTACCTACCCTAAAAGTTTTCTATAATAAAGTTAAAACCCTCATCGATATCACAATGAAAAGCTGGACGGGACGAAAAAAGATCTTTGAATCGGAAGTTTCGGTCGTCTATTATATTCGCATTTGTCGAGGCATTAGTAAGGAACCCCTATAACATAAAAATGTAATTACAAGAGCTTCTCGAGGCACTTAAATATAGATTTACCCTTTGAAAAGCGATGGAGTCGGGAGGTGTGAGATCCATCATATCTCGATTGCGCCTCTCTCAATTATTCCCTCCTCGGGAGCTGATAACTTCATTCATTTTTCAATCTGACAGAATGCTTTGATATCTTTTTGGTTGTGGGCCGGTTCGCTAATCGTTTTTGTATAGCTGGTTTTTGCAACAAATGTTGTGTTGTCGTGTCGATTAGCTTTTATATTATTTGTGTTTAATTTTTTTACAGGGACAAGTTTGTTTATGGTTCGGGATGAATCAGCTCTTAGTCATTTGCTCGTATACCTATATTTATACTCTCATGCCATAAACCCTATTCGTCCAAGCATAAACCCTTTGCGGGGTTGGCAGATCTTCAAAGGATGAGATGAGATGAGACATACATTTCACTCTCAAGATGAGAGTAAAATGTAGGAATATCAGTCTCATAGCCAAAAAATTAGTGTTAATAATTTTAATTTAAATCTAAATCGAAACTAAGCATCCAAGTACCTTTCATTTTATTAAAATTTAATAAAGTCGTTCAAGCTGACAACACAAAGATAATGTTAAACAGAATTGATCCAGCGGGCGAATAATGTTACTCTGGAGAAGCCTGATGGGTGACCAACTTGGCAGCCGGCCGACGAGGTGAAGGACCCGATGCCAATCTGGAAGGTAGATGGAAAACCTTTACTGACTTATAGCTGGTTTGAGCACCGGTCTAAAATGACTAAATCGGCTAACTACCTAGGTGTTATTTCACCCGAAATAAAACCATTCCAAATTTTTATTGGTATGTTTAGAGTCCGTCTCACGAACCGTCAGCTATCTGAGAGTGGGGCTGCAGCCGCCTTCAACATTCGAAAATAAGG
This sequence comes from Chrysoteuchia culmella, assembly GCA_910589605.1. NCBI lineage: Eukaryota > Metazoa > Arthropoda > Insecta > Lepidoptera > Crambidae > Chrysoteuchia > Chrysoteuchia culmella. The sequence goes on from OU342657.1 coordinate 5,633,862, forward strand.
TCTATTATTATGGAGTTAAGTAAACCACATTTTAGTTCCCCGATATTCCACGGGACTCTTTTCGTGAGATGGACTCTATCTCCCTTGTTTTTTTATAATAATTAAACAAAACACTAAATAAAACTAAGTCAGTTGCGAAACAAGAAAATGGAATTTAGAAAAAGCTAGTGCTTAATTACTTGACTGTTTATTTTATTTTTATAAAAACGGGGAGACGCTTAGCGTTCATCATATTTGATATAAAGTATTGATAAGGCTGAAAAAGGAAGAGCCACTCTCCCGGAATCCTCAACCACTGAGCAACTGACTATCTTACCTAGCTGCCGGAACACAACAATGCTTAAAACATTGTTGTTATGGCGTCAGACTTAGATTTAAGATGGTGGCTAACCAGGCGTTCTCCCTGTTTGTTTGTTCGAAAAAAAAACTTACGATGATTCGTCTCCTGTTAATGGTAGCGACTAACGGTCCCCCAGTGTCTCCTCTGCAGATGCCTAGTCCTCCAGCACCATTAGTGCACAAATGGGAGTTTTGAATTAAGTCCCCATAAACTCCTCGGCAATCGGCGTTCGAGATCACTCGGAGGTTCACGGAACTTATCGTCTGAGTCAAACCTACTTGGTCTCCTGTAAATTAAAAACAAATTAATATTTTGACGCAATTGCTACAGGCACTTTACATTTGATCTAGAGTTGAGAATCGCTTTTAGGGACGTTAGACCTCTCCATCTCTCATTGTTATTAGGTATTTGTAACTTTTACTCGAACACGATTGAAGCGATTAAAATGTCTCAAACTTAATTACATCATGTTTGTTCTCAAGTTGGTCCTATTTTTACATTTTGGAAACCATTGAGTAGTCTTTTTTTTTTAAATCATGATTACCTATTGTTAAAAGATTACCAGTGTCAGTCTCAAATGTTTAAATATAAACTGATATTGCTATGCCATTAAAAAGTTGTAACGCCTTAAATTTTGACGATCGCAAAGAGTATCAGAGCAAAAACAAGTTTATCTATATTTTTAAAGGTATCCATATCCAAGTTGTTATTGTTACATAATATTTTCAATATGTGGCCTTGACTATGTTAACGGACTATTGACAGTGCATACTTACTTACTTACTCCGATGGCGCGATGACCCCGAAGTGGATCTTGGCCTCCGACAACAAAAGGCGCCACTTCTCCCTGTATAGCGCGACCTCCTCCCAGTCAGGCAGCAGTAGCTTCCGTAGGTCTTTGGCTACTTCGTCAGCCCAGCGGTACCTAGGTCGACCGACTGGCCTGCGCCCTACTGGCCGGCCCAGGTATGCTCGTTTGACTGCGCGACCGTCCTCCATTCGCACGACGTGGCCTAACCATCGAAGCCTCTGTGCTTTGACCTCACCAAGGATAATTTTAAGATTTTTCATTACCATCTCTGATCACACCAAATCCTGAGGCTAAAGCTGTCTCGCCAACAAAGTTCATGTTCAGTTCACTTCCAGAAGGCAGGTTTACTGGCTGGATAAACACTGAAAAGTAAAACGGAATAATTTTTGTTTTGTTTTATTCTACTGTTTTTATTACTGTTATTTTTTATTTTAGGTGATGTATCATATCAGGATGATACAAATAGAATGTAATGCATATTTATTACTACGTGTGTGAAGTGTCAATAAAATGTTTTATGTTTCTATTCTATTATATCTTTGCCAAATTACTATAAAAAATGAAGCAAGCATTTCATTGCTGTTCATGCAAATGCAACATTTTTATAACAGCCGATGAACTTATTGTCCAATTCAGCAAAATAAACAAGCGAGAAATTGCAGCATTAAACCCTTTGTATTTTCTGATCATTACTTTAAATTAAATCCGTGGATATGTGTTCAGCTTCGGTAGACTTTTGCATTTTGATTATTTAACCATGGTTTTGTTTACTGTGGTTTTATGTATTCTGTATAAAATTTTCCATTCCTTCCATTCCATTTTGGATACAAATACTTAGATTGTTGATTTGTGTGGCTAGCACAAAACACTTTCTAAATAGTATCGACAAATAATTCGAATTGTCACCTCAACTTTGGTTTCGTTTACGTCCGTTAAGAACACTGCACAATACCCCATACATTTTGTTGACGTAATTTTACGAATACTTTTTCGATACTCTTTCTGAAGTTTTCCGTGCTAGCCACACTGGTATTTGCAATTAACTTACCAGTGTAAGTGATCCTTGGCACATAAACGACTGCCACGTCATTGATGATGAGCCTAGGGTTATAGCCAGGGTACATAACGACACCAGTGGCGGTTTTTCTGTTCCCACCAGTGAACAGCAAGCTGGACCCGACGACGACGGTGATGGACTGAGCAATGCTGACCCCATCGTTGTTGCAGTGGGCTCCTGTCAAGATCCTGGTATCGGAAATAATGGCACCTCCACAGACCGACGTGAGAACGAATCTGAAGGTAATGATAAGGCCAGCCTATGGAGGAAACTGGTTTAGGGTTAGAATTATTATGATGTTAGTGATTTTTGGAAATTTGTAAGCAGTTTGTAAGGATAATTTAATTGAAACTAGAAATGAACAAAAAGTAGCATTGATAAGACAAACGAAACATTTCTTGTGTCATCAAAAATGGAAAATATTTAACTGCTTATTTGTAATTACACTAAATTAGGGAATTTCATTTGGAAGAATAGAAAAAAAAAAGATTTCTATGGAACTAGGTAACTATAGCAGCTAGTTATTAACTTGAGCAAGTAATCGAAACGTCGTTGTCACCGATAGATAAAATAATAAATCCAATTATCAGCAATAGAATTGATTGGAAGAAGCCAACCTCTTACCTGATAAGGTACTGATGCTATTGAAGTGGTAGATCCTCCTACAACCCTGCCAGTCTCAGAGACGTCTTGTTCAAGTTTCCTGATCCTGTCAGCTTCGAACATACCAATCCTACGATGGTAGTCATATAAACCAGTTGCGGGATTCAGCGCCTTCCCTAAGACACTGTAAGAAGAGGAGACCAATAAGAAAGCTATTATCAGCTTCATCTTTGAAACAAAAATGTAATGCAACTCTTTGTCCTGATGATTTAAAAGAAATAATAATATTTATCATACTGATTTCATTATCGGGATGGTATTATGGTTTTTTATCAAGTTATTTTGATTATACCAAATTTTTAATCCCGGTTGTTGATTGCGATTGGTATACCTCTTAATATAAAATGAATGTTATCTACTGTTACTAAACACGTCAAATCCAATTTAATCCCTTTACCCTTTGAGAGACGCACTACTTGTTTTTATTTTATTATTTTTGGGAATAACGATTATCAATAAATGGTAACTTGTATATGTCGTGGGCCAATCGTTGAATTGGGCCGATCGAGATCCTGGGCACATCACGATGTGCAGGTATATAGTGAGATGGCCAATTATTTTATGATGTGCCCAATATATAGTTGGGCAGTTCAAGTTATAATGACACTCTCAAGGGAATCACTTAGATATTTATCAAGTAATATCGTCTTTTAATACAAGTACCGGAAAAAAATCAGAAACTGTACAATTGTAATTAAATCATAAAAAATATAGTCTTTAGTTTTGGAAACTGAATTTTGGGAAAAAAATAAGAAAAAACTGCGAGACTCAATTCCTGAACTATTGATAATGTAAGGTAAGGTACGAGTACCTATCGCCTAGGTACATACAAATGTGTGAGGAACCCTCAGTGGGCGAGTCCGACTCGAACTTGTCCGGTTTTTTTTAGGTGAATTTCAATTTATTTATTTCGCTTTACTTCAATATGTTATTCAATACCTTTATTAATTTTGCAAGGTATGTCGTTTAACCTTTCAGGCCCCGAATTATGAGAGACAATAAATTTTCCATTGTTCTCTGGACATCTATATCCTGTTAAGGTTTGATTAATTATTAATTATATGAAGCGAGAAAAAAGAAGAAAAACAATTTATTTTTTATAATATTATAATTACTAATAATTATATGTATATATTTCAAGGTTAGACAAAATTCCCCTTAATAAGTTACGAAGTATAAAATACTCTTTTTCATGTCTCATATTCTGAAAGTAACTCATAACTTGCCTAAAATGCGGGTTGAAAGTGATATGTGGCGGCCCTAGGGCTGTAATAAATTTGAAAAAAGAATAGGGGGTGTCATGTCAAATCGATATCTGTAATCTCTTTGGACTTTTATTTACCAAAGGTATGTAGGCAAAGGCACAGAAGCCTATACAGCTTATTTTGCTACATTATAAAATAATTAAATATTTTTTTAGAATATTCTGTTTGTTTTTACTTTCCTCATATTCAAAATGAAAAGTAGAGTGTTTACTTCGGGTGTATGAACCCATAACAGTCTCGAACTATCGGCGCCCTCACTTCGTTCGGGCGCCAAAACACTCGACTGTTATGGGTGTCATACAGCCCTTGGTAAACAATCTACTATTAAGCCTGTTATTGAATTTGTGAGTTCTATTGCAACATCCTGTTTGTTAAGCATAATGGTGGTCAAATGCTTGCCCAGTTATTACAAAAAAAAAAGTAACGAATCAATACTTATATTATTGTCATTCTTACTATCTCCTCTCAACCACCTCTTTGGTTAAGTAGTAACATCACCGGTATCCAGATCTAGTTATCACGGCTTCAATATCCAGTGGGGGCTCATATTGTTTGACGAAGACCAATTGTTTCCCCGTTGTATCAAAATCAAATCATTTTATTTGCTAAGAATAGGCACACATGGTGTTAAATAGGATATATTACAGTTCTCTATTCAGTTAACAATAAATTAACATACAAAAATATTATTTATATTTATATTCATATCATATTATATACTATTATCATATCATGTCATTATTACTATCCTAGCATTGTCTTATCGCGTCTTTATTATTATCATGTCATGTAATTATCATTAGTATTGTTATTATTATCATTAATTAGTCAAAAACTCTCTTACACTATAAAAACACTTTTCTGTAAGCCTCATGCGCAGTTTACCTACGCGTCATGCGCATGTACATACTTAGATAATACTCCAGATCTGCGTGGAGTGCTTCATTCCCGGAAGAGGATTGTCCCTTGGATCTGAAACACCAGAGCGCTTGGGAGTCACCAGCTCTCATTGCAGCTCACGCAGAGCTTCTGGCTGCTTTTCCGGATGACACGGACTGTGCCCGACTGCTAGCAGTGTCGGAAAAAGAATCCGGACATTGACTTCACGCTCTTCCCTCCCACAACCTAGGTACTCATCACTGTCCGTGTGGCAAAGATGTGGACCAGTTCGGACGCTATGGGCTCACTTGCGTCAAGAGCGCCGGTCGCTCCTATCGGCATGGCGCGATGAACGATATAGTTTTTTTTTTTTTTTTTTTAATTTATTTAATTTACAAATACAATTTAAATGCTGAAAAACACACTTTAAACCACAAAGATTTGTCTAGTGTGCTAGATAAAAGTTGAGTTCGCTACAGCTATTAACATAAATAAAAGAATAAAAGATTACAAGCAAATAATACGAGCCGTAAAACAATATTTTGTCTCATACTAATAAATAAACAAGTCGACCACTATACAATTATACAAGTATGAACCGCATCGAGCCAAGCAAATATTCTACGCGGGAAAGAGAAAGTGGAGTGCAACTGTGATAATAATATGAGCTGTGACCGTGAATGATTGAAGTTGAAGCGATCGACCGGTTGAAGGTCATGCGTGTTCACGCGCACACAGGCACACAACACAGTGTGCATCGCTCGCAGCTACATGCTGTTTAAAAAGTATAATTTTAATTTATTTTTTATGTTGTTTTTTGTAATGCATTTTTTCACGGACGCATCAATGCTATTTATTAAACGAGGAACCAAGTAATACGTTGTCCGTTTTCCGTATACATTAAAAGCTTTTGAGGTTATTAATTCTTCGTTAGTAACTTTTCGGGTTGTAATTTTATGACTAATTTTTTGTTGGATTGCAGAATTGAAGAACTGTTCTTTTAGAAGATAGTACTTAAATTTTTGATGTATAGGTAGAACTTTGCAGTGTTTGAAAAGGTGGTATTCATTATTTTTATATTTTTCTTTGACTGCTGGTGATACGATTTTCTTTAGAATTCTAAACTGGCAGCTTTGAATTTTATCCAGGTAAGTCTTAAAAGTCCTACCGTAGCTGGTAATTCCATAGTTAATTATAGAATCAGCCAACGAGTTGTAAAGCAATATCAGTATTTCGTATGGTATTCTCTTTTTTATTATTGCTATATTAGCTAGAAATGCTCTTAGTCTATCACAGATACTATTGATATGTGGAAGCCAACTAAGATGGCTATCAATTACTACGCCAAGATAAGTATGCTTGTCCACTGTTTCAATTACAGGGCAAGTGCACTTTTGTTTTTGTAAATGGAAACATACGTGATCATGAGCTATAAGTTTTTTATCTGTGTTAGCTAAGGTTTTGATAAAGGGTGATCGAATGTGCACTAATTTTGTTTTGTCGGCATTTAGAACAAGTTGGTTGTCATGACACCATTTAATAAGGGAGTCGAAATCTTGTTGAAGTCGTTCAAGAGCCACTTCAATATTTTTGTCAGCTACGACTAAACACGTATCATCCGCATATTGATATGATGTACAGTGTTTTAGTACATTATTCATATCGTTGACATATGCTATGAAGTGTACTGGACCTAAAACTGACCCCTGAGCTGTGCCTTCCGTGACAGGTAAGACATCACTTTTTGCATCATCTATTTTAACGTAATAAGACCTATTTTTAAGATAATTTCCACACCACATAAGCGCAGGACCTCTAATTCCAGAGTCTTCAAGTTTTTTTTGTAGGTGTTTATGATTTAAGGTGTCAAAGGCACGTGAAAAATCAATAAACAGAGCCAAGACATGTTTACGATCATTCACGTGACTATTAATTTCATCAGAGAACTTAGAGAGTAGTGATGTGGTACTTTTGAGGGGTTGAAAACCATACTGATTAGGTGTAATAATTTTGTTTTTGTGATAGAAAGTATGTATCTGGTCACATAAATACTTTTCAATAATTTTGTCTATAGATGGTAATAGGGATATTGGACGATAATTTGACACCTCATTATGTTTTCCTTTTTTATGAATAGGTCTTACACAGCTCTGCTTAAGTTCATCTGGATATGTCCCTGCTGCAAAGCTGGCATTAATTAAGTGTGAAATAGGTGTACATACTTTCTCAGCAATTACTTTGACATCTGCGATTTTAATACCGTCACCACCTGGGGCTTTCCTGCTCTCAAGTTTGGAAATTATCTGTCTAATTTTTTTAGGTGTCGCTTTTTTTAAATATAAGGTAACATCGGCAGATTTTCGATAGTCATTTGGATTTAGTAACTTAACTGGACATGATGGAAGTATAGCCTTGACGGCATTTCGGAATTCTTGTGCAAATTTATTAGCAATGTCTACATTCGAGTATTTTTGTGAATTAAAAGCTTTTGAAACTATTTCATCTATCGAATTTACGACCCTACCACAGATGGAATTAATAATTTGCCAAAGTTTACGAGGATTTTTTATATTTGCGTTTATTTCGCCCTGATAGTATTGATTTCTACTATATTCAAGAATTTTATGAATTTTGTTTCTGAGTTTATTGTACTCTAAACGTAAGCAACTATTTGTAGGATCTTTTTTCCAACTATTAAAAAGTGCGTCTCTCTTATCAGACATTTTAAGCATATAATTTTTAACCCAGGGTTGTTTAATGGTTTTATTTGAGTATTCGGCTGTATATTTTAAAGATTTATTATAAGCGCAAACAAACTTTGATTTAATAAAATTATATATTATTTTGGGACACGATGTATCTTTCAAATTAATCGACCAGTCAGTACTATTTAGTTCCTCGGTTAAAATCTTATTATCGCGATAGTAAACTTTACACTTTTTTACATCACTCTGTATGCGGTTCATTCGTGCTACCTGACAGGCGAGCAACGTGACTCGATGATCCGCCAGAACAGTGTCAACTGCGGCCGAGCACGGATTTACTAGTGAAGTTAATCGCATAAATATGTGGTCGATACATGATTTAGTAACTTTCCCTGATCTCATCTCGATTCTAGTATAGTTAGTAATACCAGCAGTAAATCCGTACTCGGAGAGCATGTCGATGTATGAGTTTTTAATTGCACAGTTACTTTTAAGGTCTATATTAGCATCTCCAAGTATGATTGTGTTTTCGGTTGAGTATTTACTTATTATATGTGCCAGTTCGGAAATAAAAGTGATTTTATCATTGGAGGGAGGTCTGTAAAGTGCACACAGAAATACGACGTTATTGTTCGTGGTCATTAAGTGTCCGGTTATGGTTTCGTAGCTCGTTGTGTTACTTATTATTGGAGTAAATTTAAGATAGTTTTTAACGTAGATTATTATCCCCCCTCCTCTTTTATTGGAACGTAGTTCTGTGTGCATTTTATAGCCAGAGATGTGAAACAAGTTACTTATTGCCGGGGAGATTCCGGCTTCAGTCAATACAATGACATCGATAGGAACATTACATGAACTTATAATTAACAGTAATTTGGTGAAATTTTTAATTGAAGATCGTATATTTACATGCAGGCAGAACAAAACAATATTATCGTAGGGTACCTGACTAATAAACGAGTTAACCGTAGAACAATCAAATAGTTCTAGGCATTGTTGGTTATTAATATTCGCCATTATTTGAATGTAAGTATGACTTAAATACAAGTATAAAGGAAATAATATGAGTGTAGATGTTTATCGGATAAGTAAATGAGTACCTACTTATTAAGTTTAGTTAGGCAGTAAAGCTTCAATATCAGCCGTGGATCGAATTATGTATGGGCGCTTGTTGTCGTTGGTTTTCTTCACGTAGACAGTACCAAACTTGCACCATATGTAGTTATAGCTATCCTTTAGTTTTTGTTGGGTGTTGTACAAAAGCGTTTTTGTACGACGGGTTAAAGCTTCACGTATATATACCCGACGCTCGGCTTGGTCGATTGGTATTTTCTGTATAATATTCCCTGCAGTCAGTTCGATTTTTTTTGCGGATTGGATCCATTGTGTACGTACGTTGTTAGACCTTACTTCTACTATTATATGCCCTGGTTGTGGACGATCTTTAGGTTTTTGTAGTCGTCGAGCATCTACAACGTCATCGGCATTTACGTGTAGTTTTTCCGCAATTTTATTCATCACTTCCTTCACATCCTGATTTGGAGTTTCTGGGATACCTGCTATCTCTAAAGTGCTACCCAACATCTTCTGGTCTATTTCGTTATTATGTTGTTCAAGAGCGGCGATTCTAAGTTCCAGGTTCTTATTTTTATTTAAAAGGTCTGTGTTTTTGTTAAGTAGCGACTTTATGGTACTTTCCTGTTTCTTAACTATGTCTTCGAGATCTGCAATCTGGCCATTCATATGTTCAACCGCGTTCATAAGTTCTCCGATTTCTGCTTTAATAATCCTTTGGGTTTCTCGAGAGATACTTGCGACTAATTTCTTCTCGTTCAGTACAGGAGGTGAGCAGGTTCCCTCCTCGTCGGAACTATCCTCGGGTGGCACAAAGAACGACGAACGCTTGGACAAATTGCTTTGGCATGCATCACAACTCCACTCCAGACCTTCTGAGTTCCGAAGAGCTGCCAGTTGCTTGCCGGTTAATTTAGAGCAGCTGGTTGTTGAGTGTACAGTTTTGTTGCACCTACTGCATTCCAGCCCCGGTAATTTTAGGGTGATATTTTTATTACAGCACATACACTTTTTTGGAGCCATTGTAAATCGCGATCTCGCGGGTAGGCGAAAAGTTAGCGGGAAGAGACAAACTTAGCACGTCCAACTCATATGCTGTCGCGAGCGCAACTCGTGCCCTTGGCACTGTATCGATCCTATCGTCTCTGGAACCTTGTGGTTTATTCAGGGATGATGGTAAAAGACCCGATGGTGCGACGTTAGTGCCCTGGTGCTTAGGGCTTACCTTGGTATGGGATGCAACTTGTGTAGACACCTTAGGTCCTTCACATATACGTGGTACGTCCTCAAGAGCTGGAGCCGTGGCAGAGCAAGCTCAATCCCTCAAGCGCCGCAAGTATGCGTCACTCTCAGTTAGCCACGAGTTTGCGGCGCTTGCACTTGGTCGTCGGACACAAAAAAGTTTATGAAAGATATCTCCACAAGACTGGTCCACGCCTCAGGAGACCCGTGAGCTGGTGCTCACGGGTCTGCAGCCATCTTGCCCAGCGGCTGAGTCTATGTATTCAGCGGGGCAACAGCGCCAGTGTTCTCGGTACTATGCCACGCGGCTGCGAGTTGGACGGCGTTTTCTTGTTATATGTAGTTAGTATAAGGTAGTGTAGTATGTTTATATGCTTATTATTAATTTATTTGTATACATGAATTAAATTAAATATTGTATTGTTGTTTTGAGATAAAAAATATTTATATGGTGCTCGCACTTATCTGTTTCTTATTTTCTGTCGAGTGAGCTCAAGCTTTGAGAAACGAAAAACTAAACTACAATGTTTATCGCGAATTGCATGTAGGTACAGTCGTAATAGTCAGATTTCTTTCAAACTTGACCTGCTAAAACCAGACTAAAATATTTGTTATATTTATTACTGACGAGTTATCAGGAATACAAGCTGCTCGCGACAGTGCAGTTTTGACTCGCAAGTTGCATGACCCCGTTTTCATAAAAATAAAAAAACGCCCACTCCCCACTTCCCCGTTTTGGGTGTATCCCACTTGTTTAAGATTTATCGTATAAAATAGCATAGTAAAATGTAAAATTTAAAACTTATAACGTATCCCACTTTATCCATAGATATACAAAAGTGATTGAGAGGGACAACACACGACTACTAAAAAGGAGTTTAAAGCTGTCCACATCCACTTATTGTTTTATCCTAATTTATGTATATTGGTTTGCCTGGAAGTGATTTCTACTTTTTTTAGTATTGGCAATAGCACTACGCTAGTAATAGTTAGTATTCTTTCATAGCACTGTACATTTCCCATTGTCCGGTTTGAATTTAATCGCGTTGTCATGGCAATGTATCTGTTCACGAAGAGACTTCTTTGTCTGTGGTACTACTAAGGAATGGCCTCAGAAATTCGCACAGTCTTCGCACAGTGGCGTTATTTCACACAAACATGCTCACTTCACGGCGTAATAAATAAAAAGGTATTTGTATTTCTGTGAAGATTTGTGTGTCGATAGCGAGATCAAATGTTCAACAAAGCAATTAACATTTAAATCAACTGAAAAAACTTCTTGATTTCCTAAACTTTCAGTGAACCAAATGTTTAATTTCGATTTCATATAAAGTTGTAGAAAACAAGATTGAGTGAATTCGTTTTTCTTGCTTTGCTCATAACTGAAGGTTTTCTTCTTGACAATATGTTTATTTTTAGTTGCCCGCGATCAGTCGCTACACTTTCTAATCAAGTTTGTTGCAAAGGGGTATAAGCGTTTGGCGAGGTAGTGTCATAGGCCTATCTCCTCTTATTTGGAGAAGCACATCAGCTCTTTCGAATCTTCTAATCATATTTGACTGCGGCATACTGGATAATGAGTTTGGGTGACTAATTAAGTGCGTATCGTTTTCCAAAATACTCGTAATATTTAGTGTGATGTATCGCCTAATGTATAAGTTATAGAAGAAAATCAAGTTAGAGTGCCATCTCTTCAATCTCTTTCTTACAATATGTTTAACTGTACTTACATAAACTTTCTTTTGATTTGGCGTGTCATATTTGTCTCTCAGTAAATTAGCTTCTCTATACTTTATTGTTTTTGATATAATTTTTTTCTGATATTACTATTTTGATTTTAGTATACTGAAAAAACAGCAGTGTAACCTAATTACTCTTAATATTAGATCAATGACTGAGCTCCTCAAAAGCATGTTCATTAAGATAAAAATACTATTATTTTTTACTGACTTAAATTATAAATAGGACAATAAAAACAAAATTGCTAAATTATCACTAAGCTTTATTCGGTATGTTAATTCTTATCGATACACTTAAACAGACAAAACCCACGAGTTGAAGGACGTTACTCTAGCATACGCCGCAGGGAAGCCCGCGGCGCAACCAGCAGCAGCGCCGAAAGAAGTAATGCCAACCTGGGAACAAAATATAAAATGTACGAGTAATATTTGCAGACAACATCTTAGACCGAAGAGCGAACTAATGACAAATATGGCTATGAGGGTGATGTTTATACATTTCAATCTCAAGCTAAATCTTTAATTGATGCTTAGTCAATTTCGCAAGGGATTTATCTTGTCGAATATCCATCCGACGCCATAAATCTCTTGCGAGATTGACTAAGCATCAATTAAAGATTAAGCTTGCGATTGAAATGTATAACATCACCCTCATAGCCATATTTGTCATTTACATTTTCAGTGACTTTTTAAGTTGTTATGTAATCACTAAATACATAACCACTTAAAAATAGGAGAGGAGATTTTCGTTCAGACCTTTAAAGTTGCCTGCTACAAAACCAGTCTGTCTGAGACGAAACATGCCCCTATAATATCTTGATCAAAGAACACAAGAAGAGGATAGAATATGCATGTAACGCATTACAAAGTATCACCGTGAAAACGGGCACTTTTCCGTGACAACGTTACAAAACTCAAAATCGCTCAAAAGGATTATGGGGCGTGCTTCAGTGTATCACGCATAAGGGCGAAGATGCGTGACAATAAACTTTTTATTTCTAACTTGTTTCTTGTACTTATGGTAAATTTTATATAGAAAAATATTGGAAAAAAATTTATTTTGTTTCTTGTATTCCATGTTATTAATGGTACAGGATTCTCAACCTTATAACTCAGAACATCTATATCATAGTAGGCGGGGCCTAGTTCTGGTTACTTTTAATCATATATGTATTTCGATTTATTACACTGTAGAAAAAAAAATAGCAATACTTAAAGAATTCTACGCGCGAAATTTTATAAGTTCTTATTCCTATAGTAAAATTGTAAAGGTATACTAGTTCTTCAACTGAGATGTCACTTACCAAGACTCTTCTGCCATTAATGGTGACAGCAAGGGGACCACCAGAGTCACCCTGGCAAGTGCCTTGACCTCCCTCGCCGCTGGTGCAAATGTTCGATGACTGGACGATAGTTCCGTAAACCGCACTACATTCGCTGTTGGGGATGATACGGAGGTTCACAGAGCTGAGCCGTTGAGTCTGCGGGATGTTGGCATCTGTGACGAAAAGTATTTGTTACATTATTTTGAAGTCCGCCTGGCTACTAGCTATAACCATCTTATCTAAGTCTGACGCCATAACAACAATGTTTTCAGCATTGTTGTGTTCCGGCAGTTAAAGATAAGATACACATAAATGTAATCTACTTACTGTCAGCTGTGCGTCCGAATCCAGAAGCGAGACCAGTTTGACCAACGAAGAGTTCATTAAGCTCGGCATCAATAGGCAGGCTGATTGGTTGAATCACATCTGTTAAAAATACAAGGAATATCTTTTAATAATTGGAGACGCAAAATATTCTAAGAGAGGACAAATGTATTTGTAGGTTAGGTTAATTAGAAATCACACCCCAAACCACATTAAACACCAAATTATTTTGGTGTAAATCAAAGTCAACAATTCGAACTATAGTCAAAGATCGTGGAAATTAGGTCTTTTTAAAGACAAATGTTAAGCATTATGTTTACTTACTGGTAAAAGCGACGTTGTTGATACGAATGACGGCGATGTCATTGGCAATTGTGCTAGGGTTCCATTGTGGGTGCACGGCGACGTTGCTGCTGGTTTGACGGTGACCGCCGCTGAAGATGGTGTTTGAACCGAGGACAACGGTGTGTAATTGAGCAGTGATACTCCCGTCGTTGTGGCAATGGGCAGCGGTGATCACACGGTTGTTAGAGATGAGTACACCTCCACAAACAGATGTGAAGATGGTCAAAATGGTGATAACAAGACCAGCCTGGAAGGAAAATAAGAATTCTAATTTCTGATGAATTTACGAGCAGGAGCCTCTTCCAGTCTAGCTAGTAAATTGTAAAATTGAAAAGCACAAATGTAATTTTTTCGTTATAGAACTTAAGAATGCTGTCCAGTTTCATTTAAAGTTCTTTTTTATGAACGACGGGGAGACTCTAAGCCTTCATCATACCTGATGTTAAGTATTAATAAGGCTGAAGATAGAAGCGGGCCTCTCCCGGAATCTTCGATCACTGAGGAACTGGCTATCGTATCTCTAACTGCCGAAACACAACAATGCTGAAAACATTGTTGTCGTCAGACTTAGATAAGATGGTGGTAGCTAGAGGTGGACTCACAAGTCCCTACTACCAATCAAACCGAATACAATATGTACCCCTGCTGGGAATCGAACCCGGGACCTCAGGGTTTGATACCAGTGGTAGTACCACTAGACCACAGAGGCGGTTAAATATAAAATATATAAATGCGAAGACAAGGAGCTAAGTAGGATACAGTCCTATCAGGCATACTCTCTAGCCTAGCTCACGCCTATAGTGGCGTTCATAGGAGGCTGTTAGCCTACTGCTACCACTCTGGCCAGACGGATTGGTAGAGGGTTTTGTTTCAAGTTTTCCTTCTCTCGCACAGGTGTTCAATGCGTCGAGCCTATTAGTCGACTATTACGACATCCCGGGCATGTAAGGGAGTGGTGACAATTGTATTCACACGGCACACGGATACGATATCAGGCAAACGCAATATGGTATTGTTGGGAAAAATTACGTAAGAATTAATTTTTTCCAGGACTTAATGAAGAATAAAACTATTATAGCAAACATTAAATTACACAAGTCTTTACCTGATAGGGCACTTCGGAGATGTCAGTAATGCTACCACCAACGATCCTTTGTCCAGCTAGCCCAGCTTTTGCGGCATCTTCCTCAGACCTTTTGATTTTAGCTGCTTCTGGAATACCAAATCTCATATGGTAGTTGAATGCAGTGAGTTCCTCAACGGAGTTGATCCCCGCATATGAGGAGGCGACGGCCAAAGCCAAAACTGACAAAACTAGAAGCACCTTCATTGTTGTTGATTTTTTTGATCTGATCAGCCTAGGAAATGTTTTCGCTTATATACTATTAATTTTGTCTTAGTTAATTATCTTATCATTGTCTATATCTAACGTTCTATTGTTAAAACCATTGATTAGAAATGGTATCAGTTTCTTTTTAATATATTTGATTTTAGGTGAATTTCACTTTTCATTTGATACTTAAAATCTGGTACTTTCTTTTTTGCATAATATTTCTGTTTTATAAGTATTAATTGAAGATTTTAGTTTTCACAATACTATTTTCGTATAGTTTTTTTTTTACTTAGTTCGTCCCAGTAATGTGCATTTGACGATGAGATGCATTTTCTAGTAGAATTTTACTTCGAATGGCGGAACAAAATATGCGCAGTGACTAGTTTTTAAAGATACTGCGCTTCTTCTCCGTCAAGCGCGAGTGTCAAAAGTATTTGTCGGGACTACGGGACAGAAGCTAAATTATTATAATTATAAACCAATCTTCATTTTTTATTTTTGAACTCTGTTGTATGCGCTAGTAATCCGACGACGTATTTGCCCATATTTTTTTTAAAGTAAAACCTTTTGAACTAAGTTTTTCTTTGAATTTCCGAATAATAAAATCTTCTCGGCCTCTTTTTTGTATTTTTAATGTCTTTATTGATTTATATTTTGGTTTCCGTGTAAACAACAATAAATTATCGTAGCGCAACGAAAAAATTGAAACATGTCTCAGGTTATATGGAATTAAACCAACTATTACAATGAAAATAAACAAATTGTCTCGGCCACTTTTAATATTGAAATAAACTTCAATTAAACATATCTTAACACGTTGTTACTTGTCCCCAACCAGCTCCAAACGAATTGAAGAAACAGTCAAAATCTCTCAAGACCTGGCTTCTTAATGATTCCAGCACAATATATGTATAAGCCTTCTCTTGGGCAGTTCAAGAGAAAAGTCCTACTGCATCTTCATCTCCAAAATCTAGGTACTATGTTTTAAGATCTCACGCTACGCAGGTAATCAATATTAGAAACTTTTTTTTTTATGATTTTGTAATTTTTGCATTTTTCAATGCTATTTTTATACTTATGGTAAATTTTTGATAGAAAAATATTGGAAAAAATTAACTCAGCCACAAGTAAATTCTCAGACGAGAATCGAACCCGCGGCCTTTGGAAATCCATTGTATCCATTCCGAGATCATTGAACCGGATTTCCTAAGGTCGCGGGTTCGATTCCCGTCTGAGAATTCACTTGTGGCCGAGTTAATTTTTTCCAATATTTTTCTATTTAAAATTTACCATAAATATTAGAAACTACCTACTCAATATTATGAATGGTGTGAACAACGCAGATATTTACAGAATGGGTAATTTTTATTAAATTTTAAATGTTTGCTAATCTAATAAAATAAAATAAACGAAATTTGCCTTTTGATTATGCTAATGAAAATAAAACGTCACGGGTTTTTACAATTGTCTCGTGATGTATTGTTTACCTATCCATCGTTATCTTCAATACTGATTTAATTTATCAGAATTTAATTCAGTAGGTATGGCGTTGTTACTTACAGTTATTTAGTGGAATGCCTTACCTCTAATTACCTCTTTGAAGTTTACTTTTGCCACTATATTATTATCTTTGTTTCTTCTAAGGGCTGTTTTCTTTAAGCTACACAAAGTTTTGGTGAAGGTTTTGAAGATAAGTTATAGAAAAGTTGAATGGAATCTCCAGCTTGATGTGGACATGAATGGAAGGCACTTCAGGTAGAGAAGCGTGATTGCCATGTACGTTGATTCACGGAAAGAAAGAGGACTGAAAGAAGATAATAAAACGACCGGGAGAAGATAGAGATAAGTGCGTGATGATATGAATGAGATCGGAGTAAATGCAGATATGATTAATTGGAGAGGGGAATGAAAAAGAGAGTACCTACTGAGCCGAACTAGAGACAGATGAATGGTGTAGTCAGTAATTGTGAGAAAATAATCAGCCTAGGTTTTTCTTGTTTTAATCATTTTTATTGGATTAATCTCATCATAAAAACAACAATATTGATGTTTTCGGTGGCGTTTTATTATCAGCATCAGTTACCTACGTATAACAAATCTAGAAAAAAATTAAACTTTAGAAGTTCCAACACATTTTGGCCGTGTTCGGTATGGATAAAAGTCCGTTTTAAAGCATTTCCTAAAGACAGGGTTTCATTCAACCCCTTCTGAAAATCGGAATCCGGCACTCTGGATCTGATACCAGTGGTATTATCGCAAAACCACAGAGACAGCGAAAAGGTTACCGATAAAAAACAAGTTTTATACCATCACACTGAAGGCATTATAAAAACGTCGAAATGAAGAATTGAAGTACTTATAGTTTTTTACACCAAGAATCTCGTAGCTAAGCTGTGAACGGACATAAAAAACGAATCTATAAGGGTTCCTGATTGATAACGAAACCCCAAAAAGACTATAATAATCGTATTCTACATGAAAAAGAAATATGAATTGTAAGGAACAGGAAATTTTATTTTGGTAAATTTTTAACAAACAATCAAAGGTACAAGATTAAAAAATATTATTTATCTTCATTACCATACGATAAGATTGATATTTTACATAAATAGATCGACAAATAAAATACTAAGAAGGAAGCCAGACATTAGTTTGACCTTGATTAGTTAGACCGACATTACTTTGACTGTAGGTAGTTAATACAAGAATTTACGAGTTGTTAGATACAAGTTATGATTTATATAAAAACTGAAAAATAACTCTAGAAACTATATTCAAGAAAATAAAACCACATTCAAAATTAAAAAAGAGCCTTTTGGGGCCGGAGCCAGCCAAGGTTTCGATGTGCATTCTAGCACTTATACTACTTTTAGTCTTCTTGAAACGAAAAGGAATGATTAAAAAAAAAACAATCAAAGAAGTTATGGTCAGTCGTAAGTTGTATGAACATGATTGTATACAGATATCTTTGGCTTCACCCGCGTGGTTTTATCGCATATGGAATATCGGGATGAATGTAAGTATTTTATGTTTCATTCTAGACTTAAGCTAGCCAATTTTCATTCAAATCGGTCCAGCTGTTCTTGAATCATAAAGCTAACCCGAGTTTGCTTTAAGTATTTATATAGAATGATGTCAGAAAAATATAATGTCCTAAGTATACATGAGCCATTTTCTTTCATTTTGAGTCAAATCCAAAAGTTAAAACACAAGATTTTATCGTAATGATAAAAGAAATTTATTAAATATTTAAAACAAGAAACCGTTAAATATAAAATCTTATACTATAACAAAAATACGCCGTCCAACTCACAGCCGCGTGGCATAGTACCGAGAACACTGGCGCTGTTGCCCCGCTGAATGCAAAGACTCAGCCGCTGGGCAAGATAGGCACCAGCTCTCAGGTCTCCTGAGGCGTCGACCAGTCTTATGGAAAGATCTTTAATAAACTTTTTGGTGTCAGACGACCAAGGGCAAGATTTTATTGTTTCGTTCTAGCTCTAAACATTGTTATGTTCAGAGTGCTTAGTCTCACGGTCGAGTGTGAACGCATCGATTTTTGTATGAAATCAGCGGCCCGCCATCTGGCGGATACTGCCAGGGACTACACCAACGCCGTACAAAACTAACGCGCTCACTTTTGACCGTCAGTAGAAAAAACTCGCACTAAACACACCGATGGAATTAAAAATCACAATCTCTATATCTGTGTCTATCTTTAGTAAATATAACATAGTAGCCTTAATTTGCAAATCATTGCGATAATATTGATCTGAGATAACTAATAGATATTTATTGTATCTTTTTACCTATTATTAGCTAAATAAATCATTACAATTACGCATTATACTGGACTGATAAATTCGTTAAAAAATTATGTAAACTAAAAAAATAAAAATTATACATGATATCTTGTTTTAAAACAAAGTTTACTTTGCTTTCGATAAATCGATAAATTATCTTTTAATTGCTCTCGGTTTGTAAGCTCGCTTTTTACGCAAAAATATACATAAGACAACTTATGTATATTTTTGCGTACTGAACGTATTTTATTTAAAAAGTTAGGTATATATTTTTTTATATTGTGGTAATATCTATCTGTTGTCTATATATAAAAAAAAAATCAAAGTTTTGACTGACTGACTGACGCGCAGCCCAAACCGCTGTACCTAGAGACTTGAAATTTTACACATAGATACCTTATACAGTGGCATCCAATAAGAAAGGATTTTTGGAAATTCAACCTCTAAGGGGGTGAAATAGGGGATGAAAGTTCGTATGAAAGTCTGTCAGTTTTGAAGATAGGATCTTCAAATGTTGTATTTAGGTTGTCGATTAAAAATGAACATTGACCTATCCCGACGTTTTCGTAAATTCTACCCCCAAAGGGGGGAAAAGGGTGGATGAAGTTGTGTAAGAAAAGTTCTTTATTTTCATATAAAAAGTTACTTACTTTTTCTTAGACTTACTCAAAATACTTTTAAGAAATGAACCCCTAAGGGGGTAAAAAGGGATAAATAATGTTGAAATCGATATGGGTGGCGTTATTGAGGTTTCATGGGATGTTGATTGCAAAAATGTCATCGATTTTGAAGTCCAATGCGGTGGACATGAATCAACCCTTAATGGGTTCAAATTTTGTATAGAAAAGTAATGTAAAATAGACACATCGACTTTAATCGCGATAGCTTTGGAGCATTTTCTACTTCTTTTCCATTCACACTTATCCATGCGCTTATATTATAAATGCTAAAGAAAGACTGCACGTCTGGCTGTTCCTTTTCACGCGTTAACCGCTGAATCGATTTAAGTGAAATTTGGTATGGACATAACTTGAACCGTGGAGATGAACATAAACTTTTTACACTGATAAATGCTGATAAATGGCACACTTACGGTGGTGAAACGTGGTCACTAACTATGGGTCTGATAAGAAGGCTCCAGGTCATCCAGCGTGCAATGGAGATGGCAATGCTTGAGAGGAAAATGAGGAGATCCGTAGGAAAACTAAAGTAACCGTCAATGCACCAAGAATTGCTCAGCTGAAGTGGCGGTGGGCGGGACATATTGCGAGAAGAATCGATGGCCGTTGGGGCGGAAAGGTATGGTGACCGCGCACCTCGCGACGCTTCGCGAGTAGGCCCCCGACAAGGTGGACCGACGATCTGGTGAAGGTTTCGGAAAGTCGCTGGATGCGGGCAGCGCAGGACCGATCGTCGTGGTTTTATGTGACTGAGACGACGAAATGGCACCACCACGCGACATCCTAAAGCCGCGCGACAACCTAATTCCTCGCGGACGAAGTCGCGGACGGAAGGCTACTTCCATTATAAAATTACACGTCCGACTGCAAGTATTTTATAATGTAAGGAACACTTTAATTGAAAAATTGGACACGGTCCTAGAAAAGGTATCACATTGACAGTAGGAAAAATATAAAGTAACGCATTTTAAATCGTAAAAGTGGTTTGATTTTGTTTTGTTTTCGTTCAGCTCCTAAGGTTACATGATAGCAATGTTGATTATAATAGAATACATAGACGAATAGGCTAAAAAGTATATAAGTATGTAAGTATATGTAGTGATTTGTCCGATTATTACTTTTTCTTAGTTATTAAATTAATTTTTTTTTTAACTTCATGACCAGACCGTGGTTTTGGCCTTTCAGACATGCCAAACCCAATCGTAACCTAGGTAGCATTCTGACCACGGCAGACGCTGCTCGCACCGAGAGCATACACTCATGGCTTATCAGTACATGATGATATATACATATATAGATATGTTTTATTTATTATTTCGTCCTATTGAGATTAATGTTTTATCTTCACGAAAACATTTAGTGCAGATGCAATCTTACAGCCGGTTGAACCAAAACATTATTTTAACGAATTGGTAAGAGAGTCGTAAAAAAGCTGTCAAATCCCACACATTTTCAAACCGAAAACCTGCTGGCCGAGCGTTTTATCCAAATTCAAAGACGATTTGAAATACAACAAGCTGCAGCTGCATCGTAACGCAACAAGTAGCTAACGAGAATGTTATTGAAAGTCCAATAGATATTAACGCACAGAATGATCCTCAAGACGAACGCTTCTCCAACTCAAAATGCAGTGCAGTAACCAAAGAAGTTTATCAGTAATTCCTGCCTGTGCTTGGATTCCAACGTATTCCATATAGTTCCATGCGTTGTCTGATAGCAGACTGCAACAGATTACCCAGACTT
The DNA here is from genome assembly GCA_910589605.1 of Chrysoteuchia culmella. Classification (NCBI taxonomy): domain Eukaryota; kingdom Metazoa; phylum Arthropoda; class Insecta; order Lepidoptera; family Crambidae; genus Chrysoteuchia; species Chrysoteuchia culmella. The sequence continues at coordinate 5,655,190 of OU342657.1, forward strand.
ACCTTAAAGATGAGGTATTATGTCCTATTGAAACAAAACTTACATATATCTCTGGAACTTCTGAAGACCATGTGGTCAGCGACGTGTGGAATAACATTTGAATACACAGCCTTTCTACTAACGACACTTTTGCATTGCCATGCATATTGCACACTGGAGACTATAACGCAAGATTTGCAAGTATTTTTCTCATGACGTCGCAGGCATTTTGGTCGAGTTATGAAAAAAGTACTTCGTTGTTTGATATCTGAATTTGCTCCCAAGCTGGGTTCGATCACATTTATGGACCGGGGCTAATTGTCTTATTTTATTATCTATCGCAATTCTTTTCAATTCGTCATTTGAAAGATATTTACATATTTCACGCCGTGATAGAAGTGACACACACAATATCTTTCAAATGTATGGAGAAGTGTTATCTTAATATTTTTCAAAACATCATTCCGTCCAAAAGAGTTTGCGACTTTAAGTAACACAATTCCATGAATCACAATCACAATCACTGAACCTTTGAAAATGATTGTAATAGATTTTAAAATTAGACAATTAGTGGGCAGGTCGTGTTTTCACGTATAGAAACGATCTCAGAAACTGAAAAGTTCCCTATGCATTCCAGAGACAAAGTTATATTTTTCACAAATACTGACATTCAATTAAAATGATTTTATATACCACCTGTATCTGTAGCACGTGTTAAATTGTTGTAATTGTTTATTAGTTTTATAATTTATAATTTCTTTTGTCTTAAACGTCACAGTAGGTGTATAAAGTAGAGTATGCTCCTGGGGGATAAAAGTGTCTTAGCCATGGGCAGACTTGAATCCTTCGCTCCATCAGGATTCTTACTATAATTGAATTAACTACAGAATCCTTCATTTCGCTCAGGATTCAGTATGCTACCCGTGACATGACACTGCTTTATCCCCTTAATGCATAATCTAATATTAATCGTTAGATGGGTATACTATTGAAACATAAGGTCCCTATGAGGCAAATAAATCAGATGCAGTCAAAATGGAAGACTTGATAAACGAGAATGAAGACCATCCATTTCATTGGATTTTTGAAAAAGAACGACTTTTTATCACAGGCCTTGGATTTTGCAACTGTATTGAAAAATAATAGAAAAGGGCTACAATGCTTACATGCCATTGACAAAGGATGAAAACGAACACCAACTTACTACCCAGCCTACTCCCGCGGGGGAATACCTATCTTTGCAACAGCAACGCGACAGCGATAATTGCTTTTGGCATTACGTTTCACCATATCATAACTGCCGGTTAAGATTACATTATGATACTAAAGCCTCACCTCATTTAAAAGAGGTTATATATATCGCCTGGGCGCTTATAAATGCATTCGGAAAATGATGCCAGGATCAAGATCACGAACTAACAAACGAATTTATTAATGAGTTACAAATAAAAAATGATGCCCCAAATCGTTTAAGCGAATTGGTCATAGACAATAATTTCAACCAACGCAGAGCTGTTTTCCAACTTATAGATGGGAGTGAAGGTTTTCAATAATTTCCTGTATTGAATTATAATAAATTGATGGTAATATCTGTAGGACCGTACCAAGTAAAACAAGCATAAGCTTATTACGCCGAGTATATAAAAACGAATGGCTTGTCTTGTTCATAATTGAAACTAGCGGCCGCTCACGGTTTCACCCGCGTGTTTCCCGTTCCCGTGGGAATATCGGGATAAAATGTATCCTGTTCATAACCAGGCTATCTACTATCTGTGTTCCAAATTTCATCCAAATCCAGTCAGTAGTTTTGAGTTTATTCGTTGCAAACAAACAAACAAACAATCAAATCTTTCCTCTTTATGATATTAGTGTAGATATAGGTATACGAATACCATTAAATTGATTTGATTTAAATAGAAACGGAACTGTTGCTACTGATAGGGATCAGTAGCAGTTTGATAAGATAAAAGATTCGATCAAGACACCAAAGCCATCGAATTTATAATAAAATAACAGAATAGTAAAGCATTGTTTTCGTTGTTTAGTTGGCTAAGATATATTCAGTTGCTCTGCCTGTGTGCTGCTGTGTACCTGGCATGGGCTAGGCATCACAGGAGCCCATTACGTCCTCCAATCTGGATTCGATATTCAGATGACTGATACAAGTGACAAAGACAGTGAAAAAACGCTTTTTAGCACTCAAGTCGTTTGTGATTATAATAATCATAATAATTGATTCACATCAGGTACCTATAATTATTATACTTGATGTGAATGTAGTGCTTATAAATGTAAATGGTATAATTTTATTAATTTGCTTCACACTCGTCTTCGAAAATCGGATTGATGAGTAGTATGAGGCACTGAACCGACTGGAATTCAGATTATGAATAGGTACTACAGCTGTTTGTAGCCAGCCAGCGTTTTAGATTACAGGGCACTTCATTATCATCATTATTAGTTCAATATGTGAAACAAAAAAAAGGAAGATAATTTTTAACTCTAATTATCTGGCTATCATTAAATTTAGGGCATTATTATATCATAACATTTTGTTACCCTGTGTGCCCCCTGTCCATATATGTGGGTATTATCATGCGACGCCATTTTGTCAATTTTTCAAAATCGCGGACTGTGACTCGTCACCACGGCCTCGGGGTTCGGCCTGCTTCCATACAACAAAGTTCATACCCTATTAGATTTTATTATCACAGTTTACTACTTCAAAAACGGATTCTAAAAACGTGTTTATGTGGTTTTTGCAGAACGATCCAGCCATTCTAGCGGTAAGAATTTTTTTTATATGGTGGGCCACAGGATGGGTTACCAAAAATTAGTTAAAATGTTAAGCCGTAGCTTTCGGCAGTAGTATCCTCATTGGGCACGTGTGGTGGTTCATGGCCCATTATCCCTTTTCCATTACAAAACAAACGACATCAAATTTTATTAAAAAGAGCCGGACAAGTTTTTAGCTTTTTCCCGTATTTGAAGTTAAGGACGATATTACTTGCCAAATTTCAAAGTTCTAGGACAACAGGAAGTACCATATGAATTTTGATTCCTTTAAGTGTTGAAATATACGTTTTTGCGGCATAAATGCACTACCTTTTTTCCGTTATTTAGTTTTTTTTTACAGCTTAAAGTAATTTTATTGTTGGCCTGAAAGTTTTAATTTGAAGTCAATACCTCAACGCGTTTTGTGTTCCCAAGTTTTTTTTCTAAATTTTGTTTCCAAATCTACTTTATTTTTATAATTTAGTTACAAATGTGTAGTTTTCAGATTTTTCCTGTATGTGTAGTAAAAGACGATATTACTTGCCAAATTTCATACTTCTAGGTCAACTGGAAGTACCCCTTAAATCTTGATTCTATTGAGAGTGTATTTTGGCGATATAAACGGTCCTATCTTTCTTTTACGTAAATTTACAAGTTTGATTTTTTACGCCGTCACCAGACTGTTGACCTGAACATATTCAGGTCAACAGTATGGTTTTGATTTCTACTCGATATTTTCATGCGTTTCCGAGATAAATGGAGGCAGACGGACGGGCGGAGACGGACAGACGGACAACAAAGTGATCCTATAAGGGTTCCGTTTTTAACCGACTTCAAAAAAAGAAGGAGGGTCTCAAGTCGACGGTTTTTTTATGTCTGTTTTACCATAATTTCGCCAGTTGTTAACAGATTTTTATAATTCTTTTTTTATCTGAAAGATGTGCGGTCCCATATAATTTTTACGAAGATCTGGCTAGTAGTTTTTTCATGATCCTGAAAAATATCAATCACGTTTTGGCAAGTAGTCGTTAACCTAGATGACATCATTGTTGTGTATGGGCTGATTTTTATTGTAAGTAACCGCACATGATGTAGGTAACTAAAGAATCTGAAATAAAAACATTTTATAAAAAACAATTATTTTCTTTTGAGGTACGAAACCCTAAAAAGACAATGAAATACGTACATCTTATGTTTTGAAACAACTTTTACGGATATCAAACGCGCGTGGTCATCCCGTGACCACGGCAGCAGTAAAGGGGCCGAAACGTCGGGAAAATCAAAAAACCCCTGAAAACCTAAAAATACGGACAATTACAACTTAGTTCGTGGAAATATAGCGCGTTTGATATCCGTAAAAGTTGTTTTATTTCAGACAATGAAATGTGAATTTGCACGTAATAATGATAATCAGTAGACGATAAAGACGATTTGTGCTTGTAATCCGCTTAATTATTACTTATTGCAATTATCGGTGGCAGACGAAATTCGATAGTAGATATAATGGAAATCACAATATTTTACTATTAATTTCCTGATTACATTATTATTATTATTGTGCCAAAAAATATAGTTATCCGTAAGAATAAGCTTTTAAAAACATTAAAATCCTTGACACAGTCTACGAGTTACGTAACGAGGCTAAGCAACTTACACAATGGTCGGTCACGGGATGGGTGACCCAAAATCAATTAAGTAGCTCAAGCTCTTTCCTGTTTCGGAAGACATGTTTGTTTGTCCATTGGTCGCGACTGCTGATTGTTAACACATAAAGTGGACTATGCACGTAGTAAAAACCCAGCTCTTATTTGAAAAGGTGAATTTCAATAATATAACTTTGATTAGTCATTGAATTCACAGGTGGGTATAATATTACTATTTATTATTGTTTTTTTTATAAATCAAATGGAGACGCCTTCTTGATCATACCTGCTGTTAAGTAATGATAAGACACCATAACAACAATGTTTTCAGCATTGTTGTGTTCCGGCAGTTCAAGATAAGATAGCCAGTTCCTCAGTGGCTGAGGATTCCAGGAGAGGCTCGCTTCCATCTTTCAGCCTTATCAATACTTAACATCAGGTATGATGAAGGCTAAGAGACTCCCCGTCGTGTATAAAAAAATATATATCTGCCGGAACACAACAATGCTGAATGACACAACTATGTATATAAACTAGGTAGGTATTTAAAAAAGGTTTGTCGGGTTTATGGGGCCGTATGGTAAAGGGAAATGATTAGCGCGCGAATTTAAACTATTATCACTATATTTCCACTAGTCTCCAATTGTTCTTCGGCCACTGCCTGGAAGTTCTTCATTCTCTTGGCCTTGGAAAGACTTCCTCTAAATCTGTCCCCTGTTCATCTTCCCTTAATGATCTGAACAATCATTTTCCCTCCACTCCATCCCTTGACCTTGTTACAAAATCCAACACGATCGCCTTTCTGGAATCGAATGCTTGCTTCGCAAACCTTTTTCGTTCTCTCCAGTGACCTCTGGCGAGATTAGTAAAATCGTCTCCTCACTGAAATGTAATGCAGTTGGGTATGACAGCAGGAAAATGAAAAAAAAAAACTGTCTTTGAGCAAATCTTACCTTTCCTTGTCCACATTATCGATTACTCTTTTGAAACTGGTCAATCTCGTCTTCTGTGGCAGAAAGCTTTTATTACTCCTCTTCTCAAAGTCTCTTCTCCTCGTCTATTAAATAACTTCAGACATATCTCTATCCTTCCTTTCCTTTCCAAAGTTTTAGAATCAGCTTCCTACAAACAGGCCTCAAATTTCATCTTCTCCCACTCACTTGCAGTCCGGTTTCGGTCCTGGTCACAGTACAACGACTGCACTAATCAACGTTACCGAAGACATCAGACTGGGTATGGAGAATCAGATGGTCACCATTATATCGTCAGAAAATCTCCCAGCAAATATTCCTTTATAAGGAATGTTCGTGCTTTTCTTTTGGATGGGTTGAATGCTTAGGTTCGTGGTTTGGTAATTTATCATCAACTATGTATGTTTCTTTTCTCATTTTATCGTTGGTTCGGTACTTTGTTTATTTATGTATCTATAATATATATGTAAATAATAAAAGTATAGTTTGTATGAATTTGTATGTTTATGTATGTATTAAATTGATGTACGTTTATATATCAATGTTAATAAATCGCATTTTGTACCGCTTTCGCTGGTCTCTGTTTACATAAAGGTTGACTGGTAGAGAATACTTTTAGTATTAAGTCCGCCTTTTGAACCTAACTTTGTCTTTATTGTACAATCAAGATTTAAATAAATAAATTATGTAATCACAATATTTATGATATTTGAGAGTTGTAAAGATATGAGCTAGCAATGTCAAGGAACACACCAAAGGTAATTAATATTTTCATTGGTAAAATAACTTTCCTATGAAGCAATGCTATATTTCATAGTTGACGCAAAATCCGCCTAAATTATATTTAATCAATTCTTAGATTTTGGCGCTGGATTTAAAGCATATAATCCATGATTAGATATCAAATGCATTGGTATATAAACTCAAAAAACTACACAGATTTTTCATAATCATTTACAAAATGAAAGTGCTATTATTAGTTTTGGCTTTGGCCGTTGCTTGCTCATATGCGGAGGTTAACTCCGTTGAGAGTCTCACTGCTTTTAACTACCATATGAGATATGGTATTCCAGAGGCAGTTAAAATCAAAAGAACTGAAGAAGATGCCGCAAAAGCTGAGCTAGCTGGACAAAGGATCGTCGGTGGTAGCATTACTAACATTGCTCAAGTGCCATATCAGGCAAGTTTCTTTGATATTACAAGCAAAGTTTAACTTTATATAATAAACATTTGCTTTCTTTTAAATTACTTATCTCTCCCCCTTTTGTAAGTCATCCACTTCTTACTTTACTTGTCAAGGTTGCATGGAAGAGATTTCTAGTTAGCAATAAGGTCGCCTTATACGTGTTTCCTTTTTTTTTTTTTTTTTTATGGCTCAAAATACCGGATACAATCTATTAAAACATAATGCAAGTATTTTTTTTTTGATAACTTATACTAGATTGATCCTAGTAGATGCAAGCACAGCATGCAAAAGAAAAATAACACATTACACTGTAGACTACTATCTAAGTGTAGCTATACAATACAAAATTAACTACTTTTCACTATTTAATAAATTTCAATGAAAAATTACTCACTTAACTATCACTAACTATCTACTACTAAACTGTAACTAAAAGTACAATTCAATTAATTGGAATCAGATTGATTTTCATAAATCTTTTGATCTATGATTAAAAAATTCATAAGCTTTGCCAAGGCCAAAGAACTGTTAAAAATGTCAAAATCAAAACTTATGGCATTGTAAGAGCACATGCAGTACAACGGTTTAATGTTTCTTGTCTGAATGTGCAGTGTTTTAATGAATATGAACTATTGATTATGAATATGTACGAGTGAATATTTACTTTCAAACTTTAAGTCAGAAAAGGTAGTGATTTGTGAAAACTTTTGGTCGTTTTACATTTTCTGTTATTCAAATTTCGTTTCATATTTAAGTTTGGCGTTGCGATTTTGGCAAAATCTCTATTACCTATATTATTATACTGTATTTTGGGGAAGTCTGCTCAGCTGAGATTTCTTTACACTTTAAACTATTCAAGGATTTGAACTGATGACTTCAATTTTATTTCCAGGCTGGTCTCGTCATCACCATTATGTTCATCTTCCAATCTGTTTGTGGTGGTGTACTCATCTCTAACAACCGTGTGATCACTGCTGCCCATTGCCATCATGACGGCAGTGTTACTGCTCAATCTCACACCGTCGTCCTCGGATCTAATACCATCTTTAGTGGTGGTAACCGTCAAACCACCACAAACATCGCCGTGCACCCGCAATGGAACCCTAGTACTATTGCTAATGACGTCGCCGTTCTTCGCATCAACAACGTTGCTTTCACGAGTAATTTTTTATTTAAATTTAATTGAGGGACTTTTACCTACGTCAGTCCTATTAATAAATTTTTCACCTCACACGCTTTGAAAAGGAGGTTTTGTAAATTAGTTTAGGCGTAGAAAATCCCTTTTTGCGGCCTAGCGCGGCAAAGTACTTTTTTAATTTAATACCTAAAAATATGTCTTAATGCGTTCCGAATCGCACTATTGACTTTTTTGTTATATTTGATTCTTATTTTAAATAGCTTTAAATTAATTATAATACTCCGTTTTGGTTTAATTATATTATTTTAGTTCATTGAATCATAAAAACAATAACAATAAGATTAAACTATATGTTATAAGAATTTTATAGTAGGCTGGGTGAGATTTCACAACCTATAATTGGATTTCGAACTGTGACATAAATCTTTATTTTTAATTGTCTTTGTCTTGTACCTCATGTCAGTGTCAACATTTACGGAATCGTTTTTATTCTTATTAATAAGTAACATAACAACATATTCCTACTTTAAATAACTTTGAATTAACTATAATACTCCCTTTTTTATTATTTTAGTTTTTTATATAATTAAAACAACGAATAACTATTTTTGTTAAGTAAGTATAACATTTCCTTTTTATTTATCAAAATTTGAATTCCACAGATGTAATTCAACCAATTAGACTCCCTACTGGTGGCGAACTTAATGAAAACTTTGTTGGTCAAACTGCTCTGGCTTCTGGATTCGGCCGCAAAGCTGATGGTATGCATAAATAATCTTTATAATGAATTGTCTAAGGAGTCATGTTCCTTCGACCACTGAATCATTAACATATAAGTGTTTATTTTTGTATGTTGATTTACCAGTGTGTATAAACACAGTTTTTTTATAGGTATACGAAATACGATGACAGTATTTTCACGATTGTGGACTGGTTTTAGTTTCTGATAAAGTTTAAAAAATTATGTTAGAAGATTCTTTACCACACCGAAAAAATTTCATTAATTTAAAGTAATTTGTTTCAGGTGCGAATATTCCGAACAACCAACCGCTTAGCTCTGTGAACCTTCCGATCATCTCCAACAGCGATTGTGCTGCGGTCTACGGACCATTTGTCCATGCCTCCAACATTTGCACCAGCGGTGAAGGCGGACGAGGCACTTGCCAGGGAGACTCTGGCGGTCCTCTTGCTATCCTCAGAGGCGGCAGTAGAATCTTGGTCAGTGTTTTTTTTTATTTATGTGTATTTTTATTATTATTTTTAGCTTCAGGGGGAAATTGAGTCACTGCGACCTAAAAGATAAAAGACCTATAAGCTAAGGATATCAGTATTTATGAGTACTTCAGCTTCATTTTTTATCGATTTCAAAAGTATCGAGAAGAAAATGTTTTTAACGAATATCACAAACGAATATCAGTGCTTAGTAGACATACCTACTTACCTATAGCGATTCTTGTCGCCAAGATTTCACATGCCATTCTCGCTTTTCAGTTTTCTACTGCTTTTACCCTAACCACGAAACGTTGAGAGTACTAGATATAATTCTCAACTAGATATAATACCTAACATTAAAGTAGTGAATGTTAACCAAACTTTTATAGCATAAATTTTATTGGACAAAATAATAGGTCTTTACCTATGAAACGACCTCCGTGGTCGAGTGGTTCGTAGACCGGTTTCAAGGTGTCGCCTACTCTGGGGTCCTAGGTTCGAATCCCGGTAATGATTGTATGATGAATACGAGCATTTGTACCTGAGTCATGGACGTTTATATATATTTCTAAACGATTACTTATAAATGTAGAATTATATGTATGTATATCCGTTAACCTAGTATCCCATAATACAAGCCGGACAGTGCTTACTTTGGGGCTGGGTTGATTGGTGTGAGTGTAAAAAAATACGAAATTGTCGTTTTTTTTTAAACACTTCTAGAGAATCTCATTACTTCTATGATTAAAAAATACATAAATTGCTCAATTTTATATTAAATTGAGATCATAACGGTCAAGAATCAGTGATCATAACTTTATTAATTTTGTTTTTTATATGATAAAAAAAATATCTCGTAAGGTACTTATTTTTTTGTTAGCAAAAATTACCACTTTATGTAATATAATTACTAAGATACTCATAATTTTTTAAATAAAAATATAGCATTGGATTGCTTACCCCCATATTCTAAGTCGTTCCTCCAAAACTTTTTACACTCCACTCTACCTCGTCGTGGGTAAAAATGGTAGTGTGCGCTAGGCCTAACACGGACTGGCTACGTACTCTTTGGCTCCTCCAGGTCCTTACGGAGTTATTACTCAGAATACCGATTTCGAAGAGGTTTTCAATGAGGTTTCGTTAAGTCGAGGACGAGTAAGTTTTGGAGGAACGACTTAGAATATGGGTGTTAGTCTTTATACAATGGTTGTACATAAAAATATTGTGGCATTAGCATTTGTGGTGGTAATGATAGCAAAAATTATTGGTATAGAAAACAAACTTTCTTTGAAATTCTTCATACAAATCGGCAATTTCATAGGTAAAGACCTAATATTTCTCTCCAACCCTTTCGCGGACACTCAACGGCTACAGCCATGATCATAACAATTAAAAATCTATTGTGTCTCTTTCAGTGTCCGCGAATGTGTTAATCAATGACGATTAAATGTTGATTCGAGTTTGGGCGAATTGAGATGTCACTAGAAATAATATAAATAAATAATAAAAATAAAATAATAATCATTTATTTCAACTAATGATAATATTTTATTTTTTTTACACAATATCACCATGATTTGATTGAAAATATATAAAATTAGTTCATTATGCATAAAAGCTATTCAATTTACAATTCATTATTAAAAATTCAAAATAGACCAAAATAAACATATTTGAAATAACAATTCATTACTACAACTAAATTAGAATATTAATAATATAAAAAAAATATATAAAAATATAAAAATTAAAAAATATAGATTACTTACAATTATCACAAAGTAAATGATTTTTTTTGTTTTAAGGTTGGCATTACTTCGTTCGGCTCTGCTCAAGGTTGTGCTGTCGGTTTACCAGCGGCGTACGCTAGGGTGACATCTTTCAACTCTTGGGTGTTGTCAATATAATAAAATTACTAATTAATTATAAGTTCATTATGATAAGAAAATAAAGCGTTATTTAACTAACATGTAGATTTTTATTACACTTAAGACTGAGCGCTTAGTTTAAGGTAAGCGTTTGTTAGAAATTAACGAAGCAAGTTCAATTTATTTCACGTTCAATTTCAGGTGCTTAAATTTTCTATGTCCTAGGAGGTTGAATCTGACTATGGGTTTGTTTCGTGAATGCGGAGAGCACTGCGTAGTCTGGTCGGTCTTTTTTTTGGAATGTTTACACCAACCTAATTAATTTTCCGAAAATAAAATGAATTCCGTCAATAAATAACGCTACAGCAAACCTGGGGGCTATCGCGTAAAAAAAATGGATATGGACATGGGCTTCATTTGACAGTTAAATTACCATATATGGTAATTTTATGAGCTCCAACTATCAAATGAAGCCCATATCCATACCCAGATTTTTTACGCGATAGCCCCCCCTTTTCCCCTATTTTCACCCCAATCAAAAATCGCTACCTATCGAGAAAAAAATCTTAAATAAATCAATTAACTACTGTTCCTTGACCTTTAGGCGAGAACAGACGGAAAAAATATTTTTTTGGCCAATCTTAAAACTGAGACGAAGAGTCTCAGTTTTAAGATTCTGAAATTTATTAAAATTATAATTTATTATTATCAGCACTGTCTAGGGATATTATATTACATTCTTCATAACTCAAAAACTATCTTTACGTACAGAAAAAGTTTGTATGGGGAATAAAACCCTCCTGGATTAAAAAAAAATGTAAAACAAAAGAATGCATGATGAATCATTAGAATATAACTTTCGCAGAAGTTAGTTTTATTATATACAAACCGGCGCTATTTCTGAAAATCAAAAGCGTTTTAACATTTTAAAAGAAAGTGTGTTTTGTTTTTTATCTTGCCACTTCGACTTTTAACCAGTTAAGAACAAATTAGAGCTGCAGGCATGTTGAAAGGCTGGCGCTATCCAACGCATGGTTGTTGACTGACTTGAGTTGACCCTTCGAACCCACCTAAACGTGATCTCCTGACTATGGTCACGTTATCGTCACGAGAGATCTTGCGGAACGGCATTCTGGCAGAAAACGCGTTACCACTCTTAGACATGACCGGTTTCTGTGAAATATCGCCAGAAGACAGCCCAATATAATGGCTATGGAATTGGTTCAAAGACTCATCTGGCCACCAATTATTGTTAGTGAGTGACCAAACTGGGAGGAGAAGTTAACATAAAGTCGGGCTTCACCCTCGCACACCACTTCGAGTTCCAGCTTTGCAGCGTGGTAATCGTGGACGAAGACTTTAATGGACTCTAGAATTGTTGGCATGGAGTGACGAGCAGTTGAGCAGTGACGTCGAATCAGTTGTAACACAATAAAGTAGCAAAAGAGTCGCAGTTTTTAATTGATATATTAGTAATTGTGATTTTATAATAACACTTTTTGATTATCATTAGAAAAAGTGAACGCGTTGCGGCTGGTTCGTCAAAAAAATATTAAATATTTTGGTCATTTGTTTGTAATTGTCACCATTATTATGCTCTATTTTATTATCCAACTTATGTGTGTAAAAAGTATTAGTAGTAAGTGCAATATCACATGCGCTTGTAATTCTATTGATAAACTAGTAGTATAATATTATTGATTTTTTAGTGCGCCCCTCGAATTCATAGTATTTCATTTAATAAAAATTATTTCGTTTATCAATTATTAGTAAGGTCACCAATAAATCAATTATAAGTGTTAGGGCCTGTTTCACAATCTAGGAGTAAGTTCTGAGTAGCTTACTTGACAACTAATTTCATACAAATTATGTTCCATTTTTAAATTTAACCAGAACTTAGGGCCGGTATTTCAATATCGACTTATCTTGAATTGATCCAGGATTGAAGATATGTTCCACTTATGTGTATTTCAATAAACGATTAAAGTTAAGTGACGCTTAAAGTCCATCCTAACTAGCTAATATTTAAGCTAAGGAATTCAGAGACTTAAGTGCCGATCCGGGATTCGTTGCTATGGTAACATATTTTTGACTGGCAAAAAGATATTTTAGTTTTACATTTAGGTATTTATTATCAGTAAATAAAATGCAGTTGAAGCATAAAAAATATTATAGTGTAGAAATAATAGCAAATTACAAGAATATTATGCGAAATTTTTAAGATGATGCGTAATGTAATGTAAAAATTTCGAAATGAGAAGAAATTCTAAAGTGATAAATTTTTTGGCGCTCTTTTTCATTGTGGAGCCTCCACAACGATTCTCATTGATCGCTGAGCGTACAAGCGCAGCCAATCAGCGCTTACTGTCACCAAATGACAACAAAATTCATAGACAATTATCATATTTTGTTTGTTATGTTGCAATATTGCGACGAATCCTAGATTAGCGAAGGCGAGGAATATCCGGATTGAAATACGCTATTGTCTTTCACAAGTGATACTTAGCTCAAATGTTGAACTTAACTTAAGTCATAAGATAAGGTGACATTGAAATACCGGCCCTTAGTGCCTAATCATAGATGGTGAAATAACTAAAACGAGTTAGTTGCTCATGTATTTATGAATTATTAAGATATGATGAACCAATAATTGTGTAATATTTGTTTGTATAGAAGTCGTACCACCTGAAGTGTATTTTTTTCAGTCACTTCTCCATCTTCATGGACAAGGATCATAAATAAAGATCATTTCAAGAAACTTATTAGAAAGGAATGGCTATGGACAGAAACTCATTTCATCCTTTCTGAAAAATGTTTTGGATGTGGACACATACCAGATTCAAACTTGCGTATACATTTTGTAATTGACAAAAAAAAAAGTTATCAAATGCGAATTGTTTTTCTTTTCTTGTAAATTATATTTTGGTGGTAGAAGTTGTTTTATGAAGCAGTGAGGTTTTATAGATGTGTTCCTGTGATGTGTACAGGGCCCGTAGACAAAGTAACATCGTTATGTAGCGAAACGATAGTTCGATTCATTATTGTTTATATTCGCCAATTAACTTGCGGCAAGACCACGTGATTTAGCGCGGCCTATGCCAATCCGCCAATCCCATACATTTAATTCCTGTCGAACTACGTTATCTTTTTGAATTGTCACTTTGGCTAAGGGCCCAGATTTGTTAAGGTCACTTTTCAATTTGACGACTCTGTATGAAATAAAACAGGGAGAAAAAAACAGCCCTTGACGAGTTTCTTGCCGGTTCTTCTCGTTACAAGGTCTCCCGCCGTAGGGTTTGTGAACCGATGGCGTAGCTTCTTTGACGTTCATAAGTACTTGTAACAGCCTAGACTGAATAAATGATATTGATATTGACTTTGACTTTGACTTTATTAGGTGCAATCAATCACAACTTCGTTACTAGGAGTTTTTTTTTGTGTGTTAGCTGGAGAAACGTGTCCCCAGCTGACACATGCCGTTAAGGCAAACCATTGAGGTTAGGGTTTTAGACTATAGTCAGTAACACCGGCTGACGTGAACAGATGGCGTGATTTTGTTTGTTACTGTTCATAGAATTTCAATTATGCCGTAGAAGATAAAACCCATGTTTAGTTGCACTTGTGTTAGATCGCGCGCGCACGGATTTAACAAAAGTAATCATGCAAAGTCCCCAAAGGAAACTTATAGTTCTTGAGAAAAACAAAATTACTATTTTCATAATAGTTCATAATATTTTGTCAGAGTTCAGTCATGCTGTACTTGTTTGTAGTTTATGACACAAATGTGTGACAAAGGTATGATAGTATGATGTCCTAACCTAAAAGTCTTAGAATAAAAACGCTCGCTGATCTGGCTAACTTTGAGTGACACGCTCGAAAAACGTGTCACTCAAAGTTAGCCAGATCTGCCTAAGTACATTCCGCGAGCTGTCAGTGCTCAATGTTACGTCGCGGCAGACAAAGCTCGCAAAAAATATGGAAAACCTAAGAAAGAGTGTCATTACACAGCCTAAAGTACTTATACTCGGAGAGATAATTAGACGGAAAAAATGTAAACAAAGAACCGCCAATGTCACAAGTTGAGTACAGGGTTTAGAAACTTTTTTTAGGTAATCGTTTTAAAGAACCATGAGTTTTCTAGTTCTGGTACTTTTCAACTTTTTAAGTTCTGGTAATACTTAGTAGGCCAAGTTAGTGAAAATCACAATAAATTTCGTTTAAAGTAATCGAAAAATAGGAATATAATAAAAGAAGCGGCCGCTTGTGGTTTCATCCACGTGGTGCCCGTTCCCGTAGAAATATCGGGATAAATTTTATCTACTGTGTTATTCTCATGTATTAGTTTTATACTGTAAAATTTAATCTAAATCTTTCAGTAGTTTTTGCGTAAAAGAGTAACGAACATCCATTCAAACTTTCGCATTTATAATACAAGTGGCCGCCCGCGTGGTTTATAATTTATAAGCCTGATTTCTGATGTATAAGCTATATATTGTAAAGTGTCATCTAAATCCGTTCAGTAGTTTTTCCGTGAAAGAATCACAAACAAACATACTCGCAATCTTTCGCATTTATATTATTAATAGGATAGGATAGGATTGTATGTAGTTAAATGATAGAATTATACTGCAATATAATATCATTAATATTATTTCTTAAATAAAAAGGTTCGTGACCCACGATAATTTGCCACAGTGTGAACAGTAATAAAAAAAATGTATGCCGAATTATTGAAAATAAATATGCAAGTCATCTATTAAAGCTTTTTAAAATCTAAAAGAGTTATGTAAAAATTGCTTTGTTTATTTTGTTTCCTCGAAAATTATTGAAGAGTGTTAAACGTTCATGTCTTATTTTTTAAAGCAAATCTTAATGAAGTTGGTTTTAGGGATATGTGTTTGTATGTGGTATCATTTCAATAATTTAAGAAAAAAAGATGACAGCTGTTTGTTTACATTTTTTCCGTCTAATTATCTCCCCGAGTATACATTAATCACACTATGGTGTTGCTAGTTGTGGGCTATCAGAAAAAATGCACACAACTTTTTAAATTGGTTCTTATCATTGTTTAGAATTTTAAGATAAATAAGCAAATAATTATACAAACCTGGGTATGATAGTTTATACACAAGAAAATCTTTTCTAGTACTAACTATCTATGGCAGTTACATTTCTGTTGGTTTAACGCCCAGGTTCATTAGAAAATTGCCTATCATCCTTGCTTTATATCAACAAATGTTGTGAATTTTCTAACACCAACTACTTCATAAGAGAATCAGATAGTTAAATTTTATGTAACTACCATAGATGGTTTGTAATCAGCGTACTTATATCAGACAGCTCCTTGTCTAAAATCTCAAAACAGAAATTAAAACGATCGTAAGTGCAAATAAATGTGTCTCGAAATAATACCAGCCGTTAAGTTTCGGCGCGTTTAGCTGCATCCGAGCCATTTATTTTGATTTTTTTGACGGAATAAACAGTTTTTTGGCTATAATCATTTGATTCTTAATACGAGACAACTTATACAGTTACAGTAATTCGAAATGTGTTACGTGTCACCAGCTTACACATGCTTATCGGTTCGTAGCTCAAAAACTATTAGAGCTAAAGATTGAGAAATTTGGTGCTTACTGCACCAATTTGACTTAAAATTTTGAGGTATAATACATAATACTACCTCAAATAATTTCGAAGATACAGGCGTGTAAGCCAGATACACGGTATTCCAGCTCGCACACACTTTAATGATCGTAGTTTCAACAGTATTTGAGTGTGACGGTTAGTTTTTGTGGTTCTCATTGCACCAATTGTGCATTAAATTTCTGACTATAGTCTTAAACCCTAACCTCACTGGTTTTCCTTAACGGCATGTGTCAGCTGGGGACACGTTTCTCCAGCTAACACAAAAAAAAACACCTAGTAACGAAATTGTGGTTGCACCTAAAATATTATTGACACCTTTGATTGCACCTAATATGCTTTCAAATATGGCATAAAAACAACTCATAAAAACCTATTTAAAAAACTTATTCATCGATTGAACTCGCATCTTGTCGCTTCAAGTATGGAAATATGGTGAATATTAGTCAAAAAAGTAAAGAACCTAATAATTAAAGTCAGTGTATTGCTGCAAATAGATCATATTTCGTAAGTAAGCTACTAAGTAAGTTAAAGTGAACTTCATTTTTGTTTGTGTTAGTGTGAGTAGGTAGATATAATGTAATGAACTATGTAATTTTTTATCTTTCCTAGCTTTGTCTTTAATTTCAGACATTATGTTACTTAAGCTAAATTTTATTGATCTTTATACTTAACACTATCGAATAGTACCATAAATGTACACGACGTTTTTTTCTAAAACAAGCCGGTTCGATTTCCGATGCAGGTATGTAATTTTTCAAAAATCTTTGAATGCAGTTTTACTGTTTCCTTTGAGCAAAATTTGCTACCATCAATACCTATTTAGGGTACTTTCCCTCCAGTGACCGTCTTTTTTCCATTCTGTAGGTATATTATTTTTACCGTAAAGTAACTTAATAGAAACCAAACTAAATGGCTTGCTTGATATAACCGAATTCTACGCGGACGAAGTCGATGGCGGAACTTTAGGTTTCATTTCAATATGATCAAGAAAAGTCGAGCAATCTATAATATAGAATGGGCAAAGTACAAAATCACATGCCTTTTTTTGGATATTTTATTGAATTGGAGGACCTAATTAATCTTCACTAAAAAGAAATTATGAAGCGCTCGTAACTTTTTAAATAATTAAACAGCATTATTGTTCTATTGGATGATCCAAATGTGTGTCAATACGCCAGATAAAAAAAATACGATTGCATTATTAAAAAAAAATATCTGCAGACTACTGCTACATTTTCAACAGACTAAATACGACAACAACAGACTTAATATGAACGTTTCATACATACCGAGCACCGCGGACACTGTAACTCGTAAGTCATCTGTGATTAATGATTATTTTTAATGATAAACATATAAATTATTAAGTGATAATAAATATTTTCCCGTTTCAAATCAGTACAAAGATACAAAACTTAATTGCAAAAAAACCCGTGAGGTTTATTCGGAGAAGTGAATTTCGATAAAAACTTAAGGATATAACTCGACTACGATATGGAAGTATAAGAATAATTGAGAAGATATTTTTCAAAACTAGACTATTCCACTTTCGATAAAACTGTTTTTTTTAATTATTTTTGTTTGGCAACATTCAAATTTAAAGTCAGCGAAAATAAAATGAAAATTAAAGGCATGATTTCGTAAAAAGTAGATTATTCTAATATACATTTTTGGAACAAATTATGATTAATCCAGAAAATAATTAACTATTTTAGTCTAAATTGCAACAAAACATTTTTTATCTCTACATTTTTTAGTCAGAAAATTATGTAAAAACATGAGATCCAATCTAGAGCACATAACAAAACTTGATTATTCCAATTCAGCCGCGTCAAAGCTAGATTATTCCATTTAAAATTTTGGATTTATTCAAAATAATTAAATCCTGTACAAAGCAATGACTATTTATGTACAACAATAATGCATAAAAATTTCGGGTTAAAAATATAGCTTTTTCAACCCGTGTATTCGCAAAATCCCCATCTTTTTCAGTAATATTGAGAAATGTCAACAGCAGTGTCTGATTATCCGTGTTTTCGCAATATCCCTAGGATTTTCGCTAAAATCTCTAAAATCTTTTCGCGAAATGCACCTTGGCTCATCAATAAATCTTGTCACCGGATTTGAGATATAATCAGTGATTAGATATTGAATCAAAAAAATAGCAAAACTGTATAAATACTAACAAATTATCGTCGTAGCATCACACTATCTAGTCCCAAAATGAAAGTGCTTCTGGTCGTATCAATCCTGACTCTGGCAGTCGTCTCCTCATATGTGGGGGCTAACTCCGTAGAGCAATTGACTGCGTATAATTACCATATGAGATATGGTATACCTTTAGCACTTAAAATTAAAAGAACTGAAGAAGATGCTGCTAAAGCGGGGCTAGCTGGTCAGAGGATCGTTGGTGGAAGCATTACTGACATCTCTCAAGTGCCATATCAGGTTAGTTACATAACATTTACTAAAAGCTTAGCGGTTGAAAATAAATACAAATTGAAATTAACTATTGAATCGTTTAGAACTATTCGTATTGAATTGCATGTTATCGTGATTCAAAATACAGCAAATGGCTCATAATGCTGAACCTCTACCAAGTTCACGTACCAAACATAACTTTGGGATTCCTTAAGGACTCATTCGGATTTCTGTTTTGTTACCAGGTTGGTATCTTGATCCAAACTGTGATGAACTTGCAATCTGTTGGTGGTGGCGTTCTCATCGCTAGCAACCGTATTGTTACCGCTGCCCATAACCATTTCGACGGTATCACAGCTGCGGTAGCTCACACCGTGGTCCTCGGATCAAACACTATCTTCACCGGTGGGCACCGCGAGACCACCACGGACATCGTCTTGCACCCACAATGGAATCCTATGACAATTGCTAACGACATTGCTGTTATCCGTATAAACAACGTTCTCATCAGTAGTCAGTATAGCTACTTTTGTTCTTCTGAAGTAAGAGTAGTTTTTGGCTTTATAATCCATTTTAAATATCTATTCAACAGATGTGATTCAACCAATTAGCCTGCCTATTGGTCCCGAACTGAATGACAATTTTGATGGCGAAATTGCTTTGGCGTCTGGTTTCGGTCGCACATCGGACAGTATGTAGAATTTATCACAATAAGTATAAGTAGCTCCTAGTAGAAGTTCAACCTGGAGTCACAGACTATAACCTAGTTATTATAACCTAGAGTTATCACTTTTACAATTAAAATGCTTAATATAATATATAATCATTATTATTATTATGATACAACGTAGGTATAAGGTGTTAAATTAAAGTTCTATATTTCAGGTTCTTCTATTCCTTTGAACCAACCGATAAGTTCCGTGGAGGTTCCAGTCATCTCCAACAGTGCTTGTGCTTCGGTCTTTGGAAACTTTATCCAAAGCTCCACTATTTGCACCAGTGGAGAAGGTGGTCGAAACATCTGTACGGGTGACTCGGGCGGTCCTCTTGCAATCGTGAGAAGTGGTAGAAGAGTCTTGGTTAGTGAGATTTCTGTTTTTCATACCTGCATGCCTAACATGAGCACCTCGACAAAGCTCTCTCGACACTTTTCTCGCGCGAGCGTATAGTCTGTCCCGCTCACACCGTACTGATATGAGCGGGACAGACATCGCAAGATAAGCGTTCGACAGCGAGTCGCGTTGCACATGCTACGCTGGCTGATGTTAAAAAATGTTAAAGCAGAAGGTGGAAGCGCGCCTTTCTTTGAATCCCCAATCACTAAGAAATTGGATATCTTATCTCTTAACATGATAAGGCATCATCCGGTGCTGTGGTGTTATGTGAGATGTAATAACTGTGCGATTGAGTGAAGTTAGCTCCCTGCTGTGGCATTTATGAAAACCTTCATTCATCATTCTTAGCCGTCAAGACACCCCATGCTGGATATAATTGCCACGCAGGTGGGCTTGCAAACGCAACCGCTAGGATCTAAAAATATGCTGCTGTATATCCACATCTTATAGCCTGCGGTCTCTTCTGTAATTCTGCTCCTAGAAGATCCTCGACTTGTTTGTGTTTTAAAGTTTTTTGTTATGCAGGTTGGCATCACCTCCTTCGGTGCTGGTTCAGGCTGCGAGGCAGGCTTCCCGTCGGCGTATGCTAGGGTGACATCCTTCAACTCGTGGTTACTGTCTATCTAAGAGGCTGGCGGTATTAATAATATTTCAGTTTTTTTTAATAAAAAGAAAGTTTATTTTGGTCGTCAACAGTTTATTTTTATTGTACCTTATTCGTTAAGTTTTTGAATATTAAAACTCCCACATGTGTTGATTATATCAAATATTTCTAGAAATATTTTCTTTCACCTTAATGTATTGAACGAAGCAAATGACAATAATAATCAAAAAAATATCGCATACTTAGCTTAAACACTTATCTTACTTTTATTTGGCCCAACCTAGGTACAATTTGTCATACATGTGAATCATTGACAAATTGTACCTAGTAATGACAATGTATTATACATTACGAACAGACATGTAAAACACAAATATATTTAATAACAACTATCTAAATTCTAAATCATAAGATATGTGATTATGTAAATCATAAGATAAATACCTACTTAATTATAAAATGAGAATGAATACTGGCAACTTAAAAATATTGATTATTTAATAGTAAAACTAGAGGCTAATTTTTGGGGTAGGAGGACTGCTATTTATGTTTACGGAACTGGCCAGTTACAGAACAGTATTTAAAAAGTAATTATAACATTTGAAAATGGAACTCTTTGGCTGAAGAATGCAATTTGTTTCATGTAGCTGTCATTTGTTAATCATTTGTGGCGTGATTTTGAAAATTGCGCGTCTTTATCACTATGGATTTAAGTAGTGAAAATTTTCGTGCTATGATTTACTACAATTTGTAATTAATTACATAATTAAGTAGGTATTTATCTTATGATTTACATAATCACATATCTTTATCTACAAATTTCAAATGTTATAATTACTTTTTAAATACTGTTCTGTAACTCAAAAACAGTGCATCAATCAACTCAATTCGACTTCTGAGGACGAGGCACCGTCGAAAACTACTGTGTATCACTGGGTTTAGTGAGTTTAATCGAGGCCGATCTGTGCTCATGGACGAATTTAAAAAAGGTCGGTCTAAATCGGTTCTTGTCTCAAAATATAGATACTGTGTGCAAGATCGTCATTTTATATATCGCGAGATAGAGGCGTCTCTAGGCATAAGTATGACGACTATACTTAAAATTACACAAACATTTAGCTGCAAAAAACAATTTGTTGTTTGATTCCACACAACTTGACAATTAACCAAAAACGGGCACGTGTCGATTGGTGTAAAAAAATGATACAAAAGTACAATGCATCAAAAGCTGTCTATAATATCTACACAGGTGATGAATCATAGATATATATCTATGATTCATCATGAATCTTACCCATATGCGTATGATTCTGAAAAAAAACAACAATCAATGGTTTGGGTGTTCCAAGATGAGCAGAACCCAACAAAAGTCATTCGTTCAAAAAGCACTAGATGATCATAAAACTGTTAACTCTGAATGGTACACAACTTGGTATTTGGAAGATCAAAAGATCGAATTAACGGGTCATTCGCCGTACAGCCCCGACTTGGCTTGTATTTATTCCCAACCGTGAAGAATAAATTATGTGGTCAACGTTTTTCGAGGCGTGAAGAGGCTGTTGATGCGTACGAAATGCACGTTTTGGAGATACCTCAATCCGAATGGAAAAAGTGCTACGAAATTGGTTCCAACGTATGCAAAAAAACATTGATCAACATAGCGAATATTTTGCAATAAAATTATAAAAATACAATATGTTTGTTTCACTTTGTAATTCCGGATACATAAATAGCAGCCCTCGTATAAGCATATCGCATCTTTTTATTAAAGTTCCACAGCATTTAATTCGATCTGATACATTCCCTTATTTTATTAAAACATTGAATTGAATGGGCACTGAAGAAAAAAAAAATATCGATTTCAAAGGTAATTTTTTTATTAGGTTATGTGTTATTTTTATTCAATATACTGTTAAAGAAATACTTTATGGTGTCTTTGTCGATTATAAAATCGGTCATATTTTTTATCAATGAAAATTCTACTTAGAACTTAATCGAAAAGATCGAGCAGTAATCTAAAAGCGTTTCAGTTTTCTTTATACTAGTGTTAAAATACTTAAGTGGCCCGCGACACGACAGTCTCTCATACAGACATAATACCAAAATATTAAAAAAAATGAGCATGATTGAATGTGGGTACTTGTGATGTTATTGTGATTAAGTCTATATTTATCATAATCATTTATTTGCACTTGTTTGAGGTACACTGCAGATAACATTTAAATATAGATCAGTCCAATCAGTCATTTACAATAGCATGCAAATCATATAAGTACTATAATAGAATTTATTGATTTATTCTATAGGCACAACACCAACAAACATAATGTCAGAGAAACAATAAAAATCACAAATTACAAGTATAAATTCTAAAGTTTACAAGTCAACAAATAATAACAACTGCATTCAAGTATTAATCCTAATATCAGTAATTTTAATGGTCATCATCAGCACGATACGAAAATGTCAAAAATTATATTTAGGTATTTAGAATTAATGTCAAACTATTATACGATACATACAATAAAATGTCCCAAAACTGTCTAGTTAATTACATGTCAACTGTTACTTATCTAGACTGTGACCAACTAACTAGCTTTACTTAATGACATTTTTAAACTACGAACTACGATACGAACCGAACAGTCACTAAATGTGGCCGACGATGTGGTGATTTCATCTCTTTTATCTGGGTTTCTATAAAAAGTTGGTAGTAAAGTAAGTATGAGGAGCTGACCGATCGCCGGCCTCTTAACACAAAATTTGAAATCTCTCTTTGATAAAACATGAGGTTATAAAAAATAATACAAGCTTTAAAATATTAAGTGTAACTACATCGTAGTTGTAAAAGTTACAAAAAAAATTGTATGTGTCGATGAATATAGTCACATACAAAGCATGAAAATATTAAAGCGATAAATTAGTTTCACTACTAACTTTTTACTTTTTAAAGCTTTACACAATTTGGCCTCATTGTCGCCTGCAAGTGATTATGTTGTCTTTTTTCCGCAGTTTTAGTCGTCTTTTGCTTATGGTCAATAAAATTTCTCTTCCTCTGCGAATTTTAAAAAATACTCGTTTTTTCGAGCTTAATTTTTTCCGTAACATAAACAATAATAATAGTAATAAGTTGTCAAATCACTAGACACACAAAAATACCAGAAAATAAATATCGACAAATCTCATTGGTAGACGGGATTTTCTGAGATGGGTTTTCTATTATTTTTATAGTAAAAAATCATCTAAAAAAGAAGCACGGTAAAAATCTTAGACGCAACATTTAAAAAAATGTAAATAGATAAGTGTTTATATGAACCGAGTAAGGTGAGCACTGTTTCCGCAGTGAACTCGTATTAATGCCGTGATTATTCTATGTAGGTACTTGTTAAGCGTAAAATAGCAAATCATTACCTTATTTAATTTCCTATTTAAATTCTATTATTAACAACAATTGAATTTAAAAAGTACAGTATATTTAAGAAAAACCCGTGACGTTTGCGCGCTCACTCGGAAAAGTGAATTTCGATAACAACGATTTTTGATATCAGTATAATATATCTTGCATATTTTTAATTTTATAAATTCTAGTTAACTGTCCATTCTGATAAATTAATTCGTCATTTGCTAGCAGGACACCCGTGTCCAGAGAACAATGGAATATCTATTGTGTCTCCTAACTCGGGCGTGAGAGGTTATATTAATAAGTAAATAAAATAAAATTAAACAAATAATAATATAATAAACGAAACCATAGTAAAAGGTTTCGTGTTTTTTAGAGTTTTTTAGAGTTTGTCCATGTTATACTTATACCCAAGGGCTGATTTTATGACGAAAACTCTATTCAGTTTCAGTATCGTCTTTGTTATGGCTGTCATTTAGTATGAAAATGTGACAGTAATGACAGCGGCGGTACTGGTTGCTAGCCTGCGGGAATCATATTTTTTTCTATTTTCGCTTCATTCCCTTCTAATGCTCGAAACTAACGAACGCATTACATAAAAAAATAATGTAATAATGATTAGTTTTAAGATTTCATAATATGTAGGTAAAATAAAGTTATTAGAATAGGTTAATCAGGTAAGAAAGAAACTTATTCATCAAACACGTGGAGTCCCGTTCTATAAGTACAAAATTGGTAAAATCGCTTATACGAAATCCACCTTGAATCCTTAGATTTAAAGATATATTAAATGATTAGATATTGTACTGTAGCTAATAATAGCAGTAGCATAAATACTAAAAGGTGCAAAGGTACTCATAGCACTACCCTAACTAGTCCAAAAATGATTTTCCTTCTGGTTGTATCAGTCCTGACTGTGGCAGTCGCCTCCTCATCTGCGGAAGTTAGTTCCGTGGAGCAACTGACTGCGTATAACTACCATATGAGATATGGTATACCTTTAGCACAAAAAATTAAACGAACAGAAGAAGATGCTGTTAAAGCTGGGCTCGCTGGTCAGAGGATTGTCGGTGGTAGTGTTACTGACATCTCTGAAGTGCCTTCCAAGGTAAGTTAATATAATCTAGGTATAAAAAAATTCAGGTCATAGACGTAAACAGTGTGGGTTTCCTTCTCAAAGGTTTAAGAAGTTAATTTCTCACAACTCTAACATTCTTTTATTTCCAGGCTGGTGTCTTGATCCACACTGTGATGTCCTTCTAATCTGTTGGTGGTGGCGTTCTCGTCTCCAATCACCGCGTCATTACCGCTGCCCATAACCACTTCGATGGCGT
The DNA here is from genome assembly GCA_910589605.1 of Chrysoteuchia culmella. Classification (NCBI taxonomy): domain Eukaryota; kingdom Metazoa; phylum Arthropoda; class Insecta; order Lepidoptera; family Crambidae; genus Chrysoteuchia; species Chrysoteuchia culmella. Next base: position 5,680,482 of record OU342657.1, read on the forward strand.
TAATACTGCATTAGCCCACACTGTGGTCCTCGGATCTAACACTATCTTCTTTGGCGGCCATCGTGAAACTACCTCAGACATCGTCTTGCACCCACTGTGGAATCCTAGCAGAGTTGAAAACGATATTGCTGTTATTCGTATCAGCAACGTTGCATTCAATAGTTAGTATAGTATTTCTTTTTTTGCTGAATATTGAATTATTTTTCCTTTTTCATCGATCCATCCACGTTGCTGATTACGTAATTTTCTTTTAATTAATAGTTAATTTTGCTCTATAGTCTAGGCACCTATTTAAAATGTGTTTTGTTTAACAGATGTTATTCAGTCCATCAGCCTGCCAATTGGTCCCGAATTTAATATCGACTTTGTTTGTGAAATTGCTTTGGCATCTGGATTCGGTCTCACAGCTGACGGTATATAAAATGATCAATCCAACTAAATCAAACTGCGTAGTTTAGATGATTTTTTTAGTTTTAGTAAGCAGTGGAGATTTATATAAATTAAATTTAAAAAAATTGAGAATTAGTTAAAAACCAGTTACAAAAACTAAAGAGTAAGCACAGTGCAGTGGAGTAAATAATAGAAGTGGTGTGAAGCAATTATTTATTTATTATTATTATAGAAGTGCGATGTAGCCAACATAGATTCCTTGGTTGGCACTGAGTCCAAATCTATATTTATATTATTAATTGTTAGGAGAAGGTTCTTAAGAAAGGAAAAATATATCCTATGGCTATAACCAGCAGGTAGTGGGCATCCTGCGGCTGTGATGGCATGATAACAAAAATGAAAGATTTGGTACCAACACGTGGACGTGTTCATGTGGAACCCTAGCAGCCCTTCTAAGGTATAAGAGATACGAATATAGACACATTTAATAATTCTGCGGCGGTACGAAGTTCGCCGGGTCCGCTAGTTGTTTATATTTAAGTTTTTTAAGCCAGTTTTTACTTTTTGTAATGGCAAAATATAATTATATTTTATTTATTTAAATTCTTATCTATATTTCAGGTGGTACTCTTCCATTCAATCAACCGCTAAGCTCCGTGGACCTTCCCATCATCTCCAACAGTGACTGTGCTTCTGTCTTCGGAAGTTTCGTTCAAAGCTCAAACCTCTGTGCCAGCGGAGAAGGTGGCCGCAACACTTGCCATAGTGACTCGGGTGGGCCTCTGGCTGTCCTAAGGAACGGCAGAAGAATCTTGGTCAGTAGAATTTTAGTTTTTATTATACCCCGTTTTTATAGGATTACAAATCTTACCCCCCCAAGAAGAAAAACCGGCCAAATGCGAATCTGTGAAAATTTTAACTTTCTAGCTATCACGGTATTTACGGTTCATGAGATATAGCCTGGTGACAGACAGATAGACAGACGGACTCTTAATAATAGAGTCCCGTTTTTACCCTTTGGGTACGGAACCCTAAAAAGAGCGCTACAATCGCAAAATATGTTTGAGGAATTGTAATTAACGGTTTTCATAATTGCAGTATTGTATTGTAATTCTTTCGTGAGTAGCCCGTGGCGCAGTGGTTCGCGTGCTCGGCCTGCGATTGTTGAGGTTAAGCAACTTTCGCTACTTAACGGTCATGGGATGGGTGACCAAAAATTTACTATCTCGAGCTCCTCCGTGCTTCGGAAGCCACTTCAAGCCGTTGTTCCCGGCTGCTTTCGCAGTCGTTCAAATCCACCAATCCATATTAGGCACGCTTGGTAGGTCATTCAGGTTCCATTCTTCTTATCCATCTATATGGAAGGCCATTCGCTGGCCATTGACTGGTCATTGCTAATGATGATTATACACTTTAAATGCTAGGAGTTACAGCCAGTGGTTTCAAGAATTGGTGCTGTCTTAATTTAATGGTTGCCACGGAAAGCAAGATATTAAAAAAACAATGTATTATTATATTTGCAGGTTGGCATCACTTCCTTCGGCGCTAGCTCAGGCTGTGAGGCGGGCTTCCCGTCAGCGTATGCTAGAGTGACATTCTACAACTCATGGTTGTTATCCATATAAAAGGTTGACGGTTACAAGAATGTCAGTTTTATTGATGATAATAATCTTTATTTGGCCGACAACGTTGTTTTAATTGTAATTGCATACCTAATCGACTGTGTATGAAATCCAGCATCTTAATTATGTTCCTAATTATCAATCATGTTCTAATAATTGCCATGATTAGAACATGAATGAAATGAAACGTTGGAACATCATTGATTGAAACGTCATGATAAGAACATAATGAAGGAGAGAAAGAAGAAGAAGATCATTGTCATGGATCGATCTCTCTGTGTATCAAACTATTCCGGAAATAATTTTACTGATTGATTTTAGTCCATGAATAAAAACGTCATTGCATTTTTCAAACCAACAAGTACACGAGGAGAAGGTAAGTAGGTGCGCTCAACTCTGTATGTAAAAGATTAGATAAAGAAAAGATTTGACGCTTGTTGAAAAGAGTCATTTATTGACGTGGCATCCTATTCTCATTACGAAAACGCAGTCGTAGTTAGAAGTTACTTGTTTTTTATTTTGACGTATGTAATTGCAGTATTATATCGTAAACATTTGGCATTTGCGCATTTACAATGGTATTTTTACCGTTTTTTTGTAAATCGCCTAGGCAAGACCACGTTAATTAAGAAATAGAAATTGATATTACCGTAACAGAGCTTATCCAACCCGCAAGCTACTGCGAATGAAACCCGGGGCAAATTCAGTCCCGGCACGTACACTCGCTGGCAAATAAAGTGCATAGCTTGTTTACTTGAAAAGATTATTTCCTTGCACAAACAGTATCACGTTGCACACCACACTATTCGTAAACCCCACGGAATTAACCGACTTCTACCGCGTGCTCATTTAGTTTCTTATATAGGTGAGTGACACACTGTCGTTTGGATCGTGCAACTTTTCCCTTTTCCATTTGAGTAGGTATATGTGTCGTAGGATTATTTGACAAATCGAAATCCTAGGGATATTATCCTAGGGCGAAAACAAGAATAATTCGACAATGGTGATGACATTTCTCAATCTAACTAGGGTTTTTGAGATAACACGAATTGCGTTAGTAACGTTGAATACCCTTCACTCTTATTCTGATCGGTTCCTAGTTTTACTCTGAAGCACTGAGGTATGGTCTACACCAATCAGAATTTTGATCCATTACTTGGAGCAAAAAACAATGATGGGCTGGCAAACTCTCACTTTTGTTTCTACCTAGTCGGGCCATAAGTTCTGTCACACCTATCGATTTTTGATTTTAAATGGATATTGAAGATCTATTTTGCTATGTTCGAATTATAGACATACTAGGAATATAAAAACAAATAAATTATAGTTTTATTTTTATTTGTTTCAATGGAATAGACGTTGAAAGGAGATGCGGTCGTGTTGATTGGTTTACTTCACTGATCACACTTTCGGTCTCGTCAAAATTTTTAATATTCATTTGAGCTTTGCGTATTAAACAATTCGGGAAAGATTCAAGAAGCGGAGGGAGAGAAAAATGGTCATCGTCGTACGGTTCGGACGGAATTTTCGGTAAAGGTGCGTATTCAAAGAAATCCGGCCCAAAAATGAAAACCGTTGGCATTACAGACGGGACTTTACAGAACTAAGGACTGAGATTATAGGCTCATCATAGAAAAAAATAACATTTCCTTGATCCATGCCTGAAAAAAAAGATTGTGTATCTCGTGTTTTGTTGAACGATACGCAGGAAATAAACAAGGTCCGATTCTGTCTTTCGATGTTTTTTTTTACAATAAAAGAGTACTGGAACTATCCGAATAATTAAAACGTGTTATGCCCACAGCAGTGAAGAAGCTAGCGAATGTCTTTCTCGAGGCCAGCAAGGTCAATCACCCTTCGCCAGTGATAGCTTGGCTCGGAGTGTCGTATTTTGGCCTAAAACAGGTGTTTTCTCTGAAAAGGGTATGTAAAACAAGAACAATGCACACTAAAATACAGTCCTGACAGAACTCGTAGACCACTTTATCGAACCACGTTCAAAAATCAGCAATGGGTTTTCATCAGACTTCAAGGCCTGGCCACATAGCCAAGAAGGACTCAAAATTATCAAGCCACCCAAGAAAATCCACTTCATCACGAACGACACTAAGATTGGCCATCCACTAGCCCAGATTTCAATCCGCTTGATAATGAAATTAGGCTCTATTAAGAGGACAGGACCTGCGCTAAATCACACCCAAAGTTGAAGCCTCTCAAGTCTCAATGCATCCTTAATTACAGCAGCCGCTAAAATCTACATGGACGCGGCGCGTATTTCTATAGATGCGTAGCCGCGAAGGTCATGGGCTTGCATCGAACATTGTGCCAGCCATTTCGATTTATTTTTATCAATCAGTATTGAATGTAGTGTAAGCTTTCTTTTCATGTACAATTAAATAAATATGTATTTGAAAATCGGTTTTTAATTCACTAAGAACTCATGACAGAACTTATGACCCGACTAAGTAGTAGACCCATCCATTGCAAAACGTAGTGTCATTAAGGTGTGGGTGTGCTTTACTTTTTACTCTCAAGCTAATTGATTATGATCCCATTGATACATTTTAGCCCTTTTTACATTGTGAACAAGAGTTCTCCAAAAGCTTACACTACAGTCAATACTGATTGATAAAAATAATTCGAAATGGCTGGCACAATGTTCGATGCAAGCCCATGACCTTCGCGGCCACGTAGAAATACGCGCCGCGTCCACGTAGAAATACGCGCCGCGTCCACGTAGATTTTAGCGGCTGCTGTAATTAAGGATGCATTGAGAGGCTTCAACTTTGGGTGTGGTTTAGCGCAGGTCCTGTCCTCTAAATAGAGCCTAATTTCATTATCAAGCGGATTGAAATCTGGGCTAGAGGATGGCCAATCTTCGTGTCGTTCGTGATGAAGTGGATTTCCATGGGTGGCTTGATAATTTTGAGTCCTCTTGGCTATGTGGCCAGGCCTTGAAGCTTGATAAAAACCTTTTTGAACGTGGTTCGATAAGGGCGATTCCACCTTCAGCCTTAAGTTTATTCTGCTCTTCGTCCTTCACATACGTACATCATATCGTTTCTTAGCGCGTGAAGCCGGCTACTTCCCACACTAGTTTGTTTGTTCCATAGGGCGCCACTGCACCTGCTGTTTACTACTTTAATTGCTTTAGCCATTAATCCTCGTCGTTTGGGGACCGACTAACAGTGGGGTTGTATTAAGGAGAATATCTTGATACTAATGTTAATCTTTTCTACAACTTGTCAAAATACAAAAATAAGTTATGAATCCTTTTGTTTTTGTAGGTAGCACTTTCATTAAAACTATATAATTAAGCATTGTACGGAAGGTAGGTATATGTCGTATATCCTTTTTTGGTTAACTTAAAATAGATGTAGATTTTTTGTATTATAAACCATTTATAATTTTAAATGAATTGAATTCTTTTAATACAATCTTGTTTTTTCCAGCATATTATAGGAACAAAACTACCCAAAACATTTATTATTATAATATTATTCTATTTCTATAATAATGGCACAATATACTTAACAGTTTGAAGATTTTCAAATTAAATAAGTAATTTTCAACATAGGAACTAAAAAGTTAAATATTAAAAAATAACATTTTCGGGGAAACTAAAAGGAAACAATAATGAACTGTCTATTATTGTTACTATTGTTGAGTTATCTCAGACCTCAACTTCGGCATCACCATCGAATCCAAGGCTCTAACTGCGGCAAAAAAGCTGGGCTTCCAAAATAAGGTTAAGCGACATTTCACGTTAGGACTCTATAAAGCTCAATGTTTTTTTTTTACTGCAACAGGGAAGCTCTTAGCCTTCATCATACATGATGCTCAATGTTCAATAAACCTAAGGCTGCAGGTGGAATCGTACTTATCCCGGATTCCTAAACTACTGCAGTAACACAACAACGCCAAAAACATTGTTGCTATGGGGACAGACAGGCCAGGCGGACTTAGAACAAGTCCTACCAATAACCAAACTGAATACAATATGTAGGTATAGACACTGGAAATCGAACCCGAAACCTCTGGGTCTGACACCAGGCGATGGGTTACCACTGGTCCACAGAGATGGTTACTTGGAATATTGCAATCACCTCTGGGATGGACAACGCAGTTGGCGACAAAAATTTTGCGAAGAGCAAGCTTCACACCTTAACTCACCGCTGTAAAGTTGCCTGTCTGTCGGTCTTTTACAAAATATACTTTGGAGAGTGCGCTCAGGAGCTGCATGACCTCATACCGCCATCCTCCTTGTTCCATCGGACATCCAGAAGCACTGCGGGCTAATCAAAGAGTGAATAGGCACCTTCTGGGCTAGCTCGCTTTACCGTGGAACCTTTCTTAGCTCCTGGGCTTGATAAGGACCAAGAGTAATTTTTTTTAATTGATGTTCACGGAATTACGTGATACTTTATTATTACGGAGGATGTATGAAGAAAATGGTTTATATATCAAAACGCTATTGACTGTTTAGATTTACGACGTGGAATTTAAACTTTGTGTAAGTAATACGTTTAACAAGTTATGGCGTCAAAGCCATTTTCGCTTATCGACGTTTTTTACGCCCTGGGTTGATATAAATTATGGTCTTTACATCATGATCATAACAAAATTACAAAAACGAATCTTTTGGCTTTTACATTTATAATTTACCTTTTGTAAGACGTTATGACCCAATATTTCTGGGTCGTATAAACATTTTTTTTTTGCGAATTTCTTTATTTCGTATATTCAGATCGATAGAGAATTTTTTTCTGATAACAATGGTATGTACTAAATCTCAATTTAGCCAAAATTAAACCCAAAGCTATCGATTATGAAAAGGAAACGAGAAATTTATGTATAGGTACGGAAATGCGTTCAGACTTGACTGATACTTAGTGGCAGAGAAAGAATTACTTTAGAATTTTTCATCATAAATAGGTACTATGTACCAGTCGTGCCAACAGACCATTCGCACTCCGTCCCTGGCCGGGGTCAGCTGACGCATTCCCAGAGTTTTTGCACCTCAGCCCCATCTCCCGGTAGGTATCTCCCAGTCTCATCTCTAAATTGTTTTCTTGTGGCATTCCGGTATTGCGCCATTTGTGGCCTCTAACGAGCAATAAAGTACCACTAAAATACGAGTTAATATTGTATTGTTTACGAAGTGAATCTCACGCGAACGTGAATTGGGGTACGGAATTATTGTGATTTGGTATGCAAGTTATAAATGTATGTTAAAGTGTCAAGATCTATATATTCGCACATTATATTCTAGTAGAAAAAAGTACAAACTCTCTTCATATCTCAGGCGATACTTTTTGATTTCTTTTCCAGTATTTTTCACATTTTTTTTTATACACTCAACAATTAACCTAGCCCTATAAAACTTGGGTTTAGGGGTACTAGGGTAGCTGATATAAATACATTTAATTATACATATATATATATATATATATAAGTATTTATGTGTACATATATATATATATATAAACGTCGTTGACTCAGGTACAAATACTCGTATTCATCATACAAACATTTGCCCCTACCGGGATTCGAACCCAGGACCTCAGAGTAGGCGACACCTTGAAACCGGTGTACGTACCACTCTACGTTATTTGTTTGTTTGGTGTAATCCTAATAACATTATTTTGTAATATATACATTATATTTTTGCAAATCTACAGCTCATACTAACAATTCCTCTTATATTGTTAATATTGATCGCACGTTTTTTGTTATTTATTTTTTTGAAATTTGAAATCGTATTTGTAAATGCTGAAAATGCTTATAAATATATGAAGTTAGTTTACTGTCTTTATATTTTTGTAAAAAACAATCTCTCTTCATTCATAAGTTATGAACGTCAAACTCTTTTTGTACGACGCGGCGCGTATTTCTATAGATGCGTGGCCGCGAAGGTCATGGGCTTGCATCGAACATTGTGCCAGCCATTTCGAATTATTTTTATCAATCAGTATTGACTGTAGTGTAAGCTTTCTTTTCATGTACAATTAAATAAATATTTATTTGAAAATCGGTTTTTAATTCACTAAGAACTCGTGACAGAACTTATGACCCGACTAAGTAGTAGACCCATCCATTGCAAAATGTAGTGTCATTAAGGTGTGGGTGTGCTTTACTTTTTACTCTCAAGCTAATTGATTATGATCCCATTGATACATTTTAGCCCTTTTTACATTGTGAACAAGAGTTCTCCAAAAGCTTACACTACAGTCAATACTGATTGATAAAAATAATTCGAAATGGCTGGCACAATGTTCGATGCATGACCTTCGCGGCCACGTAGAAATACGCGCCGCGTCCACGTAGAAATACGCGCCGCGTCCACGTAGATTTTAGCGGCTGCTGTAATTAAGGATGCATTGAGAGGCTTCAACTTTGGGTGTGGTTTAGCGCAGGTCCTGTCCTCTAAATAGAGCCTAATTTCATTATCAAGCGGATTGAAGTCTGGGCTAGAGGATGGCCAATCTTCGTGTCGTTCGTGATGAAGTGGATTTTCATGGGTGGCTTGATAATTTTGAGTCCTCTTGGCTATGTGGCCAGGCCTTGAAGCTTGATGAAAACCTTTTTGAACGTGGTTCGATAAGGGCGATTCCAACTTCAGCCTTAGGTTTATTCTGCTCTTCGTCCTTTACATACGTACATCATATCGTTTCTTAGCGCGTGAAGCCGGCTACTTCCCACACTAGTTTGTTTGTTCCATAGGGCGCCACTGCACCTGCTGTTTACTACTTTAATTGCTTTAGCCATTAATCCTCGTCGTTTGGGGACCGACTAACAGTGGGGTTGTATTAAGGAGAATATCTTGATACTAATGTTAATCTTTACTACAACTTGTCAAAATACAAACATAAGTTATGAATCCTTTTGTTTTTGTAGGTAGCACTTTCATTAAAACTATATAATTAAGCATTGTACCGAAGGTAGGTATATGTCGTATATCCTTTTTTGGTTAACTTAAAATCATATTTACTGACTTAATACCCATAGATGTAGATTTTTTGTGTTATAAACCATTTATAATTTTAAATGAATTGAATTCTTTTAAAACAATGCTGTTTTTTCCAGCATATTATAGGAACAAAACTACACAAAACATTTATTATTATAATATTAATCTATTTCTATAATAATGGCACAATATACTTAAAAGTTTGAAGATTTTCAAATTAAATAAGTAATTTTCAACATAGGAACTGAAAAGTTAAATGTTAAAAAATAACATTTTCGGGGAAACTAAAAGGAAACAATAATGAACTGTCTATTATTGTTACTATTGTTGAGTTATCTCAGACCTCAACTTCGGCATCACCATCGAATCCAAGGCTCTAACTGCGGCAAAAAAGCTGGGCTTCCAAAATAAGGTTAAGCGACATTTCACGTTAGGACTCTATAAAGCTCAATGTTTTTTTTTACTGCAACAGGGAAGCTCTTAGCCTTCATCATACATGATGCTCAATGTTCAATAAACCTAAGGCTGCAGGTGGAATCGTACTTATCCCGGATTCCTAAACTACTGCAGTAACACAACAACGCCAAAAACATTGTTGCTATGGGGACAGACAGGCCAGGCGGACTTAGAACAAGTCCTACCACTAACCAAACTGAATACAATATGTAGGTATAGACACTGGAAATGGAACCCGAAACCTCTGGGTCTGACACCAGGCGATGGGTCCACTGGTCCACAGAGATGGTTACTTGGAATATTGCAATCACCTCTGGGATGGACAACGCAGTTGGCGACAAAAATTTTGCGAAGAGCAAGCTTCACACCTTAACTCACCGCTGTAAAGTTGCCTGTCTGTCGGTCTTTTACAAAATATACTTTGGAGAGTGCGCTCAGGAGCTGCATGACCTCATACCGCCATCCCCCTTGTTCCATCGGACATCCAGAAGCACTGCGGGCTAATCAAAGAGTGAATAGGCACCTTCTGGGCTAGCTCGCTTTACCGTGGAACCTTTCTTAGCTCCTGGGCTTGATAAGGACCAAGAGTAAATTTTTTTAATTGATGTTCACGGGATTACGTGATACTTTATTATTACGGAGGATGTATGGAGAAAATGGTTTATATAACAAAACGCTATTGACTGTTTATATTTACGGCGTGGAATTTAAACTTTGTGTAAGTAATACGTTTAACAAGTTATGGCGTCAAAGCCATTTTCTCTTATCGACGTTTTTTACGCCCTGAGTTGATATGAATTATGGTCTTTACATCATGATCATGACAAAATTACAAAAACGAATCTTTTGGCTTTTACATTTATAATTTACCTTTTGTAAGACGTTATGACCCAATATTTCTAGGTCGTATAAACATTATTTTTTTTGCGAATTTCTTTATTTCGTATATTCAGATCGATAGAGAATTTTTTTCTGATAACAATGGTATGTACTAAATCTCAATTTAGTCAAAATGGTTTATACGTCATTTAAACCCAAAGCTATAGATTATGAAAAGGAAACGAGAAATTTATGTATAGGTAAGGAAATGCGTTCAGACTTGACTGATACTTAATGGGAGAGAAAGAATTACTTTAGAATTTTTCATCATAAATAGGTACTATGTACCAGTCGTGCCAACAGACCATTCGCACTCCGTCCCTGGCCGGGGTCAGCTGACGCATTCCCAGAGTTTTTGCACCTCAGCCCCATCTCCCGGTAGGTATCTCCCAGTCTCATCTCTAAATTGTTTTCTTGTGGCATTCCGGTATTGCGCCATTTGTGGCCTCTAACGAGCAATAAAATACCACTAAAATACGAGTTAATATTGTATTGTTTACGAAGTGAATCTCACGCGAACGGGAATTGGGGTACGGAATTATTGTGATTTGGTATGCAAGTTATAAATGTATGTTAAAGTGTCAAAATCTATATATTCGCACATTATATTCTAGAAAATTAACCTAAAAAAACTACTAACTCTCTTCATATCTCAGGCGATACTTTTTGATTTCTTTTCTAGTATTTTTCACATTTTTTTTATACACTCAACAATTAACCTAGCCCTATAAAGCTTGGGTTTAGGGGTACTAGGGTAGCTGATATAAATAGGTACATTTAATTATACATACATATATATATATAAGTATTTATGTGTACACACACATATATATATATATATATATATATATATAAACGTCGTTGACTCAGGTACAAATACTCGTATTCATCATACAAACATTTGCCCCTACCGGGATTCGAACCCAGGACCTCAGAGTAGGCGACAGCTTGAAATCGGTGTACCTAGGTACCACTCTACGTTATTTGTTTGTTTGGTGAAATCCTAATAATATTATTTTGTAATATTTAGATTATATTTTGGCAAATCTACAGCTCATACTATCAATTCCTCTAATATTGTTAATATTGATCGCACGTTTTTTGTTATTAATTTTTTTGAAATTGAAGTCGTATTTGTAAATGCTGAAAATGTTTATAAATATATGAAGTTAGTTTACTGTCTTTCTATTTTTGTAATAAACAATCTCTCTTCGTTCATAAGTTATGAACGTCAAACTCTTTTTGGTTTTGTACTTGCTGACTTGGACGCATTAACGACTTCAAAATACGAAAAATTGTGCTCTTTGTAAAAAATAAAACTAAAGTAAAAATCGCTCACGTTACACAAAATAGGAAAATATTCCGACCTTTTTCTTCCAATGTGTCTGGCTAGAGTTACAAATAGACTAAAAATATATAGTCTATGGTAGCATGCGATACACGTTGCCGCCATCAGAGGGAACAATTAAACTTTTTGCGAGCAGTGCTTCCATGGCACGTCCTGAGTTACGAGCGGAGCGTGACCGCGAGCCAAGCGAGCAATGTATGCTTTATTTACCCCCTTAATCACAAACTTACACGCCGGAAATATTTTCTTTGTTCACCTAAAACAAAGGAAGTGTTCCACTCTTAAAATGATTCGAACGTCACTTTTTAATAGAGTTATGGAACAAAGCAGCTGCATACTGCCACAAATATTATAGTCTATTCCCTGACACGAGCTAGTCCTGAGAGAGTTTGTTTGTTCGTAATTGGCTAAAGATGAGGTGCATAGGCAATCCGGTCCTCGTAATTGGCTGAAGTTAAAGCGATACTCGGAAAGCAATACTCGCCTTTTTGTTAAATAACTTATGTGAGATATTACAAATCTGGTAAGAAGATATACACTCACCGGCACATTTATTGACCCATCCCCTTATTTTGCCACACTTTGAATAAAATTCTGATTGTGAAAATATTTCTGCAAAGATCTGTATGCTAATATTTAGGTTACTCGACTGTCTAATTAGCAATTTTAATGAGTACTTTTGTGGTTTTTTCGGATAATCTGCAAAATCGGTCTCGTTCCCGCGCGCGTCGTTTTCGCATTGCTATATCGCTTCAGTCGTATAACCCCTTAAGTGCGTCTTATCAACAATACCAGAAACATAACAAAATTACGAATGAATTGTCAACCTAATAAATCTGACGTGCTGAGAAATAAAACTTAACATTACGTCACATCAAGCTACAAGATTTGCTCTTGCCAATCGTCATACAGTAGCCATTAAAGGTGAGCGCGATACTATAAACACGATAACATTTTACGGCGTATGTATTAGAAGATTTATGGATCGTAAACGTTGTTTTCCCAGCAAGGCGTTTGAGAGAGAATGCGGGAGTTTATACGAAATCCTTTCAACATCCTTAAGTTAAGTAACAAGTGAAAATCACACAAACATAGCATAGTAAAATGCAAAATTAAAAAGTTATAACTAGATGGCCGTTTCATCTTAATCGATGGTCACACATTTGTAAAAATGTTTCTTTCGAATGCGAGGATATTTCTCTCATTGATGAAGCGACGGTGGCCAAACTAGAAAAATTCGACGTGTCCTCATAGGTCTCTGTAGCATAATTGGTTAGTACATTGGGCCGGATTCCCAAAGATGCGGGTTTGAATCCCGTCAGGGCGACATGAGACTGATTGTTTTTTTCTAGTATATTTTCTTGTTTAATATTTATAACCTTTCGTGCGGAAAGAAACTATTTACTGTCTGGGTTATTTAAATTGGCAATAAGATTTATTTTCCTATAACTCTCTACTACCTACCAGCAGTTTTATTTGCAAAGAGGCGGTGTTTCTTCCATATTAATAATTTCGTATCGCTCAATACACAAGTCCTCAACTGAGAGAAGAGGAGAACGCGTTTTTTTTTCATAAGTGTCTAGCTAATTAGCTCTGGCACAAATCTTCGGTGCTCAAACTTTTAATGACGAATGAAAGTTTACACGCCTTTTAAGTTCCATCGCTCGCTCGCAAATTTTCTTGGCTTCATTAAGAACTTGCTCGTTTTTGATTCGAGTTGTTATTATTGTTATAACAATGCCTAATGTTGCTTTTGTAAAATATAGCGGTAGAGTACACCCTATTATGTTGATAATCGAACATGCGTCATTATTTTGTTTTGTTGTGCTTGTTTATTTGTCAAAGACGTTATGTTATTGAAATAAAACAACTTTTACGGATATCAGACGCGCTATATTTCACGAACTAAGTTGTAACTGTCCGTAGTTTTAGGCTTTTTAGGGGTTTTTTGATTTTCCAGAAGTTTCGGCACCTTTTCAGCTGCCGTGGTCACGGGATGTCATCCCGTGACCATGGCAGCTTCATTTCAATGAACAGTGCGCGCCAAAATATAAGATGTACGATACGTAATGTTATGTTACTATGATGATGTACCTACTTTTGTTGACTAGTAAACTTTGATATAAGTAAATGTTAGCGTTCCGATTAAGTAAGATAAGATTAAGTAAAAACTTGTAATATAAGGTAATAGTCGGTCACGGATGGGCTACCAAAAATATATTATCTCAAGCTCCTCCGTTTTTTGGAAAGCACTTAATCCGTTGGTCCCGGCTGCATTATCAGTCTTGAAAACCTGCATTTTCGTACTGTCCCGTGTGAATGTCAATAGCCCACTATTGCCCATTTTCAACGATATTCCTTTAATAGAACATGTACCTAAAAGCAAAGCTTCACCTAAAATGAAAACAAAAAGCTACTAAGCATTGAAATTACTGAAAGTACTACTAATGAACTAGGTATTGAAAACTTTTACTGTCCAGCATTTGAATTCATTATAAACTGAATGCAGTTTTGAATAGTCAAATCAAAACTCTGACGTTTCAGTGAAAGGCCGAAGTAACTTTTTATTTCTAAAAAAAGAATGAATAGTTGAAACAAAGCCATAATAAGGTAGCGGATGGTACGTAAATTGAACGGTGAAGTTTCTGCGATGCGGGAATAGAAAACGTCAGGCAACCCGATGAAAGGCTATTAATTATGAGAAAGGAAATTGAAACCTCAGTGGAAATGGAAAAGTAATAAAATGCAACAGCGATTGTAAGATGAGTGCTTCTCTGAACTGGGACAGGTCGATTCCCGACGTTTTGTAAAGGTAAACATACACAAGACTCGCAACAAAGATTTTTTGATATTCACGCGGGTGGAACCGCGATCTAATACTTATTTATACGCACTTACAATAAGAAAGAATTTGATCCATTCTGAACAGTAACAAAGAGTAGAAATTGATAATTACGAAAACATAACAATAACCAAGCTAAACTCATATGTATTTACCTGTGTACATTTATAACATACGTCAAATTGTTTTTTTAACAAAAATATCAATAATTCGTTGTCCAAGTATCATTGCAATAAAATTCAAAGAAGAGTTTATATTAAGGGAAATAGTGACTGCGCGTTCTTAAGTCTTTTCAATGTGCAAAGGCCTTTACGTGGTAGTTCTTGCACTGACTATGTGCTCCTCCCGAAAACTTTTCTGGCACAAGCAACGTTTTCTTATTACTTGTAGGTACTTAAGTAACATGTAATTAAGGTTGTTTCTAGGGTTCCGCTTCGTAATGGGGTGAAAAGCGACCCTAATGCACAATTCTGACTGATAGGCGCGCGTAGAGCCACATCGGAGCGCATTTTACATTTTGCTGAAGGAAATTGACACATCCATACAATAAGTTAAGTTTCTTATTTGAAGGCAGTTTGTATAAGGAGCCGATCGGTTTCTAAAATGCGTATATTCCATTCTTTGGTACCTACTTTACTTTTGTACTGATGTTCCAATTACTTCCAACAAATTACAAAATGCGCTCTGACACGGCCCGACTCCCGTCGTCTCGACAAGAAAATATCGTACAATTTAGTATCAATTCACTGTTTCGTCTTCTTTCAAAACTAAAACAGTATTTTGGGAAAATACCTACGTAAGTTTTTTAAAAGTACCAAAATGATTTTGTAAGTAGGTAATTAGTAAAAAAACCTACCCTTGCCTTCACCTACTTAGTAAGGCAGAAAAGACTTGTATTTTATTTTTAGGTATTTTATTTTTGGCACTGAAATATATATGTATATGTACAGGAGGAGTATAAAACAATTGGACATTTTGAATCAATTTCAGACAAATTATTTAGTCATTTAGTGGACAATTAGTTGACTGTTAACAGTCTACACGGATTATTATTGCTCGGTATAATATGTATAGTTCTATTGAAGCGATTAAGACGTAATTCCATTCAATCGTTGACAATAATATAGGATTATAATTCGGAACTATCAGACTGAGAAGGAACGTTGAACGAAAATAGATCTTAATGACAGAGCTAAAAATGATAAGGTAATTGTGTATTGGTTAAATAAACAACTTTGTAAATGAATAAACTTGTTAACTTTACAATCACGTAAACAATGGCTATCTAAATACCGTATTGTTGACACAAGAAATAATAAATTGTCAATATAGTTTGCTGGCGCGCCTCTTTTCGCTTGCACATATTTGAATAAACAAAAAAACAATTTCATTTACAGTCGATATTAATAATAAGAATTTTAGAATTGTTGGAAACACTAAAACAGCAATTCAGAATTTGTCCCAAATTGTGTTTAATAATTTGAAAGTTAATAATAAACGGTTAACTATAAAATTACATGACGTAAGTGATACCGACAATTTGTATCATCATTAACCATAACCCGGAGAATCGGCCCGGCGGGCGTCGAAGCAAAATGAAACGCAGACTTGCAGAGATTTTTTCTTTATTTCTTTATAGGTGCGGCCGTGCGACCTTACAAAATTCCTACGCCCGCCGGCTACTATTCAATAGAATGATCATGCTTAACTAGTGGCTAATTACTTGATCATAAAAAAATATTTTGCCTACGGGGGTAATTCACAAATTCCCTACACCCCACCCCGCGGCCGGCTTTTTTTTTTTTTTTTTTTTTTTTTTGTGCCTTTCCCGAGTTAAAGGCAACCCTCCGGATGCGGGGGAGGGAGGTGGTGAATCCTGCATTGGATACCCCACAGCCGGCTGTGTCGAAGGTTATGTCAGACTCTTACTGACTAAACACCACCTTATGGCTGGATTCCCCGGAAAGGGACGGCAGCCTACGTCTGAAGCGACCGTAACCCTGGGGAGGGATACGGCGCGAGCGTCACTCACCTAAGTGAAGTGCGCTATTGAGAAGTACAAATACGTCCGACACCCAGACGGGGCACCGGCCGGAATCTAAATGAAAAGTGACGGCTCCCAGAGGGGGACCGTCTGAAATCGAATAGCTACACGACTGACACCCTGAGGGGGATCTTCCCAGAATGGGACTTCAGCCGTATGAGAGAGGACGGGGGGGTGACCTGAGGGGTCAAGACTGGCAGGCGGTTGTGGCTTCGGCCTCCTGAGCCTCCATTAGGCGGTTCAGGGTGGCCGAGAGCTGGTCGGGAGGGTCCGTGAGGACCGATCGGGGTCTACGGGAGTAGAGGTGTAAGGAATCGGGAGGGGTGTACGCCACTGCGTCGCGGATAAGGGGGTTCGGATGGCTCTCTGCTGATTCGATGAATCGCTCGGAGGCCTTGTGGAGGAATTGTTGGATGGTAGGAAGATCTACGTCCCTGTGTAAGTCCGCATTGCGAACATACCAGGGGGCATTGGTCGCTCGGCGACAGAAGATATTTTGGATTACTTGCAATTTGTGCAAGATGGAGGGCTGGGCATGGGCAAATACGGGAGATGCGTAAGTCATGACCGGTCGTATGCAGACCTTATAGAGGGTTCGCTTGTTTCGGAGGGACATCCTACTTTGTCGGCCTAACATGGGAGTGAGGCGGCCCATATAGAATCGGGCGTTGCGTGTCACCCTTTTGACGTGCGGCTTAAACGTAAGCTGCTGGTCTAGGGTGACACCGAGGTATTTGGCGGAGGTTTGCCAGGGGATGGGTTTACCCAGTAGGGTAGGGGGCCTATAGCGTATGGGAGTGCCGCGTCTGCGTGACGCATCGAAGCGAACTGCGGAGGATTTCTCCGGGTTCACTTCGATACGCCACTTGCGGAACCACTCGCCTAGCTGGTTTATGGACTTCTGTAATCTCGGGAGAATAGCAGCAAGGGACGCGCCTTTCCGATATAGGGCCGTATCGTCGGCAAAAAGGGATAGTTCTACGCCACTGACGGGCTGGGGGATGTCGTTAGTGTAAGCTATATACAGCAGGGGAGCTAAGACTGAGCCTTGGGGCACACCTGCTGTTATAGCACGAGGAGAGGAGAGAGTGCCTTCGTGTCTAAAACGAAAGGTACGGTTGCGGAGATATGAAGCTACAAGTCGGACTAGTCGGGCTGGCAGGTCAAGTCTGCGCAGTTTGACGACTAGGCCGGCATGCCAAACCTTATCGAAAGCTTTGGCTACATCGAAAAAGACTGCTACAGTCTTGTATTTCCTGGGGAAGAAACCGCTCGAGATGAACTCGACTATGCGGCGTACCTGTTGGGGACATGAGTGTTTGGGCCGGAAGCCGAATTGGTGGGGAATGATTAAGTCCTTGTCAAAGAGGTGCTTTCTCATACGAGTGAGTATGCACTTTTCGAAAAGTTTGCCCATGGCCTTGAGGAGGCTGATTGGGCGGTAGCTGGTGGGGAGGTCCGGGGGCTTACCCGGTTTTGGAATGCCTATTACCACCGCTTCCTTCCAGGCATCTGGAAAGTAGCAGTGGTCGAAGCAGGCATTGAAAATGAGGGAGAGAAAGATCAGTACTTGGTTGGGAAAGTATTTGAGGGCCTTGTTGGAGACGCCATCGGCGCCGGGGGCCTTTTTGATCTTTAGATCTTTAGTGTGGGACTTGATCTCGTCAGTAGAGATAGAAATGGGGTCTGAGTCGGTAGGCAGAGGGAGGGAGTTCAGAGAGCTGAGCTCCTCCTCTACTTTCCTTATGTGGGTGGGGTCACAGGGTTGGGTGCTAACTGAGCATTGAGAAGCAATGCTATCGGCAAAACATTCCGCCTTTTCCTCGTCGTCAAAGGCTGTAGTGCCGTTCGGACGGAGGATAGGAGGAGTGAAAGTGGTTGCGTCGCTACGAAGGGCTCTCGCCACTTGGTAGTACGCTTTATGAGAGGGAGAGATTTCGGCCATGAGGTCGCCAAACTGGTCGTTCCTCAGGTCGTTGAGTTGGGATCTGACTTTCCGCTGGAGGCGGTTCGATATGAGCCTATATTCGGGGGTCGGGTACTTTGCTGATCGCCTAAGTGCGGCGTTTTTGGCACGCATCAGATTGCGGAGAGCCGGGGGATAGTTCTTGCGAGCTCTCACAGGAACTTCCCTCGTGTTCTCAGCAATGGCTGAGCGGACCAGTTGGGTCAGGGAGCTCACCGCATTGTCTATTTTCTCCGTACTGTCGAAGTAATCAGAGGAAATAGCGAACGGTGAGTTTTCAGCGTCCATAGCTGACGCAAGAGTGGATTGGAAACCATCCCAGTTGGTGATGGTGCGGTGAGGGGGAGCTACTTGGTGAGGATTACCCATGACAAGTGAGACTGGTCGGTGGTCTGACCCAAGATCGTTAAGAGATTCGATCGATCTGAGGTTGAGCGACACCCCTTTTACTAGTGCAAAGTCTAGTATGTCGGGGTCTCCCTCAACGCTGTCAGGGTAATGGGTGGGGGAAAATGGGGATATTACACTAATGTCTAAATCCTCGGTGATTTGCAGAAGTTTGCGACCACCGGGATTTGTCTTGAAACAAGTCCATTCAGTGTGCTTGGAGTTGAAATCTCCAAAGAGAATGACGGAATCGCCTAAGGAGAGAAGCGCTTCGAAATCGCTTTTAACAGGTAGGGAGCCGGCCTATATGTACACTGATGCTATGATAAGGGTTCTGTGACCCGTCATAGCCAGTCTACATACAGTGGCTTCCATGTTAGTGAGCGGGGGAGTGGGAATAGGGCAGCAGTGGAGTGCTTTCCTATAATAGATGGCAGTACCGCCAGAGGCGCGGTGTCTACGTTGCCCTGGTACGGGCGGGGGGATGGGCCTGTCATTACGAATTAGGGAGTAAGAAGGGATTGAGAGACCCTTTCGGTTTGAAGGTCTGAGCCACGTCTCCTGGACGAGCAAGAAATCGATATCCCTGTTGCTTACGAAATCCCTTAGTTCGGGGATATGTAAGCGGAGGGAACGAGCATTATAAGAAACAAGCGAAACACCCGAGGGCTTAGTACGACCGGGACCGCTAGGGATGGCCGTGATGGCAGACGGTAGAGGGACTTGGGAGTATGGGTGTGCGTTCATATTGAGCGCAAGAGGGATTCGTGCTCGCAGAGTGCAAGCAGGCGTTCATTTGCGTTACGCGCTCTGCGTAGTTTCCCGGCCAGTACGGAGACCTCGTTTAGGTCGATGGCACGAATCGTGTCTAGGACAAGATGCATGTCATCGGCTAAAGAGGGCGCACCGGGCGCCGGGCGTTGGAGAGGAGCAGGAGCCGCTGGGGGCTGCTTTGCCTTTGGAGGCAATGGGGTGGGCGCCGGTGCCGGGGGCGCTGTGCTAGCTATAGGGGCTGGGGCGGGCAGTTTGGGTCTAAGGGGGGGCCAGGGGTCGGTCAACACCTTAGGAGGGTTGGTCGGCGCCTTGGGGAGAGAGGGTGCGTGGGATCCCTTTTTAACGGGAGGAGCAGGACGTGGGGCGTTGGGACAGCCTTTGTAATTGGCTGTGTGGCCAGTCTGGCCGCACAGTACGCAGGCAGGGGGTGTGGGGCAGTCGCGAGTGCGGGAGCACTCCTTGGTAAGGTGGGGGACCAGGCACTTGACGCACCTGGGGGAGGCATTGCAGTTCTTAGCTGCATGCCCGTATAGTTGGCAGCGATGGCATTGGCCAGGAGTGCCTTTCCTATGGGGACGTTCTACTCTGATCCCGGACAAACCGCAAACCTTGAGGTTTTTGGCTCGGAAGATCTCGAGCGATTTGGGGGAGTTTGTCAAGATGACGAGGGCGAGGGGGTAGGTTTTCCCAGTGCGGGTGTGCATTTTGTGCACAGCCTCCGCAGGGAAATCTTGGGATACGAGATCGCTGAGGATCTCGTCGTTGGAAAGTTCCTGTGGTACCCCGCGGAGTACAGCACGAACTTTCCTCTCCTCGGGGAGAGCAAAGGTGTGGTAGCCTATGTTCCTATTGAGCAGGAGACGAGTGAGATTTCTGAAATCATCACTCGTGGGGCAGTCAATTTTGATGGCAACACCGGTGTTGCGGGCATGTGTGTATTGCACCTTGTTGGCGGTGCAGAGGGCGGACACTTCCGACCACTTCGATTTATCCCTAAGATAAATCGGTGGCGGGGGCTTGGCCTTCGCCAAGATGGGGTCGCACCTAGTGTGCGGGCGAGTGGAGGCCTGGGAGGCCGAGAGAGGGGCCTGAGAGGCCGGGAGGGATGCCTGGGAGGCTGAGAGGGACGCAGTGGCGGCTCGTGATTGGAGTCGCGGGTCGCGAGATTGCGGGGGGCAACAGTGGGGGCAGCTGGGCCGCCATCACGCTGCGACACGGGGGTCGTGCACGTGGTGGGGGTGGCGCGGCGCTTTGAGCGCTTACTACGGACCGTGGTGAAACCATCGGTCAGAGTGGCGTCTGATTCCGACTCAGACGGGGAAGTGGAAGGAGAGCGGCGAGAGGCAGGCCTCTTGTTCGCCAGGAGCGATTCGTGCTCCATGGGTTCAGGAGAGGATGGGTAGCTGGGAGTGGGGGAGGTGGAGCTGCGTTCGGCACGTGTCCGGTGCTCGGCAAGGAGACGCTGGACACTGTCGAACGCGTCCTGGGAGGAGTACCCAGATAAAATCTGGGCAATGATGGAGTTGGGGTGGGCCGTGGAGCCATGGGACTCCATGTCGGCCAAGAATGGGGAACGCGAGCAAGAAAAAATTTACAAAACAAAGAAATATAGCAAAAAGACCTCCCCTGCCGGAGGCAGGGGGGAGGGGGAGGGGGCGCGAGATGTAGGCAGTATCCCTAGTGGATAACGGCTGCCCTTCTCTATCCCTTGGGCAAGCCCAAGTGCAATGGGATAGAGACTTCGGTTTTCCTAGAGCCTTAGGGGCCCTAGAGAGCGAACCGGGATCGCTCCGTCGGCTTCGTTGGCACCGTTAGGTATCCACCAACGCTACGCGTATCCAACGACGCGTCGCGAGCAAGTTTGGACACTTGCAACGAGTGCAATAACAGCAAGTCGTATTGCACTATGTGCACTTACTTAGTGGTCGGCTGGCTGCGTGAAGACACAACACAACGAACACGAAAATCGCGGTCGCGAGCGGGGCGCAGCCGAGGACAGACACGCACGTGACTGTTCGGCGCGGAGATCGGAACCGGAATGCGGCCGGCGTCGGGATTCTTCAACCTCTAAGGTTGGTTCGGGTTCGAGCTTCTGCTCCTTCCCCGGGCTTCTTCTCATGGGGCCACTGCCCCACGGTGGTTTGGTGCCGCTTAGCGGCCGTCAATGACGATTGGAGTGCCCCCGCCGGAGTTTGCTGCGAGGCCCTCTGCGCGGTCTGCCGCACCGGGTGAGACCCCCATAATGGGGGAGGCCCAGCGAGCGCCTGCGAACGGGCCCCGGCTTACGCAAACGGGGTGTGGGCTATAATTAGGTGGTGGTAGGGGGGGGGACGACAGGATTGGGTAGGGTGGGCTGGGGGGATGGCGGGGGCACAATGTGACGGGGCAGCGCCTTCGTCTTCCTCTTGGCCCTTATGGTGGTGGGGGAAGGAGCTCTTCCCTCTGTTGTTGGTGTTGGTGATGGTATTGGCGGTGGTGGTGGTACGGGAGCGATGCCCTGTAGGTGCTCGTGGGGGCCCTGGTCGGCGCTGTCGAACATTCGACGCGCCAGACGGCCCACGAAATCCTGCACGGGCTCCACGTTGAGGTCCCGTGCTATCACCTTGTTGCGGACGTAGCGCCCCGCTTTGGTGATAATGCGGAGCGCTACATTCTGTTGCTGTTGTAGACGCTGGCGCTGGTTCTGCGAACAGAGAGAGTACCACGCCGGTGCGGCATAGGTGAGCCGCGACCGGACGTGGGTTTTGAAGATGGTGGTTTTGGTTCGCAGAGGAAGCCGTGACGAGAGAACGGGACGGAGAATGGCCCGCGCAGCGCGGGCTGAGGTCGAGACGTGGTCTACCTGTGCGACCATGCTGAGGTTTCTATCTATGTGGCAGCCCAGGTATCGCACGGACGGCTGCCACTGGATGGCCTCGCCCTTCAGTTCCAGCTTGGTGGGCACCTTCTTTTGCGTCCCAACGAGGATTGCGGTGGTCTTGCCCACGTTCACCGCAATCCTCCAGTTGTCGAGCCAGGGCGGGAGTAGTTTTAGCTGCTTCTGAAGTCTCATAGCAGCGGCCTTAGGCCACGGGGAGGAAGTGTAGAAGGCGCTGTCGTCCGCAAACAGCGCCAGCTCGACCCGTGGCTCCCATTCCTTTAATTGGATGTTGAGGCTCGGAATGTCGTTTGTATACACGGCGTACAGGGTGGGCGATAAGCAGCTGCCCTGGGGTACTCCCGCCCTAATGGGACGCAGCTCCGACTCCTTACCCTCCACCGCCACGCTGAAGAGCCGGCCCTCCAAGAATGAGGCCAGCAAATGTACGAGGGCCGGGTGCACATCTGTGTTTTGGAACATTTTGTAGATTAGACCAGGGTGCCAAACCCGGTCAAATGCCTTCTCCACGTCGAGGAAGGCGGCCACTGTGCAGTTACCCTTGTTGGAGTTTACCGCCATATGATGCAGCACCCGCGCCAGCTGGAGCGTCGTCGAGTGTCCGCTGCGGAATCCATACTGTTCGTCCCTCAGCGCAATGGAGGGGCGGAGGCGACGCAGCAGGAGACGCTCAAACAGCTTGGCCACGTGGTCGAGGAGCGTGATGGGGCGCTGATTGGCGGCTTGTCGGCGGTCCTTACCCGGTTTGGGGATGGTTATAACCCGGCCTTGCTTCCATGCGGCCGGGAAGTAGTTGGCCCGTAGTGCTGCATTGAATATGCGGGCCAGCATTGCCCACCCCTGTCTGGGGAGAGCTGTAAGGGCTGTGGGCGGCAGGTTGTCTGGTCCTGGTGCCTTCCTGGGGTTAAGGTAGAGGGCCGCCTTTCTAACCTCCGCGGGCGAAATAAACGCGCTTCCTGGTAGTGGCGGTGGGGTGGAGGCCAGGTATTCCGCCACTTCTTGTGTTACCTTACGGTGGTGCTCAGCCGCTTCTGGGGCTGCTGGGTGCGACGAGAACTGGACGGCCAGGTGATCGGCGAGGATACGGGCCCGGTCAAGGGCGGCGTATCTCCTCTGGCCGTCGGCGTCCAGGAGTGGATAAGTGGGCTGCGGGGTCTTCGTGAGGCATCTGTTGAGCGCATGGAGACTCGGCAGGTGGTTAGCTGCACGGTCGATGGTGGCCTCCCAGGTCGACCCGCGCCAGGTACTCACCGCTTCGCGGAGCTCCGCCGTGGCCCTGTTGAGACTCTTTTTGACGCTCGGACATCTGGACTGAGTCCATAGCTGCTTGAGCCTCTTTTTCTCCCCTAGCTGGTTCTGTAAGTGTCGGGGGAGGGCGTCGCGGCGTTGGGTTAAAGGTACTTGTTTTGTGTGGGAGGCCTTTGCCTCTTGCATCTTCTTAATATAGAATTCGATGGCGGCGTCAATCTCCTCTTTGGTAATGAGCGGTCCGGGTAAGGTGACGTCCGCCATCGATGCTCTGTAGGCCTCCCAATCGGTTTTGTATTTGGGACGTGGGGGGGCCACGGCGTCGGGTGCTGTGGCTAGTGTGACTAGTAGCGGCAGGTGAGGTGTGTCGGCTTCATATAATACCTCCACAGAGATGGGGCTGGTGATGCCCTTGGTGAGCACCACGTCGATGGTGCTGGGCTGTTGGTCCGGGATCCGGAGGGTAGCCTTCTTGGTAAGGAGTGTCTCACCCAGGAGGACGATGTGGATGTCCTGCGACTGGGTGAGAAGGCGGAGCTGGTCTAACTTCTGGCGAACGCCTCCAGGGTTCCAATACATCACCCGTAATGTACTGGGTGTGAGGCGGAGATCAGCTTGGTCATTTCGTGGAGAATGGCTTTTAGGGGGTCCATTCCCTGCTGGATGCTCTGCAGCAGGGACCCCAGGATGCTGATGAGCAGTTGGGTTGTTTGAGGGTGTATGTGGTGGCCCTGAGGGGCCTGGTGTGGGCGCGGTGGGCCTTGCGGTGGGCCCCACCGCTGCTGGGAGGAGGCTTGCGGTGCATGCCTCTGCTGCTGGTGCTGGGGGGCCGGGCACTGGGATGGAGGTGGGGGCGGGGGTTGTGTGGGCCCCCTGAAAGGAGGTGGGGGTTGTTGGTACCCCCGGAAGGGAGCTGGGGGCTGTTGATGCCCCCTGACGGGAGGTGGGGGCTGTTGATGCCCCCTGTAGGGCTGAGGGGGCTGCGGCTGTGGGGCTACTGGTGGCCTCGCGGCTTCCAGGGGAGGGGCAGGTTGTGGGGCTCTGGGAGCGGTCGGGGGTGCTTGCGACCCCCCTGACGGAAAAACCGACTCGGCCGTCGGCGTTGATGCCGCGGCGGGGGCCTGAGATAAGGCGCGCTGGCGGCTGCGGCGGCCGGCGCGGTTGCGCCTGCGGCGCGCGGGCGGGGGGGCCCCGCGCTCCGTGGGCGGGTTCGCAGGCGGCGCTAGGGTAGCACCAGCCTGCGTGTCGCGCATGTCTGCGCTTGGCGGAGCGGTAGGGGGTGCCTGCGGGCGGGGGCGGCTGGGGTCGCGCTCAGCCCCTCTCGATATAGGAGGGGGAACGCTGGCCCCGATGCGCCTCGCCTCGCGCAGGAACACCCTGCACCGCCGGTCGTTGGCGGCGTGAGAGAGTGCGCAGTTGGCGCAAGTCGGCGGGTCTGACCTGGCCCGCGTGCACTGCGCGCCGGCGTGGTCGCCCGCGCATCGCACGCATTTCTGCGGGCGGTGACAATTGGCCGACGAATGGCCGAATGCTTGGCACCGGTGGCACTGGGCGGGTCCCTTTCGAGGACGCCAGGCCTCCACAATCACCCCGGGCATGCATAGCAGCTCGGTGACTGCGTAGAGGCGGGTCAGCTCATGGGGTTCCAGGTGCTCTAATTGTGCATGGAAAAGGCATCCGGGACGGCCTTGGCTGCCTGCGATAGCACGGCAGTGTGAAACGTTAAAGCCACGATCTTCTAGTGCGGCCTTGATTTGGTCAGGGGGTGTGTTGGCCGGTAACCCCCTGATGGCAACTTTTGTGGGGCGTTCGTGTGGCGGCGAGTAGCAGTACCACGCTATGATGGGGTCTGCCTCAGCCGCCTCTGTCAGGTACGCCTGGACGGTTCGATACTCCTCTGGTGTCTTGGCGATGAAGCGTACACCCTTCCCGTAGGGGCGCGCGTTGGGTGTGTGGCCGAGCTTACCGGTTAGGATCCGGAAGTGCTCGGTCCAGTTGGGGAGAGTCTCAACCACAATGGGCGGGTAGCCCCTGGGGCGTGGCTCAGGCTGTTGTGGCTCTGTTGGCTGCTGGGAACTGGTTGAGGGGGTGGGGGGTGGGGGCGGCGCCGGGGTCTCTAGTGCCTGGGCATAGGACCGCGCCGGCGCTCTCGCTCACCTCCAAACCCGCGTAGGATGTGGAGTCGGTGTTGGATAGAGGGAGAGGGCTAGACAGCTCCTCGATCCCTCCCTCCATGCCTCCGTCCGACTCGTATTGTGACGAGCTGGAAGAGGTGTCGGTAGTGTCTGGCTTGGGGGGCGATGGCCCCATGCGGGGGCGCTTCTCGTCCCCTCCGATATCATCATCGTCTCGGGGGCGCAGGCGGGGGTCGCGGGGAACCACCGCGGGGGCGTGCGGGGGGGTGGGTTGCTCAGCAACCCAACGCCCGGACGGTCCCGTGGAAGAGGACCGCGAACGTGCTGATGCGCTAGGTGCATCTTTTCGACTGGCCGTGGGCGCGGGAGGATCGCCTCCACCGCGGTCAGGCGGTCGCGAACGTTGTGACATGATGTTAAAAAGTCACTATGTCCCAAACCACTAAGTCACAACCACAACAATGTTTATAAAGTTTATCGAGAAGGGTGTGGGTATTTCGAGATTTGCAAAGTTGGTGTGGGTAGAGAGGGATAGTGCGAAAGGGAAGGGTGATGTGAGTGTAGGGGAAGAGGTGGGTAGTTGGGGAAAAGGATGAGGGTACACCAATAATTTTTGCAACAAAAATATTGGTGTAAACCTCTATGCGGAGCACAAACGTAAACACAGAACAATCACAAAGAGTCAATATCGCGAAAAACTGTTGAACGAGAGTGGTCCTTAAGGAAGACGGCCGATACTACAGCGGAGCTAGGCTCGACGCGGTAGCATGGGAGTTGCGAACTCGCGGCACTCGGCGGGGTACGGGGGGGGCTCGACGCGAACGGATCAACGGAGCACACACACGACCGACGGCGACGAGGCACGAGAAGCAACTTTGCGGCCGGCTTAACACTACCCTACGTTTATATCAAATTTAGCAACTATCTCCCTTGCACCCTTATGCTGTCTCGCTCATTAACGGGTGCAATTTAGCATTCCCAAGTATTCTTAGATACAAAGTTTAATTATCTTATATTATCAGATACCTTTATAGAGGCCTGAGCGTATAAGCGTCTCTTATATACTTACCGATTTACCACTATAACTTTAATACGAGTATCTCAAAAACTATAAAACTTACAGGAATGCTACGTATATCATTTTACAGGTTATATTATTATCTACTTATTAAAATAGAAAATAACGTTACATATTAAAACCAAACTAAAATATTAGTGTCTTCGATAATAAGGTTCAATTTTCTTTGACAGGACGGAGCGAAATTAAATAACGTGTTTACTCAGTGATGATTTTATTGAGACTCAAAATGTGTGGCTAATGCCTGCGTTTATAAGTATCGGACATACCGCCCGCCAAAAACAATAGTTTTTAAACAAATTTGTTGGTACAAATGAATACTTAGCATGCATATAATTTTTAGTAGAAAAAAAAAACAATTACAAAATAATCTATGAATTTACAATATCCTTTCACTAACAATACATTACATTATCTATTCCATAATATTGAATTCAAATCAATCAAAGGATGAAACTACATTTTTATAAATTGTTATTTAGTCATTGATTATCTTTCGGAAGTAAAATTAATTTTGATAACGGTCTTTTAAGTTCATGGTTACCCTTGCACCGTACAGTTACTACTCTTACTAAATCATCAGCGCCGGGATGAAGGTATTTTATCCTGCCGAGCAACCATTGTGTTGGAGGTGTCATTTCATCCTTTATTACTACTAAATCTCCAATACTTGGCGAAGTCACTGCAACTTGCCATTTGTGTTTCTGTTGCAAAGTATGGAGATATTCTCTTTGCCATTGACGCCAAAAGTCTTGAGTCATTTTTTGTATGACTTGCCATCGGTTCAAAAGACTGATCTTTTTATCTTCATAATCCAGATCAGGCACGCTAATTAAAGACTCCCCAATTAAAAAATGTCCAGGTGTAAGTGGGGTTTCTGTAGAATTGTCAATTTGACATAGTGGGCGAGAATTGAGACAGGCCTCAATCTGAGTCAGTAAGGTGACCATCTCTTCGTATGTCAGTTTAGTATCCTTAGTCACTCGGTTGAAATGTCTTTTTGCCGATTGAACTCCAGCCTCCCATAGGCCTCCATATGATGGCATTCTTGGGGGTATGAAGTGCCAAGTTGTTCCTTCACTGGCTAATATTTCTGCAACTTCATGGGTATTATTTTTGTTTGTCTTAAATATAACCTTTAATTCCTTGGCCGCTCCAACAAAATTCGTTCCATTATCGCTCCATAAATGTAAACAATGCCCCCTGCGTGATACAAATCTACGGAATGCAGCGAGGAATGCTTGCGAAGTTAGGTCAGTGACCGCCTCAAGATGAATTGCGTGAGTGCTCATGCAAACGAATAAACAAATGTATCCTTTGGTAGCATGATGGCCACGACCTTTAGACGTTCTTATCATTACAGGCCCAGCGTAATCGACCCCACTGTTAATGAACGGTCTATGTGGGTTTACTCGGACAGCTGGCAGTTGACCCATAAGTTGGTACTTCACGCGAGCCTTATCGACAATACATGTCTTGCAGTGTCGAATGCATTTCTTGACAGCTGATTTGAGTCCTATGACCCAATAGTTTGTTCTGACGTATGCCATCATAAGTTGAATACCACCATGCAACGTCTTTGTGTGGGCCTCTTGTATGATTAATCCTGTAATGTGTTGTTTGTCAGGTATGATTATTGGATTTTTTGTTGCGTCTGGAATTGACGATTTTTGAAGCCGTCCTCCTACTCTTAACAGGCCATTCTTATCTAAAAATGGTGAAAGCGTGATCAGCGAACTTCTTTTGTTTACACTTTGCTTCTTTCTAATTTCGTCTATTTCTCTTCCATATACGACCCCTTGATAATATTTTATACATATTTCCAGTATTTCTTCCAATTCCTTTGTAGTTATATGTTTTTCTTCAATTCCCTTTTTTGTGTACCACCTTCTACAATAAGCTAACACCCGTTTCATTCTAGATAGTGTCGAAAATCTTTGCCATATTGGAGGTTCTTCCATTGTTGAATACAACGAAATCTTCAGCTCTAATTCTGTTTGTGGAACGTCACTTCTATCATATTTAAAGTTTTCTTGGTTTAACCACTCCGGACCATTCCACCAAAGTTTCTGTGATGCCAGATCGTATGCCTTTACTCCTCTAGTAGCCACATCGGCGGGATTCTCAACAGACTGAACGTGTCTCCACCTCTCATTGTCAAGAACTCTTGTGATATCAGCCACTCTGTTAGCGACAAACGTACGCCAGCGGTTTGGTTGTGACTGGAGCCATGACAAGACAACCGTCGAATCACTCCAGACGTATACATTTGTTTTAGGAAAACTGATAATATCTTGCAGATCACCCACAAGTTCCGCCAATAATGCTGCTGCGCAGAGTTCCAACTTCGGCACTGATAATTGCTTTAGAGGTGCTACCTTTGTTCGGGATGCTATGAGCGTTACGTGTACAGTGCCATCATCTTCAACTACTCTCAGGTAAGTAACTGCGGCATATGCTTGAGTTGATGCATCTGCAAAACCATGGAGCTGTACGTCTTTGTTTTTATTGTTGTTAGTTTTAAGCCATCGCGGTATCTTTATATTTTGCAGATGTGTCAGGTCATTCCTAAAGCTTATCCATTCCTCACGTATTTCTAGAGGTAGTTCATCATCCCATTCCAAGCTAAGGAGCCATAATTTTTGTATTAATACCTTTGCACGGATGACGACTGGTGACAACCATCCAAATGGATCGTACAAGCGAGCCACATCAGAAAGAACAGATCTTTTTGTGATGGGATATGTCATTTCAGGTAAGTTCACTGTTGTCAAAAATACATCTTCTTTCCTATCCCATGTTAATCCTAGAATCTTTATGACTTTATTCAATTTTATTTCCATTCTTTCTTCTGTATAGTTTCCTTTTTGTAAATGCTGTAAAACTTCTTCTGAGTTACTTGACCATTTTTGCATTTGAAATCCTCCCCTTTTCAAAATTTCGTTTATTTCATCACACATTCTTTTTGTTTCTTCGATACCATCATTATGCCCTACCATAAGATCATCCATAAAGAATGATTGTTTTATTACAGGTGCTGTGTTTGGATAACTACGTGCTTCGTCATCAGCCAACTGGTTTAAAGTTCGTACTGCCAAATAAGGAGCTGCAGCTGTTCCAAAAGTAACAGTTGTTAAGTCGTAGCTTTCAAGTTTCTGATCGGGACTGTCCCGCCACACGATTCTTTGTAAACTCGAGTGTTCTTTCGTCATACGAATCATTCTATACATTTTTACTATGTCTCCAACTACACAAACTTCATACGTCCTCCATTTTACTATTAAACTTCGAAGATCAGGTTGTAGAACTGGGCCAACTAGCATTGTATCATTAAGAGAGTGAGATCCAGAACCCTTTGCAGACGCATCAAAGACTACGCGCAGTTTACTGGTTTCTTTATCTTCGCGTACCACTGCGTGATGGGGTAAGTAAATTACTTTATTGTCTTCTGACTCGTCGGATAACTTCATGTGCCCCATTTCCTTGTACTCATGTATAACCTTTGTATAGTTGGATTTGAATGACGGACAGTTTTGAAACTTCTTTTCTAAATTTTGAAATCTTCTGATTGCTTGTTCCTTTGTATTACCACACATTTTAATTGTTTCATCCACAGATTGTTTTAAAGGTAAGTGTACTATGTATCTTCCAGTATCGTCTCTTGTAGTTGTCTCTTTGTATATTTGTTCACATTTTTTCTCATCCTCTGTTAACCACTTCTTCTTTCTGTATAGTTCTGTTTCTATTTCCCAAAACTTCCTTAGTAAATCATTGTCTTCTGCGACCATACTGGTTACATGTAATGTGATTAACTTGTGGTTGTTTTTATTTGTTTCTTCTCTTTGCCCAGAAAGTATCCACCCAAAAACGGTTTTTTGTGCAATTATTCCATCAGTCATTTTTATTAAACCATCTTCTATTATTTTACCGTACACGTCGGCACCAAGTAAAATGTCTATATTTCCTGGGATGTGATAGTTAGTATCAGCTAAATTTATTGTTTGTAGTTGCGTCTCTTTCATCACGACTTGTTTAGAAGGTACTCTAGTTGAAATTGATTTTAAAACATAGGCCTTCACTATTATGGGCGTACTTGAATGAAATCGTGACGACACTGACATATCGACCAAGTGTTTGATTGGTATTTTGTTATGATTTTCACCTCCTATCCCAGAGACTTCACCGCTGATATTGATTCGTTTCAGACCTAACAGATCCACTACTCTCGCAGAAACAAATGAAGCCTCAGACCCCTGGTCAATGAGGGCACGAAGCAGATATGTTTGACCATCACTCGACTTGACTTCTACTTGTGCTGTAGCCAATAACACCTCATGACCAAGTTGTTCTCTTGAAATATGCGCAGTTGTTACCTTATGCTCTGGTTGTATTTGTAGTTGTAGATTGTTGTCCTTTTTCACTTCACTCTCTTCACTTCTTACTCCTTCTTGTTTTATTGTTCTGTCTTCATGTAAAAGTGAGTGGTGTCTACGCCTACAAATACGACATGTTTTCTTTTGTTTACAGTTGTATACGCTGTGATTAGGTATCAAACAGTTATAGCACAAACGATTTTTCTTTACATGTGCATGTCTTTGTTCTAACGTTAATTTCCCAAATTCCTTGCAATTAAAATTATAGTGTTCACCTTTACAATATGTACATAAAGGCTGTGACTTAAAACTGACATGCGCTGCAATTTGCATATGATCTTCATTTTCATTGGTTGAGACGTAAAATGACTTGTGAGCTTGAGGTTTTTCTCGTGGTGACGAAGTTGACAAAGATGAGATTAATTCCAATGTACGAAACTTGGTTTCAAGGAACTGCTTCATTTCACTCCATGTCGGCATTACATCACTTTTGTTTTTGGAGGCATTTTCTTCCCAGTTTTTTAATGACTCCGAGTCCAACTTCTGTCCGACCAGAAATATTATTATGGGATCCCAAGAGTCTGTAGAAATTTTCAAATTATTTAAACTGTGAATACATTCTGTTGTTATGTCCACTAATGACTTGATTTGACTAGATGTTGGATTATTCACTTTCTTTTGATTAAATAATTTTTTCATAACTGAGTTTACAATCATTTTTTTGCTGCCGAAACGTTCCTTTAGTAATTCCCAAGCTTGTGTGTAATTGTCTTCCGTTATTTGTATGTGTCGTAATAACATCTCAGCTTCTCCAGAAATACTTGTTTTCAGATAATGCAGTTTCTGTACATTGCTTATAGAAGTGTTGTGAACGAGCGCCGTGAACAAATCTTGATACGTGGGCCAATCTTCATATCTTCCCGAAAAAGTAGGTAATTGTATTCTTGGTAGTCGAGCGAAAGAAAACTGACTTTCGGGGGATGCATTTGAAACACTGGATTGGTCTTCGTTCCTTGTTGTTGGTCTTTCCAGTGTCAATAACAAATCGGTCAAATCAGATTGAAGATTGATGAATAATTCTTCGTATGTAAAATATTCTTCTCGAAGGAAATACGGCATCGAACCCCTTTGTTCCCGTGGTGTACATTTAATAAGTTTCTCATGCGCGAGTTTAAAATCATGCCAATAGTCTTCAATAGTTTTAAGTCTTGTTTTCACATAACCTGTTGTTAGTCTCTGTTTCGGGCACTTCTTTATATTTCCTTGTGTTTTTGTTAACATATTAGCCACATCTTCTAATGTATTTAAGTAAACACTTTGTTCTGCAGTAGGCGTTGTCATGTTTACGTAGTTAGTTAAAAATTTCGATCAACAAAATATTCGTATTATTTAATTAGCACGCATGCACTTCGTGGCAATTTCTTATCTTGTTTTTGTGAATTCCATATAGAAAAAACTGCATCCAAGTCGTAAACAACTCGAACAATAGAACACCTGTGCCGTCTTCTATTCATCTATTGTATTCGGGCGACTCCGTCCTTGGTAATTAGTGTCCGGCTCGATGGAACATATGTCTTCGATAATAAGGTTCAATTTTCTTTGACAGGACGGAGCGAAATTAAATAACGTGTTTACTCAGTGATGATTTTATTGAGACTCAAAATGTGTGGCTAATGCCTGCGTTTATAAGTATCGGACAATTAGAGTTGCAAACTTATCGTCTCAACTTGTCTTTTTTTTATGTGTCTGACGGGAAAACTCTTAGCCTTAATCATACCTGATGTTAAGTATTGATAAGGCTGAAGATCGAAGCGAACCTCTCCCGGAATCCACAATCGTTGAGGAACTGGGTATTTATCTTAACTGCCAGAATACAATAATGCTGAAAACATTGTTGTTATAGCGTCAGACTTAGATAAGATGGTGGTAGCTAGCCAGGCGGACTTACAACAAGTCCTACCACCAGCCAAACCAAATACAATATGTTCCCCTCTGGGAATCGAACCCGGGACCACTGGGTCTGATACCGGTGGTTGTGTACCTTGTACCATTAAACTACAGAGGCGGTTAAATGAGTTATGACAAGTCACTACAAATAATAACATTGCTTACCAACTAGGTACTTACATGCACACATCTAATGTAACACTAGCAATTTTAACCAGTAATCGCGCACTTAGCGTCCACTAAGTCACAGTCACTTTTCATTACTTTTACTTGATTGTAGCTGTCTGTAACAGTAAGCTCAATCCCATAAAATACTTCAATTTGCGTGATTTACATAAGCTTGCTTATGTGATTTAATAAATTATCGCTAATTGTTTAGCTTTTAAGATTGTGTCAACGTTCAAACCAATAGACGATTCACTACTTGAAGGCAGGCAGGATATGAAAGTTTTGAGACTCGGAAGCCAGAACCTCACTAAAAGAATTATGGGAATATAATCGTAACACTTAATAAAAAGTGTGACATCAAAATGTATATATTCGTTCTCAATGTCGTATCAAAGAATCACTCTTGCCC
The DNA here is from genome assembly GCA_910589605.1 of Chrysoteuchia culmella. Lineage (NCBI taxonomy): Eukaryota > Metazoa > Arthropoda > Insecta > Lepidoptera > Crambidae > Chrysoteuchia > Chrysoteuchia culmella. Next base: position 5,714,396 of record OU342657.1, read on the forward strand.
CTTTAACGTTCACAGGCGTTAGATGCTTAAAAAGTGTGTTATAAAATGTTTATATACAGGGTGTTAAATAGCGCAAAATGAAAACCACGAATTGCTTCCATCATTACTATCATTATCTTTTATAGGGCCAAATCTGGAAACCTGATAGTTAAAAAGTTTTTGCGGATCAAAGTCAATATTTACTTTTAAAGATTATCGTTTAAAGTAACAAAACCGCAATGAATATTAAAACCAATCAAAGAAACTGGATTCCGGCCGTCTACTCGTACTCTCTATACACACGCACAGGTTGTTGCACGCGTTTGTTTGCGTGTAAAAATAACACCCATTTTTTTTAAAACGAATTATAATAGTAGCTTCCCAGCAATTATTTTCACATATTCTTATTTAGATTGATGTACACTACGCATATATTACGGCTTCGGTATGGATCTTTTAACACCCTGTATGTTCTGTTATCATTTGCCTCTTTTACGTTCAGAAGCGATCGACTTAAACGCTAGAAATTTGTACAAACCCCTCTTAATTGACTACGAAGGTATAACTTTGATTTACGGTCTTCGAAAATAAGTTTCCTCCTTAGAAGGACCGCTTGCCGCAGCCCAATTTAAATCTTAACTTTTAGTGTAACTTTGCCATATCTTAAGAAGATTTGGATTAGGAAGTGAGTGGAGTGGGCTTAGCTAAAAATTTTTGTGAAATATTTTTTGATAGTTTTATAATACAAACTTTTTTAATGTTATACAGGAAACTCCTAGCTTTCATCGTACTTGATGTAAAGTAATGAGATGGCGGGATCGATGATGAAGGTGGGATCGCGCGTTTCCCGAAATCCTCGACCGTTGAGTAATAACGTAGCTTTCTCCACTTTCAAGGGAATCAAAATTCATAGGGTACTTCCCGTTGACATAGAACTATGAAATTGGGCATATCGTCTTTTACTACAAATAAAGAAAATAAACTAAAAACTAAACATTTGTAATTAAATTATAAAAATATAGTCTTTAGTTTTAGAACCCGAATTTCAGGAAAAACTTAAAAACGCGTGGCGGGATCGAGCTAATATTATATTCAGGTCAACAGTCTCGTGAAGCCGTGAAAAAATCAAACTTGTAAATTAACGTGTAAAAAGGCCGTTTATGCTAGAAAAACGTTTTTCTATTATATTATATATTTCGACTCTCTCAAATAAAACAAAATCATAGGGTACTGTATCCCGTTGACCTAGAACTAAGACATTTGGCATGTAATATCGATTTTTACTACAAGTACAGGAAAAAGTCTAAAAACTAAACATTTGTGATAAATTTATGATTTTTGAAAACAGCAAATTTAGTAATTATAACTCTAATGTTTTTCTGTTCCCATCTGGAGCAGTAAAGTACGATCATAATTCAAAATTATCGTACAACAGCGCACACAACATACATTAATACTTGCTAATTCCACACAGAGTTATCTATCGCCAGTACTTTGAATGGCATGATACTACGATTTATTAGATAGACCCTTTTTACTCTGTCACCTTACAATGATTTTAATCTAAAAACTTTCCAGATTCCGAAAAGATGTCAAATGTGTTGGGATTTTTTTATTTATAAGTAAAAAATTAAACGAAAACCAAAGCAGAAGTTTAAAACAATGAGATATTTTTTACAAATAATAGAAAGGTGAATTATCCATTTACTTAATAAAAAAGAAATCAGAAGCGTAATTTTTATCTTTTTTGCATTTTCATGAGTGACTCAAAGTACCAATTTGTATTTACAATCGTTCAAAAGAGCACAAAAAACCGTATAAGCGAGAGTCGGACTCGCCCACCGAGGGTTCCGTACTATTATTAATAGTTCAGGAATCGAGTCTCGCAGTTTTTACGAGCTTTCCCCAAAATTCATCTTTCAAAATCTATAGTTACTAAATAAAATAACATAAAAATTTATAGTTTTCAATTGTTTCTTGCACTTGTAGGTTAAGACGATCGATATTCAACTATATTACGACCTATATTATTATTTGACGACCTGTTTGGCGCAGGGGTACTAAACCCGCCTTCTACGCCAGAGGTACCGGGTTCGATCCCCGGACAAGACAAATATTTGTGTGCATGAACATGTATATTTGTCTTGGTCTGGGTGTTTTCTATGTATCTTAAGTATGTAATAAGTATGTTTAAAAATTAAAAAAGTATATAAGTATGTTTATCCGTTATCTAGTATCCATAACACAAGTTCTTCATGAAACTTAACGTGGGCTAGATATATGGTGTGCAATTATTATTATTATTATTATTATATTAGGTAATTTCAGTTACTTTAGAAGTAATTTTTATACAACTCCAAGGGACTGTACACCTGAGTATATTGGTTTTAATTTCAACTCGATACCTCCACGCGTTCCCGAGATGAAAGGCCTTGACAAACAATCAGACAAACAACAAAGTTATCTTTTCGTTCTTTCCTTTTGAGGTACGGAACCCTAAAAAAACACTTTCGCTTTGTAGCCACACTTGTCTTTTAAATAATTTACGGTACTGTAATTAAAATGTTACGTGTCGTCGACTCTTTGAAGGTAAGACAGGAGTATCCGAGTGGTCCTAATGTACAGAGCTAAAATGGTGTGATAAGTGGTACTTTATACTTTTATCTCTTGCATTTTGTAAAAGGGTAGTGGCGGTGCAGTTTTTCCTCAGATAGTATGATCACAAGACGTCCTTATTTGATTTTTTGTTAAAAAATTATCTTAATAAAAAGGTTAATACGATATTTTTTTAACAAAAAATACTAGAAATAATCACCCAGTCTCCATATTTTAATTACTATTTCTAGGAAAAAAAAATCTCTTAAATAGCATTGTAAATGCATAAAAACTTATTATAAAATAAAATTGAAACCGACTTCAAGGCAAAAAAAATAAAAATATATAATTGCAATCTAGACTGCCTTGACTGGCACAGATTCAAAAAGGGTTTTTTTTTTACTTTTTAAGTTGGTTTTATTATAGAAAGCTTCTATTTTTAAATTTTTAAAGTTAGAATAACTTCTGCACCCACCTACACTAAGAATCGGCAATTTGAACTTGTCATCTATGACTATATCAATTTGGTAAACAGTGACAAAACAACACTATTTCCTGAAAACTACTGAACAGTTTTCATAATTTCATAAAATGGGATAAACTTGGGTCAATCCTGATGTAGCGTTTGAATAATTCCAATCGGTCTAGCCGTCTTCGAATCATCGGTGAACATACATAACAACGACGAATTGATAACCTCCTACTATTTTTGAATTCGGTTAAAAATCTAAAAACCATAAAACAGACTTCGTTCGTAACTAGGGGTCTATTCTGAAAACCGAAAATGGTCTGACTAGTCATTTCCTTAAAAAAAAATTGTAGTATTATCAATATTTTCCGGTTATTTTGCGAAAGCTGAAGTAGATAAAAAAAACTTACATTCCATAACAGCTACTTATTCGAAAAATCTCACAAAGCGTTTGGACGTTTGCTGCACGACTCTCCGAAATGTTTCAGTATGTATTCAGGAAAATAGATTAAGTGTTCATAGGTATGATTGTTAAAAAAAAAACATAATATGTAGTTTATAATATAGACAGACAAGACTGGATGCTTTGATTCCGAAAATGGTCAGGAAAACAGAATATCTATCGCAAAATAAGCTAAATGAAACTACTCTGTTATTTTACTACCACAATTTTTTTTATGGGACGAAATGACAGATTTATATTCCACATTGAACAAATAAAGAATCACGTAAATCGGATCAGAAATCACGGCATAATCGGTGTACAGTCAGCGAACTTCCCGGTTGACCAGTAGAGTTTATTTAGGATTTATATAAAAAAGAAATATATTTTATATTTTTATTTTTAAAAATATATATAGAAAACGTTTATATTACAAATAATAGAACAGGCCATGTGCGTGTAGGGCCACGCGCAGTATAGGGTTCCGTAACAAAAATACCACTATCATTTTTCGTCTGGAAAAATAACTTTGCTTTTCATAGTGTATTTCAGTTGAATAATAAATTATTTCTTTACATTGATACTTTCCGAGAAAACGTTTCCCAAGAAAACTGTACTGGTCAACCGGGAAGTTCCGATTGTACATACCTACATAAAAAAAAAACACATACCAACCAAATTGAGAATATCCTTTAAAAGTGCCAAATACAAGAAAGCACTTGCCCGAAAATATTATACGTTGTGAAAATCTGTATAAAAACATATTTTAATTAACATCCCACGTGAAGTACCTACCTAACCTGACCTACCTAATAATTAAAAAATCTTATCGCTATTAAAAAAATAAAAGCAAGCAGTAGGTACTAATATGTATGATACTCTTAAATCTATAATTTATATTTTAACTATTTCGTCCATAAAACCATTTAACAGGTGTCTTTGTTGAATAAAAACGTTAATAAATCAGTTTGTTCAAAGCAGACAGTTCAATTGCCAACCCCTTGAGTTGGCACACAGTAGCGTAACTGCCAATAAATCTCAAGAAGACGTTTTATTTGGGTCAGAATGCGGGCTCTTACCTGATAAGTATCACTTATTGAACATCACAGGACACTACTTTTTTTTATGAACGACGGTGAGACTTCGCCTTAATCATACCTGATGTTAAGTATTGATAAGGCTGAAGATGGAAGCGAGCCTCTCCCGGAATCCTCAATCACTGAGGAACTGACTATCTTATCTCTAACTGCCGGAACACAACAATGCTGAAAACATTGTTGTTATGAAGTCAGACTTAGATAAGGTGGTGGTAGCTAGCCAGACGGACTTAGAACAAGTCCAAGTCCAACCAACCAAACCGAATACAATATGTACCCCCGCTGGGAATCGAACCCGGGACCCCTGGGTCTGATACCGGTGGTTGTACCACTAGACCACAGAGGCGGTTAGATGGTTACCGATGCGTTTTAGTACAATATTCTTTTTTTCACAACAATATTTGGTTTTCTTTCTACCACATTTTTTCAACATTCACTTCATTTCATCCCAAAACTGACAGGCTCTTTTTATTCTTCTCGTGTATTTGTTCTAAAGTGGTTATCGGTACTTGTCAATAAATACACAAGCAAAAACAATAAATAAATATAAATAAATATTTATTACACTTACAACAATTAGCCTGGCAAAGTAAGCACTGTACCCACGGCTTGCTAAATACTCAATAATATCTTTATTGCATTCCATAATGGTGATAAGATGTTACATAAATTTATTGTACAATTATATTATGTGCCCTGTCAGGCACAGCAATTAAGAGAGGGAAGACCTTTCTTATTCTTATTTATATATCTATGTTATTAATAATTTTAACTTACTTTTTCTAATTGCCATTATAATTATTATACATTTTTATCTTCTAAATATTCTGATATATTATAATAGCACTTTTTTGTAAGTAATTGTTTTAAATATTTTTGTTTTTCGTTTTTAATCTTTTTTATTGAATCCGGCAGCCCATTGATTTTTTTATGGACATAGCTAATGGGCTTGTGTTATGGGATACTGGATATGTTGCCAAAATATCATATTTCCTACTTCCTCCTTGTATTATAAATGTAACAGAATGTCCGTTTGTTTGTTTGTCACTCTTTCACGCAAACACTATTAAACGGATTTCGACGAAAAATTTGCACACAGGTAGTTTATATCTTAAATTGATACAGAATATTTGTTTAATCCCAATATTCTTACGGGAACGGGAACCACGTGAGTAATACCGCGGGCGGCCACTAGTAGATAAATAAAACAAAACGCTATGTAGTGGAACGTTGGAATACATAGAACATAGAAATACTGCGTCGCTCGTAGCCAACTCAGCGTGCCTATTCCAAACATGTCACCGAGTGTTTACAACCACCGAGTGTGAACAGTTGCGAGACCGTGCTATGTTACCAAAAAGTTTTTGTCAGGTTTTGTTGGAGTTATCCAGTGACCAAGCGAGAGGAAGTCAAGAGGATTTTTTTTTATTCAGTTGAACTGGCTTCATTTATTTCAACCGCCTGGGACGCATATTCATATAATATCCGCCGCCTTAGATTCAGGACTTAAAAACATTAGCAAAAAATCGACTACCAATACCCTTTTTTGGTCACATTCGATTCATGACACTATCAGGAGCAATGTAGACCCTTAGATTTTTCTTTATCTTTATGAACAACGGGGAGGCTCTTAACCTTCATCATACATGATGTTAAGTATTGATAAGGCTGAAGATGGAAACGAGCTTCTCCCGGAATCCTCAACTACTGAGGATCTGGCTATCCTATCTCCAACTGGCGGAACATAACAATGTTGAAAACATTGCTGTTATGGCGTCAGACTTAGATAAGATGGTGGTAGCTAGCCAGGTGGACTTACAACAAGTCCTACCACCAACCAAACCGAATACAATATGTACCCCCCGCTTGGAATCGAACCCGGGACCCCTGGGTCTGATACCAGTGGTTCTTACCACTAGACCGTAGAGGCGGTGAACTAATATACTAATATGCTCAGACTTATAATTACCATTCGGTGTTATCGCACTTTTTATTTAAATCGGAGTCATGGAGCTATGGGTCAAGAAGCGTTTGGGTCCGGAACCGCGATTTCAAAGTCCTAGCCTGCCTATGAAGCTGTCAGACTTACGTTCATTTTTAGGGTTCCGTACCGCAAAAGAAAAAAACGGAACCCTTATAGGACCACTTCTTTGTCCGTCCGTCCGTCCGTCTGTCCGTCCGTCTGTCAAGACCGTTTTTCTCAGGAACGCGTGGAGGTATCAAACTGAAATTTATATCTAATACTCAGGTCTACTGTCCCTTGGAGCTGTGAAAATATCAAACTTCTAAACCAAAGCAATCAAAAGATACAGCCGTTTATGCCGCAAATTTTCGAAACTTAGAATTAGAATTAGAAACTTAGAATCTTGAAATTTGATTCTAAGTTGTAACGATGTAACGTCTTATAGTACAGATATAGTAAAAAATTTAAACGGAACCCTCGGTACGCGAGTCCGACTCGCACTTGGCCGGTTTTTTTTTTACTTTTATCAAGAGAAAGCTTATATTTTCTTGCCGAAACAGCTTATATTTTGTAGTTACCATATAAAATGGGATCCCAGGACCTAGCAGACAGGAAGCAGATCAATATGATGCAGTTATAAATATTAAACAAGAGAATATACTAGAAAAAAGCAACTAGTCTCATGTCGCCCTGACGGGATTCGAACCCGCATCCTTGGGAGTCCGGCCCAATGCACTAACCAATTATGCTACAGAGACCTATGAGGACACGTCGAATTTTTCTAGTATATTCACCGTTCTACGGTGTTGGCCACCGTCGCTTCATCAATGAGAGAAATATCCTCGCATTCGAAAGAAACATCTTTACAGATGTTTGACTATCGATTAAGATGAAGCAGCCATCTATCTAATTATAACTTTTTAATTTTGCATTTTACAATCCTATTTTACGTGATAAATATTAAACAAGAAAATATACTAGAAAAAAGCAACTAGTCTCATGTCGCCCTGACTAGTTGCTTTTTTCTAGTATATTTTCTTGTTTAATATTTATCACATAAAAATAGCATTGTAAAATGCAAAATTAAAAAGTTATAATGATGCAGTTAGTTAATTAATAAACAATTTTATCCAAATTTTAAAAGCTTTAATGGTGTCACTACTGCAAACACACCTGTGAAAAAGGCCCCGTGGTCTGTCCTCTGTGTTCCACGTAATTCAGACGGCCGTGACACTAGCCTGAGTAATCACATTTCGTGTTATCCTTTTGTCGTGTGGGCTCGACAAAAACTGTGATTTAGCTTTATTCCTCGCCAAAATAATGTACCACGCAATCACGTACCACTCATGCGGAGGTTTCGTCCATAAAACTTTTTTAGTTATTAAATAGTAAAATCTTTTTGGTTTGTTCGGGGCACTACTATCGATTATATTTTTTATTTTTTTATTTTATTATATATATATATATATATATATATATATATATATATATATATATATCTTCATAATACCTGATGTTAAGTATTGATAAGGCTGAAGATGAAAGCGAGCCTCTCCCGAAATCCTCAATCACTGAGGAACTGGCTATCTTATCTCTAACTGCCGGAACACAACAATGCTGAAAACATTGTTGTTATGGCGTCAGACTTAGATAAGATGGTGGTAGCTAGCCAGACGGACTTAGAACAAGTCTTACCACCAACCAAACCGAATACAATATGTACCCTCGCTGGGAAACGAACCCGGTACCCCTGGGTCTGATACCGGTGGTTATACCACTAGACCACAGAGGCGGTTAAAACTAGTAATTTGTTTTTCTATGGAACACAATTAAACATTAGGTTTTGTGTTCAATAGGTTCAAAAACAATAACGATACGAAACGGTAAAAGATGAACCTAAAACACAAGTAAAAAAGTTTCTTCTCAAATGCCACTACGATTTATAAGATACGTAGTAGCATAATTTGGGCATTCGCTACCACCACCACCACCAATCATAAATCTTTAAAGTGTTTATGATTTTGTAATTTTTGCATTTTTCAATGCTAATTTTATACTTATGGTAAATTTTAAATAGAAAAATATTGGAAAAAATTAACTCGGCCACAAGTGAATTCTCAGGCTGGAATCGAACCAGCGACCTTTGGAAATCCGGTCCAATGCTCTATTTAAAATTTACCATGTGTATCAACAGTTAGGTACTTTATTTGCAAAACTATTAGTGAACCCTACAAAATCGTAGGTTTAATCAGGTTTATCAAAACGGTTGACCGCTCCGGCCTAGATTCATTTTTATTACGGCGGGATTAGGGATAGCGTGGGAGGATAGCAGCTACGCAGATGTACAGTCACGAGCAAAATATGTTTACATTATACAACAATACAGCCTTGTCACATTACAATATTTAATTTGAGATATTTGATCTGAGAGCATTGGTTGTTTCCGTGTGTTTCAATTAAATGAATAAGGTTGCATAGTGTTAAAAATAGCATATTGCTCCTGAAGTACTGACTGTACAGTTGCACACAAAACCAACATTTTGTTAGTCACTATTGGTTGGGAAGATGCAATGCCATTAATGTGGTAACATTAGCTACTTACACGAAATCTATTGTTTTTATTATAGTATTCATACAAGTCGTGATTTTTGAAATTTTGAATTTTTCAATGCTATTTTTATACTCTATCTGAGAATTCACTTGTGGCCGACTTGTTTATTTCCAATATTTTTCTATTTAAAAAAATTATCATAAATATAATAAGTTTTTAATATGAAAATTTGTAATGAATTTCAAGGTTTTCTTGGAAATTGAAAAATGAATACATAAATTCACCTACTAAGAAGCCAAGTCAAGGAGGAAATTGTTCTATTAAATGGACATGAAGCACTCAACCTTCGTAAGTTCGGGATACTTCGTAAGTTTATGAAAATAAACCGTTTGACGTTGACGTTTGACGACCTGTTTGGCGCAGGGGTACTAACCCCGCCTTCTGCGCCGGAGGTCCCGGGTTCGATCCCCGGACAAGACAAATATTTGTGTGCATGAACATGTCTATTTGTCTTGGTCTGGGTGTTTAATATGTATATTTATTAAGTATGCATTTACAAAAAATAAGTATATAAGTATGTTTATTCGTTATCTAGTATCCATAACACAAGTTCTTAATGAAACAACGTGGGCTAGATAATTGGTGTGATTGTATGCAAATATTTATTTATATTTATTAAACCAAAGTTCTACGGGTAACCTATTAATTTAGCCCAAGAACCATCAGTTCTCTGCCGCTTTAAAACCATTTCAAAGAGCTCATTATACTAAATAACTACATCAACTTGACTCCATCACGCTCAGACGGGACTCGAACCTTTGGGGTCTCTTTCGAATCATTGAGCTACCCATACCCACACTTATAAGGATACGAGGATCGAGTTTCGTAAAATGTGGGGAATTAGTCCGTATTTAAGGTTTTAAAATGAATGGAAAATATATAAATGAAATTACTTTGTTCGAACTAGATAAAACTGTTATTTGTATCTTAGTAACTTAGTATCTTAACAACGAACAACCAAAGACATTATGTACCATAGCTAAACAATTATAAAGAAGGATAGGTAGTTACAAAGAAGTATCGCTAACAGCTAACGATATGGAACTTTTTCTACTATATTTTCTAGTTTAAAATTTATCATTATCACCATTAAATAACATTGTAAATGCAAAAATTATAATCCTAAAGTGATAAATTAAATAGAAAAATATTGGAAAAAATTAACTCGGCCACAAGTGAATTCTCAGATGGGAATCGAACCCATGACCTTTGGAAATCCGGCCCAATGCCTTGGACCATTGCCAAAGCATAAAAATAGCTTTGAAAAATGCAAAAATTCAGAAATCATAAAAAAATAACCTAAAGTGGTTTATAGGTAAGAACATTTTGCCATGAAATTCATCCGCATAGACAATTCGCTCGCTCTTGATTGGCATAACGCGTCTAGGCAATGTATCTTATTTACAGCCAATCACAAGCGAGCAAATTCAGTACTAGCTTGTTTCGGTGAACAGTAATTAAGGCTTTTAAGCTTCATTTATTTTAAACAAAAAAGTTACCTAAGTTACAAATACAACAATACTCCTCCAACCTTTTTTTAATGTATGTTACACATTGGAACATCAAATGTCCCGGGAGCAAGATCCTGGCGCTAATTTCCCTATTCCCCGTTATCCTGGAGCGTGCCCGGAGCCATCGCTGATACGGGGACGTAAGGGATTGCGACTAAGGGATTGGAACGAGTATTTATAGATCTTTATTTTGTTAAGAGAAGCTCGATGAGGCAGTGGTTCGTGCCCTCGGCCTGCGCTTGTAGCGGTTAAGCAACTTTCGCAATGTTCGGTCATAGGATAGGTGACCAAAAATTTACTATCGCGAGCTACTCCGCGTTTGGGAAGGCTGGTTAAGACAAGGCCCCGGCCGTATTCGCAGTCGTCGAAACCCACTAATACGCATTGTCCCCGCACGGTGGGTCATGGTTTATTCTCCTTAAAGAAAGCCGCAGTGCCCCAACAGTGGGGAAATTAAAATGGCTGAATTCATATCCATGAGTTAACGACCTACTCATAAGCGCTCATGGCCGCGCTTGACAGACAGATCGTATTCGATCACGTTCGTTAAGCAAAGTTCGGCCCGGTAAGGTGTCGGATGGGTGACCGTAAAGTGGCATTACAACTGAGCGCTTCCGTGCTTCGGAGGGCACGTTAAACCGTCGGTCCCGGCTGTTGTCGTTTGATTACAGTCGTTAAGCCAAGTCAGAGGCCTTATAGGCGGCTTGATAAACTCTGACACCAGAGGTGGCCACTAACTCCTCTCTCGATAAGAAGAAGAAGAACGACCTACTTCAATTTATTTATAAAAAAAGGTTATTTATAGCTACTCCTTGTTAAATATCCGACAACACTCCAATCCAACCTGTTTCAATTTATGTTACACATTCGAACATCAAATGTCCCGGGAGCAAGGCCCTGCCGCTAATTTCCCTATTCCCCGTTATCCGGATCGCGCTCGGGGCCATCGCTGATACGGTGACGTAAGGGATTGCGACTTAGGGATTGGGACGAGTATTTTTATTAAAGGTCTTTATTTTTGTACGGAATTGTTTGAGTTTGAGGTGAGGCAAAACAATGTATCAATCAACATTATTCACATACAATTTTTTGTTAGTGAAATTATTGTGTAAGTTGGTTTCTTTAAATACTCGTAATATATATTATTTTGGGTAGAAAATTAAAAGACGAAGAAAAGAAGCATAATGTACAGATTACAGCACGTCATCGTTAGGTTTAAAACTTGCACTACGAAAATCAATCGCTATTATGAGTCACGTACGTACAGCGATATCAAGGTCAAAATATAAACTCTGTTCGCTGTCGTGTGTACATATATTATATTATTAAGATAATAAAAAAATATTAATTATTGAAATAAATATTACGAGGGTGAATCAAAAAAATCTTAGAATTGCCAAGAAAGTATCAGTAAAATGTCAAAAATATATTAATTGTTCTACCTTATCTCATTTTAACTTTATACATTAACCACTCTGTGGTCTAGTGGTAACAACCATCGGTATTAGACCCAGGGGTCCTGGGTTCGATTCCCATCCATAGATATTGTATTCGGTATGGTTGGTGGTAGGACTTGTAGTAAGTCCGTCTAGCAAGCATGTTTTTAGCATTGTTGTGTTCCGGCAGTTACAGATAAGATAGCCAGTTCCTCAGTGATGAGGATTCTGGGAGAGGGTCGCTACCATCTTCGGCCTTCTCAATACTTAATTAACATCAGGTATATGATGAAGGCTAAGTCTCCCCATTGTTCATTAAAAAAAAAATAGTATAATGCTTCTCCAACTTTCTTACCCCTCCGAAAAAAAAATATTTCATTGACTCTCGAAAATTCCTCTATAGTGGCCATTAACGCGTCATTGTCGTGAAATCTTGTTTCATGAACATGAAAATCACAAGGGATTAAGTCCGGTGAATATGGCGGGTTATCTTTAATTTCAAAGCAATACTTACGAATTGCCGTGCGTGCAACGTCGGAGCGCTGAGCTGGAGCGTTATTGTGGTGAAACATATGATCCCAAAGTTTTTATGAAAATGGATTGGACACTACCGTATGGAGTTTTAAGGGTCTCTGCGAGTTATTTTAAAGGGTCATCAAGATCAATTTTTCCACTTTCTTGACATTTCTTCGTTTACAGAGGTGGACGATCGACCAGAGCGAGAATCATCTTAACAGTTAGATTTGCCTCTTTTAAACTCGGCTACCCAGTAAGCGATTGTGGAATAAGGTACAGCATCAGTCTCTAATGTCTGCTAAATATCCGTACTCCACCACCGCGCGCATCTAGTTTTTATCCATGTTTGGTTGACTTCATAGAGCAATCGCATTGCTCTTTATCAATTAGTTTTACAAAATAATTTATAAAATTAAAATGACATGACGGAATCAAGTGATACTTGGCATAATTATTAAATGATATTTACACTTCGAATAAAAAAAATAAAAGTATAATAAAAAAAAATCTAAGAACTTTTTGTTTCACCCCCGTATATTGAAAATATTGACAAAGTACGCAGGTGAAACCCCTTTTACGGGGCCTGTAAAAACTGTGTTTCATCAATCAGGGTGGGCGTTACCTAAACTACTTAATACAAATTTTAAAGAAACAAACTTCCTCTCATACAAAATGTTAATCGTAGCTTAAAAAAGAATTGTCTTGCTGTCCCTGTAAGCACACTCGGTCAAAATTTATGTGTCGCCCGTGTACGAGCTGCCTGCAATAAAATCGTCCCACTGACCGCCGACCCTTAAAGATAACCGTCCCGTTTCATCCGGAAGAGTTACCGTTCGTCTGTTTGCTGTCGTGTCTAATCTATATTGTATTATTTTAATAAAAAAAACTTTTGAAGATATTAACAAACTACTCCGGGGAAAATAATATTAGAGGGTTTGTGTCCGAAATAAAAATTGACTTCGAAAATCTATGTTATTTTGAAAGTAAATTTTTATTTCGGCTAGACAAAAATCATGAGTTACATCGATACAAATGAAGAAAATTTTCAACGAACATTGAACCACCTGACTCTTATACAAGAACTTCAATGAGATAAAAACTTTGAAAATTTTATACTGCACGTTCGTCAGGAGTATCCTGGAATATGGGTCGGAGATCTGGAACCCGCGATATGACAAATACATCAATCGGATTGAGCGACTCCAAATGAAATTTATAAAATTTCTATGTTACCGTCTCAGGATTCCTTATGAATCAAACCAATATTTAAGTCTATGTGCGAAATTTCACCTTCTTCCTTTAGTAAAGAGACGCGAAGTGTCAGATGTTACCTACTTACTAAAAATTATATCTAACTCGGTCGACTCTCCCGAACTTCTGTCAAAGATAAGTTTCAATATTCCAAGTAGGTCTGCTAGACACTTTGCTCCAATTTGTGTACCACTGGTCTCGTCAAACTACCGCCAAAACTCCTTCCTGCTGCGAGCAAGCAAAAGTCTTAATAACTTGTGTAAATCTAAAAATCTTGATATATATCACTCTAGTTTAGCAATTGCGAGGCGCTTATTATGTGAGGATTTCTTTAAGTAAATGTCAATTTAAGTAACTTTAACTAATCACATTATAGGCACTGTCTTAGTTTGTAATAGTTTTAGATTAAGTTTTCCAAGAGCATCTTATTGTCTACACTTAACCATTTAAAATATGTTTTATATACGTGAAGACCTATTATTGCCTTACTGTTTTTATGTCAAAAATCAACTCTGTCTACTCGGTGTTGGTCTTCCAAACATTAAATAAATAAATAAACTTTATACTCGCTTAAAAAACAGCTGTAAGCACGCGCGGTCATAATTTATGTGTCTGCAATAAAATCGTCCCACTGACCGCCGGCGCCGCCCCTTAAAGATTACCGTCCCGTTTCATCTGGAAGACGTTACTGTGCCGACTTCTTTACTGCCCATTTTATCGGCTTTCTTCTATTTGTCACCGTTAAGGAATTTTGTAATAAAACCAATTTGTTTTGCTACGTTTTTGTATTAAAAGGAAAGGACTTAGGAGAAGAGTTCTCCACTCGTCGTTTGTTTATACGTGTTTTTTTTGCCTGTAAGTAAATTGTTTTACGAAAGTAAGTGAGGAGCGTAAGCGAGGAACCCGTGGCGTTCAGTGGTACGCGCGCTCGGCCTGCAATTGTTGAGGTTAAGCAACTTTCGCAATGGTCGGTTACGGAATGGGTGACCAAAAAATTACTGTCTCGAGCTCCTCCGTGCTTCGGAAGGCACGTCAAGCCGGGGGTCCCGGCGTTGCAGTTCTTAACCCTACACTGCATTGAGTGCCATATATGTGACAACCAATAAAATTGGTATTTTCTCTTATTTGAACCAAGTAGTGACATCTATGTTTATGACTCGGAAGTGACAATAGTCAATAGTAAATAAAAGTGCAAAAATTGGAGCTAGATGGCAGCAACACCTCGTTCAGCTGGTCATTCATTCAAAAAAATTTATTTATTTGCCGGTTACTGTGCAAGTGAAATTTCAAAAATTATTAAAAATTTGTTATTACCGGAGTACAACGGTGGAAAAATTGTTTTTATATGTTGAAATCTGTGTACTAAGCAACTGTAAGTATACTTTTACGATTTGCCAGTGTTTTGATACTAACATTTTACAATTACTGTATGTGCCCGATGTGTCACTTCATGCAGTGACCATCATATTTTGTGTATTTATGCTAATAATGGCATGTCGTTTTTATTTCAGATAATGCCGAAGAAAATCTTATCCAATGCTCAAATACAAAATTATTTGTCAATACCATCGGGCAGTGAAGACGACCAAGACTCCTTAGGCGCAGAAAGTGACGATGATATTGCCGCAATTCAAACTACCGTCAACCAACTTTGTGAAACTTTTAACGATGCGGATGATGATGAGCAATGTATTTCCCCGTACAGGTATGAACCCGCTGCATCATTATCAGGGTCCTATGATGAGGTGGCTGGAAATCCTGGCGTTCTTGATGCTGATATGCAGCAGCAAATATCAAACCCTAGTGCTTCAATTCCTGCAGATCCAAGTACGTCTGGATCAAATTTACGATCTCGTCAGGTTGTATCATCCACCTCTACTGCACCACGGGAAGCTACCCCTAGACCTACTGTAACTGCCGTCAGAAGAAAGCGGAATATCATATGGAGGAAAAGGGCTTTCCAACCAACCGTTCGTGAGTTTTGTGGGCAAACAGATCTAGAGCCACCAATTACAGAATTTGAAACGCCATTTCAATATTTCTTTTATTTCTTTGATGATGATATTCTAAGCCATATCGTAGAAGAAATGCATAAGTTTAGTGTACAAAAGAACCCATCAAAGGCTTTTTCTATAAGCGTTACAGAGCTGAAAAAATACATAGGCACTTGCCTGCTTATGGGTATTGCTCCATTGCCCCATACTCGGATGTACTGGGAAACTGAACTAGGTTTGCCATTGATAAGGAACACCATGTCAGTAAACCAATTTGAAAAAATCCGGCAATATTTACACTTCAATGACAATACCACTCAGTCACCAGCAGGTACTGCAGGACACGATCGTCTCCATAAAATCAGACCTGTATTAGAGACGCTAAAAAAATGTCAAGCTATAAATAAACGAGAAGCATTGTCAGTGGATGAGCAGATGTGCGCTACCTAGGCCTCCAATAGTTTGCGCCAATACCTACCTAACAAGCCTCATAAATGGGGGTATAAACTGTTGGTACTGTGTGATGATCGAGGATTTGCGTACGACTTTGAAATATACTCTGGCATGGAGAATAACCCAGATCTGAGGCTTCCTAATGAACCTGATTTAGGCGCAAGTGCCAACATTGTTGTACGGCTAGCAAGGTCTATTCCCAAGGATAAAAATTACAAGCTATTCTTTGACAACTACTACACATGCCCTGAATTGATTTCATATCTTGCTAAAGAAGGTATATATTCTATGGGGACCGTGAAAAAGGACGGCTGGGCAAATCTGTACAAATACCATCTTTGAAAGATCTGAAAAGTAGAAAGGAAGAAAGAGGCTATTCCGAGGAATGGGTAGCTAATGTAGATGGCACAGACATAGTCACCATTATGTGGTATGACAATAAACCAGTGGTGTTGTCTTCATCTTTTGTTGGAAAAGAGCCTACTCAAAAAGTAAGGAGGTTTTGTAAAAAACTAAAGAAATATATAGATGTCGACTGCCCTCAAATTGTACGCAACTACAATCAGCACATGGGTAAAGTCGACTTGCTCGACTCATTCTTAGGAAAATATAAAATAAAGATGAGGACAAAAAAGTGGTACTTGAGGCTATTTTACCATTTCCTCGACATAGTTACCATAAATAGTTGGTTGCTATATAAAAGAGTTGGGGAAATGCGACAAAAAGCTACGCCGCTGAAGCTGAAAGACTTCAAGTTAGAAGTAGCAAAGAGCCTCTGCATGTGTGGTCCATCAATGAATAAGAGAAAAGGCCGGCCGTCTTCTGCAGGTGATGACTTGATAGAAAAGAAAAGAATAAGAGCCAATGTAGCGATTCTTCCTCCTCGAGACGTAAGGCGTGATGGATGTGAGCACTTTCCTATGTGGGGACAGAAGCGCCAGCGATGCAAATATCCAGATTGCAAAGGAAAATCGTTTGTTGTGTGCGAAAAATGCAGGGTTGAACTTTGTTTCAATAAGGACAAAAACTGCTTCCGTCTGTTTCACCTCTAGTTATGTAGCAAAATAGGAAGGTCATTGCATGTTGTGCCACATATGGAACTAAATAAAAAAAATATATTTCTCAATTATTATTTGTTTTTTATCAATTTAACTATACTTCCCAGGTTCTAGAACCCAAATACGATAAGGAATTATTTTTTTTTCTAAGGAAAAAAAAATCATGCAGTGTAGGGTTAAAACCCACCAATCCGCTTTGGGTCCGCGTGGTGTGTCATGGCCCGTTCTCCTTATCCATCCATAAGGAAGGCCAGTGCCCCAGTAGTGGGGACATTAAAAATGGTTAATGACGATGACGAAATTGTTTTACGTTCGAAATTAATAACCTATCTGTAGAAATGGATTAAGCTAGCTGAGATAGTTTCCTAGGATATTTTTGTAAATATGACCAAAATAACGACGGTTGTTAGGCAACGAAGCCTGTATCCAAGGCAACTCTCGGATAGCCCTATCCATATCTACAGATGGGTTATTCATTTCAGCCGTTAGTTGTTCGGTGTTGCAGTGGTTAGGGTGTTTGGCCTGCGATTGTAGCGATTGCGCAACGTTGATGAGTGACCAAATTGTTATTATCTTGAACTCCTCTGTGCGTCGCAAGGCATGTTAAAATAATTGGATTCTGATTTTCATCCATCCATGGCGGCTACATTTTTTTTTATTTTATCAATGACGGATAGACTTTTAGCCTTCATCATACATGATGTTAAGTATAAGGTTGAAGATGGAAGCGAGCCCTCTCCCGGAATCGTCAACCACTGAGGAACTGGCTATCTTATCTCGAACTGCCGGAACACAACAATGCTGAAAACATTGTTGTTATGGCGTCAGGCTTAGATAAGATGGTGGTAGCTAGCCAGGCGGGCTTACAACAAGTCCTACCACCAACCAAGCCAAATACAATATGTATCCCCGCTGGGAATAGAACCCGGGACCCCTGGGTCTGATACCGGTGGTTGTACCACTAGACCAAAGAGGCGGTTACATATTTTATAGGATGCGTTCAGTTAATCTATACTAATAATCAAAGTTCAGCGTGTCTGTACATTTCTTGGATTTGCAAAAAATATAGCTCGGGTGAATTAGAATAAGGAGCATTTTTGTCTGTCTGTTCGTCTTTATGTCTGTGTGTTTGAAAGAGCATCACACCAAAACCACAAAATAGAAAGAATATATACAAAGTTTCGTCCACAGAATTGAATTATATATTTTAGTCCGGCTCAGGCGCAGAATGTCCACTTCTCATAATGTCCACTGGTCGCAACAGATCTGTCTCGCAAAATGTCCCTTTCTAAGAATGTCTCTTTTACAAAACGTCCCTTTCGCAGAAAGTGCATTTCGCATATATTATCACTTAGTTAGCTAATGAGCACTGTTATCAAATAAATAAAATAAAATAACTTAAACGTACATCTTAAGTTCTGGCGTACACTGAAAAGGTGCCGAAACGTCGGGATAACCAAAAAAAACCCTTCAAAACCTAAAAAAATGCGGACAATTTAGATCTTATTCCGTGAAATACAGCGCGTTAAAAATCCGTAAAAGATATTTTATTTCAATAAAATTACTTATATCGGTATGGTATTATAATATTCTTGGTTCTTAGAAAACAAAACAAAACGTTTTCGTCCCGTTGGGAGACAGCTATGAAGTAATACAGACATCTACTGGAGGAGTTTTTACTACTTGTTTATGGCCACTAAACTTGTCTTAAATGGTTGTTATAGTGAACTTGGTCATTGTAAAATTGTTTTATGACTAGTGTCTGTCGGTGTGTTTACCCGTATGTTTCCCGTTCTCGAGGGAACATTTCGATAAATTCCGATTATATTTTTTTCAGTGCCAATTTTTATCCAAGTATGTTTAGATTTCGTTAGATTTATATAGCAAAATACAGAAAAAAGGCTCACATGTTGTTCTCAGGCGGGATTTGAACCCGTAACTTATGAAAATCCTGCCAAGCCTTCAACCGGGACAGTCTTTTTCTTTTGTAGGGCAAAAAAACATCTTGAAGGAGGCGCATGTGAAAAAAAAATAAGAACTTTATTATACCTAGTACTAGTTATAACTAACATAATGTTAAAGAATAAGAGTTTAAATAAATTTTTACTCTTATTATTATACATCAACCAAATTATTTTAACCAAATTATTTAACCGCAGTCTTCGTTGGTATTCTTTTCAAAATGGAATCAAATATAAAAATACATACACAATTTTTATGTTTGGTGATGCTCTTGACACCTCTGCCACTTATTTTATTATTCCAATTCTTTTTAAACTAGTTCCCCGTTGAATTTTTCCTGCCACGTTCCCATCGATCCCGATGCAGCGTCTTCCAGATATTATTCCGGGAGCAACCGCTCTTTGCCTGGGGCACTCCCGGGGGAGGCTCGGGATAGCTAGACGGACTCTGGACACACGATACTGACTTATCAACGTATTACGTGGCGTGCTTCGTTATTTGAACAGTTTACGTTGATGGTTTAAGAAAGATAGTGTTTCTTTTTGGCTTATTTCTGGTTGTGAGTTTTCATGGGAATATCACGTAGTCGTTTTAGGTGTTCTTCTTGATTACACAGAAAAAGAAGGTATTATTTATCATAATAAAATATTAAAAAAAACGTACATTTCGACACTCAAGGGAATCAAAATTCATAGGATCCTTCCCGTTGACCTATAACAAGGCAAGTAGTATTATCATTTACTAGGAACACAGGAAAATCTAAAAACTATACAATTGTTATTAAATCATAAAAATTATATAGTCTCTAGTTTCGGAAATTGAATTTCGGGAAAAACTCGGGAACGCGTCGAGAACGTATCGAGTTGTAATTAAAATGTCACGTTAACACTCTCTTGAAGCTGTGAAAAAATCAAACTTCAATACGATAGTTAAAAAAGGTAAGGCCATTTATGCCGTAAAAACGTACAAGTATACTTCGACACTCTCAAGGGAATTAAAAATTCATAGGATACTTCCTGTTTACCTAGAGCTATGAAATTTGGCAAATAATATCGTCTTTTATTATTTATTATTAATTATGATTAAATCATTTAAATATAGTTTTTAGTTTGGGTAACTAAATTTCGGGAAAAAATCGGGTACGCGTGGACGTATCGAGTTGAAACTAAAGTCATATATTCACTTATAACTTTTTAGTTTTGTATTTTACAATGCTATTTGTTATGTGATAAATATATTTTCTTGTTTAATATATTTAATTTTATCATAATATTCACGTCAACAATCTCTTGAAGCTGTGAAAAAAATCAAACTTCAAAATTTACGTAAAAAAAGGTAAGGCCAGTAGTTATACCCACATGATTCCCTTTTCAGAAAATATCAGGTTTAGAAGTAATCTTTGTGTATGCGTCATGTGTGTCAAATTCCATTCGAATTCATTCAGCCGTTCTTGGATGATTGAGTATCAAGCATCCTTCACATTTTAATACTTAAGTAATACATAGGATGTAGTTTAAGTAAGTACTTAGGTACTGAAAACTACTCACTTATCCGTCATTTTATCAGAAGCTGGCCATAATAAACGGAATATTCAAACCCAGTCACGTATCGTTACGTCTTCTTCACTTCAGCAAACATCTGGGCTACTGAACACCGGAAGGAAAAATCACGGTGGCCTAGTCCGGTGCACTTCGCATGCATTGTGCATACTCGATGCAGTCAATCGATGGATCGAGGAATCGAGCTACAATCAAGAACTGTTTATTCGGAAGTTTAGTTGGACTCTTATCTACACCATTATTATTAGAGCGCAGCTTAATTGTTAAAGTTAACCAGACACTGCTGATTTGACCTCTATTTTATTTTCAGATGATTGATTGAATTACTATTTTATGTTCAAAGCCTGTATTTTACATATTGGTCGTTTCCGACACGTGTTTGTGAGCGAGTTATCATTCCGCTATATTATCACAAAGAGTTCCGAAATCCAATCATAGGTTGTGAATCTCACCCAGCCTAAATATAAAATCCTTATAACAAATAGTTTAATCATATTGATTTTGTGATTCAAGGAACTAAAATAATTTAGTAAGTATTATAATTAATTCAAAGTTATAACTTTTTAATTTTGCATTTTACAACGCTATTTTTATGTGATAAATATTACTTATACAAGAAAATATATTAGAAAAACGCAACTAGTCTCATGTCGAAATATACTAGAGAAAACAAATTGTCTCATGTCGCCCTGACGGGATAGGAAATGAGAGAAGTTGCTTTTTTCTAGTATATTTTCTTGTTTTTTTTTATCACATAAAAAAAGCATTGTGAGATGCAAAATTTAAAAGTTAGAACCATATTTTTAGGTGTTACATTAAATAAGTACTTTACCACGCTAGGCCGCAAAATGCCTAAATAACCTAACCTAACCATTTTTGTTCTAACCAAAGAAAGAAAATACGGGAATAACAGTGTTTTGACTTTTTTCTATCTTTAAAATAAACGGATTTATAAAAGTCCAAGTTAACATTTTCGGTCTAAGCCGCGGACCGAGCGCGATATCATTGATGACGTCACGGGTGCCATCTCTGCTTGAATGACTCGGGGATTCGAAGCATTTGTCCGTCGCGCGCGGAACTATTTTGTTTATTTTAAATAAGAAACAATAAAAACAACATGAGTCCATCTATTAAACATTGCATTGCGCCTCAGTGTAAAAATACGGCCCCAAAAAAACACCGGAACAGCGGTTTTTTACGTTCATATAATCCGAAAATCGGAAACAAATGGACAAATGCTATGAGAAGAGCACATCCATTAGGACCAAAAACGACAGTATATTTTTGTGAGGATCGTTTCAATGTAAGTGTATTAAAATATTGTGAAATACTAACTAAGTAGTAGATAGGTACTTAGTTATAGTTATAAGCTTTTTAGTAGGTATGTAGGTACTCGACTCGCAGTCTCTATCACCTGATATTGCAACTAACGGTTTATTGAACCTTTCAAAGGTTAAACAATAAATATAAGTTTAAAATTACAGGGTTCGCTGTAAATTAACACCCAAACTGAGTTTACAATACAAGAAGATAGTTATAACTTTTTAATTTTGCATTTTACGATGCTATTTTTATGTGATTTATTTAGTTTATTTGGGAAACAAACAATACAATTTGTCTTATAAGTTAAATAATATAAGGGTTCCGTTTTTTGCCATTAGGCTACGAAAACCTAAAAAAGCAACTTGTCTCATGTCAAGTTGCTTTTTTCTAGTATATTTTCTTTTAAGGCTTTTTATATTTATAAATGCCTACGTTAAGTCACCAGAGTAAAGTTTTATTCGGGTAGAAAACCCTATATGTGGCCATATTGAACAGGATTAAATGAAAGTGACCACAGATGTGGCTTCCACAACCAGGTGTTTTTGTAAGGTAAGACAAGGCTCATAAAATATTTAATAGAATGTTGATTATACTACTAGTGGATATTGTACCGATGATAAACGAAATCTACCATGTTAAACGAAATAGTTCAAGTTTTTGTAAGTTCACATTTTTCGCCATTTAGCAAACTCATTAAATCAATTTATATTTATCTGTGCAAACCGCGATAGCAGATACAATTAATAATTCAAACATTTTTACTAGTGCTCGGTTGACCAACGGCCTATTAAGGAGTGCCTCAATTTGAAGTTAGATAAATTTTTGTTCCAACTAATAAATATTTTATCACTATAATTGAACTGGGTGGTCAGTGGAGTGTTGTAAGAACTGAGGGTAAATAAATACCTTTACATAGTATGCAAGGTTAAGCGGCCTTTGCAAAATCTTCGCAGGCTCAAATCAAAACGTCATCAGTCATTTTTAATGTCCCCACTGCTGGGGCACTGGCCTTCCTTATGGATGGATAAGGAGAAGTCCTATGCTGATTTGTGGATTATAACGACTGCAAATGCAGCCGGGACCAAAGGCTTAACGTTGTGCCTTTCGAAGCACGGAGGAGCTCCGGAGATAGTAAATTTTTAGTCACCCATCCCGTGACCAACCATTGCTTAAGCCCCTCTAGCTCAGAACAAAGTGCCACAATTCTCGTACGCGCGCAAACTTTCCTGATGGTGATTGCGATAATATTTTATAAGAAAAGTAAATTTCTTTGGGACAAACGAGAGAAAGTACATCCGAATACACACACAAACTAACGAAAAATAGTTTGTCCCAAAACATTTGTATGCAGTTTATACCTTTCCATATTCTTGACATCTTAGGGCGACTTTCATCTACAACTGCCACAAAATACGTCTATCGCTACACATATTTAAAACATCGCGCTGCCACTTTTGACTTCAAACGATATCTGAAATGACAATAGTTATTTGTTATGCAAGGCTGGAAAGTTGGTTATTTAGCGGCGAGCTACGTCTATTGAAGCCTGAGCGAAGCGAGGATTTCAAAGGTACAAGAGGCTAAAAACTTTTCTGCCGAGCGCAACACACAATTTTTCACCTCACAACAGCGAGGAACATTTTATGGTTGTTTCCGCAGTTAACTTCCGGTAAAAAACATAAAGTTTAATCTAAATATACCTTATTCTCGTTGTTTTAATGATATAAAAATATATTATAGTTAATTCAAAGTTATTTAAAGTAGGAATATATTGTTACTTATTAATAAGAATAAAAACGATTCCGTAAATTTTGACAATGACATGAGGTATAAGACAAAGACAATTTAAAAATAAAGATTAATGTCACAGTCCGAAATCCAATTATACTTAGGTTGTGAAATCTCACCCAGCCTTTTATATAAAATTCTTATAACAAATAGTTTAATCTTATTGTTATTGTTTTTATGATTCAATGAACTAAAATAATATAATTAAACCAAAACGGAGTATTATAAATAATTTAAAGCTATCTAAAATAAGAATCAAATATAACAAAAATGTCAATAGTGCGATTCGGAACGCATTAAGACATATTTTTAGGTATTAAATTAAAAAAGTACTTTGCCGCGCTAGGCCGCAAAAAGCTTTTCTACGCCTAAACTGATTGACAGAACAGAGCGTGTGAGGTGAAAATAAATATGTTTAGCTCTAAATGTGTTTAATGACGTTGGTGAAAATCGCCTTTAGTATGTTAGCCTAAATAATGCAAAGGGATTTATATGGCTCAAGCTATATTTCAAGAAACTGTATTTTAAAAACCAATACTTCGAACAATATTACTGATTATATGATTAAGAAAAACAAATTGAAGGTAGAGTAGAACTAAGAACCCAGTTCCGTAAAACTCAAAAAAAGTTATTTGCGGGTTATTTTTTAGCTTAATTATGTGAGGGATAAGCGCGAGAGTGTAGTATCCAAATCGGACACGACGCGATTACAATCTTTTTCTCAACGCCGAGGATGTCCCTAGTGGGATTTACTTAATTTTGAACGTTATTCTTTAGACAATAATGTTATGTAGAACTAATGATATTTAACACTACTTGGTAGTATATCTCTCCAACTCCAACGACACTAGCTGATTTTTCAGATCAAGCATCAGAGTTTTGAGTTTCAGAAATTTCATACATTTTTATACTATTTTCGTCTTTTTTTCATACATATCCATACGCCTAGTGTCTTTAATTATGTGACCACCACTGTATATAATGTTGCAACTGCACTTCAAGCACAAACAGACGCAATTGATTGTCATGAATTCGTTTAAAAAATTAGGTATAACTACTCTTATTGGTCGAGTTTCTCTGTGGAATACTATTACTCTGGCCTTCATCAATCACCTCAAAATAGTTATTTAGATATTGAAATATTTTATTATTACACTCAGGGCACGGGCTATAACATTAACTTGTTGAGTAGCAATAAACAGAAGTGCTTAAATTTAATGCTGAATTTTAAATACCTACAAGTTCAAAAGTGACTTATCAGTATAGTTCCCTGTCGCCCCTACTATTGTGTTGAAAATAAAGTTACTGCATAACTAAAGAATCGTTAAAAATTGTGGGACAGAGTTCTAAAAATAAATCAATTTATTTTCTCTTTACAATAGGTACTTAAGTACTATTAACTAGATGGTTACAATTTTATCAGACCTGCATTGTGAGAGACTGGTGCCTGATAAAGGTTCAACATAATTAAAATCTTGAAAAACCCACGACTGTTAAAACGTTATAAAAAAAGGATAAAATAATTTAAAACCCCCGAATTAATTATCCGTCAGGGGCTGCCATTAAATAGTACTAGTTTTGCAGTTTTGTAGTAACGTGAATTATTGGAAATATTTTATTCCTATATTTATTGATATTTATGTTGAAATTTAAAAAAAGTGATGGCAGTACCCCCTAATGGACCCCCCTAATCAGTTGTCATCGTAACACTAAGCTAAGAACATTCATTAATCAAACCTAAACCCATTACTGAAAATTGCATCAAAATCGGACAAGTAGTTTTGGAGATAAATGGTAACATTGGTTTGCACAAACAAACAACCTCTCACCCCAAACGCATAAACCGTCTCCGTACCGTCTCGAGTAAAAAGAGGCATCGAAAACAGTTTATTACTTTTACAAACTCTTCATGTGCCGCCTTATCTGGTTGCTGCTGCGCCCCCTGGCGGTCTACCACCATGAAACATGTTTAAGAACCTGCTCTGAAATGAAATTAAACCGTTTGTACTTATGGTAAATAGAAAAATATTGGAAAAAATTAACTCGGCCACAAGTGAATTCTCAGACGGGAATCGAACCCGCGACCTTTGGAAATCCGGTCCAATGCTCCAACCGCTTAAACCGTTTGAATGCAAAAAACTGCAACGTTATCGGTTTAGTAGTTTTTGAGAACTCTTAAAATGCCAATTTATCTGGTTGCTGCTGCGGCCCCTGGTGGTCTACCACCGTAAAACATGTCTAAGAACCTGCTCTGAAATGAAATCTTTTGAATGCAAAAAACCGCATCAAAATCGGCCCGGTTATTTCCGAGGAAAATGGTAACAGACATACATACAAACAAACAAACAACCTCTAACCCCAAACCCTTAAACCGCCTCCGTTCCGTCCGTCGTGGGTAAAAAGAACCTGTGCCACAGGTCACCAGGGCCCTCTTGCTTAAAAATTAAGGCTTCTTAGTTCTAAAATATAAAGGTATTTCTTACATCGAGTATGCTTACTCGGAAATACGAGTAGTTAACGTGTCAAATGCTACTTTAGTGATGTCGCAAATTTAGTTTACAATGTTGTCACGATTTTTACATGTAATTTATTTTTGGTGTCAGTACAATGTTTTGTTTCTATCTAAATGTTTATTATGTTTTGTTTTTCCGACCTTCTTAGTTTTGAGTGTCCAAGAGTAGTCTCGAGTCTGATCTCGACAAGCAATGTTGAAAACTTTCCCTCATTTTCGGGATGGCACAGTGGTATTAATTTATAAGCATTATTGAGAATATCAAAGTGTACACCGTTAAAATAATTTACAGTCAGTATTTTAAAAGCGTCGTCACATACTTAAGGCGCTACTCGGAAAAAGTATGGACTTTTTGATATAAAACTATAGCACGGTTACAGTTATTCCAAATCTGGTAATAACATATATATTTCTTCATACCTTTATCTAGAATCGTATAGTTTCAAAAACACGATTTTATGATTTCGTAGCGACACTTTTTCTTTTCGAAATGATCTCTAAAAAATACGAAAATTCTAGATTATTCTTAAATGGGGTTACTTACACTATTGGAAATTGGTTTAATAAGTGGACACCAATAATATTTAGGATCGTATAGAAGCATTTTTTTGAAATCGCTGTAGTTTTTTAATACACAGTCATTTTTTGTGTTTTTTTTGCCTAATCTGCAAAATCGGTCTCGCTCACGTGCGCGTCGTTTTCTCATTGCTATCTCGCTTCAGCATATTTTTTTCGAGTATCGCCTTAACAAGTCTGGCGACGTTGCATTAGTTTATAGATTGGCCTACTTTCCACCTTTTACCGGGGCAGTTCCAATTGGGTTCCTAGTTTTTCTCATCGGGCACATTAAGATTTCCATTTCCCTTTGTAATTAAATAGACTTGGGACTCGGTTTGTACTTTTTCTTGTTCTGTATAGACACTTATCTGTGCGTCGACTATTCTTTTATTTGAGGACGAGATTTTTTCCTTAAAATGTGTGAGAATACGAGCCAATCGTGATTTCAACCGCATGAGGTTTCTTTTTATTACAAACCAGGGGGCTAATTGTCTAATTTAAAATCTATCGCAATCCCTTTCAATTCGGCATTTGAAAGATTTCAGGACGTCACTATTTGACATTTGAAAGGGATTGTGATCGGGAGGCGTTTTAAAAGGTATGGAATAAACGAAATTGAACTGTCTAAGCAATATGGCAGACGAAAATATCACAATCACAATACCTCTGAAAGGGATTATGATAGATTTTGAAATTAGACAATTACGGGGCAGATTTCTGCCCGCGACTTCCGCGCATGGTATTTTAAAAACTATACCGTGCGATAAAAAATAAAAGCCTCTTATACAAACCTCGCCCTCACAATGATAAATACAGCAGAAAAAGAGTTATCTAAATTCGTACCATCATCGTTCTGAAGTTTTGAACATACACACATTTCGGAGATTTATTTTAATTTTTAGACAAGCGGCCGCTTGCGGTTTTTCCCGCGTGGTTGCCGTTCTCGTGGGAATATCGGGATAAAAAGTATCCTATGTTCATAACCAGGATATCCACTATCTGTGTACCAAACTTCATCCAAATCCGTTCAGTAGTTTATTCGTTGCAAACAAACAAACAATCAAATAAAATTTTATCTTTCATATTTATTTTATCGATATACTTATTTATATCCTATTCCGATGTTATAAAAGTTAATATTAAGATATCCAGTTAAGTATCACATATTTGCACAAAACTATTTACTACTACGTCCCACTTGAGGTGATTCTAAGTCAGGGACTTGTTCACACACTGTGACTTAATTAAGTGTTAGTGAATACCGTTTTAACTGTGTCGAAACGTAATAGCACAGCATAAGGAAACATACAGTAAATTAATAAATACATATTTCTTACGCTCCCATCAATTAGCCTAGCCCCAAAGTAAGCATTGTATGGATTGTGTTATGGGATACTTTAAGAAATACATAATAATATTACATAAGTATAGGATTTTCTTTTGTTGGAATATATATATATATATATATATATATATATATATATATATATATATATATATATATATATATATATATATATAAACATGGCGCTTAGAGATTCTCTTAAGGATTTGTTTAAAGATATTAATATACTAACTTTGGCGGGACCAATACATCTATGATAATATAGTATAAGTAAGGAAACATCATGATTTATTTATTAAGCATAACGATGTTCATAATTTTTAACTAGAAATAAGAATAAGCTTGCCGTTCCAAGATTTCGACTTGAACAATGTAGACGCTCGTTTTTGGGGAAAGGCATATTTTTTTTAAATAAAGTTTCACAACAAGTGATTGAGCTGTCTTTGCATAAATTTAAAATATATGATAAAAAGACACTCTTAAGCAAAGGTTATTACAAGGTAGATGATTATTTCAAATACCAAAATGCATGTATGTGATACTAACATAAAACATAACTATTGTAATTTGTGTAAGAGGAAAATATTCTAATAACTGAGTGTGAGAAAATTTTCCTCTTTTATTAAATATATTTCAAGATTGTAGATTTATGTTTGGCAACAACATGTTCCATTGTAAATGTTGTTGTTTCTGTTAAGGCTGATAAGTTTCTTGCGGCCGTTCTTCTTATCAGTTAAAAGATGTCCTGAATGGCTGGTAGAGAAAAAAAATTGGACTATTCGAAAGTACTTATCTATAAATCTATTTGAATAAAAATCTTTGACTTTGACTTTGACTTACTGACGTACAAAACTTTTACAGCGTGCGTTCGTTACCGCGGCGCATTCGAGACTAACACTCGTATCTATAGTCAAGTCAAATAATGTCTTGGGTAAAAGTCGTTATATTAAATTGTCGTTTTTATACAATACAAAGGAATAACTTAATATGTGCTTATACAAAGGAATACTTGGCCAACTATTCTTACTTTTGAATGTTCTTATTTCATTTGAATTCTTGTTTATAGTATAAAAACGACAATTTTAAATAACGACATTTACTCAAGACATTACATAACGTGTGAGACTCTTGTCGAGGTCTCGACGAGATGAGGCGCGTCGGATATTACTCGCGAACGGACCTTTTGTAGGAAGATAAAATACTGTGTATCTTTCTTCTGTGGTAATAGTTCCACTGTTATGATAGCTACAAACAATGACATTTCGAAAGAAATGGTGTAAGCCTTTTTACGTTACGTAATTAGGCAAGTCATTTAGTTTGTTTCGTTGCTTTGACCAATATAAGCGAGTTATTGATAAAATAAGATAGATCTGTTACAATAGATTCGTTATTTGTTTTATAATTGTTTGCCCGAAGGCTTTTAAATGGCACTCTGGACTAGTCTGGATGGAATCGAGTTCACAATAAGATCGAATCAACATCAAATATCTGTTATTTTGGTACTTCGAAAACGGTTGCTATGGTTTCCATGGTACCGTTTTGGCATTTCGTCGATTATGATGTAAACTCGATTCTGTCGAAAGTATGCAACCCATGGGTTTTAAAGTTTTGACTCTTATAGTTGAAGTAATAAGGCTTTTAGCAACCTAATTAGTAATAATAATAATAATAAATAATAATACATTTTATTTGCACAAAGGAGGTTACAATACAATTGTTAAACATACATAATTTAAAAAGTGCATAGGCAGAATGAGTCATTACAATTATCAGAGGTCCCCAAACTAGGCAGTGCCTGTATCTTGGGCAACCAATTTACTGTTTACTTGGCCTTGCGACCCGAAGTTTCCACCTACTGAAAGAAACAGCATGACAAAAATTTGATTGAACTAAAGAAAATCAAAGTGAAATTTAAGTTAAATTAACAATTGAAAATATGGTTAAATTTCAATAAAACATGCAAAAATTTAGGCAAAAAATTCAGAACTTAGAAACATCGACCGAGAAGAGCTTCAGTTTCAATATACGAAAGATTAAGCAGCCACTTAGTTAAAATATTCCTCACTTCCGAGACTGAACAGTAAGTGTCATCTAGTCATTGTCTTGCCTGTAGAGTTTTTGAGTGCCATATAGAGCATAATTAAATATGCTTAATACAAGTAAAACCAAAATGAAAATTACCTATATTCTATCTAACTTAAAAGTTAATCATAAAATCATTAATACTTATTCAAAACCACAAATTGGTAAAAAGATAAGAAGGTTAGATAATAAGCTTTATCAGCAGAAACAAAAACATTTAGTTACAAAAATCTAATAATATGTAGAAATGTTCTATTACTTGCGTTTTTTCGGACAAAACCAGCGCATTTATCCCTAAGAACACTAAAAATATAACTATATTGTACTTACAAAAATCAAAAAAAGTCTGCGATCACTCAATAATTTTCATACAAAATACCTGTTTTCGTAGTGGTATTATTATAGTAAATCTATATCGATATTATTTAAATTTGGTACCTTTCCAAAGCTAGAATGTTCAACATTTCGACGGTGTTTTTTTTTTCTTGTCAAACGATTGTTTTTACTTTTTGTGCAGTCTTGAACAAAACAGTTTTGAAAGAAAAAAAGTTAATGTAATTATTGTATGAAATTTTAGAGTAAGACGTTTAAAAAACCCGCAAAGTTAAAACAAAACAATTCACAAAATGAATAAAATACACAGTCGAAATGTTAAATATTCTAGCTTTTAAAAAGTACCAAATTGAAAAAAATATTTGTTAAAGTTTTACTATAATAATCTCTCTACGAAAACAGGTATTTTGTATAAAAACATAGAGTGATCACAAACTTTTTTTGATGTGTGTGTGTATGTCGTTAGGTCGACATCACTTCTATATCGCGATAACAACTGATGATAGAGCCTCTGATTGTCTTAGGACAAATGCTTCTTAGGTAACCTTTGACAAAAATGGTTTATCGGACAGGCCCTTCACCAGGTGGAGTGACGAATTGGAAAGGTTAAGGCTGGTTTTTTATTTTTTTATTTATAAAAACGATCTTGACTTCAACTTGTTGAGACTGGGATAATGTTTCTTTTCAGGTTAAAAAAGTCTAGGAAATGCAAGTTTTTATAACTTATTTAGGTCGGACAGACCTAAGTGGTAGCTAGCCAGGCAGACATGGAACAAGTCCTACAAACCAAAACAAATGTTTGATAGTCAACGGTACTGATTTTAACGACTTATTATACAAAAGCGGAACACAAAACCCATTACATACACATTTCACATTTGGCACTTTCAAATGAACAATTACTCAAATCAGTAAGTTGGTGATGACTAAACATGTTAGTATTCAAATAACAAACCCTAATAAAGTGACATCAACAAACCAAACTAATTATGTCATTCATAGCACGTTAAAATTACATTGCCCAACCGACTTGTTCGAGATTTCCAACAATACGTGTGTGGAGCGGTAATTTTACAAATCGATAAATAACCATTCAATCCAAATTTAGGCAATTGACGATGAAATTGCTTTCAATGGAATAGAGGTTATATGTTCGGACGTTCGTTCGAGGGCAATTTTTTTTTTTACCGTATGTATTTTTGGATAACGTAAATGGCGTTAGTATAGGTTTTGTATTTCATTATGAGTTCCGCTTTTTCCTGCTTTTTTGTGTTAAATTATAAAACCAATCTATTTCCTACGAATTAAATTTTATCAAAAGCATGTGTGATGGCTATTATGTAACGAATACACATAAGTAATCAAAGGTATACTCATACAAAAAACTGCGAAACCAAAATTAAAATCGCTACACAAACTTTTCTTTGAGTCATGGTATCAACAGTTTTACAATGGATTGTATAACTAATAATAATAATAATATTAAAAACACTTTATTGCACCAAAAACACAGAGAAAACAAACAATACAGACAGTATAAGGTGACATACAAAAGGCGGCCTTATTGCTAGGTAGCAATTTCTTTCAGGCAACCTTGAGTAGAGAAGAATAAGAGGATTTGGAAAATAGAGGAGGGGGGGGAGTGGATGCAATTTATGAAATTAATATAGAACATACTTTATAAATAGTTATATTTAGGATAGGAGATAGGAATAAATAAAATAAAAATAGAAGAGAGTCCCATAATCGGACAGCATGCACAGAGAAGGAATAAGAGAAGAAGTCGGTGGAATGGGGAGGAAAAACTAGAGTGAGATTGGAGGAGGAACGTAAAGTGCACTGATGAGAAGAGGTGTGATAGCGAAAGCATTCTTTAAGATAGTGAGGAGAAAATGGATGAAAAAGGATGGAATATAGAAGCGTAAGAGTATGCAAGTCCCTGCGCCGGCGAATGGGGAGCCAATTAAGTTTGGAGCGGTAATGCGACACATGGTCAAATTTGCGTAGATTGTAGATAAAACGGATGCATACATTCTGCAGACGCTCCAGTTTGCTGAGCGTAACATCTGAGAGATCTGTATAGCAGACATCAGCGTAATCTATAACGGAGAGGAGAAGAGACTGGGCGCGATCAATTTTTTTTTTGGTCGGCAAAAAATTTCGTAAGCGGTTAAGAGAGCCATACGCAGCAAATACTTTTTTCCGAAGTTCTTCGACCTGAGGCATCCATGTGAAACATTCATCGAAGACTTTTTGGTCTTTGAATAAGGAACAGCAATGCATTGGAGGTAACTTTTCAAATTCGATCGTCGAAATGTAATATGGACTGCCAATAATAATGGACTGACACCCATATTCTAAGTCGTTCCTCCAAAACTTACTCGTCATCGACTTAACGAAACCTCACTGAAAACCTCTTCGAAATACTCCACGAAATCAGTATTCTAAGTCGTAACTCTGTAATTATTACACTCAAGTGAGGAATAATTTGTGTGGAGGAGATTTTTTGCAACTATGAATACCAAATTTGTCGAATGAGTTTGAGTGGAGTGTAAAAAATTTTGGAGGAACGGCTTAGAATATGGGGGTGAGTCTTGGATGGATTCACTGCAAGCCCAAATGACTTACTCCAATTAAGGATAATAGCAAGATCGGCATTGGTAGCAGCAATTGCAGATGTAGGTATGGTGGCACAAGGCGCAACTAGAATACAACAGGAAAGAACTCACGAAGGTACAGAGACTAGCCAGCATCATGATATCAGGAGCTATGAGAACTACTCCCACGGCCGCCCTAGAAATGATACTAGGCCTCAGTCTAATAGAATTGGAAATAAAAAAGAGAGCTACAGAACAATGGTTTAAGCTGTAAAGCACAAATCTATGGAAAGGAAGAAACAATGACAAAGGTCACGCAGAAATAGGCAAAAACTACGAAGAAAACCTTTCTATGATATTAGCTAACAACGACCTAATAAATAAGGAAAGGATCTTCGACAAAAAATACAGGGTAAGCATTAGATACAGAGAAGACTGGAAAACAGAACAAGACGATCTGTATTGCACAGATGGGTCATGAAAAGAGTCAACTATGCTATCGGGAGCTGGAGTCTACATAGCTGAACCCGACACAAGAAGAGCCACCATCGATCTGGGAAAATACACAAGTGTATTTCAAGCGGAAGTATTTGCGATAATGTAATGTGCGCTTGTAAGAATATTCAATTTTGAATTTAAATTTATTTGTCAATTACTGCTTATAAAGTCATTAAATTAATATTAGAATACATACTCATTAACATTCTTCTTCTCCTTTCTCCTTTTTTTTAACC
Organism: Chrysoteuchia culmella; assembly: GCA_910589605.1. Lineage (NCBI taxonomy): Eukaryota > Metazoa > Arthropoda > Insecta > Lepidoptera > Crambidae > Chrysoteuchia > Chrysoteuchia culmella. The sequence goes on from OU342657.1 coordinate 5,748,564, forward strand.
AAATTCTGTTAAAAATGTGATTTGATTATCTGACAAAGACGACTATTCTTAAGTTAGTTATTTCCTGTTTAGCAGATAATAAATTAATAATTATTATGTAAATTTAACATTAAATTCATTAGAAGCTTATCGATATTGGTTTATCAAAATATTAAAATCGATAATTAACAACAGTAAAATACTAAAAAGATCTTTGGCCAGACGATTGACAAATGGTCAGGTTTTCGTTTACTTCCTGTTATTTTCCTTATTCATTTTTGTAATACAAATATTGAACATGTATTGTATCTTGTTAAATTAAGTTATAAATAATGTTAATAATATTTATATTATAGTTAGTACAAATAGTTTATTTAAAGTATGTTATTTTCATAAAATATTTAATTTGACACGTTGGCGCCACGGTAGCAAATTTATTATTTTCACGGTTAAGTTGTTAAAATGGCGGGAGAATCCCCCTCCTCCTTTGGCTCCCTCTGAGCATGGAGGACACATTTTGTGAACAGTCTTGTGTGGTGAGTCGAGCAGAGCGGTCTAAAAGCTAAGTACTTTAATACTGTCTAATTCTACTTAAATATTGTTTTATTCTATTTTAATTTAATACTGTTTGAACTTGATTCACTTTTATTTAGAGGTCTAGCTAAGTGTTTCGATACTGTTTTATTCTACCCTAATTATTACTGTTTTATTCTCCCGTAATAGTCCCTGTTTTATTCTTTTCTAATACTGTGTTATTCTCGATTAATTTTATTTGAGGTGATACTTGATGTTCTCCTTAAGGGTAAAGATTATGTTAATTAAATGTGTTATGTGTTTAAAGTTGTGTTTTAAATAATCATTATAATTGAAAGAACATTTTTAAATTGTCGTTTTTATTTAATAAATTCCAGTAATTGTTGAAAGATTTCTAAGGTTTTATTTCTTTATTCCTCGTATAACAATACTTTAATTTAACTACAATTGAAGCTACTATATAACATTTCCAGTAGAATTTTAATTACATATCCATTGATACATGTACTTATGGTCATAATTTCTAACACGCTAATGATTAGAAGTGTGATAAGCGACCACAACGTAGAAAGATTAGTAATATACAGCGACAGTCAGGCCGCTATCAAAGCCCTTGACAAAACGGAGACTACCTCAGCCCTGGTAAAGGAGTGTAAACAAACCATTCAGGAACTTGCAAACCTGGTTGAGGTAGAAATTGCCTGGGTACCCGGACACGAAGGTAACATTGGCAATGAGGAAGCCGATGCTGTGGCTAGGAAGGGGGCCGATGAACCGTTCATCGGGCCGGAACCACGACTGCCTCTCTCAACAATCTCACACAGAATTACCAAAAACATCATTGAGATCAGGACAATCAAAGAAACAAACCAAAGATGGAAGAACAGAAAGGACTGCAGACAGTCCAAGATCTTCATCAAATCTGTGGACAAAAAGAAAACCAGAGAGCTACTAAAACTGGGTAGGAGAGACATAAGAAACATTGTAGGAGTACTGACAGAACACTGCCCCCTAAACAGACACATGTCAGTGATTAAAGAGCAGAGGACCCAATTTTTCCACAATGTAGAGAAATAGAAGAAACAAGCTATCACTTCATGGCAGAATGCCCTATGTACGCATCGCTGCGCTGGGAAGTCTTTGAAGCAGACAAGCTGAAAGAAGAGGATTTAAAGCAGCTTACGATAAGCCAACTCAATAGGTATTGTAAGCGCACAGGTAGGTTCGAGGTCCCGATGCCGGTGGGGTAAATGATAACCCGCCCTCCCCCCTATTTCAGGGGACTTTGGGGAACTGGGCGAAATGGTTCCGACTATGGTGACTGATCGCCCGTCCGGCTTTGCCGGCGTCCCTCCTTCCAAATAATAATAATAAGCAATTGCAGATGGGAGTGCAGATAGAGGTGCCTGTTTATAGATTTGTAAATCGTCAGCATACAAGTGATAGGAACTTGAAAGAATAACTGTGATATCATATTACAAGATATTATATTACAGATAATTATTTTTATGTATTCCATGAGTAAAACGATTAAAACTTAAAAGTTCTTTCCGGTCCAAAAGCTCTGTTTAATTCGAGATGAAATAGTGGTATTATTGTCTGCATTTATTTATTTTCATATAACAACAAAATGGTACGAAATATCACGCGTTTATTTTAACACTCGTTTTGAATTTTTCTGCTATTTTAAAGTTTTTTGCATGCTTAAATTTAGTTGCTAAACCTATTCTAATTTTAACTTAATTTTCACGGTCATTATTCATACTTTCATGTCAAGTAAACGAACTTCACTTTAGTAAGAAACATTTTAAATTACGTCGTCATAATTAACGAGGTATTTAAGTCGGCAAATAATTAACATACAACAAGCTTATTTTTTTTCTTAATTGGACAAAATTGTACACCGATGCCGTTGGTACTAACAATGTATTTCTCAAACATTTCAAAGTTATCGCAATGTGGATGTGAAATATTCAAATTTATGGAAGTAACGTGACTATTGTTAATTAAGAAAATATGTGAGACACGATTTGGTGGAACAACTCTACTATTACAATATTTTTTTAAAGACAGAAAAATATCACACTATGTTGTACTTAGATTATAAGACTATCTATACAATTTATTTTTTGTCTACATACTTACATATTAGGTGCATAACGTGTTGTATCCCAAAAAAAACTCAATACGTAGCTTTAGTAATTCCATGATCACATTATATTATATCCTTAAAATATCGGGAAATTTAGAACACAGTTCCCTCTTTAAGTAACTTATGCCCACTTGCGCCAAGCTGGGATAACACATTTAAACCCAGAGTTAACGCTACTTTTGTATGCACTAACTCCGAGTTAAATCTTAACCTGGCTTGGCGCAAGTAAGCCTTAGTAAAACTCCTGCTTTCTAAAACTGTTACGATTCAATGTTTTTCGTTACTTAAGATTTGTACTCAATTCTTTGAAATCTAAAGATTTGAATACCAACCAACACGTACAGTCCCCAACTTCCCGGTTGACCACAAGAGGTTTTTTAAAGGAGTTTTATTAAAAAAAGTAATAGATGTATAGAAAACGTTTATATCATAATTAATAGAACATTAACAGGTACTTCATTTGAATAATACATTATTTCTTTAACCTTAGTACTTTCCGAGAAAACGTTTCCCAGAAAAACTCTACTGGTCAACCGGGAAGTACCCAACTGTACCACAGGTTTGAGTAACAGCAGTCTAGTAATGGCATTCATCGGGTCCTACACTAACGATGAAATTGGAGCTCGAAACTTATAATAATGTTTGTAGAGAAGCTTTACCTTGCGACGAAGGTGCGAGTTGTAGGCTGACCATCTGTCCTGTATTTTACAGGACATCCAGCTTTTCAACCAACCTATCATTTTGATGGTGTCCTGTCTTCTTGTTTCTTACTTAATGGCTTGCTCGCGATAAAATTCGCAAACTTTGCCAATGTCAAGTACATATATTTTGTAGTATTTAAAGAAATTGTACGGTAGATTGAGTTAAAAATGGAGCCTCACAACAAGGGTTATTATTTTAATTAAAAAAAATTAGACCATAGATGATAAAAATTAATATAATAAGAATTTTAACACGTCGTCACGTTTTTTTCGTTACATCCTGAATTTTTATATCACATAGCAGCCGCCCGCGGTTTTACCCGCGTGGTTCCCGTTCTCTTTGAAATATCGGGATAAAAAGTCACTTATGTTTTAATCCAAGCCATCTTCTATCTGTGCCATATTTTATCCAAATCGGTTCTGTATTTTTTGCGTGAAAGAATAACAAACAAAGACATAAACAAACAAACTGTCATACTTCCGCATTTTTAATATGAGTATGATGTACTGTAAAATTTGCATTTCCTACACCCTTAGAGTTGTAGGAAATAGAATGCTCGGAGTTAAGCCTTGGTTCTGCAATGTTGTCAGTCCCAACTTCGTCAATTCCCAACTTTTGATATTATTCTCGTCAAAGTGACATTTGCCGAACACTTTAAAGATACACGAGTGGGGTTTCACAACATTGCAATACAAAGAGTTTGTTGTTTCTTCGAATGTCTGTTTTTATAAAGTCAACAGCACGTCAGCCATAACAGTGACAGTTTGACCTTGAAACCGCTCGAAATAGTGGCGGTTTTCTTAGTGTAAATGTAAGGCCTGAACCTGACGTGCTGGTGACTGTACATGTAAATATTGCATTCGATAAAGTAATTGCATCTTATAATTTACCTAATTAATGTACGTAAAAAAACACAAATTTCAACATTCCATCAATATTAAAGGATTAGAGTCAAAGCTCTGTGGCAACCAACTAAAAGCTTATTTTCATAAATATTTATGATATATAACAACAAAAGTGATCAAATAAATCAATGCAGCATCATTCAACGCAAACCTTACAATGCTTTAATGTTCAAACATTCCATCTGATTGAGGTCTATTCACGAAGCAAATTGGAACATTATTTGCATTCCAATGTACGATTTCAAATTAATCTATATTGTTCATTGGGCGCTAGAATAAGCCATTGATTTCACCGGTTGATAAACTCGATTGAATGCTGTGCGTTACATTGCAGCTGACCTAATAATAACACTTGTAAGTGGAAAGCTAGGCGTGGCAGGGCCGGACCGGTTCGTGAATATCCTTGTGCTGGCAGTAAGGTGATCTAGTTGCCAACTCCAGCTGTAGAATGCGGACGCGGCCCACTCCCCGACCGGCAACCAGGAAGTCGCCGCAAACTTTTATTATCGAATCAACTACAGGAAATGGTGTAGCTTTAATAGTTTACCATTTCATACATGTATTATCGTATCAGCCAAACGGAACAGGAAAATAATCAAACTACAAGAATTCGTATATTTAAGTGATAAAAGAAAGTCAGTATCATTGAGCTTATCTAAATTTATTTACAAGATCAGTTGCTCATCCGCGACACCCCCTCCTCTACCTATACATCTAACAAAAACGTCCAACCTGTCCATTAAAACACAATATCACAGGAAACAACAACTATGAAATGCTTTCGAAGCGACCGAGCACCCGACCGCCCCGATGACTCGGCGAATGGCTAATCGTTGCGTGCTTATACTTATTTCTTTACAAACCGCCGGGTCCTCTCAATAAATTAAATTTAAACTTTGTGGAAGGAGTAAGTGTAGCCGTCGGGCGCCCGGTTCAGGCTGAATTTGCCGGGCGGGAAGAAACGGCTCGGCGGGGGCGTCGTGGGCTCGTAATATTGGTTAGCGGGCTGGTTTGGCACAGAGTACTGCTGCTGAGATTGAATTCCACTGTATTGCGCTTGCTGGACTCCAGGGTAGATGTTGTTAGCCTGGTACTGAGGCTGAGCCTGAGGCTGGGGCTGGTACTGAGGCTGCTGGTACTGGGGCTGAGCCTGGTATTGCGGTTGAGATTGGTACTGCTGCTGCTGGGGAGCGTCATAGTTCTCCTTCTCATACAACTCCGGGTAGTACTGACCGTCATCTTCGTTAGGCTTGCCTGCGTAGTTGCGAACAGGAGCCGGGGCGGTGTACTGTTGCGGAGCGGTGTATTGTTGCGATTTGTAATCCGGAGAGTTGTATCGAGGATCGGGGGTGTATCCAGGAGTAGGCGCAGCGGCTTGAGGTGCGGTGGGAATGTGGTCTCCGACGGCCTGGAAGCCGTTCTTTCCGGCGATGTAGTTCACAGTTTTCCTCTGGCCACTGGGGTCGATGTAGGAGTAGCTGCCCCTCCTGTTTCCGTCAGCGTCGGTCTCCTCTTTGAAGTCGATGCCATCCTCCTGTTGGTACGCAGCACCGAAAGCTCCGTTTCCACTCAAGTATCGCGCTTCTTGCAATATGGCGGCCGTTTTTGGGTCACCCGCGTATTTTGGGACCCGTCGTCCCCCTTCCTGCTGGCACGTCACGGCCGCGATCACAAAGGCTAATACTGTGAGCCTGAACATTTTGTAAATGTGCACTGCTCGTGTGAAAGTAACAAAGTGTGTCGTTGCGGGCGGGTGAACTCCTTTTATACGGATAGTAAAGGCCTTGGCGGGTTATTGGAAGGGCCGCCGGGCGCGACCGCGAAAATCATATGTCCAAAGTTCCCGAGTGGGATATGTGCCACATCTTGACGGACGGGAAGTGGTATTAAAGAGAGACGAGAACAGGTGTCGTCCTTTGTTTTAAATGTCAACCAGTAGGCGTCATTAGACCTCGATGTGTAACGAACTCAATTCATCTTCGTTAAGCTATTTAGAATTTATTGGTCAATAGAAATTATTGTTGTGACTGTTGAAAGTAAGATAATATAAACTAAGAAGGAATTTTAATGAATATAATTATAAAAAAATTAAAAGATACTAAAATAGAAGTCTAGTCATATGGAGAATTAATATGGCATGTGAATTAGTTTGAGTTTATTTTATAGGCAAATTATGCAGATTGGCACACAACAATAAAAAGTGAATAATAAAATACTATTTTCATAGTAAGTATACACACACAAATTCATAAAAATAATAAAACGTCTATTTAGAAATGACTAAAGAGAAAAATCTCACTGATATGCAACAGCATATCTAATGTGTAGTGTCAGCACAATTTTGCTTTTTTGTAAGATTTAATGTTTCCAAGACAATCGTATGCTTATTCGCTCTATTACCTGGGATTATGATATGAAATGCCTTTGTTATGTTTAAGTAATCGGGTTAAGATCTAAGCATTGCGTTCGTTCTCACGTCTTGCTCGACTTTTACGCAAAAGTTTGCCGACATTTTTTATGTCGAGTGGCGCGCCTTGTGGCCGCAACTTTGTCCGCATTGACAGAGTCGCCGACTAAAGAGAGGAGATAGGGTGCAGAAGGACAGGAGGCCCATTTAAAGGTTGACTTTTTTATATATAATATATACATGCCTTTACGACTTTATCCCTTATGGCGTTGGCAGATCCTCAAAGGTGGAGCTCGAGAATAAAAAATGTATCACCATCAATCTCATTGCCGCATCTCCACAATAGCGACGCCACATTCAGCATTGGTTAGGCCTTGTCTGGAAACAATAGTGACTTGCCAGCACATCGCCTAAAATTTTCGAATATTATCCGTTGATTGGCTTTAGAAAATTTCACTACGTAACAAATATATATTTTATTGCATATCATCCCTATTGTCAAACCTCATATTAGTTATGAACTTTGTGCAATTTCTCACGCGTAAAAACAACTAGCGTCTAAGCAACTCCATCTATCTTCGCCATTGGGGATAATTTCTTGTACTAAGCTTACCTTAGAAAATTATAGCAAATTAATGATATTCTAAGATGCAAGCACGTGGAAAATAACCTTGCGAAACAAATTACTAATGTAACTGGTCCATAGTGATTATTACTTGTGTTGTGCATGACGTCTCGTTAGACATTTATAATAATAAAACTAACATAATAACTAACATAACTTTGTGAGTATTACCATTATTAATATAAGTTCTGATAGCTCGATTCGACTTAAACAGTTTTGAAAATGGTGATAAAATTAGTTACGTTTCAGATCAAGACTTTGCTACATTCTTAAGTTGAATATGTTCAAAGCAAGAAACATGGAGTGCCAACATTTTGACTTAAAACTCCAGAGAAGTTTCTGGGGATAGATCATTTGATTGAATTGCTTTGACATATAAAAATATGACCCTAAGCAAATGTTAATAATATAAATAGGAGAACAGATGATTTGATAAGTTAGACCTTTGGCGCCTGAGGAACTTAAAGAACAACAATGCAGGCATGTGATTATCCTATCCTTAATTTGAAAAGATCACTAAATAAACTTTCTTACTCTAAAACCTTTTCTTATAGAAACTGAGAGTAGCCACTTTCCATTTGAGTGCTTAACCTATCTATCATCCCGTCTCAAATGACATTGCACTATGCCAATATCAATATCGTTAGTACGACTGTCTCATTTTTTATTTGCTTGACTGCCCCCCTCTAGAATTAGAGGGGCGGTAAAATTCGGACGAGTATAGCAGTGCGACGGATGACAAAGCAAAAGCGAGACCCCACTTCTAATGTCCAAGTAACCAGAAAATTGTCAGTCGCGATGCATTTGGGAAATTCATTCTTTTGTTTTACCTGTGCCACGAGTTTAGAAAACTTTGCTATTTTATTACTAATGCAATATTTAGAAGCATAAGGTTAGTGTTCTTTATTTAGTTGCTTAATGTGACAGAATATGTTGGTCTATCACTATATACAAGATTCGATTTGTAACTATATTTTAGTAAATTTATAATTATTTATTGTATTTACTGTAGGGGGTTACTATCTAATATGTTTCTAAATGCAATAATTTAAAATTTTTGATACCAATAATTTTCAGGGTGAAATATAAGTAAGAATCGAATCTTCAAACTAAATTCTAATCTCTAACTTATTTTCTCTATAAATAGCATACGTTGATATATCAACTAAGTAACAACATAGTTTTCACCAACGTGTTTACTGATACATATTTATTTTAAAATGTTTCACTTTCTATCTTATTCCTAACTAGCTGGTGCCCGCGACTTGGTACGCGAGGACTTTTATGTAGATTTTTTTTTTTTTATTTGACATTAAAGATCGACCATTAAATCGTGGTACTTACTATCCGACCAAGACAATTAGGCGCATGACAGGAATGCGGTTTTGCACTTTTCGCACCTGCAGCCCACTTTTATCACCGCAACTCTCCTATTATCTGATTATAATAGCGCTACCAGTGATTAACTGATTGATTACCGCGTCTTAAAAAAAATGGCTTTTTACTTTGTTTTTGTAAATTTTTCTCAGCTGTCATGCGCCTAATTTTTCTGGTTGGATAGTACAACAAAAAATATTATTAAATGCCTTATGCCAAAGGAAATTTATTTTACTAATCTAGCTAGAGTATTTCTTTATGAACTACATTGGTGGTTTTTCCGTTTTGAGCCAATATGAATAGACCCGCAGCTCTATTGACCCGCAAAAAGCAACATAGAGCTGGCCGTGGGAAAAACAATCAGACCTTAGTGCGACACCAGCGGATTTCAGCGTTTGTCACTGCTACTTATTTATAGTCATTGCAAAGCACGCATTGTGAGGGATGAGCGGTATACGCGGTATAAACCCAGTCAGGATCTCAGGCTCGACAATATTTTTTTGAAAAGCACTTACTTTAAGTTTACTTGCAACGCGACCCGTTGCATAATTTTGGCTTAGTAAAATTTCGCAAAAGCATTATCGGAACACCGACTTTAAGATTGATCTTGTGAGCAGGGAGACCACTCGCTGGAAGAGAATTTAAAAATTATTTTGGGTAATTTGTGGCGTCGTCCTAATCAACTACATTGATAAAGCAAGTGTAAACCACTTCATCCGCAACAATTTCCTCTATTTTTTTTTTCATTTATTTCATTTGCTTGGTAATTTTTGGGTGTTAGTATGGCGCGTTCACATAACCAAGAATTTTCCTAACTTGCGATACACTGGAGGTCCGCGAATATTGAGTGTATAAGTTCCTCTTCTGAGGCAACGACTTTTCTCAGTATTTGGGGAAGACTTACCTGACCATAATCGACAGGGAGGAGTCCTTCTCTAATTTTTGATAAATTATACTGAAAATTCTTGGGCATGTGAATGACTGCCAAGCTGCGCTTTCATATTGGTTGTCAATCCCAGCTTATGCATCTAAGGCCTTATGGTATATGATGACCTTAGAATGTTTTAATGAGCCGTTAATCTCATCGGCTCTTGTCCAGCGACTTATAATAGGAAGGGTCTGTCTAAAATCTCCCGAGAAAAGGGATGTGACGTTTTGGTTGGTGGTAGGACTTGTTGTGAGTCCGCCTGTCTAGCTACCACCATCTTATCTAAGTCTGACGCCATAATAACAATGTTTTCAGCATTGTTGTGGTCCGGCAGTTAGAGATAAGATAGCCAGTTCCTCATTGGTTGAGGATTCCGGGAGAGGCTCGCTTCCATCTTCAGCCTTGTCAATACTTAACCTCAAGTATGATGAAGGCTAAGAGTCACCCCGTCGTTAATTAAAAAAAAAACCCATGGGTCTGTTATCTCAAAGTCTTCAGAGAGGAATGTTTTGTATTTTTTTTTACAATACTAAAGTATCCAAAAGACCACAAAACACTAACATAATGTCGTAAGCAGCGGGGGCTGTCACTGACACAGGCCTCCTCGAGAGTCTTGTCCCAGTGTTGATCATCGTCATGAAGATGAAGTGCTCTACAGGTTGCTTGAAACGCAGGAAGCTCTACAGCATCAACTGTCTTTAAAAAACTAAAAGAAGTCGTTCCTCGAATAATATGAAGCAACAGGTGCAATAATTAGCAGTCTTATTTCTTTTTTGGTAATTTTGTCGTGTAATAAAGAAAACGTGTCCTTGATTTTTATATTTCAACAGAAAATGTCCAAACAAATTTGCTAGGCTAGGCGCCATTTCCAATCTCCTACTCGTACATTGGGTTATTTTTAAATTTCAACAGAAAATTCCCATCTCAACAAACAACAAACATAACAACTTTTGCTATGGGTTCATTTCCATATCTCTAAAAGTAGCTGGTCTATTACTTTTCTGGCATTTCTATTGTCCTAAATTGGGTTCAAATATTCTGGATTTTAATATGTCAACAGAGAATGCTCATCACGCTTAACAACTTTTGCTTTTGTGACATTTCCATTATTCTCATAGTTTAGCTGATCTCTTAGTGTCCTACATCAGGTTTTACAGATTAAAAAAAAAAGATAGCCTATTTTATGGCCCGACCTATAAGCTACATAATCACAAAAAAAAAACATATCCGTTCAGTACCTTCGGAGATTAGCGTGTACATACAAACAGACAAACAGATAAACAGACAAACAGACAGACAAAAAAATAAAAATCGTCTTAATGTATTCTCTGTTTTTACGTCGTCCCCAATTGGTTTTTGGTAAATATATTCAATGTAAAGAAATAATAATTTTACAGTTTTATTATATGTATAGATTTATAAATAGATTCAGAATGATTCATGGTGACCTGTTCCTTGAATTTATAATGTAAAACAGTAAAAGTAATGTGTCGAAAATCGTGAAAGAGACATTGACAGACATCATCATGAGCATTTTTGGGTCCATTGGTGGACATAGCCTCTCCCGAATTCCTTTTACTGTACGGTCCTGCTCCATCGTCATCAGTTGTGTCCCTTATCTAATGGATGTAGGACTAAAATCAATACGAGATTTAAAAACTGCGTGAAGTAAAGTGTTTCAAATACGAGTTTTGAGAGCCTGTAATTAATAAAACCTTATTTTTTTTTAAGTCAAAGTATTTTTTTAAAATTCAAATATACTTATAGATAAGTTCTTTCGAATAGCCCAATTTTTTTCCTAAAAGCCATTCAGGACATCTTTTAACTGATACGAAGAACGGCCGCAATAAACTTACAGAAACAATAACATTTACAAAGGAACATGTCGTTTCCAAACACAAATCTACAATCTTGAAACATATAAGAGGAAATTTTTCTCATACTCAGTTATTAGAATATTTTCCTTTTATACAATTACAATAGTTATGTTTTATGTTAGTATCACGTCCATGCATTTTGGTTTTTTAAATAATCATGTACCTTATAATAGCCTTTGCTTTAGAGCATTTTTTAAACATATAAGTATTTTAAATGTATGCAAAGGCAGCTCAATCACTTGTTGTGGAACTTTATTAAAAAGGCTATGCCTTTCCCCAAAAACGAGCGTCCACATTTTTGAAGTTGAAATCTTGGAACAGCAAGCTTCTTCTTTTTTATGATTTTGTAATTTTTGCATTTTTCAATGCTATTTTTATACTTATAGTAAATTTTAAATAGAAAAATATTGGAAAAAATTAACTCGGCCACAAGTGAATTCTCAGACGGAAATCGAACCCGCGACCTTTGGAAATCCGGTCCAATGCTCTAACCGCTGAGCTACCGAGACTTGCGAACCACCGTCGAAATTCTCCAATACTTTTATATTTTTAATACGCTGTAGGCCAGCGTTGTCACATCAATGCTAGGAATATCCTTGCATTCGAAAGAAACATCTTTTCAGGTGTTTAACGATCGATTAAGATGCAACTGCCAATAATTTATAATTTTGTAATTTTTGCATTTTTCAATGCTATTTTTAAACTTATGGTAAATTTTAAATAGAAAAATATTGGAAAAAATTAACTCGGCCACAAGTGAATTCTCAGACGGGAATCGAACCCGCGACCTTTGGAAATCCGGTCCAATGCTCTTACCGCTGAGCTACCGAGACTTGCGAACCACAGTCGAAATTCTCCAATACTTTTATATTTTTAATACGCTGTAGGCCAGCGTTGTCACATCAATGCAACTTGTGGCCGAGTTAATTTTTTCCAATATTTTTCTATTTAAAATTTACCATAAGTATAAAAATAGCATTGAAAAATGCAAAAATTACAAAATCATAAATTATTGGCAGTTGCATCTTAATCGATCGTTAAACACCTGAAAAGATGTTTCTTTCGAATGCAAGGATATTCCTAGCATTGATGTGACAACGCTGGCCTACAGCGTATTAAAAATATAAAAGTATTGGAGAATTTCGACGGTGGTTCGCAAGTCTCGGTAGCTCAGCGGTTAGAGCATTGGACCGGATTTCCAAAGGTCGCGGGTTCAATTTCCGTCTGAGAATTCACTTGTGGCCGAGTTAATTTTTTCCAATATTTTTCTGTTTAAAATTTACCATAAGTATAAAAATAGCATTGAAAAATGCAAAAATTACAAAATCATAAATTATTGGCAGTTGCATCTTAATCGATCGTTAAACACCTGAAAAGATGTTTGTTTCGAATGCAAGGATATTCCTAGCATTGATGTAACAACGCTGGCCTACAGCGTATTAAAAATATAAAAGTATTGGAGAATTTCGACGGTGGTTCGCAAGCCTCGGTAGCTCAGCAGTTAGAGCATTGGACCGGATTTCCAAAGGTCGCGGGTTCGATTCCCGTCTGAGAATTCACTTGTGGCCGAGTTAATTTTTTCCAATGTTTTTCTGTTTAAAATTTACCATAAGTTTAAAAATAGCATTGAAAAATGCAAAAATTACAAAATTATAAATTATTGGCAGTTGCATCTTAATCGATCGTTAAACACCTGAAAAGTTGTTTCTTTCGAATGCAAGGATATTCCTAGCATTGATGTGACAACGCTGGCCTACAGCGTATTAAAAATATGAAAGTATTGGAGAATTTCGACGGTGGTTCGCAAGTCTCGGTAGCTCAGCAGTTAGAGCATTGGACCGGATTTCCAAAGGTCGTGGGTTCGATTTCCGTCTGAGAATTCACTTGTGGCCGAGTTAATTTTTTCCAATATTTTTCTATTTAAAATTTACCATAAGTTTAAAAATAGCATTGAAAAATGCAAAAATTACAAAATTATAAATTATTGGCAGTTGCATCTTAATCGATCGTTAAACACCTGAAAAGATGTTTCTTTTGAATGCAAGGATATTCCTAGCATTGATGTGACAACGCTGGCCTACAGCGTATTAAAAATATAAAAGTATTGGAGAATTTCGACTGTGGTTCGCAAGTCTCGGTAGTTCAGCGGTTAGAGCATTGGACCGGATTTCCAAAGGTCGCGGGTTCGATTTCCGTCTGAGAATTCACTTGTGGCCATTTTTTCCAATATATTTCTGTTTAGAATTTACCATAAGTATAAAAATAGCATTGAAAAATGCAAAAATTACAGAATCATAAATTATTGGCAGTTGCATCTTAATCGATCGTTAAACACCTGAAAAGATGTTTGTTTCGAATGCAAGGATATTCCTAGCATTGATGTAACAACGCTGGCCTACAGCGTATTAAAAATATAAAAGTATTGGAGAATTTCGACGGTGGTTCGCAAGTCTCGGTAGCTCAGCGGTTAGAGCATTGGACCGGATTTCCAAAGGTCGCGGGTTCGATTCCCGTCTGAGAATTCACTTGTGGCCGAGTTAATTTTTTCCAATATTTTTCTGTTTAAAATTTACCATAAGTTTAAAAATAGCATTGAAAAATGCAAAAATTACAATATTATAAATTATTGGCAGTTGCATATTAATCGATCGTTAAACACCTGAAAAGTTGTTTCTTTCGAATGCAAGGATATTCCTAGCATTGATGTGACAACGCTGGCCTACAGCATATTAAAAATATAAAAGTATTGGAGAATTTCGACGGTGGTTCGCAAGTCTCGGTAGCTCAGCAGTTAGAGCATTGGACCGGATTTCCAAAGGTCGCGGGTTCGATTTCCGTCTGAGAATTCACTTGTGGCCGAGTTAATTTTTTCCAATATTTTTCTGTTTAAAATTTACCATAAGTTTAAAAATAGCATTGAAAAATGCAAAAATTACAAAATTATAAATTATTGGCAGTTGCATCTTAATCGATCGTTAAACACCTGAAAAGTTGTTTCTTTCGAATGCAAGGATATTCCTAGCATTGATGTAACAACGCTGGCCTACAGCGTATTAAAAATATAAAAGTATTGGAGAATTTCGACGGTGGTTCGCAAGTCTCGGTAGCTCAGCGGTTAGAGCATTGGACCGGATTTCCAAAGGTCGCGGGTTCGATTCCCGTCTGAGAATTCACTTGTGGCCGAGTTAATTTTTTCCAATATTTTTCTGTTTAAAATTTACCATGACTAATTGATTTTTTAGAGACACCATAATGTTCTAGCTTCTTTAAAAGTGTAACGTGACGAACGTAATCGAAAGCTTTAGAGAGGTCACAGAATACACCAATTACGTCTTGTTTGTCCTCCCAAGCCTCAAAAATATGTTAAAGGAGTGCAATCCCAGCATCAGTAGTATTTTTACTTTTGGCAAAGCCGAACTGATTATTAGTTATGATGGATTTGATTTACAGTTAAATAGTCTGATAATTAAGAGAATATTCTATGTTAAGACTGATATAGGCCTAAAATTTGTGGGGTCACTTTTGTCCTCGGGCAAACTCAACGTAGAACCTCAACCTCCGATAAAGTAGATAATAAATTAATTGAATATGCAATTCATTATCTACTTTAAGGGAGAAGAAGTTTACATTATTTTTAGTATTCCCAGTTGTTTGATTAATAATATCCAAGTAACCTTTATTTTATCATCCGCTAATTTTATTTTATTTGGAAAGAACATCGCTGTAGCAGCTACACATACATTTTTAAATACTTGAGAATACTTCCTGACATATTCAATAAAATTTGGGTCACTTGAAATATGCTTTGACGCATAGAGGTCATATAGTTTCCTTCTTCTTGTATAAATTCCCGGCGTGGCCCAATCACTAAACTTTACTTTATCCGTATTACAATTGATCACTTTTTGCTTAAACGTTTTACTAAATTCGCCTTCAACCACATGAAATAAATCATTATATAGATAATTAGATTCTATAATGGGAACTGGTAAAGACTCAATTTTCAACAATTTTCGACAAAGTCTGTACATAATGGTGCTGTATAGAGGCTAGTTGTCCAGTTCAGAGTTAATAACATTTATTATAGATTTTTCATTGACTATACAGTTTACAGGTGGCAGATGTGTGTTATCCGGGTAGGCTCATTAAAGGTATGTGATAAATTAAACGATTTATATAAATTTAAAAATCTACTTGCGAGCTTCGACAACTTTGGGGTCAACATTAAAATCCCCATTAAGGCAACCTTTTTATTACTTTTACTAGTTATTATTAAAACTTCCTCCATAGTGGACTCAAACTCTGGATAACTATTCTTTGGTTTTCTATAAACACATATAACTATTATTCGGTCTTATTTCACACAAGACAATTCAATGATTCGTTCAATTAAGAGGAATATTATAATCTTTGCGCCCTTTGTACTGAAAAGGTACAATTAGAGACCCTCCTTTAATAGCAGATTGCCTACTAAATAAAATTTCAATTCAATAATTATCCAGAGTTAAAATTAATTCGTGACATTTAAACCAATGTTTAGTATACACAACACATCAACATTTTCACAGTTTATAAATAAAATAACTTCTAGATTTTTATCAGAAAAGCCTTGTATATCTTGGTGTACAACTCTTAAACAGTTAGGCTTTCATGTTGTCAACACTGGGCTAGAGGCCGCCTCTATTGTCTTTAGTGGTATTTTAAATCAGCCAAATCAGTATTGGGATTCAATAGAATCAAATTACTTGGAATAGATTCCAAAGTTGTATAAGAAATGTCAGAATTTAACTGTTCAATAAAAGCACAAGTTTTAATAGCCAAATTATTATACTGGCTAATTGTTTAAAATAAAAAAGATAGTAAATAAAGAAATAAAGTGGAACGACTTCAAGTTAAATTCTAATTTGGATCACTTCTTTCGGTATACAGCCTGATGTAGTACGTAGGTATGACACATGCGTACTTCAAGTAAAGGTCAGTTGTTGCCCGCAAGCAAGGCCGGCCGATTCGGTGTGCGGCTGGGAATGCTCGATTTGCTCGTTCGTCGTCTTTTTCAATGAGGCCAGAAATACCTTTTGACTAGGGTTAGCGACCCATCTCCCAATATATAAGTTGACAAACATTTTTTATATTTATGTTTTGTATTTTTAGAGCAGTTTCATTTCTAAAGCTGTTTAAAAATGTTGTATCTTTAGCTTTCCGAAAGCAGAAGAATGCTTTTGAATGGAACCGCAGTAGTTTATTTTTTATTTGGAAAACATTAAGTTTTATTTTATTTAGATAATATAGGTAGGTACGTAAGTATAACACATGCGTATTTCAAGTAAAGGTCAGTTGTTGCCCGCAAGCAAGGCCGGCCGATTCGGTGCGGCGTGCAGCTGGGAATGCTCGTACTACGCCTTTTTCAATCAGGCCAGAAATACCTTTTCATTAGGGTTGGTGACCAGAGACCACATTCATTGTTAAAGTAATTAGTTATATTGCGTCTTTTCTTGCAGCAAAATTATTTTACGGTTGTTTTAAAATGTCACATGTCAGTTTATGAATACGATCCTCGCGGTTTTACCCGCATGGTACCCGTTCCCGTGGGAATTATAATATAGCCTATGACATTTGAGAAGAATGTAGCTTTCTTATGGTCATTTTTTTTTCTAAATCAGTCTAGTAGTTTCGGAGCCGTTCAACCAAACAAACAATCAAATCTTTCCTCTTTATAATATTAGTATAGATTATCATTTAAGCTTAAATTGATTTTAAAATTTTTCTTATTTGTCAAAACAATAAAAATAAAGAATAAAAGTGCTATATTTGCCCATTGAGTATATAAGTTGAGTTGCCTTTAATTTTATTTAATAAGTTTGTAAGAGAGAGTTGATCGTATTGATTGATGGCATAAAAATACAAGATGTTATTTTTTCCTTGGTGTGTGAAGCGTTTTTTTTAATCTTTCAATATAGTTATAGTTAATATAGTTTCTTTTAAAAAATTAAGGATTGTTTTTTCAGTAAAATAAGCTAACTAAAGGATTTAAGGTACCTACTTCCCCTCCAGGGCCCTTAGATATTTTTCACATTGTATATATTTATTTTTTTACGCTATATTAAGAAAACTAGCAATTTTTATGTTGGCAAGTAAGGATCACGATAAAAATCGGTAATCATATTAGTACATATTATTATTGACAATTTGTGAGACATCTCGTTTTTGCCTGAACTTGGGTGTTTTAGCATTCTACTTTAGTTCTAGGTTGGATAGATTAGCATTTTTTTATTTGTTTGTAAAATCATCAACTATGCGCCATTTATATTTTTCTAAATGTAGTTTCAAAATGCCCAGCAATAGGCAAAGGTTTTTTAACTTATTATCACAAAGTTTAATTTTAATTTTCATGTGTGCCAACCCTGATAAAAACTCACCTCTTTCGAGTTCACGGTGAATGGTAGCAAAAACAGAATTTACTGCATTACCTACCGGATGTTTCGAAACTATCGATAATGGCTAAACATTACGTATTTCTATCTGTTGCTTTAAGAATGTACCTATAGTTAAGAATATCCTAAGGTCCCGGGTTCAAAAGTTATGGTTGCGTACAGTCACGAGTCATATCATACAAAAAACAATATTTTTGTTAATTAATAATAAAGTAGGACATTAGAAGTCAATGCCTAAAATTGGCGTCTATTTTTTTCGCGCGGCCATCAATCAAACCTTGGAACAAATAAAAATCTTATTATGATATAATGTTAGTGTCTAAACTCAGTCCGGACCGCGATATTAAGGTTAAAAGACTAAAATTAAAATACTCTTATTTTAGTCAATGTTTATATAATATTTTTTGTGGTCAAACCTCGACATATTTATATTATAAACAAATCGAATGTATATAGTTATAAGTTTTTATTGATTTAACAAAATCGGTCTCCAAATTCCGAACGCACACAAATAGAGAACAAAAGGATGAATGGGATGATGATTGTAGTTTCTATCTAGTTCGTTACTAAAAAGTATAAATATTTCATAAAATAGGTGCATTTTCTTTTTGAACTTCTAACCTTAATAGCTCGGTTCGAACTGAGTTTAGACGCTGACATGTCGTAATAAGATTTTAATTTTACGTTATTCTGAACATAAATAACAATGTTTGATGGCGACGCGAAAAAAAGACGCCATCTATCATACAAAATAAGGCATTGCCTTTTGCTACAACTTAATTTTTTATTAATTTCCCGGAGATACCTCATCACACCTGATATTTAAGTCTAATTTTTACTACTACTATC
Source organism: Chrysoteuchia culmella (assembly GCA_910589605.1). Lineage (NCBI taxonomy): Eukaryota > Metazoa > Arthropoda > Insecta > Lepidoptera > Crambidae > Chrysoteuchia > Chrysoteuchia culmella. Next base: position 5,767,330 of record OU342657.1, read on the forward strand.
TAGGTGGATCTAAAGAACATACCAAAAATGCAGGTATACCGGAATTATTCCGATTTCGATACAACATACTGAATGATTTAAAAGTACAGTCGCATTATTTTGTAATAGATAGGTCAGCGTTTGTTAATTATGTAGAAGAAATAGTGATGCAGACATTATCGAACCCTGAGTGACTTCGGCATTGATGGCAATGAGAACTCAAATTGATTGATCTCAAGAAGTTCAATATCCATTCATGATCACTGACAAACCAGCTGGGAAGTCAAAATGATGATAGCTTGCCAATAAGGCTTAAATTTCAAACCATGTAAAAAGCCTTCGAGCCCACTGCCCTTTTTAGGCTCAGGTTGTACAGACAGTTTCCGTAACTTTCTGTAACCAACTATGTACAAGCTAGTATACCATCAGGACCTTTGGATTTATGCACGTACATCTGTACGTGCATAAATCCCTGCAATGCTCTTCATATTTTAGTTTCTCAAATGAGGATTTCCGATATAAAAGTCTGATAACTTAGTAGAACAGATGGTTTAATCGTAATTAGGTACCAAGGTGAAGGTTTAATCGTAATTAGGCGCTAAGCAAGGCGCCTGTCTATGCGGTTGTGCCGTTACACTTTGCGTGGGTTGCACCTTATTAGTTTTACGGTTACTTTTTGAGATAGTAAGAGCTTAAAGATGATTGGATCTAAACTTTGATTATTAAGGGGTAATCTGACTGAAGTCACAGAATCTACAATGACAGTTCTAGATTGCAAATATGGCCGGTCGAAGGTATGGTGAGATTATTAGATAATATAATTATAATAAATGTAATATTTTATTTTAATGGTCGGTTTAAGATTAGTGTCATCGTGCCCAACCACCGGTCTAATTTCACAACAAATTACTTAAACTTTAAATTAAAATAGTTTATGTAAGATAAAGGTTTTCTTTGACGCACCATAAAGATAATAATCACTTTGGTAACTCATAACATTGGTCGAGGTTCGGAATGATGTAACGCATAAAATAAGTAATACGTAAGACACACTAACCTAACTATAGGTTGAAATAATATCTCTCTGGCTCGGATAGCAAACTTTCTTATTAAGCAAAATTATTGTTGTTTTTCCTCTTAACGTAATCTCGCATAAAATACAAATTTTATTAAACTAATCTACAGTAACTTTACACAGCTTTGAGATAAATGATTCAAAATTTATGGTAAGAAAAAGGTTGTTTTCGTTTTATGTTACTCTGATTATGTGATGCTAGGCTTCCGCCCTCGACTTCATCCTCGAGGAATAAGGTTATCGCATGAATTTAGGATGTCGCGTGGTGGTGCCATTTCGTCGTCTCAGCCGCATAACACCCACTGCTGGGTAAAGACCTCCTCCAAGGATCTCCACGACGATCGGTCCTGCGCAGCCCGCATCCAGCGGCTTCCCTCGACCTTCACCAAATCGTCGGTCCACCTCGTGGGGGGACTACCCACTGAGCGTCATCCGGTGCGTGGTCGCCATTCCCGAGCAGAAGTATACCTCGCACCTTATAAGGAGCCTATGTGCCAAAATTTTGGAGTTTCTAGACCCATCGGTTTAAAGGCTGTGCATTGATTATCAGCCAATAAGTCAGTCAGGACATTGAATTTTATATACAGCGTGGGGGCCTAGAATAGGCCTAGAATTATGATCTTTTTAAAAAGAAGACCATAGTGTAAAAAGAGTATAACTTTAAAAGAATATTTTTTTATTAGTAAAGTTGAATATTGTCATAAGAATTTCTTTGGTTTCAGTTAAAATTTTAAATTAAGTAATTGAATTGGATTTATTTACACAATTTGTAATCAAATGTGAAAATGGCTTTGAGTGCAAAAAAACACTCCAGATAAAAAACAATACCTACGAGGATTCATGAAGTGCGATAGTCAGGCAGTATTATTTTTCTATCAGCCGACACATAAATTGTTAAAAAGACATTCCGTGTAGCTCCAAAAAAGTTGAGCGGTACTGTTGTTTGAATTACATTGAATTTACGATTAGGTTTGTTAAAAAAAATCTAAAAGTAAAGATTCGATTTAAATTAGTTTGGACCATAATTATTCAATCACTTGTGACCTATAGGACCTCCATTTATAATATTATCCCCGGTTCTAGGCCCCACACTGTATTATATAAATGGTAAATAGTATCCGAGTATTGGGTTAATGTTTTTTTTATGCGTAATAAAATAAAATAAATGATGTAATTCAAACCTGGGTTTTTTTTAAATTGATTTAAACTATAGTAACCCATAAAATTGCCAATGTTTTTGTGTGCTTAAAAATATGTGTTTTCAAATAGTAATCTAGAAATTGAGTTAACTACGCGTTAGTGCCAGCTAACTCAAACTGAAAGCTTCGTGTTTTCGACTAAATGGCTCAATGGAGTAAAATAAACAATGGATTAGGCTTTTCATATCATTTATCCATTTGAAAACTGTGTTATCTGTATCAGGATTGGTGGAGTGTTATAAGATAGAATAAAAACTATATCTAACACAACATTTACGATTAAACATATTACTATTTTTTAAGAAATATTTTTTTTTCACAAATAATAAAAAAAATCATACAAACACACCAATTATCTAGCCCACGTTAAGTTTCATGGAGAGCTTGTGTTATGGATACTAGATAACGGATAAACATACTTATATTATTTTTTTGTAAATACATACATAATATACATATTAAACACCCAGACCAAGATAAATAGATTTTCATGCACACATGTATTTGTCTTGTCCGGGGATCGAACCCGGGACCTCTGGCGTAGAAGGTGGGTTTAGAACCCCTGCGCCAAACAGGCCGTCAGTTAGTTAGGATTAGTGGCCACCTCTGGTGTCAGAGTTTATCGAGCCGCCTATAAGGCCTCTTACTTGGCTTAATGACTGTAATCAAAATGATAACAGCCGGGACCGAAGGTTTAACGTGCCCTTCGAAGCACCGAAACGCTCAGTTATAATGCCACTTTACGGTCACCCATCCGACACCTGATGGGGCAGAACTGTGCTTTACAAACGTGATCGAATACGAACAGTCTGTCAAGCGCGGCCATGAGCGCAAATAAAAACTACAAAGGTTGCTTGTTAAAATTTCGTCTGAGCAGGGATACTATTTGTATTTTCTAGTCCAGACTATTATTATTGTTTACCTTAAGTCATGTTTGTTAATACTGCTGCTATTTAAATTACATTGTACTACTTTCATATGAAAAACAACTTTCTGAAAATTAATTAATTATTACCACAAAATACACAATTACTCAAGTACTTTTGAGGCTGACTAAACAACTATTCATGCAGACTAGACCGTTACAGGCATGTCTGTCCAAATCCCTCTCCATACATATCCATTTTACACTCGTACAATTAATATGACGCAGTATCTCCCAACATAGTCATACGTAGATGTCACATCAATCAATCAATACGGACGTAAATCCGAGTTTGCTTTTGTTCTCTGTTGGTTAACATTAACATAGAGGCAGGTAAGTACTACCAAATACTATAGAAACTAGATAATACACACATCTCTTGAAGTTTCTCATACATTTGACTTCCTTGGCGACGTCTTCAACAGAGCTGTCTGTGAGCGGTCATAGTGGCACGAGTTTTCATAAGTCTATAAATTAATCTGGGTTACTGTTTTCCCTTTTAAAATGTAAAACTTTATCACCGCACGAATTTTGTTTCTTTCCATTGTAAAGAAAATTCACGACAATGAAAGTTTTAGGTCCTGTCATACAAATTCTAGCAGTTTCAAATTTGGCGTTCTACTTTCGAAAAGATGTCAGAATATACTATATATAATAAATTTTTTCGCGTATCTTTTTTCTCTAAGTTCGTCGTTTCGGATACTTATCAATCAGCCTTCGTAGCTTAAGGTGCTAATTGGAAAAGTGTATGTACTTTTTGATATAAAAAAAACTATAGGACGGTTGGAGATGTTACAAATGGTAATAAGATACATTTCTTCATAATTTTATCTACATTTGTAAAGAACCAAAAACACGATTTTATGATTTAGCCACGACACTTTTTATTTTCGAAATGACCACTTAAAAATACGAATATTCAAAATTATTCTCAAATCACAGTTGCTATAAGTACTATCTTCGAAAAAAAGTTTAATTTGTTGACACGGATAATTTAGCATCGTTTAAAAGCATTGTTTTTAATCACTATAGTTATTTACTAGGAATTGATTTCGGTATTTTTTCGACTAGGTAATCTGCCAAATCGGTTTTTAATCTCGCGCGCGTCGCCGTCGTTTTTTTATTGTTATCTCGCATTAGTCGTGTAGCGCCTTAAACATTTTTTATTATTCCTTAAAGTTACCAGTAAGTACTCCGGATATGACAACGAAACTAGAATTTTGTGACATAAATGGTAAATAACTAGATTTGGCTTTCTAGGATTAATTAATGCAAGGCCAGTAAGTGTATTAAAATACATTACCAAGGGCAAACCTCCTACTCTAATTGAACTTTAACGTCGTACATAAAGACAGTTACATAATGAATAACCTAATATTGCCTTTATCAATCAAAATAAGCCATTTAATTTTTAATGCCCCCACTGTTGGGACACAAGAAGAATAGCCAAAATATTTTGTATTTACATTCGGGATATTAAATTTGAAACCAACCTTATTATTTCTGGAGGTATTATAAGATTAATTTGGTTTTACATAATTTGTATATGCGAAATATTATTATGTTACATAACATCCATATTTTCATGTGTAAGTATAATGCTGAATAATGCAAAAAAAGCTTGACAAATTTGGATAGTAATTAGACACACACATATTGTTTAAAGATTAAAACGTTATTGTCATCTTAATTTTATTCCGGTCATTTATGTTCCTTGGAAATTTTCCGAATGTCTTCGCGGATAAAGTTGCAAAAGTTAGTATTATAAATCTATTTTATATTTAACTAGCCTTCCGCCCGCGACTTCGTCCGCGAGGAATTAGGTCATCGCGCGGATTTAGGATTTTGCGTGGTGGTGCAATTTCGTCGTCTCAGCCACATAACACCCACTGCTGGGTAAATGCCTCCCCCAAAGATCTCCACGACGATCGGTCCTGCGCTGCCCGCATCAAGCGGCTTTCCGCGACCTTCACCAGATCGTCAATCCACCTTGTCGGGACCACCTTGCCTACTCACGGAGCGTCAGCCGGTGTGCGGTCGCTATTCCAGAATCTTTTCGCCCCAACGGCTATCGATTACTCCTCACTGTGTCCCGCTCACTGCCACTTCAGCTGAGTAATCCTTGGTGCGATGTCGGTTACTTTAGTTTGGATCTCCTGATTTCCCTCTTCGAGCATAGCCATCTACATTGCACGCTGGGTTACCTTGAGCCTTCTTATCAGACCCATAGTTAGCGACCACGATTCACTACCGTAAGTGTGCCATTTATCAGCATTTATCAGAGTAAAAAGTATCTTATGTCCATCTCCACGGTTCAAGTTTTGTCCATATCAAATTTCACTAAAATCGAGTCAGCGGTTTACACGTAAAACGGAACAGCCAGACAGACGTGCAGAGTTTCTTTAGCATTTATAATATAAGCGCATGGCTAAGTGTGAATGGAAAAGGAGTAGAAAATGCTCCAAAGCTTTTGCGATCAAAGTCGCTATGTCTATTTTACATTACTTTTCTATACAAAATTTTAATCCATTTCATAATCCATTAAGGGTTGATTCATGTCCACCGCATCGGACTTCAAAATCGATGACATTTTTGCAATCAATATCGATTTTAACATTATTTACCCTTTTAACCCCCTTAGCGGTTAATTTCTTGAGTGGGGGATTTTTGTATTTAAGTTCAAACCATAAGCCTAATAAAAATAAGTGACTTTTACTTTGAAAATTAAATATTCTTACACAATTTCATCCCCCCATTTCACCCCTTTGGCGGTAAAATTTTCGAAAACGTTGAGATAGGTCAGGTTTTAATCGTCAGCCTAAATACAAAATTTAAAGATCCTAACTTTAAAACTGACGGACTTTCATACAAATATTCATTCCCTATTTTACCTCTTTAAGAGTGGAATTTCCAAAAACCTTTCTTAGTGGATGCCTACACTGTATAATGTATCTATGTGCAAAATTGAAAGTCTTTAGGTTCAGCGGTTTGGGCTGTGAGTTGATATATCAGTCAGTCAGTCAGTTAGGACTTTGAATTTTGTATTATATAGATTTAAGCTTGTTTTTGACGACAGTTTTGTGACGTTTTCGCTCAATTATCGCCTTAAAATTGTAGTGTGCCAAAATATGACAACAATAAATACAAAACGCTATCGACAAAATAAATAATTAATACGAATGCTTTGAACCATTTCAGCATAAATTTAAGTCTTTAGTTATTTTACATTAAAAATTGCTAACTAAATTGTAGAGGGAAGTATTTTTGAGGTCAACGGGCAATTTGTACAGATTTAATCAACTTCAATTAAAATTTGCTATATGTTATTTATTTGAATGAGTTACATTATTTTAATAACTGTGGTATCTATTATGATCAACAGTGGAGTGACTTTGAGTGGCGTCTAAGCAACTTCCGTAATGGTTGGTCAAGTGATGGGTGACCGACATTTTACTATACTGGATCATTGCTTGGTCTTCTCAATATTGACCTTTTTTTAATTCTCGACGGGGAGACTCTTAGCCTTCACCAAACCTGATGTTAAGCATTGATAAGGCTGAAGATGGAAGCGATCCTCTCCCGGAATCTCAACAACTGAGAAACTGGCTATCTTATCTCTAACTGCTGGAACACAACAATAAACTTCATACTCATATGACCTTCTCATACCCTGAGAAGACTTCGGCTTCCTTTTTAGAAATCCCACCACACGGATCCACCATACAGTTAAGAATTTTCGGAGAAATTTTTGGTCCGGCTTATCTTGTCTATATTTTCACCCCTCGCCACTCATAGGTATGCTAATATTTTAAAGAAGTATAAAGTATGCAGTTTCTATGAAGTAATAGGTATCTGGAACTGCTAAATCGATTTTGAAAAGAAGAAAGAAAAAACTTGCTTACATAGAAAAAAATATATATAAAAAATTTAAAATTAAACCTTAGAATAAAAACAAAACTTATGGAATATGATGTGGGGCCAATAAATACCCTGGCTCAGCATTCAGATGAGCAGAATGAACTTAAAAGCGCTGTTATTCCGCCAGGATCGTTTACAACAATAGTAAAATTAAATTAATAAATAACTATATATGTACTGACACAAAATTAAATAATATAGATATATAATAAAATGAAAGAAGGCAGAGTGTTCCATTTCTTTGCCATTCTCAAAGTACGGAATCGGAACGTTTCAATAAAAAAAAAAAAAAGCTTTTGTCAATTAAAAGCGCGTAAGTGGCATTACTTTTAAAATTTGTGTATTGAATAAACAAGTTCAATACTTCAAGAAAAGCTTAATTTTTTGGTTAAAAAATGTCACGAAGCGCACACAAAACCCCTCACCGACCAGTACAATAAGTGGTACTTAGCTTGCCTCGTCGGAGCCGAATGCATCATAAAATTATAGCTTCTAGCCTGACTCTTGCCCGACGTGAAAAAACCGAGGTACAGTGAATTATGTATTTGTATTATGTATTTTTAATCAGTAGGACATTACATTACATTAGTTTCGAGTGTATGTAATTCTCGAGTGACATAGGATATATTTGACGTGAGAAACGGTCATCTAGTAAAAATATATATAAGGTAGAGCAGCAGCTCTATATAATTTCTTCTTTTGGAGTATACTCGTACTTATAAGATATACGTTTGACCGTGCAGTATACATAAACTCGTCAAGTGTTTCCTTGAGAGGGAAAAAAGTTAATGTAAATAGCAAACAAAAGGTAGACAAAAGTAAAAGAAGGGTCTCTGGGTATTTCTTGGCTGAACCATTTATTTTGTTGTCGGAAATAAACTCAGCGAGCCACTATAACGGGGAGGTTGGTGAATTCATGAAAAAAAATACGAAAATAAGTTGTGACTCGGATAAAGGGTTTGTTGCATTTAATTATTTAATGATAATGCCATTTTTTAATAACACTAAATTAATTATATTACATAAATATATTTATAATTTCATACAATCACACCAATTGTTTAGGCCCAAGGTAAGATTCATTAAAAACTTGTGTCATGAATACTAGTTAACGGATTAACATAGGTACTTATAAATACATGCATAATATACATATTAAACACCCAGACCAAGACAAATCGACATGTTCATGAACACAAATATTTGTCTTGTCTGGGGATCGAACCCGGGAACTCTGGCTCAGGGGTCCTTGCGGACCCCGCGCGAGCAATTAAGGGTTAAGCAAAGCATTACTTTATGGTCATATTAAATTGTACGGAATCTGATGAAACATACATTGAAATAAAACAACTTTAACGGATTTTAACTTTTAGTGCATTATATAGTGCACGTCCGTAAAACTTTTTTCTTTCAATGATAAGTGTGCTAAGAAACTTAAAATGTGATGAAATTCAAATTCAAATACAATATCATTTAATTGAAAACTAGAGTCTGTTGAGAGAGCTGTTGCAACGCAGCCGAAACGTCAAGCTGAAAGTACGCGACATTTATTATGTATCACATATATAATATGTGCTACATAATAAATGTCGCGTTGAGCCCGTTGAGTTTACTCTTGTTTACAATTCTCAAGTTTAAAATCTTACAATATTATTTATTCGGTCCTAGGCTGTTACAAGCACTTATAAACGTCAAAGAAGCTGCGCCATCGGTTCACAAACCCTACGGGGCGGGAGATCTTGTAACGAGAAGAACCGGCAGGAAACTCGTAAAGGGCTATTTTTTGCATTTATGAATGATTATGAAGCATTCATAAATGGAGTAGTTTCGGTACTCATTAAAAATGCAAATTGGACAGTCGAATGTTTAACCTAAACATTAGCATACAGATATTTGCAGAAATGTGTATCTTGACATTTTTATGTATATAGTCGCAAAGTAAGCATTTATGTATGAATATAACGGGGTGAGCCATTAGATGGATAGATCGATCTGTTTCCGAGACAAATAGTGTATAATGTACTCTCGTGTGTTACGGATTTCAAAACCAACGAAGTAAGAATTAATAAATACATACACCGATAAAACACCCAGGTATAAAACAAAAACACAAATGTTCAACAAATAAATATTTGTTTTGAGTGGAGATCGAACTTACGAACCTTGGCATGGTAGGTATATTAATATTAAGTTTTGTACTTAGTATTGTCGTCATATCAGCCGTGCGACACCCACAGCTGGATATATGCGCCTACGTATTGCATCATGTTCATTGACCTGGAACTTTCTGAACCAGCACTTCAATAGGTGCAACAAGAAACTCAATTATGCACCTAAATATTCCAAATAGTATTTCCTAAAAAATCTATAAATTTAACAAAATAATCTCATAATAATTCGGTACACGAAATAAAATTAACCACGAACAATTCCCGGTAAGTATTATAAAGTTACCCATTCTACCCCACACTAGTCCGCACTTAGGATACGAACATGAAAGAACTTGAAAGTAACTCTCGCCTTTGTTTTGTTTGCTGCCTTCCCGCTAGTGCAGTGTATAAGGCGATGACAGGCACCCAAGCAGAGTAAACTCAGTACAAAACATATCTCTTACGCATACATTGTGCGCTTCTCCGTTCGATAACCGACACCGGTATCAATAAAATCATCATAATCTCAGTAACTTGACTTTGACTGCTGGGTATAGGCTTCCACAAGGATCTCCACGCATACAGCAGCTTCCCTCGACTTTTACGAGGTCTTTGGTCCACGTTGATGAGGACCCCCACCGGAGCGTCAACCGGTGTGCAGTTGCCATACCAAATTTCCCACACTCTGTGTGCCACTTCTGAGCAATCCTTCGAGCGATGTTATTTACAAACTGATTTGATAAAAACACTCCTGCAAAAGGGTTGAAGCAGTGCCAAGAAGATCCGTAACATTAAAATAAAATCGCCTTTTTTCTGGAAATGTCGAAAGTCTATTGAAAAGCGTTCATGCAAGAAATACTGCAGTATATTTATATTTTCGAGTATGGCAGGAGTTTACTTTCTGATAACTTTTCTCTTTGTGCCGGTACCTACCGAATGGAGATTAATTTATTACGGGAGAGAACACGGAACACTGCGAGCTCTCTATTAAGGCGAGGAGGAGATGGCGACTATTAATTATGATTTCTTTTAACGTGTCGTCGTCGAGGGCGATTGCGTGTTTTATCTTCATAGCAATTGTTTGTACTGGAGTAGTTCGCTGAAAAAGTGACCTCTTTTGTTCTTTTGTCAACCCTAGCGATAGCGTTTTGTTTATGTGTTACACCGATTCTTTGTTATTAAAGTGCGTTTGAACAAATACTTTCTTTGCTGATACTCTTGTTTTCAAAGAAGGCGCGATAAAGTTAGAGACAAAATTTCAAAACAAGTCTTTCACCACATTTTTGTGGATATACGAGTAGACTATGATTGATAAAAATGAAATCGTAAAAGGATTCAGTTATTTTATTTTTATACGGACTTTAACATTTATTCATATTTTCTTGAATAAAGATATCTAAGTTATTGAGTATTTTTTATTAAAATATGCGCCTGGACATGAGTTGCCATGATCGACTTGGAAGTCATTAAATAGACTCCGGATGGTCGGCCGTAGCAAAGACAACATGGTCAGGGGGGGTTTTGGACGGCTCCAACTTGGGGTTTGCGATGCTGTCCCCCAAACGAGTGCGCACTTGATGTCGTATTCTGCGTGTCCATACAGCTGCACGCAAGAGGACCTTATGGAGGCTACTGATGAGTCTAAGTAGCTTATTTTTGGGCCGATACAGTTTAGATTTGCTAAAGAAGAAGAGAAGAAGAAGATCAAATACATATTGCATAGGTTTCATGTTACGCTTTTCTTACGGTCACCAACTTCAGTCAAATCACCAAACTGTAATAAATTTGTGAAAAATGATTTGTGAAACTTTTAAACCTGCAAGCAAATTTTTGGTTTGTAAAAAATATTTCATGTGCTTTTAGGTGTAAACATATACAATAAAGTACAAAGAAGGGGAACAGGCTGTATACACGTTATACTCTTATTTCCATAAAGGAAATGGCATTTCCATGCACACACGTAATGCGGACTTTCAGATATTTCTAACGCTATTTTTCCCACTCCTCAAGACGTCATTTCTCTTAATTACTTTTCCTCAATTGCGCTTAAGATTAATTCAGGCCTAATTGCCTATCTATTCAGTAGTGGAGCATAATATCTTTTTTCTGAGCGCCTAATTTGAGGGACTCGGAAGTGAAACAATTGAATAATTACCCAAAACCGAAAAGTTTTCGTTTGAATTAATTCTGATTAATGATGCGCTTTTGTTTGCTATGTTGAGCTTTTAAGACACGTTTCATGGTCACAAGAAAATATTGTGATGACTTTATTAAATATTTGGTGAAAGCTATCGGTAAAATGCTAACGATATGAAAAAAAGATACGTACCTAATAAATTTTTCTGAAAGACCTTCTGTGTATCAGACCAGACGTATGACACCCACTATGCTGAGTAAAATGGTGTTCTAAATCCTAACTTATATTTTAAATGAGAAAGTGTGTTTGTTTGTTCTTCCTTCACGCCCTAACTAAACAACCAATCAAATTGACTTTTGGCATAGAGTTAGATGAATTAACGGAGAGTAACATAGGCATAGGCATATTTATCCCGATATTCCTACGGGAACGGAAACCACGCTGGTGAAACCGCGGGCGGAAGCTAGTAGAAACATATTGATATCTTGTAATAATAGATGTAAGTGTGGAAAAAAAATATATTTTCTTATCTCGAGGAAATAAGGTTTTCTGAAATATTATAAACGAACCAAGAAAATATTCCATAAGGGTTCCAAAGCTCCAACTATTTTGAGAAACCGACCTTAGCTATGTAGGAAAGTCCGAATGAATGATTGCGAGGTCAGCGTATGCGATCAACCTAATGAACTATCTTCTGCGGAATGCGGCGAAGAATGAGGTCACCTCCTAAGGACTTATGGCCATTTACGAGATTTTATTAGGTGACGCGAACCTTGCTTGTATTTTTAACCGATTTCAAAAAGAGAAGGAAGTTATCAATGCGTCGCTCATATTTTATATGTATGTGCACCGATTACTCGAGAACGCCTGAACCGATCAAAGTGATTCAAACGTTATAACATCGCGTTTGTTCACAAGTTGGTCCCATTTTTTGAAATTTTGAAATCGGTTCAGTAGCATTCAGAAAATCTAGAAAAAAAATGATACTGTTACTTCATATCTGGTGGGTAGCAAAGCCGATCGTCGCGATTTAACACAACTTTCCGACTCTGCTCGTCTCAATCAGTAAGATGAGTTTAGAAAGTAATTACAATTTGTTTACAACTCAGAATTACAAAAAAGATAAAGTTGTTTCAAGTTACGGTACAAAGAGGCCATGTCGCGACGTTGGCTGTGCACTTGTTCTTCGTGTGTCCAAATTGCAGACACGTGAAACACTGTAAGTAGGTGCTGAACTCCTCCACGTGTCCACGCTGATCTTTGCGAGGTCGATCATAGCATGGAAAATGCCTGGAGTCACAATACAAACGGCATTATATGTGTAGGTGGTCGTTGCGATTTTTAAGGCGGCTTTTACGGTCTTATTTTGCTGAAGAATTAGTGAGACGTCTTTAGAGATGTCTTTGAGAATTAGCATGGCATTGAATTTCTTGGCGGTTTCAATGTCTCATTGGCCAGTCGCTGTAGGGTCTCGGTCCTTTGTTCATCAGAGTCAAACTCCACTCGAAACTTAAGCTTCGACAGCGGCTGGACCCTGGAGGGGGCGAAATTTAAGGACTTGAAATCCGCTGCAGAGCGGAAGGTGCGAAAGCTTTCTTCGCGTGTGGCGGATTCCTTCTGTGCGTTTGGATGGCTGATTTGGACGCTGTGTTGGTGATAGGTGTTTTTATCATTACGCGTGGTAGCAATCGCACCATAAGATGAGGGTCTTGTCTCAGCATGTTTTTGGTTCAGCATCGGGAAATTCTTGAGTTCTTCTTTTATAGAAGTGCGGATATTTCAGTTATATTCTCAGCGGTCAGGATAGGGTGTTGTCGTAGACATTGTAGCAGCGGATGAAGTTGCTGTCGTCTCCTTCGGTGTTGATTTCTTGGTTGAAGCATTGTGCAGATACCAATTGTGACAAAGCTGCACAATGCGGGCCTTCTGGTGTTTTTTTTAGTGCGGCTCCTTTGCCCTTCTGGGTGCCTTCAACCATGGTCTTTATCTCTTTGATATAGGTGTTTATCTTCACTAATGGGCTGGTGATTTTCATCTTCAGAAAAGTCGGTCTCAGGATCATCAATGTCGTCTAGTTAGTCCTCGTAGTCGCTTTTCCCGTACATAGAATACATGAGAGCAGTTGTTCGCTGAGGGATGAGATTAGCCGGTCTAGGTCACTGCGTTACCGTGAGCTTTACTGTTCTCAATATAGTATCAAAAAAAGAAGACCATCGGCATGCAAAACTCTTTACGCCAACAAAGATAGAAATAACAAAACCGACAATGTTAATATAATTTAAAAAAAACTCAGATTCCCGTGTTCGTGTAAATCGAGTAAATCACGCGAACACGCCTTTACCGTCCGAACAATTTGTTCTAGTTAAAAAATTATGTTACGTGATATGGAACGTTGCTCCACATTAAATGTTGAAATTGTACTGTTGGTATTTTATTTCGAGTGGGTTATGTCTGCTTACGAAAAATTTGTTAGAATGAATATGATAAGTGATTACCAATTAAATTTACTTGTGATACATTTGTATGAAAAAAATTACGTTTTTTTAGTACTAGTACTTTCGATTTATTACAGTTTTTTTTTTACTTTAGTATACTTAATTAAAGAAAAAGGTTTCGTCAGTGCGGTCAGCGCGACTACACCAGCCCAAACGCAACAATTTCAACTATCTGTAAATCTATTTGTCAAAACCCATAGTTTAACCCTTTAATGCGCAAGAATTCTTTCTTTTCAATTGTGTGATTTTATTGAATATAATGTTAAAATAATAACAAAGTCATAAAGAATATTAAAGTTATAGATTTCGTTCTTTTTGAAAATGTATCACCTATAAAAATGTATCACCTGTAAAATGTATCAATGAAATTCAAAATATATAAGTATACAGTTTTTTTTTACCTTTTCATGGTTCCGGTAAAGGTATAATAAAGATTAATTCACTAAGGGGGTAAAGCAGTGTCTTATGTCACGGGCAGCATATTGAATCAATCATAAAAAGCAATAGTTGTGAGGGAATTAAAATGTTAATTCTCAAGGGAAGCGAGGGAATTATAGTAAGAATCCTGAATGGAGCGAAGGATTCAAGTCTGCCCAAGGCTAAGACACTTTTATCCCCGAGTAGCATACTCTACTTTATACACCTACTGTGCATACTGTGACGTAAATAAAAAATAAATAAAAAAATATAAATCTAATAAATGAAAACAATATAACAATTTGCAGAAAATATGTCAAAAGGATCGAAAATCACAGATTTTTTTTTTCTTTAGATATCTAGTTCCGTAGGCAAAGCAATAGTTATTTGTTATGCAAGGCTGGAAAGTTGGTTATTTAACGGCGAGTTACCTCTATTGAAATCCTGAGCGAAGAGAGGATTTCAAAGGTACAAGACGCTAAAAACTTTTCTGCCGAGCGCAACACACAATTTTTCACCTCACAACAGCGAGGAACATTTTATGGTTGTTTCCGCGGTCAACTTCCGGTAAAAAATTCTTTAAACATAAAGTTTAATTTAAATATACCTTATTCTCGTTGTTTTAATGATATAAAAAACTAAAATTAATTAATTCAAAGTTATTTAAAGTAGGAATATATTGTTATTTATTAATAAGAATAAAAACGATTTCGCAAATGTTGACACTGACATGAGGTACAAGACAAAGACAATTTAAAAATAAAGATTTATGTCACAGTCCGAAATCAAATTATAGGTTGTGAAATCTCACCCAGCCTAATATAAAATTCTTATAACAAATAGTTTAATCTTATTGTTATTGTTTTTATGATTCAATGAACTAAAATGATATAATTAAACCAAAACGGAGTATTATAATTAATTTAAATCTATTTAAAATAAGAATTAAATATAACAAAAAAGTCAATAGTGCGATTCGGAACGCATTAAGACATATTTTTAGGTATTAAATTAAAAAAGTACTTTACCGCGCTAGGCCGCAAAAAGCGATTTTCTACGCCTAAACTGATTGACAAAACCTCCTTTTCAGAGCGTGTGAGGTGAAAAGATAATTTTCATTACATCTGTGACCAAGTGTCAAGACTACACACAAACATTCACAATTTGATGATTTGCCATGTTTTACTGATAACTGTATAAAGTACGGAAATGAAAGAGATAGTTATTACATTATATTTAAACGAGTACTCAATATCACATAATTCCAATTTCAAAATGTTTTCTTGGTGCTAGGGACCTCGATACATACAGCCATGTTTATATTGTTCATAGGAGTAAAGTCTCTTTGAAATGTCAATTTTATAGTTAAAAACTCTTTGGACCAAAAGTTATGCCTTGAACAGCCTTGTTTTTTTTAAAACAATTTTTGATAGAAGTTTGTGTTGACATTTTCAAATTGATTCAAAAGGTAAGACGGTGCGTGTAGCCGGGATATATCACCCGTAATGCAGTGTCCGTTATATAGTAAACTAGCTTGTATTACCGGCGATACATTGCGAGGTTATTTATTAAATAGGATGCCCAGTTTCTGAAGCTTTTTGAACTGAAAAGTTTTAAATTCTTGGGATGAAAAATGTGAAAGTCGCGTCAGGACACGAGACCTTATCGAAAATTCGTAAGACGGAGGAGAGCTCTCGCTCTTTCTACCGCGCGGCGAAAATGTATGCCTGCTCCTGCTGTTTCGTTTAAGGCGGTACCCCCACCGAAAGTGGCGCCGCGTTAAATTTTATTTAATATCGTAATTCTAATTCACAATTTTAATAAAACTAAACGTGGAATTTTTAGAGCCCATTGTCTTGTATTTTTAGAAGGTATCGCTACATTTCGTCATAGTCATTCGTAGAAGTAGATAGCAAATGTGTCAAAAACGGCCACTTTTAGCAGTTTTGCTATCTACTTCTAGCAGTGACTACGAGGGAATGTAATGATACCGTCTAAAAATACTAGACTATGGGCTCTAAAAAATCCACGTTTAGTTTTATTAAAATTGTGTATTAGAATTACGATATTAAATAAAATTCAACGCGGCGCCACCTTCGGTGGGGGTACCGCCTTAAGCGGTTTTCACTTCTGCCGGCACTCCCGGAGAGCAACCCGTTGTATTTTTACTTCGGATCGGCGTTTTATTTTGTAACATCACTTCATAATTCTTTGTACGTTGGTTACGGCTCACGCTTGACCGATATGGTCAGAGAGTCGTCTTCTTTTTATGAAACGGTATAGAATGACGTCACGCAAAGAGCGCCCGTCTCTTGAAGTTTGACCACTTGTGAATTCGAAACTACTTATTGTATTCGAATAAAACAAATAGAGTTCAGTGATTTAATGAACCTGTTGTTGGGGAGTTACTGGGGATTCCATTTAAGTAAATGACAATGTGCATAAGAAGATTATTATTTTTATGACCAGGGGGCTAATTGTCTAATTTAAAATCTATCGCAATCCCTTTCAATTCCTAATTTAAAAGATATTCAGGTCGTCACTATTTGACATTTGAAAGGGATTGTGATCGGGACGCGTTTTAAAAGGTATGGAATAAACGAAATTGAACTGTCTTGTGACGGGGCTCCTAGTCCGGCAGCACTCGAGTCGCCGGAACGTCGGAACCGCCGCACTCGTTTAGTAAATATTGGAAACAAAATAAAATAATGGTTCCGGGAGACTTGTTTTATTTGTATGTAATGGAAATAAGGAACTGAAACAATATAAAATACAAAGATATAGAAAAGTTTTAGTTATAAATAATGAATCGAAATAACGAGTAAAAAAGTAGCTAATTATGCTTACCCCGTGTATCGGGTTCCTGAAGTATTTAGAGAAATATAAATTATTTACCAAACTTTAGAATAGTACCGTTCAGGTAGATGGTTTTTGTATGAATACGTCAAAATGAGCCGAACAGGAAACGTGGAACGGAGAAAATTTGAATTTAGACAGAACAGATAAAAATACAATTTGATTACCAT
This sequence comes from Chrysoteuchia culmella, assembly GCA_910589605.1. Lineage (NCBI taxonomy): Eukaryota > Metazoa > Arthropoda > Insecta > Lepidoptera > Crambidae > Chrysoteuchia > Chrysoteuchia culmella. The sequence continues at coordinate 5,784,651 of OU342657.1, forward strand.
AGAGTGAGACTACGGAGTTTCTAGCCATTATAGAGGTTTCATCCATCTATAAGGCTAGAACGAAATGGCATCGTTACAATACCGGGGCGGCCGGCGCAAAAAAATCTTTAAGGATTTTTTTGTAAAAGAAACAATATAGCAATGATAACGATGTCGTTTCTGCACTTAACTTAATTTGGAAAATAAATAGGTAGTAAAAAACAAGTCTCTTTTATAAAAAATACAATATAGGTAATAAAATATTAACTAATTTAATGGATGTGCATGATAGAATTTTGAGTATGTAAATGGTTTTTACAGTGAGAAATTTACACTAGGTTGGTTCCGGTTCCATATAAATACTAACATCCGTCATATCTATCAAAGTCTTAATTCAACAAATTTTGAATTAAGGCAACAGACAAGTAGAGAAATCTTATATAAAAGAAGATATTTCTCATGAAACCAACCCAGATAGTGCAGGCTTATTTAAATATGCCAGTCACCACCCGCTGGCTTTTGGTGATCATGTTCAGTGTATGTGTGTGATGAATGTCATGTACAAGTGTTTATGTATAGTGTAATAAATATACAAGTTTACTAACCATAATAAATGGTCAGGAAAATAATGTTAAATCTCGTTAGAGAATAAAAGTAAGTACCTAGAATAATAAGGTAATACTATAAGATAATAAGTAAGTTGGTAAGTATGCAACTTATTACGATAGTCGTAAATACGACAAATTAAGTTAAAAATAGAATGTAATCATCTTATATGTACAGAATTATGCATTAATAAAGTAGTTGATGGTTAGCCAAAAGGATGGAGGTGTATATAAAAACAGAACAATTACACAAATCATAAGATTATGTGACATGCATCACGCTTAAAGTAGGTATGTAATAATAATGAAAATAAATTAATAAGTAAAAATAAGAAAATATGCTAAACTAATGTGTAAGGAGATAGATAAATTATCCTAATCTCGGAATTGGTTTAATGTCTTTGACATGCCAACGACCTAATGGTTTATTGGACATGTCCGATAAATCATAAATAAGCGGTGAAACTTTGTTTGATATTTTACATTTAATAAATTTTGGTGCTAATTTTGCCGAAAAATATTTATCAGCTGAACTAATGGGGTAATTTCGTTTCCAGATAATATCACCTTGGTTAAATTCTAATTGCTGGTGTTGCTTATTATAATAATGAGCATTAGTTTGGTGACATTTATAGAGACGAGCTTGAACCTCTGAAAATATTGGGCTAAGCAAACCAATGTTCTCAGAATATCTATCTTTCGGAGCTAAAATGGAATCTTCTGTTGTGTCGGTTTTGTAAATGGAACCGCATGTGACAAGTTCACGACCGAAAACTAGATACGATGGCGTGAATTGAGTTGTTTCGTTTACAGCAGAATTAATTGCAAACTGAATTTTATTAAGATGAATATCCCATGTTCTATGATCGTCATCGACAAATGAAGCGATTGCCGTAATTATGGTTTTATTGTAGCGTTCTACTGTATTCACCTGTGGGCAATAGCGTGGAGTGTAGTGTACTTTAGGTATATTGTAGAATTTAAATAAGTCTGTGAGTTCATTGCTTATCATTTGTGGGCCATTGTCCAAAATAATTGTTTCAGGAATTCCATATGTCATAAAAACCAGATTTTCCAAAATATGCTTTATGACTGAAGATGTAGCACGTTTAACAGGATACAATAGACAATATTTAGAAAAACAACAAGTTGCTACTAGGATAAATCTGTTAAGTTTGCGAGATAATGGTAATGGTCCAATTAAATCAATTGATAAACATTGAAAAGGACGTGAACAATGTTTTGGTTTACCCATCAAACCAATTGTATGTTGATTTTGATGTTTGTAGGCAAGACAAGTTTCACATTTGGATATATATGTTGCGATGTCTTTATACATGCCAGGCCAAAAGTAGTTATTTTTGATACGGTGATACGTTTTAAAAGTACCGAAATGAGCCGTTGTAGGTGTAGAATGGTTTTCGGCAATAATGGAATCACGTAGTTCCAAAGGAACAACTAATTTCCAAGAAAACTCCGAATGATATGGAGTGTTAGATCGTGTATACTTATATAAATTATTGTTTTTAATAGAATAATCAGGGGTTGAAGATGGATTCGATTTACATTTGGATAGGATTGTATTATACCAATCATCATTAGAATTAGACATATTAATATTAATAGTGTTAATGGATTTAATACGGGATAGGGTATCTGGTACTAAATGTTCTTTACCTTTTTTATGTTTCATATCAAAATTGAACATGGATAAACGAATACTCCATCTGGCTAGACGACCTGTGGGATTATCGAGATGTAAGAACCATTGGAGGGCAGAATGGTCTGTATAGATAGTAAATTTCTGGCCGTTGTCTAAATAACAACGCCAATGTTCTAGAGCAGTTATGACACTTAATAATTCCCGTTCGGTAATCGAGTAATTCCTTTGAGGTTGAGTAAGGGATTTACTCATGTAAGCAATAGGTTTTTCTATGCCCTCAAATTCCTGTGTAAGCATTGCTCCCAACCCGTATGCTGACGCATCACAGTGAACAGCAAAAGGTTTCGTAAAGTCAGGACAAGTTAAAATTGGAGTAGAAACTAAAGCTTGCTTTATTAAATTGAATGCATCATTTGCTGCAGAAGTCCATTTAAAAGGAGGTGCTTTTTTGCTGGTTGAAGTTAATTTTGTGAGAGGAGCTGCCAAAGTGCTGAGATTTGGTATAAAACGACGGTACCAGCTCGCTGTACCAAGAAATTTTTTGACTTCTTTAGCAGATTTAGGCGATTGTATTTCTAGAATAGCCTTGATTTTGTCAGGGTCGGTATGTAAGCCTTTTTCGTTAATTATATAGCCTAAGTATTTAAGTTCGCTTCGAAAGAAGGCGCACTTCGGAAAGTTGATAGTGATGTTAGCCGATTTTAATTTATTGTAAACTTTATTTAGTAGGGTAATATGATCGTCAAATGTTTTGCTGACAATAATTATGTCATCTAAATAACAGAATACGGAGCTGTCAACGTTATAAAGGAGATTATCAATAAACCTTTGTTGAGTTGCGGGTGCATTAGTGAGACCAAAAGGCATAACCTTAAATTGATATGTTCCGCGACTAGGGACGTGAAACGAAGTCTTGGGACGGTCTTCAACACGAAGGGGAATCTCCCAAAAAGCTTTTGCAATGTCAATAGATGACAGGTATTTAGCATCTTTAAGATTATCTAAAATGTCGGCAATAAAAGGTAATTTATATGCATCTTTTCTGGTAACATCGTTTAGTTTACGACTGTCTACACAGAAACGCCAAGTACCATCTTTTTTAGGGGTAATAATAACAGGGTTAAGCCAAGGGCTTTCACAAGGTTCAATCACATCTAGTTCTAGCATTTTGTCTACTTCTTCGCGAAGAGCTTTTTGTTTCTCAGGTGATAAACGATAGCATCGTTGACGTAAAGGAGGATGGTCACCGGTGTCAATGTAATGTTCAGCTAAATGTGTCTTACCAAGTGGTAAAGTTTCAGTAGAAATGTTCTTAAAATTATTAATGATAGTATCTGCTATAGCGCGCTGAGTTTCAGAAAGATTGTTATAATTACTCAATTTATTATCAGTAGTATTAATTAAGAAAGTTGGAGCGTTTGAAGATTTATGGACAGTAATTTTGGAAAGAATCTGGGGAGCTAAGTTAAAAGCTTTCCAAAAATCAATGCCAAGTATAAATGATTCAGAGATGCTAGGTATAATATGCGCTGTAATATTAAAGAACTGATTATTATATATAGTAGGTAAGTTAATATAACCAATGGAACGTATGGGTTGACCATTTGCAACCGTACCGTGTATGATGTTATTGTATTTTATTTCAAAACCATGTTCAAGCAATAATTTATGTGAGTTATTGCCTAAAATAGTGATTGCACTACCACTATCCAATAAACCGGATAATGATAAACCGTTGACGTTAATATTAATGTAGGGACGTTCGGTATCAGTCGTATTTGTAAAGAGAAGCGTAGTAATTTTATAAGATTTAAAAAATATTTTAATAGTATTTAGCCAGTTGTCCCAATCTGACTTGTCGAAATTCGACTTACTACGATTCTCACTTATTAGTTTTTTGGAGAAATATTACACTTCGGACAATTAGTAAAAATAACGTTTTGTTTTCCGCAACGAAAACAAACTTTATTGGTACTAGTGCAATCTATCAAGTTGTGGTCATCTGTTCGGCAACGAGGACAAGAAAATATTTTCCGCTGTTGAGTAGTAGAAACTGCATGAATAGGTGTTGATGGCGTGTAGGTACGTGAATGCGTACTATTATCAAAGCTGTGAGACATTGGAAACAATTTTTGTTTCGATGAGGTAGGTAAAATATTGGAAAAATCATTAGAGTTTGAATTTGAAACTTCTAAACAGTTTTCAAACCATTTACAAGATTCAAGTAATGTATTTACTGAAGATAAATCATTAGGTACTAATCTGTGACCGAACTCTGGTCTCAAATTCCGTCCTAAAATTTCAATTTTCTGTTTTTCTGTCAATGGTTCATGAAGTTTATGGAATAAAGATTCCATTGTGGCAAAATAAATAATAACTCTTTCGTTATGTTTCTGTTTTCGTGAATCTATAAATTTTTTGAGCTTGTAATCATAATCCGTAATCTCAAAATATTTATAGAAGGAGGTTTTAAAAGTTTCCCAATCCCTTATAAAATCTTTGTTGGCTCTAAACCAATCTAAAGCTATTCCCGAAAGTATATCGTAAATGTGGGCAAATAAGGTACTAGGGCTAATACTCCTTGCAGTAGCAAATTCTTCCACTTTTAAGATAAACTGTCTAGGACAACCTTCGCCAGAGAAGGAGAATTTTTTAATCTCAGTGTTTGGTCGAGTATTTGCAATATTTGATAAAGTTTGTGTTAAAGTATCAAAAAATGAATTAGGAATAACATTTTTTTGAAAAGATTCAGTTGAATGATAGGTAGTTGTTGATGGAGATGGTTCGAGAGATCGGAAATGTTGTTCAAGTGTTTTAAGTCGATCCCAAAGAGATTTATAAACTTGAATGTCCTGGGGTGAATTTTCGGTGTCAATTTCTATTATAGACAATCTATTACGAACGTGGGTAATATAAGGTAATATTTTCGCTTTCCTATTAGGATAGGAAGATATGGTTACATCAATTATATCTAAACATTTTGTTACTTCCTCCGTATCTAAAATAAAAGTATACGGGCTTGATGAAAATGGTGGGTATAAATTTGGTTCCGATAAAATAGTAGTCAAAAGTTCACGTAATTCTATGGCAGTTTGAGTCGGTTGAAAATCCGCATTACGTAATTTAAGTTCGTAAATAATTTCAGGTTTATTTAATTGTGAAATATCCATATTTATATTTGGTATTGTAGTAGGGAAAATGTAATTAAAAAGTATTTAATCACTGTTATAAAAATAAGGTATAAAACCTTTTCCGTGTTTTGTAAAATCGAAAAAATTATCGATTTGAAAATAAAATAATATGACAACGTCCGACAATGTCAATTGACATAAAACGTGCAAATAAATATTACGACTTATAATAAACCAATAAAAGAGTTAAATAACAATTTGATGATAAATATGAGAAAATTGTGTAGTGGATCTTGGCAAAAGATACTCTCCAAAGCCAAGGGTGTGTAAGTAATAAGTGTGTGTTTGAAATGCCTCCGCTACTATGACATCGGGAACCGATTACATTTGTAACCAGCCATAGTAGCGTCGATCGTGTATCTGTCTGTTTGGTGTGTGTAAAGTGTATGTAGTGTAGATATTTGTTATAAATAAATAAATATTTGGATAGTGTATAGTGTGTTGAAATGAGAATGGTTGAAAACAAATACAATAATTAAAAGTAAACGCAAGTAAAAAATGTTAACTGGGCCGAAAGGTTTTGGGGTCGAAACAGGCAAATTGTGCCGGGTAATATTTTAGAATTTAAAAGACTTAGTATAGAAAAACACACAAAACACAAATAACAAACATTAATTTTGCAGGTATTAAAAAGGATATGGTAGTCTTCACTCAGTCCGAGCTGCAGAGAAGTGGTAGTCGTTGTTAGTTTCGCCGGAGAGCCAGTGTGACGGGGCTCCTAGTCCGGCAGCACTCGAGTCGCCGGAACGTCGGAACCGCCGCACTCGTTTAGTAAATATTGGAAACAAAATAAAATAATGGTTCCGGGAGACTTGTTTTATTTGTATGTAATGGAAATAAGGAACTGAAACAATATAAAATACAAAGATATAGAAAAGTTTTAGTTATAAATAATGAATCGAAATAACGAGTAAAAAAGTAGCTAATTATGCTTACCCCGTGTATCGGGTTCCTGAAGTATTTAGAGAAATATAAATTATTTACCAAACTTTAGAATAGTACCGTTCAGGTAGATGGTTTTTGTATGAATACGTCAAAATGAGCCGAACAGGAAACGTGGAACGGAGAAAATTTGAATTTAGACAGAACAGATAAAAATACAATTTGATTACCATAGAGTGAGACTACGGAGTTTCTAGCCATTATAGAGGTTTCATCCATCTATAAGGCTAGAACGAAATGGCATCGTTACAGTCTAAGCAATATGACAGACGAAAATATCACAATCACAATACCTCTGAAAGGGATTGTGATAGATTTTAAATTAGACAATTAGGGACAGGTACCAGTAGTATACCTAATAATATAGACCTGAAATTTGACAACCCGTTTGGCTCAGGGGTAGTAAGCCCGGATTCTGCGCCAGAGGTCCCGGGTTCGATCCCCGGACAAGACAAATATTTGTGTGAATGAACATGTCTACTTGTCTTGGATTAGTTATTTAATATGTATGTCGTCGTCGTCTCAGCCACATAAGACCCACTGCTGGGTATAGGCCTCCCCCAAAAGGAGGGAAAAAAAATATTGTATGTATTTACAAAAAAATTGTATATTTTGTATGTATTTACAAAACAATAGTATATTTTGTATGTATGTACAAAAAAAATATATGAGTTGTCTATCCGTTATCTAACTTAAGTTTTTCATGAGACTTAATGTAGGTTAGATAATTGGTGTGATTATATTAAATTATTTATTTATTATTAATCATTTATATTTATATAGTTATATTGTTTTATATGAAAATATAATTGATTTGTCCTTATAAAAAACGAGTAAAATGTTTTTAGCTTTATATTGTAACAGCACAAAAAAATGTTGGCATTATTGCAAACTCAGTCGTGTAGTAAAAGGCAGTAATAATTTCGAATCAAACGTTTTCGAGACAGGAACTAATTTCAATGACTTGTTTCACAATACACATTTTGATAAATCAACTTCAGTAAGTTTATACATTAAAATAATTAACAAATTCAAATTTCGAATTCATCTTAAGGGCTCCACATACGGTACGATCGGTCTGTTGAGACGGATCGTAACGACCAATGTCGCTCTTCTGCGAAGCTTCGCTCTTTTGCGATGGATCGTAACCAATCGTAGCGACTGATCGTAACGACCAATCGTTTGTGAGCGACCGGTCGCTAGGATGGGTTGTCGCGACAGATCGTTCAGTATATGGAGCCTTTAGGGCAGGGCATATTCATTACACATTTTGATAAATCAACTTCAGTAAGTATATTCATTAAAATTAATTAACAAATTCAAATTTAGGTATCACGAAACCGTCGGAAATATAATCAATTATAACACAAAGCGATAAGATCATAGCACAATTATAAACCTAATTACTGATGCGTAATATTCCAATTACAGTAACTTAACAAGTGCTCAAGACGAGCAAAAAGAGACGCCCGTTATTGATTTACGCGCGCTACAGAAAATGGAATAAATTCGAATATTAATTTCGCATAACAATGGCCGCAAACAAATTAAAATATGCCAGCTGTCTCCCCCAGAGGCGTATTTCCATTTATATCTAATAGTTGATTTATTTTAATTGATGCCCTTTCTTATTATGATTTAGGATTTCGAACCGCCATTCTCATCTGATTGAATGTCGTTTGTGCACTTTCGGGTACCATATCTTATTTGCTGGTCGGGGTCTTTCGAAATTTAATTAAGTTGTGTTTCAACAATGCTAGCCCATTTTATTCGAGAGAGAGACAGACAGAAAAAAAATTCGGAAAAAGTAAACAATCTCGGTAGTCATCTGTTTAAAAATAGAATATTAATTAATTTTAGACAGATGATTAAGATTTCTTCAAAAAAGATTTGCAGTAAAGTTTAAAGTGATTCACATTAAAAACATTAATAACATATTTAAAAATTCAAAATAATACATTCCTGACATCCATGATATATAGGGCATCAACAAACTAACATATTACCTAAAATACTAAGTTCTCTTCAAATTGTAGTTCTGTTTACAAAAGTTTTAGATGCTAACTTAGTATTTTTGTAAGTATACCTCTGTGATCACTTACTTAAATACAATTTTGAATTAATATTGTATTTAACCAATTTGATACTATTCCGAGCACGTGTACGAAAAGTACTCGATACACAACAAACGTGCTGGAGATACGAAATCTCTGTCAATAAACATATCCGAATAAATAAACATAACGGGGCGGGTTCATCAAAACCGGAAATTGTGGCATTAAATTGGTTAAACACGAACGCAATCTAAATCTGTTTGTCCGAATTAATTCGACATCAGAGCAACGCCGGAATTTTCACGATAAACTTCGCCAAACGAACCCTCCGATGTTAATTAATGAGGAAAAATAACACGATTTTAAATATCAGTATGTACGTTAATACGGCCCTTATTATCACATACATTGCAGATTATCGGCTTATTTTCAGACCGATTTAGCTGTTTTTCGCTGTAATCGGATTCGGTTTGATCATTTTCATTTAAGTAATTTATTGTTGCAAACCTCTTTATTTTTATTTTAAAGACGACTAGTCGACGGGATTGCTAATACAATCCAGTCTTTATGATTTTCCTTAAAATTCAAGTCAATTCAAGCTTACCAAAGAACTGTACAAAATTCCAAAAGTTTGACATTGTTGTCTGCTTTAATCGTGAAAAGGATTTTTGTAAAAAAATAACATTATAAACATATTAAAATAATGAACACTATAAAAATACTGTTAATCAAAGTTACAACTGAAAACTTTTCACACAAAAACTAATTTTCACCATAGAAGTTTACCACAGCGAACGTTAAAAAGCGCGATAATAACATTCAGGGTTGGGCAGACACAGGGCATAATTACATTATCACATGGCGGACGTGTTATAAGCCGGCGTGTTTACGTACGGGTGGGCGTACGTAGGGTTTCCTACGCGAAGAGGATGGATGAAGGATGGAATTTATCATCTGATTTCTGCTACTTTCTTCATCATACCTGATGTTAAGTAATGATGAGGCTGAAGATGGAAATGCCCCTTTTCCAGAATCCTTAACCACTGAGGAAAGGCTATCCCATCTCTTAATAACGGAACACATCAATGCTGAAAACATTGTCGTTATGGCGTTAGTCTTAGGTAAGATGGTGGCATCCATAACTACTATTATTATTCGGTAATTATATTCACCAAAATCTGGCCGACACAGCAGATCGAGGACCTGTTAAATAACATTCTTAAATATAGGTTTTAATCATTACAATAATTTGCGACCATTTTCCATTTTGGGCAAATAACTGAATCCACAAACGAATCTAAATGTTTGCTTAAAATAATGTGAACCTAGAAAGTTCATATACATTTTGTAAGCATCCGTCTTGAATCACCGAACATTTAAAACGTAGATTCCGACAATTTACGGCCACATAAAGTGAACAGTTGTGCAACAAATCTTTTCGCTTAAACATCCTCGCACTAATGAAATGTTTGCTAGCAAAGACTTGCATGCCAGCTGGCTGGCTGCCGATGCAAGCTGGAGGAAACCACGTAATCTACTCAGCTGTACTGCTTATTGAATTTTGTAGCACTTCAATTTATTCTGTTAGACAATACGATGACGCATTAATGGTACGAAAGAATTTTAAACCCGATCGATAGTTAGGAAGAAGAACGTATAAAAGTTCTACACTAATTTATAACTCGCTAGTTTCTATAGAATTTGCTAATACTGAATTACCTATTGCTAAACTAACGACGGCGCGACTTTGCGAAAATTCATTAAAAAAACAACGGGTTGCACTCCGGGAGTGCCAGCAGAAGTGAAAACCTCTTAAACGAAACAGCAGGAGCAGGCATACAATTTCGCCGCGCGGTAGAAAGAGAGAGGGATTTTACTTCCGCTCCTACGCCGCGCTGGCGGTCTGCTCTCACTCGGTCTTACGAATTTTCGACCAGGTCACGTGTCCTGACGCGACTTTACCATTTTTTACCCATCCCAAAAATTTAAAACTCTGATGTGCACAACGCCGATAAAGAAGTTTTAACTTCAAATTTTTAATAGGCTATTTGACATCACATTATTTCGCGACTGTTCGCTATCCCACTAGTGAAATAAAACAAAGTATTTTAAGGACAAAAGTTATTGTATTGTTTTGTATTTATCTTACCTAGTAGTTATTTTTCAATTATTATAAAATATTATTTAAAGACTCTATTTAAACAATCAGTAAAGCAATGTTATTGCTTTACTGATTGTTAAAGGATATTTTGTATGAGTGATTCTACCGATCAAAATTAGTGTTGTGTTGACGTTTAAATATGTTAGAAGAGGAATTGTACTACTATTGCATTACTGTTTTTGTTCCCAACTAATTCTCTCAAATCTTAATTCCCCTAAAAAAACAACCTCTAAAACAGAACACCAGCGCTTCCCCAAAACATTCTGTCAAACTCGTGAGACTATTTTTTTTTCAAATAGTTTTGTTGACGAATCACAATAGATACGGGAATATTGAAGAGGCGTGCGTTCAATACCGACACGTATGAAATTGTATGAAAATAACAAAAAAAAAACGTGCGATGCAGGCGCGCCGGCAGGCCATTTTACTTGCAAATGCCTGATCCATCGGTATTGGGGAAGCTTCGCACCTACTGGTGCCCTGGTCATAATGGCATTCCAATTTCACGACTTCTAAAGTACTACGAGTACCTTGTTGCGTGGTATGGCTTTTACTCGTATTCTATTTAAATAATTAAATTCTAAATAATATTCTGTATTATAAATTTTTAATTTTGCATTTTACAATGCAATTTTTGTGTGATAAATATTAAACAAGAAAATATACTAGAAAAAAAGCAACTAGTCTCATGTCAGGGCGACATAAGACTTGTTGCTTTTTTCTAGTATATTTTCTTGTTTAATATTAATATTCTGTATTGCTCTACGCAATTTGAATACTCCAATCTATTGATTTAAATTCTTATACTGTCTATCTTATCTTAATTTTAAGGTGTAATTAAACCATGTTAGTAAACAACTTTTTTATTATTATTATTAAATGGATCTACTCTCAAGCTGGCCGAAGAGCGATTGACGTCTAAGATGGAGGAAGTTCGCCCAGAAGAAGCCTGGTCACTACCACCTTGAAGAGGTTTGGGTTATATGTTCTCGTGAAAAAACGCTTAGTACCCAACTAGTTTCATAGTTACTTAGCTCAGTTTATAGTAACAAGCTTATTTGAACTGTTTGAAACAATATTGGTGGACTGATTAGATGAGATTGCTGAGAGAAAGAATACGGACCGCTTTTCACATTTATTAGAGAGATTTTATATTTATTAATACATACATTTTAATGCCTATAGAAATATTAAAATAAGACAAAAAATAAATATTTTAGGCGCACATTGTTACCTGAATATTTTCTGCCGGTTTCATCGTTGTAAAATAAATTGACACTAGTAAATTTACTTCTAAAAGCGAAATAAATAACTGAGTGAGATTTAACATAAATCTTTTAAGAACCTGAGGTGTTTGGCATTTTATTTATTCTATTAGAAGTGGTTAAGAATTCCCCCCTGTCAAGCAGGTGTCGTACGATATAAACTAAATTTTCTCATTCAGTTATTTCTTGAGAAGTGTTTGGGTTTTCCTTTCGGAGGAAGTTTTAAGCCGGCAGTAAATTATTCCATCGACAGGTCAGGCCGTAAAGGCAAGATTTACGCGTAAAGGTTCCGTCGAAACTCCCCTCAGATAAGATGTATATTACCTGGTGGGAACGCTTGGCGAAAGTGCCCAACCGGGATTGACCTCCAGAAAACTTGCACACTTAAAACTAAAATTCTAGGCGATAAATTAGAAAAGTTCACAGTTCGTTTATCACTGAAGGGCAGTGTAGTTCAACACGACCCACTTGTTTCCCGAAGTTAATGGATTGCTTCCATGAATTTGGGAACAGTCATAAATTTTGTCCGAGCACACGGAACTGAAAAAAGTTCGCCCAGAATAATATTCGAGTGATATTGAACGTGTACCGTAGAACAATATTGTTCTTGAATACAATTCGGCTCATTGGAAATTGATCGCACATCCCTCATGCGCCTTACTTATATTTTTTATAATAAATCTGTAAAATAATCGCAACTTTTTTTTTTACACTCGCACCAATTAACCTGACCCCAAAGTAAGCACTGAAAGGCTTGTATTATGGGATTATACATATAAAAGTATTTATGTGTTGAAATATATTTAAACGTCCATGACTCAGGTACAAATGCTCGTATTCATCATACAAACAATTACCCCTACCGAGATTCGAACCCGGGACTTCAGAGTGAGCGATACCTTGAAACCGGTGTACGTACCACTCTACCACGGAAGTCGTCAAACTAACTAACAAACAACATTGGTTTTTTTAACACTTGCCTTTTATTTATTGAGGCAATATCACTTATTTGTCAAAATAAACAGCGGGCCATCATAGCAGCATAGCATCATATCCTCTATTAGAAACCATCATATCGTATAAACGTTTTGTTTTATTGAAGTTGTCACATTTTGACACACTTCACACTTTAGAGCGTAGACGTCACACGCGACATGGCAGTAAGCCCCCAGGAGCTCTATGCATGCGTGTGACGTAAGTCATACGAGCGATTCAAAGCGCTCGTATGACTTACGTCACACGCATGCGAATTAAGTCATGCATCGCACGCTTGTTTCGTTCGACTGCAACGAGTGGGTGAGGGCACTCGTTGCGGTGAAGCGATTCAAAAATACGGAAATTCAAGAGAGCGACAGGAGCTCTATTTTTAACCGACTTCAAAAAAAGGAGGAGGTTCTCAAGTCGACTGTTTTTTTTTATTTTTTTTTATGTATGTTCCACCATAACTTCGCCAGTTGTGTATGGGCTGATTTTTAGTGTAAGTAACGGCACATAATGTAACAAAAAAATCTGAAATAAAAACATTTTATAAAAAAATCAAACCGACTTCAAAAAGTAAAAAATAAAACTTTTGGAGTCGGTGCTAGTTAGCTAATTCCAAAAAATATAGTTAATAGAAGTGCAATGTAGAATGCTTTGGCTGGCACCGACTCCAAAAGTTTTATTTTTTACTTTTTGAAGTCGGTTTGATTTTTTTATAAAATGTTTTTTTATTTACTCGTCGCGCGTAGGGTACCTCGTTTCTACTGATTTTCGTTCGACATACGAATTTCCATATTTTTGAATCGCTTGAGCGCAACGAGTGCCCCCACCCAATCGTTGCAGGCGAGCGACATAACGCTAGCGACGCGTGACTTAAGTCGCATGTGTCATCACTATGTCATACGAGCGATTCAAAAATAGAGCTCCAGGCCATAGATTTACTATTGGTCTCCGCGTTACTCCAAGTAGATTCCGCCCTCATACACTTACCTCGAGACCATTTTACTCTGCACAGTCTACTGTGACAACGGCGTACGGCATCAACAATCACCCCTAGCAACCGAGTCAATTGGTTGAAGAAAAACGTAAAAATTTGTGGTCACATTTTGTGATCACTTGTTTGTATGAAGCGTGGTATCTAGTTGTAGCCACGCGGAGACCAGTGATCAATCTATTCCCCAGGTCGTATTAGGCAAATAGGTCAATCTCTTTTAATAACTTAAATTACGTACAGTGTGTAAATCTTTTTGTGTGATAATCCATATGCAATGTAGCTACGACCACCTTTATTGTTAAATGTTTAATGTTTGTAGGTACATGTGATCTTTGTTGTAGTAAATGCTTTCTCTCTCTCACTCTTTCATTATATTACGAGTAAATATATCTAAACATCTTTGAGGTAATCTCTGCATACGCGAAAGCTTTCCCAATATGGCCCTAAATGTAATATAATATGAAGACCTGTCAGACAATTCCCCATAGCATAACGATCGATAATCCGTGGTATGATTTTTGTATGATGTTTGTTATTAGCTTTCTTTTCTGTATCTTTGTAGAAACAAATTCATTCTTTCTCTCATGATATTTCGACATCTAAAAACGTCTTTTAGGTCTACCTCTTCACGCGAAGCCTTTCCCCAAATGTAATGTGACGGCCTGTCAGACAACCCTGTCAAAAGTTATAATGGCTATATTGTTAATATATTAATATGTTCAGACTTTTTTCCTGACTGATAATTAATTTATTAATATGTAATGGTACCTATCTACACACACGTAGCCTTTCCCAAGATGTAACGTAATATGAAGGCCTGTCAGACAATTCCCCGTACATTAGCATAACGACCGCCGACCATCCCTAATGAATGGCCTCGCCATTGAAACAATAGTGGATTAGCGCCAACTCCCTTATCTGCTTATGTAAATCGTAGTCAGAAACGTTCGTCCTATCTCGAAAGACGCTATTACAGGAATACTTTGTTTTAAGTTTGACGTCGAGTTTGACACCAATACAGTTAACGAATTTTAAACTTTAAAATATATGATTCTGACTAATATAGGTAGGACTGGTATATATTATGATAAATTTTTACTAGAAAAAGACCTATCTCAATGAGTTACCAAAGACGTGACGGGATCGAACACAGTTCCTGATCATTGCTTTTTTTCTGCCACAGGATTAGGTATCGAAATATTGAAACACTTTAATATCTCTAGCTCAATATGAGAATAAAAAATCACCAGAACTTCGTTAAAATATCTTCTGCTCAAAAGTATTGGGCAAACAATTTAAAAAAAATAAGTACTGTTTTAATGAAAAAGTTTTTTATCAAACTATGTGGGTTTTGCCCACGATAATGGTTTCATAGACAAAAAATACTGTCTGTAAAACAAAATCCTAAATTTTAACACAAGCTTAAAAACAAAAGGATCCTTTAATAGAACATGAAGGATACCTAATATTTTAATACAAACTGTATAAATAAAAATATACGATATGTACATACGTAGGTATCTAAAAAAAATCTGATACTTGTTTATATTTCGTCTTGAGTTTTTAATGTTTATATTCCTGTCTTATGTTTAAGTAGGTTACATGTTAGTATAATTAAGTTATTGTCTATAACTGGGTGCCTTTCAGTAAAAATGCTGTGTCCGAAAAAGGCGACTATGTTATTAAGTACTTAACGATAAGAACAACTGTTGTACACTTAGTCTTGCAATAAAGATTTCAATTTCTCTTAAAAACAGCTGGTAGCAGTTAAAAAAGGCCAAAATCAAAATCAAACTAACACATTTCGATTTAGAGAAAATTTTAACTAACTCACCTTACATATCACATAGATAAATTCAAACGTGTTATCATCTTATTAAAAACCTAATTGAATATAATTAAGACGCTTTTTCCACTCTTTCATTACTGAGAATTTGTTAGTTTTTCTCTTAGTCGGCTCACACAGAGCTGTTTTTGTAAAATTAGTATAGTATATTTTTAAATGAAACTGCATTACCTGCAAAAGTTTTCAGATAATGCAGTTTACTTTAAAAATTAAATTACATACATATCTCGAAAAATGGATTAATGAAAATGGATATTTAAAATAGACAGTACGACTCAAAATGCAATTTTAACATTATTTGAAGCTAATCTTGAAATTATACAAGTCGTTTTAATTAACAATGCTTTATTTATTTATTGTTATTTATTATTGTACACACACATCCAAAGAGGACTCATTTTCACTCGTCAAATTAAATCGTGTTTAATTTAATAAAATATTTCAAAATGGAGATTTAATCGAGTGTTTTTATTCTGTTGGTGCGCTACCGGTCATATATTTTTTATATGTAACCCCGCTGGGAATCGAACCCGGGACCCCTGGGTCTAATACGGGTGGTTGTTACCACTAGACCGCAGAGGCGGCTAAAAAAATATAGTGTGAATTAAAACTTTATCCAACAATTTCGTCTCGTAGGTAGGTCTTTACATTGTAACCTTGCAAGCTCGTTAGTAAGTTTCAACATCGTTCATTTACTGTTTTCGTCCCTTTAAAGTTCACGACCTAAGCTTTAAAATAGTGTCATCGAAAGCTGTGGCTCACCCAGGGTCCATAAAATAATAAAATATCGCACATCTTCTGAAAAACTGTCATAACACAAAACAGCTCAAATTGAGATAAATATTCAGTTTGATTCAGTTTTTCTTCTCTAACTATCAAAAAACAGTCATAACATTCGTTGGAATAGTTGTCAAGAGATGTCTCAAGTGACGGTTTTTCACTGAGCAAAATCGGGAACCTCAAATCTCATTCTCTCATCTCTCAATACTATTTTTTTTTGTGCTACGATAGAAAATCGTTTCTTTTATGGGCAATTTGTAGACAAAAGTACCTATAACTTAAGTTAATAGTAAATAAATAATTGCATAGAATCACACCAATTATCTAGCCCACGTTAAGTTTCATGAAGAACTTGTGGTATGGATGCTAGGTAACGGATAAATATACTTATATATTTTTGTTGTAGATATATTATATTTATATATATACATATAAATACATAAATATATATATACATATTAAACACCCAGGCCGTTCATTCACGCGAATAAGATATTTGTCTTCTTCGGGGATCGAACCCGGGACATGTGGCGCAGTAGGCGGGTTTTATACCCCTTCGCCAAACAGGTCGTTAGAGTTCTAAGTTAAAGTAAGTTCTATTGCAAAAAAAATAACTGGCTAATCTTCTTCTTCTTATCGTATGAGGATTAGTGGCCACCTCTAGTGACAGAGTTTATCAGGCCGCCTATAAGGCCTCTGACTTGGCTTAACGACTGTAATCAGATGACAACAGCCGGTACCGACGGTTTAACGTGCCCTCCGAAGCACGGAAGCGCTCAGCTATAATGCCACTTTACGGTCACCCATCCGACACCTGACCGGGCCGAACGTTGCTTAACAAACGTGATCGAATACGATCGGTCTGTCAAGCGCGGCCATGAGCGCGGCCATGAGCACTGGCTAATTCAAAACACACACACTCAAACAATATGTCAACTTTACGAATGAGGACAGTGAATATCGCAGAAAAGATGGATGGTAGATTTAATTAAGAATGCCAGAGAATGTTAATTGCAATGGTGACTAAATAAACTAAGTACAACAAAGTGAAAAAGAAAATTATTATGATGGCTCTTACTGTAAAAAAATATTGATGATTTCCGACGTGACGTTATGAAAGAGTAATAAAGTATTTTCCAAAGAAAACAGAAACCAGGTTTTACAATTACCATTGTAGCGTAGGGCAATTTTTGACCTTCGAAGAAAAAATAAATGCTTCGTTGTATGTAGCCTCTCTGTGTGTAACGGCTTTAAAACATGGAGTTGCCTTCCTCGTTTGTATGTGACAAGTTGGAGCTTTGATTTTGCCGGGACGCCTGTTTGCTTAAGGACTCGATCGTGCGAGCTTTCGTAAAATTTGGGATGCTGACGGTACCTAGCGTAAGTTCATTCGTTGAACTTGGCAGGCAGGCTAAGAATCGCAGTCACTGAAAAAAAGGAACGCTTCTTCATCAAACCATGGTTCAAACTATGGTTTGAGATTGAATAGGTGCTTATGCTGTAAATAATGGTAGACTCTTACTATTTATAAATTTACATCGAAGCAAAACAAAAAAATATTATACGCAGCGTCGTCGTAAAGCCTCTCAGTGTGTGACGGCTTTAAAACACAGAGCTGCCTTTCTCGTTTGCTTATGGAAATGGCACGGACAAGTTGGAGCTTTGATTTTGCCGGGACCACGCCTGTTTGCTTAGGGACTCGATCGTGCGACCTTTCGTAAAATTTGGCAGGCTGACGGTACTTAGCGTAAGTTCATTTTAAGCGAGCAAAGAGAGTTGTTTTGCATAACACGCTTATCGATGGACTTGATTGATTTTTTAATGAATGTTGCTATTGAGGGGTTTGAGCTTGGATC
Source organism: Chrysoteuchia culmella (assembly GCA_910589605.1). NCBI lineage: Eukaryota > Metazoa > Arthropoda > Insecta > Lepidoptera > Crambidae > Chrysoteuchia > Chrysoteuchia culmella. Next base: position 5,802,968 of record OU342657.1, read on the forward strand.
GTTGATGAGTAAAAAATGTTAAGTGTTGGCTTAAAAGAAAGAAAATTCATAATGAACATTATCTTCTTCTGGTAATAGAAAACTTACCTCTTGTCTTCTTCATCAAGAATACAAAGCTCAACACCTGATTTTACCTTTATGCCTACCCAGACGACCACGCCTAAGCTGAACTTCCACCAGCTTTCCGTTATCTTTGCTGCATTTTGTCTACCTTTTAGATGCCCCAACGTTGCAATGACGTCTGGTGCTCTGTCACTATTCTTAAGCCTCTGCCTCTTAAGGTATTCCCTCGACAGTCATTTATTGGTTCTTCTCTTTACGTCTTCTTCGCCGAGCATTGTTGATTAAGATAAACAATCTTTCAAACGATGTTGTTTTATTTAGTTTGAGCTAATTTAACCAACCGTAGATTAGTTAATCGTGATTTAAATAATCGTTCTGTCCCTTTAAACTTCAAACAACTAATTGAAATCATAACTATTATTATAAATGCGACAGTGTGTTTGTCATTCCTGCATGCCCTAATTAGGCAACCAATCGACTTAATTTTTGGCTATGTTTAGTCTATGTTATTCTCCGAGTTGAAAACTCGGAGAATAACATAGACTACTTTTTATCCCGATATTCCCACGGGAGCGGGAACCACGCGGGTGTAACCGTAAGGAGAAGCTAGTGCAATGATTTGGTGCGTTTCTTCAGTTGGTGAACATGGGTTTAAAACACATAGACAAAAAAAACGAGAACCAGATTATAAAAGTATTCTAGTAATCAGTAATAGCATTAAGGTAATCGAGCTAAAAAAAGGTCTCCTATTTCTCTTACAAAAACGAAACGAAAATAAGTCTTGAGTATTTTCTAGTTAATTCTAGAACAAGTCAGAATTTTACGAAAAGCAAAAGGCTATAATGGAAATTGAATTGAAAATACTCGAGAACAATAATCGTTACAGCTAGCTCAAGTATCTATTTATACAAATGGCAAAGCAAAAAGGAAACTGGCATTTGCTTCAATTGAACTCGGTGCCAAAGCCAGTATAGAGCTAAAAGACAAAACAAAAAAAAATTGAGGCATGAAATTAAAATGATATCTGGAAAATGAAATTTTACTTTGACCTTTTTAAATATTATTTATATTAAAACTGGCTATTTTTTAATACATTTATAATAATTTTATTTCGACGCAATATCATATTTATTTGTTAAAACGCGTTTGGTGTATGTATGACTAAAAATAAAATAAGCCAAACATCACACAAATTGCCTGAAATAAGTCGCATAAGATTTTGTGTTGCAAAACAAATAACCAACGACGGTAGATAGTTAGATAGTTTAAGTACACCCTCTTTGTCTTTAATCTTCATCCCTTATATTTATACTTATCCCGTAGAGATCGTACCTCTAAACTTTAGTTCAGAACGCATGGTCAGTACCACTGTGCCGTCGAAGAGGTCCAAACGAAAGTTAAGTTGTAATAATAATTTTTAATATTGCTCTAAAAGAGCCTTAATCGTCCCACTACGTGAAGAAATGACAATTATTGATTCAAATAAATATGTTTATGTTCATTGTTATAAAACACATAATAGCGAGGAAATGTGAAGTTAATTTAAAATCGATTAGCACTTGAGAAATTATAAACTTGTTTGATTGAAAAACATTTTATAAACATCAACAACCAAAAACGATTAAAATAAAATGTCCGACTTTTCGCGATGTAATATGGCTATGGCGCTTGATGAAATGTTGGAAATTTAATCGACCCTGCAGACCGACCACATTATAGAACCGTCATATTGAGATGACGACGCGCGATTGGGTCACCGGGTACTATTGGGTAACTGGGCCGTATTAAATATAGGGCCCAGTGTAGCGCTGTGTTGTTGAGTCGCGGGGGTTTGTATCATGGTACTTAATTTGTAATTGAGTAGGTATTTTTTTCTTTGGCTTTGGTAGATTTAGATTTGATGTATTCAACTATATTTTTCACATCACTAATCAATCGATTGAGACTTGTACTGATGCTACATCCCTAGCCCAAATTTCTACAATCATAACATTTTATATCCTTGATCCATGGGGGTAAACCAATATCTCGTCGTGTCGGCCATATTCAATGAACTTCCTATCCAGCTGCCTTCGCGACAGGGCGTTTTGAGTCGAGCTCCGTGTTCCTCATATTTTCGGTCAAGTTCTAACATCTTCAAAGTGATCGCCGCGAGTTTATATATAGACACTAATTGTGATCACAAATATTAGTTTGGAGGAGAGTTAAGGAAGAAGTGAGACGCGCGTCCACTTACAACCAGCACGCGGGAGCAACGTCGAACCAGGTTAGCCCCCTCAAATTCCTTCCTCTTTTCAATCGATCCACCAGGCTTTATTGCATTTTACCCGAATAGTAGTTATTAATATTTTTGACTATAAAATAGGATTCTATGGTGTATATAGTTGGAAATATAATCAACCCTGCCAACCGCAGTTTAGAGCCGTCATATTTAGATGATGTGGGTTGATTACACTATTTATTTTTAACGGTAACATTATCAGGATTTGATAACATAAATCTGTTAAAGTTATCTGGTGCAATTTAGCTTTAGAATCCAATTATTTAAAGTCAATGATAGCACGTGGAAAACTCAATTAACATTGTTTTGTTTATACTACATAAAGGCAGCTTTACAAAACCAGCATGCAGCAGCAATTTTACACTCTTTCTGGCATAACACCGTCCACCCGGCCTTATAAACCGGCCCGAACTATATGAAATGGGGCATTATTAAAAATCTAATTGTCCCTACGAAACGTGGACAGCACTTGCGACCGCACATCGCCGTGCTGATATTGAATGCGGGCAAAACGGCCCAGCCGACCGTTATGATGGAATGATCATACTCATCCCGGGAATAAACAACGTGTTTTAACCGACTTCCAAAATGGAGGTGGTTCTCAATTCGGTCGGTATTTTTTTTACATAACTTTAGCTTTTTTATGACAGTAATTTTGTCTTACTTTTCCATACAATAACGTCGTAGTTTTGCCAAATGGATTTGAATAAAAAATTAAAATAAAAACTCATTTAATATCGCTAAACTATTTGAAATGAAAAGTAGACCGTTATGATGGAATGATTACCGGGCTTTAATTTTTGTTTTTTATAAACAACGGGGCGAATGATAGCGTTCATAATACCTGCCGGTCTACCATAATCTCTTAGAAACCATCATGTCATAAGAACGTTTTGTTTGCGATTAGTTTTTATTGAAGTTGTCACATTTTGCCACACATAAACACTAAGTATAGAGGCGATGATTGAGCGAAGACGTCATAACGTTCGTAGTACGAGATAGCATGGCAACATTGAAACAATACTGCGGTAAGAGATGGCGGTAGGCCCCCTGGTGTTGAGTAATGATTGGATATGATAGGACTGAAGGGGGCCAGTTCCTCACTGGGTGATGGACTCTTATCCACTGAGGAACTGGCTTTAAGAGCTAACTAACTAATGCCGGAACACACCTAACAATTTTGTTATAGCGCAAGACTTAGGTAAGATGGTGGTAGGTACTCAGGCGGACTTACAACAAGGCCTACTACAAACCAAACCGAATACAATATGGAATCGAACCCGGGAACTCTGGGTCTGGTACCGATGGTGTAGCCAATCACAGAGGCGGTTAAAATTCGTATGAATGTGGACATCGAAGAACAGGGGCCTACCATCAACTGTAATGCGATTTATTTTAGGTTATTTTCAGGTAGAAAGAATGAAACTTAGCTATACGCTTCGTGTGGCAGCATCCCACTCTCACAACCTAAAAAGAATCGCAAGAAGTTGTTGGTAAGGCCCCTTTTATTAAATGAGTGCAAAACGGGCCAGCTGACCGTTATGATGAAATGCTCATACTCTTCCCGTGAACAAATTTGGGATTTGTTTGTTTTAACTGTATCTCAAAGTTTGGCTTTCATAGATGGTTTGATTTTAGTTGGACGGTTCAACGGTGATAGATATCGGAAGTTTAGACATATATGATAGTTTGGCCGATATGAATGGCATTAATTTGCTAAAAGCTTTTATATCGTTTTTTGTGCAATACGATTAGTATAAGTGGCGCTTCATTAAAATGGCAGTTGGGTAAATATAGTTTGCCTATTATTTCACCGTTTGAAGATTTTTTTTTAAATATAATTGTCTCGAAATGTCATTAATTCAAGCATGAATAGATAAGATAGTGTGGCCGTGTGGTGACGGCCTAAGAATACAAGTGTCACCACTCCCTTACACGCCTGGGATGTCGTAAGAGTCGACTACGAGGCTCGATGCATTGGACACCTGTGCGAGAGAAGGAAAACTTGAAACAAACCCTCTACTAACCCGTCTGGCCAGCGTGGTAACAGTAGGCTAATAGCCTCCTATGAACGCCACAATAGGCGTAAGTTAGGAGGGGTTTATGTCCAGCAGTGGTCGTCCACAGGCTGATGATGAGATAAGATAGTAAATAGAGGTAAGTCCTTTTGCATTTATAATAATACCCTTTCGCCCGCGTGGTTCCCGTTCCCGTAGGAATATCAGGATTAAAAGCGCTGTTTTAATCCAGGCTATTTTCTATTTGTGTGCGAATTTTCATCCAAATCTGTTCAGTAATTTTTGCGTGAAAGAGTAACAAACATCCAAACATATCGACATCCAAACATTCTCACACACTTTCGCATTTATAATACTAGTAGGATTACAGTAGGAATTACAGTTGGATTACAGTAGGAAGTAGTAATTATTTTACGATGTTGAAAAAAAATCTTCGTTTCATTGTTGACGTTACTTGTTTACATAATAAATAGCAAACAAATAACTTCTGTAACTAATACCATTATCTGGTTTGTAAACCAAAAGTTAAATTGAAACTGAATCTAAAAACAGTGCATAAGAGATTTTTAATAACCCAATATTTTTACTGGTTGTACGCAGTTTAGTTGTACGAATCTCAAATAAACACCCATCATAATGATTTTAATAAGTTCTTAAAAATTAAATTAAAAGTACTTACCTAACTTGATAATTTCAAAAACAAAGAAACTTGTATTATTTTCCTTGACGTCGCACGACTTTCACTGAATTTTCCCGCTTTTTAATATTCTGCAAAGAATTGCTTTTCCTTTAAAGGTATTTAATGACGAAATCTGTTTACAGCTTTTTATGCTGTCGTTGAATAAAAATAAATATAGACGGTTATAGCTATTTTGCGAGGTATCTAACAATAATATTATTTATAAAATTATTATGTGGACGGAAATGAGATAAACTAGTAACTTTGTTTCAAAACTAGCTTCGATTTAAGTATATTGGATTGTATGCACTACAGCCAAAACCTAGTGTATGTGCGAACAATACAGAGAACATGACAGATGACAGAAAGAATATATGTTTCTATTACAACATAGACTTTTTTTTATTCACTATGGGGAGACTCTTAGCCTTCATCATACCTGATGTTAAGTATTGATAGGGCTGAAGATGGAAGCGAGCCTCTCCCGGAATCCTCAACCACTGAGGAACTGGCTATCTTATTTCTTTGTTCTGCCGGAACAAAGCAATGCTGACAACATTGTTGTTATGGCGTCAGACTTAGATAAGATTTTGGTAGCTAGTCAGGTGTCAGGTCACTCACAACAATTCCTAAACCGAATACAATATGTACCTCCCTGCTGGGAATCGAACCCGGGACCCCTGGGTCTGATACTGGTGGTTATTACCACTAGACCACAGAGGAGGTTATTATTGAGTCTTTAAATGTATACTCGTAAGTCAGTAGCAACATAAACGCGTTATATAAGCAATTTCATTAGATAGTGTGCGTTTTAACTGTAAATATATTTCATTGAGTAGAGAAAGAGATTTTTATCTCGACGTTCTCTCTCAAGAAACGAACACTTTAATAGCAAAGAGCTCGCAGTATCATATGCACATGATAGATGTTAATAGAAAAATACCTACTACTTAGAAAAAATCGGTTCGGCTCACAGTGATTCGGAAGAATATCCTAAAAATTGGCGCGCGTTGTTCACTGATTTTTTTTCCGGAGATTTAACCTGGCACACCAAAAATATATGGTATACCTCTTACCTAAATCTAAGGTCGTGCAAATAAACTGTAAAAATCATAAATTATTATGAATATTTTATTTCATAGCCTGTAGTTACCATTCCTATTTTTCTCTTCGTGCTCAACTGGCGCAATCTTTGTTGTCTCAGTTCTCATTAGGGAGCTCAGCTTCATTATTGAGTGAGGATTTTGGAAGTGTTTGCTTTTGTCACTTTGACGTCTGTTATTACTGTTTCTCTGGGAATTGTACGGATCGTATTTTCTTTTGTGAAGTTGGCCTGGCAACTGTGTTATTCGAAACGCCGTTGAGCTGTCTAATATCTGTTAATGAAGATAGTACGCAGATTAGAGAAAATAGTAACGCCATCAAGTAAAGTATTTTTGTGAGAATTTTTATTATGGCATGTATTAAAATAATAGTTTATATATATTTTTTTTTTATAAAGTACGGGGAGACTCTTAGCCTTCATCATACCTGATGTTAAGTATTGATAAGGCTGAAGATGGAAGCGAGCCTCTCCCGGAATCCCCATTCACTGAGGAACTGGCTATCTTATCTTTAACTGCCGGAACACAACAATGCTGAAAACATTGTTGTTATGGCGTCAGACTTAGATAGGATGGTGGTAGCTAGCCAGGCGGACTTACAACAAGTCCTACCACCAACCAAGTACGACTATTATTATTATATATATAGTATTATTATTGATTAGTCTAACAATAAAACATAAAAGAAAACGTATATATATATATACGTATAGTAATAAGAAAACTTATACATATAACAATGTTGTGCATACCTTTAAGTTAAATGCATATAAGATACATATTTTGCTAAGTGCTGTAAACTTAATATAATTTGCCTTTATGTATTTAGTTGGTAAGCCTTATTAAATAAATAAATAATAATAGTTCGTGAAATATAGTGCGTTTAATGACCGGAAGAGTTGTTTATTTCAATAATTTTGATACATCGAATTATATATTTAATGTTCTCTTAGTTTTGAGGACCAAGAAGTATAGATCAGATATTACATCTGAAAAAAAATTGCGTTGTTCTAAACAGAGTAACGTATCGATCAAATCAATTTATTTTATGTCTCGATGAAAGAATACCAAACATCAAAATCGGTTCCACGGTTATAAAGTCGTCATTGGAAAAAACAAAGAAGACAGGATCAAACCTTGATTATTTCCTGCGTATCGTTATATCAAAAAACAAGATCGTCTCATTATATTTTTTAAGGCAAATTAATCAAGGAGATGTTTTTATTTCTACGATTAGACTATAATCCGAGGTCTTTGTTAAACACTCTTTTTCTGCTCGCTCTGTTAAGTCCCGTCTATAATGCCAACAGTTTTAATTTTAGGATCCAATTTCTTAAAATACCTTCACTAAATTTACCGTCGCTAACGTCCGAACCGTACGAGAAAGACCATTTTTCTCTCTCATTTCGCTTCTTGAATCTTTCCCGAATCGTTTGATAGTAACTAAAGGCAAAGCTCAAAAGAATACCTTTTTTTTACTAGACCAAAAATATTACTTGGCTAGTAACCACAACGAAGAAAACCATAAAACATACCTAATCTCCTTTCAACGTCCGCTCCGTTGAAACAAATAAGAAAAATAACTTTAATTTATTTTTATGATAAATTTTAAATTGAAAAATATTGGAAAAATCACGCTGTAGGCCAGCGTTGTCACTTCAATGCTAGGAATATCGTTGCCTAGGATCCCTTTATAATTTTCAATTTCCAACGGATCCCCTCATTCTGCATTTGCATGCATGCATTTTATTGTTGACTGTACCACTGTAATTACCAAAAATAAGCTAATGAGTACTAGGGTATCAGATGGGAATAAAATATCAATATTTATTAAATATTCTTGATCCCCTACACAGAGGATCCGATGGGAAAAGAAAATAATCAAATATTTAACATATCCACCAGGTGATCAGTAGCAGGAGATCGTATAGGAATAACCCAAATCAATAAATGTATACCAACCCGCTCCTTGGATCACTTCAAGATGTTTGCGACAATAAGTAGCCTATGTCCTTTTCCAAGATATTCGATTTCAGGCGTTATTTTTCCAACGTCTTATCTAATGGCTAAATTCACGAGAATTATGATGGCGTAGTGGCGTATCATACTTGTGCTCTAAGTGTTATTTTTGGATGTTTATTGATCGCCAGGGCCTCCTTGTGATCGTTAGTTAGTCAATGACCAATTAGATTCTGAGGTACAAACTTTGTACCTGTTTAATTTAAGGTACTGTGGAGATCGTTTAAGTTTTCGCAATGCAAGCAGGCCGGTATACCGCATTTGCTGGTTTTGCTTTCAATTAAATTAAGAAAGGGAGGCCCATTGTGGATAGATATAGACGGTCGCCTTGTCAAAAAAACTATTAATTATTTCAAAAAGAAATATACTAACAGAGATCAGTTTTATTGTAGGATTAGCGCCGCCGCGCTACAGTACCTACCTTTGTACTACAGAGTAGGTAGATATTCACCCTGATTCATCAATACCAGTCTTTAATTTTAGCAAGTTCATCCCTACTGGGTTGCTTGATCCTCATACTTGAATACCAAACTTATATACGTCACCAAATCATAAATTAAAAGCATACTTTAAGCGGCTTGTTCAAATTACCGGTAACAATGTAGCCAGCTACTAAATAAAACGCAAGTCACACAGTCAAAGGCGAGCTTTAAACTTGTTTGCCGTGTCCGCAACTTTGCCGTGTCTCCTGGGCTCTTGTCAAAATATTTGTTCAGCGACGTGGGATTTTAACACACGACAACTTATGTGACCTTGTTCAGCATAATCGGCTTTATGACTGAATAATGGAAGGTTTAAAATGTTCCATTTGTTAAACTTAGCGCGTAAATACTGTGTTTTCCGAATTGGAATAAGGTTTTGAGTTTGATTAATGATAACTACTACGGTACGGCTACAGTAGTAATTCTGAAATCTGTGATTGAAATTGATAAATAGTATTTACTTGGTTTGCGAGTTACTAGTCAACTATCATGCATGACACATTTTAACCACCTCTGTGGTCTAGTGGTACCGGTATCAGACCCAGGGGTCCCGGGTTCGATTCCCAGCGGGGGTATAATTTGTATTCGGTTTGGTTGGTGGTAGAACTTGTTGTTAGTCCGCCTGGCTGGCTACCACCATCTTATCTAAGCCTGACGCCTTAACAACAATGTTTTCAGCATTGTTGTGTTCCGGCAGTTAGAGATAAGATAGCCAGTTCCTCAGTGATGAGGATTTCGGGAGAGGCTCGCTTCCATCTTCAGCCATATAAATAATTAACGCCAGGAATGAAGAAGGCTACGCGAGTTAACCATTGTTCGAAAAAAAACTGAGGAACCGGGAGTGGCGCACTTCCACCTTCAGACCTATCATAGCATGAGGTTTGATGAAGGTTAAGCGTCTCAGCGAAGAAATTATAAACACACAATTCTCTCATTTATTTGAGACACATCTTCGAAGATTAAAGCTCAAAAACGAATCATAACTATCAAATGTTGAAATATACAATCTACTTAATATTATAAATGTAAAAGTATGTCAGTTTGTTTGGTTACTCTTTCACGCTAAAACTACTGAACGGATTCGGATCTTTGTTAGGAGGAAAATATAATGTTAATTTGTAAAATGTCCTGTGCTTGGTACGAAATAAAAAAAGTTGTATTTGTATTTGGATTAAATTTGGCACAGAGATAGTAGATATCCTAGATTAAAACATAGGATACTTTTTATCCCGTTATTCCCACGGGAACGTGAACTACGCGGGTGAAATCGTGGGCGATCGATAGTATACAATAATTTTATCTGTCCTACTTTCTAGTTCTGGGTACTATACTTAATTTCTTTCAAATTCAGGAATTTTGAAATAAAGTTACTAAAATCTGTTTCTTTTCCCCACATGAAAACATCCAGTTTATTTTTTAACTTTTTTGGGATGCCTATGGACTAGATATATAGGCCTTGTTGTAAGTCCATCTGGCTAGCTACCACCATATTATCTAAGCCTGACGCCATAACAACAATGTTTTCAGCATTGTTGTGTTCCGGAAGTTAGAGATAAGATAGCCAGTATTCATCAGTGATGAGGTATCCGGTAGAGACTCGCTTCCATCTTCGGCCTTATCGATACTTAACATCAGGTATGATGAGGGCTAAGAGTCTCCCCGAAGTTCAAAAAAATATATAAAAAGAAAACCTTCCTAAATATAACCATTTGAAATTTTCCCGAATCACCTAATAGGACTTAAATTACCCTATCCACTTAAAACTAACACATTTCAAATAGCATTATAATTAAGCTTCGATACGATCGACACGGCTCTATAGGCTATCGAATAATCCATTTGACCTTTATCACGGTTTGTGAAACCTACAATTAAAATCGTCAATTTCACTATAGAATAGTTGAATTTGTATTGTTGCATTAAAAAAAGGATTAAAATTAGCCGAGCTCCAAAAAAATATAATGTCGTAGTGACTCAGAAATATTGTTCTCGCCAAAGTGTTGATTTGACTATAATTTGTAAGAATTTAAGAATTTTAGTGGTTTGGTTAGGTTAGTATGACGTACAGTTAAAAGAATAATTAGAATAAACAAGCCATTAAAAAGAATAATACTATGAGTGGTATAAAAAGAAGTTGTGCTTTAAATTCCAATTTATGACAATTTTATTCTACTATCAAAAATATTAGACCAAACAACTATAATGTAAACCAAAATCAACCCGAAAAAGTTTACAAACGAATAAGCTAGCTGTCTTAAAATGTTAAAACAGAAAAGGGGCAATTATTAAATAATACACACTTCAAAATAAACGACAGTAACTGTTAAAGTGTTGATTATAACCCTTTATCGCTAACAAGATCCTTCTAACTTTCCCAATTCGGGGGTCGACAAATCGAAATCGCTTTTAGCAAAACAAGTATTAATTTTGTATCGGCGTCCTGGTGTAGGGCGGGCGGCGCGCAGACTGCGAAGCCTTCCCCGCCCTGTCAGTTGGAACCGCGTTGCCGAGCCGGGACCACGCTCGCCGCCGCCGCGCCACAAACAAAAATACAACCTCCTTACACGCGCAATCATCAGTATTCTTACCATCTAAAAATACACCTGATTACCCCACAGAATACAATGTAAAAACGTATTTTGCTCATCAATCCGCTGTATAACGATGTAGGTTTATACTTGTAATAGAAATTAAGTAAACACGAACAGTGAGATTAAGGAACACGTTGTGATAGTGCTGTTACGACAATATTGTAAGTTTTCTAAGTGGATTGTAACGTGGGATTCTTCTCAAATCCAGTACAGAGTTATGGGAACTCCAGAATTTTAAGGTAAGTGATAATAAATCTGTAGCCAAATCGCTGGCGTGGAAAACCGCGGAAATCTTTACTGCATTATGCTGCTCTAGAACGAAACCTTAAGAATTCAATAGCTTTAATAATGTTCTTCTATTGAATCAAAGTAGTAAGAAACATTTATGTACTAGCTATCATTTACTTAAGTCACATTTTGCACCAATTAAGTTTTAACAGAAAATCATAATGCAGCTTTGTCTGTAGTTTGTAAAACATAGTCATATACATGTAAAGAAAAAATCTGTCTCTGAATATTTTTCAGAAAAAATATAATGCGTAAACGGTAAACATTATGCTCCGGCATAGGGTGAGTAAGCAAAACAGCTTTGGCTAACACAAGTTATAAACATTTTTGTTTAGTGAACTATTTATAAGTAACAAGAAATAACATGCTACACCTTATGGAAAACATAAATGACGCGGCATCAACATAAATGGCCAGTATCTGACACACCTTCGTTTTGCCGATGATATAGTCCTTATGGCTGAGACCCTGGAGGACCTGAACACAATGCTCGAAGATCTCCGTAGTGCTTCCCAAAGAGTGGCTCTTAGGATGAACATGGATAAGACGAAAATTATGTCGAATTCCTATGTCATACCCACTACAGTTCACGTTGGAACACTACACTCGAAGTTGTTGACCATTACGTTTACCTTGGACAGACAATCCAGTTAGGTAAGTCCAACTTTGAGAAAGAGATCTCTCGTCGAATCCAACTCGGATAGGCAGCATTCGGGAAGCTCCGTAAAATCTTCGCGTCCAACTTACCTGTGTCTCAAGACGAAAGTCTACGACCAGTGTGTGTTGCCAGTGATGACTTACGGCAGTGAAACGTGGTCGCTAACTATGGGTCTGATAAGGAGGCTCAAGGTAACTCAGCGTGCGATGGAGAGAGCTATGCTCGGCGTTTCCCTGCGTGATCGATTCAGAAATGAGGAAATGAGGAGATCCGCAGGAGAACTAAAGTTACTGACATCGCTCGAAGGATTGCTCAGCTGAAGTGGCAGTAGGCAGGACACATAGCGAGAAGAACCGATGGCCGTTGGGGCGGAAAGGTTCTGGAATGGCGACCGCGTACCGGACGACGCTCCGTGGGTAGGCCCCCCACAAGGTGGACCGACGATCTGGTGAAGATCGCGGGAAGCCGCTGGATGCGGGCAGCGCAGGACCGATCGTCGTGGAGATCCTTGGGGGAGACCTATACCCAGCAGTGGGTGTCATGTGGCTGAGACGACGACGACGACCTTATGGAAATGCATTATTGATATGGCGTCGGACTTGGATAAGATAATTAAGATAATGGTTGTAAGCCAGGCGGCCTTACAACAACTCCTACCGCCAACCAAACCGAATACAATATGTACCCCCGCTGGGAATCGAACCCCGGACTCCTGGGTCTGATACCGTTGGTTGCACCACTAGACACAGAGGCGGTTGAATTATTATGAAAATAATTTTTTAAGGGATTTCTTTCCATAAAAACAAGATTTCACAAATACCGATATTTGTGATCCTCGTACAGTTAAACCCTTAATAAAGGGTGTGAAAATATCAGCAAAGAAAAACTTTTTCAAAAGGTTAGCTCAAACTCCAACATAAACAGTCTTTGAATAGCAGAGTTTGTAAAAACTCAATAGTGCAGTGGGTCAGTGCTGTTATGATTGCGCCAGTTGAACAACTTAGCGTAAGTTAGGGTCGGTCATGGAATGGGTGACAAATAAATTTGTATCTCTAGTTCCTCTTTCTTTTTTGAAGGTTTAAAATCATTCATTTGGGATACATTTGTAGTCGTTAACATCCTGCAAACGTGGTAGATTGTGGACTATCATTGTGTAAGAAAGAGTGTACCCAGCAATGGGAACATTTACTTTAATCTTCATATAAAATTGATTTTTACGTTAGTCCCATTATACCTTAAGATTTTTATACCACGAAACAAAGTGCGAACAATTATTTCGTATTTATTTCGAAATAGGAAACTCAATGTGGTAGCATTTGAAGACAGGTCAAGCCTAAGTACCTAGGAGGGATAGGCCAGAATAAGGACCGAAAATGATATCTATAATCCAATTTATGTTCTAATGGCACTAATGGCGTTTTCAGGTCATCCAGAATCACCATGCCGGGCGAAAGACATTTAATATTAGATGCACGAGTGACATACCCCCAACGTTGATAATGACTAACTGGGGGTCTACCGTCATCTCGTAGCGCAGTATTGTATCCATCTTACCATCATAATAATAATGATAATAATTGCACACAATCTCACCAATAATCTAGCCCACGTTAAGTTTTATGAAGAACTTGTGTTATGGATTCTAGATAACGAATCGTCATCAGCCTGTGGACGTCCACTGCTGGACAGAAACCTCTCCTAGCTCACGCCTATTGTGGCGTTCATAGGAGGTTATTAGCCTACTGCTACCACGCTGGCCAGACGGGTTGGTAGAGGGTTGTTTCAAGTTTTCCTTCTCTCGCACAGGTGTTCAATGCGTCGAGCCTCTTAGTCGACTCTTACGACATCCCAGGCACGTAAGGGAGTGGTGACACTTGCACTCTTAGGTCGTCACCACACGGCAGCAGATAACGAATAGACGTACTTATATACTTTTTATAATTTTTTAATTTTTGCATTTTACAATGCTAATTTTATGTGAAAAATATTAAACAAGAAAATATACTAGAAAAAAGCAACTATACTTTTCTTTGTAAATACATACATAATATACATATAAAACACCCAGATCAAGACAAATAGACATGTTCATGCACACAAATATTTGTCTTGTCCGGGGATCAAACCCGGGACCCCTGGCGCAGAAGGCGGGTATAGTACCCCCGCGCCAAAGAGGTCGTCAGGGGTATAACCATGCTATTACGAATGTCTTAAATAAGCTTGTTTTTCGTGGAATTTTTTTGACGTCTTCGCTTATCGTCACCTCCAAAGTATGAAGTGTTTCAAAATGTGATAACTTCAATAAAAACAAAACGCAAACAAAACGTTCTTATGACATTATGGTTTCTAATAAATGATGGTGGGCTGTTATCATTTATACTTGCCGTAGGTATCATATCGTAGGCAACCCTTATTCCTTCTCGCGTCTCTTCCAATCGGCAGCAGTTGTGGCATTAATTAATTATTAGTACATGCTGCCTTCCTTATGAATGGCTAAGGAGAATGGGCCATGACCCACCACGTGGGCCCATTGCGGATTGGTGAGTTTTAACGACTGCTGAAACTGGGACTAACGGTTTTTTTCGTAGCAGGGGTTAAGCCCGTACATTGAAGTAAAATAGAAATTATTTTTTAGGCTACTTAGCTCTCTTTTCGTATTTTTCTAATTTTACTTATCATTAAGAAACAACACGATGATAGACTGTCACCCATATTCTAAGTCGTTCCTCCAAAACTTACTTTTCCTCGACTTAACGAAACCTCATTGAAAACCTCTTCGAAGTACTCCTCGAAATCGGTATTCTAAGTCACAACTCCGTAAGGACCTGGAGGAGCCAAAGAGTACGTAGCCACTCCGTGTTAGGCCTAGCGCACACTACCATTTTTACCCACGACGAGGTTGAGTGGAGTTAAAAAGTTTTGGAGGAACGACTTAGAATATGGGGGTGTGACTTCGCAGTTATTGACTCTTTTTTGGATTAAGAAATCAGAAATGACACTTTTTATTTTCAGGTAAAATGGCCGCTTAGCAGTAGGTATTATTTTGTAAGAATATTTAATAACTAGCTGATGCCCGCAACTTCGTTCGCGTTCGCGCGAACCTACGCGTGTACGTATATTAAACTTTTAAAGATAGATCTTTAAAATTAAATAATGGTATTAAATACAACAAAAATAATTGCCCCAAGGTAATTTTATTCCCTAGTGTAACTACACAACTTACGGATTTCTTTTTACACTACATTGGCGGGCAATATAAATAGACTTGCAGCGTTGCGTTACTGACCCGCGAAAAAGCAACAGCAAGCCACTGGCCGTGAGAAAAACAATGACTATTTAGGTCGACACCAGTGATTTTTAGCGTCTGTCCCTGCGAATTATAAGTTAAGCAAGTGGTCACAGGGAACTGTGAGCGCTTGAATCAAACGGATAATTGTAGATGAGCGATGAGTCCAGATTAACCACACTTTTAAAAGATGTGTAAACCACATCATACCTACGATTTCCGCGTAAAAAAAATTGTCGATTGTATTTGCTGTAATTTTTGGGGGTCAATATGGCGCATTCACTTAACCAAGATTTTTCCTGGCTTGGTATACACTGGATGTCCCCAAATATTGAACGTAGGTATAAGTTTCCTTTTCAGAGAAAACGACTTTGCCCAGCATTTCATGTACTTCAGAAATTCTCTCCTTCTCAATTTTTTTTACATGCTACTTATATAATTCTTGAGCATGTGAATGACCGTCAGTACTCAATTTAGATTTGTAGCCATAGAAAATAAGTTTGAATGAGACGTATATCTCATTGGCTCTAGTCACCCAACAAATATTAGGAAAGATTGTCGAAAATCTCACAATAAAAGGAATTATGTGTCCATGTACCCATGGGTCTGTTATCACGGCAATTGTAACGTAGGTGTAAAAGATTCGTGTTACAGCACATGTTGGTGTTTCAGTTCTGTCTAAATCGATTGGGAATGTAAACATTGTATTTGTCGTCTTTTCACCGGGAAGCAATGTGGCAGCGTTACCTTACAAAGCTACTGCAAGAGCATATTTTGACCTGACCTCTCTCTTTAGATAGGTTTCTCTAGTGCCACTTGGGACGTATACGAAAAACAGCTTTCCTTCTTGCTGAGAACAGTCCGGACGACTGTTTTATATATATTATTTTATTGTATAATACTGTAACTAACTAACTACGGTGATCTTTATGAAGCGGTAGTTTGTTTCAGCGATATATTGATTGGCGCGAGAGGTTGATTAGGTTTTCTTTGGGAAACGGATTGGTCGTAGTCACTGAGAAAGTTGCCTTCGATTGAAAAGATAGTATTTTTCATGGAAGAAAGGGAAAACTATAAAATGCTCTGTCATCTATTGGGCTGGTTGAAATAAACTAGACTAACCCTTTATTTTTATATGTGAACAGAAAATACTCACATACGCTTATCAATTTTTGCTAAGGCGCCATTTCTATGTCTCGTATAGTTTAACTGGTCCATTAGTCTCTTTCATCAGATTTTCCAGATTTCAAAATAAATTATAGCCATAAAAAAAAGCCTGGCCCATCCTAATAGCTACATATCACAAAAAGTTTTATTCAAATCCGTTTAGTAACAGACAAACAGCCACACCAAAATAAATAATATCGTCGTAACGTATTCTGTTACTGTTTTTACGTCGTCGCCCCCAATTAGTTGACGATAAGGCCTATCGTCAACTAATTGGGTCCATCCATTTTAAGCATAACCTACATGATAAAGTGCGCACGCCAACTTAAGATGAGCCGTAAGTTCAAAGGTTCCCGTACAATAAATTCCGTGTTTCAAATTATTTGAACGTAATACAGATACGTAGATTCAGCTAAAGATAAGCCGTAGGTTATAAGGCACCAGTACGTTCCGGGTATCAAGATATTTGGATACTGGGAGTTGTGAGGTCTGTCATTTCTGAGTTACAAAACAGATAAGATTGAAAAATTTATGGAACGATCTTTAAAGTAGTCCTTTCTAACAAAAAAAGAATGAATGTAATCGGACTACGCGTTTACTAATTACAACCAAGTACACTTTTAGACTTTTATCCCCTATCCCAAGGGAACCGTGCTGAATTTCGGGATGAAAAGAATCCTATGTCCTTCCTCGTGGTATACACTCAAATTATGCCAAGTTCTATTTGAATCTATTCAGTAGTTTTGGACAGATAGATAAAAATAAAAATAAAGTAGTTTTGGTTTCAGATTATAGAGTGCCTTCCAAAAAATATTTCAAAATATCTTTAATGTACGGAATTGGATCTGTTACAGTTTTATTATAAGTATAGATTTTCCATTTGTTATTATCCTATCTGTTAGATGTTTTCATTACAGTCTGCAATTTAAACTTTTTATTATTACTTATCTATGACCAGTCAATGGCCAAGTCAACAATAACCAGAGTGGCCATTAAAAAGTGCAGTGGGTGGTGGTCCTGCTTACTGTGGCATGGTCGTTATTCCGATCCCCACCATAGCGAAACATGAATGAGATGAACAATTTTATTTGTTCCTAAAATTATAATCCATTCGTATGACGATCAGCAAGGTGATAAAGTTTAAAAGGACAATATTCACCTAATCAAAAGCTAATTGAAAAATACTTAAGGTGGTACGACTTCCATACAAACAAACATTGCACATTAATTGGTTCATCATACATTAATAATTTATAAATACATGTGCAACTTATTCGTTTCAGTTATTTGTTTGCGCGAAAATATTAAAAAAATGTACTTTTATACATGAGCTATATAAATGCGATGAGTCACACACACACGTATATTTATTGAAATTATAAAATATTAGTATATTCGTGTTTTATGTATGAATGTTCAATTTTTTTATTATTTCACGCAATCAAATAACTGAAACGTTAGTTGCGCATATATTTATGAATTATTAAGGTATGATGAACCAATAATTGTGTAATGTTTGTTTGTATAGAAGTCGTACCACCTTAAGTAAGGTTTTCGGTTTTTGGGTCAGTCATCTCGCGACCCCTGTAAAGGAACCAAATCCAAGTTACCGGAAACTACGACTAAATAAGACAAACTTACAAATAAAAACAAAATCTTAATAACGTTAGCTAATTGATTTATTTCAAGAAATAATAGCTTATTATTGTTACTTCCTTACAGTTAAACAATAGTTTAATTTATATCTGATACTCCTAACGATGTGTAAGTATAATCTATAGACACATGACCGTGAACACACACCACAAAAGATATTTTCTTATTATAGAGTCCAGTAATATCTCAATCTTTACATGATTGGGGAAAATGCCCAGGATACGGACGAGGATAGCGAAAATAATACGATAGCAATAGAGACACGAGTAAGGAGAATATTGTGGTGGGTTTATTCGTTCGTAATCGCTTTATTATGATTAACACCTTATTTTAGGAGAAGATTGTTGATTCGTTAATAATGTCGTGTATGTAGTTCTTGTTAACAATGTTGTTGAATAAGAAAAGGATAAGTTATTAAAAATAAATAAATAAATATTGACATACAATCACACAAATTATTATCTAGCCCACGTTAAGTTTCATGAAGAACTTATGTTATGAATACTAGATAAGGAATAAACATACTTACATACTTTTTTTTTGTAATAACATACTTAATATACATATGAAACACCCATACCAAGACAAATAGACATGTTCATGCACACAAATATTTGTCTTGGATCGAACCCAAGACCTCTGGCGCAGAAGGCGGGGTTACCCCTGCGCCAAACAGGTCGTCAAATTCAGTATTATTTCAGGTATTATTCAGATGTTACAACTATGTGATATATATTTGTCATTAACGACAGCAAATTCACACGCATTTAGACTTCCAACTTTTTATGACTTACACCCATATTCTAAGTCGTTCCTCCAAAACTTACTCGTCCTCGACTTAACGAAACCTCATTGAAAACCTCTTCGAAATACTCCTCGAAATCGGTATTCTAAGTCATAACTCCGTAAGGACCTGGAAGAGCCAAAGAGTACGTAGCCACTCCGTGTTAGGCCTAGGGCACACTGCCATTTTTACCCACGACGAGGTTCAGTGGAGTGTAAAAAGTTTTTGAGGAACGACTTAGAATATGGGGGTTAGTTTCAGGACAAAATATACTCAGCTTAAACTTTTCCCGTCCAATTTTTATCTATACCAATCCAACAGGTTGTTTTTTAATACTAAAATTTTCTTATTTTCCGAAATACGTGTTTAATATTCACGTATCACAATTTGTAATATTTCATATTAAAATAAAGCCACTTAAACTACAAAACGATTTGGAAAATTTTGGTGAATGTGATAATACAACTACCAATATTGTTGAAAAGGAAGAAAACCGATACATTAATAAAATATGAAATACCATTAAAACATCAAAAGCATAGCAACGGATTTAAAAATGTATTCATTTTCATTTATCGAGCGCACACCGTATCGACAGTAAGCGGTTTTGCCTTTCCAAATCTTTTTAAATCACAAAAGCCAGTCGTCAAGATCGCATGTCGAAGGAGGAAAAGAAAACATCCCGACTCGTAGGTGGAGAACTCGCAGCTGTTCGGATTTGGTGCCAAGTTGGGAGAAAATCCCAAATGAAAACACGACTCCGTCGAATGTAGGCCAACCTTGGAGTCGTATTTTTGAAACAATAGAATCACTTTTCGCATACGGGATCGCAAGATTCGCATGCGAATGCTTAAAATTATATTTTTTTAAAATTCCATTTCACATGAATAAAAAGATTACATCGATAAAAAGTTTGACGTTTAGTTAACATCCCGACCTGTAGGTGGAAAGCTCGCAGCTGTTCAGATTTGGTGCCAAGTTGGGAGAAAATTCTAAATGAAAACACCTCCATCGAATGTGGACCTCCAGCCAACTTGGAGTAGCATTTTTGAAATAATAAAATCACTTTTCACATATATAATCGCAAGATTCGCATGCGAATACTTAAAATAGTATTTTTCAAGTGAAATCTACAACGTCCGAACCGCTTTTTTATTTCATCCATAAAATGTTTGACTTGTAAACCTGCTTGGCGCAGGGGTACTAAGCCCACCTTCTGCGCCAGAGGTCCCGGGTTCGATCCCCGGACAAGACAAATATTGGTGTGCATGAACATGTATATTTATCTTGGTCTGGGTGTTTAATATGTATATTATGTATGTATTTACAAAAAAGTATTTATGTATGTTTATCCGTTATCTAGTATCCATAACACAAGTTCTTTGTAAAACTTATCGTGGCTAGATAATTGGTAAGATTGTATGCAAGTATTTATTTATTTATATAATGGACTACTTACACGACTGAAAGTTGGACAACTTCTGAACGTTTCGTTTCAAGTCCGAATAAGTATCGTTTTTTTTTAAATCTATGAGAGTTAGATTGTGGTTTTTAGATATTCTGCGGTGTCGACTGACCGAAGCGTATCATCGTAATGAAACGTTCGAGGCGAGCGTGTTTTAACCACTACGGCAGCTCGAGTTGCTGTACTGATCAAATTTTTGTCGTAATGTAATGTTAGGTTACGATGTTCTGGTCAGTGATCACCTTAATTAAGGAGTTTAAGAAAACGGCAAACTATGTTAATTTAATTTCGCTCGAGAAATGATTTCGCATAAGAATAAGCACATGATAAGAGGCTATTTTGCGCACTCGTAATTAATAAATAATAAATAATCTTTATTTCCAAAAGTGGGTACATTGCAAATTTATTTACGGACTCTGCACTAAGCTTTTGCTTGTATCGCAGTGACCAAAAACAATTTAACCGTTGTAATTTACGATTGAAATAAAACAACTTTTGCAGAGTATGTAGTGCGATGTATTTACCCGAAATATATATTTGGTACTATAATTTTTTGGTTTATTTTCGGCTTTTTGGTTTCCCGACGTTTCGGCACCTTTTCTGTTGCCGTGGTCACGGATTGACTAGCTACTTATAAGTCGCCCTTCTCAAAGTTGATTTATTATTGCGGATTCGGATAAGAATTTCTATCGATTTGAAAATACGACCCCAATATTCAGTCGCGAGATAAATTCGGAAAGGATTCCCTACCACACACATTACCAACTCAATAAGGATTAAAACTTCATTTGAAGGCGAACGCTTTAAAACTTTTCGGTAAACAAGGCTTATCCCTTTTAATTAGCCATATTTACATGGCACATGAGTCTGTCACTCTTACACGTTTGTCGCGAGAGAGGGATGACTTGAGGGTTTGCGTTGGGGGCGAGTGTCACTTTTTGTGTAAATTATGAGAATGAAAGGATTTAATTTAGAATAAGTGGGCATTTCATTACATAATTAATTTACAAGTGCGCTGTTCTTCATGTTATCACCTATTTAATTTATTGTTATATAAGTATCGGTAAGTCAATATTTTATCTAATCTAAACTCATGGATGTCGAAATGTAGTAGGCTATACTACTTACTTCGCACATCCGAAGATAGGCTGTAATATCTTCTGAAATCTTGTGGTAACTAAGGCAGATTCTGTGACTTATTTTCTAAAACATAAATAAATAAATATTTCTTACGCTCACACCAATTAACCTAGCCCCAAAGTAAGCACTGTAAGGCTTGTGTTATGGGATACTAGGGTAACGGATATAATTATATATAATTAAACATATAGGGTAACGTATATAAATCTATATAATTAAACATATATAAGTATTTATGTGTAGAAATATATATAAACGTCCATGACTCAGGTATTCATCTTACAAACATTTGCCCCAGCCGGGATTCGAACCCGGGACCTCAGAGTAGGCAACACCTGGAAAGCGGTGAACATACTACCGGTGTACACTCTACCATGGAGGTCGTGGAGGTCGTCAAATACAGAATACGAAACATAATCCAGTTACACCACAAAGGTGGTTGCTGAGAGCTGGTGTCCAGACGCGAATTGTTCGCAAACAGAGAGGCAAATAAACTTGCTTTCTCAGTTGCAGAATGAGCCAACGACCCGTTAGGTTTCAGCATAGGACGGCTGAAATTCGACTTGACTGATTTCACAAGGGGCCAGGACCTCTATTTTTGAATCACTCGTTGCGCGAGTGGCGAGGCGAACGAGGAGTCGATCATGCGATTAGCGACATTTCAAGCGTTGACATAGCACGCTTTTCGCTTTGCTTCTCGCGCGCTCGCGTTTGGAGGCGGCACTACAGGCGAAAAGCGAAGAATGTATATACGTGCAAGGTCGCTTTTACGGAATACGGAAACTCAACAGTCACACAAAAAACAGTAGAAACTTCGAGACGAGTGAATCAAAAATAGAGCTCCTGGGGTAACAATTCAAAAACGATAACGAAGTTCGAAAATAATTAAATGTATGGGATTGGCGGATTGGCATAGGCCGCGCTAAATCTCGTGGTCTTACCGCAAGTTAATTGGTGAATATAGACAATAACGAATCGAATTGTCGTTTCGCTACATAACGATGTTACTTTGTCTACGGGCTCAGAACTGTTTACTACCGTTCAGGTAGGATTTCAGTTTCGTCCCTATTCGGCTGATGTGGTCGAATCTCGCCTTTCGTATGACCCTTTTGCAAGATTTGGCGGCCGAATTATAGGCTCTCTTCTTCGCTCGTATTCTCCGTGCGCGGATCTTGCGATTGCAAGCGTGCACCCAAGCTTGGTAAGCGGAATGTTTTCAGGCTTCAGTACGAGCACAATCCGCATTATACCAAGGGCGGGACTTGTCGATGTCGGAAAATGGAATAAAATGAAATTGTATATTTGTGAAATTTTTTACCGTTCGCAACATAAATCCCAGTGTTCTAAAAGCTTTTTTTGCTAATGTCAGTAATGTGTTCCTTAAAAGTTAAATCAGCTGTATGCTTAACACCTAAATCCTTAACTTGCACAAACCTACTCATAGGCGCTCCATTAATATTATAAGGGTATTCTATAGGGGTCTGTTTGCGTGTAAAAGAAATCGCATAACATTTAGATATGTTGAATTCTAACATGTTCAATACATAATGACCATGTAAAATACTGTTCTGATCTATGCCCCCCGCACTTCAACAATGGAGGTGTAGTAAAACCAATTCTGCCATTTTTCTAAGGAGCACGTCGTTATTTGCCAAGTCAAATGATTTCTTAAAATCGAAGTATGCAGGATCGGATTGTACCCTACCATCCACTATCGGGTCGATATTACATAGTTCGGTTGATAGTACAGCTACGGGTCTATGATCCTCAACACAAGTATTTCAGTTCCTTTTGGAACTGGAACAACCTTCGTAACTTACATTCTCTCTGGAAATGCACCTAAAATCCATACATTTATTGAAAATATGAAGCAGTGACTTCGCAAGAATCAACCTGCAATCTTTGATAATAATAATAATAAATAAATATTTCTTACAGTCACACCAATTAACCTAGTCCCAAAGTAAGCACTATAAGGCTTGTGTTATGGGAAATTAGGGTAACGGAAATAAATACATATTATTATACATATATGGGTATTTATGTGTAGAAATATAAATAAACGTCCATGACGCAGGTCCAAATGCTCGTATTCGTCATACCAACATTTACCCCAACCGGGATTCGAACCTGGGACATCGGAGTTGGCGACACCTTGAAACCGGTGTACGTACCACTCTACCACGGAGGTCATCGAAAAATAAATGATGGAATACCGACAGGTGCTGCAGATGTTTTTGGCTTTAGTTGTTTAAGCGCGGTAATAACGTCACTGAGGTGAACCCGAGCCGCCCCGTTACCCCCACCAGCACTTTCAATCGCCGTGCTCTCTTTCAATTCTCTGTTTACTGTACACCGAATGACAATATCTAGCAAACTCAAATGCACACTGTCCGTCAGATAGAACCTCTTAATTTTTTAAATTTTTGATTTTCGTTTCGCCCTTTTTGCAGTAATATAATTCCAAAAGGACTTCGGGTCCTTTCGGATCGTTTTGTATTGGATAGTCCATTTATCGAGAAAGGTTATCATATGGTTAGGTTATATAGTCTATATTTTATCCCGGTATCCCAACGGAACGAGAACCACGCAGGTGAAACCTCGGTCGGACCGCCAGTACATATAAAAAACAAATAAATAAGAAACAGACGTTTATTAACAATCTAGAAATATCATAGATCTAGGTGTCTGTTTAGAATTAGTTTCCAATCCTTACAGACAAATTAAAATAATAACCCATAATTATATGCACGCGATCAACTCATGTTGAGACTTTATTTGAAGTTAGTCTAAGCAGTTTAAAAGAACAAAACTTTGTTTAAATGTCAGAGGCGAGACACGAAGGCGTGAATTAATTACATATTTGATTGCGTAGTGGAAAGTTTATGGTGTGAATAAATAAATGGAACAAAAGTTCATGCAAAGAGCTTAAGGGGGTAGCGTTATTAAGGTTTACAATTTAATATGAAGCATGCGCCAAAGATTTGTCTACACGACTGAAATATGTATTTTTGGTAACAAAATGACATTCCTTATGATATTATTTAATTACTAATAAAGTACACTGACGAGCAATGAAAAAGTTCCACCAACAAAATGCCGATAAACACCTTAATATCTCCTAAGACATAGAACCTAGCTTCATAAATTAAAAAGTATAATTAAATCTATTTTAAAGTATTAATGTTGTTATTATCTATCTATCTGTCGCTGTTAAATGTACTTCAATATTGCAGACGGTGTCATTAAGCTAGCCTTTCCCGTTTAGGAGTAATTTGTTGCTATGTCACTGGAACTTTTTCATTGCTCGCGAGTGTAATAAATACAATGCTCTTATTATAACGGAAACACATTATGAATCTATTAAATTAAAACTACAAAAACTGTAATATAACGCGATATTCTGTATCAGGTATTATCAAAGGGGAAAACGGGGAAATCGCTGCCGAAATTACACAAAACAGGAGGCTTAACTTTGACGTTTGATTGAAACACCCCCCGATACAATCCAAACGAAAGTTCTATTTCAAAAAAAAAATCGGCCAAGTGCAACTAGCACATGAAGGGTTTCGCCTCTCACCCAAGGTTGCCTGGAAGAGACTGCTACGTAGCTATAAGGCCGCCTTTTTTATACTAGGAGAAATGCTTTTACGCATCCCTCGCCCCCAGGTGTAGAGGCGATTCGAAATGTTGGACTCACCTGGAGTACACGGCCTATACAAACATATAGGCGACGCACTCCCTAGAGTACTACCAACTAAAACTCCTAGTACTTGCCCTCCAGGCCGCCATTGGTCACGGGGGGTAGGGTTCGCAATCACCCCTAAGACCAGTCGGCCGTGGCCCGATTACCCGGGCCCCCTCGCGGCTGGAAGATGGCCGAGCAAGTTTAGCCATCTTCCCAGACGATGGAAACCGTGCAAGGCCAGCGTTGGCACACCCACCAACGCCAGCGTGGTTTCACTATAGGGGAATGAGTCGATCATACCGATGCCTCCTTCCCCTTAACCGCCTGCGGCGGATACGAGCCGCATGAGCGTCTTGCTCGCGAGCCCTCTCCGCTGTCTCCTTCTGATGGATCACATCCTCGCAGAAGGAAACTGCCGCCTGCCACGATCTGTCACTACCCAGCATCTTACTGACGACGCTGGGTAGGGAGAGATCCCCTCCCACAACTGCCACGAGTTCCCGACGCTGAACCGACCACGCAGGACACACAGCTATAAGGCCGCCTATTGTGTGTTCCTCTTTTTTGACATTTTCTCTGTATGTGTTTGTTTTTGTATCATGTGCAATAAAGTTTATATTATTATTATTGCCAAAATGCCATTATAATTTTTCGTCTGCAAACATAAGTTTGTTTTTCATAGTGTTTGTATGAATGACAAAGTTATATTGCTCAATGAAATTTTTAAAGACCTATCTATAGATACCCCACACGTATAGGTTTGATGAAAAAAAAAATGTCAGTGTCAGTTCCATGTATGGGGAGCCCTCCCTTAATTCATATATTTTTTTATTTTTGTGTAAAAACCGTAAAGCGGTTTACAGAATATATTTACCTACCAAGTTTCAACTGTGTAGTCCTCATAGTATTGGAATAAAAAGGGTGTGACATACATCGGTTTGGCCGAATCTATAAGGGTTTCGTTTTTTGCCTTTAGGCTACGAAACCCTAAAAAGTGGTCGCGGAATCATGCCTGGGGAAAGTGGGCTCTTGAAACAAACGGCGTTATCAAATCAGTGCACCCGAGTTAAAGTGCCGGTGAAATGGAGGGTGGCACTTATTGCCCAGTCGCCCCTCTCCCCGTGACATAGTATATCCGGGGTAAGTAGCTCGAATCGTTCTCATTGATACTTTATAGCACGTGTTAGTAAGTGGACTCGGTTTTGGTAATTTAAAAGCAGCTTCGAGTATTCTACTTCTTTTTAGGGTTCCGAACCTTTAAAGAAAAAAAAGGAACCCAAGAATCACTTTGTTGTCCGTCTGTCCTCGTTTATCTCGAGAACTCGTGGAGGTATCGAAAATCATTTATATTTAGATCAACAGTCTGTTGAAGGGGTAAAAACATGAAACTTGCAAATTAACGTTAAAAAAGATAGGACCGATTATGTCGCAAAAAACGTAGATTTCGACACCCTCAAGGGAATCACAATTCATAAAGTTCTTCCCGTTGACCTATAACTATGAAATTCGGCAAGTAATATCGTCTTTTACTAAAAATACAGGAAAAAATCTAAAACTATACATTTGTAATTTAATCATAAAAATATTGTCGTTAGTTTTGGAAACTGAATTTCAGGAAAAAATCGGAAACGCATTTAGGTATCGAGTTGAAATTAAAACCATAAATTCACGTTAACAATCTCTTTAAGCTGTGAAAAAATCAAACTTCAAAATTAACGTTAAAAAAAGTAAGAGAATTTATGCCGCAAAATCGTAAACTTCGACATTTTCAAGGGAATCAAAAGTCATAGATTATAATTTCGTTGATCTAGAACAATGATCGAAGATACTACTTTGGCAAGTAGTGTCGTCTTTTACTACAAATACAGGAAAAAATCTCAAAACTAGACATTTGTAATTAAATCAGGAAAAATTTTACCTATAGTTTTGGATATAAGATTTTAAACTTTCGCGTTCCATTATAATTATATATTAGAACAAAGGGACTAAAACGCGACATTTATAACGTAGTACAACTATGTACTTACAGCTTGACGTTTCGGCAATGTTGCAATAGCCGTGGTCACAAGCAGACTGATGGTGCGCGGCGTCGTCTGTTCGGGCGGGCTTAGAGATCTTCAGGCACCCTCATATTGTCACTATTTTTATTTTTATTGTCTTGAGAGATGTCCTGACGGCACACAACACTTACAGTATCGGGGTTTGTTTGAAACGGTAAAACTCGCGGCTTACACTTGTGAATCACTGGATTCCACGCTGATGACAATTTCAAATCCGTCCTCCCGATTGAAATTTTTGTACTTCTTGATTTCAATCGCTTCTCGTACCATCCTAGTATGATAATGACGATCGGTGGAGAGGATTTTAGGATCATGTAACTCCATCCAATGATTAATACCAGCTTCTAAAAGATGTTCAGCTATCGCGGATTTACTCGTCTATCGATTTTTAGAGCTGTGATATGTTCTTTGACACGTTCTGCGATGGTCCGCTTTGTTTGTCCAATGTATGAAATACCACAGCTACAATCGATTTTATATACACCCGGAGTCTGAAAAGGTATTACGTCCTTTGGCGATCACAGTTGCTTAGAAATTTGACATAACGGAGTATATACAGTCTTGATGGAGACTTTTCTAAGTACTGTTCCAATTTTATCCGTTACGCCTTTGATATAGGGTAAATATACTGCCTGACGACTCACTTCTGGACATTTTTCCTTTTTCTGCTGCCTCTTCCATCGCTGCGACACCTTTTCCGTTTTGTTTTAGTACCTCTTGAACATGAGCAAGCTCCGACTGAAGATGTTCAGGGTCACACAAGTTATGAGCTGTGTTGGTCAACGACGTCATCACGGATTGAAGCTGCCGAGGATGATGATGAGATGAGGCATGTAGGTACCTGTCTGTGTGTGTGGGTTTTCGGTAAACCGAGTGAGATAAAGTACCGTTGTCTTTAACCCTGACCTGCACGTCAAGAAAAGCCAAGGCTCTGTTATCTTCCATCTCATACGTAAACTTTACTTTAGGGTGGACAGAATGATTTCAAATGTGTTATATATTGTTCGACTTCCTGCTGACCTCTGTGGATAACACAGAAAATATCATCCACGTACCTCTTCCATAGTTTAACAGTTTGGGGTCTAGTAGCTAATGCTGTGTCTTCAAAATGCTCCATCCAGATAACTGCAATCACCGGCGCGAGAGGGCTACCCATCGCAACTCCATCGATCTGGAGGTAGAACTGGTCTCTGAACAGGAGGTAATTTCCGTCTAAACAATTTTCAATCAGAACAATATATTCATTCGGTAGCTCATTATTGTAAAGTTTACGTAATAACTTCAAGGCAATCCTTGGGCGGGACATTCGTATAGAGTGACTCCACGTCGAAACTCATTATAATGTCCTCGGGTTCCAACTTAATACTCCCTACGAGATCCTTGAAATGGTATGAATCTTTCACGAAAGACGGTGTTTTCCCAACTAACGGTTGCAGCACTCCAGCGAAAGACAATAAAAATAATAATAGTGACAATATGAGGGTGGCTGAAGATCTCCAAGCCCGCCCGAACAGACGACGCCGCGCACAGCCAGTCTGCTTGTGACCACGGCTTTAGTTTTGGAAACTGAATTTCGGGAACTTCGGAAAAAACTGCGAGACTCAATTCCTGAACTATTTATAATCTACTAATCTATTATAATCTAGGTGGCAGTGGCGAGGAGTCAAAATATGGCGAAGGTAAGCTGGACCCAAAATTTCTCCGAAAATTCTCTCAACTGTATGGCGGATCAGTGGGATAGGATTTCTAAAAGGGAAGCCGATCGGAATCGGTATGTATGGACCCTTCGCCACTGCTAGGTACACCTACATATTTTAATTTAATTTTAATTTTTACAATTTTTGGAAAACTAACAGCTATGTATGTAATACATTTTTATATATAATATGTACTGACGGCTAATTACAAGTTTTCACAGGTAAACAGTTAAAAATAGTCTTTTTCTCACACAGTTTGAAGAAGATGACGAGACAATTTACTAATAAAATTAACATTGTGCAATGATATATTTAAGTTTGTGCTAGATTTTAGAATTTAGGTATGTACCTAAGTCATTCGAAAATTTTACAAATTACAACAAAAGGGTAGTGGGTTAATTTACATCTAAAAAGAAATTATTGTTAAGAAAACCGTTTTAACTTAGAAACTGAAGTGTTGAATAAATCTATGTCAGCATTCGCTTTTGTCAACACATTAAAGAAATCACATGCTCTAACAGTAAATGCGTTTTGTCTATAATTAGTTCTTGCTTATGGTAAATAAAGTAAACTGGGGTTTCTGAGCGCGACCGAGTTAGTGCGCAGTCCTATGAGTTCCAGCAGCTCTGAGCAGTCAACGGTGCCATTTGCTATACTTAAAAGATATAATACATCGGAAATGTTCCTTCTCTCATAAAGAGGCAGGAAGTGAAATTTGCGACATCTTGCGATGTAGTCAGGGAGATAGATTCCAGCACGATACAGTAGATATTTTAAAAACTTCTTTTGAATACTTTCGATCTTACTTTCGATACTTTCGATAATTCTTTCGATCCTTTTAATATAGACGTCATATCTAGGGTTCCAAACTTGCGAGGCGTATTCTAGATGACTACGGACATATGCACAATATAAGATTTTAAAGGGTTTTACGCTGGAAAATTCAGATGGCATTCGCAAGACGAAACCAAGTGCACGAAATGCTTTACTCGTAATATTATCGATATGATTTTCAAAAATTAATTTATTATCGAAAGTTACACCTAAGTCTATGATAGTATCAACTCTTGTAAGAAAAGTACTATGAAGAGTGTAGGGAAATTGAATAATGGTATGTTTACGGGTGAACGAGCAAATACAACACTTAGAGACGTTTAAATCTAGTTTATTAGAGAGGCAGTAATTTTGAAACCTCATAAGGTCTTCTTGAAGTGCTTGTGCATCTTCAATAGACTGTATTTTGTCTTTGGTGTATATTTGTGCGGAAACCTCGGTGGGCGAGTCCGACTCGCACTTGTCCGGTTTTATTTTATAATAGGTCAGCGCTTGACTTCTATATATAGAGGAAAGCGATCATGCGATCTAGGATGAAACTTCTTATGTTTTACCACAGAATAAATTCGTCAATTGTTAACCGATTTTAATAATTCTTTTCTATCTGAAAGAACTTGGTTCATGTGATGTCCCATAATTTTTTCACGAAAAATATCAATAACTTATTATATCGGTAAGTAGTCAACAGATGACATCATGGCGTGCATGGACAACTAAAAAATAGTGAAGAATAAAACTTTTTGTAATAAAAACCGATTTCAAAACGTAAAAAATAAAACGTTACTTTTAGAAGGCGGTTTTTTAGCCTAAGGCCAAAAAACGAAACCCTTATAGATTCGGCCAAACTGATGTATGTCACACCCTTTTTTCAGTAACGTGACACTGACTACTGGGTCAAGCGTCATAATTTTTCTATAATTAACAGGCTTATAAGCAAATAGGTACTTTTTTATTAGAGCTAATGTTGATTTTTTACACCTTTCGACTATTTTATGTTGCCAACTTCTTTATTACCTCCTGGAAGAAAAGATAAGGAACTTAATGTGACTAAGAAAATTACAGTGAGTAAAATTCCTTTTCAGTAAATCAAATCAAATTCTGGTTCCAAGAATTTCTTTTAAAAGTTACCTACTACTCGTATAGCGTAAATATTAAATTAATTTGGTAACTATTTCTAGATAAGATTTTATTTACCAATGATATTATACAGTACGTGAGTAATTTTACTATTGAATTCTCTTTTAATAATTGCTCAGCAAACAGATGACAAAAATATTAATATACAGCTCTTACACATTATGTCCTATTAATTTTCGCCGTAGGCGTGCTGTAAGAGAGATAATAAAGCCCCTTGTACACGGTAAAAAAAAACATGTCTATTACAGATAATATCAACGTAAGCATGGAAACGAAAAAAATATTTGGTGGCCACGAAACCCGACAGAATCAGTTCACTTTATTGTCTAGTGCAATAGTTATTTGTTATGCAAGGCTGGAAAGTCGGATTTAGCGGCGAGTTACCTCTACTGATACCTGAGCAAGCGAAGGATTCTAGGATTCAATTCATTCTAGATAAAATCCTGAGCGTAGCGTGGGTTTCAAAGGTACGAGACGCTAAAAACACACAATTTTTCACTACACAACAGCGAGGAAATTTTTTGGGTTGCTTCCGCGGTCATCTTCCGTTAAAAAAATTTTTTAACACAAAGTTTAATCTAAATATAACTTATTCTTGTTGTTTTAATAATTTAAAAAAGAAAATAATAAAAAAGGGAGAATTATAGTTAATTCAAAGTTATTGAAAATAGGAATAAATGGTTATCTATTATAACTATAAACACGATTCGGTAAATATTGACATTGACATGGCGTGCAAGTCAAAATCAATATAAAAATAAAGGTTTATTCACGTTCCGAAATCTAAGCATAGATTGTGAAATTTCACTCAGCCTAATTATATAACATTCTTATAACAAATACTTTAATCTTATTGTTATTGTTTATATGATTCAAGGAACTAAAATAATATTTATTTATTTGTAATATATAAAATCAAAATGGAGTATTATTATGAATTGAAAGGTATTTAAAATAATAATTAAATCTAATAAAAAAAGTCAATACTGCGATTCGGAACACATTATTACGTATTTTTCTTTCTAAATAAAAAAATGTTTAGGTACCGCGCTAGGACAGTAATATGCAATTTTCGGCGCAGAAATTGATTGATAAAACCTCCTTTTTCAAGCGTATGAGGTGATAATAGTTATTTGTAATGCAAGGCTGGAAAGTTGATTATTAGCGGCGAGCTACCTCTATTGAATCCTGAGCAAAGCGAGGATTTCAAAGGTACAAGACGCTAAAAACTTTTCTGCCGAGCGCAATACACAATTTTTCACCTCACACCAGCGAGGAAAATTTATGGTTGTGTCCGGGGTCAACTTCCGGTAAAAAAATCTTTAAACAAAAAATTTAATTGATATTGACATGAGGTACAAGACAAAGACAATTTAAAACTAAAGGTTTATGTCACGTTCCGAAATCCAATCATAGGTTGTGAAATCTCACCCAGCCTAATATATTTTTTTATAACAAATAGTTTAATTTTATTATTATTGTTTTTATGATTCAATGAACTAAAATAATATAATAAAACTTAAACGGAGTATTATAATTAATTCAAAACTGTATAAAATAAGAATAAAATGTAACAAAAAAGTCAATATTGCGATTCGGAACGCATTAAGACATATTTTTAGGCGTTAGGCCGCAAAAAACGATTTTCTACGCAGAAACTGAATGACAAAACCTCCTTTTCTGAGCGTGTGAGGTGAAAAATATTTTACTACTTGATGAGAACCGAAGCAGTATATGTGAAAGTGTCTTGCAGAGTGGTTTTCAGTTTAATGTGTAAATATTTTTTTCACTCAGGTCTATAGTCCTGATGTTTTATTTAAACATTAATATTGATATATTAACACTTTTATAACGTATTATCTATAAAAAATACTCTTTATAAATTGGACTTTAAGTATGCGACACAATTCCTTTCCAGCGTTTCGTAGTGTGTACAACCGCCTTTAATTCTAAAGGTACTTCAAATAAAATTAGGGATAAAAATCTTGTAAAACGAATTCCCAATAAAATCCAAAGAACATTGGTGAATTTTGTTTACTTTGTAACTTAACACCCTTAAAGCCGTAAAAAGCAATTTAAAGTTGTTTTAGAAGAACAATCGTAAGGCGCACTCCAAACAAATTCGGAGTTCCTTTACTAGTTTTGTGTTAAAGAGGTCGTTCTAAGTTGTTTATTGGAACCGTTTTGTAACGTTACGGCGTCATTATGGGATAAGTTTAAAACTTAACAAACAATAAAACACAGTGACAAATTATAAAATATCATTTGGGGAGAGAGAAAATTATAATATAGCGAGCAAAAAACCTCACTTAAATGTACCTAGGTACTGATTGGTAGAATGACTTCTTCAATGCAAGCTAAGGTTTTTTATAACATAATAATATGGCGAGTAAGTTTTAAAAATGGTCAAAGTGTAAAGGTTACGCGTTTGGGTTAAGGTATAAGTTTGTGTAGAACCCAGATATTCTAGTTTTCTTCTTTTTATACTATTGTGGGTATTGTAGTCATAATAACACTTGAAACGTTTTAAAACAAAATAAATCAATTACCTAATAAAAGAAAAAACACGATATAGTTCCAAAAGTGAAACATTGAATGTAACAGCTGCTTATCATTCGAAAGTCGTCAAAGCTAACTGGGGATTAGGTTTATAGCGTCCCTCAGGAAGCGACAAGCTGGCTGGCTGATGTACTCATTTACATAAAGATCTTTGGTACATACTATATCGGATGATAATAATTTACTTCAGCTCGGTGGCGTAGTAGGTGGCGCGTTAGACCGAATTAAGGCGTATAAGCAACTTTCGATATGGGCAAATTGGTCAGTCACGAGATGGGTGACCAAAATATTATTAGTTTGTGTACCTTCCGGTTTCTGAAAGCACGTTGAGTTTTTAGTCAGGCCTGTATTTGCCATCGTTAGCAACCACCAATCCGCATTAGGCTAGCAAGATAGGTCATGGTCAATAATATCGATTTCTTATAATATGCTTTATCCATTCAATATGAAGACTTGAAGAAAAACATGACTGATGCATATTACGGTACTAGTTGTATAGTACAGGGTGCCTAAGCGCAACTTTTAGAAGTATACGCGCGTATAGCGGCGTCTCTGTCAAGGATACTCTGGGAACGCTGATATTTTGACTTGAGAGAATGATGACCTATCTGATACAATTCTGGTCTTTTATTATCGATATGAAATTAATGTTAAATTAATAAAAAATTGGCGATATTCTGAAATAATCACATCCAAATCAAAATTTCTGTCAGAAACCCTAACCTCACGTAAAAATAAAACAATACACAGAAGTTTATATAAAAGATAAAATATATTTATATTTTTGCAACATTCAGAATAATAGATACAATTAAGGCGACGACGCGGGATGGATCCGCGATACTCTTATGAAATCTCGGAAGTCACGCCTGTGCGGGTCTTTGAAGTCCATTGTTATTGAAATTGAAAATTAGAATTCAATTTATTCGCTCTGCGGTGGAGTGATCGATCCATTGTCAGTCATTAGGACCCGAGAACTTGCCAGGAATATTGTGGATCAATCTCTTTTGCATACTGTAATGAGGTTTTTGCTGCATAAGGGGAATATGGAACCGAAAATAATAATTGATGGACGCTAATTTGAAGAATATAGAATTAAAATAAAGTTCGTTGAGGGCGTTCCTAAAGAGATATAAACCATACTCATTAACTGATGGCAGACTTTAGATTGCTTACATTGTGAAATCAAATCCTTTCACTTGAATATCTAAAAATGCTTATGTATTGTATTCGACGCGAATAAAATAAGTCTTCAAATTATAACTGCACGCGTGCCCGTACAAATATCTTCATTTCACGGATTGCGTGTTTCAGAGTAGTGTTAATTGCAGTGCCTGGAACTTAGGGGTGTCAAGGCAATACCACGCAGAGGGCCGCTGATACGCTCCAAGTTTTGCGCCAATTTTCCAGTTCTTCACTCCCTTCCGTATGTAAGGCGTTTTGAATATTTCATGCCCAGTAATTTATTGCATGATTTAGTGCGAGAGGGTTCCACTGCAGTGAAGCTGTGAGCCTCCAATTTATTGGAGGAAGAAAAAGCCTTTATTTTTAGTTGTAGTTTCCTTATAGTTTCCGGCATTTATCACACGTTCTGTTTTCAGCACTTCTTTAGTAAAACGTCGTCAGCTTTTAGAATTTCGCACGTATTGGTCTTTGATTGTTGACAGTTTTCAATGTTCTTTACACTTTCAAAAAACCATAAATGTATGAAAATTACGAATCCATAAACTTCTATACCTTGACTTTGAGTAATCCTACAACTTTTGTTTCATATCAATTAATATTTCAAACGACCAGTTCTTACCATTATGTACAATTTTTTTGTTGTCCGGGACTTTTACAATACGGCCCAAAAAGAATGAGCTCCTTTGGAGCCTACTGCTCCAATTCGACTCTAAATTTGGAGGTATAATACATAGTCGTACCTTAAATAATTACAAAGGTACAGCTATGCAAGCCTGAGACACGGTACTCCAGCTTGCACACACTTTTATGACCGTAGTTTTAACAGTATTTGAGTGTGACGGTTAGTTTTCTTGGTTCTCATTGCTCAAATTTCTGACTATAGTCTAAAACACTAACCTCACTAGTTTGCTTTAACATCATGTGTCAGCTGGGGACACGTTTCTCCAGCTAACACACAAAAAAACACTTATAGTTACGAAGTTGTGGTTGCTCGTACAATTTATTGACACGTTTGATTGCTCCTAATATGCTTTTAAATATGGCATGCTTAGAATGCCTCTATGTCTTATGAGGAAGCTGCAGACATATACATGTCTCTAAAAGGAAAAGTAATCCAAAGCATTGATTTCTTTCTTAATAATTCCACAAGTGATCCATAAATTACTTGATTAGACAATTTTTATAAGTCTAACATACATTTTAAAACAGGCGTATGTCAAATTAATAACTAAAGTTCTATTCCATAATGGACTATTAGTAATGTTGGTAAGCTATTATGTAAAAGCGGTCACCACCTCATTAATGTCATAGCATTTAACTATTTTAAACTGGGTCAAAGCGCCAAAGCTATTGATCTTTCAACGAGGTTGTACTTTGGTCAATATTTATTGGTATAGTATAGATATAGTACAAAACGGAAGCTATATGGGTAGATAAGCCTATTTCCTCTTTATCTTCTACACTGATAAAGCCATTTTCTGAAGAATACCTCTTTAATGGCCGTCCTTACTCGAAATGGGCTAACGAATAAAGTCAATCTCTTCGACATAAATCTAAGAAGCTTATAACTCAAGTTTATAGAGTTACACGACTTTTGACCGTAACTGCCGGTGATAAATAACAAAAATTGAGACCACAATTACGAAGGCTATTACGGTTTTTTTAGTGTCTGCAGTTTTAAACTTCCTTAGATTAGGCTTTTGAGCAGTGGAGGGAAGTTAATGTTCACGTTCAGACTAGGAGCCTGGAGTCTTATCGTGAGCTGTTGGGCAAATATTAAAGTACCAGATATTGTAACAGATAGATAAAGTACCAGAGATTGATATTGTAAACGAGATGGCGCTATACATAGTGTATAGCTCCGTCGTTTAATCTGCATTACTTTAATGTTTTAAAGATATCTGATGGTAGTGCCTCTCGTTGCTCTTATTTGGAACAAAAATAAGGACTAAGTACATAGCAAGAATTGAAGTTTCAACTTGAAACCTTTGTTTTATTGATTATAGAAATATATTTTTAGTGGGCCTACCATCATCTACTAAAAACCATCATGTCATTTTGTTTTTATTGAAGTTGTCACATTTTGACACACTTCATACTTTGGAGGTGATGGTTGAGCGAAGACGTCACAAAACTTCTGTCAAAAGATAAGATTATTATTATTTGTACGATATAGGGGCTATGCAGCTCCAGTCGGAACTGTAGTCACTGCTACCTAAAAGATCTATTGTAACTGGCCACCTTGTTATAGTATCTCATTCAGCCTGGTGGCCTCCAGGAAGTCTGAAATCTTCCTAGCTCTGAAAGATTTAAGTTCTTCTGGCCGAATTATATGTCGGCTCAGGTGGATACTGCGTTTGTGAATTAGGGGTCAGCAGTCATATAGGAGATGTTTGGGTGTTTCTCTCTCCAATTCGCAGTGACGGCAAACGTCAGTGTCACTCAATTTCATGTGAAATTGGTGCCTGTTTTGTTTGCGGTGTCCAGTTAAGGCTCTGGCTATCGCACATGGTGTTTGCTCTGCTGAGCTCTAAAAGTTCAGCACTTGGCTTTTGCGAGTAGCCTTCGATAAGGGATTTGGCGTGTACTGTCCTGGTTGATTTAACCAGTATTTTTTTGACTCGCCAAATAGGTTGCCTTGAGAAGTTGCATGGCCTGGTTTCTTTGAGAGCTCCAACCCTTCCAAATTCATTCGCTTTTTCATTGCCAATTATTCCTGAGTGACCTGGTACCCATTTCAGAATATTTTTATTCTGTTGTCTCAGCTCATTCAGCTTATCGGTGCAGTTCTTCACCAATTTCGAATGTATGACATTCGTTGAGGGCTGCCTGGCTATCTGAGAAGATAAGAATGGTTTTATTTATGACGACCTGTTTGGCGCAGGGGTACTAAACCCACCTTCTGCGCCAGAGGTCCCGGCTTCGATCCCCAGACAAGACAAATATTTGTGTGAATGAACATACTATTTGTCTTGTTCAAAAAAAAAAGTATATAAGTATGTTTATCCGTTATCAAGTACCCATAACACAAGTTCTTCATGAAACTTAACGTGGGCTAGATAATTGGTGTGAATGTATACAATTATTTAATTATTTATTTATCATTTATGTAGTTTCGTTGGCCTTCGCGCATTCTATGATGGCGTATACCCCTGCTTGGAATATGGTGGCGTTTTTGCCTCGATTTACACTCTTACTGAATCGAGGGCTGTCGCCGTATATTGTGCATCCTCCATTTTCACCCATTTAGGAGCCGTCTGTGAACCAAACTAAGCTTCCAGTCTTACAGGTATGGTGATTTACAGACCACTCTTCCCTGCTAGGTATCTCCACTGAGTAATTTCTAGTGAAGTTGCACAGTGGGAGCATGACATTCGTTGTCGTTGCCAGAAGATCGAGTTCAAGTACTGATCCATGGAGAGGTCTTAGTGCTTCTGAGTGCCAGTTTACTTTACCAATAAACAAGCTTACTCTAAGAGATTCGTAGTACGAAATAACATGGTAAGATGGCGGTAGGCCCCTGTAAACAATAAATCAAAGTTTTGTGCATTATTGTTAACGACCTCCGTGGAAGAGTGTACCACTCTTACTCGTACTAACACCGGTTTCAAGGTGTCGCTTACTCTGAGGTCCCGGGTTCGAATCCCGGTAGTGGCCAATGTTTGTATGATGAATACGAGCATCTGTATCTATGTCATGGACGTTTATACACATAAATACTTATATATGTATTTATATCCGTCAAGCCTTACTTTGTTCATTGGTGTGACTGTAAGAAATATTTATTTATTGTTTTGGAATTACGAGTAGGTACTAATTGTCCCGTCACCAAAATTTCAAAGCCAAAACTAAAGACACTAGTATACTATAATCTTTGGTAGTCTATGGATTTATATTTTAAAATCAGCGGGATGGAGCTGTAGTTAGTTATTGATTAATTATAACTATTTTTAACCCATAGAAGAAATGGATGGACTTCATAGTAGTACTGCATTGCTTACGAATATTTTCTACCTTACTGCATATTATTCATGAATATTCATATAAAATGGGTTGCAGGAAATTTCATTATGGAATATCCCGGCCCATTTAATATTTTCGTAAAAGCGTCCTCAACATCAATAGCAGAGGTTGGGGGTATTTTGGGGTATTCACAAAGGTTTGCTTCGCCTACATACTTATGGGTTTATTTGATATGTCGTTGTTAGTAGAAGAAAGCATACCGAACCCTGACCTAATTCCCTCTATACAACATCAAAGTAACGACGCACAAAACTGCGTGAATATTTTAAAACGAATATTAAAGGGTATCGGTTTAACAAGCGGTTGTCAAATATTGTTGTTTAGTTGATTATCTATTAATGTCTCGTTAGTACTTTGTGTGTTAAACTAACACGTGTGTGATTGTGTAAAGTCAAAGATTTTTATTCAAATAGACTTATTTATAAGTGCTTTCGTATCGTCCAATTTTATTTTTCCTACCAGCCATTCAGGACATCTTTTAACTGATAAGAAGAACGGCCGCAAGAAACTTATCAGCTTTAACAGAAGCAACAACATTTACAAAGGAACATGTCGTTGCCAAACACAAATTCTACAATCTTGAAACATATTTAATATAAGAGGAAAATTTCTTATACTCAGTTATTAGAATATTTTCCTTTTATACAATTGCAATAGTCATGTTTTATGTTAGTATCACTTCCATGCATTTTGGTCTTTCAAATAATCATCTACCTTGTAATAACCTTTGCTTAAGAACGTTTTTTT
Source organism: Chrysoteuchia culmella (assembly GCA_910589605.1). NCBI lineage: Eukaryota > Metazoa > Arthropoda > Insecta > Lepidoptera > Crambidae > Chrysoteuchia > Chrysoteuchia culmella. The sequence continues at coordinate 5,842,578 of OU342657.1, forward strand.
AAAATATATTTTAAATTTATGCAAAGGCAGCTCAATCACTTGTTGTGGAACTTTATAAAAAAAGGCTATGCCTTTCCACAAAAACGAACGACTGCATTTTTCAAGCCGAAATCTTGGAACGGCAAGCTTATTCTTGTTTCTAGTATTAAAATTATGAACATCGCTATGCTTAATAAATAAATCGTGATGTTTCCTTACATATACTATATTATCATAAACGTATTGTCCCGCCAAAGTAAGTATATTAATCTCTTTAAACAATTCTTTAAGAGAATCTCTCTGTCGAAGGTTGTAAATGGTAAGGTTTTTTAATAATAAATCTTTTTTAGTCGGTGCCACCAAGGCCTTGGCTGGCACTGACTCCTAAAGGTTTATTTTTTACTTTTTGAAGTAGTTCTTTTTTCATAAAAAGTTTTTATTTCACAACTTTTAAAGTTAGAATAAGTTCTGCACTCACCTACACTAAAAATCGGAACTATGAACTTGTCATCTAGGTTAAAGAGACTCGTAGTACGAAATAGCATGGTAAGATTGAAACAATATTGCACTAAGAGATGCCGGTAGGGCCCCAGGTAGCGCCTGATTCTATCAAACGAAAAAAACAAACAGTCTCAAACGATTCTGCATTAAATGCGTGCAAACGATCTTATCTCTACTAAAAGCCTCGAATCGGTTTGGGTACGCTCGTCATTTTCTACCGAGTACGGCCATTAGCTAAACAAACATCGTATGAATTTCGGTGACACCTGCGAAGAAGCATTATTGCGTTATTACGTTTGGTGTGGCAGGAAGTCGGTTTGTGTCAGAAAGGCAATCATATAGCTATACCCAACGTATAGTAAAGAAGATTACGTAGGAACGCATATAAGCATAAAATGTTAGTAGCGATAAAGAAATTAAATCGTTTGGATACCAGCCTTGACTTTTCCGGTTAAATTACCATTACACTATTGGATATTGTTTCCGGACAACATCCTAACAGTAGCAGTACACCCTGAAAAGTGAAATCCTGCAAATGGTGTAAAAAGCATAAAAATCAAAACGATTTGACTCGTAGTAGCATAAAAAAATTAAAGGAGAGAAAATATGACGTCATAATTTTTTATGTGATAAATAACAATGTTCTGAAACCTATCGTGTGTGGTATCAAATGAAAGGGATTTTTAGCCGATTCTAAAAATATATCAAATCATTACATTGCCGCCATATATTTTTAATTAAAATAAAATAATTTTCAATATTTACCATGTTTGGTCTCCAAATACGATACGATTGTTTTCTTTTGTAAAATATAGCTTAAATTATACATATCCTCATATCAACCCCTAAGAAAGCATTTTTGAAAATATTTACATTTAGTATTTTTAATTAAGTATTTCATTATGTTCCAAAAAGCGATATAAGAGCGACTTTTATACCCTAATCTCTCTCAATTTGCACCTTCGGTGCACAACCAACCCTTTTTTTTATTTCACAATAAATTAACCAAATATGTAACAAAATGTAATCGACCTCAATGTTTTGTATAAACACTACAACACCCACGTAATAACACTAAAGTAATATCGTAAATTGCAACAAAAATACTTTTGAGTTCTATAGCTTAGAAGAAAAAAAAACAACAATATTTTAGCCACGGTTTCAAGGTTTCAAATATGTAAATAATATACCACCCCTAAATAAAACGTATCTCCTGCTTACCTACGCAATTTGGCAGCCATTGTAATTCAAATCACAAATTAATAATTCATCCGCGTCATTTTCACTTCTGAATTATTTTCTCTTCGTGTTACGTGGAAATTACGGAAAATAAATATTTGTTAGGTATAAGATCTTGGAGTTTAGTCTTGTGGTTGAGTTACTATAATAGGTAGATTTGATATTAACTTATCTGTGAAAAAAATAATACACATAATTGTTGTGAAAATTTTGCTGTACATTATTGTAAGAAAATATTGTACTTACATAAATTAAATGAACTTATCGCGGTTTCTTTTGTACTTATAGAATAATGGTAAAGTTATATGGTCTAACACGTTCTTTAATAACACCACAAGATTTGATATATCAATCTTCTTGTAATGTGCTTCTCTCCCATGATCCTACGACACCCACGCACGTGAAAGGTGTAAGTAGCAATATTCCATCGTCACTACTAGCATTAAAATAATAATAATAATTGCATACCACAGTTTGCATACAGTCACACCGATTAGTGTACTTGTCCACGTTAAGCTTCTTAGAGAACTTGTGTTATGGATACTGGATAAAGAATAAACATACAGTAGAATCCGTTTATTATGACTCCGCCTATATTGACCAACCGTATGACGTATATTACACAACGAAGTTTGGTTTTAACATAAAATTCTATCTAACAAAGTCGGATATAATGACTTCGTTTACAGTGACATGTCGCTTATCATGACCCATCCGTTTATAGTGACCGACATGATTCTTTACACCTACATACCTCCGGTCATGTTCGTTAATTCCCGACGACGTTCAGCACGTGGTTTCGCTTGGGTAGGATTTCTAAAAGGGAAGCCGATGGGAATCTGTATGTATGGACCCTTCCCTACTGCAATCGTGTTCAAATGTAGAGTACGTTTAATAGTTAGCGTGGATTGCACCATGTTACTTAAACAATTACTTATACTTTATTTACTTTATGGGATTTGACAACGTAAAATTGTACAGTCACGCACCGCTATTGTTGAGCCACTTGCTTATCTTCTTGACTTGGTTGTATTACACTAATGCCGCCGTTTTTTGTTATTCAAATGTGACTTTAATGTGAATTTTGACCTTACTGATATGTTAAGGTCACTTTTCAATTTGACGACTCTGTATGAAATAAAACAGGGAGAAAAAACAGCCCTTGACGAGTTTCTTGCCGGTTCTTCTCGTTACAAGGTCTCCCGCCGTAGGGTTTGTGAACCGATGGCATAGCTTCTTTGACGTTCATAAGTGCTTGTAACAGCCTAGAATGAATAAATGATATTGACTTTGACTTTGACTTTGACTAAAGTAATCATCAAAACAAAACACGGCTAAAATACGAACAGTGGCAAGTGACAACAATACCGATTTGTGACTATACCTACCTAACCGTGAAAATAACATGGTGCAAGCAACTCTTAATATTCTTTGGATATAACAAAAGCTATGTAAAAGCGGCTGACACCATTGTCATACCTTAACTGAAACTGGCCCCTGTTTAATTATCATATTAAAAAATACGGTTAAGCTGTAGGAACTTTTTTAATGATAGGAACTATTATCACGATTATGGTTCGCTCGTAAGTTAATTATAATTGTATATTTAACTTACGAGTTAATTGTATTTTGCAAATGATTGTAAACTACCTGCAGAAGAAAACAGTAATATGTTACGGAAATTGCTGCTTTTTGTAGAATTTCGTCCTCATGGTCCATTTAAATATACTTGACTATTTTATTCAAATCCATATTACATTAACTTCTTTTTCACGACAATACTAAGATATACTTGTATGAGTTAATCACTTTTTCAGTTAGATTGGATTATTCTCACAACGAACTATTATAAAAATAAAAATACTAGCGGTTACACCCGCGTGGATGCTGTACTTTTTTTTTATGTACGACGGGGAGACTCTTAGCCTTCATCATATCTGATGTTAAGTATTGATAAGGTTGAAGATGAAAGCGAGCCTCTCCCGCAATCCTCAATCACTGAGGAACTGGCTATCTTATCTCTAACTGCCGGAACACAACAATGCTGAAAACATTGTTGTTATGACGTCAGACTTAGATAAGGTGGTGGTAGCTAGCCAGGCGGACTAACAACAAGTCCTACCAACAAATAAACCAAATACAATGTGTACCCCCGCTGGGAATTGAACCCGGGACCCCTGGGTCTGATACCGCTGGTTGTACCACTAGACCACAGAAAAAATCCCGTGGGAATATCAGGTTAAAAAGTAACCTACATACCAAACATTCAAATCCGTTCAGTAGTTTTTGCGTGAAAGAGTTACAAACAAACAAACTGACACGCTTTCATATTTATAATACTTACCTATTAGTAGTTTATTCTTTGACTTTTTGTCACTATGAAACCTAAAATTCTTTACGTTAAAGGAAGGTAAAAAAAAAACACTTTTTATAAAGATTTCAAACTCTAAATAAAACTTCCTGGCTGTTTTCTTTCTCATAATTAACCACTAACTCTGTTACTTATGTAGTCTTACGAATCTCAAGGGTCAGTTGTGGGTAAGTATTCAGGTCGGTAGGAACATTTTTCATCCATTTTCCTCCCTCGTACAGATGGAACTTCATGAATATTTCAACCCAGATCAATTATTAAGATGATTTACTGCTGCGCGGTCCGCGGCTACGCATCGGTAAATGTGAAACTCCTATTTCTTTTCCAAACCCAAAATGAAATGCAGTGTGCTTTTTTCGATCTTAGAAAGTAGATTTTTTTACGGAGGTTTTATCAAGAAGGATTTTCTTTTTTTTTTCACAAATAAAGGTTTGAGTAAAGTTCTTTACGGAGGTTGGTTGGTTATCGGAATAAATTACAACCTTTTTGGCAACCAGCTGTATCCTGCAAGTAGGTTTCATCCTATTCAAAAAGCTTATGAATTTGAAAGGAGGTGAAACAAAAACTAGTTATTTTGTTTTGTTCTTGGAATTAAAGTGGTGTTCTGCTTATTTATTAATAGCTTTTATATTATTTTACGTTATGCTTTAACGTAAATTTTTGTAGGTAATTTGTTTTTGAAACATGCAAGAGAGAAAAAACTATACTTACATTATCTAAATCGATTATTCAAAAATAGGTATCTGAACTATAATGTAGTAGCTAACGGGGTACTTATAGTGCTAAAAAATAAATAGACATATTTTTCTTTGCTGCTATGTTTAAAATTGACTATTTTACACCTATAGACACGCCTCTACATTATGCCAAGGTACTACGTAGAGGGAATAATAAACAATAAGCAACAGTATCAGTTTACACTTGAAAGGAAATATACCTGATATACCTTGGTATCAGTTACCACATCTCTGTGGTGAACTTACATGTATTTCGCTTGCAAATTGCTTGTCGAAGGTAGAACATTGTGTTATGTCAGGGGCTGAATAATACCATATCGATTTATAGAGCCGGCACGTAGCGAAAATACATTTTGCACTCCAAAAGCCAGTGAATTTTCTTTTAAAATTCCCATACCGCCGGCTTCCTAAGCCTTTTAGGTACGTTGTGCCTGAAAAGTCGTTGGATTTGTAGGAATCTAGTGTCGGGTATTTTACCTTAGGTACGTTGTGTTATGTTACGTCACATGTCACGTTATTGTAGGGTAGATGACCCAGTTGTGGCCACTCTAAGCCCAGGCTATGGTCACTTTCCCCCTTATTTTTTCAAAAAAGCAATAACCTGAGCTTTCGACCCTATTTCTTAATTTTTCAAGAACGAAGAGCCCAAATTTCCTATTTCTGAAGTTAGCAAATATTGCAAATGTTTTGTTTCGCCAAAGAAATTCCGATAAATCGATTGCTGTGGAAGCAGAAACCACAATGAACTAATCAGCTGGTGAACTGAGCCCTTAATGATATATATTTTCGTAACTGATGATGATGATGACTGTTTTTTAAGATGCTAAGATCCAATTCAAAAAACTGAACCAAAGACATCGAAATACCGTCGCTAATTTTCTCTATTCACGAAAGAAGATGAATGTCATGTCAGCCACGATAAGTTCACTCCAACGTGTGTATACCGTGTACACCTGTATTCACGCATTGTGGCGGCTCCTCCAACCGTAGTGAGCGATAACCATGAAAGGAGCCGGACACTAGGGCTTACTAAGTACGTATGGCGGCAGAGAGACCACTCAGAACAAAGTGCCATTACAAAAATAATAATTAAAATTTCATACAATCATACCAATTATCGGGAATCAAACCTGGGGCCTCACCGAAGAAGACAGTTATCCTTAACCTCTATGCCAAATAGGTTGCCATTTATCGCACGCACACAATCACCTTATGTTTACAGGCAGTCTTACGCAATTTCAAACAGACTTCAGTTTCAACAAGCGACAAATTTTGTCAACATCAATAAGCGACAAATTAAGTAACTATTGTTGACGGGGCGAGGATCGTTTCTTTTTTTTATGATCAACGGGGTGTTTCTCAGCCTTCATCATACCTGAAGTTAAGTACTGATAAGGCTGAAGATGTAAGCGAGCCTCTCCCGGAATCCTCAATCACTGAGGGGTGAGTGAGGACTTCTTTTCGTACATAAGTCACACCGCAACTAAGGAGGTAATCTATGCTAAATATCCAGCGAAGCTAATCGGAAGGTTGATTCTCTAACGGAAACTCGGTTCACGTTTCGTCACTGTTCACTCATACAGTATGAAAATGTGACAATAATGATAGGACGATGATAGATAGATAGACTCTTTATTGCACACACACATTACAAAAAGAAATAGCAATCACATAGAACTTAAAACTATGATGAGCAAGGGCGGTCTTATCGCTGAAAGCGATCTCTTCCAGACAACCTATGTAATAGGCTATTTGACAATGAGAAGAATAAAGTGTCAATTACTGTTATCAGTATAAATAATGAGTTTAAAAATGGTTTTTTATTAACATAAGTTGAAAATAATAATATATTTATTTAAAAATCCGTAATTAAAAATGCATTTTTTAAATGTTTGTCACCTGACACAAAACGCTCCTGATTCGTCGAGTTTATGATGACGTCACCTGCTTGTAAACCTCGTTTGCCTACGTATGTGGATGATATGCAGAATACAGGCAAGTGACGTCAACGACCCCATTGCAGCGCCATATTGTCAAAGTAGCGTTTTGGCACGCTATTTAAATATTGAATTTTTTATTTGATATTTTTCAGTAAATATGTACCAGAATTAAAAAAACAACTTTTACTGGGTTCCTTAAACTCTACTTCATAATATAAAATGGATTTTCAAAACCTGTCAAATAGCCTAATATGGAGAACTGAAGATAATGCGAAGGGCAGTGTGCCAACAACATACATATTTTAAAAGAAACGTAGACAATACAAAAAGGAAATCAACATATTCATTAAAACCTAATAAACTTACACAAATACAGAGCATAATATAAAAATATACTACTTATATCTAAATAATATCAAATATATAAATGACCTATAAAAAAGAGATGATGTGATTGGGGTGCACGAAAGGAGCCTACCTGCAGATGGTGCCTCTCGCCTCTGTACATCGGGCGCACCCTGGTAACAGTTAAGCTAATCACCTAAAGCTAACTGGCAAATCCTTTCCCCACGATGTCAAACAGACCCACTAGTCCAACATTAGAGCCTGCCTTGCGAGTGGTTTCGATCAACATCGAGGGTTTCTCTCAGGTCAAGTCCGAGATCCTCTCTGACCTCAGCCGGCGGCCTGAGACCAAACTCAAAGCCGGCCACACATATCTGAACTCACACTCATCGCCGAGATCTCCCATCAACATTACTGTCTGCCATCGACACTGTTTTCGTTAGATAATCAGCCCTCCGTTCACTTCTTAGCGTCAGCTAACTCGTTCATCTCGCTCGTCGCTTACGTAGCTTCTCTCGGTATTTGCAGAATCTATATAAAAGATGTGAAATGATGCTCGAACCCGCTCGCTTGCTTGGTCCTTCTGGTGACTTCTATACTGTGTCTCGGGCGCATGTTTATCATTGAGCGTGAAGTAACCGAGCAGGTCGGGGAATATAGTAAGCAAATAGAGTATCGAGGGGATAGCGAACCTCGTTGACAATTTTATATATTTATAATAGGTTCCGCCCGCGACTTTATTCGTGTGGACATTCAAAAATACTCTAAGGAATGTTTAATTTTGACAGGGATAAAGGCTATTCACTGAGCGCAAAAAAACAAGTAGTCTGCGATTTACGCGTGATTAAGTTAGAAAGTCCGATCTTTCACAAATATAAATAATAATCGTTTATAGGCATTTTAGTAGTTTAAGCATGCAAACAAGAAAAATGCATGAATAAGAAGTTATTGTAAATCTTGAGTTGCTAATTAAAATTAAAACTAAATATGTAATTTATATAAACTAAAAAGAAATAGAATACCTAGATTTAATGTCATAACAAAAATTATAAAAAAAGCTACAAGCATCGCAAACTTACTATTAACTTATTACTCTCGACGGAATCGAGTTCACATTAGGATCTGTGGGCTTAGCACGAATAACTTTCGAGTAAGTATCGAGGAAGTAAAGTAAAAAAATGTATGACATATTGAGCAGAGATCCTACCGGACGTAAACGGAACTACATTTTCCTATACATTTTTTGACATTACGTGCTCGATACTATTTCGAAAGTTATTCGTGCTTGCCTTACGGATCAACGTCAAAAATCTGTTATTTTGGTACTTTGAAAACGTTTGCTATGGTTTCCATTGTACCGTTTTGACGATATGTGAACTCGACTACAAGAGAGAGACGTCAAGAGTAACCCCCAGAGCCCAATAAATTATGATCCATCAACTAAACCCGATCACAAACAAAAGAAGCAATATTTTCACTAGCAAAACTGCATGTAGAATGCATTTGTTTATCGTGTGACAGGGTAACACGAGGCTACGATGTTTTATTTTAACCAGCCGCCGCGCGCCGCGACTTAGCTGCAGTGCTTCAGGATTAAACAATGTAGATTCTGATGTAGGTGGTACTACTGGTACTATTTGTCGCAAGGAACGTTTACTTTTATTTATGTGGATTCGCATAGATGTGAAGTAACCCTGTCTGTATTTTTAAAAATTCTTAATACCACATTAAAATAGTTGAACCAATACACAAAATCTGCTGTCGTTTACTAAAGACTAATAAGTATGAAGAATGACTCAACGTAAGAAGTAGAACTTAACACCAGAATTCCACCATTAGCTCGACATCCACTTTGAACAGAAAACTCTTATAGTTATGATTTACAGAATCAATGTTCCTTAGGGTTAAAAACTAGAGAAGCGACTTTCAAAAAAAATATTCCCCTTTTTATACTATCACGATAAACTATTTCCTTCTTACATAAAGTGGTTAGATGTTGGTTCTAAGATCTAATTGTGGCATCGCTCTGATTCAAAAAAGATTTTCGCTTAAAAAGGGGACGTACGCGCGTGCTCGGTCGTGTGACGAGATAAAAATTTCAAAAGATGAGAGATGGAAGCTCAGCCGTCGACCAACGGTCAATGTGACTAGACGGCTAAAGAAAGGGGACCTTTGTTACTGAGCTTCTATTTATATTTGTCTTTTCGCCCGAAAGAGCGATGAGGGTTCCCATTTAAATTATTGTACAAACGAATGCTTACTCTGATAAAATTATGTTTTGTGCAAAAATCTGAAAGATGAGCCTCTTTTGCTGATAAAATGATTTTGCCATTGAGTTTTATTTTTTATACGCCTGCTCTATTACAATGCTTAAAATTGTGAAGGTCTAATTAAGTTTTTCCTTGTTTTTTTATACATAATTATTTAACTGATATCGTATTATTTAATTAAGACATTCCAAATCATTGTGAGTGGTAGAATAGTCGAAAGTTTGTGAGGATGTTTAAATGTTTGTTACTCTTTCACGCAAAAACTACTAAACCGATTTCGATGAAATTTGGCACACAGATAGAAGACAATCTGGATTCGTCAAAACATAGGCTACTTTTTATTCCGATATTCCCACGGGGTCGGGAACCACGCGGGTGAATTCGCGGGCGGCCGTTTGTCATAGTAAATGAAAGTCACATAATTCAAGTCATATTTATTTCATTTAAGCAAGTAATCATTTTAGGATTTCTTTCATGTTCGTATTGTACTTCCAAAAGAGGTCTTCTTTCAAATAAGCTGTTATTAGTTTCATGATACGTATTTCAGTGAACAGATATCGGCCGAAAGAAATGTCCGTGAAATTCTTGTACGTCCAGTTTTCTTATCGGGAATATTTGAGTCGCCTCTGTGTTATTATTTTCATTCCAGCAGCATTCACCTACATACCATTTGGAGCGGTTATTACCGAAATCGATCTTATTAAGTACGTGAGGTCGTGATGACCCGATGTCTCGGATGTAAGGCGATAGCGATATGTTCACGTCCTTATTTTCGTGATATTAAGGAATTGTATCAATATCTAATAGTGTGATTTTGTCTGTTATTATTATTGTTGTGCAATATTATGACGGGCCCGATAGCGCAGTGGTGCTAATCTTACCTACTGCGGGGTCATGGGATCAATTCTGCAAGTCTAGGAAGCAAATGGTCAGAATGGTTTGAACCTATAAAACTATGATTTCTGGCGTGTTATTTTATCCACAAAAAATAATATAAAGAGGTAGGGTTTCAGTTTTGTATGTACTCTTTCACCTATGGTAAATATCAGTGGCGATGGGTCCATACATGCCGATTCCCACCGGCTTCCCTTTTAGAAATCCCACTCCACCGATCCACCTTACAATTAAGAGAAATTTCGGAGAAATTTTTGGTCGGAATTATCTTATCAATATGTTGACCCCTCGCTACCGGTACCTAAATATTATATGTTTTTTGGTAATTGTTGTTTTTTCCGGTACGATAATAATTGTTTTAATTTATCAATATCATCAAAAACAGCCCATGATATACCTACATTAGATTATATAGCTTACTATTTTAATTTATCAATTATACCTAACAATAGGCTCTTATAAAAATAGAGTGAATGACCCTATTGAGTAATTACTTAGATTAATTTCATAATGTTACTATTTTATTTTAAAAAATGTTTAGTTATTAGGAATACATCTTCTATACATCACAACATAATCACTGTTTTTAAATAATAGCAATACTTAAGCAGTGAATAGTAGTAATCCTACCTACGTCATTCAAATCACTGAAAGCAATACCGACGAGAAATCCGTTGAAGGTCCAACTCAAATCATTCACACCATAGGAGTCGACAGGTGGGCGTTCCAATTTCAAAATTTCAATTCAGGCCAAGTTTCGAGTGATTGCGGAATAGTGCTTGACCCGGCGACCGCATTTCAACGCCACTTCCGAATACCACCCCCGACTGGGCTTAGTCCGGGATAACTAATCTCTTGGATTCTAAAAAAAGTTAACATTTTAACTGATTTTAAAAGTTGTGTGGAAGTTCACTTTTACTATGGCAATGAAAATGGTTGATTTGACAAAGTATTTTATTGATTTGTTTTACACTACACAAGACACTGAAATCCTGAAACAAAACTTTAGAAATGTACTAAAATAAATGTTCATTGAAAGAAAAAAAATATGTTTTTTGAATTTTTGCATTCTCGATGCTATTTTTATACTTATAAAAAATTTTAAATAGAAAAATATTGGAATATATTAATTCGGCCACAAGTGAATTCACTATCTGAGAATTCACTTCTGGCCGAGTATTTTTTTTTAATATTTTTCTTTTTAATACTTGTCATAAGTAAAAAAACATTTGTTGGGCATAACATAAACATAAAACAAAAAACATAAACAAGGAAAGCATGTGGACTACAGAAAAAGGAAAATGTAAAACACATGATGTAAGCATAATATTGATCAATTCGGTGCTTCAAATTAATTCACAAGCGCCATAATTAGTAGTACCCTTTTAGTATTATTTTGGGAAACTATATTCTTGGTTTAAAACTATCACTTTATCTCTTTATATAATTATCATATAATTAGCGAGTGATTTGAGGCCATTATAATTATCGCAATGCCGTGTTACTATCAAGTTGCCCTGCTATATTGGTCAGTTTGTATAATGTCTTATTAATCACTCGATCCATAACATATCTATTGACTGCGTTACCGACTTGCGTTTCGAAAACGTTAATAGGTTAATATCAATTCGTACTAGGGTACTTTCAAGAGTTCGACAAACTAGACGATTACTTAATATTATAGTAATATATTCTTTGCGTTTACTTTCAACGTTGCTGTGTTTACTAGTTCTGAGAAACAACATATCCATGTATATTACATACAGCTTGTCTGGTGCCCGTGTATGATGTACGTTTCAAGTTGTGAACCGAATTAAAAAAAAAAACTTTAATACAAAAAACTGCGTTAAAAAAAACCGACTTCTAAAACTAAAAAGCAAAAAATAAGCCTTTTGGAGTCGGTGGCAGCCAAGACATTCTACTTTAAGCTCCTATTCTTTTATTTTTCTTACCTTGGCTGGCACCGACTCCAAAAGGCTTATTTTTTGCTTTTTAGTTTTTGAAGTCGGTATTTTTTAACGCAGTTTTTTTTTTTACTTTTTAGTGTCTGTAATAGGCTGTTTTGTAAACTACAGCCGGGTTTTTCTAGATTATATAAGGTTTCATGTACATTATAAACAAAATTATCGTAAATACTACATCGTCCAAGTCAACAATGAAATGAAATATATTAAAATGCTCATAACATAAAAAGAACTGGGTCAAACGAAACCAAATTTTTATGGGACCAATTGGCAACTATTCTGCATCGAACAAAAAATAATCATGGAAATCGGTTCAGAAATCTCGGCGTAATCGGTGTACATACTTAAAAATAAAAAAATTATACCAACCGAATTGAGAACCTCCTCCTTTTTTGAAGTCGGTTAAAAATTGTAAACTATCGGAAGTATTACCACTAGAGACGCGATAGTCTCGTTTACGGAAATAGAAATAGAAATTATTTAATGGCTCAATACAGTGTGATTCATTGAGATGGATGACAATGTGTGTTTACTATGGCCTACTGTATTCTACCTTAAATTAAATTCCAACTCGTGATAGTGTCAGTATATGAAAAAAAGAAATGAATACAATATAATTAGATTATAGTTAAATTTTTATGGTCATATTCTTGAGTCAATGTCCTCAAAATTTATTGTTAACTTGTTTGTAGTCAAAGTGTTCTCTTACAGAGTAAAAGTTGTTTTCGATAAGTCAGCGTAACAAACAATGCTTCAACTTATTTTTGGCTAGCGGTACTTGTACGAGATCAGATGGCAGTTTATTATATAATTTGATTGCCATGAATATACTTTTTTCTTAAATAACGTTAATTTACAATGCGGTATTAATAATTTATTTTTTCTGGTGTCTCGTACATACACGTACGGAGTCCGCGGGACAGTGGTCCCAAAATCATCTTTGGATTTAATTTTTATCATGCGGCTTTCGGGACCAGTAATCGAGGTCCCAAATGCCACCTTAATATTATTCATTATTTTTAGTGGTATTTTGGGACCTTTATATATAGACACAGTTGCTATCTTTATTTCCTATGCCGAGAAAGTACAGTCAATGCTTTATTTAAGGTTGCCATAGCAACGAGAGAGTATTAAAACTTAACTATTTTAAGATTGAAAACTTGAAATATTTGTACAGGGATGCGTGTTTTTTAGTTTATTGTTGCTTTATTTGGACTTTTACAGTTTTCTTTTTTTGTATTACATATTTTTTGCGACATATCAAACTGTCATTAGAGTATCATTGAACTGTCAAGGGAGTATTTGGTATTCCACTAATTTGTAGTTGATAATCGGTATAATAATAAAAAAAAACACAAAAAACTCTTAATTTTTCATTTTACAATGCTATTTTTCTAGTATATTTTCTTGTTTAATATTTATCACATAAACTCTTATAGATTTGCCTGTCTATCTGTAGCATAGCTCAGAGATTCTTAGTATTAGGAAGCTAAAATTCAGCAGAGACAATCATATTAATCATACCGCCGAAATGGAAATATAATAATATGTTGTAGGTACTATCTTTTTAATATCCTAGCGGTTCGCAATGGTTTGTCACAGGATGGTCGACAAAAACCAAGGCAAGATAACACATTGGTCCCGTGTACTAGCAAATAATACTATTTCTTACGTACTAGTATGGTACCTATATGATATGTGCATGTCCCGAGTGAATTTGCAGCCGTTTAAACATATTTCTTAGCCATCCATATGGAAAGCATGTGCCCTGTTTACATTACTTAAAAAGGGACATTTAAAAAGCTGATGATAAGAAACAAATTTACTGAAAATATACATTATATTTCAGAAAAGAAAGAAAAAACTTCTTACAGTAAAAAAGTGGTGACTCTTGTGGTTATTCATTGTCGGATTTTTATTTTATTATCCTCTGGTCATGGTAGATTTTATTTATTTATTTATTATACGGACAACAACACAGATTACAATCACATTATATGTATTATACATTAAATAATTGTTAAGTGCTAGACTATAATCCAAACTACGTTGACACATCATTTTCAAAGTGATTAACAAGTAAGATCTTCAAAACAAATTGATTAACTTAGACATTAAATTAATTTTAAACTTAATTTAAAAAAATAAATTTACTTAATACGTAGTTACACTTATGACAGCGAGCGGTATGGGCGTATGGTGTGTTATTATGATAGATTTAGTTATTTAACTGACTTTCCAAAAGTTGAGGAATTTGGATTAAAAAATATCAATTTGCATATTCTTGACAGATATCTCGTGGTAAAGCCGACACATTCTTACGAGTATTGGGTTGGTATTTATTGGGTAAAAAAGGCAACATTTATTTAGGTCGCAAATTAATGCTCTTCGGTTGTGATAACGACGCAATGGATCTGAGACTGACAAGCATTTCCTGGCGATTGCGCGGTACCGAACGAATCACAGTCGCGACAGCATCACAACCGTGTCCACTGTCTCGTAACTTATCTTATTTAGCGGAATCGGGGCCCAGGGCAGCGTTGCTGTGGTCCCAACAAACCACAAAATATTATGATTAATATTTAGGTGGCGTACGGGACCACGATTCGCCCTCCCGAGAGTCCCATCAAAACTAATATTTAATTTTGAATGGATAATTGAATTTCGGGACCGCAGTCCCGGTCCCAAACGCCCCCCGACTCAGTTTACGTTACCGTTTGGTAGTAAATGTCATGTGTGCCAAACTCGTAATAGGGTACAATAGGTTGCCAATAATAAGTAGGTAGATATATGGAGGAGATAAAGCGTTAGTTTTCGATAATAAATATCGTTCGCCAAACTCTTAATAGGGGTACTGATATCAAACAATATGCACTGCTACCCCCTATAATATATTCCCCGTGATGTCGCTACGCCCGTAAATTATGCTCCCGGCTTCAGCCATATTACGCCGGCTTATCTCGCTGAAGGCACTATATCTTTAACGGGAAACAGGAAATAGGGTAGCCTAGAAGGCTATTAGTAACTTATAATAGTAAAATACTATTCATGACTTAAGAAGTTCCGTTTAGGTAACTTTCGTGTTGTTAATTTAGAACGGGAATGTACAAGGAATTCGAAGCTTCTATTGAATATGTGGGTTCTTCGTTCCTTTAGCAGCTCTATTAGCAACGTTATGTATCATTATCATTGAAAGTTTATTACCATTCGAACCTCGTTTTTGGTCTAAAGTTCACGGTGGGTTCGATTCCCTACGGCGCGGCCTATGACTTAAAAATCAGTGGTTAACATTTTTGTCTATATGACATATTTCACGCAAAGTCTGCTGAACATTTTATAACTAATACCTATTAATAAAAACAAAAAAACATACAATCACACAATGATCTAGCCCAAATGCCCAAGGTAAGTTTTATAAGAACAGATATGGATACAGATATGAATAAACATAGTTATATATTTTTTTGTAAATACATAATGATATACATATTAAACACCCTGACCAAGACGAATAGACATGAATGTACACAAATATTTGTCTTGCCTGGGAATCGAAACCGGGGCCTCTGCGTAGAAGGTATATGTACCCCTTCCCCTTTGCCAGACATGTCGTCAAACTAAATATTACTAAATATGGTGTAGACATTTACGGCATAAGTCAAGGTTTAGAATACTTTATTACCTCTATAACGCATTTAAAATCTCTTATGCCTACGAGAAACCGTAACGTAGTTGAAATGGCGTGCATTCGCTATCATTTTTAAGCAATTTTAAAATAAATTGTTGCTAAGAAAAATTTGAACATGTCGCAACCAAATTATTTTTCAAACGCTTCATAACGTAACAACAGAGTGTATTGTTTATTAAAAAAACCACACCCATTTTAAACAAAACAATCTGCGCTGCAAATTCAATTTTAGGACAGTAAAAAGTCGACAAAATTTTCACCTCGAAAATTTTTAATTTAACCGCTTCCGCGAATATAATTTGTCATCAGCTTTGCTTCGAAAGCAAAGTTTTGTACCTAAATAGCGCTGAAATAATATAGTGAAGCATTGCATGAAGTTGTGTGAAATCAGTTTCAAACTCATTAAAGTTTAAAGTCTGTTTTTTTTTATTTGTCTTAAAATGTAAACAATCTTTACATGTCTTTTTACAGGTTTCTTTAGAACATAACTGAACATAGCTGAACAGAGCTTATTTAACAGAACAGATAAAAAATATAATTTGATTTCCATAGAGTGAAACTACGGAGTTTCCAGCCATTATGAAGGTCAAATAAAAAATATAATTTGATTTCCATAGAGTGAAACTACGGAGTTTCCAGCCATTAAGGAGGTTTTATCCATCCATAAGGCTAGAACGAAATGGCATCGTTACAGTGTTTTTAATGTCCCTTTATTTTTCATGGATTTTAGATGCGTATTAAATTCGACCTATTGACAAACCTTTTCATGGTTTGTTTAACTTTTGTCGCATAGGAAGTTGAATAGAGGCTTGCTGAAGGCGGCGAATTTTCGGCGAGTACGTGGAGATAAAGATGCCGTTTCGACGATGACGCTTGGCGTGTCGCACGAGAGTTCTTCGTTCTGATTGGCCATTTCAACTTCACAGTGGTTTTGCGGTGTCAAGACACGTTTAGATTGGTGGAAATTAATATGGAATTTTATAAAACATAATCTCAAAATCTGATCTTTTTTTTAAATAAAAATGCGTGAAAAAATTTTGTTCTTATGGGCTAATACGAGCCATCTATTATCAGAAAATTAATTTTCCTCTGTTGTTGGTTCTTAACAATGTATGGGCGCGGAACATTGCCCTTTAAGTTACAGTTTGGTACATATTAGACAAGCAATAACCATGTTGCTTTTGAAGCCTTCATCGTACATCGAACACATCATTTTACTACTTACGAATACCAATTATTATTTTACTAGTATTTTTTGTAGTTTCCTAGATTTTTACTAGAAAAATTCTAATACCTAGTCTCCAAATTGCAAAGACGGGAATTGTTATTTTTTTAGTATCTACCTTGTCATATTTTTTTGTCTTATAAAACAGCATTGTAAATACAAAAAAACATAAGTAACTAATTTTAAGTACAGTAGTAAAAGCAGATGAGGCTTTATGTATCTGTCAAATTTCTACAGTCAAATCTGAACTCAATGGCAAACGTCTTAAAGTTAAAAGTCGATTGGAAAAATTTGACAGATATGCATAACCGTAGCTGCTGTTGACTGTACCCTGTAGATGAATAGAAATTACTGTCGCAATCAACGACGCGTTATTTTTAAGTCCAGACAAAAGTTTGTATTTATTTCAAAGTAAAAAAAAACATTAAAACATACTATTTTATTTCAGTGTTTGTTACTGCATGTGGATACTACAAACAGGAGCTCAGTTACCTCTAAGTCACAAACGAGGCATCCACTTGGGACGACATACAATCAGCCCGGCGAACTAAATCTCTCAAAGAGATGTACATCATAGTTGCCTTTAAAAATTGTATAGGATATTTACTGACATCGTCTTGTTATGTTTTATTAGATTCTACCTTTTTAATTTAAAAGTAAAAAAAATTGCTTGACGTGTAAACAGTTAACACCGGCGTGGTAGATTACACCAATTCTCGGTTTACCTACTAAATGATTAAGTAGTATACTCTCTCACTCTTATCGTATGAGGATTAGTGGCCACCTCTGGAGTCAGAGTCCATCAGGCCTCCTGTAAGCCCAAAAAAAGTTATAAATTTCAAATGCCTTTTTTCCAACTGTACGCAAATTCGATGAACAATAGATCTTCTATGCATATCGAAAGTGGACCTGGAAGAAGAAAGAAATTGACGGAAGAAAAATATTAAAATGAACCGATCCGGCGAGTGGGCCTCCGGGCCAAGTTTAAAGCGGGCCCAGTTACCGGAAGACTCAAATTAACAAGTTCAAATACCATAGAATTAAATTCAGTCCACACACTGCAGGACGATGTGGATCAGTTCGGCTTCATCTGGCCGACGTGAGTGCTGTGGCGCTGTTATGATAGGTTCAATACAAGCTATGAACAATTATAATATTTTTCGCTTCAACCAGAATTCTACTCAGCGATAGCCTAGCTAATTAAGAAACAGAGTTTCAACAATTAGCTCAGAAACACTATAAGTGCTGCTAATGATGCCCAAAAAACTTATTCAAAATAAGTCTCCGTTGTGCTCTTAGTTTCGAAAAACTTCAATCACTCATATCTTATAATATTACTTATCATAAAATGCTTATTTATATTTGCGTTTAAATTCATAAGTAAACGTTTCGCACTGAACTGTAATCATTAGCAAAACGCTAACGATTTACATCTGCTAACTATTCGAAATTATATAAATTCGACTCCTGGGGGTCAATTCTGCTAAATTTTTGTCATAATCGTCTCTCAGTGATTTTTCAATAGTAGTGTTTATTTGCACTGTTGTAACAAGAACTGTGTAAAACCGCACTACCATTGAAACACCACTGGAATACGATTGTGACTAAGCATTAGCAGAATTGGGCCCAAGGTCTTTCAACATTCATTAGTACCACTGAGGAAATGTGATGACATCTAACGTTCAGTAAGAAAATGCTTACACACGTAAATCGTGTCTCATCATCATTTTCATCCACTTAAGTAAAAATATGGAGCATAAAATGCCAGCCATCTACTATTCCGATTATGATAGCGCCAAGAAGTCTTATCATACAGATGCGACACATTACCGATGTCAGCGTTTGGGAAATCTTTGTAACTTCTAACATCATTATCGTGCGTTTGTTTGATTGCTGAAGATAAATGGAGAGGAGCTCGAGGCGATTTGGCATCTCGAGGGGGGGCAGGGAGCTGATTATGTGACTATGTTGCTAACAACTTTTGATTGAAACTGATATGTGATGTAGTAACTTTGCTGCTTTGGTAAAAATCAAAGCAGCAATGTAACTGCAAAAATTATGTCAATTGCAATCAAAAGTTGTTAGCAACAGAGTTACATAATCATCCCACAGGGTTGCCACTCCCTTAGGCCTGTACAGTATAAATATGAGTACATACAGTAAGTTGTCTTAGGCTTTTTCTTGATAAAAAAAAGGTTATTATTGTTGCGTCCAGCGGTACGCAAACAGATTAGCCATTACGACACGCGTACTGCATACAAAACATTCACAGCGAGCGTTCGTTACCGCGGCGCATTCGAGACTAGACACCCGTTTACACTAAACGTAAAAATCACTTAAGGCTTTTCTTATCTATGTTAAAACATTAATAGTAAGAATAGCTTAAGCCATAGCCATAGGCGAATTGGGGCCCGCAAGTTAAGAACACTCCTAAGCGATTCTTCAGTTTAAGTGCAAATGGGTGTGAGACTCTCGCCGAGCTCTCACCGAACCGAGGCGCGTCGGTATTACTCTCGAACGGACTTTTAGTAGGAAGACAAAATACTGTGTTTCTTTATACTGACTGTGCCTTTGCTTAGGCAGAGGAAAAATGTAAGCAGAAAACGCGGTAAAATTTTGCGCGCGTAATTGGTCTTAAGGCCGGCGATACATCGGAGCGGAAAATTGAATGCGGCAAAATAAAATAGGATTGTTCCAACTGAATATATTATTACAAGAGCTATTATCAAATATCTTATCGTTTCCTCTGACATTCTATTTTCATTTTGGACAGTTTATTGAAATTCCAGGAGTAGGATTCCACTATTATTTTTCCCTTAATTTATCTTCGTTTACCTAATATCGTTTTGTTAAAATGTTATTCGATATAGCATTATTATTAAATGAATATTCGGTTTGTCTGTGGAATTTCCAATAGGAAAATATGTTGTAAAACTAAAATAATATTATTGTTTTCTGAACAACATTTATCTACACAAAAAAGTAGACTCCAACCAAAATATTTTCTCTCCAAAATTATATTACCAACGGCACACTGAGAGATGAAGTTACAAAAGTATAATTAACAGAAACTCACAATGGAAATTGAGAAGAATTTTTGCTGTGGAAAATTTCATAGGATTCGTAATTGCAAAGTTAGCAGCCCTGAGGCAGCATAAATGTTAATACTCTTGTCACCGATGTACAGTCGACGCAACAAGAAGCGTTACATGTAAATCTTCAGCAGATGTTAATCGTCGAAGTCTCGGTAGCTCAGTGGTTAGAGCGGTGGGCCGGATTCCCAAGAGTCCCATCTGAGATCTGGAGATTCGAGACCCATATGAGAATTCACTAAGATGCGAGTTGATTTTTTCCAATATTTTTCTTTTTGAAATTTATCATAAGTATAAAAATTAAAAATCATATAGATGTTAAGCGCTTACGGTATTACGCTATTTTCGAGGCTCATGTTTACATTAGTTGAGTCTTAGGGGAATGGGGGCGAAGGGGAGGGATAGTGTTCCCACCATCCCCCACCAAAGCATTTAACGCGGATACGCTTACTCTTTAAATATTTTATATGTTTAAAAAAAATATGAAAAGAAGGGGTATAAGTTTTGAAAACTAATATTTTTATAGGTTAAATGTCAAATTCGGACAGCCATTCGGTCACACCAATGATGTCTTTTTTACCGCATTTTCATAAATTTTTAGGTAACTTAAAATTTCAAAATACAATAAGTAATAAAAAAAAACGTTTTCGCACAACCACCCTTCCCTGTCACCCTTTTCCCTAAATTTAAAAACTTCATATGTTTTCTACAGTATGCCGTACTTTTATTAGGTTCGAGTTTCTGAAATAGCCTATTTTATCCATTACAGGTTAAGGGTGAACTCTCAACAGCGTAACCAATCTGAAACAGTAATGATCATTTAGCTAAGTGAAACATTTTAACGTGGATTAATTTCACTTGCTTAAACTTAGTAAAGGGTTTCATATTTGTGGTGATAATATTGCATTTAAAATGATAGGAAATAATATGGATATTATCCAATAGCCACAAAACGCTCTGCTAATCTACTTTTAGTGAACGGTTAAGTACATAAAATGATACTTAGTCTAAAAAAGTATTGACGTAAAGTATCTAAAATGATTCACGAGTGACTGAACTCATGAGACTCAAACGTTACTTAATTTAGCAAACCGTTAAAATTTCTTTGGATGCACCATAAATTATTGCACCCATTTCCCCATTAAACTGCAGTCTTTGGCAGATCGGAGTGTACCAAGTACCAAGATCCAAGATTTATCCCCTCGTCTAATTTATGGCCGATTGGCGAGGGCGTCAAATCAGTGCAGCCTAAGCGCCGGCCATTCAAATTTGGAAGAGGGTAACGAATCTATTTCGTCCTTTTTAACCGTTTCCTGGATTTTTATTGCTTCCTATTTTTTGTGCGATCCGTTCTACGCACATCGCGAGGGTGTAGGTTGCGTTGATCAGTATCTTGGAAGTGTAGAGTTTTGATAATAAAGAAGTTTATTTATGTAGTGTGAGGTTTTTATTTAAATTTTCAAAGGAAAATAACAGGGAGATTTTTAAATTACTTGCCTTTTAAAATTACTTATTTTTTTCTAATACCACTGAACGGTCGCGCGTGGCAAAACATGCTTCCGGGATTAATGGTTTTCGCAATCCCGCAATTTTTCGCAAATGCAAATCCAACTTATTTAAAAAAATTGTGAAGAAAATTAGAAACTTTTCGTATTCAACTTTTCTCTAACAAAATGTTCATACGCTCAAAAGTCAGCAGTATTCTACGTGGAGGACACAAAAGAGGTTTGTTCCACATTATTTCTGTTCGCACAGTTTTTGCACCGACAGCTGGGCTCAGCGATCAATCACGCCACAGCCGCAGCTGTGTTGTGACGAAGAACAAGTGAAACGTCAAGAAGCTTAGGGGTATTTTCATTGGTAGTGACCACGGAGGTTGTTTGTCGCTTGATTATTACAAATAAAAAAACGTGGGAATTGATAAAACATAGTTCCACTTTCTATGGAGCTTTGGTACAGATACCAAAGTCTTTGTACAACAACAAAGCTTATGTGATTTTAATCCTTAAGAAATTAGCATTTTTATTGTTTTGAATTGGATTGGATAACTAGTGGAATTGTTGAGATAACTAATTGTTAAAATGTTAATAAAAATAAGAAAAGAATTTCAGTGGAAAGTGTTTTTTTTCTGTAATTTGTAAACACTTTTATTACTCTTGGACAACAATCAAAACAATTAGTAAACTGTTTTCACCTTCGCACCACCTGATGATACAATAAATTAACCCTTAACTGTAGTGGTGAAAAATAATAACGATTTATAGTTGTGGGTCCCAGCCATATATTTTAAAATGGTAACCAAACTGAAATTACGTTAGGTTAATCAATATATTTTTTAATCAAATCAGTTATTAATATTTTGTTAACCATATTGTTTAGCAAAATTAATCATAGGAACATTATTTGAATTTCTAATTAGCAATTAAATAAGATACACTCAGTTAGAAATTAGGTTATGTTAAAAAAATATCAAAAATGTAAAACTAGTCATAAATAAAAAAAAACATAAACATAAGAGTGTGTCATTTTACATAAAATCAAAAAGCAAGATAAAGCTTTCAAAACAAAAAAAAATCGGCCAAGTGCAAGTCGAATTCGCACATGAAGTGTTTCGTCTCTCACCCAAAGTTGCCTGGAAGAGATTGCTATGTAGCAATAAGACCGCATATTGTGTGTTTTCTCTGTATGTGTTTGTTTTTGTATCGTGTGCAATAAAGTTTCTATTATTATATTAAAAAACCTACCCAAAATGCCACTATATTTTATCGCCTGCAAAAATAACTTTGTTTTTCATAGTGTCTGTATGAATGTATATTTGCGGTTTTGGCAAATGTGCTATAGCTCTGAAACTGCATAATATATTTCGTTCAAACTAATTTTCATTGAAAGTTGTTATAAAGGTCTACAGCATATATTTTTTTTAGATTTTTCACTTTCTTATTTTAAAAGTTAGAGGGGGGGGGGGGACACATTTTTTACTTTGAAAGTGTATATCATTCAAACGGTTGGCTTTGAGAAAAAACGTTTTAGGTACCTCAATGTAATTTTTAAAGACCTATCTATAGATACCCCACACGTATAGGTTTGATGAAAACAATTTTTTCAGTGTCTGTTCCATGTATGGGGAACCCCCCCTTAATTCATATATTTTTTATTTTTGTGTAAAAACCGTAAAGCGGCTTACAGAATACATCTACCTACCAAGTTTCAACTGTGTTATCCCCATAGTTTTGGAATAAAGTGGCTGTGACTTACATCGATTTGGCGAATCTATAAGGGTTTCGTTTTTTGACTTTAGGCTACGAAACCCTAAAAATTCCCAAGTTCAAATGAGACTATTTATAAACATAAATTGTATACAAAATTTGTACATGTCACGCAAATAACCTATTGGTATTTGAACAGTCTTGAGAAGCAGGAAGGCAAAACACAAATATATTTTTTTTGTTTCTATTTTTGAGACTACAACTAGAGACTGGTTTGATTAAATAAAAAAAAAACTAATACGTATCTATATAATAGTCGTGGGTCCACTGGATCCAAGCGGAATTAATTACATACCTTTAGAGAAGTCGGTTGTCTTACAACATGCTCACCAGCCAAATTTAGGAAGGTACTGAGAAGCTGGGAGAGCTGCGGTACTCACAGCGCTTTAAAATGACTTTGACCTTGAAATTAATTTTAAACGTTACTTAAAAAAGGAATTATGCACAACCTTGTTCCTTCAGCCCCTTTCCACCATCGGGGTACCAGACGCAGGTTAGCTTACCACCCGTACGTCGTTGACATTCCAACGGTCCGTACCAAGCGTTTAGCTGACACATTTCTTATGCGAACCACTAATGAATGGAATGCGCAGCCTGCTCATGTGTTTCCCGATTCCTACATCCTTGGCCTCTTAAAGGCGAGACTGAATAGGCATTTTTAGGCAAGCATGCAACAACTTAGACCACACCCTGTTTATCAAGCACGATGGTGGCGCATGTAAATTTGGCGCACAAATAGTATATAGTCTTTACTAAAACGTAGGGTACTTTTTATCTCAATATTTCCACAGGAACGGGAACCACGTGGGTCCTACCGCGCGGGGGGGGGGGGGGGGGGGGCTTGTAAAAAAATGTACACCAGTGTGCAGTTTGTTATTATTGTTTTTTAAAAGATACTATAATGTGTCTACCACATATTATTATGAAAAAGCAGCCTGAGTACAAGAGGGTATTATATACCGTGTTTTTTTTCTATGTGCCCAAAGTTAAGCGGGAGGTTGTGTTACGTGTTTTAAACAAAATTACGAAAAAAATGTTAAGGTTTTTTATATTTTATTTTTTATTTTATCAAGTGTCGCTGCGTGTTTTATCAAGCGTCGTTTATTTGGATATAAACCTACCCAAGCAATGAATATGACAATAAAAAACAAACTTAAAATAATACTAATAATAGTAACAATAACTATTGAGCGTGCACCAAGCTCGGGTCGGCGACATCAGCTGATTGCGGTGCTACGACAAAAATAGAATAACAGTTTAAAAAAAAATCTTTTTACCTATTTTTATTTATTTATAGTTCAGAAACAAACGGTCATACACATACATGATAGGAATTTTCTGCACTTTACATTAGACCTATGGTAGTAATGAATTACAAATTATTGAGAGCAGATAAAACATTTAATACTGATACAAAGAACAAGTAAGTATTATAGTAAGTAGGTACACAAAGTTCATGAATTTTAGGGTAAATAGTGCTTTAAAAATAAATATATTAAAACGTTAAAAGAGCTGATATAGTTTAGACTCATCCTTCTGTAAGTAGACTTTACGCGTTAAACAATGCCTTTCACATGAGGAATTTATTATAAGTACATAACACAGCCTCCCCCATAACTTTGGGCACATAAAAGAAAAACACCCTGTACAAGTTCGAGTATAGGTTCACCAACATTAAAAAAATAACAATGGATGCGTTCACAAGAGTTCAGTAAAATATCAACCGATCTAATAATCACTAGGAGGAATTACTAGGAGGGTAACTCATATCTCTTGTGATTAGAAGTTGCAGTTAACCAAGACCACAAAGATCGTTATGCGAATCGCCGACACATCGCCACCGCCACCGCCACCGTATCATCTTGTATATTTTTAATTCATTTACAGTCGTCGGTCGCGAGCCACAACTAAAGAAGTAATGACAGCAACACGCGTGAAGAGAAAATGATTAAGCGATAAGCTGGGGAAGGGAAGATCCTTTCATTTCTGTCTTCAGCACAAAGCTCATTATTGCGAATCGTTAACATATTTCCTAATCACACCACCGCCGTACATCGTCTTGTTGTTTAAAATTCATTTTGCAACAGTTCTATGTCGCGAGCCTAAACCAAGTACTAATAGAAACTAGCAGTTAAAACGTACAGTTTCGGAAAATTCGTGCAACTAAGCAATACTACCGAACCTACCAAATGGGATGGGATGGGAACGTTTCATTTCTATTTCCAGCACAAAAGCTCATTATGCGAATCGCCAACACGTTTCCTAAATTACACCAACACTGTGTCGTCTTGTAGATTTTAAATAAATTTTTCCAAACGGTTATCGGCTGCAAGCTCGAACCAGCAGCAGAAAGAATTAGACAACTAAGCGACACTACCAAACCTTTTTTTTTGTTTTGAGTGAGGGGAATCCAGTCTTTACAGAATCCTGCCTTCAGAATATGCTGGGGTCACCTAGCATACCCGTCCTGGTAAAGAACTAGGAACAAGCACAACTATCTCTCGCCACCCCCGTTACCCCGTCGAGCCTAATAGGCTTGGCGGGGTTACAGGCTAGGACTCACCCACTCCCGATCCTCCACCGGGCCAAAGGCCGGATGGGAGATCGGGGCTGGGGAGGGACGCCCACCTCGCGACCCCCCAGTCAGTCTCGGAAGACAGACCGGAGGACCGAGAGGGGGGGCACGACCAGCTAAACCCCTCACTGCTTGCCTTCTCACTGCCACAGGCCACGAGGGACCAGAGTAGTACGCAACCCTTTAGACACTACAAAATCTACCAAATGGGATGGGAAAAGCCTTTAATTTTTATCTCCAGCATAAAGCTTCATTATAATGAAATAAATGCGAATTGCCAACTCGTTTCCTAATTACACCGCCACCGACACACCGTATCGTCTTGTAGTTTTTAAATTCATTTTTCCAACTGTTGTCGGTCGCGTGCCTCAACCAATTTGTGCAGTCTTATCGCTCAGTTAATGTTCAGTGTAATGCTGCTTCCGACACGCAAAACAGTTGCCGGCTCATTCTAGTGAGAATGTTTAAAACACTACAGTTTTGCATTCAGCCGTTTCTCTTCCTTCTGATGACAACTGTGTTATCAGGGGGCTAATTGTCTTATTTTAATATCCATCGCAATCCCTTTCAATTCGTCATTTGAAGGATATTTACATAGTTCACGTCGTCACTATTTGACATTTGATAGGGATTGTGATCGGGCCGCGTTTTGAAAGATATTTGAACGAACGAAATAGTTAATTTGAATTGAGTGGCTTATGCAAATATCTTTCAAATGTATGGAGAAATGTCAAATGAAGTGTCATTCAAAACATCATTCGTTCCTAAAGGGATTGCGAGTTTAAGTTACACAATTCCATAAATCACTATTACAATCACAAAACCTTTGGAGGGGATTCTGATAGATTTTGAAATTAGAGAATTAGGGGGCTGGTTAGCCTTAAGAAAAAGTGTAATTGTTTTCAGGTTCAATGGAAGAGTTTTAATTTTAAGAGGTTTAAAATTTCTTACAAGGTTTACTGGAGAATTATGTGTTTGTATGGAATTTCAAAAGAAACTATCGTTGATGTCCTAATCGTTCAAATGATGTTCAGTGTAATGCTGTTTCCGACACGCAAAACAATTGCCGGCTCATTCCAGGCAGAATGTTGAAAACACTACAGCTTTGCATTCACCCGTCTCTCTTTCTTTGGATGACAACTGTTAGTCTTTGTTAAGTATTGAAAGCGAAATAATTGTTTTCGGGTTCAAAGGTTTGTTTCATTTTTTAGAGGCTTAAAGTTTCATACAAGGTTTCCTGGAGGATTGTGTGTTTGTATGGAATTTCAAAAGAAAGTTTCGCTGGTATCATAATCGCTCAGTTCATACTTATGGTAAATTTTAAATAGAAAAAAGTTGAAAACAGTTGATGTTCAGTGAATTTTTTTTGAATTGATGGTGTTATTCATCAGGGCTGAATATTTAATATTTGTTCTGATATAATGTTTTACGCTTTGATGTGCAGTTCAAAAGTAAAATGTGATTTTTATTCATTTTATTTTATTTGGTAACATGAACACCAAATTATCAAATGTAAATTTAACCTTGACCTGTAAAAAATCGCAAAAAACAGAACTAAGGTAATAACACAGCCACGTCATAAATCAAGTCAGAGTGTCATTTCAGAAATTTAATTATAATCAGAAAGCGTCACAGAGAAAATGCCTCACAAAGAACTTACCGCCTAAACGGCATTTTTATTAAACAATACAAAAATAAAACGGCAAAATAAATATTTCGCGTGTCAGCGCAAGCAGGTGCGCGGATCAGAATTTGTCCCGTCAGCAAACATAACAGGGGCCATTATTACACTCGCCTGAAGTTCCCTTTTAGTCCTGGGGCGGGAGTACGTATATTTATTGTTTTGAGACGACACTATTTGATAGTTTTAAAAGCCTGTAAACTTAAGGCCTTAAAAAAAATAACTATTGTTATTATTGCATGGAGTTGAACTTAGTAAGAATGTGGAGAATTTTTAGGATGATTTTTTTAGAACCAACGTTGCCACCTAACATACCAACTTTCTGAAAAATTACAGACACTGGGGAAAAATAGATCGACTTTTCTGTTTCTGTTATTCTTGGACGATTTCTGAATTTAAAGTTGAGAGGGTCTCAAACCTTGCATGATATTGTATGAATATTTTGCAAGTTATATTAACTATAAATATTTAATACCAATTTATTATTTAGGTGATCTCGGATGTGGAGACGGAATGCCGGGGATTTGAAAAACCAATCTTAATTACTTTGTGTTAAGCTCTCAAGAAAGCGCTGTTAACTGTTATTTAAAAAATATATTTGATATCTGTTATTTTGACTAAAGCTAAATTCAAGTTATATTGTCAACTAACGTTACCAAGTTATGACGAAGTTTTTATGTCTTAAAATGTACTTACAGGCTGTTCTCACCAACTCTGTAAAAGAATTGAACTCCATCTCTTGGCTTATTACCTTGGAGTTTGGACATCCTGATATATAGCCGATGTGAAGCACGAAAGAAAACAGTTTTTCATTGATTCAGTGCCACATCTGGCGACGAAACGCCTCGGGCTTTCCATTTTGATGACCTGACTTGACATTTTTATTGCTTGCCATATTTCCTAATGCCTCAGAGGCATTCTGACGTAAAATATTGTGAAACTTGAAAGAGGACACGACAGATATTATGATATTACCGGCACGATATATTGAGGAAGTTTCGCTGTCACAGTTCACTCTTGAAGATCTGTTGCAGATGAAGTCGAAATTATTTGAATGAAACTCAATTTTTCTTTTGAATGTAACATCCCTTGTATTAGGTCAATAATCCTGCTGTATCAATTTAAGCAACGCCTATTGGTTAATTATTTCTGATGGTAATCGTAGAACAAGATTCCGTACAAACTGAAGACAAAATTATATTACAGTTTTGTCAGGCACTTTAGCTTAAGATAATTGTCATAAATAATAAACAAGAAAATATACTAGAAAAAAGCAACTAGTCTCAGGTCGCCCCGACGGGCTACGAACCCGCATCCTTGGGATTCCGGCCCAATGCACTAACCAATTATGCTACAGAGACCTATGAGGACACGTCGATTTTTTCTAGTATATTCACCTTCCTACGGTATTGGCCACCGTCGTTTCATCAATGAGAGAAATATCATCGCATTCGAAAGAAACATCTTTACAAATGTTTGGCTATCGATTAGGACGAAACAGCCATCTAATTATAGCTTTTTAATTTTGCATTTTACAATGATATTTTTATGTCATAAATATTAAAGAAGATAATATACTAGAAAAAAGCAACTAGTCTCATGTCGTCCCGTCATCCCGTCAGGATTTGATTGAATTTATACCGTCAAATTTAAAAAAAACTGCTTATTTTCTAGAAAATGCTTAATCGCTTTTATTGCAGCCAGTGTAGTTAGAGAACAGATGCTTCTATCAAATAGTTTTTTAATGGAAAACGTCCGATTTCTTTATATATTTTTTTTACGGTTTTAACAATCTGATTGTATGCTATTTTAAAATAACTAAACTATAATTTGAAGTCATGATTAAAAAAAAATATTCAAACAGTATAGGATGAATGAAAGGTGTTAAGGTGATGAGACGCAGCCATCATAGCAAAAAGTTGAAGTTGAAGTTGAAGTTAAGGTGATGTCAAAGTAATATTGATTTTGAGTTAGTATTATGGGAAGACTGACCGAAATTTTCATATGAACTTATCAGGTTTACAAAAAATACCTCCTATTACAATTATATTTTAAAAGCTAAGACTCGAATATAAATAGTTTAACCGGTTTTATTTTTATTTTAACCAGAAATGGATTCGAAAATGACAACAAGTAATTAGTTTATTATTCCAAAAATAATAAAAATAACTGTATAAAATTACAACTTTCTCGTTTGTTAAAGTAATCCTTTTGTAGTAATAAGAAAACTTTGTGAAATTTTCCATGATTGATCAAAGAAAAGGAAACAAATTCTTTGAAGAATATTTGATAGACGTTTTATGAAACCTCGTCTATTAATAAAGTTAAGCTCATGCAAAACCTTTTGTTATTTTCTAAGACGGATAATATTATTTTCAATTTTAACTATTGGTACAATCGGGGAAATTCCCGGTTGACCATTAGCGTTTTTTTGGAAGAAGTTTTCTCGGAAAGTACTAAGGTTAAAGAAATAATTAATTTCAAATGAAGTTAAGTCTTAAAGGTCTATTATTTGCGATTTAAACGTTTTCTATATATCTTCAACTCTATTGGTCAACCTGGAAGTTCTCCGACTGTACCTGTTTTTAGGGTTTCGTAGCCTAAAGGCGAAAAACGAAACCCTTATAGATTCGGCCAAATCGATGTAGGTCACAGCCACTTTATTCCAAAACTATGAGGATTATACAGTTGAAACTTGGTAGATAGATGTATTCTGTAAACCGCTTTACGGTTTTTACAAAAAAATAAGAATTAAGGGAATCTCCCCATACATGGAACTGTTACTGAAATATTTTTTTTTCATCAAACCTATACGTGTGGGGTATCAATAGATAGGTCTTTAAAAATTACATTGAGGTACCTAAAACAGTTTTTTATCAAAGCCAACTGTTTGAATGATATACACTTTCAAAGTGAAAAATTGTGTGTCTCCCCCCCCCCTCTAACTTTTGAAATAAGAAAGTTAAAAATCAAGAAAAATATATGCTGTAGACCTCTATATAAACTTTCAACGAAAATCAGTTTGAACGAAATATATTATGCATAGGGTAAATTTTAAATAGAAAAATATTGGAAAAAATGCAAGGATATTCCTAGCATTGATGTGACAACGCTGGCCTACAGCGTATTAAAAATATAAAAGTATTGGAGCATTTCGACGGTGGTTCGCAAGTCTCGGTAGCTCAGCGGTTAGAGCATTGGCCCGGATTTCCAAAGGTCGCGGGTTCAATTCCCGTCTGAGAATTCACTTGTGGCCGAGTTAATTTTTTCCAATATTTTTCTATTTCAAAATTACCATAAATATAAAAATAGCATTGAAAAATGCAAAAATTACAAAATCATAAATTATTGGCAGTTGCATCTTAATCGATCGTTAAACACCTGAAAAGATGTTTCTTTCGAATGCAAGGATATTCCTAGCATTGATGTGACAACGCTGGCCTACAGCGTATTAAAAATATAAAAGTATTGGAGAATTTCGATGGTGGTTCGCAAGTCTGGGTAGCTCAG
This sequence comes from Chrysoteuchia culmella, assembly GCA_910589605.1. Classification (NCBI taxonomy): domain Eukaryota; kingdom Metazoa; phylum Arthropoda; class Insecta; order Lepidoptera; family Crambidae; genus Chrysoteuchia; species Chrysoteuchia culmella. The sequence continues at coordinate 5,873,855 of OU342657.1, forward strand.
CGGTTAGAGCATTGGACCGGATTTTTAAAGGTTGCGGGTTCGATTCCCGTCTGAGAATTCACTTGTGGCCGAGTTAATTTTTTCCAATATTTTTCTATTTAAAATTTACTATAAGTAAAAAAATAGCATTGAAAAATGCAAAAATTACAAAATCATAAAATATATTATGCAGTTTCAGAGCTATAGCATATTTGCCAAAACCGCAAATAAAACTTTGTCATTCATACAGACACTATGAAAACAAAGTTATTTTTGCAGGCGAAAAATTATAGTATAATTTTGGGTAGGTAGGTGTATTTAATATAATAATAGAAACTTTATTGCACACGATACAATAACAAACACATACAGAGAAAACACACAATAGGAAATGCTACATAGCAATCTCTTCCAGGCAACCTTAGGTGAGAGACGAAACCCTTCATGTGCGAGTTCGACTTGCACTTGGCCATTTTTTTTTATTTTGGTCATGGTGTTTCGAGACGCAAAGAGATTCACTATTGAACTGCAACTTCCAATCGCATAATCGATTCGAATCATTGTACCAAATGAATGAAAGAAGATTGACAATAATCATTATATGAGTTGGAAAAACTGCATCGTTTTGCTGTTGGCAAAATGTTATGTCCATTATAAGCGGTTCTACTGGGCTAGAAGTTATTAGATTTTCAATAAAAAAGTGTTTTTTGTATTGTTAAATAAATTCAGACAGTTTAATGTCTTTAAGACACAACCGACTTTAAAAAGTAAAAAGCAAAAAAGAAGCATTTTGGTGTCGGTGCCAGCCAAGACAATCTTATATTATATTATTTTACTTTTTTTGTGATTTTTAGTTTTTGAAGACGGTTTTTATCGTAGTATTTTTATATTTTTTTACTCTTTCGTAAACTACAGTAGGATTTTTCTAGGTAGATAAGCTTTCATATACAATACAAACAAAGTATCGTGAAAATTACATCATCCAAGTTAGCAAAAATGCTCATAAAATAAAAACGACTCGCGCAAACTGAGTCAAATTTTTATGGAACCAAATGACAACTGTTCCGCATCGAACAAAACAAATCACGTAAATCGGATCAGAAATCTCGGCGTAATCGGCGTACATACATAGAATAAATAAAAAAAAAACATAACAACCGAATTGAGAACCTCCTCCTTTTTGGAATTCGGCTAAAAAATGTTCCTCGACTCACTACGACCAAATACTATAGACACTTTGCTAAGACACAGGAGCAGGCGTTTCTTAAAGCATTCCAAAAAAAAACTGTGATAATAATCAAAACATCCATCATTTATGGTGCGTATTACCAGTATACCGGTATTTTACTTGGTGTATAATTACGATCAAACGACATTTATCCAATTTACCCTCATTTAAGCAGCTATATGAATACCAAATTAGAAGTCCATTCATACGGAAAATTATACCTAATGTTGAGGGAAATTGGTAAAAAGGGGAGCGCTACAAAATGGGGTTGTTAGAAGTAGAAAAATTTTCTTTGACGATACATTTTGGGGTAAAATTGACTATATTCTGAAATTTCATTACCCCTTTTGACAATAAAAATACAAAAAGGCAGTCAAATATGTAAATACTTAGTATTTTTCTTTAAACTTAATAGTTTCAATCAACCTCTGTAGAAAGAAAAGCCTAAGTCAAATTGTCAAAGATTACATAACGGCATAAATAAATCTATATAACAAATAGCAGGTTGACAAAACACTTTTCGGGTTCGTTAACCTAAGAGCATTATTTACATCGCCCGATCCGATATCGGTATCGGCGCCGACACTGATATCGGGGCAAGTAAATGTATGAACTACGTACCTGCCCTTCACATTAGCCTATGCAATATCGGATATAGGAGCTGACACCGATACATCGGCGGCGACATCGGGATATCGGACGATAATGTTTGTCAAAGGTTTAAGTTACACCACGTAGAACACACGTAATCACCATTTTTATTGATTAAACAACACCATTTCAAAAATCACGTACAAAATCAGTCACTGAGATGATAGGTTTTATCGGTCGATAACCCATCGGCAATATGTGAAGACGAACCGATATCGGATGTCGGCTGTCGGCTATCGACCCCGATACCGATATCGGATCGGATAAATAAGAAAACGTTCTAACGCTGGTCACTTTCAAAACAAAAGAGAACGAGAGCTTATTTTCACTTAGTAACACATCTTTAAATTTTGATGATATTTATTTACGAAATGCCTATAAAACCCGTACCGGTGAATCAGTAAACATTATTTTATTTCAATGAACCTCGTTCTCGTGTTGCTTCAGTTTGGAGTATGCTTTTAACTTAATAAGCACTTCATGAAGAATCACAATTTTATTGATCAGCGTAAATTCTTGTGTAATTGGCTTAACCGATTCTTGCTTAAACTAGAAAATTTCGCACTAAATTTAATTAATTTTATTAAAATATACGTACATTAATCAAGTTTATCAAGTACATTGTTAAAGCCGTTTAACTTTTTGTTAGGCCTTAAATCTGATGGATGGTTCAGACTTTGATCTGGAGACGTGATTGTGTGCACCATGAGCACTTTGACCTAAATCAAGTGGGATTAGAGAGAAACTCTGTGTGGAATAGCTGAGCAACATTGAAGGACGAGTATTGTAGATATAGGCTATTTGACAATGCGAAAAATAAAGTGTTAATTACTGTTATCAATATAAATTATGAGTTTAAAAATGGTTTTTTATTAACGTAAGTTGAAAATAATTATAAATTTATTTAAAAATCCGTAAATAAAAATGCATTTTTTAAACGTTTTGTCACGTGACACAAAACGCTCCTGATTCGTCGAGTTTATTATGACGTCACCTGCTTGTAAACCTCGTTTATGGATGATATGCGGAATACAGGCAAGTGACGTCACCGAACCCATTGCAGCGCCATATTGTCAAAGTAGCGTTTTGGCGCGCTATTTAAATATTGAATTTTAAATTTGATATTTTTCAGCAAATATGTACCAGAATAAAAAAAAAAATTTACTGGGTTCCTTAAACTCCACTACATAATATAAAATGGATTTTCAAAACCTGTCAAATAGCCTATTCTATAACTGTATTCGGGTGTACAGTCGGGGAACTCCCGGTTGACCAGTAGAGTTTTTTTAGGAAATGCTATTTAAAATAGTTATAGAGTTAGAAAAAGTTTATATATACGTTTATATATAAGCAAAAACGTTTATATATAGAAAACGTTTATATATAAGCACATCTTAAGTTTCTTCGCGCACTCATAATTGAAATAAAACCCGAGATACATATTTGGTACTATAAACCGAACCGAACCGGTGGTAAACCGAAAAATTATAGTACCAAATATATATCTCGGGTAAATAAATCGCACTAAATATCCGCAAAAGTTGTTTTACGTCATCAGCCATTTTTAATGTCCCCACTGCTGGGGCACTGGCCTTCCTTATGGATGGATAAGGAGAACGGGCCATGACCCATCACACGGGCCCAATGCGGATTGGTGGGTTTAAACGACTGCAAATGCAGCCAGGACCAACGGCTTAACGTGCCTTCCGAAGCACGGAGGAGCTCGAGATAGTAAAATTTTGGTCACCCATCCCGTGACCGACCATTGCGAAAGTTGCTTAACCTCAACAATTGCAGGCAGAGCGCGCGAACCACTGCGCCACGGACTCCTCTAAAAGTTGTTTTATTTCATTATAATAGAACATTATTAGGTATTTAGTTTAAATCACAAATTATTTCTGTAACTTTATAACTTTTCGAATAAACGTTTCCCAAAAAAACTCTACTGGCCTACCGGGAGTTCCCCGATTGTACATACTATGCTTCGACTCCCTACCTATCCTGCTAATATCATAAATGCGAAAGTATACCAATTTGTTTGTTTATTTGCTTGTTTGTTACTCTTCCACGCTGAAAATACTGAACAAATTTGGATGTGGCACAGATAGTAGATAGCCGGAATTAAAACATAAGATACTTTTAGTCCTGGGCCCTTATTCACTATGACCACTTACCGATTCCTTGCTCAAACCACGCGAATGTCGTATTTGGTTTCGACATTTTCAAAATTCGTTTTCTCTATGACACTTGCAAATTTAAAAGTTATTTTACTTGTTTAATAATTACACAACTTATGACTTTCATGTACTTAACAATAACTCTATAAATTGGGAGTATGATGGAGAAAACGATTTTTGAAAATGTCTAAACCAAGTATGACATTGGCGTGGTTTGAGCAAGGAATCGGTAAATGGTCATAGTGAATACGGGCCCTGACATGTCCTACGGGAACGGTAACCACGCGTTTCTATATTTCTTTTGACTTTTGATGACGCTTAAATAGTGGGAGAAATATTGGTAAACGTAAAACAACACGGAATACTTTACTATTACGGAATAAAACGCTATTATTTAATTTTAATTTGCGTGTTATTTTTATGATTTTTTGGAGTCCAGGAACCGTGGTCACCGGATGACTGATGGAAGAGCTTAAAGACGTTTTAATCCGAAAAAGTTTATAACTTTTTAATTTTGCATTTTACAATGCTATTTATATGTGATAAATATTAAACAGGAAAATATACTAGAACAATCCCGTCAGGGAGACATGAGGCTAGTTGCTTTTTTCTAGTTTATTTTCTTGTTAAATATTTATCCGGAAAAAGTTTGTTTTATTTTAATGAACTGGGGGCCTATCATCAACTGTAATGCGATTCATTTTAGATTGAGTATAGAGAGAGATGCCGCTATACGCGCCGCATGGCAGCATCCCACTCTCACAACCTAATAATAATCTAAAAATAATCGCAAAGAGTTGATGGTCTTATTAAAAATATATATTACTTTGTCCATCACTGCGAATGATGATGCTTTTACAAAACTTTGGTTTAGCATTTAAGAGAGTAAGGGCCTCTTTTACAATCTAAAAAACTGCGTTAAAAAAAACCGACTTCAAAAACATTCTTTCTTTAACCTCCTATTCTTTTTCTTGCCTTGGCTGGCACCGACTCCAAAAGGCTTATTTTTTGCTTTTTAGTTTTTTAACGCAGTTTTTTTTTTTACTTTTTAGTGTCTATAATAGGCTGTTTTGTAAACTACAGCAGGGTTTTTCTAGATTAGATAAGGTTTCATGTACATTATAAACAAAATTATCGTAAATACTACATCGTCCAAGTCAACAATGAAATGAAATATATAAAAATGCTCATAACATAAAAGTACTGGGTCAAACGAAACCAAATTTTTATGGGACCAATTGGCAACTATTCTGCATCGAAAAAAAAAGAATCATGGAAATCGGTTCAGAAATCTCGGCGTAATCGGTGTACATACATAAAAAAAAATAAAAAAAATACCAACCGAATTGAGAACCTCCTCCTTTTGTGAAGTCGGTTAAAAAGTAAGTTCTGAGTAAACCTACTTGACAGAGGATTTGACATATTTTTCATATCAGAACTGTCATATTATCTATCAAGTAAGATACTCAGAACTTACTTTTAGATTGCGAAATAGGCCCTTAACTTAACCTTTCTCTTCTTTAGCCTGGCAGTCAATACTGTTAATTTTTTGACAAAATCTTTATCGTGTCTCAATTGCTGCGTTTAATTTCACTGTAGTAACAAGAACTGTTTATAATAGCACTACAATTGAAACGATTGAAATACGATTGTGACTTAACGTTATCAGAATTGCCCTGTTTTACCGTACGTTGGATAAAAACGTCGTGTCGGCGATATTTCAAAGAGGAAATTCTAGGAAATTTCCTGAATTCCTGTGACGATATCCCGCGGATACGCGAGCCTCCGCCACCTGGCGTATTTGCGAGCCTTACGAGATTATAAAGCGCTGAATATATTCCATAAATGTTTACCGCTTTATGTACGAATAGGTTTTAGATGGGAAAGAAATATGGGGAATTGATACAAACATACATATTCAATTACGTTTACGGTTAAAGATTTATTTGATAACTTTTTGAAAAGCTTACAACATTGCAAACATAAATAAATATCGAGAGCCAATTAGAATTAAAATGTTGATTTAACCTTTATCTACTTAAACCTGTTTTACCAAACGTTGGATAAAAACCTGATAGTGTCGGCGGTATTGCAAAGAAGAAATTTTATGGAATTTCCCTCCGACACCTAGCGTATTTGCCTTACATAAAGCGCTGAATTATGTTCCGATCAATGTACAAATAGGTTTTAGATGCGAAAGAATTATGGGGATATGGTACATATGCATTTAAAGGCGGTATGATTATTTTTATTATGAATGATTATATTATTTTAATATTATGATTATTTTAATTATGAAAAAGAGTTTGGTTATTTATGATATGTAAGAAAAGTTGATTCAAATTCTTATTTTTGCAGAGACACGCAAGTGAAATTAAAAAAAAATATATTAAAAAGTTCTAACTTTTGTTTGTTTACTTTAAATGCATTATTTCATCCCATAGACATAAAATATACCTAACAATAAAAACGAAAAGTAGTTCAAATGTGCCGACTTTTATCTTTAAAAAAATATAGGTGCGTGAAAAGAAAAGAGGGTGGCCGGCAAAGAATCATGGTGGCCAAAAGATTTATGATAAGATCTCAACTTATGGATGTTGCCACCCACTGAGATGCCCCAGTTCCCGTTGAGATACCCTGATACCCTTTGAGACACCCTCATACACTGTGAGGGTATTTCACGAATCATCTTAGATAAGAATTTACTCGAGAGTAATAAATATCACTTGTGATGAGGAAAGCAAGTTAAGACAAGAAGAAAGTGTGTATAAATAATAAAAAAACAGTACTTTTCAAACAAACCATGTATTTTATGACGATTTAATATTATTATGGCCCGTTTTCACATCAATCTAGGACAGTTTTAAAAACATAAGCCTATATTTGCTACACGCATTTACTATTATATACTAAAGTATTTTTATACTTATAAATTTTTTTAAATAGTAAAATATTGGAAAAAATTAACTCGGCCACAAGTGAGCATTGGACCAGATTTCCAAAGGTTGTGGGTTCGATTCCCATCTGAGAATTCACTTGTTTGGCCTACTTAATTTTTTTCAATATTTTTCTATTTATCATAAGTACAAAAATAGCATTGAAAAATGCAAAAAATAAAAAATCATAGTGTATTTTTTTTTATTAAGTGCGAATTACAACACGACACAAAAATAATATTGCTATACTATATAAGAAAACAGTAACAAATGTAAGGTTTATGATTAATTTAATAATAATTATATGTTAGATTCAATAGTAAATTAAATTATGTATTATAAAATCATATATTTTGCTGGTCTGTAAAACAAAAGTTTCGTGATTGACGACGACTACGAAAAAAAAGTGAATGTTACTCTGTGGTTGGGAACTTTTATAAGAATTATTGATTGAAAATGTATAAAAAGCAATTTATTATGATTATTAAATATTATTAGAAATTTTCAAGTAACATTTCATTAAGATAAAGTTAAAATTGTTAAATTTATGCAATAAGTCAAAGTAACCGGAAGTAGCAATAATGTAGAAAAAATGTGGGAGGGAAAATGATATAAATGGAGGGGAATGGGTTTGAGCGTGGCTTGTTATGTGTGATTTGAGTGTGATATGTTCGAAAAGTGAATAAAGGTGTTTAATACTAAGAAGAAGTATTATTTGGTGGTCATCCTTACAAGTCAGAAGTGGGATTCGTCGCAATATCGCGTAAGTCATGTCCATTATTTTTTCTATCCAAATTTTCGAAGTTGATAGCAGTTCACCGTTAAAATATAATTATGAAACATCTTTACTTTCGTATTGAGGGTTTCATTAACTTTCAACCCTTGAAACGATATTGCAAGTACGGAATTTTCGTTTATATATGGATTTAGAGGTTGTTTTTCTTCCTTCTTTCTAATGTATTCTTATATTTTTTACAATCGAGAAAGTTAACATTTAAATCCAAAGAATCTACCTACGTTTTTACAATTTAGTCAAGATCGTATGCGATATTAAACAACCTCCAAACCTGCTACAATATTATAAGTTATCTTGTTTTTATTAAACTTAATTAAACCTAAACGAAACGACAACTTCATGCTTGGATTCCTAGTGGAAATTACGAATTTAATATTACTGTATTAATCCAAAGTAAGTAAGAATCGAAAGTCTACTGATCGGTCGATATTAACAAAGTAATTATGTGATGCTCAAACGTTAGTCACTTATTTTCTTTCTCCCATTTCTTTCTTTCTTTTTTCTTTGTCAAATGTACAGTTTAGGCTAAGGGAAGGGGTTATTAAAAGGGGGGCAAAATTTTGTCCATTTTGTCGTAAGACGCGCCGTGTCTCAGATATTTGACTTTTTAACAATTTAAATATTAACATCTTTCGTTTTCCTTTTCTATGTTATTGGAGACGATGGATACAAGTAACCATCCAGACGGTGGTCGACGGAATCTCTCAACTCCTGCCCGGAGTCAATCAAGACGTAACCAGGAGGATGAGCATCGGAGCTTATCACGAAGTCGTAGCTTGATGAGGCGCGAAGCAGAACTGGACCTCCAACGCAGACAGCTTCTTCGCTTGGAACGCCAACTAGAAGAGGATCGCCAGGAATCTCGAAGTCGTCGCAGTGACCGTCAAATAGGAAGTGGGCGACGCAGCGGCAGCAGGCGTCATAGCGGCAGCAGGCGTCACAGCGGCAGCAGGCGACGCAGCGGCAGCAGGCGACGCAGCGGCAGCAGACAACGCAGCCGCAGCAGACGACGCAGCCGCAGCAGGCGACGCAGCGGCAGCAGGCATCGCAGCAGCAGCGGAGATCGGCGACGCGTCGAGGCTGCGGGGGCGATGCTGGGAGCCACGAGCAGTCGTCGTGAGAACATCGATGCTGAGCATACAACCATAAGGTCACGTAGCCCTGTATTTACTAGTAAAGATATTTTAAACATTATTCAGTCTCTGAAGGGTGGTTTGCCAACCCCCGCTGTGACACAGAGTAAATTATCGAACACTCGTATAGACAATCAGAATATTTTACCAAATTTTGATCCGTCCACTAAAAACCAGCGCGTGGATGTTTGGCTGAAAAAGGTCAACGAGTGTGCCTGTGTCTACGGTTGGGATGACCAAACAACCATTCATTTCGCGATGCAAAAACTGCAAGGACTGGCTAAGACATGGTATGAAAGCTTAAATTCTATTTAGTACTCATGGCCTCAGTGGCAGGAGAAGCTGCTTAGTGCATTCCCATGCGAGCAAAACTATGGCCAGTCCTTGGAGGAGATGCTGAGGCGACGCAGTAGAATTGGTGAACCAATTGAAATTTATTTCTATGAAAAACTTGCATTGCTGAATCAATGTGAAATACAAGGCAAGCGTGCGGTGGATTGCATAATCCATGGAATAAATGACAAAACTATCAAATCGAGCGCTTTGGCTTTAAGATGTACTGAACCCGATCTCTTGCTGCAATTTCTTTTAAGTAATAAAGAAACAATGGTTACTCAGTTTCAAATAAAATCTAAAAATAGTACGATCAACAATTTAGATACTAGTCACAACCCTAATAGATCATTCCTAAGACCAAATTCTAACTTGAATTACTGTTTTAACTGTAAAGAAAAAGGTCATTTCCATCAACGGTGCCCTAAGCCTCTCTTGAAATGTAAACTTTGCAACAAAATAGGACACACAGTAGAAACTTGTTTTCATAAAGATAAACCACAGAATCTCGATGTAACTCAGAAAACTATGTGTATATTTACGTCTGGCCAAAGTATTAAAGACAAATACATAAAAGGAGTTAACGTGAATAATAATCAGTTGGAAGCATTTGTGGACTTAGGTAGCGATGTCACATTAGTGAAGGAATCCGTACTAACGGCCTTAGGAGTATCGCATGATCAACGGCCCACTGGAATGTTAGGTTTTGGGAACAGCTTAGTTCATTCGTTAGGTTCAGTATTGCTAGACCTAATCATAGACCGTGTAAAAGCGACAGTCTCTTGCAAGGTTGTACCTGATCACCTTTTAGAAAAGCCTTTATTAGTTGGTCAGTCATTTTCAGAGCAACCCCACGTAGTAGTCTTTAAGGATTCTAAGATGTTGCGGTTTTTTACCTTAGATACGATGTTACCTAGCCTTGACACATTAGATGAAGAGGAAAAAGTAGTTAGGCTTAGCTTTAGTAACCATTGTCATATTTTTGGGGCCGCGAGCGTTAGGACCGCCTCTCATGCAAATTTTAGTGGGTATGTAACGCTGGGTACTAAGGTTATAGGTAAACCAAATGAACAGTTTGTAATTTCTGGTGGTGTTTATTTTGTTAAAAATGGTGAGACGTATGTCGCCGTCACACCCTGTTCAATACCGTGTGAACTTCGACAAAATTTTGTGTTCTCCCGAGCTGAAAGGATAGAGGTTGTTAAAAGAATTAGCATGCAGTTGGATAGGACCTCTACAACTCAGTTCAATAGTGACCAAGTGCAGGTAGGAAAATCGGCATCAGATCACGATAGGAGTAGATTGTTTGCTTTACTATATAAGTATAAGCACTGTTTCGCTCAGGGCTTAGCTGATCTAGGGGGTACAACCAGCGCTGAAATGACTATCGAACTGAACAGCCAGCGTCCAGTTGTTTATCGACCGTATAGGTTGTCACACCATGAGCGTGATAATGTACGTAAGATGGTAGGTGATATGATGGATGCGGGCATAATTAGGGATTCAGTATCCAGTTACGCCAGCCCAATCATCTTAGTAAAAAAGAAGGATGGATCAACTAGACTTTGTGTGGATTACAGAATGTTAAATTCGGTAACTGTTAAGGAACGATACCCGATGCCTATTATAGAGGATGAAATAGCTAGACTATCGGGTCAGACGTGCTTCATCACTCTAGATTTAATGTCGGGCTACTATCAAGTGCCTATTGCTGAACAGTCAAAACCACTGACGGCCTTTGTCACGCCGGACGGACAATATGAGTTCAACAGAATGCCGTTCGGCTTGGCAAACGCGCCGGCCGTATTTCAAAGAATGATGAATCACGTCTTAGGTCCTGCTCGTTTTAATAAGGCTACTGTGTATATAGATGACCTTTTAATTTTCGGCAAGGATTCGAATGAATGCCTTGACAATTTAGAGGAAATTTTGAAGTTATTGGAGAATGCAAACCTAAAATTAAATCTGTCTAAATGTAGTTTTTTAAGAAATGAAATTGATTATTTGGGCTATGAAATTAGTTCTGATGGTATAAGACCCGGTGAAACGAAAATCCAATCAGTTATACATTTTCCTCGACCAGTAAATGTTCATGGGGTCAGGCAATTTTTGGGATTGGTCAGCTACTTTAGGAAATTTATCCTTGGGTTTGCTGAGTTGGCATCTCCATTAACGAATTTGTTAAAAAAGGACGTTTCATGGGTGTGGGAGGAAGCTCAAGAGAAGGCATTCTCAATCTTAAAAAACCATCTAGCCAATCGACCGGTTTTAGCTATTTTTGACCCCTTAGCAGAAACTGAGCTTCACACTGACGCCAGCAAGGTCGGTGTCGGGGGCATCCTTTTACAGCGATTATCCGATAAAGATCCATTTCGACCTATAACCTATTATAGCCGAAAAACCTCACCTGAGGAAAAGAATTTCCACTCATACGAGCTGGAAACATTGGCAGTTGTTTCAGCACTTAAAAAGTTTAGAGTATTTCTTTTAGGTAAGAGTTTTAAGATAATAACAGACTGTAGTGCACTTAGGTGTACCTTTTTGAAACGCGATTTAGTGCCAAGGATAGCTCGCTGGTGGTTAGCTCTCCAGGAGTTCGATTGTACGATAGAGTATAGGGCTGGTGGGAAAATGTCTCACGTTGATGCGCTGTCTAGAAATCCAGTGACAGAGGGGGAAAATCTAGGACCTTTAGAAGCGGTAATGTCAATTAGTGATCAGGATTGGTTACTCACTCTTCAGTTGGGTGATTCGGAATTGTGCAGGATACGAGACATTTTGAGAAGTAAACTAGACGGAAAAGGTCTTGAATACATTAAGAAAAATTATGTTATTCAGGATAATAAACTTTTTAGGCGCGTAGGAGACAATGATAATGATATTCGATGGGTGGTACCTAAAGGTGCCCGATGGCAGTTGTGCAAATTAAACCACGATGACATCGGGCATGTAGGCTTCGAAAAGACTCTAGATAGAATTAGGAAAAAGTATTGGTTCTCTAAGATGGCTAGGTTTGTTAAAAAGTATGTCGGGGCTTGCATAGAATGTGCGTATGCGAAAAAGAGCGCTAGTAAGCGAGAGGGACTATTGCATCCTATCGAAAAGATTGAAAAACCGTTCCACACCCTACACGTGGATCACTTAGGGCCTTTCGTGAAATCAAAAAACGGTTATACACATTTACTAGTCGTCGTTGATTCGTTTACGAAATTTGTTTTTATTAGACCAGTGAGAAACACTAAAACTCAGGGAGTAATCAAAGTTTTGGAAGATATTTTTGATACTTTTCGTGCCTCCGAACGTTTGATTAGCGATAGGGGTAGTTGTTTCACGTCTCATGCATTTAGGAGATTTTGCCTTGATCGAGGGGTAAAACATATACTCAACGCCGTAGCAAGTCCCAGATCGAACGGTCAAGTAGAGCGCTATAACCGAACCATTCTTGACTCCTTGACCGCGCAAAATTTAAAACATGATGAAAGGGACTGGGACAACAAGCTCGGTAAGATTCAATGGGGCTTGAACAACACGTTGCAAAAGACTATCGGTCGAGCGCCCGCGGAAGTTCTATTTGGTACGAGCATGTCAGCAGAGGTCAATCCCATTCTTAACGAGATCGTAGACGGCAGTAGGGAAACGATCGACCTTAGTGTCTTACGTGACGAAGTAAAGGAGAAAATTGACCAAGAGCAGGCTTACCAAAAGCGTTTTTATGATAATGGTAGGCGGCCAGCACGTACATATACCTGTGGTGATTTGGTGAAAATTACTAAAACCGCTTTTCAAAATAATGGTAAAAGCTCTAAACTTTTACCAGTTTACGAAGGCCCATATCGCGTAGTTAGGGTTATAGGAAACGACCGTTATAAATTGGCACCAATACCTGGGTTTGAGGGCATGAAACACAAACATAAAACAACCGTTGCTGCCGATAGGATGTTACCCTGGATCCATATAGCGGCACTAGACGTCGAAGGTAATAGTGAAGAAGAGGGTGACTTGACTGAAAATTAAATTTGATTACAAAAAACTATCATATTGTTGTTTTTATTTTATAATTGGTTCACTAAATCTATTATGAAAATATACTATAATTTAAAGTCCATTGTAGTATTTCCAAGTTGTTAAGTTTTAAAGTGTGGAATTAAAGCCACAAGTTATAGTTAAGACCCTGGAGTGAAGTGTCCTGGGGATTAGATTGTAAGTCCTAAGAGTGAAGTGTCTTAGGCACCATATCGAAAGTCCTAGGAGTGAAGTGTCCTAGGCAAGACACTATATAGAATTATTAGTTTCTGGGAGTGAAGTGTCCCATGACTTGAATAGATTGTCGTCAGGCTGTAAATGGAGGCAATGAAGTATTGAGATAAGCTATATGATTGGAATGAATTTTGTAATGATAAATTACCGTACAGTTTATTATATTTTCGAATCAAGGGGTGGAATGATAACTTAATCTGATAACGATTACATGTATATGTCCTACTGTATATTATATTGCTGTTTTTTTTCTTTATATAAATATGTGCACATCGTTTTACAAAAGCCTGTTCGATATTTACCGAGTGTAAGGTCCGATCGGACACGTACATGGGGACCATGCACGCTGTCAGGACGGACGAGTGTAAGGTTTATGATTAATTTAATAATAATTATATGTTAGATTCAATAGTAAATTAAATTATGTATTATAAAATCATATATTTTGCTGGTCTGTAAAACAAAAGTTTCGTGATTGACGACGACTACGAAAAAAAAGTGAATGTTACTCTGTGGTTGGGAACTTTTATAAGAATTATTGATTGAAAATGTATAAAAAGCAATTTATTATGATTATTAAATATTATTAGAAATTTTCAAGTAACATTTCATTAAGATAAAGTTAAAATTGTTAAATTTATGCAATAAGTCAAAGTAACCGGAAGTAGCAATAATGTAGAAAAAATGTGGGAGGGAAAATGATATAAATGGAGGGGAATGGGTTTGAGCGTGGCTTGTTATGTGTGATTTGAGTGTGATATGTTCGAAAAGTGAATAAAGGTGTTTAATACTAAGAAGAAGTATTATTTGGTGGTCATCCTTACACAAAGTAAAATCTAATATATAAAGTAAATGGCAGGCAAAAATAGTGTAAAAAAATTAATTGTAGAGAAACCAGAATAGACTTTTATGTTTCTTTATATTTATAGATTAGTGATTTATTTTGCATGTATAAGGACATACAGCAATATAAAAATATTTATCCTTCGCTATAGTGTTCTTATTTTCTGTCAACTAGTTAACAAATAGAAGTAACAATTTAACCATCACTTAAGGCTTTTAAATTTTCCTGGCGATTCAATTTCCCACGTCGCGTACCTTATTTAGATCTAGGTCAAATGTTGCAATTACACACTGTCCCCGTTTTCGGTATATAAACCTACCCGTTGCGTCACAAAGTCCGAATAATGTGCACAAATTAGGAAGTCGGTTGACCCACGTAATGCTCGTCTAGTATTTTGCATTAATTTGCACAATGCCCAATTTCCCCGCTGTACCCGAATTGCCAATTCAGTTGAAAACTACATTGTAGAGTACGTATGTGTGTGGAGTTAAAATTAACAAAACGTTTGTTTGTTATGAGGTGGATTCAAAGAAAATTTTAACTTTTGTTGTTACTACACCCACTTGTAGTTCGTAATAATATTTGTAATCGAGCCAACATGAGAGGTAAAAAAAGTAAAGCACTTTCCTTGATTTCAGAAATTGTTAGATGTCAATAAGATTAAACAAGTTTATACTTTTTTAATATTTCGAGCTAACTTAGATAGATACCGGTGCTTTGTAAAACCTAAAATGGTTTATATAACACTGAAGATGTAAGAAAACCAATTGTCTTAATTTAAGTGTTTCAAATCAATAAATTCAAAAAATACAAATAGTGGTCTAAACTAAGAGGTTATACTGACTGACTCTGTTTTCAATTTAGTGAGTAGTTAGCTATAGCTTTTAGTTTTAAACCATACCTGCCTTTAGACTACGTACGTAGTAAAATCAATATTTCTAAATGATCAAAGAAGAAAATTATTAAATAGTCTGGTAGAGATATTATATTCTCCCTTAAACCTAGTGAAATACATCAATGAAGGTTCTTCGTAATGATACTGACACATTATTACCTATGCTTCTTGGTCGGTTTCAATAACCTATCCTCATTAAGAGATAGGCTTACTAGAGCATTGTTGCTTAGATATTTTTGCTAATCACCCCAAAATAACTTAAAATAACAGCGGTTGCTAAGTAACGTAACCAAGATAGGCCTATCTCTTGTCAGCGATAGATTATTGAAACCTTCTCGATTGTTTCATAACTATTTACTAAACGCAAATAGTTATGAAACAATCGAGAAGGTTTGCAAAGAAAGCTGTTAATATCACGTTCTTTAATACTATAGATGCGATTGTAATTTTGTTTGTAACTCATTTGAATCCGATGAGCCCAATTTGGTCACATCTTTCTTTTATTCTTTTGCACGGTTCTTGTTACAACTGTGTAAAAAACACTACAATCGAAACACAATTAAGATACGATTATAATTAAACGATTGCATAATTGACCGCTGGTATTTTTTTTTTAAATATTCGATGGACTTACTCTTGACCTCAATCTGGCCGAGGAGCGTAGATGAAGTCTAAGATGAAGCGAGTTCGCCCAGAAGAAGCCTGTTCACTTGTACCTTGAAGAGGTTTGGGTTGTATGTGCTCGAGAAAACAGACGCCAGCAGGGTATTACACTCCTTGGCTGTTCGCATGATAAAAGAGGACTTAAAGCACTCTGTGCGAAGGTTTGGAATGGCAAAACCAAGTATGGATGGTAGCCTGCAGTACGTCAATGTAGGTCCCCTGGTGTAGAGTCAAATTGAGTCAAAGAGAAGAATATTACCTTTGTCCACAATTTGAGATTAATATCTCAAAGCCCGGGACCGGTCAGCTTCCCATACTAACGTAATACCAAAATGATTTAAAATTAAAGCATTTTTTTCTGTACTTGTGATGTCATTTGGATTAAGAAAATATTTATCTAGGATTCCATAAAAAAAAAATCCTAAATAATTACCCAATTAAAAATAAATGAGTTTTATATGTTTTTATATGAACTACAGGGATATTCTTAGCCTTCATCATACCTGATGTTAAATATTGACAAGGCTGAAGATGGAAGCGAGCTTCTCCCGGAATCCTCAATCACTGAGAAACTGGCTAACTTGCTGCCGGAACTGCTGGAACACAACAATTCTCTAAACATTATTGTTATGGCGTCAGACTGAGATATGGTAGCTAGTCAGGCAGACTTACAACAAGTCCTACCACCAATCAAACTGAACCAAAACAATATGTACCCCCGCTGGGAATCGAACCCGGGACCCCTGGTTCTGATACCGTTGGTTGTAACACTAGACCACAGAGGCGGTTAAAAATGTAATTGGCACTATTTTTTTATTGGATAGATATTGTGGATTATTTTCAATAGAAACCTAGATAAATACTGTCTTCATCCAGATAACATCACAAGTACAGTCAATCACACTCACATTTTAAATTCCTAAGTCAGTAAGTAATTTAAGTCCCTATTACTTTCGTGGAAGGCTGACGTGTCGTAGGCCTCATAAAGGAGTTAAATGTAGTTTTTTTTTTCATGAGCGACGGGGTACTCTTAGCCTTCATCATACCTGATGTTAAGTATTGATAAGGCTGAAGATGGAAGCGAGTCTCTCCCGGAATCCTCAATCACTGAGGAACTGGCTATCTTATCTTTAACTGCCGGAACACAACAATGTCGAAAACATTGTTGTTATGACGTCAGACTTAGATAAGATGGTGGTAGCTAGCCAGGCGGACTTACAACAAGTCCTACCACCAACCAAACCGAATACAATATGTATCCCCGCTGGGAATCGAACCCGGGACCCCTGGGTCTGATACCGGTGGTTGTACTACTAGACCACAGAGGCGGTTAAATGTAGATTTAAAGTTCGTGGAGAATCTGTCACTTAAAAATGAGCCACAGACAACACGTTATCCGATATATTTTGTACTTTCGTAGAGTGCGTTCTGCCCACCGACCATCGGCTACGAACAATGTAGCCTATGCAGATGAACTTCGAACTCGTCCCACACATCGGCCAAATGAAAATAAACTTTGGCATTGGGCTTTAGATGCTAAAACCGCCTGTTGCAGCACCACAGATGTGGCTATGCTTGAATAATCATTCATGTAAATTGCATGCCTTAGCGTCGGCATTGCGTAGTTTGCCCCCAATGTGGGGCAACTCAGATCTGGATAATTGGATTAAACGAATTCTAATGTTGATAATGTATTTTATAATACCAAAATCTTTGAGGCCGATTTCATTTGCAGTGGTCGGTCGTTTTATTTTTGATGTGTTGAATAAAACAATTTTCACGGATATAAAAACAAGCTAAGAACTTGCAATTTGGAATAGTTTTAGATGACGTTTACAGCACTTTTTTGAAATTAAGGGAAAGTCAAGTTCTAATAGTCGCCTTAAAAGAGTTTTACACGTGTACAGAGATAAATAATCTTTTCAATCAATGCTCCTAAAACGAAGTATTTTTTTCATAAATGTCAAGGATAATGTCCTATCATTGTAATTAAATATTTCCTAATTAATAATAGTAGTATAAACATTATTAAACCACGCAACGAAAATCATAAAGATGACTTTTAAAGGTTTTTTAAAACAACATTAGAGTATAAAAATATATTTTTTTCCGAGAAATTCGAATAACACACGAAGTGTAAATTTTAGTAATGAAAATTTCCATGTAGATTATTTTCAGTGCTAAAATATTTTCCATATTTCAGTGCAAAAATAGTTTCAGGCGTGTTAGTTTAAAAATTTATGTCAGTTCTTTCCCTATGGATTAAATCTATACTAATATTATAAAGCTGAAGAGTTTGTTTGTTTAAACGCGCTAATCTCAGGAACTACTAGACCGATTTAGAAAATTCTCAGACCATTAGAAAGCTACATTTCTCCCGAGTGGCATAGGCTATATTTTATCCCGATATTCCCCACGGGAACGTGCACCACGCGGGTAAAACCGCGAGGATCCGCTAGTTATAAAATAAAATAGTTTGCTGCTGTAAATTAACGCTATTCATTTAATAAAATATACCTGTAGAGCAGTAAATAGCTTGTTACATTAAATGAGTAATGGGAGTATCTTCTCCTTAAATTTTCAAATTTAGTTGATAAATAATATTCAGAGTATACTCATGCAGCGGTAGCAAACCTTCAGTGGCATCTATCTAATATTTATCAAACACTAAGCGATTTAAATAATAACTTAATAAATAGCATAAATCGCCTAGAACATTATTGAATAAATATTGAATAGTTTGTCGACGACGACCTGTTTGGCGCAGGGGTACTAAACCCGCCTTCTGCGCCAGAGGTCCCGGGTTCGATCCCTGGACAAGACAAATATTCGTGTGCATCTTCTCAGCCACATAACACCCACTGCTGGGTATAGGCCTCCCTCAAAAGGGGGGGTTTGCCATAATCGTCACCGGTTGGCGGTCGCAGTATGGTCTCCTGAAGGCTGAGTCCCTTAGTCGCCTTTTACGACACCTACATTCGTGTGCATGAAAATGTCTATTTGTCTTGGTCCGGGTGTTTAATATGTATATTATGTAGGTATTTACAAAAAAGTATATAAGTATGTTTATCCGTTATCTAGTATCCATAACACAAGTTCTTCATGAAACTTAACGTGGGCTAGATAATTGGTGTGATTGTATGCAATTATTTATTATTTATTTATTTGTCGTGAATTTAAATCATGAACTGGATTCTACTAATTTGTTTTTTTTTTACAACCAATTAATTCTATCATTATTCACGGTCACTAACAATCTAACAGGTGTTCTAAGAAAAAACAAACCTTGAAGGTCGCATTCGAATTGCTTTTTAAATATCTTGTCAGTCAGCCTTACTTCGTCTGACAAGATGGACTTCACCGACAAAGTTG
This sequence comes from Chrysoteuchia culmella, assembly GCA_910589605.1. Taxonomy (NCBI): domain Eukaryota; kingdom Metazoa; phylum Arthropoda; class Insecta; order Lepidoptera; family Crambidae; genus Chrysoteuchia; species Chrysoteuchia culmella. Next base: position 5,893,119 of record OU342657.1, read on the forward strand.
TTATTATTACCGGTGCCAGTTCGGGCATAGGTGCAGCAGCTGCTGTGCAATTCGCCAAAGAATTAGCGAAAGTAGTCCTTATAGGCAGAAATGAAAACAAGCTCAACAATGTAGCTGCTGAATGCGAAAAGGCAAATGGAATAAAACATTTGGTCATTAAAGCTGACGTAAGTAAGGACGATGACGTCAAAAACATCGTCTCGAAAACAATTGGAACCTTCGGACGCATAGACGTGCTCGTCAACAACGCGGGATTTGGATGCAAAGCAGGCATTCGAGATGGAATCGAACCGTTCGACCGAGTCATGGCGACAAATCTGAGAGCGGTTTATCTTCTCACCAGCTTGTTTACGCCGTATCTTGTGAGCAGTAAAGGAAATATCGTCAACGTATCCAGTGTAGCTGCATTCAAGCCGATCAAAGATTTAGATTTCATGCCCTACTGCATATCTAAAGCTGCCTTGGACCAATTTACGAGATGCGCCGCCGTCGACCTAGCGAAGGATGGTGTTCGTGTGAATTCTGTAAATCCAGGAGCGACGAGGACACCGTTTTTGCAAAGTGCAGGATATAGTAAAGAACAGGGGGATGAGATTTACAAAATCCGTGATAAAATGCAGCCGCTTGGCAAAGTCGCAGAGAGCGAGGATATAGCAGACATGATAGTTTATTTGGCTAGTAACCGAGCCCGAAGCATCACTGGAGCTATTCATGTGATAGATAACGGTGAAATTCTATGTTAAGAAGTATGTACCTGTGGTGTATTTGTGTATATTAACCCAGATAAACCTGTAACTATTTATCACCTTAGATTTTTTAACTATTCAAGTATTTTATAACTTAGGGCTCAAATGCTTAGGAAAAATAATGAAAAAAAATGTGTGGTAAGTACTGAGGCATGAGATAAAGGTTTGGAGTGACAAATATATAAATTATATTATTATTTTATATAACTTATATAATTATACTATTTTACATTTTTCTATTCCGGAAAAATTTAATTAAAAAAACATGTTTATGAAATGCTGGGAAAAACATTTAGCATTTTGTTAGAAATTATAGCCTATTAACATTTCATGTCTTCTTTGGTTACTTTAACTATTTTGTTACTTTTGACGAGAATAAATATCTGTGCAGTGCACAACCCAATCAATTACATAAGCATTCATTAAAGTAATTCTTAACTGACAAAACGATTTAGGAGCTTGATTATTATGCCAATGCGAAAAATCTCTCTTATGTGTCGATTTCGCAAGTATACTTTTGCTGTTTTAGCACTGATGAAGTATGCCATCGGTAATGTTGGCTCCATGACACGCTACTTACTAATTATTAGAATAATAGATAAATGGACATATTTCGATCATCGTTTGAGAAAGACTTGTCGTAAGCAAGTCCCTCAGTTTCAGTTTTAGCACTTAGTTTAAAAAAATATATTTTGTATATCTAATAGATTATATATAATATTAATAATTTATTAGTAAAAAAAGACCGAGAAAGATAGTAATGAAATAAAAACAATATCTGGAAGATTTTAAAGTTGATGACTTTTTCGTCGGTCATATCTGCATATTATTAATTACCTAGAGGCTGAATATTAATTGGATTTGACAAAATGGTGTCATTGCCATTTTTTTTGTTTATATTATTTCTGTAAGGTTTGCAGGTTTCTCTGCGATTCTATCCTATTTCATACAAAATGCAGTAGACGTGGATACGACTACCAGGTGTTAGAACACCTGTGGTATTGTGTATTTTATTATATTAATTTTCTTTTTATTTGGAAAGCTAACAGTCATAAAATAAATATTTTTTGGCACAAAACAGGAACAATTCTATTATACATTTTTAATAACTAATCATTTACCACTAATAATTAATCAAAATATCTCCGGCACTTTATTACACAACTAGCGGATCCTCGCGGTTTTACCCACATGGTGCCCGTTCCCGTGGGACTATCGGGATAAAATATAGCCTATGTCACTTGGGAGAAATGTAGCTTTCTAATGGTCTAAGAATTTTCTAAATCGGTCCAGTAGTTCCTGAGATTAGCGCGTTCAAACAAACAAACTCTTCAGCTTTATAATATTATTATATAGTAAAGATTTTACCCCCAAAATTTACTGTTTAGTTTATTAACACTGCACATAACTAAACCTTCTTAAGTACTGAATAAGTTTACTGAGTAAAAAGTTTAGGAATAAAAAGTTTTAACGTTAAAATTTGTGAGTTGATTTATTACGATTTGAGCGGTGTTATAACGCCTGGTATGTCTGAGTAGGTTAAAAGCTTACAACACTATTTATGTAGCAGTAAAAACAAGCGTGTATTGTGCTAGTTAACTCGTTGCAAATGAGTGTATCTTTTTTCTTGAGCATTTTCCTTGAAAATAAATAAGCTGGGTTGTGTATGCTATAGCCTACGCACATTCTACAAGAATAAGAATGTACGACTTCAAAGGCTGTAGGGTGTTACATAAAATAGGTCAGTGAGCTTATCTAATATACTTCGTGTTTTCTAGGCCATTAGTCTTCGTTTAGCATGCAGTACCGGTGATAGTGTAGACGCAAAGCAAAAGTAATGGCAACTGAATGGCAAGCACAAATGAGAAGCACTGAATTTCTTACGTTAAAAACTAAAGAAAATATAAGCAAAACAAAGATATTTTTTATTTTATTTTGTGAAACAGAAACACCCTGCAATAAAACTATTTTTATTATAGTCTAATATTCAAAAAGGTGAATGAGTACGAAGACATGTTATTTTTTTCTAGTATAATAAAAAATACAATGTGAACGCTAAATTTTTATCACGTAAGATTGATTATGTAGAGAAAACTTTAGCACGATCTATTTGCTAGATCATGATCACATGAAATATCAATGCCAATGTTTAACATTTACTATTTCACAATTAACGAACGCTTTTAACTTAATAATAACACGTTATCTGTCGATGTCGATTATTTCAACAAACGACTGTAAAACTTCAATTAAATAAAGAAATATTTTTATTATTGACTTGACCTTGACTGACGACCTTATAAACATTGAAAATACTTTTGATAATACACTTGGATAGTTTCGATAATTAAGCGATACGTTGAAGCGAATTGCTATTACTTCGATACGAACCACTGACTTTGTAACCTTCAATAGGAAAAGGATTGCCGACTTTCAGGTTTCATCGCTTTTATATTAAGTTAACTTTTAGTGAATCATAAGTTTTAGCCAGTTCTAAAATTATAAATCATGAAAAAATTACGACAGCTGAATCATATCTAATAGAATATGTGATAGTGAATTTATACAGTAATGTTAGTTACCCTGACCTAGTAACGTAGGTTGATGAAAAACACAAGACTACTTAGAATAATAACAATGCTTAAATTGGCACTATACCATTTCAATACAGAAATAAAATGTTTTTTAGGGTTCCGTACCTAAAGGAAAAAGCGGAACCCTTATAGGATCACTTCGTTGTCCATCCGTCCATCCGTCCGTCTGTCAAGACCGTTTTTCTCAGGAACGCGTGGAGGTATTAAACTGACATTTATATTTAATACTCAGGTCTACTGTCCCTTGGATCTGTGAAGAAATCAAACTTCTAAGCCAAAGCAATCAAAATATACAGCCTTTTATGCCGCAAATTTCGGCAAATTTTCGAAACTCGCACGGGAATCAAAACCTACAGGGTACTTCCCGTGAACTTAGAATCTTGAAATTTGGTACGAAGTAATGTATACGTAACTTATAGTACAGATAAAGGAAAAATTGCGAAAACCGAAATTTTTTAATTACATCATATAATAAAAAATATTTTACGGAACCCTCGGTGTGCGAGTCCGACTCGCACTTGGCCGGTTTTTATTTAATCAGTTTAGACTGTTACAATTACAAGCACATAATTAAGGTATGTTATCAGGTTCGCAAAGTCCTTTAGCGAGAGACCTTGTACCCAAAAGAATCAGCAGGGAAATCGTCTAGGATTGTATTTTGCACTATTTTATCTGAATTAACTATTATAAAGGAGGATACATTAAAATATTAAATTATTTGGTTATTATAAATAATGAAACAAATCCTATGCGAAATACAAAAGATGGATTCTTTTGGATAGTACGCTCTCAAGAGATATATAAAAGTTTATATTTAACAGTCAACAAAGTAAACAATACTTAAAAGAACACCGAGGTCCTACTACGAGCTTTCCATGATCGGACGATATTCGTACCTAATTCGATATACTAAATTATACCTAAGGCTGCGTTTCTATAGAAGCGGAGCTGCGCGGGGCTGCGCGGAGCTCAGCTAAGCGGGGCTGTGTAAAGAGGTCAGTGTTTCCATTGAAGCTGCGCAAAAGAGAGTGGTGCAGAGCTAAGCTGTGTAGCTGGTTGAAGATGAGCGGAGCGGGGCCGAGCTAAGCTGTGTAGCTAGCTCAAGTTAAACCGAGCGGGGCTCTGAATACATTTTGGTATAGTTAGAACTGCAACGAACTCGTCAAGGAGCTTGACGCCTTATAACCCCGCACCGCCCCGCTCAGCCTCGCCGGGCCCCGCTTCACCTAGCACAGCTACACAGCTCAAATCCGCATCGCTGTGCCTCGCTCAGCATGACAAAGCTCCGCTCTGCACAGCACGCTATACATTTTAATATATGTCTTCTCAACTCAGCTAATACTGTTTCCACTGAAGCGGAGCGGAGATGAGATGTGTGATTTGAGCAATATCATTGTTAAATTTTTGTAAGTCTCAGCTCAGCTCCGCGCAGCTCGGCTTCTATGGAAACGCAGCCTTATTCTGTGCTGAACCAACGTTGTCCATTATAGTGGTTTGTTTTTCGAAATAAGCTCTCAGTTCATATTCGACAAAGGGGGAATCATGGTACGTGCGAGACGAAGCGCGCAAGGGATTTGTACTTCGTGCGGATTTAACAATTTTTATTTGCGGTGGTAAGTGCCGACGACGAGGTTTTTGGAAAGAGAGGTGCTACAATACATTTTTAGGGATGCACAACAAGATATTGTTTATTTTAGACACAAGTGGTCGAATGTGTAATTTAGCGAGCGATAGAATAGTACCAACGTTGATCATATTGCTGGTTTAACATAACGACGATTTTAATAATTTTCACGTGGCGTAGTATGTTACATTAAGTTTGAATAACGAATGATGACGTAACCTTATAATACTTTGCCACCTATCGAGCAAAAGGAAAAAATGGTGGAGTGAAATCTTATCGTGAAAAAATATTTTCGAAATCATATGAGTAGTTTCGGAATATGGCGCAGTGGTTCGCACGCTTTGCCTGCGGTTGTAGAGGTTAAGCAACTTTCGCAATGGTCGGTCACGGGATGGGTGACCAAAATATACTATCTCGATCTCCTCCGTGCTTCGGAAGGCACGTTAAGCCGTTGGTGTCGGCTGCATTTGCAGTCGTTAAAAACCCACCAATCCGCATTGGGCCCGCGTGGTGGGTCAAGGCCCATTCTCCTTATCTATCCATAAGGAAGGGAGACATTAAAAATGGCTTATGACGATCCTACTACCTTTCCAAATTTCAAGCCGTATCCTTCTAACTTTTTTGTACTATAGTCCTATTTTTGATATATTATTAGGTGTATAGTAAAGCTATATTACGTTTCAAAAGCTTAGTTAATTGAACCTTTGAAGGAAGATTTTTGTACATGATAATATATATTATTTTACAAGCTTGAAAGTTATTCAAAGTCGGGTAGTTACCGGACCTTATCAAGTAACAGTAACATTTCAGTTTCACGACCAAACGTTAGATGCCCCAAGATAAAAGAATATTCTATAAAAGTTGGAAAATTGAAAAAAAATTTGCGTTAAATTACATATAATCACCAAAGTTTCGAATGTAGGTTATCTTTGACCTACGACCTTTTCTTACTCTATTTCCAGATGGAGCAGTTTCCGTCCTATATAAAGTGAATTATATAGACCATTATTCTTCTCCGGAAAACCACAACTAACGACAAAAGCCCCAAAGCAATTTAGCACCTTTCCAACTAGCTTTATTGGTAGGATTAGAGATTAAACACGTGAACCGTACTAACTTACGCTCAGGTACGAATTAGGGACTGGCGAATATTTGGACTTTGGTTTTGTTGACAATAATAAATTTATGGAAAACTTATTAATGTGTGATAGCCTATTTTAGCTACAAATATATATGATACATCAGTTGAGGATTTATGTTAAGCCTGACGTCTACTGCAGTAGAATCAAATTGAATAGGATTTCTTTCTACGCGTCCATCTGAGACGAATCGCAACTCTTTGTTAAAGTAGGTAGGTCGTAAGCCTCCGGGCAATTAGCGCAGATGATTCAATTCGGCGCGTTTCGGCGCGTCACTAATGGACTAATGGTTTTATAACATGCGACTTTTTGGGATTCGATTCGGCTCTTATTACGTAGGCAATAAGGGTGGACAAAAGAATTACTATCCCTCCCAGGCTCCCATGTACTATACTGGTTCGTGAGATACCCTCGCGAGAAAGGGGATCCCACTCTTCAAGACATTCACCACCAATGGACTTCTTATTTACAGCTTAACAATGGTAGTGGGTGACTGTGAATGGTAGGCTTCCAGGCTGGATAGAAAAAAATTAGTTCTTTATATTAGTGTTTTATCAAGACAGCAATGGAAGACATCAAGACTTCAGAAGACGCCGAATCATAGTCTTCTTAAGGCTGGAGTCCCTTGCTGTTGAGGGTATCTCACGAACCAAGATTGTGTTGGTTCGTGAGATACCCTCGCGAGAAAGGTGGTCCTATTGTTAAGGCATTCACCGCCGAAAGGACATTACCTGCGAAGCAATGGTAGTGAGTGACAGTAAATGGTAATCTCTTAGGCTGAATAGAAAAAAAGTGGCTGTGACATGCATCGGACAGACAGACATGACGAATCTATAAGGGATCCGTTTTTTGCCATTAGGCTACGGAACCCTAAAAATTTTGGTACTTATTTCTTTAAATGAGTGTTTTGTCAAGACAGCAATGGAAGACTCAATACTTCAGAAGAGTCTGCTTATGGCTGGAGTCCCTTGCTGCCGAGGGTATCTCACGAATACTCTCGCGATGGAGGGGATCCTATTCTATAAGGTAGTCACCGACACTAGACATTTTACGTACTGCGAAACATTATGGTGAGTTATACGGAAATGTGGCGAACAGAACAGTTTTGTATCAAAGTTTAAAGATTATAGCAATTAGAAAGACGATCATATTAAATACGAGCTACGTGCAAAATTTACATTTGTTTCGGCCTGTGTAAATTAATTTTGTTTCTGTCAGATATAAAGTAGTGCAAAACATCGTAGAAATGTTTTAGAACCAGTGAGTGTTTTGTTGAAAAGATAATTGCATAATCTTACCTACTTATGAAATTTTAAGTTTAACCTAGTTGGAGAATCTAAATGAAATTGTTAAATAGTTGTTGTCTGCTCTGCAAGTTTTCTTGGCAGTCTAGAGCCCGAACTTATGAAAACTGAGAAACAAGGTTACTGGTTTTGAACTGAAAGTTTTGATCAGTTGATGCAACATGAAAAAGGGAAAATTAAAATTTCCAAATCCTCACAAAACTATTATTATTTTGGTAATTTCTGTTTAATATGTATGGCCACATCTCTTTTCAGCCAACATTTCAAGGGTTGTCTGAAATATATCGATCTCAGCGATAAAACAACATTTGCTCACCATAACTTTAAGTTTGTGTGTTTGTATTTTCTGTAATGTGTACGTGTGTATGCGCAATGTGTATATAAACACTCGTCTATTTATCACAAACTATCGGATATGCTGCTCATGTCGCCAAAAGCCGTCTATGGCGGCCAAAAGAGACGAAGCGATAGTTTGAAAACACGAGTTATTCGTCAACTGGCGAGTGTGAAACTCGCGAGTGCGCGGAAATTCGCACCTACCGGTTTAATTATTTTTTGGTCGTTAAATCGCTCGATCGTGAAAATCAATAGCTAGTTACCTATTTATAGTAGTAGTAGACATTTATTTTATACTGCGAAAGGCGACTATTTTTGAATATTTTATATAGAAATTCCTTTTTTATTACATAATCCATATCCTCCGAACATTTGTCGAGCAACAACAATCATGTCACGCGACAAATATTGCCGAGTGAACACGTTGCTTTAAACATGCAACATTTTATTCAGTTGGCTGCTCTAACGGGCATATGATGTAAATGTAATAAAGTAAATGGGTTCTTCTTCGCCACTCGCGTGTATTCATACTTCACTGGAAAATATTTTTATGCGTTATTACATTAATACGGAGTCGCGATATTTCTTCCGTACAAACGTATTTCAGGTGGCTCCTCTCTCCATTATATTTTTTTATATTAAATCATTACGTGACAGAAGTGTTTTAAAATTAAATTACTGTATTGGACCAAATTCATGTAGGACCATTGTATTTTTAGGAGGCCTTAGGAAATTAAAATGTTTATAATGTCTGTTTAGCTGTGTAGTGTCGGCTTAGAATAGCACTACCCCCTCTCATCCCATGTGTGTCGTAAAAGTCGGCTATAGGATTTAGCCTTCAGGAGACGGGCAGCAGCGTCTACTACAAAACTTGGCCGTACTGCGATCGCCAACCCACCTGCCAAGCGTGGCGATTATGGCAAACCCCCGTATGAAAGGACCCAATGGAGATCCTTGGGGGAGGCCTATACCCAGCAGTGGGTGTTATGTGGCTGAGACGACGAATGACTGTTTTATCACCAACATTTATTGTTGTTAAATTCATACTTCGTAAAATAATATGTCTGTACTCGTAATATGACGCTTTTTGGGGAGTATTATAAAAAAGTCTCAACTATAACTTCATACATATCTTCGGTCTTTAGCAAAAAATACAGCAAATGTTTGCCACTTTACGTGAACTTTCATAATATTAATATAAAAAATTACAAAATTACTTGACTACCGTCCGTAACTTGCCTTCAGACTAGTATATTATCGAACATAATCGTTCCTTTAAAAGGCGAAATCAAAAGGTTATATCGAAAACTGTGATGAATGATATCACTGAAGGTCGTTCTATCGAAATCAGATCATAAAATAAGATAACGAATGGCCCCTATTGGCAGTTACCGCGATCTCATCTATTTCTGCTGAGAGACGGTACGGCACTACTTTATGATTCGACGGTACGCCGAAGATGCATTGCTGCAGTTTTATATCATAAAACGATAAAGACTCAAAATCTCGTTTCCGAGAAATTGAGATGAAGACTATATAACATTAAAATGCGAGTTTTTATGTTCCTTTGATCCGGAATATATCCGTTTTTGTAACCCCTTCAACCCATCAGACCCCGCAAAATTATTTTATGAAATAATTAAAATAATAACAAAAACAATTGTTTACCTACTTTAAAGTAAAAAGTTTGACAGTTGTTGCAGCAGTTCTAGTATATTTTCTTGTTTAATATTTATCACGTAACAAAAATTGGTTTAGAAACCTCGCTATAATCATACCTTAAACAACAAAAATATGCTACTTTCTCATAAAGAAACACTCTTCTCTAGACCACGGCCTGGAAAAGGTGCCAAAAAAACTAATAATAGAAAAAAAAATACTTATCCTTCTTCCTACTATCCTTATTATAAATGCGAAAGTATGTCAGTTCGTTTGTTTCTCTTTGACGCAAAAACTACTGAACAGATTTGGATGAATGCACACTGTGTGGCGACATGTCATACGTCTGCATTGTACTGGCCGCCGAGGAAACTGAAGCTCGAAAAAAACGCGCACACGTATTTATGTAAACATAATTTTACTGCAGGTAGATAAATATATCTTAATGTATTAGCACCCTCGGTTTTCGATTCCCTATTTTGTGTGAAATAGATATATTTTATTTGTCCGTTGTCTTTGTCTAATGTTGCGTAATATTTTTATATATAAGCAGGTACATTTTGACTAAGTATTAAAATATTTAATGCATTATTCTCTGAACCGATCGTTTACTTGTATCGCCACAGCACCAACCCTCACAGCCTGGATTAAATCATAAAATTCTTTTTATCCCGAAATTATCACAGGAACGGGAACCACGCGAGTGAGACTGTTGGCGGCCGCTAGTGCACAATAAAGAAACAAGAAACGAAACATTTTAAAGCAATACAAGCTTAGAAAAATATGTTTTCAATTAGTTTAACTACATTATTGACGAAAAGTTATATTATATACAACTAACGGCCGCTCGCGGTTTTACCCGTGTGGTTCCCGTTCCCGTGGGAATATCGGGATAAAAAGTATCCTATGTTCATAACCAGGCTATCTACTATCTGTGTACTAAATTTCATCCAAATCTGTCCAGTAGTTTTTGAGTTTATTCGTTGCAAACAAACAATCAAATCTTTCCTCTTTATTATATTAGTATAGATATACAAACCGAACTGATAGTGAAAGCTCAAATAGAAATATGACGAAAACCAACCAAAGTCATCATTGTCGAAGATCGACAATAATTAGTGAAACATTTAGTGAACGGACAAAGAGGAAAGATTAATGAACGGATTCAGTCTGTAAGCGACAACGTTTAACTAAATCTGTGCCACAAATAAAACGTGATGGTGCTTATTTTAATTTGACCTTTCATTCTTGTTTTAGGCATAAAACTTGGCATAACAAAGTTATGTTCGTTGTATTTACTTAATCAAAGAATGCCTTCTGAATTAACACCCCAAATTAGTGTACAATTTTCCATGAATGAAAAAATAGCTGGTTGAAAAACGGCATGAAAAAACGTTGATGTCTCCCTTTTATATTGGTCAGTTTAATTTAATACATACCTAATGCTAAAACATACATAGGTAAGTATAGTATTTGAAAAAGATATAGTTTACCAAAAACAATGCCAAATCAGGTAAAGATGTACATGACATACGAGTATTGTACACGAGCATTATTACCCAAAAAAAATAAAAAAAAGGTCTTACGTCACTCCTCATCAACAAAGGTGGTATAAGCCGTAAAGACAAAAAACCATCGAAATCCACAAGTACATAGCCAAGAGACCATTCACAATAATTAGTTGGAGTGTTGAGTTGAGGAAACTCAAGATTGATGGGAGCAGCACAAAGGTCTGTCGGTGATAAATTACCCGATATTAGGTCATGATTCGGTTGGGTATTTGCCTATCGCTGCCACTATCGGCCCGACGGTTTTTTGCAAGGGGTGGAATGAAAAACTGAATGTGGTGTAACGTCTTAATGGTGTTTGACAAATGGCCAGTGAGTGCCAGGTGGCATTAAGGAAAACTACCTTTGACTGTGGATTCTCGTTTCTTGTTGGTTAGTGTTTGAATGGCAGTGAAGATTTTTTGCGTCCATTTTCTTTCGGCGTTGAAGACGTGTTAATTTATTTTTATTTTAGTAGGTACGATGTATCAATTTCTAATTATAACAGCGTTTTTAGAAGAGATTTAAGTTTTACAAACATTTCAGATAAGTTAAAAAAGGTGGCCGTTAAATAAATTGAGAAGAAAGTGTGTTACTAAAGAGTGTAAAAAAATATTTGACTAACTTAATTTAAAATATACTTACCTTCCTCTCGTAACTACTTCTTCTAATTGATTAGTGTTTGAATGGCGATGAAGATTTTCCTTCGGATATTTTTTTCAGCATTTGAAAACGTTTTTATAAAGATACGCTGGGCTAAATTCAAAATGTGGGAATACTTTTTAGAATTGTTTCAGAATTTACAAATAGTTCAAAAAAAGACTTAAAAAGTGTATCTGTTTATTAAATAAATATAATTTAAAATAAACCTACGTTCGTAACTACTTCAGAAGCAACTTAGTTAATATATTCAAATGTCTTTGAATCTGCATGTGAGAATTGATCGGGTGTAACATAAATTTGGCATGGACTTAAGTAGGACTGTGTAATGGAATTTGGCACTTGAATTTATAGAGTTATGGTTCAAATCTACTATCGGGAAGTCAGGAAACTAAGTTCGGTTATTATGTAAATGATGTGCCACGGAAGTGCTAGGACGTTACCTAGTTTCCTTTGCTGGAGAGGTAAATTATGATAAATGAAATTCAGCTGTAGATATCTCAAATGCTTTCGATAATATTGAGAAGGTTATTCGTAACTTCACCTTTACCAAATATATTTTTACATATAGCTTTAGTTGTTTGAGCCGTCTATAATATTTTGGTCTATGGCATTCTATTTGTCATGTAATTGTTTATTTTAAATTATTTTATTGTGGAAATCAATTAGTAAGTCATCTTGTAAAGTCCTTCATTAATTGGCCATTCAGAAGTAAAATAGTCTATGTATTTTTTTTTAATCAAAGGTAAGAAATATTGGACGATTCATAAGCACTTAATATAAACTTATAATAAGATCATTTGAATAAAAAAAAACATTGTTTACATAGAAATGAACATTGTAGTGTGTTCCTTTGTCCTTAACAAACATCTAGTTATGTTGTAACTTAAAAAATATCGTCACATGTTCAAAACGTAGGTGTGTACTAATACGCAATTCGCAAAGTATTTCAAAAGACAGCTTAATGAACGCCATGACATTACACAATACCCGAAAGAGACCACCTGAATTCTCTAATTAACTGAGTTCATTTGCATCTGTTATTTGGCACATGAAGGTAGATCTTGATTTCAATACGGGCTTACGTGCTCCGTATACGAAATTCTCAAAGGCCATACTCTTTCGAATTTTGGCAGTGCTTCGTAACACAGCCCCATTCATCCTCCATCAAGCCCGCCCCCTGGGCTAAGATCTTTTAGAAAACCAGCATGTTATACGAATGTTTTGTTTTCAATATTGTTTAAATTCGAACCATGACAAAGAACAAATTGAATTTGTCAATGACATCCTTCAAGCTGTGAAGGCAATGATTAAGCGAAGACGTAACTTCTAGAGGAAAAAGCTTAAAGGACAGTTCGAAATAGTATGGTAAGATTGAAACAATACTGCGCTAAGAGTAGGCAGAAGGCCACCTGAATTCTCTAATTAACCGACTTCATTTGAATCGTGTTATTTGGCACAACATTTAGGTAGCCCATCTTGTTTTCAATATGAACTCATTTGCTCCGTATACGAAATTCTCAAAGGCCATTAGCTCGACCTACACTTTCGAAATTTTGGCAGTGCCTGCTGACACAGTTTGTGTTCCATCAGGCCCTGAAAGGGCTGGCCCTATTCAACTGAGGCCGAACAAACAGACGAGATCACGTCTGTTTACCGACGTCTAATTTCATCCAATCAGTGCCATGATACGAGCTGGGATTAAACGAAAATACGTCGTCAAATATGGCAGCGAAGCAGTTAATCCACCTATATATTTATGAGAAGATTTCTCTTCGATCTTGCGAGGAAATTAAATTATCTCGAGGAATTTGGTTAGACTGTTAATTTTTATCACGTCAATAGAACCGATGTATTGAAAAATAAGATCTAAGGGTAGGTATAGGTTATTTCGTATTGGCATTTCTTCCAATAGAAACGAGATCTCCTTTTATTTTAAAACGCACGGCTAAGTGATTTTCCTTATTAGTTTTCATTCGTAGTTAACGTCACCTTTTACATTCTCCCCGTTGTTAATTATGTATATCCCTGTGCAGACAGGCAACTATGATTTTTCCCAAAACAAACAACTCGAGTCTATCCTTTTATCTTCTTAAATTTACCGAACGTCGAAACTCGTAATAATAATCCTTCGTAGACAAAACTTCATTGTTCGCTCGTTCGTTATATTTCCTGACAGATTCGTGAGCCGTTCCATCAGCCCAATTAGTATGGAATATTACCGAAAAATTCACGACACAATTTAAGCAGATTAATATTATCGATAAAATTGATAACAAAGAAAAAACTTTTATAAGTCAATTTCTCGCTCGGGCTTTGCAAGAAGATTATTATTTTTTCAACTTAAAGCGATTACAGTTCCTTTGATTATCTTATATTTTTTCCATGGTTTCTTTGGAGCCTTTTAAGATTATGTAAACGAAATGTTACAAACGTTTTAGGGAATTGGAAACTCTCTTAGGACTTTGAAGATGTTTATTTTTCGAAATTTTGTATTCCAATATTGAGTGCTGAATTTATAATCAAATATTTTATTCTTGCGCAAGAGGATTTACATTCACTACAACGTGACTTAATTATTATCCGCTTTATGGTTGAGATCCCAAACATTCGCACTAAACGTTTTTGCGTCAAATTTTATCATCCGTACTGCCAGAGAGTGGAATGCTTTGCCTGAGTCTGTGTTTACTGATACTTACAATTTACTTACAAGTCGCGTGTGAATAGGTATCTTCTAGGCAAGCGCGTTTCATCCTAGATCGCATCATCGCTTACTATCAGGCGAGATAGCGGTCAAGCGCTAACCTATACATAATAAAAAATAAAAATAAAACATAAAATACGGTATAAAGACAGTGAGTCAAACATGAAAAACTTCCTTAGTTTATAAATATAATATTAAATGGTTTAATTATCAATATACGTAATCATACCTATATTAAAAGAACAACACTGTTAGCCTATTTAATTTATATGAAAACTTGAAATAGTAGCTTCATGATATTTTTTCTTTGTTCCGTAACGTATTCTAATTTACATTCGGGTAACAAAACATAATTATGACGTCAAGTCATCTGAATTTTACATATCTGGCGTCACGTACCACGCGGCTTACATTATAAATGTGAACGGCGCGCCAAAAGCGGACGTAATGGTGTGTACTCAAACCAACACGAAAAAATACTTTCGGCCATCATTAATTTTCATTTTACTCTATGACCACGGATTCCTGTCTTAAGAAAGGAGAAAGTAAGATACGTAGGAGTGGGAGTCATTTATAACTTTTAGTAGATATAACGGGTGTGTTGGGGTAATAATGGCGCTTACTGGTTTTGGCTACTGTTTTCCAATGTTTTACGTTAAATCTCAACCTTCTTAACCTTTTAGACCCCGGATTATGAGACACAATAGATTTTCCATTGTTCTCTGGACACCGGTGGCCAGTTCGGGTTTGATGAATAAAAAGAGTAAATTAATATTATTTGTGGAATCGTTTCTCAAATTTTATTCCATAAAATGATCTCAGCAACTTCGTGCATAAAAGTTGAAACTACAACTTTCACAAACCGAGAGAAATGCTTTGAAAACTAATACTAAGGGTCATCACCGTCTGTAAATGTTTTCCTATCACCAATCGAGATATTAACAGGATTACGGGATACTAACGTAGGTTGTAGTCCTAACTGTCTAACGTAGCTTAGACTTTAGTTTCTCATTATCTCTTTGATAACTAAATTGGTCCTATACCCTTAGGAATTCATATATGCAAAATATGTATCTATATGGACTTAAGTAAACACATTAGAAGGTACATAATTTATTAAGTACACACCGCAATGCTTTGTTCATTCAGGTATTACAAATTATATCTATTACCGCTGTATGCTGTTGAATAATTAGAAGGTGTTTGGTGAGCAAACTTACCTCTGTTTACCCAATTGATGCACGAATTTAGACGAATATAATTATAATAGGCTAGAATATTCGTATAATTAATTATATTTTTTAATAGAAATAAATGTACCAACTCCGGTTGCAAAAAATGCAATTCACAAAAAAAAAGATGAAAACAAAAAAGAACATACGGCTGCATCAGAACTATCAAAGAATATCGTTAATTGTTATTCCAAGCATTTATTCCATGCTCTAAAAGTATATTGCAGCGATTCTATAGTCCTTAATTCTAACTTTCGGTTTAATTTACCTTTCAATAAGTGCGGCTAATAAAGCAAGTCATATTTTTTATGAATCGACCTTTACTGATATTACAACATAATTTTGTGTTATTTTTCAATTACTATCAAGTTTCCGATGGCAAATGTACTATTTTGAAGGCATAGTTCGCGTGAATAGTTATTATGTTTATTCTTTGTGCGTGTATTTGACAATGTTTGTAAAAGAATCAAAGTACAGACGCAATAAAAGTAGGTACATTATTCAACTTTTTCCATTTAAGTAAGTAGTACAAAATATTGATAACTACGCTCCAGTAAAGTAAGTGACACGCAATTTTCGAGAAAAATTACTTTTATTAAACGTCTGAAGAATCGCGTCGAATGACAGGCCAAGAATTCTACTTTTCGATCTCCTACAAGTCGATTTCAGTAAACTAGAGTGAATACTTTATAAAAGAACCTAATAAAATCTCCTCACTTCTGAAAAGGTGCCCAATTTATCAAGGAGTAAGCTCTTCCAATGAAATCTCAGCAATCAGTCTTCACAATTATCCTCGATTTTTTGGAGACATCTAATTAGTTGAATGGACTGAGTCGCTAGGGCAATTAACTTAATGATAAATTATGACCTTTCAGTGATCAAATGAATTTCACGCCTCGTTATTTAGATTTTAAGTGGAACAATTCTTGTAATTAATATTTGTTACGGTTTTTTGGCATTAAGTGCTTTTGTTTCTGATTTAGTTGACGCTGGAATAAACAATGTTTCCTGTTTTAGAAGCGTTCATATTTTTAAATAAGGTAATTGTTGCATAAGTAAGGACTACTGTCATACTGAACTTCGAAGTACAAAATATCGGTCTACTGCAATATATATATAAAAAAGGAACAAAATTTTAAATTCTTTGTTTTGCATTTTTGCTAAGTAGGTTACTGCTCACTGACGTTTCGCGCTGTTGGACGTTTTGCTACTTAGACCTTTTGATCGGGAGGGCTTCACTGCGAATGTTCATGACTGCAATGTACGGAACTTCGATAGCTTCGTATAACGAATTACTTAATTCAGTATTTTCATCATTGCGATGTACGGAACTTCGAAAGTATGTTAAAATGAGCTTTACTTCTTTCTTATGCACTATAATTGATAAAATCAACATTTGACAGGTCATGAATGGACATTTCTTCTTTAAATTACAAATCAACATAAACATGGTTTAAATACAGAAATTAAAAATATTAGTTATGAGATGATTCAAAATATGAAAGGCCGAAACTCAACAGGTAAATAAGTAATTTAAAACTAAATTACGAACAATGAACAATAAATACATATAAAAAAATTATTTATTATAATTTATCTTAGTATTTTCTTTAATAGTATATATTTGTAAGTACTTTCTATTTATGTACCCAATCCCAATTTATCCTAATTATCTGTTATTTCTCTCACCCATGGTTGCCTGGAAGAGATTGCTATGTAGCAATAAGGCCGCCTATTGTGTGTTTCTCTTTTTTCTGTAATATCTCTGTATTTGTCTTTAAATCGTGTGCAATAACGATTATATTATTATTAAAAAAAAAAAAACATTTTTTACACCCAAATGAGTTAATAAGTTCTCCTTTGAATCCGATTTTTAAGTTCAACGTCAAGCTATTAATCATGTAGGTATTCAAGAAAAATAGCAATGATTATGAAAGCAAATTTTAAATCAGAACTAACTCATTCCCAATCACGGCGATTGCGCTCCTCTCGAATCAAGTGTTATTCATTAATCTGAAGGGAATTGCATTAAGGGAATTGCAATATGAACCGCGATGCCAATCAATAATAATGACGGTTAATAAAAACCGTGATTGGATCCGGGCGCGCCGGACGGCAATCGGATTACGGCTCGTGAATCGGATGTACGGTCACAGTACCGTAGTAATTATCAACTTTACTACTCTGCTCCATTCTAAATGAAATGAACTTCTTTCTGAATATTACATATGAGTCAGATGATTGGTAGTGGTCATTGTTAGTTCTCAGATGGTTGTTTAGTTGTTTGTTGCGGACACTTGACACAACAATTAATCTTGGGTAGAAATCTGACACTTGCACTATAGATGACCAATATGATCCGTGATGCCAATCAATAATAATGACGGTTAATAAAAACCGTGATTGGATCCGGGCGCGCCGGACGGCAATCGGATTACGGCACGTGAATCGGATGTACGGTCACAGTACGGTAGTAATTATCAACTTTACTACTCTGCTCCATTCTGAATGAAATGAACTTCTTTCTGAATATTACATATGAGTCAGATGATTGGTAGTGGTCATTGTTAGTTCTCAGATGGTTGTTTAGTTGTTTGTTGCGGACACTTGACACAACAATTAATCTTGGGTAGAAATCTGACACTTGCACTATAGATGACCAATATGATCCGTGATGCCAATCAATAATAATGACGGTTAATAAAAACCGTGATTGGATCCGGGCGCGCCGGACGGCAATCGGATTACGGCACGTGAATCGGATGTACGGTCACAGTACGGTAGTAATTATCAACTTTACTACTCTGCTCCATTCTGAATGAAATGAACTTCTTTCTGAATATTACATATGAGTCAGATGATTGGTAGTGGTCATTGTTAGTTCTCAGATGGTTGTTTAGTTGTTTGTTGCGGACACTTGACACAACAATTAATCTTGGGTAGAAATCTGACACTTGCACTATAGATGACCAATATGATCCGTGATGCCAATCAATAATAATGACGGTTAATAAAAACCGTGATTGGATCCGGGCGCGCCGGACGGCAACCGGATTACGGCACGTGAATCGGATGTACGGGCACAGTACGGTAGTAATTATCAATTTTACTACTCTGCTCCATTCTAAATGAAATGAACTTCTTTCTGAATATTACATATGAGTCAGATGATTGGTAGTGGTTATCGTTAGTTCTCAGATGGTTGCTCAGATTAAATACGATTGTGTTCAAGTTAATATATTAAGGACATTTTTGGGACACTTGACACAACATCATCTAGCCAGGGGGCAATCCCTTCAATCTCCTTCAAATCTCCTCAATCTATCGCAATCCCTTTCAATTCGTCATTTAAAGATATTTACATACTTCAAACCGTCACTTGATTTGACATTTGATAGGGATTGCGATCGGGACGCGTTTTGAAAGGTATTGAATGAACGAAATTGAACCGTCTAAGCAATGTGACACTTAAAAATATCTTTCAAATGTATGCAGAAGTGTCAAATGAAGTGTCATCTAAAACATAATTCGTTCCGAAAGGGATTGCGACTATAAGTCATACAATACCATAAGTCACAATCACAATATCTTTGAAAGGGATTGTGAAAAATTTTGAAATTAGACAATAAGGGGGCCGGTCATAGTACGGTAGTAATTATCAAATATACTACTTGGGTGATTCAAGCGGGTTCCATCATTGGATCAAATGGACTTCTTTCTGAATATTATTAGTAAGTAGTAGTAGTAAGTCTGATGATTGGTACTCGTAGTGGTCATTGTTAGTTCTCAAATGATTGTACAGTTTAACCCAGATAACCCTCAAACTATTTATCACTTAGGGCTGAAATACTTAAGAAAAAAATATGAAAAAAAATCAGAGTCATCTGGGAAAGCCGGAAAATGGGCGCTGTTCTAAGACCTGGGTCCCTACCGCGCAAGTGTCGTCGGCATCAACATCAACTTCATTTGACAGATGGATGTGACATATTGCTCTTAGTCTTTGGCAAGTTTTCATTTGTGTCAAAAAGAAGCAGCATGTGTCACATCCATCTGTCAAATGGAGTCGATGTTGATGCCGATGACACTTGCGCGGTGGGGGTCCAGAGCCCCTAGTCAAAGTAACAATTCAAAAACGATAACGAAGTTCGAAAAGAATTAAATGTGTCGGATTGGCGAATTGGCATAGGCCGCGCTAAATCACGTGGTCTTACCGCAAGTCAATTGGCGAATATAGACAATAACGAATCGAATTATCGTTTCGGTACTTAACGATGTTACTTTGTCTACGGGCCCTGGTAGGGCTAAGTGGGTATATTAAGATTGTGTTTATTTATTTATATATGGAACACAAACAGTGTATTGTACATGATCAAGCGAATCATGAGCAAAGATTTTTTCAACGAGTCGTAATTATGTACTGTTTTAATATTACTTAATTTAGTTAAATCTAAGTTATTGTGCTTTTTGTAAACTTTGTTGTTATCTGTGATGACCTATAATTGGCTTTCTGTTGCCAGATAAGTTATCTTTTGTGTTAAACAGACACTCAGTGGTAGGTAGTCGTCATTTTCTGAAGTCGTCTTCCTTCATGCCGAATTCTGGGTCGAAACAATGTAGGTTGGTCACAAGGTTTGTCATCAAACTGTTCATTATTACATTTAAAACAAAATCAAATCTTAAAACGCCAAACGCTTATCGGAACGTAGCATTAATTGAAAGCGGTATCGCTATTTATAGGGCTCGCTTGAAACGCTCGAATTTTCCTTACAAAAGCGCTTACGTCGCTACAGTGGGGCAAATGGTAAAAAAAGACATTGCTATTAGAGCACATTGGTCGTTCATCAGCGCAATTTCTCTGGTTCAACGGAGGAGCTATTGCCGATGTTCTTTTATTTTAGCACTAAGGGAACAATACATTCGTTACTGGCGAGCGTACACTTCAGGCAAAACTCTTTGCTCTTTAATTTATGGTAAGTTAGTGAATTCCTATTTCTGGAATAGCACAGCTTTGCAGTAAGGAATTAATGTTGATTAATTTAGTGCAGTAGTGAAGAGTAGCAAAAAAGAAGCAGCGCATTTTTCATATTGTTTTTTCTCACTACTTATCTCTTTTTCCATGAGATTTTTCTGTTAGAAAAATCCTACCTAAATAAAATTAATCTACAAAATTAACACAGTCCATTATCATTTCAGACGTTAGAAAACTCTCGCGTTTTTCCAGATTAGTTGTTCGTAGCCAACGGTGTTTTTTAGTAATACATTCGACTTACGAGTAGATTTCAATAATTTCTACACAATTTACTTTAAAAAAAATACGAGTCAAAAATCATTGGACTGATAAAATATTATGTCGTTTCTATTGATACAAATAAATCGGTGTCCCACTTTCATTTGACTAAACATCCCATTAGATCCCCTCATTAAATTTATGCATAATCGCACGGCATCGATTGACAAAGTCCAATAAATTGGTCGCCAGTGTACGTCCCTTGGCCAGCTCAATTCACTTGATTGAGTAACTCGCTGGAATGAATGTGCTCCGGATTGAGTTGGTAGGGGTCTAGTTGAAACGTTTACTTCTAGATGTATATTTAATCTGTACTCATGTTGTGATGATAAATTAACAATAAAATATACTAGAAAAAATCAACTAGTCTCGGACGACAAATGCATTGAGACGAACCCCTATGGGTACGGGTTGCGGGGCGCGAAGACAAATTTTTCAAAGAATTGATATGCAATACTTGTAATTGATAACAAAAAACAAACAAAATTATCATTAACCATTCCAAAAATTCAAAGTCTTATTATGGTTTAAAAGGTTTGCATATTTTTACGTAATCCACCCCTTTTTAAACTTCCACTAAACTGTAGCGAATAATTTCCTATTCGTATTCCGAAAAGCGCTTTTGAAGCTAAAAAACTAAATTAATGTCGTCCTTCATAAACTCTGGTATACAGATTCAAACGAAACTTTTTTTAAACAAAGAAAACTTTAGTTTTAAAATAGCTCCTCGTTTTAACTTGAAGTTGACCGCAATGAGTTTCTGAAGCTGGCTGACAACATTTTTAAACTGCAATAGTTTGAGTTAAAGGAATTGTGCACATGAGCGCGACATGAGCGCAATTGTGCTCTTTGAACAGAGTTTGTTAATTAACTGAGTGTGCAGAAGAATGTGTGTGTGAGATTTTAAATTAAGAATTGCTTTGAATCAAAACAGTTTTGTTTTTCTGATTTGTGATGCGATTTTAATTTCGATAACTGTTTAATTATTTTTTTAATTGATGCGTAGAAAATAGTATGTGTACGTAGTAATGTGAGTGAAAATTTTTATGCCGTGCGACTTGATCTAGATCTATTTACGTAGATCTGTCTTTTGATCTTGGTGATATAATCAAAAATTCATATCGAAGAACCCATGTAAATAATAACAGTATAAATTCGTATTATTTCTTTATAAAAAGGCTTTCGGAAATGATTGGCGAATCAGTTAAAAAGCTTTTCACATGAAAATTCTAGAGATTAATGAGAAATCATAATTATAACTGAACTAGCGGGAGTTTACCTGCTTGGACTTAAAACCGAAGCTAGGTTTTACCATAGCAAACATTATAAATTTCCCCAAATCCTTTCAATCATTTTTTTTTTACTTTTTGTCTAGCTTAAAACTATTTTTGTGTGTAATAATTTATGTTCTTTGATTATAGGCTGTGTTGTGTCCTTAAAACAACATACTTCAAACACCTATTGTTCTCGTGTCTAATATACCTTATACCTAACTAATCCTAACTAATATTATATATATATATATATACATATATATAATATTAGTTAGGATTATAGATATAAAATTTTAAACTTTCGCGTTCCTAAACAACGGAACTAAAACGCCAGTCTGCTTGTGACCACGGCTATTGCAACATAGCCTAAACGTCAAGCTGTAAGTACATAGTTGTACTACATAACAAATGTCGCGTTTTACTCCCGTTGTTTTAATATATAATATTATAAACGCGAAAGTGTGTTTGTTTGTCCTTTCTTCACGCCCTAACTAAGCAACCAATTGAGTTGATTTCTGGCATAGAGTTAGTTGATACGATGGAGAGTAACACCGCGGGTGGAAGCTAGTGCTAAAATAAATTTATTCACTGTTTATTCACGTATATCTAAATTAGAAACATCCGCCATAACTTTGAGTAGAACATATTCAGTTGAAAGCACTTTTAAACGGAATATTTCACGTAACTTTGTTTATCAACAAAGGTTCAACTATTAATGGAATGGTTTCTGCTCGATCGGAAACTTTTTGAACAAATACGATTTAAAAATAGATTTTTGTTTCACTGTTCTCATTCATCTGTTCTCGGTTGTTGATCAATTTTCCAATTTGCAGTACGTTAACTTCTGGTATTGTTTTTTCTTTGGTTTTTATTATTATTAAGTTTTTGTTTATTTATCTCTAATCATTTGCGTTAATCTTGTTGTTGTTTCTTTTTACTTATAAGCATTCAAATTATTTATTTCAAGTTAGTTTAATTTCGAAATGAATAGCTTGATCATTTGTGTTGCGGATGTAAAAAGCATATTACGATTTCACCTCACATACTTGGAAATGTGAGTTTTGTTATTCAGTTTCTGCGTGGAAAATCGCATTTTACAGCCTAGCGTGGAAAAGTTATTTTAAATTTAGAACCTTTCTATTCAAAGGAAAACACATGTGGTACGTTCCTAATTCGTCATTATTGTCTTTTTATGTAACATTTTCTTCTTATTTTAAATAACTTTGATTTAATTAGGTACACCGGTTTGGTTTTGTTATATTATTTTAGTTCAATAAATCATAAAAACAATAAGAATAGATATAAATTAATTTTAAAGTAAAAAGTTATAATTTAAGGAGTCTTGTTAAAAAGCGAATATAAAAAAGTTTTGCTATAAAAACCGTTACAAAATCCTCTCTTATAGTTCCTCTAGCTCACCCACTTTTTTTACAACTTATTTTCCCGTTCCCCTCTAAACTATAAACTGAAAACTTCTCATGTAACGAAGCAAACCGTTCAGTCGCCGTACGGGGTCGCAATAACCCGTACTGATATAGAATGGCAAGCCAATACACTGTTGCAGAAGATTGATGGCCCTATCTGGAACAAGATCGGCACCCATGCACACAAACTTTAGGCTAGGAGCTGCTGTGCGAAATAATAACGTTAATAAGATCTAAGAAGTCAAAACTTTCTTCTGAAAAAATTATCAGAGGGCCTACCTTAAGCTGCACTGAAGATCTTCCTTGTTAACTTATATAGTGCTAATTTGCTTACTATAGTTTAAATATTGCTCAACAGCTCATAGAAAGTTGCAGTATGACAAAGCAGTGTTTTCATTAGAAAAAATATTAACGAGATTACAATAGCACCTAATTTCCTAGCTGAGAGTTAAATGACTTAAATAGTA
This sequence comes from Chrysoteuchia culmella, assembly GCA_910589605.1. Taxonomy (NCBI): domain Eukaryota; kingdom Metazoa; phylum Arthropoda; class Insecta; order Lepidoptera; family Crambidae; genus Chrysoteuchia; species Chrysoteuchia culmella. The sequence goes on from OU342657.1 coordinate 5,917,116, forward strand.
TTGATAAAAATTGGCTTTCGGATCATGAGTCCGTTGTCATTACAATGCTCACTTAGGTAGTTCTAGAGTAAATATTTTACATAAAAACGTAATGCATCACGTTAAATTTATAGAACCAGTCTCTCAGTCTGCATGCAGTGCAGCCGGTGCAAATTCTATTTAAAATCAAATAGCGCATGCAGTTACAGCATGGTGTGTGCGATAAAACTAAGAATGAATTGCGGCTTTCGAATTTTAAGCACTTCGCCTAAATAAGCTCATAAATATAAAGTTTTTAACTGGTTTTTTATTTCTAGTGACGCTTTTTCCAAGTTTTAATGTAAATAAGTTTATTTAGAGCTTCAACGGGAAATATCTGACTATACAATTGTTTGACCTAGTTTTTGTTGGTAAATCAGCCAATGTAAAAATATCAGGTTTGTGTTCGTATGTTGCAGTATTTTTTGTATTTATAAAAATATTTGTGAGTAATAGGTAAAATGTGTAAAACCATAATGTATTCTGTAATTGACATACAAAACCGATGACCTACTGCAAACTCATTTCCTAAAATACAATCAAATGCATTTCTTTACCAGAAACATCCTAATCCTAATTATATCTATACTAATATTATAAGAAGGAAATATTTGATTGTTTGTTTGAATGGAATAGGCTCCGAAACTACTGGATCGAATTGTACCATAGGCTAATTTTATCCCGATATTCCCACGCGAACAGGAACCACGCGGGTGAAACCGCGAGCGGCCGCTAGTGATATTATAAATGCGAAAGTGTATTATTTTTTATGAATGACGGGCAGACTTAGCCTTCATCATAACTGATGTTAAGTATTGATAAGGCTGAAGATGGAACTGGCTATCTTAACTCGAACTGCCGGAACACAACAATGCTGAAAACATTGTTGTTATGGCGTCAGACTTAAAAAAGATGGTGGTAGCTAGCCAGGCGGACTTACAACAATTCCTACCACCAACCAAACAGAATACAATATGTTCCCCCGCTGGGAATCGAACCTGGGACCCCTAGGTCTGATACCGGTGGTTGTACTACTAGACCACAGAGGCGATTTGTCCTTCCTTCACGCTCTAATTAAGCAACCAATCAACTTGAGTTTTGGCATAGAGTAAGTTGAAAGGACGGGATTAACATAGGTATAACTTACTATTTATCCCGATATTCCCACGGTAACGGGAGCCACGCGGGAGTAACCGCGAGCGTAAGTTATTTTCTATAAAAAAAAGATCATTAAGTGCATCAACCAAGCAAATTAAAAAAAAACTTTTAATAACAAATTCAACTACAACACCCGAAAATGTTGAAATTATACCACAATATCAATTTGGCTGTGATTCCAACACGAAGTACTAGGCTCTCAGAACTAGCGCAGAAGGCACTAGAGATATAAATGAAGTCGTTAGCGTTGGCTTACGGCTAATGTATTGCTCTGAGCCATCTTGCGTGTACTGAAGAGTAACAGCTGTTGAGCTCAACAGGTTCTTTTCTACTTGCTTAACGATATCTTATTATTTCTATTGCTTCTACGTCCTCGGTGATTATTATGTCCTGGTACTTTTTCTTTACAAGATCGTCTTTATTACAAGCCTAGCCCGCGATTTCGTCCATTTAGGTATATAAAATAAAGAGTCGTGGTATGTTCAAGAATAAAACTGATTTTTCAAATCCGACTAGAAGTAAGTTTTACGCGTGAAACAAATGTCAGATTTTACCCCTTTTGCCATTTAAATTTTTTTATAATACCAACATACCTTATGGTAAATTTTAAATAGAAAAATATAAATAATGCTTGACCGAGCATTGGACCGGATTTCCAAAGGTCGCTGGTTCGATTCCAGCCTGAGAATTCACTTGTGGCCGAGTTAATTTTTTCCAATATTTTTCCTATTTAAAATTTACCATAAGTAACAAGTACAAAATCATAAACCAACATACCTATTTACTAATTATAATTATTTTAACATTGCCGGGCTGTTGTGATAAATAAATAAATATTTCCATACAATCACATCAATTATCTAGCCCACGTTAAGTATCATGAAGAACTTGTGTTATGGATACCAGATAACGGATAAATACTTTTTTTTTATTTATTTTTTGTAAATACATACATAATATACATAAAACATCTAGACCAAGACAAATAGACATGTTCATGCACACAAATATTTTGTCCAGGGATCGTGCCCGGGACCTCTGGCGCAGAAGGTGAGGTTAGTACCCCTGCGCCAAACAGGTTGTTAATGAAATAGTAATTAGGCTATCCGTTATCGAATCACTACACAAGCTTTGTTTGTAATTACTTATCTGGACATTGATCTAAAACTAAGTGTATTGTATATTTCGTCCTCCCTTGAGACTTATTTTTGCAACAAACGCTAGTTGACCTTCTAGATGTTTCAATCTTTTTATACAAAAACTCATCGGAAGTTCGTGAAAAAAGCGCGCTGTAATTCACTCACACACATAACATATAAGAATACAATGTATTTAACAATACGACGATGGATAATACTTATGAGTATACATAGTAGAAGGTACCACAACGTAGGGAAGAGAATTTATATAGCTTTCAACCAGCTAACATATTGTCTAGTTTTATTAGAATTGTATTGATTATATCTTCTAATTGGAACATGCAGATCACCGATAGCCAAAGCGCTGTAGTTCTGGCATTTCCGCCAATTACCGAAGCCGTGACTGTTGTTGCCTAAAGTTAGTTTATCTTTGGGAACTGCTAAAATTGATTTTTTATTCAACACGAGTGGCAAACAAACATACGGTTCGCTTGGTAGTAAATGGCCGATATCGTACTACGTAGGTACACGATTGACTGGAAGCAAATCTGATATCACATAAAAAACATGTGTGTCTTGCTGGACCCATATTCACTAAGACAACCTAGCGATTCCTTGCTCAATCCACGCCAATTTCGTACTTGGTTACGACATTTTCAAAATTAGTTTTTTCTATGATACTTGTGAGGTGAAAATTATATTGTTATTGTACAAGTGCACTCACATATTATATAGTTATTGTACTTGTACAATAACCATAAAATTTTCACCTCACACTCTCTGAAAAGGAGCTTTTGTCAATCAGTTTAGGCGTAGAAAATCGCTTTTTGCGGCCTAGCGCGGCAAAGTACTTTTTTAATTTAATACCTAAAAATATGTCATAATGCGTTCCGAATCGTACTATTGACTTTAATGTTACATTTTATTCTTATTTTAAATAGCTTTAAATTAATTATAATACTCCGTTTTGGTTTTATTATATTATTTTAGTTCATTGAATCAAAAAAAAAACAATAAGATTAAACTATTTGTTATAAAAAAAAGTATTAGGCTGGGTGAGATTTCACAACCTGTGATTGGATTTCGGAACGTGACATAAATCTTTATTTTTAAATTGTCTTTGTCTTGTACTTCATGTCAGTGTCAACATTTACGGAATCGTTTTTATTGTTATTTATAAGTAACAATATATTCCTACTTTAAATAAATTGAAATAACTCTAATACTCCTTTTTCATTATTTTAGTTTTTTATATCATTAAAACAACGAGAATTTTTTACCGGAAGTTGACCACGAAAACAACCATAAAATGTTCCTCGCTGTTGTGAAGTGATAAATTGTGTGTTGCGCTCGGCAGAAAAGTATTTAACGTCTTGTACCTTTGAAATCCTCGCTTCGCTCAGGATTCAATCTTTGAATCGTTCAATCCTATATTCCTTCGCTTGCTCAGCTTTCAATAGAGGTAACTCGCCGCTAAACAACCAATTTTCCAGCCTTGCATAACAAATAACTATTAAAATCTCGTTTCCAATCTCGTGATTGGCATGGTTTGAGCAACAAATCGCTAAGTGGTCATAATGAATAAGGGCCCTGGTCACTTCCATAAGAACACAGTGGCCACTTTAGTTAATTCTATCTTCTGGAGTAACCGTTGATATAGTAGGTATTGTATTATTACAGTATAGGTAAACTTGGCAATTATACACGCGGTCCAATGGAGGAGAGTTAATTGGTTTGGGCAACTTCAATATCATTACAACATTTACAGCTGTTTACTTTACTGACTAATTACTAACTTGCCAAACGTCCCTTTCTGGCAGAATAATCTACTACCGACTACTACTTATACCATATTGTGCAAATCTCTAGATAGTGATGTAATGTGTGTGTAATATTAAAATACGAATGAAGTCCGATTGTTTGATTGTTACCTTTTTATCGCAGCCCCCTATTAAGTAATTTGCTCGCCAAACGACGAGTTATTCGTCAACTGACGAGTATGTGTACTCTTGAGTGCGCGCGAGTTGGCAACTTTTTTGTTTATTATTTTTTTGTCGTCAATTCACTCATTCGTATGATGCATAGTCAAATAAAAACGTAGCTCTCTGTAAATAAATAAGCAAGATAACGGGGTGCAAATTGGATGATATAATTTATTTCAATAACTTTCATATTACATTATAAACATTAGTCATAACAACACTTCAACTAATTTATTTTTATTTATTGTTCATTTCATATAATCATCATTTTGTATAATATCATTTAACATAACGCTCATTTTACATAAAAATATTTTATATAAAACTTATTTGCTACTTATAACGGACATTTGGTAAAATTTAGTTTCATATAATTATCATATGTATATAATTTTATTTCATATAACGACTAATTGATATAATTTTCATCATAAATAATAACTAACTAACTCTGTAACTGTAACTATAGACACAAAACTTTAATGGGCCCCACATATCGCGGCATTAGCTGGTAGACTTGGCTCAGCTGCATATGCTATTAGAAAAGTTAGACAGGTAAGAGATTTTGTATTTTAGTTATTTTCATAACATCATGTCTTATAGAATTCTTTTGTAGGGGATAGCAGCTGATATAAATATATTCATTTTACAAAAACGAGCAATAAGAGCCATTAATCAGCTAAGGTCTAAAACATCTCTTAGGGATAAGTTCAAAGAGATAGTTGCATCTCAATTTATTTTGAACTGTATAATTTTTGTTCGTCGCAACTTATCAGACTATACCAAACATAGTGATGTGCACAGTCTTAATACGAGAAATAAAAAGAAACTTATAATGCCTCGATACAGATTAAAAAAGTTTTACGGATCTTTCTTGCGTCTTGGTGTAAAAATGTTTAATAAAATTCCAAATAGTATGTTAGATTTGCTATTTGAAAAGTTTAGGATTCATGTAAAAGATTGTCTACTTAAGAAAGGATATTATATGTGATAAATATTAAACAAGAAAATATACCATAAAAAAGCAACTAGTCTCATTTCGCCCTGACGGGATTCGAACCCGCATCCTTGGGAGTCCGGCCCAATGCACTAACCAATTATGCTACAGAGACCTATGAGGACCCGTCGAATTTTTCTAGTATATTCACCGTCCTACGGTGTTGGCCACCGTCGCTTCATCAATGAGAGAAATATCCTCGCATTCGAAAGAAACATCTTTACAGATATTTGACTATCGATTAAGATGAAACAGCCATCTAATTATAACTTTTTAATTTTGCATTTTACAATGCTATTTTTATGTGATAAATATTAAACAAGAAAATATACTAGAAAAAAGCAACTAGTCTCATGTCGCCCTGACAGGATTCGAACCCGCATCCTTGGGAGTCCGGCCCAATGCACTAACCAATTATGCTACAGAGACCTATGAGGACCCGTCGAATTTTTCTAGTATATATATTTACCGTCCTACGGTGTTGGCCACCGTCGCTTCATCAATGAGAGAAATATCCTCGCATTCGAAAGAAACATCTTTACAGATGTTGACTATAGATTAAGATGAAACAGCCATCTAATTATAACTTTTTAATTTTGCATTTATAATGCTATTTTTATGTGATAAATATTAAACAAGAAAGATGCGGGTTCGAATCCCGTCAGGGCGACATGAGACTAGTTGCTTTTTTCTAGTATATTTTCTTCTAGGCCCTGCTTGGCGCTCATTTTGTTTCTAAAATAGTGAACCAACTTTGGTACAAAATCAGTTACCTCGGAGAATGTGCTTCTTTTTTTTCTATAAGTATATTATTGATGTTATGTTAAGTATTGATAAGATTGAAATCTTAAATATTGACATTTTAAATTTTGACATGTAAATTTTTGATATCCGATACATCTATTAGTGACATTATACTGCAAAGTTGGGACTTGGGAGTATTGACATGGTGGAGGATAATATTTGTGTTGTTTTCTTGTATGTAGTAATTGATATTTAAATATTGACCTGTGAAATTGATCTAATGTATGGAGAAATGTTAAATTACATTTTATTTTTGAGCATGACGAGATTACAAGTTTGCTTATAAATATTACTGTACTTTACTATACTAATGATATTGCTATTCTGGATTATAATTGTTCTATGCCAACGATGTCGAAAACTTAGTTTTTGGAACAACATATTATATTACTTACCACACTTCATTCATTTATAATAAACGCCCACAATCGTCACATGATCTGACACTATTTTTACTGTAACATTTTATATCGTGTTTCATGAACTTCAAAGTTACAATTTGTTAACGTCGAACACGCCAACGCATACCGCCACCTGAAACTCAATTAGTGTCTCGGTGACGGGTTTGCCCAGTAGCTATAAGGACGTGTTTACACCAGAGATTTTGGAGTGAAAGCAATATAGTGACGTAATAAAATCTTTGCATAAGCACTAGCAGCAAAACGTGCTAAAAGGTATTTCAGGATCACCGAAAAGTAGGAACGTGTACCCGCAGGTGTGGCGTTCCTCGCACGTAGGTACGGCAAGACAGTCTAAGAATCATATGGACAAATGCATTTTTATATTGCATGAAGTACGGGGCGACTCTGAGCCTTCATCATACCTGATGTTAAGTATTGATAAGGCTGAAGATGGAAGCGAGCCTCTCCCGGAATTCCCAATCACTGAGGAAATGGCTATCTTATCTGTAACTGCCGGAACACAACAATGCTGAAAACATTGTTGTTATGGCGTCAGACTTAGATAAGATGGTGGTAGCTAGCCAGGCGAACTTACAACAAGTCCTACCACCAACCAAACCGAATACAATATGTACCCCGCTGGGAATTGAAGCCGGGACCCCTGGGTCTGATACCGTTGGTTGTACCACTAGACCACAGAGGCGGTTAAAATGGAAAAATGCATCACGATATGTCAGTTTTTCCGACAGCCAATATAATACTAACTTCGATATTAAGCGATATTCGGATGCGAATTCGATATTAAGTAAACCTACGTAACCCTTCCTGACATGACTACCCAACATTATAAGTATCGTTTAAGCGATTTATCAATAATTAGCCGTCAAAAAACGATAGATTTTGACTGATTACCAGTATCGATATTGTTCTCTCCGCAGGTGGTAGGTACAGAAGTACATTGACTTTATTCCTATACTTATATTTCTTGCTCACGCCCCTCAAACCGATTAATTTTTGTTTCGTCGTCGTCGTCTCAGCCACATGACACCCACTGCTGGGTATAGGCCTCCCCAAGGATCTCCACAACGATCGGTCCTGCGCAGTCCGCATCCAGCGGCTTCCCGCGACCTTCACCAGATCGTCGGTCCACCTTGTCGGAGGCCTACCCACGGAGCGTCGTCCTGTGCGCGGTCGTCATTCCAGAACCTTTCCGCCTCAACGGCCATCGGTTGTTCTCGCTATGTGTCCCGCCCACTGCCACTTCATCTGAGCGATCCTTTGAGCGATGTCAGTTACTTTAGTTCTCCTACGGATCTCCTCATTTCTGATTCGATCACGTAGGGAAACGCCGAGCATAGCCCTCTCCATTGCACGCTGGGTGACCTTGAGTTTTCTTATCAGACCCATAGGTTAGCGACCACGTTTCAATTTTTGTTTATCGAAAATTTTAAGAAATAAATTACTGTGTGCATAATATTTAGGAAAACCTGAACTAACAGCATTTTTCTGGATTAAGTAATATAAATATATAAATAAGTCTGGATAAAAAAAATAAAAAAAAGTTTATTTTTATGTCAAAGCGGCACCCACGAACATTTTCAGGAGCGCTTTTTTACCCATACTGACTGTTGCCCATTGTTATCAGCCCGTCTCCAGTATATACGCAGCCTTATATCAGTTTTCCGTAGTATAGTACCCTAAGCCAATTAAATTGCTTTTGAATGACTGTAACAGAAATCCGTTGGTAACAATAATATTTTGAATCGAGTATCGCTTTCTCACTTAGACGATGATTAAATATTTAACTTTCTGTAATTGGTTTTGAAGTAGGTGATATAAATAGTTTTTTTATTACTTTTATCTAACAATAGAAAAAAAACTTACAAGGTATATTATCTTATTCGTACAAATGTTTGAGACTGGTCACACGTAATAAAACTGCCATCAAGGGTAACGTTAAATTAAGTTTAACTTCTAAAGTTATAATACAATGATTAATAATAATGCTACGACGTACTTACTACCTAATTGTTGAAATAATTTCCCTAAACCGATATTAACTTAATTTTTTTTCGCTCTAAACGCTAAAAAGAGAATCTCTTTATAATAATGTATAAACAGATAAATATCCATCCATAAGGAAGGCCAGTACCCCAGCAGTGGGGACGATGTCTGCTCGCGTCAACATTATACGTACTGGTGAAGAACTTTTGAGCGGGCTAAAATTGTGATTCCCATTGGAAAATTCAAAATATCGCATAATTATTAACATGATAAAGGATGGTGGGCAAAAATGTATGGGCTGCATACCCAGAACCTCCATTAGTGAGACTACCTTGTTTAAAAGATAGCACATCCATGATACTCTGTGCCAATGGGCATCAAATTCTACCCCGGAGATCTTTAGTTATTTAAGGTTGAATATGCGCATCTTACGGGACATGATAAAGTAATCTTAGTACTTAAGTACTTCCTTCTTATTTATTATTACATCTGGCAAAATCAAACGGTGGGTATATATTGACTAGGTACCGATGATCTATAATTACTGAGTTTAAGAGCGATTTCTCACTGCTTTCGATCCGAATCCGTGAATTTTTTTCCGTGACAATTCGATGTGTATAGGCACAGTGGGTCATGGATATGCCATCTTTGAAACAAGGATAGTGTCATCAGTGAAGGTTCTGGGTGTATGTTGCCTACCATCCATTTATAGAATAAACACATTTTATAAAAAAAAATCAAACCGACTTCAAAAAGTAAAAAATAAAACTTTTGGAGTCGGTGCCAGCCAAAGCATTCTACATTGCACTTCTATTAACTATTTTTTTTTTGGCCTTAGCTAACTAGCACCGACTCCAAAAGTTTTATTTTTTACTTTTTGAAGTCGGTTTGATTTTTTTTTATAAAATGTTTTTATTTCAGATTTTTTTGTGACATTATGTGCCGTTACTTACACTAAAAATCAGCCCATACACAACAATGATGTCATCTAGGTATACGACTACTTGCCAAAAGGTGATTGATATTTTTCAGGATTATGAAAAAACTACTAGCCAGATCTTCGTAAAAATTATATGGGACCACACATAAACCATTTTCTTCCAGATAAAAAAAGAATTTTAAAAATCTGTTAACAACTGGCGAAGTTATGGTGGAACATACATAAAAAAAAAAAAAAAAAAAATACAGTCGACTTGAGAACCTCCTCCTTTTTTTGAAGTCGGTTAAAAATACAAAAAAATATCGACGCGTCTAATAATTTGTTCTAGAAGCGGGACTTGTATTTTCTTGCTTTAAATGACTCGTTTTGAAATCACTAAAAATCAAGACATACCTACAATCTCGTTACAAAATCACTTAACAACAATTTGCTGTCCATATTAATTATGATCATATTGACAATCGTGATAGTTAAGTTTAAAGCTACCCCAAATTAGGTAATTGAATTCTCGCCGTGGCTAAACTTGTGGTGTATGATGTTTATTTAAATTAACTGACCTTAATTCCATAATAAAATATAGCACTTATCGTAATATAATTAACTGATAAATTGGTTTGTTACTCATAAGTACTTTAAACTTCCACTGTATGTTATTTGTTTGTATTTTAAACGTTCAATGTGACGTAGACACGTTAAGAAAACAAATGAAAATATCCGTACATATATAGGACATACCTACATGTCGGAATGTTAGAAAAGGGAAAAAAATGTTGAAACCGAGAGGTCACTAGAAAACCATTTAAACCAAATTAGAATCTTATAGCCAGCATCGACGGTTAGCATTTATTTATTTTGGTACAAAATAAATGTATCAGGAGCGGGCTCAGTTCAACAGATACAGTTACCTTTTCGAAATCGGATCTTGTCTTGTAATGAACATCAAAATTTGTGATTGTTCAGGAGACGTATTTTTAAATCATTTGATATTCTCATGCGAATTCAAATCGCATTCGAATTAAAATTTTCCGACTTCCATTTTGTCGCATTTTTTAATCACTCGAATACGGTGTTGTCGTTATCTTAAACTCTTTTGTCATTTTTTCATTTTAAAAACCGCAGAATATTTAAAAACTGTCCATAGATATTCAAAAACTGATACTAACTCTGACTTGAATCACGTGAAACGAATGGTTTTTAAAAGATGCCAAACTATCTGTCATGTCTATATCAATTTGAAAATGACATTAAGTGCTAAACGTCAAACTTTCTATTGCTTGAATAAAAAAAAGTAGGAGTTTCACCCGAGTTCTTTTCGTAACAACACGTGTTGTGAGACTCCATTTTTAACTTAATCTACCGTACAATTTCTATTTGTATATAAAAAATATTCACTCGACATTGGCTAAATGCGCGTCATAGTTTATAGCGAAAAAGCCATTAATTAGTAGTAACAGTAGTCGGGACCACTCGTTGCAGATTCGGATGCGAATTGGAATTTAATAAATACGGTTTTTACCGTAAAATATACGGTATTTAGCATTCGAATGCTAATCTTGCGATTCCGTATGCGAATAGTAATTTGTGTCATTCAAAAATACGCCTGAGTCTTGGTTTAAGTTTCGGTTTAAGTCCTGAAATTTTCAAGCAAAACGCTTAAAAATTTTGGACAACTTTTAAGCAGGGGTCTTGAACCTTTTTGAAGTCAAGGGCCGAATATAGTATGATTTCGGTTCCGCGGGCCTCAACCCAACCAAACAACTTTTAACCGACTTCAAAAAAAGGAGGAGGTTCTCAATTCGACGGAATCTTTTTTTAAAAGACAATAATATTTAAGTTATTTAATTTAAGCGCTTGGTGGCGCAGTGGTTCGCGCGCTCGGCGTGCGATTGTAGCGGCTATGCAACTTGCGTAATGGTCGGTCACAATCGTGGGCCGTATGCGGCCCATAGATCGCCAGTTGAAGACCAGGATCGAACCCACGACCCCTGGCTCAGTAAGCATGATCAATATCACTGTGCCATCGGACCTAGCAAAATTTGAACCACCTATTACAGCATCGCCGGTTAGCATTGATTTATTTAGGTACAAAATAAATTTATCAAGGAGCTGGCTCGGTTCAACAACATCTAGTTAACCGGTAATTAAATTTGTTCCCGGTTTAAGCTCGGAACCTGTCTTGTAGCGTAATAGAATTTCAATCTGAGCTGTGAAGTGCACTCCACGTTGCCTCCTTGCGACAATGTGATTTAAGTTCTTGTATTTTTCAAACTTGAAGAAGATTTAAGCTTAGAAAAATATTTCATACATGGAAAAACAACTATGTACTTTCCAAATTACAAAGATGATATCTGGACCTCCTGAAACTTTTGAACCTGAGTCCCGCCTGAGTAATTTGGAGGCTAATTGTATTATTTTCGTTAAAAGTTTATCTTATGAAATAGCTAATTAAATATTAACGGATTTAACCTTGGGAAAACTGTGGTTAGTCCATATATTTTTGGAAGTGGCGTTTGCTGCTAATTACTATCTAAATGAAGTCAATAAATGTCGAAAATTATATTAAAGATATTTGTAGTTAAGGATAAGTTAATCAGTAAGAATTAAAATAGTTTTGTTAGATTTTTTTATTGCTACTTTTGAAATACTAACGGCGCGTGTTGAAGAACTCAATCGAATATGTACAGTTACAGATTAATAGACCAATCAAATTATTCGATTTAATAGTACCTACCTTACACTTTAAGTTCAAAATAGCTTCTCCGCATAAATATTAAACAAGAACATATACTAGAAAAAAGCAACTTGTCTCATGTCGCCCTGACGGGGTAACCTAACTGGGACTCATGAGACATGAGACAAGTTGCTTTTTTCTAGTATATGTTCTTGTTTAATATTTATCACACTGCCATTGCATTGTAATATATTTGTATTGTAATATATTTTAAACTTCCTTACACCATGTTAACCCGTAATTAAATTTATGCCGCTAAGCTTAGATCCGTCGTGGCTTGATGGAAATTTAATCCCGACCTGTGGCTCTACGCTTTAGGATAGCTTTCGCCATGTACATGTCGCAGCCATCTGGCTAAATCAGCCGTTTAATTGAATGGCTAGCCCGTTCATTGAACGCAGGCATTGAATTAAATGGCTAAAGAACAACTAGCCAAAATGTTGAATGAAACGTTTAACGACTTGGCTAAACGTCATATTTAGCCGTTTCGTTAAATGGACTAGGGTAAAACTACAATATGGACCCACTATTGTGGTAGTTTTGGGGGGTATTAGCAAAGAGACTTCTATCGTTTGAAAAAAAAATCTAACCTATCACGTGACCTACAGGGCTACGGCAGCAGGAGTACAAAAAAATACCTTAATTATTGTCAGTAGATCTATTCAACAAAAAAATGCGAATTACCAACGAAAAAAACATTCATAAACATTGTCAGCTGAGCGAGCTATCTGACGCCATATTTGTTTTGGTGACACCAGCGTCGCAGTGGTAAAAAAAAAATTAACTAGATTTAAATCACCTACCTGAATTCACGTCAGCCATCTTCAATGGGCTAGCTTACCAACTAGTTGAACATTAAGTGATGCTATTTCAGTCAATTATCGGCCTAAGCATTCAATTGAATGCCGGAGTTGACTGCGACATACATACGACCTTAATAATGTCATAAAAGTTGAAAATGACGTTGAGCATTTAAGGGTTATTTTAGGACTGACTTTTTCTGACATTTGCTAGCTTTGTAACTTCTATGTGCTATTTTGGAATGAAATATATCTAGAGTATTATTTTTTTAATATTAGGTAAGTATATGAATGTTTAATATTACACACTATTTAGCAAAAGCACAATTCTATTAAATAAATATTTAATTTAAACACTGTACACATATTTTAAAACTGATTTACTTTACTTTCAAGTTTCTAATAAATGGATGATCTATACTAATATTATAAAAAGGAAAGATTTGATCGTTTGTTTGCATTGAATAGGCTCCAAAACTACTGTACGAATTTGGATGAAATTAGGTACACAAATAGTAGATAGCCTTGTTATGAACATCGGATACTTTTATCCCGATAGTCCCACGGGAACGGGAACCACGCGGGCGAAACCGCGAGCGGCCGTTAGTTTTTAATAAAATCAACGTAAAACATATAATAACATTCAAATATGACAATGCAAACAAAAGACGGCGTAGAACGAAATGGTTATCAAAAGAGTGCACGGTGTAAGCGCCGCGTCCGAGCCGGGCCGTAATTAAAAGGAGATTTCTCCCGTTGTTCTAGGGCCGTCTGGGCATGTGTACCTATAGCTAAGTACTTCAGGGACAGTCTGCCCTTTTCAGAGATCCGCAGTGAAAATGTGTTAACAAGTTTTAGACAAGGGCAGGTCAGGAGAACCATTTTTCACGTCTTCGTTGCTTGAAATATCAGAAAACATTATTGATACGTAGTCAATTATACGAAAAACAAACATACAGAATGAATGCAAGTTAATAATCTTACACGTGATTCGATTTTTTTGCTAATGGGGTGTATTATAAACTTTTTTGATTGCGCTCTCGACAGTGACAGATTAACATAGGTATATATTAAGCTTTAAATTAATTTAAAAAATGAAATAATTTCTACAAGTTTGGAAAATTCTTACTTCACAAAAGTTGATTCAAAACTTACGACATAAGATGTTCTTGACAACTTGGATTTCTTATCTATATACTTAATTCATGTTCGCAAAATTTGTGACGACTCGATAGGGACTTTGGCGCGTAGTACGCGGCCGAGTAAGGTATCAAATTAAAGGTACTCGAGTCTATTTGTTCCGAAAACTATATATATATCGTGTGAGGCGGGTCGTTACGTTCCCTAAAATATGGTTGAGCGAAGCGATGGCTGGTTCATGCGTCATGCTCGTGAACGGGTGCCGCCAGCGGAAATGGGTCTACCTCAGTCTGCTTATCTTAATGCTGTGCTTAAAGCCTAAATATTTTTATCTAAAATAAATTGATACTGACCTGTATGTACCTCACAACTTGCAGTGTAGTATTCTTGTGGTGCGGGAAATGTTGTAATGTATGATAGACAAGTCTTTCTTTGCCAGTTAAAAATTGTTTACGTTTACAATAACCATAAAATGTAATATTTTCATTAGTATTTTCCTTTTGTGATGGAAATTGACCTTACTGATATAAGGTCACTTTTCAATTTGACGACTCTGTATGAAATAAAACAGGGAGAAAAAAACAGCCCTTGACGAGTTTCTTGCCGGTTCTTCTCGTTACAAGGTCTCCCGCCGTAGGGTTTGTGAACCGATGGCGTAGCTTCTTTGACGTTCATAAGTGCTTGTAACAGCCTAGACTGAATAAATGATATTGATTTTGATTTTTATAAAATATACAAAATGTTAAACGTGATGATCACAAACTGCAATTAAAGATTTTCGCATAATTTGGAATTTTTCGTCGATCGACGAACCCGAGTATCAGGTTGTAACCGCCCCAGTGTTATCATAATCATGACATAACAAAGCATTTTCAACTGAAATTCAAGCTCTCTGTCAACAAGCGTTATGCCAATTTTGCGTTTGCAAGACGTATGGGGTTCCGTAAATGCAGCTTTGTGTTACGAGGGGCCTTATTTTCGGTTCGGCAGGTCGACTAGGCGCCCTACGTCGCAAATGTAAAGTCGGATTTTTAAACCTAAGCCTGCTGCGAACGTAAGAGTGCATTTTTCTTGCAACATGTTCCTAGTGACACCTTTTTATAGTATTTTAACATAATACAACTTCACATAGGTACGTTGTTCTGATTCTGAGATAAGTAGTTTTTTTAATCACTTGTGTCACAGATAGGTAATTATCAAAAACTTAATGCGATGAAACGAAAAATAAAACATATTCAGTTAGATTAAGTATAAAGATACTTATTTAAACTGAATATGTTTTTTCAACCTCACCTCAGATTTTTTTGCATAATTTGTTTATCTATTAATCAGTTCATATATTAGATAGCTAACCTAATATTTTCTATCAGATTGAATGTTTCCACGCGTTCAATCTTATATATAATACATGCATTACATTTGTTGCTTCCACAGCTGTATACAATCAACTTAAATTTGTCAATAATGTGTTGAACTTTAAACTTTAGCGTTTAAGCATATGCGTTTTCAACGTTAATAACGGAACAACACATAGTTTAAAATGGCAGTACTTCAGTGCAAAGGGAATGTTAGCAATTGCGTGTTTAACGAACAAGTTAAAGGCTTTCAACTTCTATGAATAGGTAAGAACCTTGTTAGGCCGCCCCAGATGTCACAAATACCCAGTTATGCTGTGAATGTCATTAGATTTTTTTAAATGAATGCCGTCTTTCCGTCGTACAAATTGAGTTATGAATACGTAGCAGATGTTTTAATAAATAATTAACAAACTTATTTAAATATAAACAAGAGTAACGGGGCTCAACGCGACATTTATTATGTAGTACATATGTACATACAGCTTGTCATTACGGCTGTATTGCTACAGCCGTTGTCACAAGCAGACTGGCGGTGCGCGGCGTCGTCTGTTCGGGCGGGCTTGGAGATCTTCGGCCACCCTCAAATTGTCACTTTTTGTTTTTTGATGTGACACCCTCGATTTCGGATATCGAGCGTACGGTGATTAACTTATTGGATGACGTTTTGGATGAGCTTTCTATGAGTGCACTGGCAAATGGAATGAAGTTTGCGTTAACACCACAGCGAATTCCGTTTGAGAACATAGTGTGTGGTTTGAAGCAAGCGATAATCCGTAATAAAGTTCCACCCGCGGAAGCAGATATGCTGAGACAAAATGTAGCGGTAATATTACGGAAGTCGAAGCTAGCGATAAGCAACATTACTACAGAAGAGCGTCTTGCGCTGAAACAGTTGCGTAAATATGATGAAATATTGGTGCTAAAGGCCGAGTAGGGAAACGCCACTGTATTAATGAACACTGAAGAATATGTCGAAAAAATAAGGTTTTTGCTATCGGATACTACTTAATGTCTACAAACTTACAAGCCTACGGCCAGAGTCACATGTCGTTTTCGAGCCCTTATCGACCAGCACAAGGATATTTTCACGGAGGAGAAGTACACTAATTTTCACTAGCCAAAAATCCTGCAACCTCCCAAACTTTATGGACTGCCGAAGATACACAAAAGTAAAATACTATTGCGCCCCATCATAAGCCAAATTGATTCACCTGACTTGGCGAGACATGTTGCTGGAGTTCTGCAACCGATAGTTAGGAATACACCGTCTTCCGTGAAAGACTCATACTCATCATAGGGATCACGTAGGGAGCATTAAGTTGTAACCCGGAGATATTATGGTGAGTTTCGACGTGGAGTCAGTCTTTACGAATGTCCCGCTCAAGGATTGCCTTGAGGTTATTAAGGGTAAACTTTACGATAATGAGCAACCAGAGGAATATATTGTTCTGATTAAAAAAATTGTTTAGACGCAAACTACCTCCTGTTTAGAGATCAGTTTTACCTCCAGATCGATGAACTTGCAATGGGTAGTCCTCTCCCACCGGTCATTGCATATATCTGGATGGAGCACTTTGAAGACATACATTAGCTACTGGACCCCAAACTGTCAAACTCTGGAAAAGGTACGTTGACGATGTTTTCTGTGTAATCCCCGGAGGTCAGCAGGAAGTTGAACAATATGTAACACACCTTAATTCTATCCACCACAAAGTTAAGTTTACGTATGAGATGGAAAATAACAGAGGCTTGGCTTTTCTTGACGTGCAGATCAGGGTAAAACATGAAGGTACTTTATCTCCCTCTGTTTACCGGAAACCTACACACACAGATAGATACTTATACACCACATCTCAAAATCATCCTCGGTAACTTCAATCCGTGATGACGTCGTTGACCAACAGAGCTCATAATTTGTGTGACCCTGAACATCTTCAGTCGGAGCTTGATCATGTTCAGGAGGTACTAAAACGAAACGGATACAAGGTCAAGATGCAATAGGCAAAAGAAAGGGGAAAAATATCTGGACGTGAGTCCTCAGGCAGTAACTTTGCCTTATATCAAAGGCATAACGGATAAAATTGGAACAGTGCTCAGAAAATTCTTCATCAAGACTGTACATACTTCCTTTATGTCAAATATCTAAGCATCAGCGATTGTCAAAGGACGTAATACTTTTTCGGACTTTTTCGGACGGTGTATTTATAATTTTATTGTAGCTGTGGTAGTTCATACATTGAACAGATAAAGTAGACCATTGAAGAACAGTGTAAAAGAACATATCGCAGCTGTTAAAAATCGACAGACGAGTAAGTCCGCAGTAGCTGAACGTCTTCTAAAAGCTGGAGTTAATCATTGGATGGAGTTACATGATCCGAAAATCCTCTCCATCGACCGTCATAATCATACTAGGATGGTACGAGAAGCGATTAAAATCAAGAAGTATAACAATTTCAATCGGGAGGACGGGTTTAAATTATCATCAGCGTGGAATCCAGTGTCTAACAAGTGTAAGCCGTAAGTTTTACCGTTTAAAATAAACCCCGATACTGTGAGTGTTGTGTGCCGTAATGACGATGATAAAAACAAAAAAAATCTTAATAACTTATTTAAAACAAATCATTTGAAACCTAGCAATTGATAAAAACAATTATTCATGGCAACAGAGACTTATAAACAATATAGTGAGTTTAAAATTCAAAATTCTTCAGTAGCTTTTGCTTAAAAGACATCATCATCAATAAATGAATCATAGACGATATCTACGCTTTAAATCTAAGATTTGCTTTTTACCTTTTCCCCTGACAATAATTTGCGTATTAAGTATCTTTATGTATTTTCTCAAAAATACATGAAGATACATATGAAAACTAAATACTCAACAGACGGAGCCAAGCGAAGCGCGCACTACCTACTTTTTCTAGAAGCGCTTCATCGTTTGTTTTGAAGCCTCACAACTTCGGTCTGATTTTCATTCGATCAACCAATTTCTTTGAATTTATGTCAATAGTGGCCACAGCCAAGCCACGTATTTTGACAAAGCTTTAGAGTTTGTGAAGTAAGAGCTTGTAGAGTTAGGGCGTGCAGAGTTAGAAAAGTTGGCTCTACTTGAGATCTGATAATTTTTTGACAGTGCGAGCTGCATGGTGACGTCTTGGCATAATATTTTTAAATTACAAAAAAATATTTAATAAAAATAAATGTATATGTATAACTTTAGAACTATCGTACTTTACATCATTAAAATAATAAAAATCGGTTCAAAACGCTTATCGTAAAATATTCCTTCTAGTCAAGACCATTATATTAGGTATTATTTTGCAGCAGGATCAAAGTTAAGCTAATAACACACGAGGTTAACATGCAATTTAACATGGGAATACACTTTTAATGCCGGTCACGACTCATTGGGTTCCTAACATTTTCTCCGTAATGCTCTTTCGAGATGAATGGCGCCTTTTTGATGTAAATTTAATGAGTGAGGTGAGGGAAGGCCTTTACAGAGATGACCGCTAGACAGGGACAACATGAACACTCTGTCCCTCTGTCCATACATGATGCTACTCATTATGGGGGATTTTGTTTTTATTAATGAGTAAGATGGATGCACTGGATTGGAGTAAGGATATGCATCTTGTATCGCTTAATAAACTGCGGACACCATTTAAAGAATCAAGTTGTATCGGAATGTTATATCTACCGACTTTGTCTCAATAAGTCTCGTTTTATTGGTATTTTAATATGTACCCAAATGTGTTAATAAATTGACATGATTCCGAGATGAGTAGCTTTAGCGTTTGTGCTATAGAAAACCAACCAATGTTATTATTATGGTGTCAATCATTTTTGGCTTAAGATTTTGTGACACCGGTATTGCGCGACACTGACCGCTTTATCGGTAGCGCTATACAGGTCTTCACGTGTGCAGGTCGATGGACACACAGGGCACAACAAAAGGTGTGCCATAGTCTGTGGGAAGGCACCGCACTCGCAGGTGTTGTCGGAGCCATAACCCCACCGGTATATATTTTCTTTGCAGCTCAGCGGCCGACCTGGGTTCCGACCAGCCAATGAGAGTAGTAGAAAACGCTTAAATCATAAATAATAGAACATTACTAGGTATTTCATTTGTATAATAAATTATTTCTTAAACCTTATTACTCCTCGAACAAACGTTTTTCAAAAAAACTCTACTGGTGAACAGGGAAGTTCCCCAATTGTGCATTTTTTTAATAAAATAGGAGCTCGGTAGCGTTTTGGTTCACAAGTTCGGCATGCGATTTTCAGCAATGGTCGGTCACTGGATAGGTGACCTAAAATCTGTAACAATGAGTTCTTCCGTGCTTCGGGAGGCACGTTAAGCCGATGGTCTTGGCTGGTTGCAGCAGTTAACTGTACTTTGTTTACCTACCAACATGCAGTGGGAACATTAAGAGGCTGATGATATGATGATGATGATTATCCTAACTAATATTATAAATGCGAAAGTGTGTTTGTTTGTCCTTCCTTCACGTCCTAAATAAGTAACCAATCGACTTGATTTTGTAATAAAGTTAGTTGAATGTACGGAGAGTAACATAGGCTATATTTTAAACCGATATTCCCACGCAAACGGGAACCTAGCGGGTGAAACCGCAAGCGAAAACTAGTATTTAAAAAAACACGAATCGGAACAATTACACATTTTGTGCTGAGTAGGGGTCGGACCAAAATCCTTAGTAATATAGTAAGTACACAAGTAAACATTGCTCCTAAGCCATCAGAGTCAACCATTTAACAACAACCGCCGTATAACTACAAAAACAATTCAACAAAATCGGCGTTGCTGTTTTAGATACACCAATAATTGAATGTCAACACAGTAGAAGCTTAGCAATATCAAATTTTATTTCATTGAATTTTTCACCGCACAAGTTCCCACATGCTTTTGAATAGAAGCGTAAATTATTCTTCCTGAAAAATATTGGAAATGTTTCCAGTTTCCAATCGAAGGATGCTTCAAAGTCAGGCGTAAGTGAAATAAGCTTTTCGTTTATTGGAAAAACGCGCGAACCGTTTGGTATGTTGTGTGAAATAAATTAATAAAGCTGTTTTATTGGCGTTGTTTTATATTCTCTCACACCTTTCTCGTGGAGTTGGATTTTTGAAGTAATATTGCAAATTGCTCTTACGTGAATTGAAACGGTTAAATGACAATTAAATTGGTTGGTAATAACCTAGAGTATTTGAGTTAATTCTTTGTCTTTTTTCAAGTGAGATATAATTTTCTTTTTCAATAAATTTAGGTTGAATATAAAATGTACATGCTTCCGATTACTTCCATTTACCGACGGTGAACAGGTAATTAATGTCTCTTATTGTGCAAGATTTAAATAAATTGGTATAAATCAAATGAAATTACAGAACTAAAAAGCATTGCGCGCATCCATGAATAAGAAATGCGGAAAGTTTTTTTTTCACTGAATAAAAAAAACAAGGCTTTATAACTCTTTGATTCTAGCTTTAGGTTTTAGAATATAGCTAGGACCACTTTGCTGATGCTTGTAGAAAATAAATAGGTATTAAATACTAAGAAAATCTTAATTTTGAGAGATAAAAATAGCCGCTTCGCGTCAAAACTTTCTTCAGTTCGTTTGCTGTGCCAAGATACTTGTATATTTCAAAGCGTACTGCTTATCTTACAATTATTATTACATGACTAGACAAGCGTTTAGTTGAAAAACATATTTAAGCTTATATAACATAACGGCTGATTTGAGAACTCAACTCAAACAAAATGATCATACAACAGTGAAATGACATGGGTCTACCCTTTTTGACAGAACTTTTTAAGTCATCATTTTATTCTGCATAATAACGGTTGGCATAATCCTCATTTTGCAGAAAGTTGTTTGGCATACTCTCATTTGTCATACATTCAAAACGCATATATTTGTAAGGCAGAATTGGCTCATCCATAATTATCAAAAAGCAGAATCATCATTTGGCGGAAAGTTCACAGGCAGTATCGTCTTTTGACAGAAATTTCATATCCATAATAATCAGAAAGCAGAATCATCATTTGGCAGAATGTTCACAGGAAGAATCGTCTTTTGGCAGAAATTTCATGGCTATAGTAATTATAATGCGCATACATTCTGCCAAATGATGATTCTGCTTTTTTATTATTATGGATATTCTGCCAAGTATGCTTGCTTGCTACTTGCATATAGTTAAAAACGACTGGCTCTGGTTCAATAATTGGCAAGCATACAGTTAGCATGCACCTAGCATGCATGCAAGCATACAGCAAGTAGGCGTGCAGCATGCATTCAAGCATGCAGCACGCATGCAAGCAGGCATGCATGGAGCAAGCATCATGCAGCAAGCATTACTTCCGTTACGGCTCCGTCGGTCCCACACAAGACATCTTCATAGTATGCCAAGTCAAATTATGCCAAATAATCGTGGTACTAAATAAAAGATAGGTATGCGAAACAAAATGATGCGAAATAAAAAAATGACAAAGATAATTATGCCAAATGAGATTCCGTCATCTTAACAGTATGCCATTGAAAATTTAGACATAATTATAAACATTCTGCCAATCAACAATTATGCTCAAAAAAATCGTTTAAGAAAGATTCTGTCAAGTGTGGTATGCTTAATAAATTTCGGAGCATCGAAATTCCGCGAGATAGAAACCCACATGACATTCTTTGTGAGCCCGTAAAGTCTGTTGTACCTGGTTGCGCCGGTATACAATTCAAATGTACCGCGTTAATTATTTGTTAGTTGGCTGCATCGATTCCAAATTTGATTAATTAATTTGGTCGATACTCCTCATCCTCACAAATGGAATATAGGGAATATTCCATTTGCCTTTCGCACATACCTTGTCTTGCATAAGAGAGAGCGAGACATTGCTGCGCCCACTAGCGTGCATCTTGTATGTGTATTTTCTTGCGGAATTAAGCTACACATTTTTCATAGTGGCCACTTACAATAAAAGTTTTACTGAATATTATAAAGAGCTAACGCTATTAGACATACTTCATAAAATTTTACCTAATCGTTTAAAATTAACGATGTTGCATTATTGTAGCTTTCTATTTAGTTTTATCAAATTAAACTAGATGGCGCTGTTAGTAGCAAATACTCTAAACACTATCAATTTGTCTGCAAATCTGAAAAATTTCGTTTGTTGTTGAGATACTGAAAATAGGATTGTTTTATTTAATCCGTTTAAAGTGAAACCGAGAACAACAGAGCTGGCGCCGATAAATTTCACTAACGATAGGCAAAGAACGTCCGTTTTCAAAGGAGTGAGCGAGCGATTTAATAAGGCATTTGGATTCCTTTGAGTCTGCTTATTTGAATTCATAAAATACGGGAATTCTTTGTGTTTAGGAGGCAACGTCAAAATGCTTGATTATTTACTATAATGCGGGGAGACGTTTTGTTTGAGGGACCTTCACTTTTACGTTTATAATCAAATCTCTTTCGCCTACGCTCACAAAGATTTTTAAGGCATCTTACGCTATTTTTTTCCTTTCAATAGTACTTTCTTTTGAGAATATTGCTTTGTTTAGAAGGTAGGTATATACTTAAAGAGAAGTTTACCGCAGATTAAAATAAAAATAATATCATGTAAGGTTAAATTCATTATGCTGTTTCGAATATGTGATACGATTATATTTGCCATTTATCAGATTTTGTAGCTACTATGCCCGAAAGGTTATATTTTTCATCCCTTCTAAGTTCTAAGTTCGAAAAGTGTCATTTTGTTCTTGGATAAGCGGGAGCAAAGTAGCTCTTTTCTGTATGAGAGTTTTAAGCGGGCAGAAATGAGTTTGAGTTTGGAACATGAATTGTTCATAGAAATTGAACGCAATAGGCTGTACGGCGTGTAAGGAGGCCCATGCACACTGAAAAATAGCGTGAGAATTGTGTTCGTAATCGGAACGCATTTTATTTATTGTATTATGCAAAAAAAATTGTTCTATTCGTAGAGTGAATCACGCGAGAGCAAAACTATTTTCCCTTGGACGAAGTACTTTGAATCCCTGACTGCGCTCAGGATTCTACTCAAGAATCCTTCGCTTCGTTTTGGATTCAAAATAGCGCCCTCGACGTAAAAATATTATCGTGCTCCCTTGTAATAAAATCTACATTCCATGAAGCTCCTCTAAGGACCGTAATAAATACACTTCACTACTTATTAATTCGCCTTAAAAGTACGTTAGTACTATTATAATTATAATAAGTGACAAAAACTCCTAACAAAGCCTTTACATCTTGAATTTCACTACTTTAATGCTTAACAAGTCTTCTACATGGTTCCGCAAAATATGGTGATACGTATTTCATACGAAATTCCCAGTTCCCACACCCTACCTGCCGACTTTTGGCAAATTTGCAAATATATTACGAGTATACTGGCGTCTATCGGAGCTCGTGCATCTCAAACTTTGCCAGGACCATATTGCGAAACTTTTAATTTTTCTTTAACCCAGTTATGTTGTTACCGCACCCTGTGTCAATTCTTGCCGAAGAAATTTTATCATCACCTTAAAAACTTGAAGAATTTGGATCTGTTTCGGAGAAATTTCGATGAGTAGGAAAATGGGTCTTTATAGACTTTTGAAATGAAAATAATGAAGGAGACTGGTATAGGATGCGCACGTCGAAACTTTCTGTATGTAAATGGCCCTTTAGTTTTGTACAGCCAAATGTGGATTTAATGGCAGGGCATTCTCTACCATTGAGTTACTTGACAGGAAACCACCTTCAAGAGAGGTAGGGACGACAAAAAAAAAATCGGATTCCGCATCTTTTCCTACTTGGAGTCACAATGGTGAAAGTTTAGTTCGCATAGTTTGCTAAGAAGAGAATCACTTTCAGCATCGATCTTAATAAGGACTGTGTCACTCTTAATAACATAATTATTTAAATCCAGATCAAAACATTTCCTCGACATATAAATTCGATTATCTCGTAGAAACGTGCAGCAGCACATTTTAAAGTCTCTTACTCCAATCGGCACATTTATTCGCAATTTTAAAAGTCACTCGTATTTTACATTCGTGATATTTACCGCCCGTTTTATGCCCGTTTGCACATGTGACGTCTAATGCACGGCATCTGTATGGCAACATCGGTTTATGGATCTTGCGTTATGGGCAACATCATGGCAACATCACTGGGAATCATAAAGCCGAAGAGCTATTTTTCCATCGCTACATTATGAAATTCCATCATAGCAACATCGCAAAATATTTACCAATAGGTATTTTGTGGGTATTTTTAAGGTTTCGTTACTAATAAAGAATCCCTAAAAACACTTCTTTCTCAGTTTACCAAAGCGAGTCTAAGGTTTTTTCCAGAAGCTGTTGCTAAGTCTTCAGTTTTTTGGCGCAGTTCTTTCTGAGTTTGTTTATTGAAGTTTTTTTTTTCAGAAATCGTTGCTAAGGTCTACTGCCCCCCTGATCTTGACGCGATCGCATTGAGATCGAGATAAAATTAATGTCAAAAGTCAGTAAATATGACGTACCTACTATAAGTAAATAAACTTAAAAGTAATGGCTGAATAAAGCAATTTCGTACTCGCTATATTTCACGAACTAAGTTGTAATTGTCCGTACTTTAGGGTTTTTTTTTTATTTTCCCGACGTTTCGGCACCTTAGTTCGTGAAATATAGCGCGTTTGATATCCGTAAAAGTTGTTTTATTTCAATGAACAGTGCGCGCCAAAACATAAGATGTATGTATAATTTCGTACTCTATAGTAAATCGATTTTAGTACCAATCAAAACGTTTCAACATCGAAAATCAGTTCGATGTCAACGCGATTCCATCAAGAGTAATCCTCCAGTATTTTGGCGAAGAAACTAGCGGTATTTAAACCCACTTACTCCTACTGTGTCTTTAACGATACATCTAGAATCATGATTGTTGCATATTTATCATGCATATAGTAAAACTTATAAGTCATTATGCACTTTTATATCTATTTTAGGGGGTGTCATAAGTCATCATATCAGATATGTTATTGTTTATTTAAAGTATTTATTAATTTGTATTTTTTTTGTAAATACTTAACGTAATATAGTCATCAAAATACTTCTTACTAAATGAGTATTCTAACAAAATACTAATAATGACAATCGTTTGTTACAGGTAGAGGTCGACATTAATTGGCACTGTTTTGAGGATGAGGTATATAATTATATACATTTATTTTTTAAGTACTTACGCATTTACGAGATACATTATTATTATGTTTTTAAGCATTACCGCTTCATACATATGGTATATATTATTGGTATATTAATGGTTTTACTATGTTTATACCATTTTAATTAACAACCCTGAATTCTCTGAAATAAACTGAGTAAGTCTCGGTAGCTCAGTGGTTAGAGCAGTGGGCCGGATATCCAACGGTCGTGGGTTCGCTTCCCATCTGAGAATTCACTTGTAGTCGAGTCGATGTTTTCCAACTTTCTATTTAAAATTTATTCTAAGTATTTCGTGTGTTTTAAGGTTTTTTGGTTTTCCCAACGTTTCGACACCTTTTCAGCTGCCGTGATCACGAGATCCCGTCATCTAGTGAACCAAAACCGAAATCTAAAAACCTTAAAACACACGAAAATATTATATCTAAACTCTAAGTACTTACAGAGGATCAAGTTTTAAACCAAGTGAAATTTAAGCCCACGTTTTGTGAAACCATATCAATTTATGATGGAATATCAGGACATGCAAAACTCTGCCATTTTTATGCTACAGCGCATCAGATCATAAAAGGGGTGAATTCAATCCAGTGCACGTTTATGACGTCACGAAACGACCTGTGTTATGACGCTGTAAAGTTGTAACTACAAATAGAGTCACGGTTCGAAATTATGTCTACGATATCATATTCACTAAAAACGTTAAAAATAAATAAACAAAAACCAAAAAAATAACACATATATAAAATCTGGTAATCACAACAAAAATCGTCTTCGAATTATACTTTTTAAAGTCGATGCCAACCGGCGGGCCTACTATCATCTATTAGAAACGATCATGTCGTAAGAACGTTTTGTTTTTATTGAAGTTGTCACATTTTGACACACTTCACACTTTGGAGGCGATGATTGAGCGAAGACGTCACAAAACTTCCGTCAAAACAAGCTCACTATAAGAGATTCGTAGTGCGAAATAGTATGGTAAGATTGCTACAATACTTTAACTGACAAGAAGAACGGCCACAATAAACTTATCAGCTTTAACAGTAAGAACAACATTTACAAAGAAACATGTTGTTGCCAGACACAAATCTACAGTCTTGAAATTGAAATATGAGAGGAAATGATAATATAATATCTTGACACCCGCGCAGCTAAACAAATGATGTGCAGTGACTAGTTTTTAAAGTGCGCTTCTTCTCTGCCAAGCGCGAGTGTCAAGAAACATATTTGTCGGTACTTTTACGCCGTGAATTTCAGAGAACGTAAATTGTTTTAATAATTGCATAGAAGCTTAATTATTATTATTTGTTTATTTATTTATTTATTTTTTTATTAAATAGGACAACCAACCAAACATAGACTGGATACATAGTAAGATTTTTAACATGCGAATTGAGACTTCAACTAAGTTATGTTCAACATAATAGTCGCCACAACATGCATGCTAAGAGATGGCGGTAGGCGCCGCGACAAAATAAACATTCAAATAACCTACCTATATGTGCAATGTATACTGAACAATTGATGCCTTGGCTGGCACCGACTAGCTAGCTGTTATAAGTTTAAATGGTTGTAAACGGTTGGAAAAATAATTAACAGTTTTCTTAAAATGAACCATGCTATTCTGCTAATAAAAAGCTATGAAACTACGAATTTAATATGAGCAAGTAATCCATTTTCATTGCTCCCAATTTCAGTCAGAAATCGCGTTAAAATTGGGTCAAACTTTCAAAATCATAAAAGTTTGCGAACCATTCTTTATCTCTTTAATTTCATTTCACGTGACAAGTAAAAAGATGGGAGGCATGCCATAAAACCATTAAATATATCTCAAGACACTTATTAAGTTTGTCGAGGAGGGGAAGTATTAGATCCTTTATCATGGAGTCGTTCAACAATATGACTTTGCTCCCGTAGAAACTAAGGGTGTGACCGCGAGAGCAGAGGCGCGGGAAGTACCTAAAGGTTATTTTTCATGTAAAATATTCCTACGAAACGCGGAACTTCAGAGTTGAAAATCAATTACCTCTTAAGTAAACTAGTGTCCTTTATGCGAGAAGCTTCTTCTTTTTATTGGATTGATTATTACAGAGGTAAGCGTTTTCAAATACACAATCAAATATCTTAGCATTTGGCCTGTTTTTGTGGTAGTATGTATGTAGGGATGTTTATGTTCTGTTTGATTTTTTCACCATGAGCTCCTCCAACGATTAAGTTGAGTATTTTTTGCAGAAACTACATTGGGCCCGTGTCCCATTGTCATTTATGGTCTATATGCAGACGCTAAGTGACTTATGACGATGATGATGATGATTAGATTAGAAGAAAATTCTTCTTATTTTATGTTCAACACTTCCCTACTGTCATTGCCGTCGTGACTTATCCTCCACACTCTTTCCGGTTGACTGATAGAGAATGCCTACGGGCATTAAGTCCGCCTTTTGCTGTTTGTGCAATAAATAAATAATAAATAAAATTGGTTTACTATTGAAGCCGTTTTCACTCTTGAATGGCATTCTCAGAACCACTCCCGTTGATCCGCTGTCGCTTATGCACCATGCTACTAGCTTTCCTTGAGATGGGACTAGCAGTATGCGTGGTCAAAGGGCCTAACGGTATGCGGTGATACAATGGCAAAGGGGTAACATAACGCCATACCATAGGTAGCGTTTATTTACTTTTCTCAAGGGACTGAACTTGGTAAGTTCAAGTAGGTATATTACGTCATATTCTGTGAAGGGTTATTTAGTTTTTCAGTTGAAATACCTAAGTTTCACTAAAAATACTAGTTAAATAGTATTTACAAAATAGCATATACATACATAAATAAATAGCATAGCTAAAGTATATTCATGACTTTGCTTCAATGAAGTGAGCAAAGTCAACAGATTCAGAAGTTATCAGATTATACCGATTTGTGCTAACTTTTAAAATTAGAAATAAATAAAAATTCGGATAGGGATCTCTAAATAAATCTGTTTACGGGTAAAAATGTACAATACCCGGACAGACAAAACAGACATAAACTCTACCAAACTAAATTATTTTATCCAGTCTGGAATGTACGCTCAAAGAGTATTTCCAAATGAAAAATGTACCTTACGTGTGAAAAATTAAAATCCTGCAACACCAGATTCCATAATATTAAGATCATTTTACACATTTTACACCGTACCCTGAATATTTGAGCAAATTCCGACAAAGTGGGTCAACGTTCAGCCCAAATGGATTACTCGGATAGAATATGCTACTTTTGTTCATAAAACCTAAATTATGTTGTAGAAATTTTATCATCCTAACTTTTCGCTTCTAAAAGCGTAACAAGCGATTGCTATATTTTTTCTGTAATGAAGTTAGAATTTTCATTCTTTTTTATACTTCTTTAATGGAGCGTTTCTTTTTCATTTGTTTTAGTTTAGTGAATGAATTTCTTGATCCGTCAGTCATTGTAACGTCTCCGTAAAGGGTCGTATTGGGATTGATGGATGAATGCTGTATTAATTTGTTCTGAAGCACGGGGAAGCTCGAAAAAAGCAGATTTTTGGTTATCCATTGCAAAAATTTATCATATTTACCGGCCATTTTAATGTCCTCACTAGTGGACACTGGTTCATTGTGGATGGATAAGGAGAATGAACCATGATCCACCACGCGGGCCTAATGCGGATTGGTGTGTTTTAACGACTGCAAATGAAATTATTATACCGTGTGGGGCCTAGAACCGGGGAAAATATTGAAAATAGGGACTCTCTAGAGTATTACTATTTATTCTGAAAAGATTCCAGTTAATCAAAACCCATGCATTAGGTACTCACAATAAGAATTTAAAGTTACGATCCATAATCAGTGTATAATTGCAAAACAATATTATCGCTAACGTTGCGAACTTATCGTGGTACAGGGGACAATAAAAAAACTTACAACAAAACATCATGATATCGCTATCCATTAGAAAATTTACCTTTAACTCCTTGAATAGCAACAGCCCTCGCTACTTCCCACAGCTTAAAATCTCTGTTTCAAATTAGATAAAATCTGGTCTTCTTAAAAAAAAGAAAGAAAGAAAAGAAAGTTCTTTAAAAGTTCTTCTTTTTTAATTAATGGCCTGCTCGCAATGAAATTCGCGAATTTTGCCAATGTCAAGTAATTATCAAAATCAAAAATCTTTATTTACCTTAGAACTTAACTATAACAATATTTAACTATATTTTGTAGTATAAACAAATTGTACGGTAAAATCTAAAAAACGCTATGACCCGCGGCCTTCGCAAAAGATGCCGACTCAATCTGTAGTTTATTATTAAATATCGCAATGACAGTTATCTGTTTACAGTTATTCATCAGGCATGACATGTCATTTGAATCAATACCAAGTACCTATACTCTTTGTACCAAGTAGTTTCAGCCATGGAATTATTAAGTACTAGTACGTAGTACCTATTAATTCCATGGATTCTTCGCTTTTTACATTATGATCTTTTTTAAAAGAAGATCATAGTGTATAAACTGTAAAATTAAAAGAATAATTTTGATTAGTAAAGTCAGAATATTGTCATAGGATATTCTTTGACAATATTCTGACGTTTTGAAATAAAACAACTTTTACGGATATCAAACGCGCTATATTTCCACGAACTAAGTTGTAATTGTCCGTAATTTTTAGGTTTTTTAGGGGTTTTTTGATTTTCCCGACGTTTCGGCACCTTTACAGCTGCCGTGGTCACGGGATGACTGGCTACTTATAAGTCTACCCTCGAAAAGTTAATTTATTTTCGTTCGGATACGGTTAGACATTTACTATGGCACAAATTATTATTGATTTGATAATTTTTGATTTAATTGTTATTTTAATTCTTTATTATTAAGAAAAAAGAGAAAACTAAAGACTCTACTGGCAGTTCACAAATTGGGAGGACCTTCGAAGAAAGAAAACTGCCAAGAAAACTTCGAAAGCGGGCCGACCTCCATCTTTATAAAAAAATATTAAAAATTAGGATATGTTGTCTCCACCTTTACTTTTTTATATTTTTTTATCTACAAAAAGAGCTAACCGTATCATTGGGTCTTGCAGTGCGTGATTTGGGTTGAGACTTCAATTTATGGATAATAGGGTCCCAAGCTGGTGGAATCTTCCACCCATCATCTCTATTGAAGTTTGGGTATTTGGTAATTTCAATAGCCTCACGCAGCATTCTGGGGACAAATTTTTGTTCCCTGGCGAGGATCTGTGGTTTATCAAACCTGATGTAGTGGGTGGTTCCCTCAAAAGCATGTTCACACACTGCAGACTTGTTATGGCGCCTATTTTTCACGTCAGCTACATGTTCTCTAACGCGGGTCCCTATGCTTTTCTTTGTCTGCCCGATGTAGGAGAGCCCACAGTCACAATCCAGTTTGTAGACACCTGCGACTTGAAAGGGTATGTTGCACTTGACTGGTGGTAGGAATTGGTTGATCTTCTTGGGCGGCTTGAAGTAAGTATTAATAGAAGCACGCTTTAGAATTCTCCCAATCTTGTCTGTGACACCTTTCACAAATGGTAAAATGGCAGGTTGACGTGCTACTGTGACTGGTTTGGCGCGGTTTCTGTGACGTCTGCGTGGTACTTGCAACTTGTTGTTTCTCAGTACTTGCTCGACATGTCGAAGCTCCGCAGTCAGGTGTTGCTCGTCACAGATGCCGCGTGCTCTCTGAAACAAAGATTTCCCTACGGTAGCTAACTGTGAAGGATGATGGTGTGAATCACCATTTAGATATCTGTCTGTATGTGTTGCTTTCCGATACACTGTGTGGCTCAAAGTTTGATCAGGATTCCTAATAACAAGTACATCTAGGAAGGCTAGTTTATTGTTTGCCTCTAACTCCATAGTGAATTGGATGTTTGGATGAATAGAGTTAAGATGGATAAGGAAAGCAGAAACACTATCTCTAGGTAGTACAGTGAAAGTGTCATCTACGTACCGTTTGTAGAACCGGGGATACACTGGTGCTGAAATACGTACACTGGTGCTGAAATACGTACGTAGATGACACATCCCCGGTTCTACAAACAGTACGTAGATGACACTTTCACTGTACTACCTAGAGATAGTGTTTCTGCTTTCCTTATCCATCTTAACTCTATTCATCCAAACATCCAATTCACTATGGAGTTAGAGGCAAACAATAAACTAGCCTTCCTAGATGTACTTGTTATTAGGAATCCTGATCAAACTTTGAGCCACACAGTGTATCGGAAAGCAACACATACAGACAGATATCTAAATGGTGATTCGCACCATCATCCTTCACAGTTAGCTACCGTAGGGAAATCTTTGTTTCAGAGAGCACGCGGCATCTGTGACGAGTAACACCTGACTGCGGAGCTTCGACATGTCGAGCAAGTACTGAGAAACAACAAGTTGCAAGTACCACGCAGACGTCACAGAAACCGCGCCAAACCAGTCACAGTAGAACGTCAACCTGCCATTTTACCATTTGTGAAAGGTGTCACAGACAAGATTGGGAGAATTCTAAAGCGTGCTTCTATTAATACTTACTTCAAGCCGCCCAAGAAGATCAACCAATTCCTACCACCAGTCAAGTGCAACATACCCTTTCAAGTCGCAGGTGTCTACAAACTGGATTGTGACTGTGGGCTCTCCTACATCGGGCAGACAAAGAGAAGCATAGGGACCCGCGTTAGAGAAAATGTAGCTGACGTGAAAAATAGGCGCGATAACAAGTCTGCAGTGTGTGAACATGCTTTTGAGGGACCCACCCACTACATCAGGTTTGATAAACCACAGATCCTCGCCAGGGAACAAAAATTTGTCCCCAGAATGCTGCGTGAGGCTATTGAAATTACCAAATACCCAAACTTCAATAGAGATGATGGGTGGAAGATTCCACCAGCTTGGGACCCTATTTTCCATAAATTGAAGTCTCAACCCAAATCACGCACTGCAAGACCCAAAGATACGGTTAGCTCTTTTTGTAGATAAATAAATATAAAAAAGTAAAGGTGGAGACAACATATCCTAATTTTTAATATTTTTGAAGTGAAAACTTCTTTAGCGGCGTTGAGCACTTTTTCTGTAATGGGTATAAAATCTTAAACTCGCGTCAGGACACGTGACCTGATCGAAAAAGCGTAGGACGGATGGAGAATGTTGAGGTGACAGGTTGACTATGGTCTCGGTTGCTTAGCGACAGACTGTTGATAATGTCTTTTACTTGTCTCTTGTTTTATTGTCAATATATATTTTTCGATTCTCTATAATAACTAATGTTTTCTTATATCTTATTACCTAACTTAACGTTCACTTTAATATGGTTTGTCATGTTTGTGTACGATAGCGCAATAAATGAATATTGTATTCTACCACATAAATGATAGTACTTTTATACTGATAAAGCAATTGGTGCAAAATTATTCCCTAACCATTCCAAAATATCAAACATGCTCAACGTTAATAATCAAGTTTTCACTTCTGCCGGCACTCCCGGAGTGCAACCCGTCTTTTTTTTTTATAAAGATGGAGGTCGGCCCGCTTTCGAAGTTTTCTTGGCAGTTTTCTTTCTTCGAAGTTCCTCCCAATTTGTGAACTGCCAGTAGAGTCTTTAGTTTTCTCTTTTTTCTTAATAATAAAGAATTAAAATAACAATTAAATCAAAATATCAAATCAATAATAATTTGTGCCATAGTAAATGTCTAACCGTATCCGAACGAAAATAAATTAACTTTTCGAGGGTAGACTTATAAGTAGCCAGTCATCCCGTGACCACGGCAGCTGTAAAGGTGCCGAAACGTCGGGAAAATCAAAAACCCCTAAAAAACCTAAAAATTACGGACAATTACAACTTAGTTCGTGGAAATATAGCGCGTTTGATATCCGTAAAAGTTGTTTTATTTCAATGAACAGTGCGCGCCAAAACATAAGATGTACGTATTCTGACGTTTTGTCACGTGACACAAAACGCTCCTGATTCGTCCAGTTTAAAATGACGTCACCTGCTTGTAAACATCGTTTGACTACGTATGTGGATGATATGCAGAATACAGGCAAGTGACGTCACCGAACCCATTGCAGCGCCATATTGTCAAAGTAGCGTTTTGGCGCGCTATTTAAATATAGAATTTTTAATTTGATATTTTTCAGCAAATATGTACCAGAATTTAAAAAAACAACTTTTACTGGGTTCCTTAAACTCCACTTCATAATATAAAATGGATTTTCAAAACCTCTCAAATAGCCTATTGGATTCATTTACAGAATTTGTAATTAAATGTGAAAATGGCTTTGAGTGCAAAAAAACACTCCAATAAAAAGCAATACCTACGTGAATTCATGAAGTGCGATAGTAAGACAGTATTATTTTTTTATCAGCCGACATATAAATTGTCAAAAAGACGTTCCGAGTAGCTCCGAAAGAGTTGAGCGGAACTGTTGTTTGCATAACATTGAATTTACGATTAAGTTTTTTAGAAAAATCAAAAAGTAACGATTTGGTTTATTAGTTGGAACCATAATGATTCAATTACTAGTGACCTATAGAGCCTCCCTTTTTAATATAATCCCCGCTTCTAGGCCTCACACTGTGTAACCAACGGCGTAAGGTAAAGTTTAATTTAATATTTTTTTGCTTATTTGTTTTAATTCTTGTATTTTAGTGTTTTATTTTGAACTAATTTTGTTTTTTTCCATCATGTATGAAAGAAAGACAGACAAACACAGACAAACAATGAAACATCACAATAACTACACAAAACAAATGAATTCGTGAGAAAGTCATGTGATGCCAAAACTGCCCAGCTCAGTATAAGCTGCAAGCGGCGTGCGCTTTCTGCACTGATATTCTGCTGAGTACAGAGGTAATATCAGGCAAACGTTTATAGGCGTGTGCCTGATGACACATACAAAATTTACACTGTGCTTGTGCTTGTACTGTGGACCCGTGTTTTTACAAATAAATATATCTTTATCTTTATCTTTATCTTATCTACAAATAGCCCTGATTATTCCTTAATTGACAGCGTGGGTGGAAGCTTATTCCTAGCTCCAACGTCAGCGGATGAAGTTTTTAAATCTATAAATACGCTTAATAATACCAATGCAGTAGGGTATGATAACATATCAACTTACGTTGTTAAAGAATGTGCAAATGAGCTTGCAAAAGTTCTATCACATCTAGTTAATTTGTCGTTTGAACAAGGCTCATTTCCAGACAGACTAAAGTGGTCCATTGTCAAACCACTACACAAAAAGGGCAATAAACAAGACATGTCGAACTATAGACCAATCACTCTGATTCCTGTTTTTTCCAAGATCTACGAGAAATTAATGCATTCACGTCTCATAACTTTTTTGAAAAAGTTTAATGTGATTGTTGAAGAACAAAATGGTTTCCAGAAACAAAAATCAACAACACTTGCAGCATTCTCATTATTTAAAAATATTCTTGAACATATAAATAACAAAAAGCGCATCTCCGCCATATTCTTTGATATGTCTAAGGCATTTGACCTAGTAAACCACGAAATCCTATTAAAGAAATGCGAACGATATGGCATAAGGGGAAACGCATTAAATTGGATCTCCAGCTACTTACTGAATCGCAAACAATGCGTTGAAATTATAAGTGTAGATGAAAAAAATTCCCAACATTCTATAAGATCCAATTATCAAATAAATAAAGCTGGTGTTCCTCAAGGGAGTATACTAGGTCCACTCTTGTTCCTAGTCTATATAAATGACATACCAAAAATAACACAGCATTCTTGCGTCCTTTTCGCTGATGATATCTCTGTGGTAGTACCGGATACAAGTAAAAGGGCAAGTTATGTATCACTACTTAACAATACAATAAAATCAGTATCACAGTGGTTAGAAAAGAATTGCTTAAAGGTCAATTTATCGAAAACAACTATAGTCCAGTTCGCAAACTATAAAACGAAACGAGAATCTCTGAATATAAGCTATAATGGTGAACAAATCATGGAGGTTCCCCAAATAAAGTTTTTAGGTCTAATGCTTGATTCATACTGCAATTGGAAAGCACACGTAAATTTAGTTTGCACTCGCATCAACCGTTTTGTTTTCGGTCTGAGGAAGCTGAAAAAAGCAAGCGATGAAAAAACGGCGCTGACTGCTTACCACGGATACGTAGCATCAGTTTTGAGATATGGGCTGATATTGTGGGGAAATTCTACCCTAATCAACAAAGTTTTTATATCACAAAAAAAATGCATCAGGGCGATATGCGGAGCGGGGCCTCTTGATTCGTGTAAGCCACTTTTCAAGAGATTACGGCTATTAACCGTTACGTGTCTGTATATTCTGGAAGTTGGTATCTTCGTTAGAAAGCATAAAGAACTCTTTCAACTAGCTAGCAGTTTAAGTAAATATAAATCAAGAGATCCAACGAAATTAGCACTACCAAACTGTCGCACCGATATATACAAAAGAAACTGTTCATTTATGACAACTAAAATATTTAATAGAATTCCAAAAGAAATAAGAGAACTACCTTTAAATCAATTCAAAAGCCAGCTCACCAAATGGCTTTGTGACAAGTGTTTCTACACATTGCAAGAATTTATTAATTAAAGTATTATGGACTGTTATTTTAACTTTTACGTACATACCCCATTCTATTTGTAGGTTTTTTACTTATTTTTAATTATTTTATAACTGATTATTTTGGTATCAATACTTCTTCTTTAAGATTGTAACAATTTTTTTTTTTATAATGGATTATGAATTTTTGATAATGGGACATTTACTTATATTGACATTTTTTTATTGTGACATTTACTAAATTGATATTCGATTCCTATTTAAATGACTTTTTATCTCAATTGTATAGTTTTAGCTACTTATGTTACCTACATTGCCTACATACCAATGTTGTTAAGTACCTATTTAATAACTCTAAATTAGGAACTCAACATTTATATTTTCTAACTTTGCATGCTGTCTGACCAGCGAAACATGTTGACCTTGACCATAGTATCTTTACAACATCCATGTAACCGTGTTTCTTGCAAAATAAAATTATTCTTATTATTTCTTATTATCTTTACACAAAAACTAATAAACAAAAATTACACAAAACACTGATTATAAAAATACAAAATTACACATTATCTAATTAACATAAAAACACAAAAAACAGATTATAAATTAACAGAAATAACAAAAAGAACATATATACCAAGCACCATATAATAGATGATCAAACGAACTTCCTAGCGAAGTTCGATCATTATTATATGAGTCACTTCATTCGACGATATACGATTCCCTTTAATCGCATGTAGGTTGTGACGGGGCTCCTAGTCCGGCAGCACTATATAATAGTCGCCGGGACGTCGGAACCGCCGCACTCGTTTAGTAGAATGAAAACGAAATAAAATTATCGTTCACAGGCCACTTGTTTATTTTGGTAGTAATAGACATAAGGAACTGTAACAATATAAAAATACAAAGATATAGCAAAAGTCCTAGTTATAAATACTTAATCTAAATAATGAGTAAAAAAGTAGGCAGTTATGCTTACCCCGTGTATCGGGTTCCTGATGTATATAAAGAATAAGTTTGGTTGTTTTATAAAAATTTGGTTTAATAGCAGCGTCTAGCCTGCTGGCTTCTGTAAGATTACGTCAAAATGAGCCGAACAGGAATCGTGGAACGGAGAAAAATTGAATTTAGACAGAACAGATAAAAATATAATTTGATTACCATAAAGTGAGACTACGGAGTTTCTAACCATTATAGAGGTTTCATCCATCCATAAGGCTAGAACGAAATGGCATCGTTACAAGGTAAAAGGGACTACCTGGTTAAATATACTATATCTGAAGAATGAAGTGACGAAATAAAATAGATGATCAAACGAACTTCTTAGTGAAGTTCGATCATTATTATATTAGTCACTTCATTCGAAGATATATCTATATATCAGATATACATATCTGAAGAATGAAGTGACGAAATATAACAATAAAAATAAAAAGAAAGAAAATAAAGGTTAATTGAAGAAAAAGAAAAAGGTTCAGAGACACAAATTCCTTATGCTAATCTGTCTGACAGTCCGTCACGTCAACGTCAGAGACATGACATTTACGTTACACGTCGCGCCACGGCCTTCGCCATACTTTTTTAACGAAGTAGCCGCATGTCTTGACGTGGCATTTACATATAATTACAAACATTTTGGACAAAATACAGATTATACAACTTAGCTACAAAGAAGATAAGACAGGGTTCAAGAACAAATAAAACTCAGGCAGAATTGGTACTTATAACCATTACGGGGAACGACAAAACCGCCTATGTGCAGCATTTATGTCTTGCTTTATTTTTAACCGACTTCAAAAAGAGGAGGAGGTTCTCAATTCGACGGAATCTTTTTTTATATAGTATATGCTGTGTATGTCAATAAACGATTTTTCTTTTTTTCTTTCTTCTTCTTTAACGTGAGCACGCAGGAGCCATTATTCGTTACCCATCTCATAACCGACCAATGCGAAAGTTAACGCAATCGTGCTCAGTTTACTGTATCAATATGTTATTTATATTGAGTTTATTTTTTTAACCGCCTCTGTGGTATAGTGGTAACAACCACCGGTAATAGACCCAGGGGTCCCGGGTTCGATTCCCAGCGGATGTACATAATGTATTCGGTTTGGTTGGTGGAAGGACTTGTTGTAAGTCCGCCTGGCTACCTACCATCATCTTATCTAAATCTGACGCCATAACAAAAATGTTTTCATCATTGTTGTGTTCCGGCTGTTATAGATAAGATAGCCAGTCTCTCAGTGATTGACGGTTCCGGGAGAGGCTGGCTTCCATATTCAGTCTTATCAATACTTAACATCATGAAAGACGAAGGCTAAGAGTCTCCCCGTCGTTCATAAAAAAAAAAGTTTATCAATTATTTTGTTTTAATAGCATATTGATAAACTCAATTCGCAGTTGTTCGTACTCTTGGCCTGCGATTGTTGAGGTTAAGCAAATTTCGCAATGGTCGGTGACGGGAAGAGTCACCAGAAATTCAGTATCTCGAGCTCCTCCGTGCTTCGGAAGGCACGTCAAACCGTTGGTCCCGGCTGCATTTGCAGCCGTTAAAACCCACCAAGCTGCATTGGACCCCGTGGTGTGTAATGGCCCAGTTTCCTTATCCATCCATAAGGAAGGCCAGTGCTTCAGCAGTGCGGACATTCAAAATGGCCGACGACGAAACTCAATTTAAAAAAAGCTTTGAATAACATAATATAAGTAATATAAAAATATGAAATTCCATTTATCTACCCATAACATAGAAATATTAAACTAATTTTGCTGTCTCAAGTTCCTACAGCCTTGAAGATATTACGGAAAATTACTAGAAACTCTGCACTGCAGCATCAGCGAACTGTGTAGAGCTAATTAGCAAAACGTTTTAGTGTATGACTTGGGAAACCAATATAATCTGTATAATTTTCCGGTCAAAATCCACTTTAAATATGTACCTACGCATTTTATTTGGATATAGTTACATATAGTTAGTAAAATATCCTTCATAATTACTTTCCACAAACATTTAATTTACGACTTTTAGGTTTTGCATTTTAATGTTAGATGCTTTTATAAATGATATTTTTTTGTATAAAAATACTAAAGTTAAACTCAGGCTCAGTAGTTCAGCAGTTAGAGCAGTGGGCTGAATACCCAAAGGTCACGGGTTTGAATCCCGCTTGGGAATAACTTGTGAGCCGAGTTGATTTTTACTAGTATATTTCTATTAAAATGTATCATAGCAAACATTTAAGTTGACTTGTACCCGTCTATAATATGACTTAGTACTGCTTTTTATTATGCATTTGATGATATCAATTTACACCATTTATTAACTTCAACCACTTTTTGTTATGAAATCATTTTTTTTTTGTCTATAGTATCGACAAAATTACCGTATAATATTTGGTAAGTACAGCACAGAACAGAACCATACGAAAAAAATCAAGTCAGTGAACAGTACCCCTATTACGAGTTTGCTTAACATGGCATTTACAGGACTCGTGAGCGTAGACTACCGGATACACTGCTCATGTCGGTAAAACAGTCGCTAAATATGAAAGAGACAGAGCTACATTTTACGTTAACGTTTACTGAACGTCAAGTTTGCCAAACTCGTAATAAGCCTACTGAACACTTTTAAAATTTGCCTCGGACTGTTCATTGAATAAAACAACTTTTCCATTAAAATATACTTTATTTTAAATATGATGAAACTAAATTCGCGTTCAAATACAGTTGTTGTTTTGATTCAATAGATAGCGCACTCTAACCTTTTTTTTTACCAACGACGGTACGGAGACGGTATATGCGTTTAGGTTGAAAGGTTGTTTGTTTGTTTGTGCAAACCAATTTTACCATTTATCTCCAAAACTACTAGTCCGATTTTAAGGCGATTTTCAGATGAGTTCTAGTTTGATTGGTGCATGTTCTTAGATAGGTGTTACGGTGACAACTCACCAGGGGGCGCTGCAGTAAACATTTCTTTTGCAAACCAATGTTGCCATTTATCTCCAAAACTACTAGTCCGATTTTGATGCGGTTTTCAGTAAATGGGTTTTGGATTGATTGGTGAATGTTCTTAGATAAGTTTTACGGTGACAACTCACCAGGGGGCACTTCAGTAAACATTTCTTTGACCAAAACCAAAACTACTAGTCCGATTTTGATGCGGTTTTCAGTAATGGGTTTGGGTTTGATTGGTGAATGTTCTTAGATAAGTGTTATGGTGATGTGGTGGCACCTACCTGACACCGCACATACAACAACACACGGCGCAGTAATGGGTTTTATGTAGTACATAATTTCTATGCTTTTTAAAAAGTTTAAAGTAAAAAGCAAAATTATTTTTTTTTGATAAACCTACGACGATTAAAACGTAATTGAAAAGGTTTTTTTTATGAGCGACGTGGTAACTCTTAGCCTTCATTCGTTAAGTATTGATAAAGCTGAAGATGGAAGCGAGCCTCTCCCAAATCACTGAGGAACTGGCTATCTAATATTTAACTGTCGGAACACAACAATGCCCAAAACATTGTTGTTATGGCGTCAGACTTAGTTAAGATGGCTTAGATAGGATAAAATAATTTAAAAACCCCCGACTTAATTGTCCGTCGGAGGCTGCCATCGCTATTATAAATTTCAGCATGAATATAAATAAATCAAATTATTTACGTTACTATAAAACTGCAAAACTATAGTTCATTTAATGGCAGCCCCCGACGGATAATTAAGTTGGGGGTTTTTAAAATTATTTTATCCTTTTTCAATTTTGTTTTAACCGTCGTCATAGGTTTTTTTTTTTTTTAATTTTGATCTTTTTTTGCACTCTAACCTAAATAACTTAACTACATAGCGACAAGGCATTTAATGAACGTGGACGGGGGCGCTGTTAGCTGTCAAAAATGACGTTATGTGACGGTGTATGTTCCTATTTTTGCCACATTCAATAAAAATCTTGTCGCAAGTGCAAAAAGGCATAATATTATTAACGCGGGCAGAGGCGCTGCAGAACTGTCGATAATGACGTTTCATCTTCGTTTCATGTTAATATTTTTTTTTTGCTACATTCATTTTAAGCCTTGTCGCACTGTAAATACTAAAAGAACAACAATAATGTTCTAGTATTCATAATTCAGCTTACTACAAAAACATTTGGCGCCACCGAAAAAATAATGTCTGACCCACAACCATTTAAGTAGATTCACTGCCGCTTACAAAACCATTCGGTGCATCTGAAGTTCGAACCCGTGACCTTAAGCACGTTTGTAGGATATAACTGCCGCTGCACTTGGGGTACATTCAACCCCACAAAAGGGCTAAACGATCAAACAATTACTTTAAACCTCTTACACATTTGCACTCACACTCATTCATTTATCTATTTATTATTTCATTTATTTCTCGCACTTTTCTAGCTTTCTTTTAGTTTGAATGCTAACGTTAAAATTAAAAGTTTAAATAAAGCGAATAGACAAAACTATTTGCTCGTCTAATGTCGTTAATTCTTCGATTTCCAAATAAACATTAATTTATTAACTAGTGCTATGTAATTTTATATCCAACTGCGACTCATCCACGTGAATTTCCTCTCGTATAAACTTTCATTTGCTATTTAACTTTCTGTGAGATTTATTTATAAGTTTTATCGTCAAAAAATATTGAATGGTTCAGACTTGGAAAAATAACAGACAGACAGACTTTCTCATACTTATGATAAATTTTAAATAAAAAAAAGTCTAAGTTAAATTTAAAGTAAAAGGTAAAGTAAAAAGTTTAAGTCTCGGTGGCGCAGTGGTTAGAGCATTGGACCGGATTTCCAAAGGTCGTGGGTTCGAGTCCCATCAGAGAATACACTTGTAGCTGAGTTGATTTATTCCAATATTTTTCTATTAAAAAAATATCATAAATATAAAAATAGCATGGAAAAATGCAAAAATTAAAAAATCATAGACTTTCTCATTTTGCCATAAAGTATGGATTTTGAACGTAGAACCGCCGTGCCCTAATAACGTATTGAAATTTTGTTTTTTAGTCAAAAGATAAGCATATATCAAAACAAAATACTCTGAACATTACTGATTATTTGGACCGAAAATAACTGAAAGACAACACTAATATTTAATAGCGGATCCTGCGCGTAAGCTTTCACGAAATGACTCGAGACCACAAATAATAATTTCTGTACATTTCCAACATTATTATTCTTTAACTTCTTGGCTGTAATACTTCGCAAAACGTTTAACCACTTAAAAATTCAAAGCTACCATTATTTCCTCCACGGAGAGGTCTCGGTGCGGTATATTATTAATTATTAAAGTCCACAGACTCCTCAGGAGCCATGATTTTGAAAAAAGCCACTAACTACTTAAAAATAGAGCTCAAGTTCGTTTATTTTGCACAAAATATCTACCATCATAAAAAAATTACTTCCTCGGTCTGCGTTTTAATTTCTTATGAATAATTTTATGTAAGTCGGTCGAGGAGTTAACGTGTCTTTTTATAGATATAAATGTATGAACACCAACGTACGAAAATAGAATCGAGAAAATCTTTTGAGACTTTCGCCTATTTTACTTGGGAGAAAATAATAATAGGATTTAAACCCTTCAGGACGACATGAGACAAGTTGTTTTTTTCTAGTATATTTTCTTGTTCATTATTTATCACATAAAAATAGCATTCTAAAATGCAAAATTAAAAAGTTATAAATAGGATTTTACTTGTATAAATTAAGTAAATAAGTTATTCATTGACTCATTTTATTGCATTTAAAATGAAATGTGCTGAAGAGACTTCCTTTGAACCATTTTTTAAACTTTTTTGTAATAATATCAAAAAAATACATTACCTTAAATTTTGGATTCGAATACTTTGTACAAAGAAGTCGGACCTTGTGGCCTATTTTCGTATTATATGTGTTTTCGTGTAGTATCTAAGGCCAATCATAATTCTCTCCGGCCAACTACAAATCCATAGTTTCATAACTAGTTTCGATGAAGTAAGTTTATCAAAGCTTTTCTATGTTGCACGAAGAAAGACTAATATTTTAATAAAATTACCAATTTACTAAAATTTACTGTAGCGAGTTCATTTACCAACACAATATTGTTAGAACATTACCACTAAATTCTCGGTGAAAGTAAATAAACAGGCATACACACCTTGCCAATTTGATCGTTGAATTATTCATGTTGTCTCACATAGGCCCACCTGAGTGCGAGCTGAGGGGAAGGAGGGCTCTTGAAATAGGAGTCGTATCGTCGCTCGAGGGGTAGCGTAACGAAATGGGCAAACGACGCACAGCCTCATTTGAGGACATAAATAAAAAAAAATGAAACCTTTCTATTGCCTTTTTGGGTGCAGCATGCAACCTCATTAGTGGCGCTTTCGAGTTAAAAACAAAAAATGAGTGACAAATACTGTATGCAGAGTAAGTATAATAACTGTACTCTTTGCTGACATCTGTCATATAAACATGTAAATGTCATGGCATCTGTGGCCGAGCTTTTACCAAGTGCAAATGATTTTTACGTGGAGTTGCAGGATCGTACCGATCTTGCTGAGTCGCGTCGTCATGAGAGATTTCTCGCAATACTACTTTTGCAACGAGTTGTTCGTAGTTATCTTATTCGGAAGCATGTAGCGTGGTTATCAAAGAATGCCCTCACTATCCAGTGTGCATTCAGAGTTCATATGGCTAGAAAGGCTTACAGAGCTGCGTTAAGGCGAGCTGTGAGAAATAAGCACGCCAGGCATTATGCTCGAGCTGCGAGAATAATACAGGTATGCATTTCTTTCAAAAGAAATTCTCAATAGCTATGTATCGAAATGTAAAATAATGTGTTTTGAAGTTGCGAAAAGAAATCTGATTTACTGTTCATCTAGGTAATAAGTAGTTTCAATCCTTCATCAGAGATCCGCCTTCCTAATCATAGTTCCATGTTACTTTTAGGCACTTTATCGTGGACACCGATCCAGACGAACAAAATTCTGCTATCGTTCGTATCGTCGTTGGTTGAGAACTGTCACAGAAAGAGGGGAAAGGAAAGCAGCAGAAGCAGCAGAATTTGGAATCAGAAGTAGAGCTGATGATCTGAGAATACTCGAAGAAGAGGCGAGGCAATGGCTGGCGTTTGTGGTCTTCAAGCTTCACCATCTACTTCGAACTTCCGTATGTGCGGGTGTCTACTCGGAGCCAGCAACAGCTGAGCTATCAGAATTCGAAAAACTCCTCAAATCCATCCAATATACAGAGTATATGAAGAAGTTGAAAAAGAAGTACAATGAATTTGTGAAAAAACACCAGCCCACGTTTTCTAATAAAAGATTGTTCCCCGTTATAGGAGATGGTGCTGACTATTGGTATTT
The DNA here is from genome assembly GCA_910589605.1 of Chrysoteuchia culmella. Taxonomy (NCBI): domain Eukaryota; kingdom Metazoa; phylum Arthropoda; class Insecta; order Lepidoptera; family Crambidae; genus Chrysoteuchia; species Chrysoteuchia culmella. The sequence goes on from OU342657.1 coordinate 5,961,713, forward strand.
ATCTTTAGCAGAAATGTATGAGTTGACTGCTCCTCCCGCCAAGAAAAAGCCTGATACGAGACACAAGGCGACGCACCACGGTCCGATGCATAAAGAGCCATTTCTTTGGAGGAAGGTTCGCCAGCCGAGTCCAAGTGAAGGAAGAGGACCCTTTGTCCCTCCAAAGTCTCCAACTGTTACCAAGACGCCTCCTACACCAGCCCCGACTCGGACTGCTTCTGGTGATGCTCTGCACAAAGACCCGAGGTTCCATGTCTACGTGAAACATTACACTCCTCATCCAGCACTGTTTGACTATGTAGATTTCTACATAAACATTTTACTCAGAAGAAAATGCTCCATAGAGAACATACATACCCAATAATTTGAATTGAGTAACAATAAATTCCTTCATACCTTCTTGAATTTGGAAATTCTGTTTATTTACATGGATGGGTATTATTCCTTCTTTTTATATTTCTTGCTCGGAAATCCGTAATCAGGCTGCTAAGTTTGGAAGGGTCGTCCGGATGTTGCGAGCCGCGAGCCTTTTGTTGTTTTGCTTTTGTTGTTGTGAATTTTACACTTGTAATTTATTTCAGGAAACGCCTTGGTGAGAAAGAAATTACGTTAAACTCTCCCAAGGAAAATGTGTTTTGTAAATTAACATTTCGCCTCTGTATGTTTTAAGGTTGGCGTATTTTTATTTATTGCGTGGAATTATAAAAGCGTATGACGTGTTTTCATTACCATTATTATTGTAATGGATTTAGAATACTTTAGTAGCTGCTTTAAAATTTTACTATGAACACGATTATTACAAGTATAAAGGAAAATATGTTATATTAAGTTTAATTTTAAATTAAAGTCAAAAGATTTGGAAGCAATTAATATTGATAAGTACTGACAATGAAATAATCGTCATACCCATTCTTCCTCATTCTCTACAGATACTTAGCAGCGCGTATGGTACGTCTGGAAATCATGAAAAACTTTATTTCACTTGATTTGACCTGATCTAACCGGTTCGCTCCGGTCGCACCTTCGCACCGGTTGCTGTTACATGTAATATTCCACCGTAAGTCTTCCAGCTCATTTGTCTGACAATACCCGTTTGACTCGGCAAATTTATTACGGTCAGAATAATGCAGGTTGCGGGTTTCTGAATCTCCTTATTGCAGACGGTCTTAGACGAAGCCCATTTGTTAGACGTATAATGGTTGACCCACTTTACTTATGTGCTGTTCCAACTTGAATAGGGTGTGATTTTCACATCGCAAAGCCATATAGACAATTGCTCTATTGCCTGCTCAAGACAATAACGTAATAGAACACTCTAAGATCCGAAGTAATTTGATAGCTACCTACTGCCTTTGAATAGCTCTATAATTCAAGGTTGTTTGTAATTTGCTGGCAATCAAATTTCTAACAATTTCAACTTAGTCCTATTTCAAGGGAATCTGTTTAGGAAACCAATAGTTTGAAATTGGATCGGGATTCGTATTGTTTTGTGACTAGTTGTATTTATTATGGTGTTCCCTGAAAGAATGTTATATCCAATTCCAATATAGGTAATAAAAATCGTCGAGTGTGCTACATGAGGCTGCCATGCTGACGGCGATTGTTTCATAAAACTGTTCGTTGTAACAAATATTCTAAATGCAGAGTGTGTTTTTAGATGACAAAACTTTGTTATTTTTGAAGGTAAGGTTAATTTGGTAATCGGTAAATGAGAACCCGTAAACAAAGGCATTTGTATCAAATCTATAATAGCTTAGTGTTTACGAAACCTTTCAATTGAAACAAAGTAATTCTAGTTTTAACCCATATTTTACCTCCCGCGAGTTCCCGCAAACTGTCAAGCTTTCGGGGTGTCTGATACATGAATAATGTATGGGGTAAATTTGCAAGTGTTTCAATTTACACCGACACTTCTCCACGCATAGAGTTGAAGTGCAAAAAGAAACAACGAGAGATCCCCACAGGGTTCTGTTGTAAAGTAATGGGGCGAGAATGTTCCACGCGTCATAATTATACTGTTGTGCTATAACTAAGTCGTGAATGAAGTTCGCTAATTATGTTTTCTATGAAGGTATTTATGTGAGCTGTCTGTAGGCGTTGCGTTATACCGAGTGCGCTTATTATGTTTTCTATGAAGGTACAAATTTATGTTAGCCGTCTGTAAGCGTTGTGTTATACCGATTACTAACAGTGTTTCATAAAATATTTTTGATCGTGTTTTGTTTTTGCACCGACACTTCTCCACACCCGCAGATTGCACCATCTTATTTTTATAATTACAATTTAAAAAGTACTTATAAGATTTGACAGCGTAAACGTACATCATCATCATCATCATCAGCCTGTCGCAGTCCACTGCTGGACTTAGGCCTCTCCAAGTGCACGCCACTGAGATCTGTTTTCGGCTTCTCTCATCCAGCTCCTACCAGCCGTCTTGCGCAAATCATCACTCCACCGTGCCTGAGGACGTCCTATACTACGTTTGCCGAGACGCGGTCTCCACTCTAGAACTTGTTTACCCCAACGGTTATCGGTTCTACGGCTAATATGGCCAGCCCACTGTCACTTCAGCTTGCTAATCCGGTGGGCTATGTCGATAACTTTGGTTCTCTGACGGATCAACGGTAAACGTACGGTAAACGTACGATAAATTTTAAATAGAAAAAATATTGGATAAAATCAACTCGGCCACAAGTAAATTCTTAGATGGGATAAAAAAAAAGTATTAGTCAGTTTAATTTATAACCAAATAACCGTCTCGCAAACAGTGAGCTCCGTATTAAATATTGTAAAAAAATAGTAAAATATCGTTTTTAGATCTGAAAACAGTTTGATAACGAAAAGTGTTTTATAAATTTAACGCACAAGTGTTATCTTCATTAAAAAACAGGTATTATGAGTAAAAAACCGCAGTGAAGTGCTAGTGGAAAGAAATAATAAAAATAAACAATAAAACAAAACAATTAACCGTACATCACGTAATAAACAATCTCAAAATCAGTGTTACACCAAAGCAATAGTGAAATACGCAGTGTTCAAGTGTTTTTCTTTGAAAATACATAAAAGACTAACGTTAATTTTATTCAAATGTTAAAACAATTCAAGCTATTGTAATCCCTAAACACTAGAGAACAAAATCCAATTCGATGTGCAAACAGTGCGGGTAATAGTGCAGTGACAATCAGCTGTGACTCAGCCGACTCAAGTTGAATGACGAATCGACTGCATACGACATACACCGACTAAAGCTGATATTAATACAGTAGATACTAAGTAGTCCATTATTTTGTCATCCACTTAAAACGGTTGTGTAGCTCGACGGTACAAACACTCCCTTTAGATTCGCCGAACGTCCGAGGATCAAATCTCAGGAAAATATTAACATCTTTTCACTTTTTTTTTTTTTTTTTTTTTTCATTATCATTATCATTGTTATTTATAATTTTACTTCTGTTTATTACTGACAAATCACGTAAAACTACGATGGAAAACATTACCATACGTAAGAAGTTAACAAGATCTCAATCACATTTAGACTTATCAATGAACTCGCAAGACTCGACGATTTTAGATACTACGATGTTAAGCATTAACAGTGACATACAAAATAACGACTGTTCTTTTACCACACATTATTTGCAAGAAATTGAAACATTAAAAAAATTACTAGAAAGATCCAACGCAGAGATTGATAACTTAAGTTTAGAGAACATAGACCTCAAGAAGACTATTGACAAGCAGCAGAATCAAATACTTATATAAAAAAATATAACAACACAAATAGGAAAAGCTGGCCAAAGAACCATGACACCACGACGTAGAAGCATAATGAACTCCAATATCCACACTAGAACATCCCCTCTGCATTCAACTAAACCTGTAATGTTTAACACACCGACGGCGCACACATCACATGCCAGGGAGATATCTGAATCTAAAACATGTATGAAGAGGATATCTAGCGCAAACTTACCTCTGGATCATGCGGCATTAAAGTTAGATTGTACCACAGAACCACCTGTAACATCGGAAAAAAGGCGATATAATGAAAATCGGACAAATGTAGTGATTCTGGGAGATGAACAAATTAAAGACGTTTCACAAAAGATACATCACCTTCGAAAAAACCTACAGAATGATCCATATAGTATAACAACGATTGTAAAACCACAAGCTACAGGTACCCAAGTTCTTAGTAGCTGCAATCACCTTGAAAAAACTCTTAATAAAGACGATATTGTTATTTTGGCAGTTGGCTTGAATGACAAGAATCCGTACTTGCTATTTTCTGATTTAGGCATAGCTCTGTACAAATTGAAAAATTTTAGGGTCTTTATTTTGAATGTGCAATACAATCAACACCTAAATAAAAAGTTGCTAAATTATAATATTACGCAACTAATAAGGAAATACGACAATTGTAAATTAATTGAAATTCACGACCGTAATTTTATGAATAATAAAAGTTTGTATATTAAAAACGTATGTTTGAAAATAAATGTAGAAATTGATTATATTCAATATAAAAATAAATATCTTGCACCACAAAAAATAAAACAGTTTCTAACACAAAATAATAATTGTGTATACCCAAGCGCGCCCTCTATTAATCCAGAAAATGTAAATATGAAAGTACTGAAACAGAAAACAATACCGTTCTTTTTCCAAAAAACAAATCCAGGAAATTCAAATAAATTAACCACTGAGTCAAATCAAAAAACGCTTTTTCTTGAATAATGGAAAAAAGAATGTTACGCTTTTTCACCAAAATATAGCCAGTATTTTAAGCAAACAAGATATTTTTCAGGTGGCATTATCAGAATTAAACAAAGATTTGGTTAATATAGACATTATATGCCTATCAGAAACTTTTATGAAAAAAGGGTCTACAAATAACTTGCAGATAAATAATTACCATGTAGCAGCTTCATATTGTAGAAATGAGCGCAGAGGAGGCACTTGCATATTATTAAAAAATGACTTAAACTTTAAAATACTTGACATTAGAGAATCAGCACCTTATGTTTTTGAGGCTTGCGGTATAGAAATATTACAATACAATTTGATAATTATATGCATTTATAGAACACCAACATCTAAGGTAGAACTATTCTTAAACAATTTGGAATCTTTACTAAATAAACTGACAAAGAAATTAAACAAAAATATCATACTATGCGGTGATTGGAACATAGACATGTTAGACGTAAATAAATACTCAAAAGAATTAACGAGCTTACTACTGAATAATAACTTAATTAATCATATTTACACACCCACTCGAAAAAAATCGTGTCTAGACTTAATAGTCAGTAACTTGAAATGCTCTGTTTTTTCAAAGACGCACTGTCTATGCTTGTCAGACCACGAGATGGGACAAAGCATTACATTTCAGCTAAACACTACTCCAAAACACCTCGTTAAACCTAAAATATGGTTCGAAAATAGACGTGATATGTCCATTTCAAATAGAAATAAATTTAAAGAGTGTATTGCTGCACTCTCATTTAAAGAAATCTATGAAGAATCAGACACAGAAAAAGCATTTGACTGTTTTCATGAATTGATCGTTTTATTCTACAATTTATGCTTTCCTATACTAAAGATAAAAAAAGTAAACAAACCAACCAAAAATATTTGGCTAAGTAAAGGCATTAAAAAATGCTGTGTTAATAAACGACGACTTTACCTCAGCTACCGTTTGGACTCAACAAATAAGACACAAAAAAGGAAATACTACCAACAATACACTAAAATTCTAAAAAAATGCACAAGAAGATAAACACGCAAATAATCTCTAAGTCAGAAAATGTTTGCAAAGCATCGTGGGACCTAATCAAAAACAATACACAAAATAAAGTGAACGCAAAAGAAATACACCAACTTAAAGTTACAGACGAGAATCACATATATTATGACCCCCAGGATATTTCTAATGAATTTAATAGATATTTTATTAATCACACAATTAAAAATAATTTTGACATTAATACCAAATCTAATTTATTACATGACATTCCAATTTCTCCAAATTCAATTTATCTTAACCCTGTAAATGAATATGACATTATAAAAAAGATAAAAGAATTAAAAAATACACATTGTACCGGATATGACGACTTAAGCACAAACATAATAAAACAAACAGCTAATCTCATCGCCGGTCCCCTCGCACACATTATAAATTTGTCATTTGTACAAGGCCAATTTCCTTCTGCATTAAAGCGTTCAGTAGTGATACCCTTACACAAAAAAGGTCCTTCTGATATAGTGGGAAATCACAGACCAATTACAAAATTATCGATAATTACTAAAATTTTCGAAAAAGTTATGCTAGATAAAATATATGCGTTTCTAGGCACTAATGGCATACTCAAAAATGAACAGTTTGGATTTAGGAAAAATTGTTCCACGATATTAGCATGTTTTCATTTTATAAAAAATATAACACAAGGCCTTGACGCAGGGCTAAATACTTTAGCAATATTTCTCGATATGAGTAAAGCCTTTGACTTCATGAATCATCAACTATTGTTGAATAAATTAGATAGATACGGCATCAGGGGAACAGCCTTAAATTGGATACAAAGTTACCTGACTAATCGTCAACAATGTGTTCAAATATCTAGGATAGAAAATAATTCAAAAAAATATTATACCTCTGAATTTCTCACTAACAAATGCGGCGTTCCTCAAGGCAGTGTTTTGGGCCCATTATTATTCCTTCTCTATATCAATGATCTGCCAAATGTCACTGAACAAAACTGTATCTTGTTCGCGGATGATACAACTCTTATAATTAAATGCAAAACTAAAAACGAAATGCAATTAACTGCCAAGACAGAATTTGATAAAATAATGACATGGTTAAAAAATAACAATTTGAATATAAATTTGGACAAAACTAAATACATACAATTTAAAACAATTAATAGTACTAATACTGAAATTGACATTAATTACCAAAATACAACTGGCGTAATAGAAAACGTAAACACGACAAAATTTTTAGGTATACAAATTGACAATTACCTAAACTGGAAAGCACAAATTAATGGAATAGTAGCTAAATTAGATCGCTTTGTTTATGCACTAAACAGAATTAGACAAATTGCATCCAAAACAGCAGCTCTGCAAGCGTACCACGGATATGTTGCATCGGTACTAAGATACGGTGTAATTTTATGGGGTAATTCAGTAGATACGATAAAAGCGTTTAAAGCGCAAAAGAAATGTATAAGATCTGTTTGTGGTGCAGGCTATTTAGATAGTTGTAAGCCTCTCTTTAAAGCTTTAAATGTTTTGCCCCTTCCTTGTTTATATATATTTGAAATGGGAATCTTCGTTAAGAAATACCAAAATCTTTTTGCATCAAACAAGGACTATGAATACAGAGGTCGGAGAGACAACGACCTACGTATTCCGAGTCAAAGATTAAGGTTATATTCTCAGAATGCATACTGTATGGCGATACGAATTTATAATAAACTGCCACGTGACATAAAAACTTTGACATTATTTAGATTTAAAAATAAGCTTTTTACTTTTTTAATGGAGAAGATGTACTATTCTGTTAAAGATTTTTTAGAGGATAAGATTGTATGAATAGTTCAATAGTATTAATATATTTTGCATTGACATTGTAATAATTTATATTTTTTTTTTCTTATTGTTGACATTAATTATTAATAATTTTTATGTTACATTTGACATCTTGTTTGCTATATAATAATGTCTTAAGTTAATTGTAGGAGAATTGAATTGAATTTAATTTGACAGAATATGTTGGTCTATCTCTGTAAACACGATCCGAATTGTAACCATATTTTGGCAAATAAATTATTATTATTATTATTATTAATATTAATAAATTCTGACAATCATAAACTAAGAGATATGAATGACTACTTAATACGATATACAAGACTGTTCCACTCGCGTCATGATTATACTGTTGTGATATAACTTTTGCATGAAGTGCGCATAATTATGCTTTCTATTTCTGTTAGCTATTTTATGCATTGCGTTGCATCGATAACCAACGTTTTGTGAATATTCTTTTAGGGCTGATATTTCAAACCTCGGATAAAAGTTATCATACCAGTCACTTTAATTCATAACCAAGTAAAATAAATGACAGTCTATTAATGTCTATTCGTTAACTTTTACGAAACTGTTTCACTGGCGTCAAAATCATGCACATCAGCATGCTAAACTTTTGAATGAAGTGCGCTAATTATGCTTTCTAAGAGGGGTATTTGTGGTTGGTCGTCTACACTTGTCAGCAACTACTACTACTGCGTTATTTTCATAGAAACATAATTACTTTACTGTCTCATTATTCAAAACATATAAACAGTTTTGTTAACATGTTTATGTCGATGTATGAGTCGAATATTCGACTTGCGAATAGAAGTTTCAAAAATTCAAGAAAACTTTCAGCTTTGTGCAAAATAAGAAAAACAAATGTTTAATTTTCATTCCATATAAAGTTGAAGGAAACTGGATTAAGTGATTTTGTTTTTCTTACTTTGTATGTTTTTTCTTCTTATTTATTATGTTTGTATGAAAATAACGCAGTGGCTCGATTTATTTGCTGGTAAGTGTGTTTGTAGGCGTTGCAAATTATAAAATAGTTTTGGTCGTGTTTTGTTTCTTTTTTTTCTGCGTTTTTGAAGATTGTAGATATCAACTTTTTGGCAAGTAAAATTAGATGAACCTCAACATGAACATCTAATTTATTATCCACGGAGAAAACAATTCATATAAAAAGAAAATTAACTGAAGTTCTTGGAAAAATTGTCTCAAATTCTAGTTTATTTGTTCAAGAAAATCTTCACCAGGATTGACTGATGGAAAATTAGTTTTGTTCGGGTTTTTCATAGGAAAGTGGTATCATTATCACTCTTTCGTAGAGTCGTCGTCTACCTTAGAGATACTTACATAAACCCAGAGACTTACAGAAAAATAGACAAAGCTACTATGATACATAATTACTTAAATAATATACCACTCTGATATTATATACCTCCTATAATAGACCTCGACAGATGTTTTCATTTTTTTTAAAGAAGGTATACATAATTAGACTATAAACGTAAATATACGAGTACCTTAGCTGTACTAGTATTTTTGCGTTTATTTCGTGGTTAGCTTACTTATAAGATAGTTTAGATATTTTTATACAAAAAAGTCTTATTTCTAGTCTTATAAAATAACATTCCGGACCCAAGACCCAAGGTATTCTGTACCCAAGGCACCCCCCTAGATGACAACTCTGGGAGTGTCACGGCCCGTGACACTCCCAGAAGAACTTGGATTCAGACTCGTGGCACCCCCAGGTCAATTAGTGCTGTGTGCATTTGTGCCTTGGGTACGGAATGAAAAAAACATCCAAATCATAGAAAAATTTACTAAGGCGTTTCTACTTGTTTCTTATTATTAAGTCTATGTGTCTCCCCTGAGACGGGGCTCGGTCTATTTTTTTCTTTGAGATGCACAGGGGAAGTTTATGCTTATCACCTTGTGCATTGTAACACTGTTTTGAAACCCCAATCTCTCTGAATAAAAATATACACTTGCGATAGTGTCGCTTTGAGAGGGATTGAAAAGGCTTACTAAATTATTTACTTCCAAATTCAATCAAAATGAAGAATTTTTTCTTTTAGTGTCATCGACATTTCAAATCTTACCTAAAGAAACATTTTTTGTGTTTTAAAATGTTATCTTTTATAACACAATACTTTTGTTTACCATACCAATACCATTCGTCATAAAAAGCAAATGGCTAGTTGAAAACGTATTTCATTTCTCTTACTTTTTTATACCTATTTAATAAACGTTACAAATTGTACATTGTAAATTTAATAAAGAATACTACCTACAAATTTACCATGGTTGAAAATTTTCAAAATTGTAAAATGGTACCTACCATTTTAGATATTTCTGTTTAATAAACATTTTCTCTTTACAGGTGGCAATTAACATATTTGTAGGAAAAACTGTTTTACTAAACACTTAATTATAATTACAAGTTTACATACTTAGTAAATTGCAGTACAATTCCGACAGGTGGACTCGTCTTGTGTCAGAACTTTACAATTTTATTGCCTCAACCTAATAAGTAAAGAAATTTATTTTTTTACACATATAAATGGTTCTAACAACTAGCAGTCGAAGTAGTGACAGTAGTGATGATGAATATATAAGTGAACGGCAACGGCGAGTTTTTTTGTAAAAGGGTTAACTTTACTTTTGATGTGACCCGCATTGGCCACTCTAGGTGAAGACTCGATTTTTATGGACGACAATGCTCGCGCCCACCGATCCCGCGATGTTAATGCGTATGTGCAAGAGGTCGGCATTCGTCGTTTGGATTGGCCAGCTCGAAGTCCCGACCTCAATCCCATAGAGCATGTCTGGGACGTTCTGAAACGGCGTGTGAGATCAGTACACCCGGCTCCGCAGACCATCAGAGAGCTGAAGAATGTGATTACTGCGGAGTGGGAACGTATTCCGCAAGCAAGTATCCGGGATATACTCGCTAGCATGCCCAGACGAATTCAAGCTGTGATTTTAGCTAGAGGGGGTCACACTCGATACTAAACATTTATCTGCTTTTACTTTATTAAAGAAAAACAAACAAAAAAACTTTTTTATTTTTACTTCATGAGTATATGCACTACTAGCGAACATACACTACTAGCGAACATACACTACTAGCGAGGTTTAGCATTATTTCCCATAAATTGTATCTAAATTTTATGAAATACTGATGAAAACGATTATTTTCTTATTAATTTACCAAATTGTGAGGATAAAACTACCTATAATTATCAAACAAAGCAATATTAACATTTGAAATGGTTCATTGCTTAGGTGTCCGTTTTTTTTGCAAATGAGTTGCAAAGATCTGTAAGTATGTTAATGTCTAGGTTAAACGTTCGACTGTCCAATACTAACACATACACTACTTTTTACCTCGATACTCTCACGGGAACGTTAAATACGCGGGTGAAACTGCGGGCAGCCGTTAGTATATTTATATTTGACTTTGCGATTAGCTCCAGCACTACATTTTTTTTACAAAGACATTGTGAAACAACGTCCTATTTATTAACTTGACAAATACTAAGCGATTACCTTCACAAGGCTTCCTGCGACTTGTAATTGCCAATGGCTGCAATGATGGATGGCCGTCTTTATTTCCCCTTCGCTCTATGCAGCCCGAATATGCCCAGACTGTCAGGAACGTTTTGGTATTTTTTAACATACATTAAGTAGTTATTACACTTTTCGAACATTTTCTTTTTTACTAGGCAAATTTTAAATCACACTTTCTACCTATGTATCTGGCGCCTACCTTGTACCTACACACTGATACCTATGTATTGTCACGGATTATCATTTATCAGTCACAAGATTTAAATTCAACGATACTGTAAGTATCAAACTAATATGTAGTGTTTTTGGTTTTGGGGAAAGAAATGAAGTGTAAAATTTCTTAAATCTAGGACTAGGTACCTAAAAATTGTTAAGTCTAAAAGTTGCACTTAAATATTTATAATCGTTCATAAACAAAAAATAAAAACAAAATTGTAACGACAAATACGGTTTAATTTGAATAGCTTAACAGTCACCCATTACGAACAATTTAAATCTAATGCAGTTTTTACAACGGTTATTTTGCCTTTATCGTCGTCTCAGCCACATGACACCCATTGTAGGGTACACGCCTCCCCTAAGGTGGTACGACTTCCATACAAACAAACATTGCACATTAATTGGTTCATCATACATTAATAATTCATAAATACATGTGCAACTAACTGGTTTCAGGTATTTGTTTGCGCGAAATTATAAAAAAAATGTACTTTCATACATGAGCTAAATAAAAGCGATGGGTCACACACATACATAGAATTATTGAAATTATAAGATATTATTATTTTATGATTTTGTATTTTTGCATTTTTCAATGCTATTTTTATACTTATGGTAAATTTTAAATAGAAAAATATTGGAAGAAATTAACTCGGCCACAAGTGAATTCTCAGACGGAAATCGAACCCGCGACCTTTGGAAATCCGGTCCAATGCTCTAACCGCTGAGCTACCGAGACAAGTCTCGTTTCTTCCAATATTTTTCTATTTAAAATTTACCATAAAGATATTAGTATATTCGTGTTTTGTGTATGAATGTATTTTTTTTTAAATTATTTCGCGCAAACAAATAACTGAAACGAGTTAGTTGCGCATATATTTATGTATTATTAAGGTATAATGAACCAATAATTGTGTAATGTTTGTTTGTATAGAAGTCGTACCACCCAAAGCCTTTATCATGCCCAATGAACACAGTGGTTGTTTTTTTTACATCTCTTCTGTCTAAATCGTATCAACATTTAAACAACGATCAAAAGTTAACTAATCGAAACCGAATTAATAAAAGGAGTTATACCTGTTCTTTTACTCAGTACCTACAGCATGGTCGTGCATTCCTTAAGTTCTTGCCTCCTTCTGATCGATACCGGAGCGGTTCCGTGATGTGGTTGAAAAATGCGGACGCTTCGGTATGAGGTAGTGGGTTGTAATTAGTGGAGGGAAGCGTGTAAGCACGCTGTCATTATGGATTTAACACCTACCAGGATAGCGTAGGTCGAAAAATAATAATGCGTTTTTCAGTATCATCACGTTTTATGGGTAACTAGATGTCTCAAAACAATATGTACAAGAGTTTGTAGTTCTGCTACTGCTCGATAGAGACGCCATAGACTCTCATGCAAATTGTTTTCCGCCACTAGTTCGTATGGAAATATTTTATACTTAGCTATAATTATAAATTCATCATCATTAATTTAAAAACAAAGTACAACATTCATCATCTTTCTATTATCTATGCTTATAAAACAATACCGTGACTGACAGACAAGTACAGTCAGCTTCATAAAGATCGTAGTGTGAAGACTGATCAAAATAATATAAGGGACACAAATTCCATTTTCATGTATGCTGGCAGATTATCTTATTGTTGTACCGTCCAGAGTGATCAATATTATCTAAAAAACAGAATTCCTATGTTATGTAATGTGATAAGATGACCCCTAATTAGCGTTGATATTCCTTTACTACCAAGATATTTTTGGTAACTCTGAGTACCATTTAATAGTTATTCACAATTATATAATTGGTCATCTTATCACATTACATAATATAGGAATTGTGTTTTTTAGATAACATTGATCGCTCTGGACGGTACAACAATAAGATAATCTGCCAGCATACATGAAAATGGAATTTGTGTCCCTTAGATTATTTTGATCAGTCTTCACAATACGATCTTTATGAAGCTGACTGTACCAGTTAGTTAATTGCAAACGCTATCGCCAAATGGACAAGTTAATATCAAACGAATCACTGAAAAGTTTTCATTGAAAAATACTACGGATTCATTCAATGGGTATTATTTTCCGATACAGTTTTTGAAAGTTTTTCCCTGAATAGTTTACTTTCATTGTGAAATAAACGTTGTTTATTGCCTTTTTTGTAGACTGCACACCTATTCAATTCAGTCAGTTGGCCATAAAATATTTTTATAGACCGTCTGCATCTGGAGCACGTATTAAATGTCAAGTATTCTTAATTTAAAGTACGCTATTAAATCCCGAGGGAGTTAATGTTGTATGGAAGTTCCCTTGGGTAATTATGATGACATTTACATTTGGAACGCCAAAATGTCAACAAAAACTTCTATCGATATCAAAAATTAGTTTCGAGAAAAAATAACAAGGTTTATTTGATAGAATCAGGCGTTACTTGGCGGAAATCCATATCTTAGTAGAAAACGAAAAATATGTCGCGTAATTCCGCAGGAAAATTCTTGCGGAATTACGCGACATATTTTTCGTTTTCTACTAATAACAAGGTTGTTCAAGGCATAGCTTCCTTGGTCTAAAGAGGTTTTAATTATAAAATTGACACATTAAAGATACTTTACACCTATTAAAAATAATTAACAAATAACTTGACTGTATATCTCGGGGTTCCTTGCACAAAGAAAACATTTGAAATTTGAATATGTGCCCTTGTGCCCTCATTCATACTAGCTATCTTTGTGTAGTCTTGCTCTGACCAAGACTATACACAAAGATAGCTAATTTGAATTGAATTTAAATTTGAATTTTTGATTACAACGTAAATTACTATGTACGTAACATATCTATTGTAATGTAAGGTTTTCATTACCTACGGAAATAAATAGAAAGTAATAAGAAGACATCAGTGATCTTCGATCCGCGAATTGTGAAATTTTGTCCTTCATTAGTTTTATAATTTCTTTTTGATTTAACGTCTATTTTTATTTTTTTATTTTTAATTAGCAGTCTCTACTGTCATGTCAAATAAAAACAAACTATAAACACACACAAGGTAAGTATATACCCGTGGAAAGTTACGACGGGGCACGAAGCGAAGGTACCTTAACCGTTGTAGCTACATGAAATCGTATTCGAATTCTGTGCTGCGTCTCTGTTTATTCTGAAGTGAGTGACAGTGACAACAATTCCACTCTCGGGAAAGATTCCGAATGTAGGTATTATTATGTATCTCAAACGCAAATAACTTTAGATGTTGGTATAAGTAGAAGGTCTACTATTACAGCGATCATCGATGCGCGAGTTCTTTAAAGTATCAGAAGACCGCAATACCGATGCCGACTCCTAAAGGAATAAGACTGCCACAGAAGCTAAGAATCTCCCCGTTTCCTTTTTATTCAATTTAAAACCCTCCCAGTATCCAAGATTTCAGCCACAAAATATTTGAAAGCAAGTACACTAGATATATTTGCAATCATCCTATTGAACGTTGCCCCAGTGTTGTCATATATTTTTCCGCTAGCCATTCTCCGGTCGCGTCGGCCGCTCACATATATTTCGTAAATACCCGCTGCGTTAGGAATGGACTACTGATAACCCCTTTATTTGGGAACAATTTAGGCCATTTATACTTGTTTCGTATATTTAATAAGATATGTGCATATAAGAAGTAGTTGATTGTATTAACGAATAAAGATGTTTTGTAGAGTTCCTAAATCAATTAATGATACCAAAAAAGGCGAGGTTATCAGTAGTATATTTTATATCAAAAAATTTCGAAGTCCTGTGCCCTTTTTACTATTACCGCTTGCTCAAATCACGCCAATATCGTACTTGATTTCGAAATTTTTGAAAAATGTTGAAACATTTTTACAAATGTTGTAGGCATTGGCGCGGTTTGAGTAGGGCATCGCTTAAAGTCATAGTGAATACGGGCCTAGCATGCGGCTCGCTCTCGCCGCGTTTGTTGCTGAATGCTATCGAATTTTCCGGTCAGTTCGTTCGATATTCGCCCTTCGATTCTCTAGCTACATTTTTCAGTGGCAATCACTGTAACTGAACAAATGATAATAGAATTGTTATTTAACATTCCACGTTCTTTTTTTAGGGGTAGCTTTTTAATAAAGTGTGTTAAAACGATAATTGGATGTTTGCAAAAGTATTTAATGAAGCCTGTATTTAATAAACATTAAATAATTGATTCATAAAATATTCTAGTTTATTTACATTCATAACAATTTTTAAAAACCTACATAAAACAGCAACTAAAAAAACCTTTCCACACCTTTCACCTAATGCAAATTCTCGATAGCACTCCATACAATGTTCCTTGTACTCGCACTATTTACTTTCAACATGAATAAATTAATTGCAAAGCGATCCCTTACTACTCGAGAGTAGAGCAGTAGGTACTTGTCGCGACACGTCGTGTTTGATATAATTATTTCTTTTATATACTATTTCTAAGGAAAATACCAAAATATATATATATGAAAATAGCCTTCCACCCGCGACTTCGTCCGCGAGGAATAAGTTAAAAACAATGCCGTTGTATTCCCTATTCCGTGGGAATATCAAAAAACCCTTTTTTAGTGCTCGCCTACATCGTTCAAGGATCCTGTATGCAATATTTTAGTTTAATCGGTTCAGCTGTTTGGTCTGTGCGTTGTCTGTCAGTCAGTCACGTTATTGTTATAATAGTAATAGACAAATGAAATGAAAAGTAACATAGTCGGGATAAGGGGTGTGAGAGACGAAGAAGAAGACGAGGACATAAGTGTGTGGAATATCATGTACTGGATATCTTTTCTATGTTAGATGTTAGCATGCAATATTTATATATTTAAAATATATTTTTTAAGGAAAATATAAAATTTTATAAAAACTAGCCTTCTGCGACTTCGTCCCCGAGTAATTAGTTTATCGCGCGGATTTAGGATGTCGCGTGGTGGTGCCAATTCGTCGTTTCAGCCACATCACACCCATTACTGGGTAAAGGCCTCCCCCATGGATCGACGACGATCGGTCGTGCGCTGCCCGCATTGTTGTCACGGCCACTTCAGCTGAGCAATCCTTGGTGCGATGTCGGTTACTTTAGTTCTCCTACGGATCTCCTCATTTCCCTCTTCGAGCATAGCCATCTCCATTGCACGCTGGGTGACCTTGAGCCTTCTTATCAGACCTATAGTTAGCGACCACGTTTCACTACCGTAAGTGTGCTATTTATCAGAGTAAAAAGTATTTTATGTCCATCTCCACGGTTCAAGTCATGTTCATATCAAATTTCACTAAAATCGATTCGTTTACGTGTGAAAAGGAACAGCCAAACAGTGCAGTCTTTCTTTAGCATTTATAATATATGCAAATGGATAAGTGTTAATGAAAAAGAGAAGAAAATGCTCTAGCTATCGCGATCAAAGTCGTTATATATAATGTTATATAACGTTAATATATGTCTATTTTACATTACTTATCTATACAAAATTTAAACCCTGTTTTTAAACCATTAAAGTTTGATTCATGTCCACAGCATCGGATTTTAAAATTGATGACATTTTTGCAATCAACATCCCATAAAACCTCAATAACGACACCCATATCGATTTTAACATTATTTACTCCTTTTTATCTCCTTTTAGGGGTTAATTTCTCGAGGGGAGGATTTTATTTAAGTTCCAACCATAAGCTTAATAAAAAATAAAAGACTTTTACTATGAAAAAAGGACTTTCTTACTTAACTTCATCCCCCTTTTCACCCCTTTGGGCCAAAAACGCCGAGAGAGGTAAAAGTTTATTTTCAATCGCCAACTTAAATACAAAATTTGAAGTCCATTACACTTTTACTTTGAAAATAAAGGACTTTTTTATACAATTTCATCCCCCCTTTTCACCCCTTTGGGGGTAGAATTTTCAAAAACGTCGCAATAGGTAAATGTTTATTTTTAATTGACAACCTAAATACAAAATTTGAAGATCCAATCTTCAAAACTGACAAACTTTCATACAAACTTTCATCCCCTATTTCACCCCTTTAAAGGTTGAATTTCAAAAAAAATCTTTCTTAGTGCACCCCTACTCTTTATAAAGAGCCTATATGCTAAATTTGGAATTTCTAGACCCAACGGTTTGGGTTGTGCGTTGATTTATTTTTTAAGAACGGCGGTCAGACTCTTATCTTTCATCATACCTGATGTTAAGTATTGATAAGGCTGAAGATGGAAGCGAGTCTCTCCCGGAATCCTCAATCACTGAGGAACTGGCTGTCTTATCTGTATCTGCCGGAGCACAACAATGCTGAAAACATTGTTAATATTTGAATAAAAATTAAACTATTCAGCGTTCTTAATTATGTGACCAGCCAGAATGTAGTAATTCTAGGTTCCAATCTAATGTTTAAATGTGATAAATATTAAACAAAAAATATACTAGAAAAAGCAATCAGTCTCATGTCGCCCTGACGGGATGAGACATGAGGCTGGTTGCTTTTTTCTAGTATATTCAAATATAAATAAAAAATACTCTAATGCTCTTTGATTGTAGGTCATTATTTGTTTAATTTAGTGCTATAAATGTCTTAAAGGTGATTGCCTCATATGAAAACAATGGGAAAAAATAAAAGTTGTGATAAATCTACAAGGGAAGTAATAATAAAACTTTACGAAAAAAGTGGTCGTATAAAAAGATAGCGGTCCATCTGCAATGTTCATAAACGATGGGCTTCGATGCTGTGAAGCATTTAACCACGTATCAAAATACATCAAATGTTCCGCGTGTACCTTAACAAAGAAAGTCGTCTCGTCGAGACGATCAAATCACGTTCGTTTGTCAAAATAATTACAAAAAAGAATCAAAAGTCGTTTATAGGGTCTAATAAGCTAAAAAAAATCTTTTGATGAAAACAACCCTTCCGCAATCTCGGCACGCACTATTCGAAGGCGTTTGGTAAAAGAGAAGTTGGACGGAAGGATAGCAACAAAGATGCCCATGTTGAAATGGTCCCGTAGGCAAGTGTTTGCAAGAGGCATGAAAACTGGACAGTTAAGAAATTTCCTCCGTATAGTGCATTTGACTCCAAGTGCACAAAAGTGACAATAAAGCATGGCGGGGAAATGTGAAAATTTGGGGGAGCTTTTCTGGATATGGATTTTGACATGTTAAGCTGATAGAAGGAACATGGATCAATTCCAATAGAAAAATATAGTGAAAGAAACAATGTTACCATAAGCTGAAAACGTGCTCAAGGCTATTTTATTATTGGGACATTCCAGTATGACAATGATGACTTAAGGAATTTCTCACATTGCAATCAAATTCTGTCTTAGATTGGCCAGCTAACAGCCCGGTTTTAGACCTAATAGAGCATTTTTGGTGCGAAGTCAAGAAAAAGGTTTCAAATCGACATCGTGGCAATTTAAGAAAGACATCTGATTTTTTTTAGCTAATCTATTGATGAAAGCCAAAATTTGATAGAGTCAATGCCTCGACGCTATAAGACAGTAACAAAAAGCCCTGGATACCTATGTTACTAACTATTAATTTTAGTTTGAAACGCATAAAATTCCTTTCTGTTCTTTGCGCACTTCACATTTTATGTGATTTATTTCATCTCAGTTTCCGATTGAACAATTCTCGAGCAGTTTAATAAATCGTTCTTAATTAGTTGTCCAACTTGATAACTATTTGAATTACTATTTACTACTAGTTACTATTAAGAATAAATAATAAATAAAAAAACGAGATTTTATATTTCTGTTTGCTCTATTCATGCTATGTGTCCTATCATAACTAGTAACATTAGAATAAACACAATATGACTGCACATGACATGATTTAGATAACAATATTATTGAAGTTCAAATACATCTCGCACATTAAATGTTAGTAATAAACTTATAAACATAGACTGAAGAAGAAATAAAAATTAAACTATTCAGCGTTCTTAATTATGTGACCAGCCAGAATGTAGTAATTCTAGGTTCCAATCTAATGTTTAAATGTGATAAATATTAAACAAAAAAATATACTAGAAAAAAGCAATCAGTCTCATGTCGCCCTGACGGGATGAGACATGAGACTGGTTGCTTTTTTCTAGTATATTTTCTTGTTTAATATTTATCACATAAAAATAGCATTGTACAATGAAAAATTGAAAAGTTATAACTAATGTTTAAAGTTCATCTATTAATTTTTTAGCCAATCATGTGTAAAAACAAATGTAGCGCTAGTATGGAAATGTGTTGCGATAGCGAGAGAGTAGTTATGCTTGTTATTTAAAAAAAATATTAGATCCTCTAGAGACTACAGGTCCTAGATGTGTACATAGACTCCAAAAATTCTACCATTTTCGATTATATCTATTTTGAATTTTGCCGGGCATGATTTGTTAGAGTTAACTATGTTCATATGACTTGCCATTCAATAAGAGCAAGAACAACCAACCAGCGATCAGTGTGACAAAAAATATCTAGCCGTGTTGGTCACATCATGACACATGGTAAGTTAATCTCAACTAATCCGTACTAAAACCTAATTAAACTATTTATTATTATTATGGTAATAAAGTTTGAGAAACAAACTATGGTAAATAGCCTTTAATTAAAAAAAATAAATAAATAGGTAATCCATGTCGTTAAACCTTAAGTTCTCCTGCGAGTACGTTTGGTCGCAATTGCAACTGATTTCTATGTACTTGTGTGAGGCATGGCAAATGTAGATGTCTTTTATTTATTATTTTCAGGGCATTTAAAAGACGAGCGACTAGCTCCACGACATATAAAAAGAAGAGTTAATATTGCACCTGTTCCATCTTCTATTCCACGTTCACAGAAGGCAGATCATATGCTGATTTTGCCTGAAAAGCAAAGCAGATGTAGATACATGGGCTGTAATAAAAAAAAGGAAAACTAACTGCACGAAATATGACATTTACTTATATTATTTATAAGAATAGATCTTATAAATATTTTATGATTTTGTTTTTGTAACTTTTTGTAACCAATATACAAGGGTTTTTTTTTTATTCTAGGGGTTTGATTAATTAGCAGTCTTAATTTTATGATCACCTGGACAAAAAGGGCAAAAAATGGTTGTACGGGTTATTCAAATTTTGTGGACTGTATTGCGAACAAATTGTGGTTAAAGAACGCGAGGTCAACAATTATACAAGGAAGGGTACCATAATAAACGATACCTTGACCACCTCGTTGTGCTACTTAAAGCTGGAGGTAGCCAGGGACGTCCCTGGAGTTGGCTGTTGCGGTTTCTTGAGGAATTCGATGGGATGACACTTCACATCACCAATATAACTGTCTATAAAGGGTTCTGAGCGATTAGGCCACTAAATATTGATAAACCGGTGCACACGCGCGAGCATTCTGCAGTGTTGCCAACAATGTTTAGTTGACAGCTACTACCGCTAGGAGGCGCAGCAATGTCTCGCTCTCTTTTATGCAAGACAAGGTATATGAGAAAGGGAAATGGAATATTGGGAAGTGAGGATGAGGAGTGTCAACCTAAATAAATAATCAAATTTGTAATCGATGCAGCCAACTAACAAATTATTTACATACATCTTCAGCATGTGGACGTCCACTGCTGGACATTAGCCTCTCCTAGCTCACGCCTATTGTGGTGTTCATAGGAGGTTATTAGCCTACTGCTACCACGCTGGCCAGACGGGTTGGTAGAGGGTTTGTTTCAAGTTTTCCATCTCTCGCTCAGGTGTTCAATGCGTCGAGCCTCTTAGTCGACTCTTACGACATCCCAGGCATGTAAGGGAATGGTGACACTTGTATTCTTAGGCCTTCATCACGCGGCTAATTAACGCGCCAACAAATAATTAACGCGGCACATTTGAATTGTAAGCCAGCGCAACCACCACCACTGTACTTATTTTGCTATTTTTTTTTTTTTATTTCTGATCATCAAAACACCTCCATTTTAACGTCATTACTTATCTAAAACCTACATCAAACAGCAGCTTAAATAACCTTCTCACACCATTCATTTGATGCAAATTCTCGATAGTACTCCATACAATTTTTCTTGTACTCGCACTATTTGCTTGCAACATGAACAAATTACAAAGCGATCCTTTACTACTCGAGAATGGAACAGTACTTGTCGCGACACGTCGTGTTTGAGGACGTGTGAAACGTATAAACAAACATACTGTATAGAACTATAGACCATATTGAGCGGTGTGTAGGGTAGGCAAGCAGTTTCTTGTTCTAGTTTTGCTGTTTTTTTTTTAAAATCTAAAATAGGAACTAGACAAAAATATTTTTTTTTAAGTTCCTTGGAGTAGATGTAGTGATGTAGAGTAGAAAGCAAGTATAAAGGAAAGTCTATAATTCTATCATTTATTATTTGCTGATACGTTATTTAATAAGCTATAAAAAACGAATCAGCAATATTCTATCAGCTTTTCTAGTACTTATAATAAAATGTACCTAATTATTGTTTTATGCCATTGGTTTTTTTTTTATTTATACAGTGTTATTGTAATGAGCTGAAGAGTAAACTTTTTGCTATATTTGTTTATTTAATCACGCGATAACTAATATCAATCAAATTGTAATTTAAACTAATATTTATGGTAAATTTTAAATAGAAAAATATTGGAAAAAATTAACTCGGAAATCCGGTCCAATGCTCTGTCCAAATGTCCAATTGGATTTCCAAAGGTCGCGGGTTCGATTCCCGTCTGAGAATTCACTTGTGGCCGAGTTCATTTTTTCCAATATTTTTCTATTTACAATTTACCATAAGTATAAAATAGCATTGAAAAATGCAAAAATTACAAAATCTTAAACTAATATGTTTAAAATTTTGAATAGTCTTTGGCAACAAGCTCAAGATAAGTGACTATTAAAAAATAAGTACTATTTTAGGATCATTCGTTAATTGTCAGATCAGCAGCTGGTTTACCTGTAATCTGTATTTTTTTATGTAAAAAGAAAACATATTTTTGGGTACTTTATAAATATTTTAGGTTAACTCAAATCAAAAGATAGTCATAACTAATAATATAAATGCGAAAGTGTATATGTTTGTCCTTCCTTGACGCCTTAATTGAACAACCAAACGACTTAATTTTCGGCATAGAGTTAGTTGAAAGGACGGAGATTTACATAGGTTACTTTTTGTCCCGATATGCCCACGGGAACTAAAACTATGCGGGTGAAACCGCGGGCACAAGCTAGTATCCAATAAATTCAAGAAGTAAACAACTTCCTCAAAATAGTCTTGAATGGGTATGGGGTAAAAGGATTGACGATTCAAAAATTCTTATTTTAAGTTTATTTGAATAATGATAATTTTATACACAAATACAATGCGGGACAACCCTAGCCGTAGAGTGGCTGTATGACTTGAAAGGAGCTGGTTTTCAGCGCCGCCGCGGCGACGAGCGGACGTTCGAGTGTGGTGCTGAATGAACTAAATGCCTTGCCCGCGTTTGTACATCGTGTAAAGTAAGCAAAACTGTACTATACTCATTAATGTTTTATTCTATGACGTTTCGTAAATTAAAAATAACTCTAATATTGTGCTAGAAATTTCCATACAGGACGAGGTGGTTTGACTTTGCTATCAACTTTATTTTTTTCCATCTGATTTTAAGTGTATATTTATATATGTATATTTTGAGGTTTTTATTGTCGCAAAACGAAAAATCACAAGGACAATTTCGTTGATTTGGTTCGGTTAGGTAGTCTATAAACTCCTTTCGCAACGCAAATAAATATGAAAATAATGAAATCGTATATATTGTCGTAGCCAACTCGTAGCTACAGTTACGCTACGAGCTACGGTAAACGATGATACATCTACAAAAATTGAAAAATGATTCTAGAGATTCTAGAGTTGCATTGTTGATAATAAATTTAAAAGTTAATGATTTAAAAATTATGTTTTGAAATTATAACAGCTGTTCAAATGTTTTGTGTACTATTTAACTAGTCCAAAATTTCAAAGTTAGACTTGTTTAACACCAGCTTTGATACTAACATGTCTCCGCATAATTCAGGAACATTACTGCACGTCATGGTACAATCCTTAATTTATCGAGTTATGATATTAGTGTCAAGATGGATGACATCAAATTAATATAGCGTCACAGACGTTAACACAGCGTTATTAATGCCGAAAGTACAGTATAAAGATACACAGTATTCTGTCTTCTTTCTAACGCTCTGCTCGCGAGTAAAATCGACGCGCCTAGGTTCGGAAAGACCTCGGCAAGACTCTGCGTCGCGGTGACGAGTGCACGCTGTGAAAGTTTTGTACTCAGTAAACGTGTTGTAATGGCTAATCTTTTTTGGCGAGTAGCCCTATCACATGTTGCGTAACGCGCGGCTGCAATAGTAATAATTAACTTTTATCAAGAAAGAGTCTGATAAAAACTTACTTGATGATTTATTACCTTGCCGAAAGTGATTATACTCTAACGAAGACGCTCTCATTACCCGAATACGATTCTAAATACGTGTTTAAACGTGATTCGTCATCATTAAATGTTCGTCGTACTAATGAAAGTTGATGACGACTTTTAATGTGGGATATTCTCGCTTGAAACTGATTAGAATGTGAGTGAGTTATATTTAATGTTTTATTAGTGTCAGTTAAAGTTTATATTCCTTTGTCGAAGTAAATGACTATTTAAGCCACTCTAGTTTTAACTTTTCCTTACAACCTACTTATTTCAATAATTTTATGTTAACATTTGAGACTGAATATTACATTAAAGTTGTATTTGTGGCATATATTCAATTGTCGTGGTACTTTGTATATGTAATAAGGCTGTGTATATGTAATAAGGCTGTATTTCTTTAGTGTCCAATTTTGTTCTAAAATGCGTGTAGGTGACGAGTTCAGAAGAAGTAATGTCTAACTTTGTTCTACGGTTATTTTAGACCCGTTAACAAGCAAATACAAGCCACTTTGGGAAGCTAAACGAAAAGTTGTAGCTTCTTTTCTCCCAATACGCTTTATACAGCCACATACTGAAACTTACTAATACATACTGAAACTTTGAAACTGGCTTATAAATAATTATAATATCACGTGGTAAAACTTAGTATTTTCTAAATGTACTTTTAGTGAAAACAATCATGTCTGCGGTGAAAATAAATGTTTGTAATAAAATTAACTACAAACCACTTCAATAGTTGTTGGAGACAAGTTGCTTACGTACATTTATGATAAATTTTAAATAGAAAAATATTAGAAAAAATCAACTCGGCCACAAGTGGATTCCCAGATGGGACTCGATTCTACGACCTTTAAAGACTTTAGTCTTGGTAGCTCAGTGGTTAGGGCATTGGACCGGATTTCCAAAGGTCGTGGGTGCGAGTCCCATCTGAGAATTCACTTGTGGCCGAGTTGATTCTTTCTAATATTCTTCTATTTAAAATTTATCATAAGTATACAAATAGCATTGAAAAATGCAAAAATTCAAAAACCATAAATGCTTACGTACAGTCGGTGACATTCCCGGTTGATCAGTAGAGTTTTTTTGAGAAACATTTTCTCGAAAAGTACTAAGGTTAAAGAAATAATTTATTATTCAAATGAAATACTTCTTAATGTCCCCGACTGTACATCTTAAGTTTTCGCGTGTACTGTTCATTGAAATAAATCAACTTTTACGGATATCAAACGCGCTATATTTCACTCATCCCGAGTCATCCCGTGACCACGGCAGCTGAAAAGGTGCCGAAACGTCAGGAAAATAAAAAAAAACCCTAAAATACCTAAAAATACGGATAATTACAACTTAGTTCGTGAAATATAGCGCGTTTGATATCCGTAAAAGTTGTTTTATTTCAATGACATGTTGCTTTTTTATTTTTACTATTATTAATATTACAAACAAAATAAATATAAAATATCTACAAAATCGTTTGTTCGGAAGTGATTCGTTATCATTAAACGTTGACACCGTAATGAGACCCGATGAGTCCCTCGGGAGCGCTGTTCCTGTCCCAAACTTGTTTACGCCTTTTGATTGATCAGGCTGGAAACTGGACTTTTGGTTCTGAATCTATACGTTGAAATAATATATTATGTTAAACTTAAATAAAATTACTTTTAAAATAACGCTTTTAAAATCGTTTTCTGCTAACGATTTGGCTTAATTGGATTGGCTTGTTTCAACAACTTTTCAGGGGCAGATATTAATTCAGTAAAATATTTTTTTCGCATATGAGCGAAAATTTCTGATTTGCTTTTTAATGTTGAAGTTGAACCTGTTGCTGAACAATGCTCATATCATGATATTGTTCTGATGAGAGTTAGAGCATTTTGCATTGTCACTGGGAGTAAAATATTTAACAGTTGTAAAAAGCTTTCTGAACAATACACAAAGTTCTTTAATTAAATCTGTTAGGTAGGAAAAGTCACCAGACATCAAAGAGTCTAGACCTGGTACCAAAGCCATGCGAAAAAAGTCACGGGTTGTTGATAGACAAGAATTAATAACAAAAGAATATGCAATACTTTAGTACAGGTAACACAAATAAGCATCTTCCATCTTAGTGGTGTTAAATTTCTTCCAATAAAACACAGGTGGTAACCGCGGGTTACCGTTTCATAAATTCGGCGATAAGTCACGTAACTCTATAAACAAGGATACGCTCCTCCAATATGTGACGAGATAGCAGCAATATAGGAAATGAGATACGATTCTGCATGTGTTATATTTCGCACCTGTTTGTAAATGTAATCTCGTACATTTTTTCGTATCGAGTCCTAGTATTGTTGTACAAGAGTAAGGAGAATCTTATTCGTTATCATCCGTCATTTCAATAATAATAATAATAATAACCCAAAAATGTATAGCATTTTTGTTTAATTTAAAATAAAGGCGTATCAATAAATCAAAGAAAATATATATTCAATTATTTGAGATATTTTTTCGCGCAGCTCCGTCTCGACAAAACGAATGACGGCAATGTCAGTGAGAGGCATCGACTAAAATACAAAAGTACCCTCACTGGATTAACAATTTCAACAATAATTCGCGAGCAACTATCTATGAGAACTGTCACTGTGAAGCATTTTGTTTTACGTAAAAACTAGGTATCAAAATGCAAATAAGAAATTACAAATAAAATGTGTATAAAGTTAATTGCGCGGCTGCAACAATTCTTATACACTTTTGGGTCTAATATGCCTGATGTTCATTACGACGTCGTACAACGCATCGCAGACTTTGCATTGCAATATGATACGACGTATTGCAATGCAACGTCGTTTTTGCGTTGCGATGTCGCACCACAAATTTTCCGATGCGCTGCCATACTCGCGATGAAATTGTATTACAACGCATCGGATAATTCTGCAATGTGACGCCGCAACCCCGTGTTGTGGCCGGGCTCTAAATCAGCCAATTGCTAAAGTGCTGAAGTCATTAGTGCTGTGCGAGGACTAGACTATACCCAAAAGGACTGATTCCCATCCGATCCCCTGTAAACTGATCATCCGAGAACTTTAAATCCCAGCCGATGGATCCTTTCATTGTATTTCTATGCAAGGTAAGGTAGATAGATAGATAAAACGCTTTATTGCACACACAAAAACAGTACATACAGAGCAAAGAAAAAAGGTAGGTGAGTAAGATGAAAAATAAGCTGATATGTACTCTATGGTATCAGATGGGAATAAAATATTAATATTTATTCTTGATCCCCTCTACAGGGGATCCGATGGGAATAGAAAATAATAAAAAATAAAACAAATCCACGAGGGGATCGAATGAGAATAACTTCCCTAAAGATTGCCTTACGATAAAGACAATAAAAAGGTCACATACTAATGAAAATCATAATCATCACAAATATAAATCATATTTCTTTCAGAGGCAGTTCATAAAGGTGGTGGTGTCCATCCTTCCAATCCTTAATATTAAAACAAAGCCTTCTTTGAGTAAATGTAATCATATTGTCACTTCAACCGCGAAAGTACATTATTAATATTCCTTCTGTATCAGGATGCCTTTAATTTCTTTTTTCATCTGAACAATTTTGTGCACATCAATCTTATGAGTGTTCCACTGGTTTTATTAAATTCATCCAGTAGAGGCTCTTCTTTATATTTTTCGAATTTGTATCATAACAATATCTTGATAATGTGATCCAGCGTATAAATAATAAAGGTAAGATCTTTAAAGGTTTAAACAAAACTGCTTTATAAAACCGAATTATTTAATGCTAAACATGGACTATTTTTTATCTCGATATTCCCATAGGAATGGGAACCACGCGGGAGAAACTCCGAGCGGAAGCTAGCCTATTATAATCATGTTGAAGAACTTTTTTCAATCCACCAAACTACAGAACCAGTCACATAAAATCTAACTACTTCTTTAACCGAATTTTCGGGTGTCGTTATATTATGCTTTTTAACGCCACATTATTCATTTATTTATTTATTTTGTTTACTACCTTTTTTATTTATGTAATAAAAACAACAAGAATAAATAAATTATAAACATAAGTATAAAATGAAAAATATGTAGCACATTTCCGCAAGAAAATGCGTTTATTTATTTAATTATCTAATTTCAACGGCAAGTGCCACTTACAGTAATTAGTAGGATAATGATGATTATGATTTTAGGTCATGCGGACCAAGACGCAGGCGGACCCTAGTTTGATTTTACCGTTATAACCTTTACCAATGTCATTCGGCTGTTCGATAATTATAAAGTTTTGGATACATCCATACTGATGATTAATATTCGAATCTCTTTTGTGGGGTGACAAAGGTGTTTCCACAGCATAGGTTATTGACCTCAATGACCAGAAATCATAGTGTAAATAGCTTTTAGTATAATACTTGAGAAAAAATAATAACAACACATCTCTATGAAAATTATTACCCGCACCTGTGGTCTAGTGGTAACAACTACCGGTATCAGATCCAGAGATCCCGCGTTCGATTCCCAGTGGGAGTACATACTGTATTAGGTTTAGTTGGTGGTGGGAATTGTTGTAAGTCTGCCTAGCTAGCTACCACCATCTTATCTAAGTCTGACGCCATAACAACAATCTTTCAACATTGTTGTGTTCCGGCAGTTAGAGATAAGATAGACAGTTCCTCAGTGGTTGAGGATTTCGGGAGAGGCGCGCTTCCACCTTCAGCCTTATTCAGGTATGATGAAGGCTAAGCGTCTCCTTGTTGTTTAAAAAATCCTATGAAATAATATTTTTGGTTTCAACTGTTTTTTATAACACTCTAATTACCCTGACCTCAACGTAAGTATTGCAAAGTCTTGTTTCTTGTGATATAAAATACTTTATATAAACTATACAAAGCCTAGAATTCGTACCCTGGACCTCAGAGCAAGCGACACCTTAAAACCATGGTACGTATCACTCTATCAAGGAGGTCGTCGAATACAAAACTTACAATATATTTTATAGGTAATACATTAACATACAACTTACAACCCAGTGGTTCGCGCGCTCGGCCAGCGATTGTTGAGGTTAAGCAACTTGCGCGATGGTCGGTCACGGAATGGGTGACCAAAAATTACCTATCTCGAGCTCATCCGTGCTTCGGAAGGCACATTAAGCCGTTGGTCCCAGCTGCATTTGCAGTCGTTAACAACCACCAAGCCGTATTGGACCTGCATGGTGGGTTCTCCTTATCCATCCATAAGGAAGGCCAGTGCCCCAGTAGTGGGGACATTAAAAATAACTGATGACAACGTGATGACATTAACATAACACTACATTAAAACTAAACTTACATATGTCTTCGAGGTATATATAAAAGAAAATAGTGGACCCATCCACAGCCAATAACAAAGGATTCCCATGTAAATCGCACTAACATAATCATAACACGCCTGAACAAACCAGACCCCAAATCTTTCACTTCGAACACCCAAATCTGACAGGATCATTCTTGTAAAATAGGGTGATGTAAAAATATTTTAAGGTCCCTCGCGGTATGCAGATTGCAGCTACGTGAGTTTAGTCTGAGTGCGCGGCCCTGGTGTTAGGGGCGTGAATAGCGGGGCGGAACGTTTAAACCATGCAGAATCAGGTCATATTCTAATTAAAGTGTCTGTAAACGCCTAATACTTGTTAAAACTTCACTTGTCTTAGGTTTATTAGAAGTTTCGCCAAACAGATCGCGTACGTTACGCAAGCGCTTTCACACACCCTTACTACGCGTTTTATTTGGCGAAGCCTTTAATCTTCTGTGCATTTACGGAAATTTCGTAAACCAGAGGAAGAAAAGATCAAGAATGGGTGAATCCGTGGGCTTTGTATGTACGTTCAGAGAAAAGTGGCAAAATGAGTACTTAAATACACTTCACTAGTCACTCTAATTCATTCAATCGCAGTGTTTAGGAGAGAACTATTTTAAGAATCAATTAGAACATTTAGTTAGTGCCCTGGTGCTTGAGGCGTACCTTGGTATGGGATGCAACCTGTGTAGACACCTTAGGTCCTTCCCATATAAGTGGTACGTCCTCAAGAGCTGGAGCCGCGGCGGAGCAAGCTCAATTCCTCAAGCGCCGCAAGTATGCGTCGCTCTCAGTAAGCCACGAATTTGCGGCGCTTGCCGTAGAGACAATGGGCCCTTGGTCGTCTGACACCAAAAAGTTTATTAAACATCTTCCCATAAGACTGGTCCACGCCTCAGAAGACCTGAGAGCTGGTGCCTATCTTGCCCAGCGGCTGAGTCTTTGCATTCAGCGGGGCAACAGTGCCAGTGTTCTCGGTACTATGCCACGCGGCTGTGAGTTGGACGGCGTATTTTTATTATAGTATAAGATTTTATTATTTAACGGTTTCTTGTTTTTCTACTAATTTGTAAATAATGAAATGTTATTTAGAACATTGACAAAATCAACTCTCATCCCATATATTGCAAGTCAAGATTATGATTCGCTGCATAGAAAATTGGATTACGATTTTCTATGAAACGCATCCATCCAGGCTCGGCGACCTATGTCACGATTTATGTTCTTAGAACGTCTGGGGTAATGTAGCATTCGATATTCTTTAACAGGCCAGAAATACCATCAAGCTTAGCGCGTACATAATTCTGCTGGATGTGGTGTTGACTGTAGTCGGACAAGTGTGCATTACTCTCGTCATGAGACCCGGGCCCCGCTGCCCGCTCTCACCTGGGCCACCGACAAACGCTCTGAGGCTGACAGCCCGATTAACGAAGCTTGGCACTTCCATACCACCATTTATTGGATTTTTTAGAGCCGAGTACTGGATTAAAGCGGTTTTAGAATCTTTTGAAGTTGCGCTCGTATACTTAAGTCCACTTTACCGGATTCTTTTGGTGTGATGTTCGGTAATAGTTGTTATTCAATGTGGTGGAAGTATGAAGGTCAATTCTGGTAACCTAAAACGGTTTCTATTGCGGTGGTAGTTTTTACCTATATGAATTGGGGTAACAATACAACATGACGTTCGTATGTAAGATAAGATAAAGATAGAAATGTCTAAGAAATAGTAAACCTATTTGTTTCTGGAACTGAGCAGTTTTAAGCACTATGTAATGACAATGTATTTCATGATGATAAAAAAATATAACATACGAGTAAGCTCTTACACAGAAAGAAGAAAAAAAATATAAACTTTTTTTTTTTATACTTAAATCAATGTCAAACATCATACAGTTACTTCACTAAGAGCAAAAATCTATTCTAAATACTTTACTAAGTATTAAAATTTTCCTTCAATTTCCTAGCGCGTATCCCCTGGATTTGACAGTATATTACGTAACGTATGAGCTCTGACGGAACTGTCGGATCTTAGATTTTATCCGGCACAAGCATGCAAACCTCGGAGCTAAACACTTCGACCTACTTTTGTAGATACCTTGTAGGTGGAGCTTTATGATAGATAAGTAACCATTTTTCATCGGTTCTTAGTACTGAACTACCGGATTTGTTTTTGCAATAACCCTGATATTTCTTTCATAGTAGTCTAGATACTCTTCACGTGGAACTTTTCTTGCCTTTAATTCACTGTATTTAAGCAGTGAGATACAGTAACAGACTCAGAGTATCAGACGACATTCTTATCGATAGCATTGCTTTAATAATAATCTGCGTTTTTTATTCCGTTGTTTTAAATAATATTTTGTGAACTATTCTTTAAATCTGTGTTTTATGTGATGGAAATAAAATAGCATTGTAAAATGCAAAAAATAAAAATCCTAAATTATTGGCTGTTGCATCTTAATCGACCGTTAAGCACCTGAAAAATTGTTTCTTTCAAATGCAAGGATATTCCTAGCATTGATGTGACAACGCTGGCCTACGCGTATTAAAAATATAAAAGTATTGGAGAATTTCGACGGTGGTCAAGGTGGTCTGCAAGTCTCGGTAGCTCAGTGGTTAGAGCATTGGACCGGATTTCCAAAGGTCGTGGGTTCGAGTCCCATCTGAGAATTCACTTGTGGCCGAGTTGACTTTTTTCAATAAAAATATTAAAAAAAGTCGACTCTATTTAAATTTTATCTTAAGTAAATAAACAACTTAGTTATCTATCTATGTAAGTATTATAAACCTACCATTTGAACAAGTTTCGTATTAGTCAAAATAGAGAAACGAACCCATTTGAAACGGAAGATTTCAGGTATTCTTACACTAGCACCTCGTAATAATGTATGTTACGCCCCGTATCACGTATCTAATTGGCACTCACCACACGTCATTTTCATCACGTATGCCTAATTCGGTAGGTATCCAGTTTAGGGCTGCGCGTAAAGTAATTTGTCGACGCAACTTTGATGAATAATAAAATAGTCGTCAACCAATTTTGCTGTGACAAGAATTAATTGAAATCTATGACGGTGCTACAGTGGTGCCATCTGTTAGCCGTTTTAATTAAGGAGCTAAATGTACTGCCACAGTGGCGGTGACTGAATGTTGTGATTGATGGTGTACGACATACGTAGGTATGCTGCGTGTAGCAATCGACGAATTATTATTTCATTTTGTTTCTGTCAACGGTCTAATGGATTAATCCTTTGGCTGTCAAGTTTAATTAAGCAGGAACAGAGCCTCCGATATAGTTAATTAAGACGCTCGGAGGAGTGTTCGGGCGTATTTTGGTCCTGGTTCGGTACTACGTTTAATGGATCTGAACATGTGAATATAGGAAAAAAGTTGCTTGTGAAAAAAAGCGAATGACTGAAAATATATTACAGAGGTAACATCGTCGAAATTAATAAATAGTTTTCAGCAATAAGATTTTTTTTATGTAAATTTAATTTTATTTATGTAAATTGAAGTTGATAAAGATTTACTTATAAAAACATGTGAGCTAATCGAAGTTCAGTGCTTTAGGGCTAGCACGAAAAACTTCCGAAATAGTATCGAAAATGTATCGAGCACGTAATGTAAAAAAATGTAGTTCCGTTTACGCCCGGTAAGGACGCTGTTTAATATTCTTCCTCTATACTTACTCGCAACTTTTTCGTGCTAGGCCTACTGACCTGTGGCAGGCCTGCGAGCGGTGCGGTAGGTTAACCCACAAACCTAAAATCGGCGGGGCTATTACCTATCTTTGCAACAGCAACGCGACAGCAGAAATTGCGCGATAAATGCTATACGTCACGTATCAACAGTGCGGCCTAGCAAACATATGATAATGATATGATAATATTACTTTATTTTCTCCACAATAATGACTTACAATGTTTACATTTTTGGATGGACTGTATACAATAGTAATATTGTGGAGACTGGTGCCCGACAATGCCCCAACAAACGATGAACTACAATGTGCATTCATTTAGTTCCTGTTACTTCTACCAAATTGTTTTTGGCGCTAGCGTCATAGCAACACGCGGCGTATCACTGTCGCACCTAGGTAGGAGCGCGAGAGAGCGAGACGCCGGTATACGAACCATCAGCGAGCGATTAGCCAGCAATCACATAAGTAATACCATTTTTATTTTGACGTTCCGAAGCGATCGCACGACATCTGCGCGATAATTGCTTATTTTTAGGTAATACCCCCGCCGAGCTAGCTTATGCCGTGCCATGTTTTTTTTAATCATTCTCTCTTGCCTTTAGCACATATATTTTGACTATGCTATCATAAATAGGGCAGTAAGCCCCAGTTGTGGCCACTTTTATCTTATTTTGGGCTATAAGCTATTTTAGCTATAAGTAATATTCTATTTCTAGTTTCTACTTTGTTATTTTTACTAGTAAATAAGAAAATAAAAAATGCTGTATTCACCTGTAATGTCATGGCATGTCTTTTGGCCTAGTCAGGTTTTCATTTTCATGTTCAAATATGTAGAGATATGTCGTTGGTGAATAATATCTGGTGGTAGGTGTATAATATATGGTCTTAAATTTTCAATAAATAAAATAAAATTAATAGCTTATGTGGGTCACTCACAACAAGATCGCTTACCCTACTAGGTATCATCATAAGTTGGACTGTCGGACTCTATCAATTTGAAGTTGTTATTTCTAGGTACACTAGACGGTATCGATAATTAAGTAAATGGGTAGGTATATTGGTCACTTGAAGTTTAGTATATTTAGTATAGCGAACTTAAATACATACATCAAACAAATCTAAGTCATATGAGCTAAGTGATACCTCAATTTAAGTATAGTAATACTTCCGTTCCATTGTGAAATCACATAGTAACAATTACAAACAAATTGTTTAATAATATAATAATAGTTAAACGAATATTTACGACCTTGACGACCTGTTTAGCGCAGGGGTACTAAGCCTGCCTTCTGCGCCAGAGGTCCCACGTTCGATCCCCGGACAAGAAAATATTTGTGTGCATGAACATGTCTATTTGTCTTCGTCTGGGTGTTTAATAGCATTATGTATATATTTACAAAAAAGAAAGAATTTATGTATGTTTATCCGTTATCTAGTATCCATAACACAAATTCTTCATGATACTTAACGTTGGCTAGATAATTGTTGTATTTGTATGCAATTATTTATTTATTTTATTTATAATTTCTTCAATATTAAAATGGCTTGAATATTCATAAAACGAATAAACCACCGGTTCAATCTCACACCCATAAATATACGTACTATCTAGCTCATCGCCTCGATCGAACATACCGCATCGCTTGAAACCTGCATCGATGCAAATTCAAGCAATGCAGGTCATAACTCACTTGTATGCAGCAGGATGGCAGACATGAATTATGACGTCACGGCCGCCGCAGGATGTGACCTGTCTACGTCGTAGCTGATATTGAGAGCTCTGTTTCCGATATATTAATGGTTGGTGCGAAAA
Source organism: Chrysoteuchia culmella (assembly GCA_910589605.1). NCBI lineage: Eukaryota > Metazoa > Arthropoda > Insecta > Lepidoptera > Crambidae > Chrysoteuchia > Chrysoteuchia culmella. Next base: position 5,996,358 of record OU342657.1, read on the forward strand.
AGGTGTTTGAATGCACAACAGCCATACGAATTGGACATATGTTAAATTCACGGGATTTGAGTAGCTTTAGAATTTTATACGTTATGGTATAGCTAATACCTATATCATAAATGTATGTAGGTAAGGATTGTTGGAGTTTCTAAGATTTCAGTTTCATAATGGTTACAAAGTTGACATACAGTTCATATAAGTGCAACGTATTCTGCCATTATTGGTGCAGAAAGATTTCAAACGCAAAAATGTCCTTACCTTAGCTTTGAACGCTAAAGGCATCATAATCATGTTAGATCAATTTTTGATTCCAATATGCCTTAAAAAAAATGAAAAGACAATTTCAGTCTAATGCCACATAATTCGTCTTACGGCAAAATATTATTCGGTTTTTATTTGTACAACTTCACATGCTATCATAAAAGGAAATTAAAAAATAATCAGTTACCCATTTCTAAAGAGTCTTGCTGTGATTTTAAAAAAAAGTTACACTTAAATTTAGTTGAAGTAATTAGTTTTAAATGCGCTCTTGTTGAACGTTCAGTTTGAATTTTTTTTTTTGTATGTATGACGGGGAGACTCATAGCCTTCATCATACCTGATGTTAATTATTGATAAGGCTGAATTTTTATTTGACGAGTTATTGTGACCCTTTCTCTGCTATATTTGTAAGTACATTGTATTGATTATGTTTTGAGCGTTTTAGGAGTACAAGCTCCAGAACTCCAGGAAAGCTATTCTTGCGCTGAAATAAGTCGAATTTGTCATTTTCCCATTCTTAATTTCTTTATTGAAAATATAAGTAAAATCTCTACTACTGTTAAAATTCTTTACTTTCAATGATCTTTAACAATCATATACATAATGTCAAAAATTGTTTTCAGTAAGATTTTAAAGTGATTTTTGGCTCCAAAAATCTCCGCTGACATATGTCGAATTCGACATAAATCTATCCACTTCTTTAAGTAAGTGAAATTTCTACTACTTACTGACAAAATCCTTTAGTTTAAACGATCTTTGACAATCCTTTAATGTCGAAAATTGTTTTCAGTGACTTCTTAATACAGATTTTTTACTCCAAAAATGTCAAATTCGACTTGACCACTAAAGTAAGATCTTTATTTCCCATATATTTATACAAAAATTAAGTTCTGAGAATCTTTACATTACCCATCTTAATAATTATATTATTCAATTTAGCAAAAAGACACCTTATCCCATTAGTTAAAAGGACTATCTCAGATGAACCTCCTAATCCCGAAGAAGCGTAGGACATTTGCCCTGAAACGAACAACGAAGACAAATTAAGCTCTCGGATACTGAATTCCAGTACAGTGCATGTTATAGCTGAAACGAGTAATCCAACAAATTCTGAAATGACCAGTCACTTTACATAAATTGCAGGTTATGCAAAATGGTCGATTAAAGTCCTACTGAAAACTCGTAAGCAGCGGTTCGCAAACCACTTTTCCAAAATCGATTTCAGCGCACCCCATTTTTGAATTGAAAACTTCTTTAGCGGCGTTGTGCACATCAGAGTTTTAAATTTTTGAGATGGGTAAAAAATGTTAAAGTCGCGTCAAGACACGTGACCTGATCGAAAATTCGTAAGACGAAGGGAGAGTAGCGCGCCGGCGCGGCGTAGGAGAGGAAGTAATATCTCCCTCTCTTTCTACCGCGCGGCAAAAATGTATGCCTGCTCCTGCTGTTTCGTTTAAACGATTTTCACTTCTGCCGGCACCTTCAGAGTGCAACCCGTTGTTTTTTTTTATTTGCCACATCTTAAAAACTTGCCCATTTTGAGAATGACTAGTTTAATATTTCGGACAAAGAAATATATATCTTTATACATATAGATTTACATCGCATTTATCTTGTCTGTATAATTTCGTTAATAAAATCTCATAAAAAAACACGTGCCGTATAAGTAGACATTAAAACGGCTGGTAAAGATGATGACCTTTTGTTTTGAAAACACAACATAAACATATTTCATTTAAAATCTATTATTGAAACAGCATGTGGTGAATCTCATTTTTATCATACAGCATACAAATATACAATACAATATTATTTACCGAACACGTTTCATTAATACACTTTTCCTTATCCTATTAGCTGAGAATAAGCATTTGTTTCTATTATTCGAGTAAATATTGTAATACACGAATGTAAGTAATAAGCCTGAATATGATCAACGAAATGTCCCAATGTTGGTAATGGGATTTGCCAATATTACCTACTTAGTAAATATGCAATGTACTCAGTCAATGTTTTTTCGCAGTTTTAATTTCTTTTATATTATTTCTTTCATCTCTGTTCTTAAGCTCTAAGTACCCGGGTTATGAGGCGTAAGGGCGTAAGGAATTGATATTTCGTTGTTCTTTAGACACCGGCGTCCGTCGCTAGCTCGTGCCGAATTAAGTTAACGTATGGAAGCACGTTCCTTTCATAATTTTGTGTTTGATACGGTTTTACAATAATAATAAAGATAATAATACATATCTCAATTTTTATTGAAACTAACCATGATTTTTTAACCTTTGCATTTTAAAATGCTTTTTTTAGTAATTACTTTTAAATAGGTAAGAAAGGTAATTACTAGCAAAAGCAATAAATTGTCTTGTGTTGATTATATCACCCGCCTGAGACAATTGGTTTTCTTTTTTCTAGTAAGTATATGTTCTTAAATTTTGTTTTTATACTTGTCTTCAAATGTAAACAATCTTTACATGTCTCTTTACAGGTTTCCTTAAAACATAAAACAAAGAAAGATTTAAGTACGTACATCTTATGTTTTGGCGCGCACTGTTCATTGAAATAAAACAACTTGTACGGATATCAAACGCGCTATATTTCCACGAACTAAGTTGTAATTGACCACAACACGGGTGCGGTCACGGGTTGACTGTGTAATTGACCACATTCATCCCGTGACCACGGCAGCTGTAAAGGTGCCGAAACGTCGGGAAAATCAAAAAAACCCTAATAAACCTAAAAGTACGGACAATTACAACTTAGTTCGTGGAAATATAGCGCGTTTGATATCCGTAAAAGTTGTTTTATTTCAAAGAAAGATATTACAAAATTATCTTTGTACTCAATAGTTATTTTGTCATGAAATGTATATATTGGCATTAATATGTAATTTTTTTCTAAGTCTTGACAAGATTGTTTACATTATAAGACAAGTAAGAAAAAAACGACTTTGTTTATAAAACTTGTTGTAATTAACCATGTTTACAGCAGTAACAGTTACTACCTACATAAGAATTAAAAACTAACATGCCTTAACCTAACGACAAGCGAGATACACGTGTGGTTATGTCATTAAATTAACAAAAAACGAGAATAAAGGTAACTATCGGAACATTTTTTTGTTTGTAAAATACTGCAATCCTAGGATGAAAAACTTTTCTCGGGCTCGGGATGATATAAGGTGCTACTAATATGTAGTGTAGCTAGGTATCAAGCTAATATGTTACGATTTCCTAAATGTATCTGCTTCAGGCATTAAAAAAAATCTTAAAGGCCTCCTAGGCCAATTACTTTTATTTTAATTTATTTATTTTCTTCGCGTACTATCTTGTAAGCTTAACTAACGAGAGTCAACGTTGTAATTATTGGTTATTACCGCCGTCTAACATTTATGTCTTTTATATGTCACTCAATTTCACAATTTAACCCAAAGCATATTGGAAATATTTATACTATTAAGTTATTATGTATTTCTATTACAAACGGATAATTGTTAAATTTTTTCCTTAAAATTTAAACAATAATAATTATTGAAATATAAACAACTTTTCCGGATATTACACGCGATATATTTTACTGTGACCACGGCAGCTGAAAAGGTGTGAAACGTCGGGAAAATCAAAAACCTCTGAAAAACCTAAAAATACGGACAGTTAAATCTTAGTTCGTGAAATATAGCGTGTTTAATATCCAGAAAAGTTGTTTTATTTTAATGAACAGTGCGCGCCAAAACTTAAGATATAATAATTATAATAATTTTCGTTCGCATTTGCATTTAAAAGCCAAATATTCGCGGAACACCGCAGCTGCATCAATCAATAAAGTTTGTGTGTTAAAACTGACTCCTGAAAAAAAAGCAGCGCCATCTAGATAAACAACTTTTCCTAGAAGAAGTTTCGTAAAAGCAGAACGTGGCGCTCTGCACGTTTTCGGCATCGTGGGGTAACAGTTTCATCACCCTGCACTAGATGGCGCTATTTAAACGGGAAATTCGGGTATTATGGGGAAGGGGAATGAAAGATGAAAGTATAATGTTTCATAATCATGACTGTAAATAAAATATATCAGTCAATGGGATAATGTTTCTGTCTCTGCCAGATATCTTCACTTATTTATTAATATTATGTTTTTAAGCGCTATGGGATGGCCACAGTGAGCACCTAAAGTAGTAGACCTATTATTATAATTGCAAAGATAATAATAAAATAATATTAATAATATACATATTAAACACCCAGACCAAGACAAATAGTTCATGCACACAAATATTTGTCTTGTCCGGGGATCGAACCCTTTATGTGTTTTTTTTTTTACCCTGGAGTGATCGCGCTGTAAAAAGTACGTGATTGGTCTCGTGGAGTACAGAAGTAGGTACCTATTAAATAAACATAAACAACAAAAACAAATAACCCCTGTGTATACTTCTAAATGAGACTACAAATTTCTTGGCTTGGTGTGATAGAGTCTAGCCATGCGTCAATGAAAGCGGACTCCCGCTTTTCCGATGTTATTCTAAAACAGAAACAATTAAATTATTGGTTTATTCGTATACCACAAGCCTAAGGCTATTTATTATAAATAAGTCAATTTAGAATCAACGACAAAAGAAATAAATAAAAATAAATTATCAAAATACTTACTTACCTAATTGGTCGTGTGGCATAAACTCGTAGTCCACGAATTTTGCGAAGCTCCTGTGATATTACCATACGTGACCGGCGGTTTAGTATTATTGGAGCTTATTCTGAAACTATTCAACTTAGAGTACCTCGAAGCGCTCGTAATTTACATTTGTAGTTTTTGAGAATTGGGCAATTTTGTCAGTGTGGATTACATATGTAATCCGCGCAACCACGCCAGGGTTAAGCGCAATAGATTAAGGTTTAGCCAGGGTTACCACATGCCAGGCTTTCGCCTGATTTGCCAGGTATTTTAGCACTTGAGCAGGCGTCCAGCCAGCATATTCTAAGTCAGGCGTTATGAACTTCCGCACTGGAGTGCGTAGGCACGTCAAAATGGATCAAAGATTTTTGACTGTTTTGGATAACCTTTCATGCTGTTGTACGTACTTCCCTAGGTTCAGTGGCATCGTAGAATAATACTTTTATACGAATTCAGAAAATAAAAATAATAATTTTACCATAATTAACTTAATTACTTAAGAAACCACTCAAACATTATGTCCACCTTGTCGGGGGCCTACCCACGGAGAGTCATTGGAAATATTATTGATGATTAAAAGCCACTATTGAAACTAGATCAAAGGGCAAAAACTGAACAACGTTGGCCATCACTCATTACTAAGGGTGACTTTCACCCACAAAAGAAGTACCTATATAACGTTTTTCGCTCTGTCACTTTTAACTTCAAACGAATGACTGACAATATCATTTTAAATATGTTTAGTCCTAAATATAAGTGTTTTGTGAGGTTGGCGGAAATCACCCTTAGTTTCTTATTTTTGAATTTTCGAGTTCTAATACTCAATAAACATCCCAATATTTGTAAAATAATTTACTGCTCGACTGTCTGTCTACAAAGATAGTTTACAGAACGCGAGTAGGTATCATAATTGCATTACCAAATACTTCATGACAAATTAAACACATTAAGATATTATGAATAATGCATCTCATGCACAATAATTATCAATTTGTGTCACATTACAATGACCAAAATGCCAGCATTGCGAAAATGATTGTTTGTATTTGGATCCTTATTCTATCATGTTTAACTTAAAAAAAAAACTCGCTTCTAGTAGACTAAATGGGTATCAACATAAGGGTTATTCTTTCTACCATAAGACAGCTACTTAGTAGGGTTACCCAGAGAGGGTTTGAATACCGTTTTAAAATAGTGATGCGAATTATTTTACAATCTTCTCTCATACATATGCATCACACATTCCGAGCCTCTCTCGTGCACTCGTTACAAAGTCATTTTAAAGGAACTTCGTTCGTGTCACCCACAATGGTATTTACATAAAAGCATCGTCCACGGGCATAAAATGTAAATAATAAAATTACATCACGGTGAACGGGCCACGTCATATTTTGGAAGGCGAAATTTTTGTGGTGGATTTTTTTTTGAGGCCGCGTATTTTTCCGCACCCCTTTTTTGAGCTTCAGACATTTTGTGTCAATAATGGTTAAGTAGATGCTTTACTGTTTTAAAGCTTTTAAGCCCGTTGAGATTTGCGGTGTAACATTTTTGTAGCGACCGCTTTTAATAATGTAAATGTTGTTGAATCGTTGTCTTTTAATAAAATAATTCTTGCTTCTGAATTGTAGGCACTAATTTAGTATATCGTTTGCTTTTCATAAAATTTATTTGTCTGCACCTACATACACATTTTCACTTTTTAATAAAATTGCATTTCGGCATTGCGTGTTACAAATTACTGGTACCAATAGACTGACGTCCACTGGTAAAATTAAAACAGGCTTGCATTCCAGTTCTTCGAAGTTATTGCTTTCAATAAATTAGCATTTACCTATTCAATTACAGTGTTATAATTTAACACTGTTTTTTGTTTCATTCAAGGTGCTAGGAAAATTCGATTGACTAATCCAAAAAATACTTACTTATGTGATTATTAGAGTAAAAAAGTACATTTTCATTAATATTATTAACTTTACGCCCAATTTTAACCCTAGAACGTCAACAATAGCCACAAAAAAGTTGTGCCAGCATTTATGAGATAATAATCTAAAAAAAGAAAATACAAAAATGAGCTACCAATTACGATATTAAAGAGAGGGCTTTGGACAATTACGATAACAGATAAGCTTCGGAGGCCTGTCATCGCGACTTTCCGAGAAATACAAAATATTGCGTGCGACTTTCAAAATAGAGGGTTTAATATAGAGCTAAAAGATTGTTTATTTAATGAGAATATACAACGTTATTTTATATTTAACAAAACACCTCGAAACATTTGGGGAACTCACCATTATGAACAATTTGTATGGTAGTAACCCTAAAAGCGACAAAAAAAACGATGTTATTATTATTATTTATGAATGACGGGGAGATTCATAGCCTTCATCATACATGATGTTAAGTATTGATAAGGCTGAAGATGGAAGCGAGCCTCTCCCGGACTCTTCAACAACTGAGGAACTGGCTATGTCTTATCTCTAACTGCCGGAACACGACAATGCTGAAAACATTGTTGTTATGGCGTCAGGCTTAGATAAGATGGTGGTAGCTAGCCAGGCGGGCTTACAACAAGTCCTACCACCAACCGAACCGAATACAATATGTACCCCCGTTGGGAATCGAACCCGGGACCCCTGGGTCTGATATCGGTGGTTGTACCACTAGACCACAGAGGCGGTTGAAATGTTATTATGTATTATCTAATCTAAATCCTTATTTAAATTAGTCAACACAAAGTATGATTTTCTGTTATATTAGTTTCCGCCCGCGGTTTCACTAGCGTGGTCCCCGTTCCCTTGGGAATATCGGGATAAAAAAACTAACTTAATGTCAAAAATTAAGTCGATTGGGTGCTTAGTTAGGACGTCAAGGAAGGACAAACAAACAAACTTTCGAATTTATAATATTATTTAAGTAGTAGCATTTCTGTAATTTTTGTTTGAAGTCAAATGTGACGGAGCGATGTTTCAATAGTTATTTTCACCTCTTACGTTTGGAAAAGGAGGATTTGTCATTCAGTTTCCGCGTAGAAAATAGCTTTTTTTAATTTAATACCTATAGATATGTCATAATGCGCTCCGAATCGCACTATTGACCTTTTTTGTTATATTTTATTCCTATTTTAAATAGCTTTGAATTAATTATAATACTCCGTTTTGGTTTTATTGTATTATTTTAGTTCATTGAATCATAAAAACAAAAACAATGAGATTAAACTATTTTTTATAAGAATTTTATATTAGGCTGGGTGAGATTTTACAACTTATGATTGGATTTCGGAACTTGACTTAATCTTTATTTTGAAATTGTCTTTGTCTTGTACCTCATGTCAGTGTCAACATTTACGGAATCGTTTTTATTCTTATTAATAAGTAACAATATATTCCTACTTTAAATTAACTATAATACTCCCTTTTTTATTATTTTAGTTTTTTATATCACTAAAACAACGAGAATAAGGTATATTTAGATTAAACTTTATGTATAAAGATTTTTTTACCGGAAGTTGACCGCGGAAACAACTATAAAATGTTCCTCGCTGTTGTGAGGTGAAAAATTGTGTGTTGCGCTCGGCAGAAAAGTTTTTAGCGTCTTGTACCTTTGAAATCCTCGCTTCGCTCAGGATTCAATCTTTTTCACCTCACAAAAATATTTAGAAGCAGTTGGTGAAAAAATATTTTTTTATAAACACTGTTTCCGGTTCGTTCGTTCTTTTTTAACAATTATTGTGTTCGTAAATAAATTTATTTTAAAAGTATTTAACAAGTGTATTGGTTACTTTCGCTGCATCCTCCCAAGCCAGCGACGCGACGGCAACACAACTCAAAAGAATAACAACGCAACAGGATTGCAAAGTGATTCTATCTCGAACAGCATTACAAATCTGCCAAAATCATAAAGTCTCTCAATTATCCCAGTTGTAAGCAGCTAATGTTCGATCGGAGCTGGAATTGCAAACGGAAAGTCCTGGAACAATAGTCGGGTCTAATTGCGGTCGGAACACAAACGGCACCAAACGCATAGGTAGTCCGCGGAACGTAGGAACGCAAACGGAACACTACGTTCCGTAATGGCCGACTGGTGTTAATGAACTTCCGGGCGTAATGGCAATCAGCACCTATAGAAGCAATTTGTTAGTGCTAGATTATTCTCGTTGCCTGTTTGTTTCTTAGAATTAAGGAAGATAAATTCAGTGCCTAATAGTTATCTGTAGTCTTTGGTTAAACTAACCAATGAGCGGTGTATAGCTACACCTTTAAAACAATACATACTTCTAACAAAATAGTTCTGAAGAAGAATCCCAAAAATATCGTGGCAGGCCATGTCGTCGAGAGCAATTTTCTGCAGACACTATCAACTGTATGCATGACTCAAGGTATTTAGGAGTTTTGGAATTCGTAACATCACCAATAAAAGGATAGATCTGCGGACCTACGATCATCTATTAGAAACCACCATGTTATAAAAACGTTTTCGAGTTTTGTTTTTATTGAAATTGTTACAATTTCAATAAAAACCATTTTGACACACTTCAAACTATGGAGGCGATAATTGAGCGAAGACGTCACAAAAGTTTGGTCAAAAGCAAGCTTACTATAAGAGATTCGTAGTACAAAATAGCATATTAAAATTGAAACAATATACTGCGCTCAGACATGGCTGTAGGTCTGCATAGTTGCACTCCACTCTCTCTTTCCCGCGTAGAATATTTGCTTGGTTCGATGCGGTTCATACTTGTATGAATGGATAGTTATCGACTTGTTTATTTATTAGTATGAGATTATTATTATTAGTATGAGACAAAATATTGTTTTACGGCTCGTATTAGTTTACTTGTAATCTTTTATTGTCTGTTATATTAATAGCTGTAGTGAACTCAACTTTTATCTAGCACACTAGACAAATCTCTGTGGTTTAAAGTGTGTTTTTTGAGCATTTAAATTGTATTTGCAAATTAAATAGATAATATAAAAAAGGTACTTTAATATAGGTCAGTAAAACAAAACCAAAAATAAATAGTTTCCATTAGTATATTATTTTACGTAAGTTTCTTGAGTATTATTAATGAAAAATACTGAAAACATTTGTCAGCGTGCGAGTTTTTTATGTTATAACAATTGTATTACATAAAACACACACACACAAGCATAACATTGTAGTGCGACACACATTTTAGATGATTCTAATAAAATCGGTGGCAATGTTTGTCCAACAAACTAAAACGTTTGCCATAGCGTTAGGCGATATTGACGTTGCGTTGCCAACACGAATACCAGATTAGATAGACACACACATTTTTTTGAGGTTATACGATATTTTTTTAGCCACATTCGCACTCCATATGCCCAAGTTTGCATTTAACTCATTCAATTATGCAAAGCCACCATTTGTTAGCAGATTCTACGGTAATTCGGCGAGTGTCGCGTTGGTTTTATGCTAATAAGCTTAGTGTCAGTTATTTATTATGGGACAAGTTTACAAACGTAACGTTATGTATTCTGCTGATAACGTTATTTTACGCCGTTATTTGCAGCACTCTCATTGGCATATGATTTAAGGCGTAATTAATAACCGTTTCGCTGAATTGTTTTTGATTTAATTGTTATTTTGTGTTAATGTAGTGGAAACAATGGCCTGTTTACGATAATTAGTTGGTGCTTTTGTTTCAATTTTGGGTTTCAACAACTCGCGTTCAGTTCTTTCATAAATTTGTAGATAAACATCATTTAGCAGGAAGACCTTCAAAGATATCACCCGATGTTTCGATGGAAAATCAAGTGGTTACTGAAACAGCAGGACGAATTCCGAAAAAAAAATATTTTTTCTGTAAAAAAAAAATGGAGTATATAAAGTTAAATTAAAAAAGTCCTCTAACATCGATTTTCGTATCGCTCGCGGCAACGACAACAACTATTCTTGTTTTATTTAAAAAAAAATCGTAAAATCCCTTGTCAATTTTTCTTTGTTTCCCAGCTTTGTTCACCACTCCGTTCAAAGGGCACTCCAACAGTCACTATAAAAAGTGAGCAATTTACTGATATTCATCTGACAGGCAGTGTTTATGTTTGACGCCTCATTTATATTTCCATTTGTCAAAAGTCGGATAGCCCACCCGCAGCCTAATTACTGTAATGTATACAGAAAATTGGACTTTGTTATCGCGAATCAGATCGACGCTTTTACATGATACTGTGAGCTTCTTCCGAGTGAATTTACTTCTAGTTATTTCGCCTACCATTGTAAGATTGACTATTTGACTATCCACGCCTGAGAAACAGTAGGAGATACGTACATATAAAGAACCATTTTTTTGTTTAACTACATATAACTAAGGCATAAACAAGAGTTTTCATGTCTCTGAAACCTGCACATTAAATAGACATTAGATTCATGATGATATACTTTAACAAATGGCACTTACCGGAAGCCAATGAACGTATTAATAAAACACCCAAATCGCTAGGTATGTTTATATTATATGAAGTCTTCCCTTGATTTCACGAAAAATTTAGGAACTTAACAATCTCCTTGTTTTTAATTTTTTCTTACTTTATATTAACGATTTTTAACCAATGCTCTCCAATTTTGTTACAGATGCAGAATGATTTCATAAACATCAACACTGGTAAGTCCCAAAATATATTAAATAACTAACTACTTAATTGTTGTGTGTTTTTATATAGTAATTAGTGCATCGTACCCAGTTGCAGTAGTATTAAAATTATAACAATAAATGGTACAAATTAATTACAGGATATGGTTATTACACGGTGAGTGTTATTCATAATTCAGATTACCTTTGCAGTTAACTAAAGCTATGAACACACTGCAGATATATAACTAACTGTTATGTCACATTACAGTTAGTTATGTAAAAGTATGTGCAGTGCAGTGTTTAAGTGTAAGTTTCATATACACACATTACTAATGTGTGCATATGAAACTTTAAATCTATACTAATATTATAAAGCTGAAGAGTTTGTTTGTTTGAATGCGCTAATCTCAGGAACTACTGGACCGATTTAGAAAATTCTTAGACCATAAGAAAGCTACATTTCTCCACAGTGTCATTGGCTATATTTTATCCCGATATTCCCACGGGAACGGGCACCACGCGGGTAAAACCGCGAGGATCCGATATCCTGCAATAAGATTGAAAGTGAAATGTACAAACACACCTTAACGACACCATAATAGGCATCAGTTGGGTTCAATATTTATATGACGTTTCATAAGAAACTTAAAATTACAAAATAATATGCATCGCAATATCGGTATGTGTATCGTGTCGCGCCATCATTACCTAGATATTTTTTTTATCTTATAATCCGACGCTTCATTTGATATTTCCAATTAGTAGAGATTATTGATACGTATTTAAAATAATTGTTATAATAATGTTAGATATTCAAATACTGTGCACTTTTTTTAACCGTAACTATTGTTGGTACGCGCCCCCTGCGGGCCTACCATCATCTATTGTAGAAAGCATCATGTCATAAGATTTGTTTTGTTTGACATTTTGACACACCTTGGAGGCGACGATTGAGAGAAGACGTCACAAAACTTCCGCCAAAAAACAAGCTTACTTTAAGAGATTCCTAGTACGAAATAGCATGGCAAGATTAAAACAATACTGCACTTAAAGATAGCGGTAGTTGTGGCGGTAGGCCCCTGTCATGTTACTCTGTATATCATATATGAATGCAATGATAGTAGAAGAAGCAAGGGAGGATCGTAGTAAAAGGAAAGAAGTGATCTCTTCCTATCCCCAATGGGATGGGAGAAAGTTCTTATTTTATGTGTTTTTTTATATAATTATATTATAAAGCCTATACTACTACTACTACTCTTGGACTCATTCTGGATCAAAGATTGAGAAGTGACCGGAGATGGAGCGAGCTTGCCTAGAAAAAGCCTATTTACTACATATATACCAGGAGACGTATTTTTGAATCATTCGAATTACTATTCGCATACGGATTCTCAAAATTTGCATGCGAATGCTAAAACCCGTATTTTTTTAATTCCTATTCGCATTCGAATCTGCAACCAGTGGTCCCGACGACTATTTTTTTATTCGAGCGATAGAAAGTTTGACGTTTAACACTTTCTTCTTCTTCTTTCTTTAATGGCTTGCTCGCGATAAAATTCGCGAATATTGCCAATGTATAAAGAAATTTTACTGTAGATTGAGTTAAAAATGGAGCTTCACAACACGTGTTATTACGAAAAGAACTCGGGTAAAACACACTTAATGTCATTTTCAAATTGACATTGACATGACGGATAGTTTGACAACTTAAAAACGTTTCGTTTCACGAGATTCAAGTCCGATTCAGTCTGGGATTTTGCAAATCCATGGAGAGTTAGTTTCCAGTTTTTAAGTATTCTGCATAAAATGAAATAGTGTCAAGAAAGTTTAAGAAAACGGCAACACCGTATTCGAGTGATTCGAAAATGCGACAAAATAGAAGTCGGTGAATTTAAATTCTCATGCGAATTGGATTCGAATGATTCAAAAATACGTCTCCAAGGCTGTAGGATGTCGGGAATACAAACACAGGCAGTGAATTCCACTACCTGGCTGTACACATAATAAAGGATGAAGAAAAACGCTTTGCACGCAGTATTTATTAGTTTTTGTCGTTCTCGTTTACATTTACAGTCTCTGTAATTGTGGCTCGTGAGTTCCCTGCTTGAATCAAACTTGAGTTTAATCAACTGTTACTACAAATAGCACTAACAGTTTTTTGGGTTATAACTTTGCAGCTCAACCCTTAATAGACTTCTATTAAATCAACCAGATTAACCAAATCTATTTCATTTCAGTTTATTGTTTGTAGTTTGCAATTGCAACATAAAGTGAAATTTAAAATTTAGATGGTTTAACTGAATAGTTTATAATTGTGGATATGATTTTTAGGTAAAGTATCAATGTATAAACGAGTTTTATGATAATAAATACGATAAATATTAAATAGAATTATAGTAATAACATGCCTCCAGCATCTAGGGTGCAGCTTGAGAGTAAAAACTGTATAAAGAGTAAAAACTGTATGAATTATAAATGCATAATATTCTCATCCGCAAGTGAATTCTCAGATGGGAATCGAACCCATGACCTTTGGAAATTCGGTCCAATGATTTCCAAAGGTCATGGGTTCGATTCCCATCTGAGAACTCACTTGTGGCCGAGTTAATTTTTTCCAATATTTTTCTATTTAAAATTTATCATAAGTATAAAAATAGCATTGAAAAAATGCAAAAATTCAAAAATCATAAAATATAAATCATTTTGAAAGAAAACCTTAAATACTTGCAGTTATTTTCAATGAAAGTATCTTTTTTTATTTAAGCATCTTAAAGGCGTTTAAAATTAAAAGTATTTGATTTTTTAAATTATTATTATTAGATAGATATCGTAAGTGGAAGTTACAAAAGCGCTTCACCGCTATCTTGCCTGATGGAAAGCGAAGGTGCGATCTAGGATGTAAAGCGCTTGCCTAGAAGATACCTATTCACTCGTGACTTGAAGACCCCCAAATTGTAAGTGTCAGGAACCACAGACTCAGGCAAGGAGTTCCAATCTTTGGCGGTTCGGATGTTAAATAATAGATAATAATAGATCCAGGCTTCACTTGGCAGAAGTCCATATCTAACAATGAAATTTAGATGTGTAACATTCTTCAGAAACTACACACAACATTCCACGTTTCAAGAGCTCAAAATTAAATTTACAATTTTTTTCTTTTGTTGCACCAAAATGCCTTTAAAAATAAAATAACCGACTATTTTACAAGTTCGAGTATTACCACCCCATTGGGGTAGGTACATACCTGTCCCGTCACAAATATAACTCGCTTAACATTTAATTACAGTCCCATAACTGGCATGATTGCGTTTCCTGCAAGTGACGTTCTCTGTTATTATTTTGCCAATATGGAACGATATTAAATTCTTGAAGATAAAATTGGGGCGAAGCAGTTTCAATTCATTTAAATTCTGATAGTTTAGGTTTGAAATAGCTAGCTTAAATTATCCTTTGAATCATATTGGTAATGGTTCCTATTTTAAGTGTCATTCCGAATCATAACGACATATTCATTTTTGCGTGATGGAGATTATAACATTCAGACATAGAAACGTTCATATTTTTAAGCGCTTATCAGACTACGCTATAATATAATAGCATATAGCTTATAGCACAACGATATACCGATCCATACATTTACTTAGAACACGTTCACACTGAGCTATAATATATATTATTGGCTTACTATACGCTATCTAAGTAAAAGTATGGTGAGCGATATCGTTGTGCTATGAGCTATAAGCTATATGCTATTTATTATATTATAGCGTAGTCTGAAAAGCACTTCAATATTGGTAGGATATAATTAAGAAAAAAAGCATACTTAATCCAGCAATAGCAATTATAATCTATTACGATGTACCTTTACTTTAGGTAATCGTTATTACTATCACGTAACATAGTTAAACTTTTTATTGTCCGAAGGCAAACTAAGTTCCTTAAGAAAGTAAATCGTTCAACTTTATCTCGCTGTAGTGATCTACTGAAGTCGAAGAAGCTTTTATATTTTTCCTTGAATCGACTGAGTTCTTTGATTATTTTATCTTCAGTCGGAAGTTTTGGGAAAGGGTGTGAAAATCAGCTCTTGTTTTTCCTTCTTGTATTTGTTGCAAATTTTTTGTTGTACCATTTATTTTACTAAATACATACTTACATAATTTTAATAGTTATAAAATTGAATAAAAAAAAATCAGAAAACATAATCTGATTCCGAAAAATAGGCTTATGCAAAAGTAGCTTATACATTTGTGTTACAGATATTAAAAAATCAATGGAGGTGATATTTTTTTATTTGATTTGTTCAAGACACTAAAACAATTGACCAATGTATGTTAAATATATAAATGAAAAATCGACACCAACAGGATTTTAAAAAGTACAATTTTTGTTATTCATATTAAGATATATTATTATAGCATATTATTATTATATTATATTATTATATTATAGCCCAATCAAACTTTATCCATAATATACTTGCAGCCGTTCCTGACATTATATCACTACCAAATCGCCAAAAGCCTTTTCGCGTGTCCAATGTTTAGAAATACATTTGGAAAGACAGACATCTATTATAGATACTAATAAAACAATACCCTGACTGACTGACAGACAATGTACAGCCCAAACGGCTGAACGATTAAGCTGAAATTTCGAATACAGGATCCTTTAACGATGTAGGCGAGCACTAAGACTTTTTTTATATACCCAAGGGATAAAGAATAAAACGGGATCGTGTTGTAACCTAATTTCTCGCGGACGAAGTTACGACGGAAGGCTAGTGAAGTTATAAACTTAAAACTTTCTAGACACAATAAAAAAGCAAATTTTCACAACTAGAATAACACACCTTCGCGTCAAATCAAACTTCTCCATACGCTCGACTCTGCCAAGTCGACATAAGTTGAACTTTTAACTCTGACGTGGTCCCATAGACATCATCGTGACGAGAATCTTTCCAGAACTTTCTCATGGAAATGATGACGAAAATACGAGAGTTCTTATCTCAGGTGCATAAGTTACCGATGTATGGATTCAAATATTTTCACTAAGTGCAGATCCTCTTGGCTTTCTTTGAAGCAATGGCAACTTTTCGTTCGTGGAGATTTTCGGTAAGCACTTACCAATGCACTTTCGTGTAAAAGTTTTGGATACTCTAGATTTGCGTTTTCTTTTGTTTTGCAGTGTTGAAATATTTCATAAGTATTTTCCTCTACGGTGTGTAGTGCGTAGAATTATTTTTTACTTGGGTTAGAATTAATAAATCTATCCCCAGTAAGATACAGCAAACTGCTTTTGTTTTGGTTTTATTATTTGGAATTAATAAGTAGGTACCTAGGCTTATGTTTCATCCAAAACTTTATATTGTTTTTAATATTTCAACTATCCTAGAGATGCTTCACACATGTCTCAATTACTGTCTTCTTTTCCAGTTAATAAGTAATTCGCAAAATAAACTTTCCAAGTTTCAAAAGTGCAATTCGGCTAAATAGTGCGTTCAGACCTTGGTTTCCACCGCTGCGCTGTAATTATCAGGCTGGCACCGAACTTCGTCCTCGTCAGCTGCTCGCTTCGCCAAGTGAAACGTCGTTTCTTTTCTTTAAGCACCACTTAAATGACACATTCAGGGTTGGTGCTGTTAAAAACATTTTGTGAGAAGTATAAGTGAGTATAACTATGAAACCAAAAATATCTCTATCTTCGGAATTTACTTGCGAAATTAAGTTAAATTGACGATTGATTCTTGCGAAATTAAGCTAGATATTTTTGGTATCATATTTCCAAAGCCAAAGTCTGAATCTATCAAAATGTAGATACTCAAATTATACTCTACTAAGCTCGCTTTAACATTTAATCCAGCTGCTTCCCTTTACAGCTGAGATATCAGAATTTTGATACAATGTGATTTTAAAGACGGCTAAATAGAATATTTCATTGAAATTACTGTTAAAGCCCAAATTTAAGGCACTTGACTAATTGAACAAAGTCTTGGGTGATAAACAGCATTTATCCTGGCTCGACATTCAGAATATTTTACTGAAAATGCAGCTTTGGCAACACAAGCTGAGGCAGCGACCAGATAGGCCATTTTTCATAATTGTACATATCTTATTTTTTTTTCTTTTGTTTGTAAATGTATAGTGTGTCAAAATCCTGTTTTTTCGTTCCGTTTAAGTAATATGGTCAATCAGGGTGAGCGTATGCTGTATAGATCTGTGCGGCGCGCATGCGTGTTCTGCTTGGATGATGCCTGTGCGGACCGAGCGCCGCACAGATCTTCGCCACGCTGAAATGTCTTCGTGCCAGCATACGCTTACCCTTAAAGCGAGAGAGGAAGATAGGCTTCCTCTTTCGCTTTATGTCCGATTGCACAGACAGCGAAAAAACAGGTTTTATACAAGATATTTTCTTTTATAAAATATCATTCGCGACACCCTTTAGAACACACTTGTTGTCACTTGTCCCCAATTGGACAAGTTTCAACATTTGGACGTTTATGTCCCATCTGCCGCGCGACGGCTGTTCTCGCGTCGCTTCCATTATTTTTCACCTCGGTTATTAAAACCGACGTTTAAACTTCTCATTTGTATTAGAGTTTCGTTGTTTTACGTGTTAACATGCCTTAAGCCTGGTCAATTAAATTTAAAGCGGTTCTTGTGTTCTCATTGTGTTGCGAAAATTGTTTTAGTATCCTACGCACATACGGAGAATTGTTGCTCAAAAAAAGAAGTTAGTGCTTACATAGTAATAATGATGTTTTAAAACCAGAAGTTAGGGAAAGTGATACGAGTTATTTTATTGAAAAATGAAAACAAACATTTTTAACTGACTTAAAAAAAGGAGGTTAACAAATGGTTGTATGTTTTTCTTTTATTTTTTTTTGTTTGTTACCTCAGTACTCGGTCATTTCTGAACCAATTTAAATAATCCATTTTTTTTTGTTTGAAAGGGTATACTTTCAAGTTGATCCCATTGTCATCAAGACAGGATCTGATGATGTCAACCTGGAGAAATCGAGGGAAATCTTCACATATTATAGGTACATCGATTTCAGTCTTTTCTTAAGTAACTCGTACATTTGCTTCCGATAAGCACCATATGGTGGAGTGGAACGGATGATGAAGACCAGACATGGTCTACGGAGCTATTAAATACCTTAGTACTCGGTCTTTTATGAACCGATTTGAATAATATTTTTTTTGTTTGAAAGGTAGTACTTTCAAGTTCACACACGGCACAAGGCACACCAATATCGATTGGTAATATTATTCCAATGACGTTCATTATACTTTCCACTCCACCAAATGGTGATTTTCGGAAGCAAAGGTTTCTTAAGTAACTCGTGCATTTGCTTCCGAAAATCACCATTTGGTGGAGTGGAAAGTATGATGAACGTCATCGTAATTAATAAATACTAAGTATCTCACGGGTGCATTACAATAACTTCATTACATTTCCTAAGCAATTATGCTCCTCGTGATGCACATGTTAAAAAGTACTGAGCTTATCTAACACAAAAAAATTATAAATAAAAAAGAAATTAAAAATTTAAAAAAGCGACTTAAAAATTAAAATATCAAAATAAAAATGAAAACATACCAAATAATAAAACCCCATAATTACAACAGAAACCGTCTTCAAAATACACTTTTTAGAGTCGGTGCCAGCCAAGGCATCAATGGTGCATTATACATTGCACTTCTACCTATAGGTAGAAGTGCCTACATTCATATGTTTTCGTTCTAGCTGGCACCGACTCCAAAAAGTATATTTGAAGACGGTTTCTGTTGTAATTATGGGGTTTTATTATTTGGTATGTTTTCATTTTTATATTTTAATTTTAGAAGTCGTTTTTTTTATCCTACAATGTAACCAGAGTGATGCACACCGATTTTAGCATTCATTGACGCTCTAATTCATGAAATATGCATCTTGCTTTCTAAGATGATTAATTAAATCATTTATTAGTTGCTTTACTTACCTTTTAATTATCTTTTAGTTACATTGAGAACTTAGTATCCAGACAAACCTAACATAGACTTAAGATACTAAATCTATACTATAATATTAATACTAATAACTAAAACAAAAAAACTCGCACTCCTTTAATTTCCTTAATTCGCTGAACGAGGAGCAATTTACTATCTATAACTTCTTAGGAACACCCAGCTTAACGTTGTTACCGGAATTATATTTAATTTTAGGTTGGTAGCGTCGCGTCGCCCGCGCACTGCCAATGTCGACTAATTGTGTTACGGCAATAGAGCCTGAGCAAGCGACGCTAATGGACGTCGTTCATTAATGTGAGCTCTCGTCAAATTTCTACTCGGCTGCAATATCTGTTTTGCTATCAGTAAGATACCGAGTTTTGGGAGAAATCCGATTTAGACAGCATTAGCAATGGAGCTGTGTGATTAACTGTATTCAAGTTTGACTAGCACTGATTAGTTGGGTTGGGTTTCCTTGAGGTTTGTTTCAGTGATTTTCATTTTAAGGACATATGTAAGTGTTTTGATGAAGGTACCTACGAAAATGGCTCAGTTTAAAAATATCCTATTTCACTAAATATCAATCCAGTATGCACTGAACCGTTCCATATTTTTTTTATAAATCGTAAACAAGATTTATAAATAATTTAAATATTATGCCAGGACGCTCACAAAATTTAAAACGATTTTGTCTCGTAAAGTCGCCTTTCAAAACGAACGACAATTATCGATTTAAAGATCACATCCGATGCACCCTAAGGCCATACGCGAACGTAGACACTTTCGTCGCTTGCTACTAGTTACTAATAAACATTTTATTTTCATATAGGTTATCAATATAAAATCAATCACGCCCTGTGCATTCGTAGACAGTATTTGAGTCCAGTTGCTTTCACTTACACACATCTAGATAACTCTCTAAAAGTAATAGATGATCGTGATGTGGATTACCAATCAATAATAATTTATAACTTTTTAATTTTGTATTTTACAATGCTATTTTTATGTGATAAATATTAATATAAATATAAATGTCGCCCTGACGGGATGGCGACATAAGTCTAGTTGCTTTTTTCTGGTATATTTTCTTGTGTCACACAATAATAATTTGTTAAAAGAGTTGGACATAAATACAGTAAATTATATGAAGCCCACTAAAGTTTTCTGTTTGCCGTCTCGGTGACAAAAAGTTACTGTGTTCAATTTCTGCTACTAGACACAGTAAATGCAGTTTCAAAATAAATGTTTCTTTCTTTCTTAGTTTCTAAACCGGCGCGGCGACCCGCGCGACACCGTCACCGATATCAGTGAAAAATTTATATGAAATTGTGCCGGTATCGTGCCGGGCCGGTAAGACAGCATGCCATACAATTTCATAGAATTTGCTTCCACCGATATCTGTGTCAGTGTCGGTTATCATTGTCAGCGGCCGGTGAAGAAGTGCACATTAGTTTGTCTAGCCACAAAAGTGTCTCTGTTTGCGCACAGCCTAAAGCGTCATTTCGCCTTGTCTCTGTGCAAATTCGAGCAAAAGTAAACAGCATTAGGCTTGCTTCGTTCCTCTTCGGGTACATTCAGACTGTGAGAAGGGCCCGAGTGTTTCACAGTACGAGCTCATAATTCCATACCTGCGTAGGTAATTGTAAATATTATTATTCTCTTGAACGATCAAAGTGAATGTTCGTGTTTCGTATAATCTAGAATATGTTACGTGTATTGAGTTATACGGCTTTGCTTTGAACGACGGTACGTTTGTGTATATATTAGGTTAAGTAATATTTTTGTTATTTATTCTTAATAGGTATGTGTTTTTTTTTTGTGTTGAGATAGAAAAACAATTACGCAATCCTTACTGTATTGTAAATAATTTCGTTCTAACATATTTTTAATACCCTTGTGTACTATAATTAAACTAGGTACTACTACTATTCGTTTAAACTTTAAGTTAAATAAAATATATAAATACTTTTAGTCTATTAAATAACTTTTTTTATGAAAAAGGATTTCTTAATTATTTAGTAAAGAAATAATTATTAAAAAAACGAATAATTATAAAGGTTGCCAATTTTTCGGAAACACACAACTATTATTACCTTTCCTACCACATTTACTGTGTGTCGTGTCACTGAAGATATTCCTAGGATATAGATTTGAGCATCGGCATAAAGTGACTTCGAAACTCAAGTCTGAGCTGTCATTGTCATATTAGACATTCTAATTCTAGCTGACGTTCAATTTGAAGTTATATCAGCGGAGTTTCACCCGAGTTGTTTTCGTAATAACACGTGCTGTGAGGCTCCATTTTTAACTCAATCTACCGTACAATTTCTATATATTACAAAATATATTTACTTGACATTGGCAAAATTCGCGTATTTAACGCGAGCACGCCATTAATAAAAGAAGAAGTTATATCAGATTTTGGCTAACTCAGGTCTATTTATAAGATACTCGTAGCACTGGTTAAAAAAATATCACAGTAGACAAAATCCATTGTCAATACAAAAAACACTTGATATAAAAAAAATACAACGAGGTATAAGAAAATAATCCAAAGGGTTATGAATTAAGTGACCGAAATCCGGTGACTCCTCGCTGGTAACACCGGCTAACCTGTTCAACTCGCCTGTTAGCTCGCTAGCTAACTCGTTTATCTCGCTCAAGTAATGTGGCTTCGCTCAGTAGTTTTGTAACGATGCCATTTCGTTCTAGCCTTATGGATGGATGAAACCTCTATAATGGTTAGAAACTCTGTAGTCTCACTTTATGGTAATCAAATTATATTTTTATCTGTTCTGTCTAAATTAAAATTTTCTCCTTTCCACGATTCCTGTTCGGCTCATTTTGATGTAATCTTACAAAGCCAGCAGGCTAGACGCTGCTTTTAAATTATATTTTTATAAACCAACCATAATATATTTCTCTAAATACATCAGGAACCCGATACACGGGTTCCTTATTCCATTAATAAAAAACAAGTCTCTGTGAACGATACTTTTATTTCGTCCCATTTTATTAACGAGTGCGGCGGTTCCGACGTTCCGGCGACTGTGGTGCTGCCGGACTAGGAGCCCCGTCACAGTTTGAGGTGTGAACCTATGTATGAAAAGAGGTAAATCGTCGTCCGAAGTCAGCCACGTAGCTCACGTAGTTTTCGATGTGAGACCACGTAGTTAGCTCGCTTAGCTCGCATCGCCAGTATCGCCAGCCCGCCCAACCGTTGCAGATAGCCTACTCTTTAAATCCGTTTGCAAACGGATTACTTTGGGATCGTTCTCAACACTTTGTTGAAATTAAAAACTAAAATTTTAGTTTAGCATCGGGAGCAGTATAAGGCATTGCATGTGATGCAACACAAGAATCTATATACTTAATTCAGGTTCGCAAAATTTGTGACGACTCGATAGGGACTTTGGCGCGTAGTACGCGGCCGAGTAAGGTATCAAATTAAAGGTACTCGAGTCTATTTGTTCCTAAAACTATAAAATATACAAAATGTTAAACGTGATGATCACAAACTGCAATTAAAGATTTTCGCATAATTTGGAATTTTTCGTCGATCGACGAACCCGAGTATCGGGTTGTAACCGCCCTAGTCTATGAGTTAATGCTTGATGACCTTTAAGTGAAAAAAAACTCTTGCGTACGAAAAGTAACGGACTTAGAGAGTAGGCCCTCTGGTGTGACTTGCGCATAAAAGTACCATTAACACTCACAGCACTAAATTAGGCCCTGCATCTTCATTATAGTATGAACTTTCACGAACAATGTACCGTAGATAGTTTTTTAGTGTCCCATTCGGAGTCACCGTAGCGTTCTGCCGTCGGTATGAATGGGCCCTTATTTGTCGCCTTCTACTTCGGTGTCGAGGTCTCAGTGTCAGCTCTAGCGAGAATTATTAGCGCAACTTTAACCCTCCCCCGGTTTCTTTCGTCTCGCTCGGCGAACTCTCAATAGATTCATTAAAGTCTCTAACGAGATACTGTAAACAGAATCACGGATGCTTTGTCTTGGTAAACACGATTTGTACGGTTTATTTCGTTTTGAAAAGCATGCTTGTATATACTTGTACAGTTTTGTTGAGATTCGATTTATCTGGGAAGTGGGAGGTGGTTAACGAATGCCAATTTATAATGTTTTACCCTATTTATATAATACTAGCGGCCGCTCACGGTTTCACCCGCGTAGTTCCCGTTCCCTTGGGAATATTGGGATTAAAAATGGTATGTTCATAACCAGGCTATCTACTATCTGTGTACCAAATTTCATCCAAATCCGTTCAATAGTTTCGGAGCCTTGTCAACGCAAACAAACAAACAAATCTCTCCTCTTTATAATATTAGTATAGAGGATGTAATAAATTTTAGTAAGTTAATATATGTTTTATAAATGCGAGAAACGGCTGTGGATTCGATACACGCAGAATATAAGAAAATAGTATATTAGTGCTCCTCTGAACTATATTGCTCATGGGACGTAGACTTAGACATAACTAAGTAACAGTGGTACCTAATACCTACATACTTGCTTAGTTTTATATACATAATTAAAAATCGAGTTACAAAGCGTATTTTAATTCGTATCGTTCAAAAGGAAATACGGTGGATGGCGACAGTAACGGAAAATTTTTGGAAAAAATAAACTCCGCCACAAGCGAATTCTCAAGTGGGACTCGACCTACGAATATTTTCTATTTGAAATTTATCATAAGTATATAAATAGTATTTAAAACAATGCAAAAAATCATAATTCATAAAGTAAAAGAAAACATACTAAGTACTTCTTAATCTTCCTTTATTTTGTTCTTGCGTCAACATTTTAAAACAGGTGTTCTCTCCACTATAAACCTAAAACATTAATGGCTGAACAAACATCTATTCAATACAATAACCACTTTCGCGACAAAGAAAATAGTCTTCCGTTAATATTCAAGCTCACAAAGCACACAACGGCGTGAAACATTCAATGCAAATTTCGACATTAAACACCTTTATTTCAGCACACGGTAAAAACAGATTTCTTATAAAAAGACAAATTGCTTTGGATTAAGACATATTCATTAAATACAAGAAAACGATCCTCTCCCTATAGACGCTAGACAAAAATTTCTTCGTGATAGTAAAAAATATTCTCAATAATATTTAGTTGTTACAAGAATAATAAATTTAATCCAAGACATGTTGTTTCATTCAAGACACCGCTATTTGTACAGTCAAGTAAGTGGTATTCTTCATACGAATAATCTTCTTTATCTCTTATAGACTAAACTTACTTAGAATAAAAAGAATAATAAATTTAACCCCACACACGCAAAAGATAAATCTCAATCAAAGTAACTTGTCATTGATTTAAGATAATTTTAATTTGATGCAAGAAGATGGATATTTCTTGATTTAAAATAAGTCAATTTGATTGATATAAATTTAAATAAGTCTTGAAATAAAAATATTTATCTTAATAAATAAGAAAAAAATTGTCTGAGTAAAAGATGAGCAGTATTTTTGTTTTAAAAATATTACATTGGCCTAAGTAAATATATTTTTAGAATAAACAAATATTTCAAGAAATTGGTCATTCTTACTTAAAGAAATCCTTTTTTACCGTGCACTAAAAGCAAATCGATCGGAAAAGTCTACGACGTCGTCAAATCTCAAATCGTAGGGTGAGTTATTTTTCAAGCCGACTGCAAGCGCGAGATAAGCGCTCCGAAAATGTGACCGAATTTCAATCAAATTTATGACTTATTATAATGATTATAGACACTTTATCAGTGCCGCGCATAAAATTTGCAATTTGACTGAAAAGGTGAACTGTCTCGTAACAAATTTAAGGCAATCGTAAGGCGCTGATAACGATTCGGAATTAATCTGAGTGGAAAAATCCAGGGGCGCTAAATGAGTCGCAATGTCGATGGATGGCGTACATTTGTTTCGATAAAATTTATTCGTTGTAAAATGTTATGTTTAACGAGCCATAGAGTTGAAAAAAATGTTATTAATTTTTTTTTGCTCGACATTAATTTACTGTATTTTGGTATATTTTGAAAGACATTTTAATATTTTTTATAAATATTCTAATAAAATTTACTATTTTACAATGTCGTTTGAAATAAGTCAGAATTTAATTACAGCGTTATCTATTTGGTAATCAAATTACCCAGCTGTAATTTTTGTTTAAAAAGTTTCACTCTGATTAAGCTACCATTGGTATTCAATAATTTGAAACAATTATAACACATTTATTCACTACTTTATAATAATATACCATTCATTATGAATCATATGAACATAAAATACAAGTTAGTAGCCAAAAACATTATATGGGCATATTATTGTCACCTACTTACTGCATATTCGAATATGTGACATGCAATTGAAATCATTGGCAAATGCTAAATAAAAAAAAAAAACAATTTATCCCTTTGACATTTTTCTTCATTACCACCCACCACAACAAAAATGGTAATTTCAAAGTCACGTCAAATGCAACTTTATTACAACACTTAGTGAAAGTCGTGGACCAAATCTTTGTTTCTTCCCACCCCCAACAAGGACCGCTCGCAGCGATTGAAATTTAAAATATTGTACCCTTTGCCATTATGCGAGCTTATTCACCCTTGAAATATCCCTAGGGGGTGCCAGGTACCACGATTGGGGAAAATATTTTACACTTGTTACTAAGAATGTCGCACGATTCTACATCTCCACTAATTACAACCCAATCGCGTTTTTAAATCAATGATGGTAAAGTCTAAAATCGTTCGGCTCAAACTCTACTCGTGGGGATATTTATGAAAAGCACTTAATTAGTATGTCGAGAATGAAAAATTGTTATTGAAACGGAGTTGATTGAACTGGCGAATCATAACTATGTCATATCGGATGCGCCGGTAATGAAAATACGATTAATCATTTCGCTCTCGCCCGTTGTGAAATGGCGCTCGTTGCGAGATTTACCAAATTGCACTTGTTTTGTTTGCGTGGTTTTTAATGAAATGGACACATTAAATGCAGCCGGTTAATGTGACAGTGAATTCACAAACATGGCTGATGATTACGCTTTTGTTTACCGTACCAAAACGCGTACTTTGATAAGTATTTTTATACTGGGTTAACTTTTCCCGGTTTTAAACAACAAATATGTAAACGCCATTCGGTAAAAAATTGCGCGATGGTAATGAAATTAGTTTTTTTTAAACTGAGCATAAATGGAACCTTTGCCAATGTTGTGCATAATTTATAATACATTAGCGGCCGCCCGCGGTTTCATCCGCGTGTTTCCCGTTCTCGTGGGAATATTAAAATAACCTTTCATAATGCTCACCTACATCGTTAAAGGATCCACGGTTCATCAGCTTAAACGGTTCAGCAGCTATCAGTCTGTGACGGTATTGTTTTATTAATAAGATAACGTTGTATATTTTGTAATAATACTTCTTTAAATCATAGTTAATAACAAGTTTCACAAATCACAACAAAACAACAAAAAACACTCAAAAGCCCTCAACTCATGTGAGCGAACAGGAAATCCACTAATCGATTTTCATATTAAGCCCCTTGGCAATGAATCTATTAAATCATAGTTAAAAATACCTTCACAAACACAATAAGGCAAAAAAACAATACTTTCAGCTCAAAAGCCTTCAACTCGTGTGAGCGAACAGGAAATCCACTAATCGTTAAACTAAACAATTAAGGGAATATTTCCCCTCATTAAACCACCTTCGCAGATCCGCGTTTTATCTCCAGCTCACTGGGCACGCACCAGCGTTTACTTGATAAAATAAATTTGAACAAAACAAACGCACCCAATGCGGCAATATGAATCCACTGTGGACTGTGTGAAGCGGCATGGAAGTGGAAAAATAGACGGCGCCGGCTAATATGTGGATACTTGGCATTCCTGAGGATGACTTTGAAAGTTGGTGTGTTCGGCAGGTGCACCCTTTTATAGGAAAATTGGTCGGTAGTTAGGTACTGTTTTCTTTGTCTATTTATATATACGGATGATATATATAGATGTAAAGTTATGAAAAGGCTGAAGATCGAATGTCGCTTCTCCCGAAATCCTCAACCACTCAAAACTGTCTAGCTTATCTATTGACTGCCGAAACATAAGAATACTGAAAACATTGTTATAACGACAGATATGGTTACACTAGGGCGGTTACAACCCGATACTCGGGTTCGTCGATCGACGAAAAATTCCAAATTATGCGAAAATCTTTAATTGCAGTTTGTGATCATCACGTTTAACATTTTGTATATTTTATAGTTTTCGGAACAAATAGACTCGAGTACCTTTAATTTGATACCTTACTCGGCCGCGTACTACGCGCCAAAGTCCCTATCGAGTCGTCACAAATTTTGCGAACCTAATTAAGTAATAGATTTAAAACTTTTATGGTCATAATCAGTATACAGTAAATTTGAAACTTTATTCCTTTATAATTATGAGCATTGTTAAATGTAAATTCTATTTTTAATTTTATGATAATAGTACGCTTTTGTTTTGTTTGGTTGCTGGTTAGACTTATTGTAAGTCCACCTGGCTAGCTACCACCATTTTATCTAAGTCTGACGCCATAACAACACAACAATTAGCTTTGTTGTGTTCCAGCAGTTTGAAATAAGGTAATCAGTTCCTCAGTGATTGAGGATTCCGGGAGAGCCTCGCTTCCATCTTCAGCCTTATCAATACTTAACATCAGGTATGATAAAGTCTCCCCGTTGTTCATAAAAAAACAACGGGTTGCAAAACAATTAAACAATTAAACAAAACAATTAAGGGAATATTTCCCCTCATTAAACCACCTTCGCAGATCCGCGTTTTATCTCCAGCTCACTGGGCACGCACCAGCGTTTACTTGATAAAATAAATTTGAACAAAACAAACGCACCCAATGCGGCAATATGAATCCACTGTGGACTGTGTGAAGCGGCATGGAAGTGGAAAAATAGACGGCGCCGGCTAATATGTGGATACTTGGCATTCCTGAGGATGACTTTGAAAGTTGGTGTGTTCGGCAGGTGCACCCTTTTATAGGAAAATTGGTCGGTAGTTAGGTACTGTTTTCTTTGTCTATTTATATATACGGATGATATATATAGATGTAAAGTTATGAAAAGGCTGAAGATCGAATGTCGCTTCTCCCGAAATCCTCAACCACTCAAAACTGTCTAGCTTATCTATTGACTGCCGAAACATAAGAATACTGAAAACATTGTTATAACGACAGATATGGTTACACTAGGGCGGTTACAACCCGATACTCGGGTTCGTCGATCGACGAAAAATTCCAAATTATGCGAAAATCTTTAATTGCAGTTTGTGATCATCACGTTTAACATTTTGTATATTTTATAGTTTTCGGAACAAATAGACTCGAGTACCTTTAATTTGATACCTTACTCGGCCGCGTACTACGCGCCAAAGTCCCTATCGAGTCGTCACAAATTTTGCGAACCTAATTAAGTAATAGATTTAAAACTTTTATGGTCATAATCAGTATACAGTAAATTTGAAACTTTATTCCTTTATAATTATGAGCATTGTTAAATGTAAATTCTATTTTTAATTTTATGATAATAGTACGCTTTTGTTTTGTTTGGTTGCTGGTTAGACTTATTGTAAGTCCACCTGGCTAGCTACCACCATTTTATCTAAGTCTGACGCCATAACAACACAACAATTAGCTTTGTTGTGTTCCAGCAGTTTGAAATAAGGTAATCAGTTCCTCAGTGATTGAGGATTCCGGGAGAGCCTCGCTTCCATCTTCAGCCTTATCAATACTTAACATCAGGTATGATAAAGTCTCCCCGTTGTTCATAAAAAAACAACGGGTTGCACTCTGGGAGTGCCGGCAGAAGTGAAAACCGCTTAAACGAAAATAACGATCAAAATCCTCTATAACTTGACCATAACTTCATAAAAAGTTGATGAAAATGGAGACCAACTTGATTTGGCAGGTAAATCCATTAAACTGACCTGGCATCAATATGAAAGTTGGTAGTAATGAGAGATCTTTATATAATGGTTGTTATAAACTAATATACGTAGATCTTTCAAGCGTGAAACTACATATATGTAATTTGAAATAGATCAACGGTAATTGGTCTTACGAATTTTTGATCAGGGTCACGTATCGTGACGCGACTTTAACATTTTTTACCCATCTCAAAAATTTTAAACTCTGATGTACACAACGCGTTAAAGAAGATTTCACTTCAAAAAGCTAAAAGGTTCCGATTGCACTTTCCTTTGATTCGATTCTTTCCTAATGGAAAAGATAAATATTTATGAGCAGAACACTTTTAGAACCTATTTTAAGTGAGACTTCCCAATCACCAGCTTTAAGTTTAAATACACAGACACAAAACTATTGTTTGGTAAGTTTAAAAACATCGACACCTTTCACAATCTCTATTTATTATGAAAGAGTTTTGTGTGAAAATCGGAACGTTCCAATTTAAATATCTAACAAAATTTAATCCGAATTGAAGTGTCAAGCGTAACGAGTGACTCGCGTAGGGTGTCCATTCGTTAGGAGACTCTTTGGTAAAACGAAACAGGATAAGCCCGGTGCACTGTTAACATTCTTTTCAATAATGACGAGGGGACTGCCCTATGTCTTGTTTATTGGTTTTTTTGTTGCGATCTACATATGAATAGGAACTGCAATCTGTCGGACTCTGACGGCTGTCGAGTCGACTCTTTGTTCACTTAATCTCCATCAAAAATAATGTTTGCCTTCCATAATTACATTTACAGCAATGTCAACAATGTTGATAGTTCACGTGATTAAATATACTTTTATTATAATTGCTAATTTAAAACTTTTTATAAAGTTTGTTTGGTTTTTCTTGAAATGTAATAACTTAATTTGCATTATTTAAATGTTCTAACATTTATATTTCTTTAAATTGCTTTTTCATACATTACGTATTTAAGACGTTTACATTTTGTTTTTAGTTTAATAAAACAATTAGAGTAAGAATCCAGAAAAGCCTTTGCTAAATTCGAATCCTATTCGAGAAGTCGAGAACGAGTTACTTTTTACAATTATAATAAAAACAATTTTACAGTAGAAATTACAATAATTTAAATTTTACAATGTAAAGTTTCAATCGACTCCAATCCTTTTATACCTACTTTAAAGTTTTGAAGTAACAACACGCGTGGTCGCCTAATAAATCCTACGCATTATAAATAGGATCAAGTGTAGGGTACTTTCTGTCCCTTTCAACATCTAAACAAAACATTCACTTCTCTTTCTCACACTGCTAGGGTTGAACAAATACGTTGAACTAGAAATTTTAATGAAAGTGTGGCTTACGTACTAAGCATCATTATCGATTCGGCTTTGCTTAAAAAAGCTTTGGGACACTTTGGATACGTTTCCCACTTTAGGGTTAAAATAAACGAGGTGGAACAATCCAGACAGATTTTTTATTTAGTTTAGCGGTTTGTTTTGGTTTTGACATGGCCGTTCATTTCAAATAACTTGGTGGCTTTAATTACGCTTGGCCTACAATGAAAAAAAAACTTTATTCAAATATTTTTAGTAATGACCCTCTGTTCAATTGTCAAAAAGGGAAATTAAATGAGGCTATAAATTTTCGTTTTGATAATGTTTTTTTTTAGTTTGTGTTATCCTTTATTACAAAATAGAAAAATAAAAAATACTGGAGAAATCCAACTCGTCTCACGAGTTATTCTCAGGCCGAACTTTCATTTTGGTTAGTTCTATTATGGAATAGGTTGCCAATTTTAAATCTTTTGAGCATCTCCTTGTTACGAAAGGTAAGGACCTGCTTTATTTGTAGTCCTCTACTCCTTTCAACATAGGACCCACGTGGCAGACGAAAGACTGGCGTAATAACGGGTTCAATTCCCAAGCGGGACATTGAAATAATACTAAGTTCTGTTCATTGCTTTTGTCTCAGTTTTTCTTGTATCGTTCGTGTATCCGATTTCAATTACAGAAGCGCTAAAACGACTTAAGAATTATAGCAGAATATAATTTTGGTGCTATTCAATAATGGTTCTTGAGCCAGAACCATATTTAGGTACTTAAGTTTTTCATGGAAAATACACTAAAACACATTTAACATAAAATAATTCGTGATTTTAATTATTGCATTCACAATTCTATTCTATGAGTTAAAAACGAGTTTTCATTAATTTGTTTAATTATTTTGCTTAATTTAATCTTAATGTTATTTTACAAATTACTTTTATTTAAAAATTTTCTTGATTGTTAGCTTAATTTAATTTCTTTAAAAAAACTAAATGAAACACTTACGCTACTTTATTGGAATTCTTTGTCTCGTAAAGCGCTAATAAAGTGTACCATCCACCCTAAGCGAAGCTAAGCGATGTTTTTTCACCGCTACAATAACACTAAACTGCCGAACCGTGACGCACGTGGCATGCAACGGGTTGAAACGGGCCAAACATATGTCACTGGAAACCCCTAATTTGAACCTTAAGGTAAAGGAAATAAGGGTGTTCAAACTGCATAACTAAATAAGACAGTGGAATAGTTAAGGTTAGACCAGGGACCAAGAATTAGTTCCACACACATGCTCAAGTTTAATAGGGGCTGGTAGGGCTCCATTTAAATTTGGAATTTGGCAGGTCTTGATTAAATGTTTTGAAGTAGTTCCGAAGTACTTGGTACAAAGGAGAGAGGGCTCAATTAGTTACTTTAACTGTTAATTGAAATTGATACTGTCAAATGGCGTGCCGGGTTCGTTCTACGCAATAAACATCGATATCAAGTTATCTATTTTAGACTTGGAAGGTTCTAAATAAACGCGTTTTCCCGCAGCCAGTAATAAAAAATCGATTTTCAAAACTTGAATAAGTACCTAACTCTTTTGAAATATGGTCGTCACTAGACAAAAAAATATGTAATTTTTTATAAAAAATAAATTCGAACAATTTTACCAAGTTTTTCAGTAAGTTTTTCACATAAGTAACATGTACGACTAAAAAAATATTTGGCGTAATGAAATGAATTGAAAGAGTTTTCTCAAGGATTTGTATGCCTTGAAAATAGGTAAAGTCCTTAGTAAAAAGTCCTCAATTAGTCTTTGAAAATAAGTCCTTAGCACAGACCTATATCGAGATAGACGGTAAAAGTGTACGTACGTCAAAGTTTTTTAGTTATACGTCAACCTAAGTCAGTCCGCTAAGACCATTGCCATGAAAACACACGTCACTCACAAACGAAAATGGTTAATTTTGCAGTGCTTTCTCTCAAGAGCTCGTCAATATCATTTACACATCACAAAATACAAAATACAAAATACAAATATATTTATTGTTTCATGAGTAGATGTATACATGGTGGTATAGTAAATAATTAGTAACATCATGAACCCCGTTAGGGCACTACAATTTTAACTAAATGTCGCTCTTGACGTCATCGTAGGTACGAAAAAATTCGACGCGCCAGGTTCTCATACAGTTTGAAGCGATCTTGACGTCTATTTCGATATAGGTCTGTGGTCCTTAGTAAGATTGTGGCTTACGACGTAGCACAGTGCTACAAACAGGATCGTAGCATACTACGAGGCGTAGCACGTAGCATAGCTTTAACACTATACCTACCTGCGATACCATATTATATATTGGGTCCAATTGCATTTCTCTCTGAACCTAAAATAATGAAGGACTAAAATATGAGGAATTAAGTCCATGTTAACACTATTTATGATAACTTTGAACTTAATTTTGTATACTGCATGTTTATTTGCTATTCCGTTTGTGACAGTTTGACACAAATTTGACAGTTGGGCGGCATTAAATGAATTTAAACGTTGTTATTTGAGTTCGCACTTATTTAGCCCGTACTTAAATAACGTTTCTTCAGAAAATTGAGAAAAATTATTCTTTATGGCTGGGCTATCATTCAAAGAAGAAAATAAAGAACAGGAACGGTATCAGTACGAATCGAATCTTATTTTATAAAAACTTAGTTTTTTTATACGGCGTAACATAACTTAACCTAATATTTTGTGTAAGCTGCTGCTGTTTTTTTTCATTAACTTTTTGTATCCATCACTACTCTAAATGTTTTAAGTACAAAAGTGTTAGGCTTCATTAAAAACCATACCCACCGCACCTAAAAATCTTAATAGAAAAATACTAGCAAATATCAACTCGGGTCACAAGTTCTTTTTAGGCGGGACTCGAATCCGCGACCTTTGGGTAGCTGACTCACAGCTCTGGTTAGAGCAGTGGGTCTGCGGTAGCGGTTAACGGTTGCTAAGCTACCGAGCCTTGTAAACAACTGTCATAATTATCTAGTATTTTTCTACAAAAAATTATAAGATAGCATTGAAAATGCAAAAAATTGAAGTACAGGTGGAGGAAAACCTGCCAACACATACTTCTGGCCAAAATCTATGTAAAGTAAAGGTGGCGAGAAAGCTCTCAATTCCTACTTGAGGCCAAAATCTCTCGAAGCGCACCCTCCACCTTTACATACATCTTCATGAAAATCATACACCTAAATCGTTTTATTTTGACATAGACGTTTGTCAGAAAACAGCCATTAATAAAAAAAAAGAAATGCCGCGGCGAGAAAATATAAAATAAGTCCAATTCCAAAGACAGTTTAGTTCAAATTTAATTACTTGAGCCAGAATGACAGCAACGTAATAGCTTTCATAAAACTGACTATTTACTATGAAACAGACTTATTTATTTCATTACAGCTGTATAGAGTCACTTTATATTTTAATTATATCTATTATTTTTAGGTTATTACTTATAGTTAAAAGAGACTGAAGATCCCACAGACAAACCGACTAGTCGGTTTTGCCCGAAAAGAAAATTGAAAGCTTCTTGTGTTCTTATTAAATAAATAAAATAATAATAAAAATTAACAAAAAGTCCAATAAATCGTCATTAAATAAGTTCACCGAAGAAACACAATCGGACACACTATCGGCCTTATTTTATACACACACCGGGTAACGCTTAGCCATCAATATACCTGATGATAAGTAATGATAAGACTAAAATATGGAATCCCAATTCTCCTAGAATCTTCAACCACTGAGGAATTAGCTATCTTACGAAAACCAGACTTAGATAAGATGGAGTTAGCTAACCAGGCGAACTCAGAACAAGTCCTACCACCAACTCAACGTCGCACGTCTCGATTAATATCAAACCCAATACAGTACGAGTATAGTAAATAAACATTAAATTCTGCACTTAACGATCTGCGTAGAAATTCCAAACTTATTTATATCCGATCAAATGAAACTAGAATCTCGGCAGTATTAAACGGGCAGGGCCCTTGGCAGAAAAGGTCGCATTCGTACTAACACGTAAAGTTACACAGACGGCTGACCGGTCGACGGAGACAAAGGAAGCCCATCAATATAACAGAGTTTTGTACACGCGACTAGTGTTGTCACGGTGTAGGATGGTTTATCTATAATAAAATTTATCTTTAACATGTTCATAAAAATATCTTGTCGTTGTTAAGTCTGAAAAAATAAATGTCAAAACATTGGTCAAACCTTGGTCACATTTTCATTAAGATATATAATAATGTAATTACATTATTTTCTGATAGCAAAGTAACCTTTCCGACCGTTTTCCCTATTTTAAGATCTGTGGGGAAAGCACGAATAACTATAGAAATGGTATCGGAATTAAAATGTATAGGAAATTATAGTTCCGTTTACGTCCGGTAGGAACTCTGCTCAATATGTCATACATTTTTTTACTTTACTTCCTCAATACTTACTCGAAAGTTATTCGTGCTAACCCCACAGTTTTTGTAAAGCAGTACCTAATTACTTACTATCGAGTCTGTATTTTTTTAAATATTTTTTTTCTTTTTTATCAGCTATTTTTAATGACCCCACTGCTGGCGCACTGGCCTTCCTTATGGATGGATAAGGAGACTGGGCCATGACCCACCATGCGGATTGGTGGGTTTTAATTACTGCATATGCAGCCGGGACCAACGGCTAAACGTGCCTTCCAAAGTACGGAGTAGCTCGATATAATAAATTTTTAGTCACCCAACCCGTGACTAACCCTCATCAATCGCAGTCCAAGCGCGTAAACCACTGTGCCACGGGCTCCTCTTAAGCTTGCAACAAAAGAAACGTACAAAATACATTTTATAAATTCTTTAAAACAAACTTTATCGATATTTTGATGCACTTCACTACGTTGCAAGTGCCACCGGGGCATTGAACACCGCATTAGCAGGAGATTAATATACTCGTATCCATTCCCTCACTTATTGGAAGTCTTTCGATACACGCGACGCCTATTTGACTTGGTCTGCTCGATTTGGCCCGACGAGCAGTCTTATTGGTTTGTAATATCGATAAAAAATTGGATCTTAATGCCCAACATTAATTTAGAACAAATGTGATTGAACGCAGCTATTTGATTTAACGATCTTTGCTACTCATTCGAAACAAAACTATTGATTGAGTACTCAATGATGTAGGCCTAAAATTATTGATGTCATTTATTTATATAAAGCTAAAGACCTTTTGTGTTATTGACAACCTCAATTTTATTTGAATACTTTTAGTAATTTAATCAGTAACAAAAATAGTTTTCACCTCACACGCTCTGAAAAGGAGGTTTTGTCAATAAGTTTAGGCGTAGAAAATCGCTTTTTGCGGCCTAGCGCGGCAAAGTACTTTTTTAATTTAATACCTAAAAATAAGTCATATGCGTTCCGAATCGCACTATTGACTTTTTAATTATAATACTCCATTTTGGTTTTATTATATTTTTTTAGTTCCCATAAAAACAAAAACAATAAAATTAAACTATTTGTTATAAGAATTTTATATCTAGGCTGGGTAAGATTTTACAACGTGTGATTGGGTTTCGGAACGTGACATAAATCTTTATTGTCTTGTACCTCATGTCAATGTCAACAATATATTCCTATTTAAATAGATTTAAATTAAATAAAATACCTTTTTATTATATTTTTTATATCATTAAAACCTAATAACTAATAATTTTCCTCGCTTTATGAAAATTGTATGTTGCGCTCGGCAGAAAAGTTTTTAGTGTCTCGTACCCTTGAAACCCACGCTACGCTCAAATTAAAATTTTAAAACAATCGCTACGCTCGTGGTTTTATCCTAGAATCCTTCGCTTGCTCAGTTTCAATAGAGTTAAATCGCCGTGAAATCCAACATTCTAGCCTTGTATAACAAATAATAATAATTTCATTTCCAATATGTTTTGTAGCGTTAAATAACCGCTACTAGTTGTCGACCTTCGGCGCCGCCGAATTAATTATCTTTCAATTGTGTGTGGTCCTATCTTTAAATATGTAAAACCTCCATGTTTATTTGCTGGCAGTTTTTCTTGTGTCACTTTTGAATTTTCAAATGAGTTTTTTCTGCTTGCGTTGTCAAGGCGATCTGTTTGGATTTTTTCGTCAGATATTTTCTTGAATTCGTCGTGGCGTGTTATTTTTATCAAACCATCAACATATAATCGGTGGAATTGGCAAATAAGCCATTGCTGTCCTGTGTTTTGAGGCGGCTGTGTAATTCAGCCGCTATAACCGTGTAATTTAATTAGGAAGCCAGGTTTACTGGGTAAGTCGAGGGCATTTCCGATGCATTAGGGGTGGGTTTTGAGTTTGCTAGTTACTTTCGTGTGGATGTAGTATTGATAGGGTGTTTTTGTTTTTTAGCTAAACCGTACGGGCTAACCGAGGACCTCGTTGCACGCTGTCTCCCGTTGTTCACGTGGTGGTCTCCGCCTGGGAACCTTCCTGTCCGGCTTACGGAGGGCTGGGGGCGGACGGTCGTCTCGCCGGTGCTCCTGCACGACCATTTGTGCGTATAGCGGTTCCGGACGGGCCGTCGGTGCCCGGGTTGCCCGTGCTTGTGGCCGGACCGGTACACGGGACTACATTGGAGCTATTGTCCTTTTTTTATAACCGGTTTTAGTTTTAAGTTCCGATATTTTTGGTGTTTTTTTTATTTCTAGTTTATGTTTTAACTTTTATTAAGAAGTGTTATCCTCCCATCTAATTCCGATTTCACTGGTGAAAAAGATTTCACCGACCACGCCGTTTTTTTTATAATTATGCAATTTCCCTTTTTTTATGTTGAATATTTTTTTGGGGTAATTCGGATAATTTTTTCCCCTTTATTTTTTTTTATTTTAAGTCCAACGTTATTAATTTTACTTACTTTAAATATATTTTGTGTATCATTTTCGGCAAATTTGAGTTAAATAAATTATACTTGTACAGATGTAGTGAAGTTTTTTTTTTATCTTTATTTTCATTACAGTTTGTATTATGTTCTAGATCAAAGGAAGTACGTATCATTATAAATTGCTTATAAACATGAAAAGCATTGAAACCTAAACACATTTAAACACTAAAAAGTAATATTTTAAATCATTCCTAGTTCGAAACGAGCGCTAATTAAGTCCTACCTTGGTTCATCCCGTCATAAAATTAATACGCAGCCCTCCAAATTAAATTTCGCCAGTGCTCAGTGGCTTAATTCAAACATAAAATAAAATGATTATAATCAGAGTTGCAGAGTTTTTGCTCCTAGGGGTGGATCTATTACGGTATCTCCTACGATCTGTAACGTAATTAGTGAAGCTTGGAAGAAAATATTCAAAGAAATTAACTGACTAATTCGAGTAATGACACAGGGAGTGATATAATGGCTCTAGACGGTTGACTCCTTTGCCGATAACATTTTTCATTTAAAAGACAAGAATTATGGGCCCCTATTTCGTCTCGAAAAGTTTTAATTCGGTATATAAAAGTGTCATGGCGTCATCCTTTCGTTTAAGAGTTGTTTAAGCCGAAGTTTAATTTCAACCAACAAACATTTTAAATTAACAGATGGAAGTTTGCTGGCGTTTTAATGTATACATTTAAATAATTTGAAATAGTCCAATTTTGTGAAAATGAAAAGTAAAGACTCTTTTTTGATATTTTTGTTTACTTATATAATTAAATGGTTATACTTTACTGTATAGCTATTACAATACAAAAGTCTTAACAATTTTAATTTGAAAATACGTTCTAATGGGATCTAGTCTAGTTCAACTCTTTGAACAAAATATACTGTAATACAATACAATCTTTTTATTTTTTATCCATCTTTATCTTATAATAACATTAGTTTTATTAACCACTTCTTCACAATAATGTATAATTTCGAGAACACAAACGTTTTTTATTTTTTCACTCATCCTACACCACCTTATAATTTGTTGAACGCAACGTCAATATTAATTCAAATTTCACCACAGCATCTTTACAGGCTGTAAAGTGAACCCAAAAAATCCGCCGGTTTCTCTCTATCTGCACACATCCCGAACGGGACAGTTACTTGCAAAAGTTTTACGATCGCAATGAATTAATAATCGAGCGAGGGCACAAGCGTACTACCTGAAACGGCAGTCCCTTTAACTTTTACTCCATTATCCAGTTCGGTATCAACGACGATTTATGTACTGTACCTTTTTAGGCTGAGAGATTTAAATTAATAATAATAATATTAAATTTTTATTTCACACCACAATCAATCTTAAATTAAGTAGACTGTGGCGGGCTGATACCTGAACTAGGAAGACTCGTGTATCTCAGGTTATCAACCCTCCACCCCGAGAAATTAAATCTATATGTATAAAATTACAAAGGTACCAACATGGTTAATATAAAAACCTTACGGAGTTTAAATTAATCTAATAAAAATGTATAAATAATACAAAGGTATCCCCTTAATTTTTTAGCAAAGGTATGAAAAGATTTAAAAAAGAATGGATAAATAAATTCAAATAACATTGGTTCAATACATTACTTTAAGTAAGAATGGAATGTACTGTGAAGAACTGCTTTACTTTTTAACAGGAAAGGTAATGTGGAATAAGGATATTTTATAAAGTTTAAATGAAAACAAAACATGATTGCAATTTTGAAGTAACTAGGTGATATCAAACATCTGAAGTCGTAATTATAAAAAAAATATCGTTGATATTTAGCATCGACAAACAACAACAACAAATAATAAGTTTAATAATAACAAGGAACGGCTAGCTACTTTTATTTTTCAAAAATGTTGTAAATATTTACCGAGTGCCCGATCATATAACTAAGAAAATAATATAATAATATGTTAGAACACCGCTAGGAGTTTATTTGTTCATGATATTATTAATTTGCTTTTTATGAGTAAAATAATTATAAGTAGTTATAAGTAGTAGTGTATCAGATGCATTATCACTACAAGACAAGTGTCACAACCCATATTATATTGAGAATATTATTGATATTTCTTACCTGGAGATTAGTTAGTAATTTTTATTAAAAGTAACTAAAGTTTAATTTATAAATAAATATTGTTTTATTAGAAAACGTCACTAAGCCAAACCTACCCCCTAATTGTCTAATTTCAAAATCTATTACAATCCCTTTCAAAGGTATTGTGAATGTGATAGTGATTTATGGAATTGCGTTACTTATAATCGCAATCCCTTTCGGAACGAATGATGTTTTAAATGACACTTCTCCATACATTTGAAAGATATTTTCGTGAGTCATTTTGTTTAGACAGTTCAATTTCGTTCATTCAATACCTTTCAAAACGCATCCCGATCACAATCCCTATCAAACGTCAAATATTGACGGCCTGAAGTATGTGAATTCCTTTCAAATGACGAATTGAAAGGGATTGCGATATAGACAATTAGCCCCCTGATAATAATTTAAAAATCATATCTCAGTTTCAATAATCATGAACTTCATTTTAATGCTTGAAATTGACACTTTCATGACAAATTGTTTTGTGTGTCAATGGAAAACTGGAGAAGGGTTCACCCCTTCTAAGTTGTCAACTTGAATCAAAAGCGATTGATTCAATTTGACAGAAGAAGGCGATGCCTCTGATGTTGCAACACTTCAAATTTATGTCTGCTGAAACTAATTTGGTGATGAGAGTTATAGTGAAATGCCTGCTATAACTTCTATGGGTAACCTTATTAATGCTTTCATTATTTACAGTTAGTTATAGCTACTAAAAACGAATTATGATTGGTTCAATGGCGTACTTACTGCCGACAAACTCAGGATTTAGAAGAAGCATTTAAGCAGAAGACCGCCTCTGTGGTCTAGTGGTACAACCACCGGTATCAGACCCAGGGGTCCCGGGTTTGATTCCCAGCGGGGGTACATTTGACGTCCTAACTAAGCACCCAATCGACTGAATTTTTGACATTAAGTTAGTTGTGAAGACGGAGAGTAACATAGGTTTTTTTATCCCGATATTCCCAAGGGAACGGGGACCACGCTGGTGAAACCGCGGGCGGAAACTAATATAACAGAAAATCATACTTTGTGTTGACTAATTTAAATAAGGGTTTAGATTAGATAATACATTATAACATTTCAACCGCCTCTGTGGTCTAGTGGTACAACCACCGATATCAGACCCAGGGGTCCCGGGTTCGATTCCCAGCGGGGGTACATATTGTATTCGGTTTGGTTGGTGGTAGGACTTGTTGTAAGCCCGCCTGGCTAGCTACCACCATCTTATCTAAGCCTGACTCCATAACAACAATGTTTTCAGCATTGTTGTGTTGTTGCAGTTCGAGATAAGATAGCCAGTTCCTCAGTGGTGGAGGATTCCGGGAGAGGCTCGCTTCCATCTTCAGCCTTATCAATACTTAACATCATGTATGATGAAGGCTAAGAGTCTCCCCGTCATTAAAAAAAAAAAAAAAAAAAAAAAGCATGTTAAGGTACTGAAAGAAGTGTTGCCTAATAACAGGCACGTTGCCATAACAACGTGAAGAAATTAATGTATGGACTGCTTGTGTTTCGCGCATAAGGATGGCGACGCAGAACAGTTAACTTTAGTTAACAGTTAAATTAGTGAAATTATTATTTTTAATGCAGTATTAGAAAACAACACAATAAACAGTGTGGGGCCTAGAAGCGGGGATAATATTAAAAACGGAGGCTCTATAGGTCACTAGTAATTAAAACATTATGGTCCCAACTAATAAAACCAAATTTTTACTTTTTGATGTTGTCTAACAAACTTAATCGTAAATTCAATGTAATGCAAACAACAGTACCGCTCAAATTATTCGGAGCTACTCGGAACGTCTTTTTGACAATTTATGTGTCGGCTGATAGAAAAATAATACTGTCTTACTGTCTTCATGAATCCACGTAGGTATTGTTTTTTTCTGCATTCAAAGCCATTTTCACATTTAATTACAAATTGGGTAAATAAATCCAATTCAATTACTTACTTAAATTCAAATTAATTTTAACTAAAACAAAGGATATCCCATGACAATATTCTGACTTTACGAATCAAAAATATTCTTTTAAATTTACACTCTTTTTACACTACGGTCTTCTTTTTGTTCTAAGTTCGCAACGTTAGCGATAATATCGTTTTGGTATACTACACTGATTATGATTCATAACTTTAAATTCATATTGTGAGGAATTCATGGGTTTCGATTAACTGGAATCTTTTCAAAATAAATACAAATGCTCTATAGAGTCTCAATTTTCAATATTTTCCCCGGTTCTAGGCCCCACGCTGTATAGCCTGAAGTACGAAGTCCTATATAATATATTATATTTAGTTAAAATATAACAGTTACGGATGTAGCGTTATGCGAGTGATTATAATTATCGCTTTTAAAATTTGTTCAATAATTTTAATTAACTATTTGTAATACATAACTGAATTAAACTGAAGATTCAATCCTTTCCGTTTAAAACCCGACCATCAAAAAGTATGAATCAAACTTCAAGTCTTCCTTTTACTCAAATATCCCGTATCTCATCGTTATTTATTAATGTAATTAACTTTCAACGTATCGGACTTCGTACTTAAGGCTTATTTAAAAATTTAGCGCCATTCGAGTTAGCGCCCCTGCCTTCACTCTTAATTATTACTTTGGCAAAATTAAGACTGTCGTTTAGCCTGGAGTGCCCGGTTGGAACCTCCATTTATATAAATGTACTTTGTCTTGCCGAGGGCACGAAGTTCGCAGTGGTGTGGAGTAGATGTGCGGTGAATTTTTTTTTGGTGGGAAACTAAAAATCTGGTAACTCATTGTAATTTATGTTACATGTTTCAAAATATATAGTTAAAAAGCATTGGTCATGTCATGACCCAATATGCGGGCCCAATGCGGATGGTGATAAAGTATTTTGTGCTTAGTTTTAAGAAATAGAAAACAAACAGTTAATACAATAGAAAAAAGTCGCATACTGGGTCTCATTTCGCACAGCAGTGAGCCTACCATGAGTTTTTTTTCCGTTTACCGTACAGTAAACGGGAGATATCTTGTATGAGAATCTGTAGGTCTACTACTGGCCACTACAAGCATTGTAAAAATTCGCATACAAAATGACTCCCGTTTACTGTACAGAAAACAGTTAAACTTAAAGAAAACTCATGGCCCACTGGTTGATCCGTTTCGTTGATCGGAATGGAATAAGGGGCGTTTTTACTTTAAGATGCTAAAATAAAGAAAGCGTACAGAGGGGGCATATGTTTTCTGATAAATTGAGTAACAGCAGCTTTATCACGTTTCTAGTGAGTGTATTTACAGGTATTTCATAGAAATGATAGTAAAAACCAAATGGAACATGAATTGCTTATCTCGAAAATATTCAGTTGTTCGTTTTATTTTGAAATTAATACCCTACTAGTGGC
The DNA here is from genome assembly GCA_910589605.1 of Chrysoteuchia culmella. Taxonomy (NCBI): domain Eukaryota; kingdom Metazoa; phylum Arthropoda; class Insecta; order Lepidoptera; family Crambidae; genus Chrysoteuchia; species Chrysoteuchia culmella. Next base: position 6,039,587 of record OU342657.1, read on the forward strand.
TGCCGCTGGCGGTATTACCCGCGTGGTTTCCGTTTTAAAATGTATCCTGTATTTTAATGCAGGTTATAGATGATTTGTGTGCCAAATTTCAACCAAATTCTTTCAGTTATTTTCATGTTGTTGAGTAACAAACATTCCAATATCGAAACAACCAAACCTTCTCATTAATCATTATTATCAGATTGAAAATTAGACTAAACGTTGCAAACTATGTACCTTCACATACATCCGCAAAAAAAAATATAAGTACCTACAATAAATTCAGTCCACTCCACTCCCGCCCTGTTCCCTATGACGCCTCGAAGTAACGATACAAGCACTACCGCGTTAAGTACATTACCCATTGTAAGTGTTCTTTGAGGCGCCTACACCGTTCAGATTCGGTGTCTCTCCCACTAATTATGAGACACACGCTTTTAGGAACTATACGTTTTGAATATGGTGTCATTGAATATGTATACGGCTTAGCGCTTGAGGCTTCTAGTAATAAAATAATGCAGTAAAACTAGATAGTCAACGTGAAAATATGTGTTTGTAATTGTATTTTGAACTAGATGCACTTACCTAATAGAAGCTTAAAAAGGTAAATAGATGTAATAGCACTTACTAAATAGAACACTTTAACATGATCAATATTGTTTGTAAATGATTGGAGTTAGTCTTGAAATTACTCATCTCACTTCTCACTCATCATAGTAGAGTCACCTACTAGTAATTTGCCTGACTTTTTAAAAGACTTCAAAAAAGTAGAAGGTTCTAAATTTGTATGTATGTTTGTTTTTATGTATGTTCACAGCTTGTTAAATATTTACGGTCAACAGCCTGTCTCTCTCTCTCTAATCTACTTTGAACTTTAAGACGTAGTCAAGCCGTATATTGCGGAATTGTCTGAAGTAGTAATTGCCGTTGACTGTACCATCGATCCGAAACACTGCTAAAATAAAGAAGAAAAACAGTCTTTCGCTTCTCAAATTCGTAGACATTTCTATTTAAAGTTGTTGGTATGCTCGCATGTTTCAGAGAAGCTGTGACGCGTACGGAAGCTATTGAGTGTTTAACAGTCAGCTCGAGACGGCATAAATACCTATTTATAAAGGCTGCTTCTGTCTTTCGCGCAAGAGCGTAGCGACGTGTGACAGTCAACTTACTACCTCTAACCTCTTCCTAGTATTCTGTGGTACAAACACACACACTTACCATAAATGCAAATTAAACGCTCATCAGCTTACTCGTTTTTTATACTATCAATCCGAAACACTGCTAAAATAAATAAAAAAAAATCTCAAATTCGTACACATTTCTATTTAAAGTTGTTGGTACGCTCGCATGTTTCAGAGTAGCTGTCACGCGTACGGAAGCCATTGTGTGTTCAACAGTCAGCCCGAGACGGCATAAATATTTATGAATGGAAAGTCCGAATTAAATCCAGCTGCCGGGAATTTCTTGCCTGGTAGTTTTTTAAAGTGAAACTGCACTTTAATTTAATGTTATCAAACTGGAGCAGGTTGAATTATCCGTACTTTGGTGTACATAAGAAAGTTTCTCTCTCTGTCCTTTTTTCTATTTTCATGTCTTAGAAGCAAAATTAAATTGGTGATTTTAAAGTTTTGTGTTTTTGAATAACGGGGATAGCCTTATCCTTGTAATTGTTATTCCTGTGATAGTAAATGGTTTTAACCGACTTCAAAAAAGGAGGAGGTTCTCAATTCGACTGTATTTTTTTTTTTTTTTTATGTATGTTCTACCATAACTTCGCCAGTTGTTAACAGATTTTTATAATTCTTTTTTTATCTGAAAGAAAATGGTTTATGTGTGGTCCCATATAATTTTTACGAAGATCTGGCTAGTAGTTTTTTCATAATCTTGAAAAATATCAATCGCCTTTTGGCAAGTTGTCGTTTACCTAGATGACATTGTTGTGTATGGGCTGATTTTAAGTAAGTAAGTAACGGCACATGATGTAACTAAAAAATCTGAAATAAAAACATTTTATAAAAAAAAATCAAACGGACTTCAAAAAGTAAAAAATAAAACTTTTGGAGTCGGTGCTGGCTAGCTAAGGCCAAAAAAATATATAGTTAATTATAGAAGTGCAATGTGCTGGCTGGCACCGACTCCAAAAGTTTTATTTTTTACTTTTTGAAGTCGGTTTGAATTTTTTTTATAAAATGTTTTTAAGGACTGTCTTTTAAGCTCGGTACCATTTATCAAAAATCTTTGCACTACTTTCGGAAACCTATATTAAAAACAGAGCGAAACCAATAAACCTTAGTTGAAACTAAAACCGCCAAATTGATTTTGCGTCACCACATTAAATTTGGGTAGCAAACAGTAGAAATGGACCCAGACCACAGTTTACGCGTTGCAAATGAAATTTTTACCACACTGGTTAGCTGGCTAGTCGTAAATGTGGAATTTATTTAGGGTACAATTAGTTTTGTATCAATATTTGTGTCATTTAATTTTGCCAAATTTAATTAATAGCATTTGTGTCATCAATTTTGAATGTGTCCGATAAACTGTTACCTGTATTTTAATAATTGTTTTTGAATGTTGACTACGTTAATTTAGAATGACGTGTATTAATATATTTTAAATTAATGTTGATGCAAGTACAGAGGAAACGGAAAAGTATAACCTATATCACTTATTAGGTCAAGGCTTTTTAAAGAGGTTTTGAACGTCAAAGAAGCAGCACGAGTAACAAAAAAATGGACAAGAAACTCGAAAGACAAAACTCTTGCGAATATAAGTGGTGTGATTTTGGATTCCATCATCAGCCTGTGGATGTCCACTGCTGAACATAAGCCTCTCCTAGCTCAGGTCTATTATGGCGTTCATAGGAGGCTATTAGCCTACTGCTACCATGCTGGCCAGATGGGTTGGTAGAGAGTTTGTTTCAAGTTTTCCATCTCTCGCACAGGTGTTCAATGCGTGATTTTGTATACGTCACTAATACTAAAAAGTACTAAATAGACGCCCGCGGTTTTACCCGCGTTGTTTTACGTTCTCGTGGGAATATCTGGATAAAATAAATCATCTTAAGCTTTAATCTATGGTGTAAACTACCAGTGTGCCTAATTTTATCCAAATCTGTTTAGCTGTTCTTGCGTAGTTGGGTAATAAACATCTTAACATAAAAAATCCAAACTATTATAGGTGATAAATATTAAACAAGAAAATATACTAGAAAAAAGCAACTTGTCTTATGTGCCCTGAAGGGATGACATGAGACAAGTTGCTTTTTCTAGTATATTTTCTTGTTTAATATTTATCACATAAAAATAGCATTGTAAAATGCAAAATTAAAAAGTTATATCAAAGGTGTTTGACTATGAAAGGCTAAGATATTCTTTTTATTTATTTTTTACCTCCATCATACTATGTAATCGATAAACGACTGAAATCTTTGATCCGATATAGTTTAGCTATACACGTATGTTTCCTAATGAGATTGGTGTATCTTTAGGTATATATTCTTTTAAAATTTACTGTTACCGTAAGTGGTCGTCATTTTAAATTTTACTAGAAATTTGAATATGACGCCAATATTACGATATTAGCAGGATAAACGCTAGATATTTACGTCATCAATACTTTCACTTGAAATCAACGCTATCAAAATGGCTTCGTTTGCCAGCAGTAGTTAGAAACACAAAGGTTCAGAGGGAGCGGTGTAAATCTAAATTAACAAAATCAGTGTACCGTCGAAGCCTCAAATAAGAAACCGTAATTGGCGGAAAAGGAAGTAATGTGATTACGCCCATGTCACGTTTTGCCTCACACGCTCCATGCCACATACATTATTAACGAGCCTATCTTGATAAGAATCTATAGATGCTATAGAATTGGTAGTATATACTTATGATTACGTTGCCAAACAAAACAGTATCCTACGAATTGTGTTGTTGCTAAAACTAACGATAAGTCTCTACTATATATGGTACTGGCGGCCGCCCGAGTGGTCCCCGTTCCCATGAAAATGTCGGGATATAATCTTAGTTTTAATCCAGACTATCTGCTATCTGTGTGTTAAATTTTGTCCAAAACCGTTCAGTAGTTTTTGCGTGAAATGTCAAAATTTTGTTCACACATTTCATGCCACATACTATCTTGATAAGACTCTAATAGATGTTATATAAGTATATATAGATATGTTAGTTACTATATGCCTTACGTTGTCAAACAAAACATTAACCTCTAACGAATTTGGATTTGCCAAAAATAAATATATTATACGTAAGGCCGGTTCTACCTAACTGGCAGATAATTTGCCACATTTTTCATGTTATTACTGTCAAATTATCTGCCAAATATCTCATCAGGACTTATCCGACGGTGGTAAAACCAGCCCTTATTCTCTTTTAGTTGACCGGAGGGCTGATTATCTAACGAAAGCTCGGTTAATTTGAGTTTCGTCGCCATTTTGACTTACAGTAGTCGTCGTCGTCTCAGCCACATAACACCAACTGCTGCCATAATCGCCACGCTTGACAGGCGGGTTGGCGATCGCAGCATGGCCAAGTATGTAAGAGACGCTGCTGCCCGTCTCCTAAAGGCTGAGTCCCATAGTCGCCTTTTACGACACCCACGGGATGAGAGGGGGTAGTGCTATTCTAAGCCGACACTACACAGCTTACAGACACAGACTTAAAGTACAGTCGTCTTATTTCTAGACTTTTGTCATACAGTATGAAAAAGTGACAGTAATGACAGCGAAGAAACTAGTTGCTAGGTGATTTTTTGTGAGATAATCAGCCTGGCGGACGATTCTCGGCCGGTTACTTATGTTATGCAATAAAGGTTATTGTAGAAAATGCTATTTTTAAACTATTTTTAAATTTTGAATAATTTTGGTGTTACTGCAAACCTCAAGTTGAATTTTTAAAACTGATACTGTCTCTACTTTCCGGTGAGCGAAAGCCAAATTTTTTTACGAAGTCTAACTTTAGACGTGGTCACAGCTTGAAGTAACGACATTGTATCACAAGAACGTACTATTATAGCCAAGTCTATTTGCCTTGGTCTGGGTGTTTAATATGTATATTATGTACCTATCTATGTATTTACGAAATCAAAAGTATATAAGTATTTTATCCGTTATCTAGTATCCATAACACAAGTTCTTCATGAAACTTAACGTGGACTAGCTAATTGGTGTGTTTGTATGCAATTATTTATTTATAGCAATTAAATGTCTACCTCTAACCTTTAATCACTGACATGGGTTTTTTGTTACGCTACCGCCGACGTGTGGTCTCAGAGACCGCGCGTCAACTTCGAACGTAAATTACTCAAAACGCCTGCACGTTGAGACACAATGTTTACCCTCCATGTCGCTGATGTAACTAAACTCGAAGGTACTGAGAAGCTGAGGTTGGGGAAAGGCAATAATCCAGCAGTTTGGAAAACCGCATCGGTCTCTGAGACCGCATGTCGGAGATTAAAGGCTTACATATTCTTCTTATATTCGGGTGAACTTCTTACATCCTAGCAAAATAAAACTTGAAACTTTTCGAGTTACTTACTCTCCTCTTGCTTAGGACTATTATTTTATATTTATAACAAATAAAAATAAACCACTGACTTCAAAATTCTTCCAAGACGGTTGGTGCACAGAAAATTGTTTTTATAAACATCAGCATAGAGAGCACAAGCCGAAAACTTGAGCATGAGGCTTTATGCAAAAGGACCTGAGTCCATAAAACGGCCATAAAGGGTCGCCCGTCCAAAGAATGCAAAGTGAGCTGTGCCGTAAACTCGCCGCCTAGTGTTGTATCGACTACGGAACTGTGATTTCGTCACTTGATTTTGTTAAATTTCGCAATAATTCTAATCTAAACAAAAAATTAAAGAGGAAAGATTTGTATTCTTGTATGATAATTTGTAACGAATAAACTCAAAAACTTCGAACAGATTATGGCTTGGGTTCAAGCATAGGATATTTTTGATTCCGATATTCCCACGGGAATGGGAACCTATGGGTAAAACTGCAAGCAGCCGCTAGTATGTTATACTTGCCAATGCTGGGCTTAGAATATAAGAAAAATACGTAGAAAGCGGCATAGCTTTATAGTGCAGATAGTAAAAGCCTTTCAATGGACGTGATATACACACATAAACAATGTCTAGGGATATTATATTAAATTCTTCATAACTCAAAAACTATGTACAGTACAGAAAAAGTTTGTATGGGGGAAAAACCCTCTTGGGTTCCGTCTTTAGAAATAAAATAAAAATGTAATACAAAAAATGCATGATAATTTGAATATAACTTTCGCAAAAGGTAGTTTTACTTATAAACAACCCGGCACTATTTTTAAAAATCGTAGGCCTTTCAATTTTTCTTATTTTTATTGAAAGATTTTTTATCATGCTACGTCAACATTTAACCAGTTAAAAACAAATTAGAGCTTCAGGCATGTTGAAAGATGGCGCTGTCCAACGCATGGTTGTTGACTGACTTGAGTTGACCCTTTGAACCCACCAAAATGTGATCTGATTATGGTCACGTTATCGTGTCACGAGAGATGTTGCGGAACGGCATTCTGGCAGAAAACGCCTTATCACTCTTGGACATGACCGTTTTCTACGAAATATCGCCAAGAGACAACCTAATATAATGACTATGGAAATGGTTCAAAGACTCATCTGACCACCTATTATTGTGAGTGAGTGACCAAACTGGGAGGAGAAGTAAATTAAAGCTAATTTATTCATAACTGGTTAAATGTCGACGTGGCATGATAAAAACAAAACAAACTTTTAATTAAAATAAAATAAAAAAAAACAACGCCTTTAATTTTCAGATATAGCGCCGGTTTGTTTCTAAGAAAAACTAACTTTTGCGAAAGTTATATTCAAATTATAATGTATTCTTTTGTTTTATATTATTTATTATTTTTAATTACTAAAGACGGAACCCAGGAGGGTTTTTCCCCCATACAGACTTTTTCTGTACTGTAGATACTTTTTGAGTTATGAAGAATGTAATATAATATCCCTAGGCAGAGTTGATGTGTGTATTTAAAGACTATCGTAGTCGATGGTCCTGGCAATATGTCACTATTATTTCTGAACATGTTTCATTTTGTTTTATAACTTGACAAGGGATAATAGCGTGAAGGTGTGAATGAATAATATGTTAAAAATTATGCACCTAATTGAATGTGACGTATTTTGGCGAAAGTCCAGTAAATCTAGATTTAAAACGAAACTGTTTGGCTTGTTTCCAGCAAAGAGACATGCAAGATTTTGTGCAGTGACAATGTTTTCAACATTTCTAGCTAGAGATGTTATTTCATTTTATTTGAGAATACTAAAAAAAGAATGAGCTAAAATGATGACAATGATTATAACCAAGTCACTTTCTAAGAATAATACAGTAACAAATATGTAAATTACTAACTAACGAATGCTGAATAATAATACAAACATCATTTAGTTATTTAGAAATAGTGGTATAACCACCGGTATCAGACCCGGGGGTCCCGGGTTCGATTCCCCGCGGGGGCACATATTGTATTGGATTTGGTTGGTGGTAGGACTTGTTGTAAGTCCGTCTGGCTAGCTACCATCATCTTTTTTAAGCTGTCTGACGCAACAATGTTTTAAGCATTGTTGTGTTCCGGCAGTTAGAGATAAGATAGCCAGTTCCTCAGTGACTGTGGATTCCGGGAGAGGCTCGCTACCATCTTCAGCCTTATCAATACTTAACATCAGGTATGATGAAGGCTAAGAGTCTCCCCGTCGGTGATAAAAAAATACAGTACACAATAAAAGTTATTACAGTCACAAAGTCCAAGCCTATTTTGTCAAGTTCAAACATGCATTTTTTTTATTTAGAACTTAGCTTCATAGTCATAAGTCATAGAAACTAAATTTTCAAGGATTAAAACTTCTATAAAACTATAAAATTTACAATTTGGTACATAAATAATAATTAATCACTGAATCAAAATAAAATACAAGTACCTAGCTTCATTAAATAAGAAAATATTTAATATTTAATAATCAAAATAAAATAAAATTGTACTCGTCAACAAATACATTTTAAACAAATAATCACTGATACATACCGATTTCGATTGTCATGGCACATCACTAATATGAGCACACTCTAGTCTGTCGGTGGTGTCCTTTACGATAGATTTATATTCATGACACTATCTCCAACGCGTAAAATTTCGGGCAATGGCGATCTTGAAGCAGGCATATGTAATTTTGTTTGAATAAGTAAAGATGGGGTAGGACAAAGGCTATTTGATCTCTGTCTCTTCGAGAATAAATAGAATCGTCCGCTGACTGTTTTATGTGATATCCCATAAATGGATTTTGAAGTATAGTGCTTTATGGGATTATTGACTTTATGTAAACAATTTCTTTGAAACAAGAAAAGCGGGGAACGCAATGCAAGGAAGTGATTGTAACTTCTTAAGGCTGTCTGGCTCGATGGCACATTCGATCACTGTTAAAGTACCGGCCTTCCATCATCTCTTAAAAACCATCATGTCATTAGAATGTTGTTTGCGTTTTGTTTTTATTGAAGTTGTCACATTTTGGCACATTTCACACTTTGGAGGAGATGATTGGGCGAAAACGTCACAAAACTTCCGTCAAAAAACAAGCTTATTAAAAGAGATACGTAGTACGAAATAGCATGTTAAGAATAAAACAATACTACCCTAAGAGATGGCGGTGGGCCCAATTGATATATTTAATGAATTATTTGCCAATCTCAAATGGCAATCTCTTCCCTATAAATTATCTCTTGCTGGCTATTTTATTCGTTACAAGTCTAAAAACTCATACACCAGAGTACCTAACTAAAAGTTACAAATAAAAATTTATTATTAGAAATAACATTATGACATAACATACAACTATTGGATTTAATGCATCTCTCACAGCAAAAAAATAATACTCACTCTTCTTTTATATAGGATTTTTTCTTGTTTCCATTCCTGTTTTTATCGTAGATTGTACCTACTTATCTAGTGAAAAGAACGTATATTTTTTGCTAGCAGTTTTGACTATTAATTCTATTTCCTTTCCTGGAGATAACGAAACTTATTTAAGATATCTTGCAAACGCTCCTCAGACGTTTGGGGGTGCAGCCTGGTTAAATGAACTAGGAAATCTAAGGAGTCGACTGGTTGATTTTTCAACTAGATAAGTTTTTCTACATTTTACTGTTAAGATTTATAGAAGACATTTTTATACTTAAATGTCAATGATTATGTAATTTTGTTTATGTACTTGTTAACAAAATTTTCGCAATCCTTATATACTATAAGGTCAGGCTAAGGATCAGCTTTCAATTTTAATATGAATATTGATTTGTGTGGCGACGATAGTGCGACACAGCTAAAGGCATTTCAAGCGGTTCTTATTTTTACTTTTCTATCAGAAAGAAATTTATATATCTTGTAATGCGTAAGAAAACGTATATTTATTATTATTAAAAGAACAAATAAGACTTTCTTTAGCGGTAGGTACTTTAAAATTTTAGATACGAGCTACTCCATGCCGCCTCTGTCCGTTAATACGTATTTCGTCTTAAGAGACCAAAGGTTTCTCTTTATATCTAATAAAATTTTCTTCAAAGTACCCTTAATTGAAAATTCAAATTTATGCATAAGCTCTGATTGTACAGTGGAGTTTGTAGGAAGAGGTCCAAGATACAACGTTTAAGAAATTCAAGCCTTTCTTGGCGGGTCCTTGGCAAATTACGTAGATGGAAATTACCTCACGGTTTAAAAGGACCGGGCTAAATTAATTCTCGACGATTCAAAGTTAAACCTTATACAATTTTAACACAGGGATACTAATTTTGCAAGATATTTCCATTGGGATATTAATAGGGTTTTTTGATAGATTTTCTTATTTATCGAAGTTGGTAACTGACTTTTTAGTTTATTAATAAAGAACGTGTAAAAACATTACAAATGTGTTTCCAAGACGATTTGTTGGGGACTCTGTAGCTATAATTAGCAATAAGTGCAGAAAAATAAAAACAATCCGTGTGTAAATGCTGAAAACAGAAAAACAATTAAAAACAAAAGAAAACTGATAGATAAATTCATCGTTAAAAATTGATCGTTAATTAACATTAATTGCTTTTAAATTCAAGAACGAATTAATTATTAGTTGTACGTTCTTTGTTTCCTTCACAATCAGAAAGCCGAACGTTGCTAAATAATAATAAAAAACAAACAAACTGCCCTATTATCTTAACTACTTGTCAATATAATTGTACAGCATTTTCTCAATTACATCAAATAGACCTCATTTTGATAATCCAATTTTAATGTTTCTAAAGCTATAAGTACTAAATTACTATTTAATAGTTCTTAATTGTGTAAAATACACACAAAAACTAAACAGCCAGTTGCGATGTAGTGTGTTAAAGTTTTGGATCTTGAGTATAATTTGTTCAAACTCCAAATTCGAAATTCTTGCCTTTTCGTATTCAGTGCGGCTGGCACAAAACTGTAGCATCGACAGAGTATTGGAACCGTCTCGTCAAAAAATGTATAGGAAAATTTTGTTTCGTTTACGTCCAGTAGGGTTTGCACAAAACACTATCAAAATAGTATCGAGTAAGTTAAGTATCGACTCCGTAATGTCAAAAATGTGTTAAGAAATTGTAGTTCTGTTTACGTCCGGTAGTAACGCTGCTCAATATCTCATATAATCTTTTACTTTACTTCCTCGATACTAACTCGAAAGTTATTCGTTCTAGGCATACAGTATTGTCCACACCAGAGACAATATTTATAATCGTGGGGTTTTTTTTTATGAACAACGGGGAGGCTCTTAGCGTTCATCATAGGTACCTGATTTTAAGTGTTGACAAGGCTGACGATGGAACTGGAACACAACAATGCTGAAAACATTGTTAGTAGGGCATCAAACTTAGATAAAATGGTGGTAGCTAGCCAGGCGGACGTACAACAAGTCCTACCTCCAAATAAACCGAATAAAATTATGTACCTACCCTCGCTGGGAATCGAACCCGGGACCTCTTGGTCTGATACCGGTGGTTTTGTTACCACTAGATCACAGAGGCGGTTTAATAATAAAGAGGAGGATAATACAATCATCTTATAAATATTGAAATTTATGTACGACTGTACGACTCTGGAACGCTTTGCCTCTTAGCATACGTAGTGCCTCCAGTAAGTTCGCTTTTAAGAGATTGGCCCGAGAACATTACTTTAGTTCTGTACTTTAGCTTCGTCATCTCTGATTAGTAATAAGTTATGTTGTGATATAATATTGTATTTATACTATAATATAATATTTATAGGTATTGTATTTATATATGTACGTATATGTATCTATGTGTTATATAAACGTAGCTTTAAGTTTAGTTGGTACATATGTGTAATATGTTCAATATTGTTTATTTTAAAATCAGTTAAATACTTTTTTATTGCCGCCTAGATATCTCTTACATCCTTTCCGTTTGACTGGTAGAGAATGCCTAAGGGCATTAAGTCCGCCATTTACTGTATATGTGCAATAAAGTTTAAATAAATAAAATAAATAAATTTTGGAAAAATGCCAAGTCAAAACCGATTAAGTTGTTTACAAGGACGACAACTACAGGCCCCAGTGTCTAAGAAAGTGAAACTTTTGCTTATCCAAGTTTATTGATCTTGCGAAAGTCTGGAGAACTTCCAGTACTTAGTGGACTTACTTTAAAAATTAATGGGGATTAAGTTAAGTTTTGAGATTAAAAGGAAGGCGAAAATCTTCTAATGATCGAGATGAAATCCTCTTTAAGAACTGGTTTTAAAGCGTTGTTTCTATGAAAATATTTTTAGATTCACATTAATTTAAGAAACCTTATTTTAAGTTTAATATGTCTGTGGAACAAAACACTTGCAACTAATAGACCGATTAAAACCTAGGTTGTTTCGAAAATTGATAGCCACATAATAAATACAACCTCTTCTTTCATGAAGCTATTTGGAATTCACGGCTAATTTCAACACAAACCTCCATTGTGAAAATCACTGGTCATCTATAGGTATTTTATTTTATTTATTTATATTTAAACATTAACTTTTACTCTTCTTTTGTTTGCAACAATGGACGTCTCGCGGTAAGCTTTTCGTGCTATGATTTTTTAAGATTATAAACCAGTGTTAACCTTCATGGAATCTCGAGAAAATTTACAAGTTGCTTTTGGGGAGTCTGCTCCTGCGTTAGCAACAATTACTTATTGGTTTTGTAAATTTAAACGTGGTCGAGAGAACTGAAATGATGACCCCAGACCCGGCCGACCAACAACTGTGTAACTCATAAAAACGTCATCAGGGTAGAGTGGCTATTGCGAGAGAATAGACTTAGTACACATCAAGAGATACAGGCTGAACTAAACATTGGATCACAGGTAGTTTTCACCATCCTGCATGAACAACTTAAAGTTAGGAAGCTTGCTTCGCGATGGATACCTCATTCTCTCACCGATGAGCAAAAATGCCGTCGTGGTTTTTGGTGAAAATTTATGTTAGAAAAGTTCAAAGGAGGAACTTCGCAAAACGTAATCCTACATTCTTACAACTGACGAATCATGGATTTAAAACTACGATCCTCTTACGAGCAGCAATCCACGCAAAGCGGTGTTTGAAGGGGACGTTTTGAAAATAGAAAAATACCTGAAAAAATCAACTCGGCCAGAAGTAAAATTCCATCTGAGAATTCACTTGTGGCCGAGTTGATTTTTTTCAATATTTTTCTATTTAAAATAAACTCATTTGCAAAAAAAACGGGCACCTAAGCAATGAACCATTTCAAATGTTAATATTGCTTTGTTTGATAATTATAGGTAGTTTTATCCTAACAATTTGGTAAATTAATAAGAAAATAATCGTTTTCATCAGTATTTCATAAAATTTAGATACAATTTATGGGAAATAATGCTAAACCTCGCTAGTAGTGTATGATCGCTAGTAGTGCATACACTCATGAAGTAAAAATAAAAAAGTTTTTTTGTTTGTTTTTCTTAAATAAAGTAAAATCAGATAAATGTTTAGTATAGAGTGTGACCCCCTCTAGCTAAAATCACAGCTTGAATTCGTCTGGGCATGCTAGCGAGTATATCCCGGATACTTGCTTGCGGAATACGTTCCCACTCCGCAGTAATCACATTCTTCAGCTCTCTGATGGTCTGCGGAGCCGGGTGTACTGATCTCACACGCCGTTTCAGAACGTCCCAGACATGCTCTATGGGATTGAGGTCGGGACTTCGTGCTGGCCAATCCAAACGACGAATGCCGACCTCTTGCACATACGCATTAACATCGCGGGATCGGTGGGCGCGAGCATTGTCGTCCATAAAAATCGAGTCTTCACCTAGAGCGGCCAATGCGGGTTGTGCATGAGGAATTAGAACTTCCGTTATGTATCGATGCCCAGTCAGGGAGCCGTTTTCAATGAAGACTAACTCTGTACGATCCATTGAATTTATTCCTGCCCAAAAAATAACAGAGCCCCCACCATAAGGTGTGATTTCTTCGAAACATGCCTCTGCAAAGCGTTCTCCTTGTCTTCTTAGCACTCGCCGACGTTGATCTTCACCGAACAGAGATATCCTGGCTTCATCAGAGAACAAAACCCTATTCCAATCTTCTTGAGTCCATGATTCACAATTTCTAGCGAACCTAAGCCTGTGAACTCTGTGCTCACGGAGTAATTTGGGGCCGCGGGCCGGGCGGTGACTGCGTATATTGGCAGCGAGAAGCCTCCTCCTGACCGTCCATAGACTAATATGCACATTTCTTACTTCTTGGAGGTTGTTCTTAAGAATCCACATACGAAGATTTGCGATTTCTCAATGCGCGACTCACAAGAAAACGATCATCCCGTGGTTGGGTACATGGTTTTCTTCCAGAACCAGGCCTTCTCTCGACGGAACCAGTCTCCTGATATCGCTGCCAGGTCCTTTGGACTGTAAAGCGACTAACATTTAGCCTCCTAGCCACGAATCATTGGCTGCAACTCTCTTCAAGCAGCGCGATAATTTTGGTAGCTTTTACCACTTAATCTACCATTTTTGATACAGCCAAACAGCAATATATAACGCTTTGGCAGTCAAGGATATAAAATTAATTGATAAAAATTTAATAAAAGTTATGAAAGTCGATGTTAACTTCTGGAACTTGGTGCCAAAAATGTAGGATAAAAAGGGGTTTTCTGTAAAAATGAGCATCAAATGAAAATTTGAATTTAGAACGTACTTTTTTAAATACCACAGCATTTTTAAAACCGGCCAGTAACGTGTACAAACGATTGAAACCTTTTTGGTATTGTACCTTTTTAAAGATGAATGAAAATCAAAACCGCCCGTTTTTTTTGCAATTGAGTGTATATCATAAGACTGATCGTACTTTGTTAAGCAACGTTCGGTCCAGTCAGGTGACCGTAAAGTGGAATTACAACTGAGCTTCTATGCTTCAGAGGGCACGTTAAACCATCGATCCCGGCTGTTGTCATCTGATAACGTCAGAGGCCTTATAGGCAGCTTGATAAACACTGACACCAGAGGTGGCCACTTATACTCGTATGAAACTTCTTTCAGTACTAACTGTCTACTCTTTTTTTCTGTTCTTGATTCTTCTGTGATTGTCACGAATGGCGGGCTTCCATTCAGTCGCCAAAATTTCGGAATATGTCATTGCCCAGCTTTTTATTTAAACTTTAAACTACTACCTTACTACTTTTTAATTCATCCAAAACTTAAATGGCACTAAGAAATTAATTTATTATTATGACTATTGATCTTCGTTTTGCCATGGACTTTAAATTTTAGCGACAAAAAGAGCATAGGTCCGCGAAAGGACATTGGTTCTTTTCCAATGTCTATGTAGTTGCTAAAATTCATCCAGATTGATTCAGACGATTACGCGTAAAAATGAGACAACCGATTTTTGAAATAAAACAACTTTTACGGATATCAAACGCGCTATATTTCCACGAACTAAGTTGTAATTGTCCGTATTTATAGGTTTTTAGGGGTTTTTTGATTTTCGCGACGTTTCGGCAGCTTACAACTTAGTTCGTGGAAATATAGCGCGTTTGATATCCGTAAAAGTTGTTTTATTTCAATGAACAGTGCGCGCCAAAACATAAGAAACCGATTTTTTTTTTCTTATATAATTTTATCACTTGCATATTACAAACATCATTTAACTTTTGATGAACAATTCAGAGTAATCACGCTACATTATAGCGACGTGCCGTCTAAATGAAAGCGCGAAATATCTATTAGGGCACAATCTCACGATACGCCCTCTCTGGGGCATAAATAAAATCGCCCGACGTTTATATCATAGCAACGGAAATGTGATAAGCGCTCCGTGTATTTCCGCTAAATAGCTAGCTGACTTCGGGGTTCTGAATTTATTAAAGTGTTAACTTCATTAACCTAATAATATATTTTGTCACTAAAAATTAAATTTCCTTTTTTGTGCCTGTTGTCACTCCTAATAATTATGATTTACTACATTTATTATTATTTATTCATTCTCAGTTAAACACGTGTATTACAGAGTAAAACTGAACATCTGAAAACATTGAGAAACTTAAGTTTATATATTTAATATTTAAGTTTACTTCAAAATATGTAGTTTCTCTTACATCTTTACTTTACTCTTAATTTAGCCATTTTAAGCCTAAAGCCTAGAAAATGTATAAAAAGAAACTAAAAGAGGAAAACTGCTCTAAAACGAGCAAACATAAACACCGTCGGCCATTTTGTTGTCCATTATTTGTCAACTAAATTACATTATACTTTACACAAATTAAAGTTAAGTTCCCGTTAAACCTTCAGAATCACGGCCTACACCAGGTGCGCTAAACATTTTATTGGCCTCTCTTAATCTCTTTAGCCTTTTGGAGCGTTAATGTTTTCAAACATGTCCACAACATTAGGGTTCACTCTTAATAAACGTTTTAGACGCGCTGAAGTTCTGTCATTAGAGACTTATTAGAAAAAAAACTTTTAATTTTTCTTTCCGGTTATGTTTAAAAATTTAAAATTTTATTGTTACCCTTGCATTTTATTGCATGCCGTTTATTTACTTCTGTGCAAAAGCATAAAAACTATTAGATCATTTAAAACTATCCTTACTTAAATAAAAGGTTCCCTTTCTACACTATTTATTTTTTCGACATAACCCAAAGGTATGATCTATTTCATCACTAAAATCAGCATTTTTTTTCAAAAATCTAGGCTTAACAATACAGGAATAGATACCTTATCTTTTAATATTTATTGTATCAAGTTATATTATGTAGGTATGAACGATGCAGCCAGGAATACGATCACCTATGTGAAATTCTGCCACAATATCGACTTGATCATAAATCAGCTCCAAATAGTATACGAAAATATGATAAATGCCAAAGTATCCAAAACTTAATTGTCGTTGATAGAAATTGCACGCGCTAAACGCTCATTACCAAACCGCCTAATTTGGCAGTGGCCTTATTTATAAAAGCTGATATAATTTAATAAAAGCGTTATATCTTTGTCGGGTCACGTAAGGGAGCGCTTCGGGAGAAAATTACATTTTGTTTGTGCACGTTCCCGTCGACATTGGACAACTCAGTTAACGAGTGTTCGGGATTGTACGTAATTCTTTCGTATCTCGACGAGTTTTTGGATAAAGAACTGAACACATCATAACGTTACGCCCCGTAAATAGATTCAGTTTGGAACTTCTTTCTTCGGAAACATTATTGCAGATTTATCACTTTATCTTGTACCGATGAATAAGTATGATGTTATGCAATGTTTTTGAAGTTTTTTTTTTATAGTTTTGCTTCCGAAAGAGGGTGGTTGTTATAGTTTCTGTTTTAGTAGTTGCACGGTCGATTATTTAAAACCTCATTATAATCATTTAAGCTCCACGATCCCCACCACTGAATGCTTAGTACTACGTGTTTTTACCGACTTCAACAAAAAAGGAGGGAGGTACTCCCGGTGTTGGTGATCCGATTTTAATAGTTGTTTTTTGTTCGATCGGGTACACTGTCAATTTGGTCCCATATAAATCTCATTGAGATCCGATGATAATCTTCGGAGATATGGGGCCTAATGTCATGGAAGTCATGAAACAATTATATCATCCAGGTAATTGTTAGATTCTTGTTCGAGCTGAAATTTCACGCAATAACTACTGAGCGGATTTTGATAAAACTTTTTTGTTAAATAGCTATTGGTCCTCGCCAACATACCTATAGGCTATAAACCCTCAATAAGTAACGTCCCTGCACCGGGAAAAGCAGCTTTGTAAAAGGTAATGAGGAGTTGACATAAGGTTATTAGCGTAGGTACTGTTCTACCTTTAAAAATTGTGAAATAAAAAACTTTTTATAAAAAAATTAAAACCGACTTCAAAAAACTAAAAAGCAAAAAATAAACCTTTTGGAGTCGGTGCCAGCCAAGGCAAGAAAAATAAAATAGTTGGACCGCAAAGTAGAATGCCTTATAAATAGGTACTAAAGCCAAGTTTTGCCAGATCCGTTTTAAAATACAAAAAAACCATTTAATTATTTAATTGACAAACACCCCACACCATAACATCCCTGGCGGAATTTATATTTTGAAAGATATTTTCTTTAACATGCATGGAAGTATTGTCATTATTTTCATGAAAAGAACAAGCGAAGTATCGAATTTACGGACAAAGAAAATCAAATCCATTGCAGGCAAAGTTTTGTTGCAGGAGCGTTTTTTGAATTCGGAACATTACTGCAAACCTCATCAGAAGTTCAACAAACAATCATAAATGTTCCGGGGAAATCAATAACATTTTCATTTAGCATTTCCCAATATGGCTAATATTACTTTTAATATTAATTATATTTAATATAATATAAAAAGTTTGTTTTATTTCCTGCATTATTTTGAGAAACGCACTATATATGCCTCGGCGAAAATGGCACTTGCCTGTCTCGTATTAGTGAAGTTCTCGCCTACGGCTCGGCCTTCAAACTCATATTCGACCTGCAATTTCCTATTTCATGGCCTTTGCAATAATGTACTAATAAACACCACATTTCACGTCACACCTCAACGACGTCAGATTTGGCATTGGTTGAGTGTAAGATGTTGTCCAGAAACAATAGTAACTTGTTACCAGCCGATCGCCTATAATAGTTTCCAAATATTATGCCCTGTCCCACACTCTAACTAAACGGTAGCTGCACCGCGCCGCCGCGCCGGCTGAAATGACGCACTCACACAGATACGCGCCGGTACCCCCGAGCTCGGAACTATTTTACCAGTGAAAACCGGTGAGATTGATAACGAGCGGCGCGTGTGTGTGAGCAAGATATATTCGCTGAGTGCAACGACTGTTTATATTAAACTGTGCCAGTCCGTTGTTATTAGCCTAACTAAAGATACCTAGCATGGCATGGATGGCATATTTTACAATATTGTTTTTACTCCCAGTCCAGCATGGGAAATTATTTTCAAATTAGACCAACTCCCATGATTATGCAACTTGTTTCTATCAACGTTTGATTGAAAGTGCAGTCACATTGCTGCTTTAGTAAAAATCAATGTGACAACTATCTTACTAAAGCAGCAATGTAACTGCAATTTCAATCATTTCAATCAAAATCTGTTAGCAACAGAATTAGATAATCAACTAACCGAAAAGAAGATACTAATGCTACAAAAATAATTATACGGTTTTAGATTAGCGATGGCTCAATAAAAGAATCACTAGCAGTACCGCAACTTCGCAGCGAACTTTTTATAATTGCATTTTTATTATAAAAGTACATTCTAGAGAGAGAACAAACTTCACCTGTCCGGAAAGTCCGTACATTATTTCAACATTAGCGCGGCCCGGACTTTCGCCCTCCACAACTTTTCTCAGCGTTCTGAGGATAAAATGCCACAACAAAATGTTAATTTTAACCCTTACGGGCTGCGACGAGGGATAACACGCGGTGCCAACGTAACGATTTAATTTTGATGGATATATGATGAGCCGGATTTTGACTGGCAAAAGCATTTTTACATAAATTTTCGGAACTTTTTGGATTTTGTTTAACTTTTGACGTAGGTACTTGACTTTAACTTCGCGCTGATAATTTATATTTTTTTTATGATTTTCATAAATTAATGTATAACACACATGCCTAAATTCTAGGTACACCTAGTACACACGCCTAGTACAAATATCGCAAACCGTATTCCGAAATAAGCAGTTTACTTCTGTTCCGCGTGTAAGAATGAATTTTAATAGTCATTTTGCTTTAACTATTTGACAAATAAAATATATTGCAATACATATAGTAATTTACCAAGCTTATACAACTTTTAAGTCATCGTAAATTTTAAATTGAAAAATATTGGAAAAAATTAACTCGGCCACAAGTGAATTCTCAGAGACTTAAGTCTCGGTAGCTCAGCGGTTAGCGCAATTGACCGGATTTCCAAAGGTCGCGGGTTCGATTCCCGTCTGAGAATTCACTTGTGGCCGAGTTAATTTTTTCCAATATTTTTCAATTTAAAATTTACGATAAGTATAAAAATAGCATAGAAAAATGCAAAAATTACAAAATCATAAACTTTTAAGTCTTTTTAGGGTTCCGTGCCCAAAGGTTAAAAACGGAACCCTATTTCTAAGACTCTACTGTCCATCTGTCTGTCATCAGGCTGTACCTCATGAATCGTGATAGCTGGACTGTTAAAATCACAGATAATGTATTTTTGTTGCCGCTACAATAACAAATACAAAACAGAATAAATTAAATAGGGTGCTCCCATACAACCAACGTTTTTTTTGCTGTTTATTGCTCGCTTTTTATAAAATGGTACGGAACCCTTCATGCGCGAGTCCGGCTCACACTTAGCCGTTTCTATTTTAATTTATATCTCAAAAAATATACAACGATATGACAATAAATTGTCACACCTGCTGTTAAATAATATTGAAATCTTTGATCATCGATGTTGCATCCGCCACTACCAAGAATGTTGCTTACAAAATCGCGGCTCTGATCTCGTATGTCATAATAATGGATAACAAAGTATCTCTTTAAGGGGTTGACCACAGGCAGCTTTGCATTGATGATAGTAAATTGTATTATGGCGATCCTTTGATGTGGCCCATGAAAGGGAAAATATTCTCAGAACAAATTCTATTTCAATATAAGTGAAATTACAAAATATTTTGTGGTGGCACAAATTTTATTTGAGGGCTCTGCTTTTTCGGTATTGTGGTCTTCAAATTCAAACATTTCAAATACTTGTTGTACTGATAAAATTTAATAATATTTAAACACTGTTGAAGTTTACTAACTTTTGTTTGTGACAGTCAAACCTATACCTTGTGTCCTATATCTTAAAGCAGTGATTTGATTTTAGGTTTTATTTTTAGGGCGACTATCATCAACTGTAAATAAACACGAATATTTGAAATAATATTGCATCTCAGTCAATCGTTTTAAGTCAAAAGTGCTAGAGCGATGTTATTAAATTTCTTTATTGCTAAACGAATTTCAAGTCATAAATTTTTAATTTAGCATTTTACAATGATATTTTTGTGTGATAAATATTAAACAAGAAAATATACTAGAAAAAAGCAACTAGTCTCATGTCGCCAGTTGGTAAAAGTCCGCTTATGTGCCTAGGTATTATTAAAAAATGTGATCATGTGCCATACAAACACTATTTTACTGAATACATTTTTCTGCCTGGAAGTGAAAATTCCAAAGTAGAAACAAATTATTTCAAACATAAAAACACCAAAATGGCCAATTTGTAAGAATTGCCGTGAAAAAAAAGAAAACATTAATAATGAATTTCGTCATTACACGCTTGAACTAAACACATTGGAGCAAACGCGTCCCTAATAGTTTAACAGAAATTTCAGGAAGAGGGGAAATGTAATCTTCCATAATACCCTGTTTAATTTCGAGTCGTAAATAATAATTTGGTCAATTTTCCTCATACAATTTCTGTTGCGTGTTCAAAGTTTTTATTAGAATTTTATTGTTATTTAGGCGTGTTTGTTCCTTGTTTCAGATTACATCGGAGGTTTTTAAGGAGCCGGGCGCTAATGTGAGTTTCTGAAATTTCCTTTAATTTATTGTATGAAACGTAATTGAATTCGGCGAAGCAAAACCTAGTAAAGAGCGCTTGCAAAAAACAAAGTTTGTATTTAAGTTTAACTTTGTATTAATGAATCCCAGAGATAGGCTCGGGTAATGGGAGACGAGGAGACTCACACCCATATTCTAAGTCGTTCCTCCAAAATTTACTCGTCCTCGACTTAACGAAACCTCATTGAAAACCTCTTCGAATTACTCCTCGAAATCGGTATTCTAAGTCATAACTCCGTAAGGACCTGGAAGAGCCAAAGAGTACATAGCCACTCCGTGTTAGGCCTAGCGCACACTACCATTTTTACCCACGACGAGGTTGAGTGGAGTGTAAAAAGTTTTGGAGGAACGACTTAGAATATGGGGGTTAAACTTTTTAGAGAGGTAATTTTAGTCAACTCGTATTGTAGTCGGTCCGAAACTATGAGTGTTAAGAAACTTTTATGAGCGGTCGAGCCATTTGACCGCGGGCCCGAACTTAATCCCAATTGCCGCCGGCAACAGCACACCTGAGACGCAGCTTTTTATTTCTGTTTCCATTTCCACCTAATTTAAGCTCACCACAGAGGCAGAAGGTGGGTTGAACTTTGTCGGGCGTCATAAATTTATTTAACGACCCAAAGGCAATAAGAGGCGGAGTGTAAAAAGAAAAATACGATACCAACGTGCCTAGCCGTTATTGCAATTAAACAGAGGAAGTAAATCTTTCAATACGGGCGCCCAACGTTCGCCTCCCGTTTCCCGCCTTAATTTATCGCTTTGTTTTAGTCATGGCGCGTCCCATTGACGGATTGCGATGTGTTTGATTAAAAAACGCAACTCGATCTTCGCCACCCTTTCTGCCGTTGAATTCTAATCTGTGGAACAAATCTCTGGTCATCGATTTATCACGAGCAACAAGGCAGAAAGGCACTTAATATTTCTTATACACTTTTAGCTTAGAAACGTATTGGAGTGTCTTAATTTTGTCGTGGAGTTCAAGACTCGGTAGACTCGCCGCCCAATGAAGATAGATGACCGCTGGCGCTCGCGCGGTTTACTCAATTTCTAGACAACTTTAAAGTGCTTGTATCTTCCCAAGTCCTCCCGAAAGATGGATACAGATTAACAGTCCGTTGATGGAAACAAATTTCGAGCTATAAAGTTAAGACCGCTTTTGTTTAGATACAATTTATTCTGTAAAATCAAATAATATATTTAGTTTAATCATTGGAATTAAAAGATTTCTATTCGAACCCATATAAAGAGACTGTACGGTACAGATAACCGCACAGAATAGTTGTCATTAATTACATTTATTCATGTCAGCATATTTACGCGAGTGCGCCGAATCTGGGGCACAACGCGTCAGTCGTAGTAGATCATCAAACCGCGATTCACACTTCATCAACTAAATAAGTAATTTTGTGTCAATAAAAGTATTTCTTTGTGGCATCATATATCTTTCTTTGGTGTATCCTCAACCCATACATCAAATGGTCCTTCGAGCCTCCGAAGGTGGGACAATATTCGCGTGATACCTACGTGCGTGTTGGTAGACTCGTGCCCTACAATTTAGACCGCCACATTAACTACGTGGAGTTGAGTAAGTCCAGCAGTTCCAGTCTTCGGTGAGTTATCTTTGCTTTTTACATCATCAATCAACATGGAAGATCTTCTGAAAAACCAGAGCCTCATCATAGATGCGATGAACACGCTTTTCACTAATTTCAAAAAAGACGGTTCCGATCGCAAAACTTCGTGCTACGTAAAAAAGCGGTTGAGCACGTTGGAAGGTTACTGGCAGGAATTTCAAAGCAATCACATTAAACTATGCGAGTATGATGACAACTCTCATGATTATTTCGCTAGCAATACTTATAAGCGCACATCAGAATTTTACATTGATATAAGAGCACACATACAAAATTACTTGCCCTCTGATACATCGTCGGAGGAAAAACAACTTCTGCGTCCGGCAACTCCATTGACACATGGGGGGCGACCTGCTACATTTCGCATCGATTCACCAGCCGTTTCGCAGCAACAGCGTCCAATAGAGTCAAATTCTTCGCACAGCAGTGCAGTCCAGGGGATGAGCAACAAGCTTGAAGAAATGCTTCGGAAGCAGAAGAGCAACTTCAAAGCATTCTCTAGGACGGTTAGTAACATAAACCTTGATAATATATCTGACAGGTGGGAGTTCGAGGATATCTTGAAGTCGGTGCAAACCAGATGGTCCGCTATTGATTCCCTACACTGGGAAATAGACAGCGAGCTCTATGAAAACACTGAATACGAGCAATCCTTTGGTAAGTACGAGCAACAATTCAATGATATAAAAAAGAACATCAACAGCAAAATGTGGAGCCAGAGTCATCGGGAAAAATCTACTCCACAGATGGACATACCTACCTTCGTCGGGAATTACCATCAATGGGTATCCTTTAAGGATTTGTTCGTAGAAGCGATACACAATAACCGCTCCTTATCAAACGCACAAAAACTCCAGTTCCTGAAAAGTAATCTTCGTGGGGAAGCAGAAAAATTGGTGCAACATTTACCAATCACCTCCGAAAACTACGAAGTGAGCTGGGATATCCTAAATCGCAGGTACAATAATGTGAAATTAATATTCAACAGTCACGTGAATATTTTATTTAATTTGCCGTCTATACAGCAACAATCCGCGACGGCAATAAAAAAGATATTTGACACCACAAACGAATGTCTTAACGCAATAAAAGCGCTCGGTGTAGATATCACTACATGGGATCCATTACTCGTTTATATCCTGTCTAACAAATTAGATGCCGAGACACATATAGATTATATAGAGTCCTTAAAAAATCCAAGGATTCTACCGTCATTAGATGATTTATTACAGTTTCTAGAAAACAAATTTACGTCTCTAGAGGCATCTCGACGTAAACCAGAATCGTCCAAACCTCAAAGTCAGCAAGATTTCGGGAATAATTTCAAGAAACCTCAGTATTTTAAGTCGCTAATGAGTCATCAAAAGCATCATCAATATCAGGTGAGTCAGAATAGTGCCAGCAGTCTGACCCAGAAAGCAAAATGTGCCGTTTGCAATAAAGATCGAGATCACGCTATTTACAAGTGTGAAGCATTTTTAAATATGCTTCCGCATATGAGACAAAGCATTGTCACGAAGTTGTCACTATGCATTAATTGCTTGCACTTTCATCGGAACGGAAAATGCTTTTCCAGCAAAAAATGCCGCGAGTGCGATGGAGATCACAATACATTACTGCACGGCTGCAACAATAAAGTTGTAGGTAAAACACGTCCGTCCGAACAGCAAGATGACGCATACATACAAGCGGGTCAATCAAACAGTAATGTGCTTCGAGAACAAGATTGCGAAATATTACTGGCAACGGCACTGGTAAAGGTAGCGAAGGCTGATGGATCTGTCCTTACCATGCGAGCATTAGTTGATCTGGGTTCTTAAGTATCCTTGATCACCGAGTCAGCCGCGCAACGTTTAGGGATTAAACGTAAGGGATGCAAAGCAGTCGTCAGCGGGGTTGGTTCCAAGGAAAATAAATGCAATGGCATGATCTCTATTATAATGTCGTCACTACACGATGATTACACGCTAGACGTCAGTGTTTTCGTCACAAAGAAGTTAGTAAACAATTTGCCTAATAAAACATTTTTAAAACCAACTTGGTCGCATATAGAAAGCATTCAATTAGCCGATCCATATTTTTTCAAGAGCAGCTCTATAGACATATTGTTAGGAGCCGACGTTTATTCCGCGATAATATTAAGCGGTATAATAAAATATAATGACACAATGCCTATAGCACAGCAAACACGCTTAGGCTGGATTTTATGTGGCAGCGCGTGTGTTACAAAATCATATAATTGTAATGTAACATTGATCGATGATAATCTGCACCAGCTTTGGCAAATCGAAGATGTCAATGAAAACAATGAAATGTCATTTGAAGATTTGCATTGTATGCAGTTATATCAGTCGACTACTGAACGTCACTCTAGTGGGAGATATATTGTGCGCCTTCCATTACATATAAATATTGATGAAAAACTAGGTCAGTCCAAACCAAAGGCCTTGGCACAATTTTATCAATTAGAACGAAAGTTTAAACAACAACAACAATTAGCAGCTGATTATAAATTATTTATTCAAGAATATCGTTCATTAGGTCATATGCAATTAGATACCTCAGCAATCGCCGCCGGTAACAAGAAACCGATAGGTTATTACATGCCGCATCATAGTGTACAGCGAGCTGAGTCTACAATTACAAAGTTAAGAGTTGTTTTTAATGCATCGGAAAGGACAACAACCGGATATAGTTTGAATGACCTTATGTTTCGAGGACCTAATTTGCAACACGATTTATTGGTACTTATAGAAAGAAGAAAGAAAGAAGAAAGAAACACATTTATTGACACACACACATACGATACAGACAATAAAAGTAGAAAGTATAAAAAAAAGTATAAAATTAATAAACACAACAAAATATAAATAATAGGAAGAATTGTGTGGGGTCAATAAAACCCTATCTCAGCGTTTTGCCTCTGTGTCATTCACAGGTGGAGCACAGAGGCGCTGTTATTCTGACAGGGTTTGTAAGAAAGGAAGATGACAAGAGAAGGCATAAATAAGATATATACAGACGACGAGAATACTTATAATACACAATAATACATAAACTTATAAAACTAAATACTACAATACATATATATCATATATACTTATCATCAGATTTAGACAATACCCGTTCGCATTTACAGCTGACTGCGAAAAAATGTACCGTCAAATTTTGGTTCATAATGAGGATCAAAAATACCAAAAAATTTTATGGAGGGACTCACCTGATAGACCAGTTAGGGACTACCAACTTTCTACCGTCACTTATGGTACGAAAGCTGCACCTTTTCTTGCTATTATGACATTGCGCAAGTTGGCACAGGACGAACGCCATACTTATCCAGCAGCCGCGAAGGTCCTAGAAGAGCAAATATACATGGATGACATCCTGACAGGACAATTTTCCGTTGAATCAGCAAAACGGTTGAAAGTAGAGCTCATTAAACTACTTGGTTCAGCAGGATTCAATCTCAGAAAATGGGCTTCGAATGAACGTCATTACTGGATAAAAAGATGTTACCTGAGTCAGAGTCTCCAAACTTTAACTTCCGTCATCAAGAGTCCACTAAGACGTTAGGGCTAGCCTGGAATTCAAAAGAAGACCACTTCACATTCCAGTGTAAAATGGCTCCAAAGTCAACACAAAAACCCACCAAAAGGTTATTGTTGTCGGAAATATCTAAAATCTTTGACCCCCTAGGATGGTTATCTCCAGTTGTCGTCCAGCTGAAACTACTATTTCAAAACATATGGACTTTAGATCTTCAGTGGGATGAAGAGATACCGGACGAGCATTTCAAGAGGTGGGTCCAACTGAGAGAAGATATTGGTACCTAGATGGATACAGAGCGGAGAGAGTGACGTATTACAGCTCCACGGGTTTTGCGACGCGTCCACGAAAGCGTATGCAAGTGTTGTGTATGTAAGAGTACAGAAGCAAAATGGAAATACAGTGACACTTCTGGCCTCCAAAACAAAGGTAGTGCCACTAAATAAAACAACATCGCTGCCAAGGTTAGAGTTGTGTGGCGCTCTCTTACTAGCAAAACGAATGACAAAGATAGTCGAGAGCTTAAAAGATCACAAAGTTGAAATATATGGGTGGTGTGATTCAACAGCAGTGCTTGGTTGGTTACAAGGGGATCCGGGCAGATGGAAGCCCTTCGTTGCCAACAGGGTCAAAAAGACAAAAGAAGTCATCCCTTCAAACTGCTGGCGTTACATAAAGTCGGAAGGGAATCCGGCTGATTGTGCAAGCCGCGGTCTGTTTGTTCAACAACTTAAGGATCACCAGCTCTGGTGGAACGGACCACAGTGGCTGCCAACTATCAAACAGCAAAACCAAAACAATAAGTTCGAAACTAACTTAGAAACAAAGTTACAAACTAATACGATACAAATAAACAATACAGAAATAGATGTAATTGCACAACTTTTAAGCAGACACAGCAGTATTACGCGAGCAGCGCGGCTCCTTGCGTGGGTAATGCGAGCGATAAAGCGAAAACATCGCAGTCAGTCATTTTTAACAGCTGATGAGGTCATTGCCGCGAAATTGAAAATAATTAAATATATACAAATGCATGAGTTTTCAGCTGACATATTAAACATACAAAAAGATGGAAAAGTCAAGCATAACAGCAAAATAAGTAATCTTAATCCATATTTAGATAAAATTGGAGCATTAAGAGTCGGAGGCAGGTTAGAGAACTCCAACATTAGCGAAGACATGAAACACCCGCTAATAATACCGCACTCCAGCCATCTCACAGATCTTTTAATTGACCATGCACACAAATCATGCTTTCATGGGGGTGCCCGTTTGACTTTATCATATCTACGAAGTGAATATTGGATATTGGGAGGCAACCGAGCCGTCAAAAAACGATTACATCAATGCGTTATTTGCAAAAGGCATGCTCCGAATAAACAATATCAGATAATGGGCGACCTACCTGTAGCTAGAACCAACCCTTCCAGACCCTTTTATCATACGGGGGTCGATTATACTGGGTTCGTCGACGTCAAGGCGAGCAAGGGTCGAGGCATTAAAACAACGAAAGGATATGTGGCAGTTTTCGTTTGCATGGCGACAAAAGCCGTTCACCTTGAACTTGTTTCTGATTTGACATCATCAGCGTTTTTAGCGGCTCTCCGACGCCTCGCAGCACGAAGAGGCACCCCACGCTATTTATACAGTGATAACGGGACAAATTTTGTCGGAGCAAATAAGGTGCTAAATAATGAATTTTCGACCTTAAAGTCAATTTTATCTGATGAGTTTCTAGCAGAAATCAGTGAAATGAAAATTGACTGGCGTTTTAACGCCCCATCTTGGCCCAACGCAGGCGGGCTATGGGAAGCAGCCGTCAAAAGCTTAAAACATCACTTACGCAGAGTAGTAGGCGAGCAAAAATTAACCTTCGAAGAGTATACAACTTTACTAGCTCAGCTCGAAGCGTGCCTTAACTCTCGCCCACTCTGCGCGATCAGCGAAGATCCAAATGATATAAATTATTTAACCCCATCCCATTTTTTGTCAAGTGGCCCGATACTCACGATCTATGAGACAGAAAAGGACGAGAGAACTCGCTGGAAATTAACACAAAAGATTTTCGACGACATATGGGCAAGATGGCGCGTTGAATATTTAACACAACTGACGGCACGATCTAAATGGCAACAAGGACAAAATAACATCAAGTTAAATGACGTGGTGGTCATACATGACGCCAACTTACCACCCGGGAAGTGGGCGCTCGGACGAGTAGTAGATGTACATCCAGGGAAAGACGGGCACGTACGAGTTATAAGTGTCAAGACGAAAAACGGTGTCCTAAAAAGACCCGTAGTCAAGGTGTCACTACTCCCCGTAAATAGCAGTGATAAAAATCAATTTGTAGCACAGCAAACAACTGCTAGTCAGCAAAAACCTTCACCGTCACCGTCCAAGCCAACAAAGAAAAATAATTTCGCGACGTCATGTATCAACTTTATTATGACATTGTTTATGCTATTCGCATTATGTGGAACAACAAGTGCACAAAGCAATTATGATATTAAGACTTTGCATAATAACAACAGCATTTATTTTGATAAATTATCGGACCTGCGCATCATACAGGATAAATGGAAACTTATAGTCTATTATAACATGGATCCTTACTGGAGTGGAGCAAGATTGTTACAACAGTATTATCGTAACTTAAATTCACTCTGTGACAAATTCGAAAGGAAATCCCACTGTGAAACAATAACACTACAACTACGTCATAGCTTCGCGGAACTCGAATACTATAATACGATGTTGCAAATTCAGCGTTTTGAAAAGCCGACGCGCATGCGACGCGGGTTAATAAACGGAGTTGGTAATATTGCTAATGGCCTCTTTGGATTATTAGATGACAATTTTGCAAAACAATATGAAAAAGATATCTCAAAAATTAGAAACAATCAGAAATATTTAGTAAATCTTTGGAAAAATCAGACGTCGGTTATAGAAGCGGATAATAATATTCTGAAACGCATTGGGGAAACCATGGAAAACCAGCATGAAATATTTCAGAATCATCTAAATACTTTAGAGAAAGCAACAAACACTCTAAAGGGTGAGATAGAAAAAATTGACATTTCGGAAGAATTTATTTTGGCAAGTATTATTGCAAATAACATCGTCAACAATTTGAAAAGCATTCAAGATACGCTTTTGGATACGATGATTAATACTCACCATTTTAACTTTCACATTTTATCTCCGGAACAGCTGCGCAGTGAACTAAATATTATATCAGGACAACTGTCAAAAGATGCAGCATTACCCATCGATAACATCCAAACCGATTTACCAAAGGTGTACGAGATTCTCAAGGTCAGCGCTCGTATGACAAAACAATATTTTATTTTTGAGATCCAGATTCCGTTAGTCAACAGGGATACGTATGAGTTATACAAGACCTACTCCGTACCACAACAACATATTAACTCTACAATATTTATTTCCCCGATAGCAGACTACGTAGCTATCAATTTACAAAAAGATACCTACTTACCAATATCGGAAACGGAACTAAGGAAATGCAGCCAGTTGGACAAAACATCAACATTGTGCGAGTTACAAAAACCAGTATTCCATAGAGATTCGGATGAAGATTTATGTATCAGAGATCACCAAAACAGGGCATGTATAACATCTATAAGTATGTGTAGGGACACCTGGACAGAGCTTATCAATGTAAACAAATTCTTAGTCACCTGTTGCGACAAATGCAACTTGAGATTCATATGTGGGCGTCAAGTTACCACTGAACAATTAAAAGGCGCTAACATTATTGCGCTCGGAAGTGATTGCATAATCAAAAGTGATTCATTCAGTATAATGGCTCATAAACAAAACATGAACGAAATTAATTTGGAACCTGGAATAGTTTTGGCTGAAATTGCCACAGTTAACCAAATTATAAACTTGACCATACCTGTCACATCTATGAACTACACCGATATGAGTAAATCATTTGAATCGGTCGATAAGAAGATATCGGAGTTGAAATCAGAGGAAAGCAGACTAGATCGAGAGGACGAGCTATCATCACATGATGTCCACCAGTACGCCGCGATCTATACCGTAGCGATTATATGCGTCGCGTGTGTAGCATTCGTCTGGTGGAGATTGCGCCGTACGGCAATCCCGGTAACAGGTGAGCAGCACGCGCCCCTTGGGCGAGCAACCCCTGTGCCCTCACCGCCGGTATCGGCGCCCACGCCCGGCCCAGCAGCAGCAGCACTGAGCATTCAGCTCGCCCCGCCGGCGCCACCCGCGCCAGCGCGCCCTCCTCCGGCTTCACGCCGGGCGGAGAGGGCGTTCTCCGAGGTCAGTGATTGTGAACAATGTGAAGTGAGAGTGAGTGAATACGATGGTTATAGTGTGCCAAATGTGAGTGCAAAATTTAGTGGACATACTCGTAACACTAAACGGAACACTAAAGTGACCGCACCTGAATTTAGCAAAATAAGTTTCGTTACAAATTGAATGTCGGTTTCAGGATGTATTATCATTACTAACATAAACAATGCAATCACCTTGTCTCACACCATTACTAAAAACACCATCTTACACTCAGCTTCTCGCGCCCCCCAACATGTACGGTACATATAACCGCACAGAATAGTTGTCATTAATTACATTTATTCATGTCAGCATATTTACGCGAGTGCGCCGAATCTGGGGCACAACGCGTCAGTCGTAGTAGATCATCAAACCGCGATTCACACTTCATCAACTAAATAAGTAATTTTGTGTCAATAAAAGTATATCTTTGTGGCATCATAATATATCTTTCTTTGGTGTATCCTCAACCCATACAGAGACCTTATTTAGTTACAGCTCCATCTCGGTTGATTCTATAAGCTTTTAATAAGTGAAGTTAATCCAATTGAAAAAGGCGAATTCAAAAATAAGAAAGCATTTTTTTCATTCAGAAATGAAATCATAGAATGAAATACAACATCTGCAGTCCCTGAGATCGTTCGCCAAGGATCGTTCAAATTATTTCTGCGAACTTCAATATACGTCTCTTTTGTGATTCAGCAGTGAAATATTAAAATTAAATTAGTTTTTTTAAGTGACTTTGTAATTATTTTCTATGCACTCAAGTTTTATTATTATTAAAACTCTTAAACCTCTTCGTGGAATTTAGAAAACAATTGACAAATTATGTTTTTTAAGTGGAAAAAATTATTGAATTTAAAATAATCGTACTCGAACTGTAAAATGTTAAAAACAGTTTTTTTTTTGTATTTATTATGTATACTGTTTGTTAAAAATCTATTTTTATATTGTTTTTGATCGAAATTTAAGCAAATCAATGATTTTATTCTCTTTTGCAAACCCTTGCGGAAATTATATTTCTCAGAATTATTCATAATCAACTGAAAAAATGTAATCATAAAACAAGCAAAACTTACATATATTTTAATCCAGACTATGGATATATAATAGCAAAATGTTATCTAAATCTGTTCAGTATTTTTGTGTAATTAATCCTTACTCTAACATAAATAATATTAGTAATATTATATACGGAATCCAGGAAGTTAAAAGCCGTCACTCACAGCCGATCTTTTTTTCATTTCCTTTGAAGTTCCGGTATAAAGCGGGCTGTTGGCGCACATCCACCATTCCCCAATTGATCCACACACGTATTTAATTAGCTTGTGTTATTTTGTCATCGATTATTGCACTCGCATTTGATTCAAATGTTTTGGATAAAACCTTTTATAAAAAATATCGTCATCGTCATTACCCATTTTAATGTCCCCACTGCTGGGGCACTGGCCTTCCTTATAGATGGATAGGGAGAACAGGCCATGACCCACCACGCAGGCCCAATGAGGATTGGTGGGTTTTAACGACTGCATATGCAGTCGGGAGCAACGACTTAACGTGCCTTCCAGAACACGGAGGATTTTGGTCACCCATCCCGTGACCGACCATTGCGAAAGTTGCTTAACCTCAACATTCGGAGGCCGAGCGCGCGGACCACTGCGCCACGGGCTCCTCTATCATCCATTTTTTTATAAGAATATTTTAATACATTATACTTTCGACATAAATTCCTTGCGAGGATGACAGAACATCGAAAGTGCAGCTTGAGAATGAAATGAGAAATAAAAGTCTCCCGTTTGATGAAAAAAAAAATCTGATGTTTATTCCTAAAACATCACTCTCATATCCATACAACCGGCGCATTCAGCATTGGTTGGGTCTTAAAAACCGTGAAAAAATAGATCCGTGAAAAAACGGATCCAGAAAACGCATAGAATTTGGATGTCGCTTATGCACTGCGATACGAATCCAATGCGTAAATTCCTGTTTTAACACTATCAGTGAAATGATAAGTTATGATCTTGGCCTCCGCCTAGGGTAGGGTGGTGTGCGGAGGAGGAGTTATGGCGGGCTGGGAAAGCCAGCTAGAGACTCCTGTCGCGGGTGCTAGGACGGTGGAAGCCGTACGCCCGCTGCTCTGTGAATGGCGGCACAGAAAGCATGGAGTGCTCACCTACCGTCTGATGCTGGTTCTTACCGGACATGGTTGTTTTGGTAAGTTCCTGCACCGGATTCAGCGAGAGGAGTCTCCAAAGTGCCACGGGTGCGACGCGGAGGTGGACACTGCGCAGCACACGCTCGAAGTGTGTCCTGCGTGGTCGGCACAGCGTAAGGAGGCGACGGTATGACCGCCTCATTAGCCTATAGTGAAACCATGCTGGCGTTGGTGGGTGTGCCACGGTTTCCACCGTCTGGGAAGATGAATATGAATGAATATAAACTTGATCGGCCATATTCTAGCCGTGACCCGCCCGGGTAACCGGGCCAGGGCCACCTGGTCTTTAGGGGTGATTGCGAACCCTACCCCCCGTGACCATTGGCGGCCTGGAGGGCAAGTACTAGGAGTTTTAGCTGGTAGTACCCGCCCAGGTGAGTCCAACATTACGAATCGCTCCTGCCCCTGGGGGCGAGGGATGCGTAAAAGCATTTCTTCTAGTAAAAAAAAGGGTAGGGTGGTGTAAGTTTGCGCAGTTTGAGATTAGAGGCTCATAAAATGAAAAGTACTTATGATTTCTTTTCTTTTTTTATGAACGACGGGGAGAGTGTTAGCCTTCATCAAACCTGGTGTTAAGTATTGACAAGGCTGAAGATGGAAGCGAGACTCTCCCGGAATCTTCAATCACTGAGGAACTGACTATCTTATCGCTAACTGCCGGAACTGATGTCACCCAGACCACATTCTAAATGAAAATATATTTCATTTAAATGTTTTTTTTTTAATAAATAAGGCGAGGCTTTTATGTTTAGAGTAACTTTTTATCTTTTTTAATGATAATTTTTTCAACAAAAATCATAAGAAAATTAATAATACCTATTGGTCACAAATGGTTGGCGCGCGCAAAGTTACACACACTCGATCTGCGCAGTCTTACACACTTCGACACCAGCACAAATGTCGAGGCTCCGTATTAGCTCGTTACATTAATAGTAACTTTGTATGAAAATAAAAGACAAACACTAACAATGTAAATACATTATCAACAATGATTTTTTTATTTATTTTTTAAAAATAAGATCAAAAGCCATTTTCTTCATCTTTAAACTTCATTGATTGCTATGTTCTCCAAGGGATTCCAATTATTTTTCTGGGGTAATATCTGGTACTCTTTAGAAGTAAAACACAACCGACGTAAGCTACAAACTTCACTTCGTTGTCCTGTTATGACGTACGCGCAATCTTATCGCCCGCGCAATCTTACACCACCATACCCTACTTCCACCACCATGTAGAACAAATTTATGAATAATTTTAATTGATTTTACAAAACACATTTCTTAAAATCAAAAACAAAGTCGCGAGTTTATGTCAGCCAAGTTTGTTTACTCGACTCGCGATTTTGTTTTTTTTTTATGAGTTTTACATTCAATATTAAATATTATCTAAAATAAATTGATACTGACCTGTATGTACCTCACAACTTGCAGTGTAGTAGTCTTGTGGTGCGGGAAATGTTGTAATGTATGATAGACAAGTCTTTCTTTGCCAGTTAAAAATTGTTTACGTTTACAATAACCATAAAATGTAATATTTTAATTAGTATTTTCCTTTTGTGATGGAAATTGACCTTACTGATAATAATATGTCACTTTTCAATTTGACGACTCTGTATGAAATACAACAGGGAGAAAAAAACAGCCCTTGACGAGTTTCTTGCCGGTTCTTCCCGTTACAAGGTCTCCCGCCGTAGGGTTTGTGAACCGATGGCGTAGCTTCTTTGACGTTCATAAGTGCTTGTAACAGCCTAGACTGAATAAATGATATTGACTTTGACTTTGAATAAAAATTATGCGTAAATATGTTCTCCGGTGGAAGTAATTGGAATCCGGGATGCTAACTTATCCTTTCAACGAATCCGTTTTTTCACGGATTCGGACGCAGTGTGTAAGCGATCTTATAGTCTATCCTTTGATAGGGTTTTAGTGTCTGCACTGGAAATCTAACAGCTGGCACATTTTATGGTTTTTCTTTCACTCCTAGTCCAGCATGAGAGAAGAATTCTAATTTTATTATGAATTGAAATGTTGGTTGGTGTTAGGGCTTGTTGCTTGGTGGTAGGGCTTGTTGTAAGTCCGCCTAGCTAGCTACCATCATCTTATCTAAGTCTGACGCCATACCTACAGTGCTTTCAGCATTGTTGTGTTCCGGCAGTTAGAGATAATACAGCCAGTTCCTCAGTCGCTGAGGATTCCGGGAGAGGTACGCTTCCACCTTCAGCCTTATCAATACGTAACATCAGGTATAATGAAGCCTAAGAGTCTCCCCGTCGTTTATAAAAAAAAAGCAAAACTAATAATCTTTTGTATTAAATAAAAGATAATATATTCCGAAAACTAACATTGGCAGTAAAGAGTTAATAACCTCCGTTCGCCTAAGCAGTCAAATGCGTTCATTCCTTCACCAGTCACTGAACTAGTAAATGGGTATTACAAGACATGCCTTCAGAAAATTTATAAATTTCACAGGGCGTTACTTTGGGTGTCGCAAACGCGCTATTTCTGCGGTAATAGGAAAATGAAGGGACGAGTGTTAAATTCAAATTGCTTAATGGTCCGGAAGCAGGCGTTTCATTTTCCATGCGAACTGTTACGTAATTTACTATACTGCGTGCGCAAACGACTGCTCTTTTGTTTGGAGTTGAAAAAACGCGAATTATTATAAAAGCGCGCGCGGCGAAGGGTTATCCGCAAATGTGTATTTTTTTTCTTTGAATCGTAGGGTTCCTGATGCGTTTATGCAAAGAGTTTTTTTTCAATTAATAGGTTCGGCATGTTATTCTCTAGGTAATATTTAGCTACTTTGCTATGGTTAAAATTAAAAGAGCGAGTAAAAATTATAAAATATATTTTCAAAACAACTTTATCAATACGCAAATATCCCTTTTCCTTAAAAACGCGTAGTTGCCTAATTGAATTAAAAACACAATACGAGCGCAAACAAAGTCGATACTCACTCACTAATAGCTAATTAATTTACGAATAATCGAATATAAATATTATATTCTTCTACTCCTGAACAATTTTAACTAGTCCAAACTAATTGTTTCCATTCAGAATTTACTCAAATGCATCAAAACGTCTATCCACCATTCGATTAAAACATAACGAAACGTTCAATTACTGTCATATTGCAATTGTTACCGATAAAGTTTCAATTAGGCTGTAGTCGGCGACAAAAATATCGTCAGAAGCATTCAAATATTCATGGGGTATCGATTACCCCCACTATGCGGGCTCGGTTCACTGTGAATACGCCCTATGGAAGATGTTATCGCGGCCGCACCCGTATTATTACGCGGTATGATGAAAATACAAACATATCTGGACTAAGATTAGGTGAGGTACGAGTAGACATGGCACTGTTTAAAAAGAGATGTGATTACCTACTGTTAATTGTTGGGATCTTCAGGGTAAATAAAGCGATTCTTCCTGGTATACAATGGTTATTATTTCTTTAAATGACTCTAATTACAATGAGAAGTCTGAGGGAAACGTTATGAATTCAAAATGTAGTGGGTGGTAAGCGCCTCTCTCGTCCGTGCCTGGAACTAGTAAGCTCGCTCTTTACGCATGCGCTTGCTGCTACTAGATGGCGCTACAGGTCGTAAACACCTACGTTTTTGAAAATGCGCTTAGGATAGAAAGTTTTTAAAAAGTTTTGTGACAAGTGGCTATTTTTATTGTAACCATTCTTACAGCATAACTTTTCTTGTGTAGGGTCTCGGGTATGTGACCCATTTTACACCTACCTGTTTTGGCGCAAAGCCTCCCAAAACGGATTTTCGATGAATATATAACCCGTACAATAATGACAAAATTCTATGTATGTGCTTATATCTATAATAAACTAGGAATATGCCATAGTCACCATTCCGTTTAAGACCAAGGGATATAAATATTTAAACCAATCCGATATTAGATACCTAATAACTCTAAGGTGATAAAATGAAAATGAATATCGTAAAGGATGTTTTAGCATAAGAACCCATTGAAGTTTGAACAATCGGTACAAAATATTTGGTTTTTAACTGACTTCAAAAAAAGGAGGAGGTTATCAATTCGTGTATGTTTTTTTTTAATGTTTGTTACCTCAGTACTCAGTCATTTATGAACCGATTCGAATAATTCTTTTTTTGTTCGAAAGGGTTTACTTTCAAATTGGTCCCATTATTGTCGGGGCAGGATCTGGTGATGGGATCCTGGAGAAATCCGTGGAACTCTTTAAATGTTATAGGGCACATCTACATCGATTTCGGTGTTTTAAAATATAAATAATTGCATAAATAATTGCATACAATTACACCAATTATCTAGCCAACGTTAAGTTTCATGAAGAACTTGTGTTATGGATACTAGATAACGGATAAACATACTTATATACTTTTTTTTTGTGAATACATACATAATATACATATTAAACACCCAGACCAAGACAAATAGACATGTTCGTGCACACAAATATTTGTCTTGTCCGGGGATCGAACCCGGAACCTCTGGCGCAGAAGGCGGGTTTAGTACCCCTGCGCCAAACAGGTCGTCGAGTAACTCGTACGGTTGCTTCCATTAACGCACCATTTGTTAGATTGGAACGGATGATGTAGACCACACGTGGGCATCGGAACTATTAAATACTAATTACCTCAATACTCGGTCATTTATGAACCGATTAGAATGATTCTTTTTTTGTTTGAAAGGGTGTACTTTCAATTTGATCCCAGTGTCGTCAAGGCTGGATCTAAAGATGGGATCCTGGAGAAATCAAGGGAACTCTTCAAGTTATAGGCACATCTACATCGATTTCGGTGTTTTCTTAAGTAACTCGTGCACTTGCTTCCATAAAGCACCAATGTGTGTAGAGGAACGGATTATGAAGACCACACATGTGCATCGCAAATAATAAGTATATCACGGGTGCGATACGATTCCTAAGCAATTATGCTCCTCACGATGAACATGGTAAAAAGTACTGAGCGTATGTAACACAAAAAAAGAAAAAAAATAAAAACCGACTTCAAAAAGGAAAATATAAAAATGAGAAAATACCAAATAATAAATCCCCATAATTACAACAGAAACCGTCTTCAAAATATACTTTTTCGAGTCGGTGCCAGCAAAGGCATCAGTGCTGCATTCTACATTGCACTTCTACTTATAGGTAAGTGCCTACGTTCAGTTTTTTTCGTTTTAGCTGGCGCCGACTAAATAGTATATTTTGATTACGGATTCTGTTGTATTTATGGGGTTTTATTATTTGGTATGTTTTTGTTTTCATTTTATATTTTCCTTATTGAAGTCGGTTTTTAAATTTTAAATTTCTTTCAAATTGAAAAGGCAATATAATCATACCTGCATAGTTAGGTATTAATGTAATATGAAAGACGCATGTATGTACCTAATTGTTTTTTTTTATATCTCGAATTTAACATTAAGGACATACATACGCTACGAGACATAAATGTCACCAACAATATTACGTTTAAAATAAAATATGTGCATTCAAGTAAATAGCGTGACCGACAATTGAATAAGTAGCTATTTTAACGTTTTTAAAACTTTGTAATACATTTTAAGGTAGCATTCGCCGTTAACGGTACAATTTTCTTGAAGTTTTAAAAAGCTTTTTGTAATTAACTCAAAGATCCTATTAATATTTTATAATTATGCCTTCAAGCTAAACCTTTACTGAAGAAGTTTCCAAAGAAGAGCTCGAGTAATGGAGTAGGTTCTTTAACTGGACAAAACGTAAAAATGCCAGTTCTGTCTTGTTATTCTTTGATTTGTAGAAATTCTTATCGACTTCATCACGCTATCATTAAAATAATTTGAATGAAGCTTACTACCCGCACCTTATAAATTGACTTCCATTGGATTTTGTACAAACACAGTCAAATATTTCTGTAATTATAAGTAATTATTATAAGCTTGGAACAACTTAAAAGCAAGTCTTTTGCTTGGGTCATAATTTGTCATTTGATTTTTGCGTTCGGTTTCGGATTTTATTGAAAGAATACTATATTATACAGGCCGTTCACCATAAGATGTCCCCTGCCTTGGGAATTTCATATTTGTTACTTGGATGACATGATATTATCTACTTTTAAAAACTGTGAAATAAAAACTTTTTATATAAAAAATGAAAACCTTTTTCTTGCCTTGGCTTGCACCGACTCTAAAAGGTTTATTTTTTGCTTTTTAGTGTTTTGAAGTCGGTTTTCATTTTTTTATATAAAAAGTTTTTTTCGCTTAGTTTGCAAAATCGATCTCGCTCCGGCGCCCGTCGTTTTCTCATTGATATCTCGCATCAGTCGAACAGCGCCGCAATGTGGATACACGCCATTACTCTAAATACGTTTAAGTGTATTTACCATATCATATCATATGCATATACATATATCTCAGAGGCGTCGATAGCGGGAAGCAATCAGCGTACAATGTACATTGCGATAGCATTATAAACGCGTAAATTGCGGTAATGTTAGGCCGATATCCGATTGGTTAGACTCAATTATGCCGACTCGAGCTATTACCGTTTGATATACGAGCAGTACTATCTATTGTCTTGGTTTCACAGGTTATGTTGGGATAGTTGTACCTAGTTAATGGGAAATTGTTTGACTGGTGTATGAATAAGCGTTTACAATTCTTCCAAATCTTTTTTTAGAGTATTAATGAGATGATACATACAAAATCGACTCAGAGTTAAACATTTTCACAAACCATTGTCATAAGCGAAATATGGTGATCATTATTTTATATACTTCAATAAAAATGTCGCAGACCAATCGTTGAACTAGGCCTATCGAGATCTGCCGTTCACGATATGCTGGCATTTCCTTATTTGCCTGTCTATTACCCGCCATATGGTTCAAAGCGTAACGTTCGACGATTTGGCCAGCAATGTTGGGCAAATCTATTCTGTAAGGAGACCAAAGTACACGCAAATAAAAGTTTAGGTAAGTACCTATATAACGTAATTTTTTTATCAAAATCATATGACCTAGAGCGACTCACCAACTGCCACAAAACACGTTTAGCGCTAAACATACGAGGGGTGTTCATTTAGTACTGAGAATGACTAAGACGCAGTTATCTGTTATTAAGTGATATTTTATTTTTCAAAATAGTTACCTTTTTGAAGCACTTACACTTAGCATATCGTTGTACTAAAATTAAAATTCCTTTTTGAAAAAAATCAAAGTCAAAGTCAAAGATTTTTATTCAAATAGACTTATAGATAAGTACTTTCGAATCGTCCAATTTTTTTTTCCTACCAGCCATTCAGGACATCTTTTAACTGATAAGAAGAACGGCCGCAAGAAACTTATCAGCTTTAACAGAAGCAACAACATTTACAAAGAAAATGTCGTTGCCAAACACAAATCCACAATCTTGAAACATATTTAATATAAGAGGAAAATTTTCTTATACTCAGTTATTAGAATATTTTCATTTTATACAATTACAATAGTCATGTTGAATGTTAGTATCACTTCCATGCCGTTTGGTCTTACAAATAATCATCTGCCTTGTAATAACCTTTGCTTAAGAGCGTTTTTTTGACATATATTTTAAATTTATGCAAAGGCAGCCCAATCACTTGTTGTGGAACTTTATTAAAAAAGGCTATGCCTTTCCCCAAAAACGAGCGACTGCATTTTTCAAGCCGAAATCTTGAAACGACAAGCTTACTCTTGTTTCTAGTATTAAAATTATGAACATCGCTAAGCTTAATAAATAAATCGTGATGTTTCCTTACATATACTATATTATCATAAATGTATTGTCCCGCCAAAGTTAGTATATTAATCTCTTTAAACAATTATTTAAGAGAATCTCTCTGTCGAAGGTTGTAAATGGCGCGCACAGCTCTTTTTTGAAATATAAAAACATTTCCTATATTGGCTGCTGAGCCCCACAACAACAGGCCATAGGACATTACACTATCAAAATAACTAAAGTAAACTAGTCTTGCCGTTTCAATATCAGTTAGGAGCCTTATTTTCCTTATTGCGAAAGCCGTAGAACTAAGTCTACTCGACAAGGTTTCAATATGTGGATCCCATTGTAGTTTTGAATCTAATGTAATGCCAAGAAATTTAGTACTCTCAACTAACTCTACTACATCCCCATTCAAATTGATATGCATGTCGACCTGCCCTACATTAGGTTTTTAGTAGGGTTAAGAGACAAATTATTACTGTTGAACCAGTGTGCGACTTGAGAGAGAGCACTATTTACTTCGTCAGAACAATTATTTCCTCTATCAATTTTAAAAATTAAAGATGTATCATCTGCAAATAGTACTGTCTTACATAAATTACTCGCGTAGTTAGGGGGATAGTTAATATATATTAAGAACAGCAGAGGGTCCAATATTGAACCTTGGGGCACGCCCATAATAATCTTCATTAATTAATAATCTTCGTCCTGACTACTTCAAAACGTGTACAGCAGCGATCACTGTGTCATCGTCATCAAATTTCTGACCTCTGAGGTGCTCCGTTAATCGGGTAAACAGATAAAAATCACTAGAAGCGAGGTTCGGTCAATACGGTGGGTGCTCCATCAACTCAAACCCAGCATCTTTAATGGCAGCCATCGCAACTTTGGGCTTGTGGCGTTATCCTGGTGAAGCAAAACAACGCGAGTTTACCACGAAACGAAGGAAACAAATGACATCCAAAAAAAATAACAAAAGAGAATCGTTTTTTTTTTCTTTTTTAATATTATTAATAAATGAACTATGCCTGCCAGTATTACTTTTTTAGGGTTCCGTACCTCAAAAGGAAAAACGGAACCCTTATAGGATCACTTTGTTGTCCGTCCATCCGTCAGTCCGTCTGTCAAGACCGTTTTTCTCAGGAACGCGTGGAGGTATCAAACTGAAATTTATATCTAATACTCAGGTGTACTGTCCCTTGGAGCTGTGAAAAAATCAAACTTCTAAGCCAAACCAATCAAAAGATATAGCCGTTTATGCCGCAAATTTCCGCAAATTTTCGAAACTCGCACGGGAATCAAAACCTACAGGGTACTTCCCGTGAACTTAGAATCTTGAAATTCGGTACGAAGTGACGTCTTATAGTACAGATAAAGGAAAAATTGCGAAAACCGTAAATTTTTAATTATCTTATAATAAAAAATATTTTTGAAAATTTTAAATTTCATTTTGCAATAAAAATACCATAACTATTACTCGATTGTCGTGATGGGTTTTTTGGGATGGGATGGGCTGGCTTTTACTTATATATCTATAGGTTTGTACGGAACCCTCGGTGCGCGAGTCCGACTCGCACTTTGCCGGTTTTTTTTTCTAACCAAACCAAATATGTAATTCTCATTACTTAATGAACACCCCTCGTATTATCGCTTTGTCACTTTTGACTTCGAACCAATGGCTGAAAATGTCAATTTAAATATATTTAGTGTGGTTGGTGAAAGTCGCTCTTAGTTTTAACTCTATTTATCAAACATACCTGCACATGCATTCATAACTGCATAGCGTTAAAATTGCCAAAATTGCATAATAACCTGATGGAAAGCTGCTTTGCATGTCTGGATAAACTGACGCTTGTTTGTATTCCAGTCGTTTGAGCGCATGGATTGGCATGTAATAGCAGTGATTGTCAAATTACTGTAATAAGTCCGACCTCTTGCAGTTCCAGTTTTCGTGG
This sequence comes from Chrysoteuchia culmella, assembly GCA_910589605.1. Lineage (NCBI taxonomy): Eukaryota > Metazoa > Arthropoda > Insecta > Lepidoptera > Crambidae > Chrysoteuchia > Chrysoteuchia culmella. The sequence goes on from OU342657.1 coordinate 6,082,128, forward strand.
GATTTTTAGGGTTCCGAACCAAAATGGTAAAAAGGAACCCTTATGGTGAGACTCAGTCTGTCTGTCACAAATCGATATATCAAGAACTACTAATGCTATCAGCTTGAAATTTGGAATAGCTTTAGATGACGTTTACCCGACTATTTCGCAATTTAGATAGAAATTAAAATATACATATATATACATTTTTTGCAACAGGGACTGAAAGGGTTTTAAAAATTCAAAATGGAGCTACTAGGGCATGTGGGGTATTATTTATGAAAGAGCGCTGCTAGCAAATTCTGTTTACATTTATGTTCTGTCTGTTAACAATTCGAAGTTTACATATAAAAAAATCTTTTTTCTATATGATATTATTCTAAATCTAAATTATTCTTCATGATAGTTTGTGTAAGGATACTGGAAAAAATATAGCGTTGTCGCTAAATAGCATACTTTTTCAGAAATCTTTAAAAAAAGTTATTTTATACTTATTTACTTTATGATTGGTATGTCGATGTATGGGAATAATATATGATGGTACGGAACCCTCGGTGCGCGAGCCCGACTCGCTCTTGACCGATTTTTTTTCAATAATTATTAGACTTATTATGGCTTGTTAAGACAAAAAAATCTTCTAAAATCTATCATCATGTCCATCATTGAGTTTTGAACTCGAGCAAGAGCGTCAGCCATCATTGTTATCAAATTACAGAAGAATGAATATGTGACCTCTTGGCTCTTTTAAACGATAGTACTGTACGTAATTTATTGGAAGTTCTTGTATTATGCAGTCGACATCATTTATGGATTGCACCGTGGAAAACGCTGTTTCTCCTGCTTAAGGTCACATTGAAACTGGAGATGCTATGGACTTACGGATCTATGGACATTTCTTCATCTTGTCGGTTAGAAGCACTTCAATGGAGAAGGAACATACACTCAATTCAAAAGCACTGACTGAAGTCTATTTGAATAAGGTTTTTTTTTAATATTTTTAATCATCTTTGAAATCTAACGTATTTATTTTTCATCTGGCCAGTAAGTGAAATCATTTAATTCGGCATCATAATAATGTTTACATATCTGCCAAAGTACCTCCATTAAGCAGCATATGCATATCCAGCACGCCCACGCCCATATCCCATAATAATTTATGCAAACGACGTCATACTATGCAAATGCAACTCAATGCGCAGGTGTCTGTTTATCCATTTGATTTAATAACTGGCTCATACATCCGTATCGAATGAGCCGTCCGTACTGCGAATACCAATGTTCAGTTACAACGCATTAGTGGAATAGACAGCAATAGTGCAGGTCCGGATTTGGGTTTAATATTTTTTATAATTTTGTTTTTACAAAAAATAAAGACTGTCTGCAAATATTCAAATATAAGTTTCAGTGCCAGCCGGGCACGACGGTGTAGGTGAAAAAAATTAAAATATTTGCATTTTTAATGTAAACAACGTTTGAAATATCTGTATCATTCATTTTCAGTCTAATTTACTATTAAAGTACCTACATTGTTAAATTTTAGTAAGTATTTTGAAGCAACACCTAAGTTCTTAAAGTTTGATATTAATTTGAAGTTTGCACATAAAGTTTAATTCTGTTATAACAATGTATCATATTTCATATTGTTTTCATATAAGAGACTTAACTTCTATATTAGAATTTAAGTGAAATTATTTCGAAGTTGTTTCGTTTCTATACAATGTAGGTATTTATCAAAGTTTTTGAAACTTTGGAAAGTGTCTACAACGTATTTAAAATAAATAAATTTAAAAGCACATTTGACTTAAAAACATTATGAACATAAAAGTACAAATAAGTTTTCTATTCGGAAAACAATAGTTATTTGTTATGCAAGGCTGGAAAGTTGATTGGCGGCGAGTTACGTCTATTGAAATCTGAGCAAGTGATGGAATCTAGGTTTAAAGATTGAATCCTGAGCGAAGCGAGGATTTCAAAGGTACAAGACGTTAAAAACTTTTCTGCCTAGCGCAACACACAATATTTCACCTCACAACAGCAAGGAACATTTTATGGTTATTTCCGCGGTCAACTTCCGGTAAAAAAATCTTTAAACAAAAAGTTTAATCTAAATATTCTTGATGTTTTAATGATATAAAAAAGTAAAATAATAATTAAAGGGAGTATTATAGTTAATTCAAATTGTAACTTATAAATAACAATAAAAACGGTTCGGTAAATGTTGACTTTGACATGAGGTACAAGACAAAAACAATTTAAAAATAAAGGTTTATGCCACGTTCCGAAATCCAATCATAGGTTGTAAAATCTCACCCAGCCTAATATAAAATTCTTACAACAAATAGTTTAATCTTATTGTTATTGTTTTTATGATTCAATGAACAAAAATAATATAATAAAACCAAAACTGAGTATTATAATTAATTCAAAGCTATTTTAAATAAGTATAAAAATGTAACAAAAAAGTCAATATAGTGCAATTCGGAACACGTCATGACATATTTTTAGGTATTAAATGAAAAATGTACTTTACCGCGCTAGGCCGCGATGATTAAATGCGATTTTCTACGCAGAAACTGAATGACAAATCCTCCTTTTCCGAGCGTGTGAGGTAAAAATAATATTAGCTCTTTTCATAAAAAGCTAAAGAAATAAAGTTTTTTTAAAGTGGTTTAAAGTTATCTACCGAGATACTAAAATGTTTTTTGAAGTCGGAAAAAAATAATCATAAGCTTTAAAAATATTAAATAAAATAAGCCCCTAATGCATCGCTGCTTCCGCGACTCCCATCAAAACTGATAAGGGAAGGGTGAATGCACGAGTGCGTCCAGGTACCTACTTGGGGTCGAGTGGGGGGTGGGGGGGGGAACGATTCAGGAATACCAACGTGATTAATGGATTCCCAGGCTGTAATGATAATGACGGGGCGCATCATCAGAATCAATGCGACGCAATCAGCTTGGATTTTTTGCATACCACAGATTGATTCATCTTTTAAATCATTTCAGGCCTGTATGGTAATGTAATTAACGCCTTTGAAGTGGACTATCTGGTTCGGCTGTTACTCTGTGGTTGGATTTGTCATTCGGAGGCACTCGAATTTTAATGACAGAAATGTCTTGTTCATCACCTTCTATTGACGTGTTTTGAAGACATGATTTTTAATTAAAAACGTAATTAGCCTACTAATGTCTCCCGGAATCGCATTTTTTACTATGATTACAAAGTACTTAGGTATCTGTCTTAGCTCAACCAAGATCTTGACCTAGAATGGGAATAGGCCTAGGTCCTAGATGTAACTAACTATTATGTATACGACGTAAGAGAACGTCCTGACGATAAGTTTGATAAAACACGGTTCCTAGAATATACTTAAATGCATCTTGTTGTGTCAGTACATTCTTACGGACTCATATTTAAAACTTTGAAGCCCCTGATTATGAGACACAATAGATATTCCATTGTTCTCTGGACACCAGTGTCCGGTTCGGGTTTGATGAATTAAGACGATATACGGAAAAGAACGTAATTTTTACCCGACTGCAAAAGAAGGTTAATGTTTTTCGCGCATATCTTGTATGTTTATATGTAATATTCTTTATTACCTCTTATCTCTCAAACGGCTGAACGGATTTCTACATTAAGGATATCATTAGATTTGTCTTGAGAGCCCAAAGGTTCTTAGGTAAGTGATGGTAAAAAAACCGACATAGCGGCTGTGGGGTGCTATTATTTGAAGTGAAAAATAAAATTAATTTTTAGAATACTTCAATATTGGTTTCACGTTAAAGAGCTGTTCTTGAGGATTTCAAAAAGGTCATGACCGATAAATTACTGAAAAGTTATAAATAAAAAACCCGCCAACATTAAAAAACAAGCCAACTGAAAAGATGGAAACAAGATTAAACATATAAAAAATATTTTGTTTAACATGATATGCAGTCGGAGGCATACATTTTAATATACAACGTTATTTTATCTTTACCCAAACTTAAAAACCATTTGTTACTCGTCATAACAAACAACTTTTTGTATAGAAGCATCTCTCGCTTCACGAAAAACAAAATCAGCTGTTTCATATAAATTTTTATTTCAACTCTTCTGAAATGTATGAATCAGCTTATTTTATTTTCGCAATTTCAAGGGTTGCTTTCATACAGAAAGTTGTTCGTAATGATGAGTACTACAAATAGTTTTGAGGTTTTGGGTAAACATAAAATAACGTTGTATAAGTCGAATCGTTCATAATGTCATACTCATGCCTGCGACTGCATGTTATTATACTGAACAAATTATTTTTATATTTGATCTTGTTTTTATCTTTCAGTTGGCTTGTCATTTGATGCCGCCTGCATGCTGCCTGCATGCTGTTTTTGTAATTTATATATTTTTTTGTTATAAAACTATAGGACGGTTATATAGAGATGTTATATTTATATAATATAATAAAATATATATTTCTTCATACCTTTATCTAGATTTTTAAAGTTTCAGAAACACGATTTTACGATTTTGTCTCATCACTTTTTCTTTTCGAAAATAAATTTCCCTTAAAAATACTAAAATTCAAGATTATTTTCAAATAGGATATATCATACTTACATCTTACTAATCTAAATCATACCTACCTATAATATCGACCATTATCGGAATTTACAATATAAATAATTCGTGAAATAAAATTGAACATCAGCTCTATTAATTTTAATGCATCATGTATTTGAATCAGATTCCAAGTGGAAATTGTTTTAAATACGGATTCAATAAAAAACAACTTTCAACCCATTCGCGTTTGCCAATCTAGATAGGTCTAGACGGATCACCGCCACCCTCTATCTATTTTTGGCACATTCCATTATCTGCGATGGTTCGCTGCCGCTATCCAAATAAAACAATTCATAATGCAGGACTTTCTCACATTTAGGATATGAAAAGTTGGCAATATAGGATGTGAACTATCAATGTTTTTATCCGTGTTAGCTAAGTAGAACTTTGAATATAGGCGGGCATTATCTGTTTTTCTTATTAACCGACTTCAAAAAAAGGAGGAGGTTCTCAAGTCGACTGTATTTTTTTTTTTTTTTTATGTATGTTCCACCATAACTTCGCTAGTTGTTAACAGATTTTTAAAATTCTTTTTTTATCTGGAAGAAAATGGTTTATGTGTGGTCCCATATAATTTTTACGAAGAACTGGCTAGTAGTTTTTTCATAATCCTGAAAAATATCAATCACCTTTTGGCAAGTAGTCGTATACCTAGATAACATCATTGTTGTGTATGGACTGATTTTTAGTGTAAGTAACGGCACATAATGTAACAAAAAAAACTGAAATAAAAACATTTTATAAAAAAAAATCAAACCGACTTCAAAAAGTAAAAAATAAAACTTTTGGAGTCGGTGCTAGTTAGCTAAGGCCAAAAAAAATATAGTTAATAGAAGTGCAATGTAGATAATGCTTTGGCTGGCACCGACTCCAAAAGTTTTATTTTTTACTTTTTGAAGTCGGTTTGATTTTTTTTTATAAAATGTTTTTATAGTCAACAAAAGATAGGCAGTAATAACTAGTACAGAAATAAGGCTACTTAGTCGCCAATCTGACCTAACCAAACCTAATTTTCCGCAACTTTTAGTCGATCGGTTTATTATATTCCAAGAAATAATACCCCACACTGTAGCACTGTTGGAAAAGGGTTGTGTCCAGAAAGGCAACAATGGATATTTAAAATGATAAATAATTTTAACTAAGCGCGACAAATAAACACAATGGTCGTAAAATGCTTTACATTTGTAACTGCAAAAACTGGCACCGGCGGTACGGCATAAAGGTGATGTCAAGGTCAAAGTGCAAAACCTGACGTGCTGACCTGGGGCCCAATTCTTTTTCTAATTCGCCTTCGACATGTCGAATTCGACATTTTTATTTACTTAATTTCTTTATTTAAATTTTATGTATATTCTCTACTACTGTCAAAAACCTTTAGTTAAAAATATCTTTGATAATCCTATAATGTCGAAGATTACTTTCAGTGAGCTTTTAATACAGATTTTTGACTCCAAAAAATGTCGAAATTGAGATGTCGAAGGCGCGAGAATCAGGCGCCATTCACGTTCGGTCTTATTACCCGGACGTTTTTAAATTGTGGGTGTTTTTTTAAAAATAAGTTTTGCACTGATGTTGATTTTCTCAATAGCTGGAGATAAGACTTCCTTCGAATTGCCATGTTGTACCCGCTCCAGTTCATGTTGGAAACACTACCCTCGAAGTTGTTGACCATTATTATTACTTAGGATAGACTGTCCAGTTAGGTTAGAAGAACCGATGGTCATTGGGGCAAAAAGGACGTCGCTCCGTGGGTAGGCCCCCGACAAGGTGGACCAACGATCCGGTGAAGGTCGCGGGATGCCGCTGGATGCGGGTAGCGCAGGAAGGATCAATGTATTGTCTGGCATGGATGCTCCTGTGCTTACGAGGGATGCCTGGGGATACCTATAGAATATTGTTGAACTGCTGTAACAATAGTTGTTGAGTAGTAACTGCTGGAGTCACGCTGCGACCTGGACGACGCTATTCTGGTCGTCAACGGATTCTTCATGGGGGAAACCTTCGATGTCCATCTTCTTTGAGTGTAAGGAGTAAACTTACAGTTAACTCAACCTCTTAAACAAATAAAAACATATAATATAGCAATAGCAGCTCAATAATAACACAAAATCATGACTGGTAACAAAAATCAAGAATGCGAGTTGGAACCGAAATCGCATTTACGTGCGTTCAAAAATTTATGCCGATATTATCTGACATTTAAACTGTTTTATTTCGTTAAACTTACATATGAAATACACTCTATTATTATTATTAAAAGGAACATCAATCCTAACACAAATATGCTCTGGAAATAATTTTAGTGAATATTTACTTCGACCGCGACGATCCAGAAGGTGCGTCGCTATGTTTGCAAACGCAATGAGTTGAAGAAAGTAAAAAAAGGAAACGCACGTTTACATGACGCCGTCTCCGTTCAATAAACTTAATTTCGCGCGAAGCTATTTTTTTTTTCTTTAATTTGAATAGAATGGCATGAAATACACGTACCTCAGTGTAACAACTTCGTTTTCTTTCACAAATGTTTATTTTTGTATAAATTTCCCTAAGGCAAATCTTCAATAAAAAGAGTACAATTCAAAATTCTGACTCCTCGATGCTCGGACAGAAAGTGCCGAACCCAGGCACTCCATAAGTCAGCTCTAGAGGTAGGATAAGCCGTAAGTAAATCATCGCCGATGAATACGCTGCGCGGACTGCGCGACGCTAATATAACGATTAAATTAATATATTTAATGTTTTGTTTTCATACCCCCGACATTTCGGCACCTTTCCGAGGAACATCATCTCATATATAAGCAGGGTGAAATATACGTAATCAAATGACATAAAATATATGAAAGTACCTCTCAGTGTAACAATTAAGTACGTTATCGTCCGCACATGTTTATTTTTCATAAAAGGTGATTCTTCAACAAAAAGCAAACAATTCAAAATTCCGACTCTTCAATGTCCGGGCAGAAAGTGCCGAACCCAGGCACTCCATAAGTCAGTTCCGGAGGTAGGATAAGCCGTAAGTAAATCATCGGCGATGAATACGCTGCGAGGACTGCGCGTGTCGCCACGATAACGATTAAATATGGCGAGCCCGCTCATATTGTGTGTACTTAGCGACTGTGAGTTGTGGCGCGGGAAAACGCAGATTTATAGCCACACTAGCCTTAACGGAAATTATAAGGCACATTTCACTATCTGACCCATGTCGGGTGTTGTGAAAAATAATGAGGCGTGGACTGAAGTGGATTTAATACAGTCGCCCCTTAACAAAACTATATTTCACACTTCAACACTGCTAAAATCTAATTGACCGTTTTCCGATCTTCTTCTGTCATTGCAAATCCCTTGAGTCATTCTTTAGTTAGAATCTTCTTTTGTCACTCCAAATTCTAACGACCGTTCTTTGATCTTCTTTTGTCATTCCAAGATCTCAAGGCTGGTATTTGATCTTCTTTTGACACTACAAAATGTAAAGACCGTTTTCGATGTTTTTTTGTCACTGTAAAGGATTTGAGCTGCCTTTCGATGGTTTTTGTAGCTAATCTTATGGTTTACATAAATTACACATCAACATACCAACTTGAACATCAGCGCCGATGACGCAACTACATAACTATTGATCATCAAACCCCTATCACCGACCGCAGCCCGTTCGCCCGCAAAAGTTCCACCCCACCTCGACATTCAAACATGATTAACACAATATAAATATCATGTCGATTATTAAGCTTTCACGTTTAAACTGCTTTCACAGGTGATTTTAATAATGGGTAATCATTTAAGGTTTTGGGATGAGTGTTCGGGATCGCGCATTATACACAACTTTTAGTTGAACAACTATTTAATTGTGCATCATATTTCGTAAATCGTACAAACTGTATGGACTAAACAAGCTTAGTAGCGTTTGTAAAACCGTGATACATAACCGCATCCCTAAAACCATTGAGCAAAAACCACCCTCGCATCGAACATGATTTAAACAAAATAAATTGTCGCGAGCAAACCGGCGTTAACTGCTAAATAGCGTGTGACTAATGATAAAGATACGCAATGAAACCTGAAGGTCTATTACGAAAGACAGATCGCGGTAGCAAAACGAATTGCGTCGTAAGACTTACTATTAGTATACAACGTTATTTAATGCTTACTCAAAACCTAAAAACCATGTAGAACTCATTATTACAACATTTTTCATTTTTGCATGAAAACAATACAATATGTAGGTATACAGTCAGGCCCAATGGCCAAACTATTGAGGTGCCGAGACTTATGAGGAGACTCATCATAACGAGTAACTTTTTGTAAGGAAACAACCATGAAAACGGACACAAAACTTAGTTGTTTCATAAATTTTAGCAGAGTTCAAATGATTTTTTGATTGAATCACCTGTTTTTTTGAGACTTCAGGGTTGCTCGTAATGAAGCTCAAAAAGTAAATGCTGGTAGGTTAGATAGGTAGATGGTAGGCTAGGTTTTAAAGAAACATAAAAAAAACTTTTAATTGGACCTTATTTTGGTGCTCAAAATTAAACGGACGTTCGTCCGATTGTCGTGTTTGAATTTCGGAGTAGCCCCCTATATCGGCTGGCTCTGTTTTATTGCGGGTTCGGTGCTCAGTGCGATAAGCTATATGCATTAAAACGTCGTTAAACTTTTTCCGAGGTATAGATAACAAAAGATAACGTGCCGACAGTTTAACTAGCCATCTGCATTGATAATATAAATAGATATTTATACTAATCTATACTTCTATGGCGTATGAAGCATTGTAATAATTGCAGTAGCGATAAAAAAATCCTACACTCTTACAAATAAGCCCAGCCCCAAAGAAACCACATAAGGCTTGATGTAATAATTTCTATCCATTACCTTATGATAATGGATAGAAATAAATAATTATGAAATATGCTTCAGTTTAGAACAATTACTTACGTTCTTATCGGTAGATTAGAATTTATTAATCTTGTTACTAATATGTAGACGTTTATTTGGCCGTAAGTGGGTTAGTATAACTTGGACAAGTTTTTTCCTGGTTACCGGAAGACACGAGCTTTTAAAAGATACCTGAATATAAAGTTTAAATACTAAAGTTTATCGTTATTCATAAAAGCTAACGTTGTATTACTAACCCTTCGTTTATTAGTTTTTGTTTACTAGAATCGTGGTGGTTTAAGCGAGTTTCTGTATAACTGCCATATTTCAAATAGTTAAAGAATTAAATCTCTTAATAAAGCCGCGTTGTGATGATCATAGTTGAGTCGTAAGAGTGGACTCTGACAGGATTGTCTCAATCAGAGTGTACTATGATAGGGGTTTGCACGTTCATAGTTACTTGGCAAAATAAGCTTTTCATTTTAAAAAAATCTACAATTTTTTATGATCTTAACAAATATTATATTATTAATTGCTTTAATTTTATAATTTTATCACAAAACTATGAAATGAAAATAAGTAACACGAAACTCTAAGGTGTATTCGCTATTATGTATGACACTCTTATCAGAGTCCGCTCTGAAAAGTTGAGCGCGGTCCTAGGCAACTATGATGGCAAGTACACTCGGATACACGGTTCACACGATGTCAGAGAAAAATGTCATAATCTACTCTTACGAGTCAACTATGATCGTCAGAACGCGGCTTTACTCAAAAACAAATAAATAAACGTGAAAACCAAAGACAAAAACTTTTTTAGTCAAAGTTAAATACTTCATCAAAGTTGGCAACAACCGTGTTGTATGACTAAATGTAACCCCTCATTTATTAGTTTTTGTTTAATAGAATCGTGGGTATAGGCAAGTTTCTGTATTACTGCCTCGGATGCGCTTATGGGTTGTTTGCATGCAAGTCCTGCTCCACGCTACCATAGTCAACGTAAAGCCAGTGTACCACATACATTTTTTCATTGTGTCGTATTTTTTTTATTATCATAAAAACTTTAGCGGGTGATAGTATCCATCAATACGAATAACTTCTACTATGGAGCCAAAAATTCAATCGCAGCAGTATTCACAGCAGTTCCATACAATTTGATCGAGTAGGTAGGCATTGTACGAGTACTTATCTGTGTAACTTTGTTTTAGAGCAAATGTGGAACTAAAAAGAACAAAACTGATCTTTTTAGAATTTCAGTCTTAGATTGATCTTTGTCTTAGACCATTGATGATGCATTTGGATTTTTCTCTAGATGTAGTCGATGCCTAGATTTATGACTGGCATTTATATTGATAGTCTTCGTTGTAATTGTGTTTTTCTATGTTGCATGTGTCAATGTCATGTGTTGCATACTTGCATAAACCTAATTAGGTATTACTTAATTAAAAAAATTGTTTTTTCTTGATTTAACATTCATAATTGACGATCTAAATCTAACAAAGAAAGAAGAATAAAATAAAGCAATGTTAAAAATTCAATTAATTAAAACGGAATAATGTACTTATTAGTACTTACTTTTCATAAATTAATTTTCTTGCTTTCCGTGCACTATGATAACAAGTTTATTTTCTGTTAGGGCCCCATAGGATTATGTTTGGTCAAAGAGCTTTTGTTTTCATTTCAGCATTTGCGAAGGCAGACGATAAACAAATATCGCGTAGCTGGGGAGATATCCTTCAAGCTTTTTACGTATAAGTAGTATGATTTCTTATGCAGACATTAAATTATTATTATTTATTTTTGGGAATCAGATATTTTAATGGCTTAATTAAGAACTCACTGTTCTATCAATATCTCTTAAAATTATACCCTGAATCGCAATTTACAACATTAATTAAAAAAAAAAAAAAAAAAGAAAATGTTGACAATAAAAATCATAATAATATATATTTATATATATTTTGGAAATTATAGTAGATAATGCAAACATTTAGTAAATTATACTACACAAAACTTTGAAATCTATACTAATGTTATGGAATGCGTTAGCAAGTCTGTTGTAAAACCACTGAACCAATATTAAAAAAAAATGCCAAAGAAATAGATAAGAGAATGGAGAAGGACCTATGAACTTTTTAGCGCGAATCAATCCTTAGGAAACGTGATAAAACCAAATATCAGAACGCTAGTGCAACATAGCTACAAAATATCACAAAATTGTAACTAGTTACAACTTAACTTCAATGTTTAAGTATGAGTTATTCATACGTCATTACCGTGTGTTTAACGGCAAACGTTAAATTAACACTAAAGTGTGCGCTTACACTAAATGTCAGAGTACTGCAAAGAGCTCCACTGCAAATATTACGTATTCAGTAGCTCCCATGATTTGAGTACTTATAGTCTTATTGGTATTCAGTATTTGGAGCAAATAATAAGCAACTGAGCAACAGAGAATAATATAGAAATATCAAATAAGCCACTAAATAACCCAACCGCTTCTGTAGTCTGGTGGTACAACCACCGGTATTAGACCCAGGGGTCCCGGGTTCGATTTCCAGCGGAGGTACATATTGTATTGGGTTTGGTTGGTGGTAGGACTTGTTGTAAGTCCGCCTGGCTAGCTACCACTATCCATTATCCAAGCTTGACGCCATAACAACCATTTTTTTAGAATTGTTGTGTTCGCGGTTGGAGATAAGATAGCCAGTTCCTCAGAGGCTGAGAATTCCGGGAGAGGCTCGCTTCCATCTTCAGCCTTATCAATACGTTAAAAGTCTCCCCGTCATTCATAGAAAAAAACCCATGCCAGTTCGTTATGTTTCTGTAATTATTTGGGGTGCCAGGTATTTAGGTAGTGGGACAATATAGTTGTAGATGCTGAGTCACAATGTAATACATTGAAAATGCTCTTATTGTAGTTGTGGTGTGAGGTCTCTTACTCTAGTCTAGTGTGAAAATACGTTTTCTCAATAAGATCTTAAATAAAAATTACATACTTTAGTGTAACTAGCAAAAATTATACTTACGACACATGGGCCATTTGGAGTGAACTTCTTTTCTGCGTCAAAGGCCTCTTGGGCAATGGACATAGGTTCGTATGTATCCTTATCCTCTATTTTGTTGTCAGAAGTTTTTAAATTTCTGAATTCCCATAATTTAAGATGAAATTAGTAAGTATATTTTTACTAAATATTGATTTAAAAAAAATATCCTCTACAGCTCAATAACAGTAATATTATAGCTTAAACAGTCAGAATAACTGTTTTTGACCCACTGAGTAGCCGAAGACAACTATGCGACGCATTTGTATATAATAGTAAAAAAAACTAACGGAATCGAGAATCTCTTCCCTTTTGGCAGTCGCTTAGTAAAAATTACAAGTACAATAAGTCTATTAAATGATTTAATTAACATCTTGTAAGGATTTAACAACCAAAAACCCCTAAAAACAACAAAGCATACTACTAAATATATAATTATGTCGGTGTAATAAATAGTGCACTTAAATCCGTAAAAGTTGTTTTATTTCAATGATGAGTGCACGAATAAACTTAAGATGCGCCTAAATTATTTAATTTCCACAATATTTGACTAGCCTCGCCAAACTTTCGTGGGGCTAAATCACAAATTATTCATACGTCATTACCATGTGTTCAACGGTAAACGGTAAGGGAACACTTGCAAAGTGCGCGTTAATCTCATTACCGGGTGTAGACACAGATGCTCACGGTAATCCTGTAGCTGGAGCTCGGATCTGCATAAAGAGTTCATGATTTGTGTTCACTTTAACCTATCCTTTTCATGTGAAACGGTATATTTTATCCGCGAGCGTTTTAGGGTTAGAATGTATTTTTTGTGACTATGCTTTGTGTTATTAATTGAAATAGTAGTAATAATTGTAGACTAAATATCAAAAGCCTAACACTGGAAATAAGGAAAATAATCTTCATAAATAATTTAATCTTAAACTAAAAAACTACAATAAAACAAGTAAGGCTAAGCTGCATAAAAAGAGTTTAGCGCGAAAGGTCTACCGCTTAGTGGTAAATGTGATTGTGAGGAAACAGGTGGTTCTATGCGATTCTTTGCCTGTTAATTCATTTATTAATTGTTTAAATAAAAAAATTTAAATCATATATCATAATATATATATATATATATATTTAAATATATATATATATATATATATATATATATATATATATATATATATATATATATATATATATATATATATATATTATAATCATTTATGTAAAAAATAAAAATCATTATAGTATAAACTGTAGCTAACTTCAACCATAATGCAGTTCTTGCTGAAACTTGTCGTGCGTGATTGTATCAGGCTGCCTAAACGCATTATTTCTTAAAATGTGAAACTATCAAATAGTTACAATCGTGACACTAAACCTAATTCAATCACAGGTCCAACTGATCCAAAACGACTTGGGAGTGGTAGTCTCAGAGGTAATATTGATGAGAGGACAAACATGGCAGACCGTAAATTAAATTGCTGCAACCTCACCACGATGTATGATAATGTTAACTGGTATATAATACGATACGCACATACGACAGTACCGTTAGCAAAGTTACATTTGACATTTTCCACAATACTTTTATTATCATAATATAAGACTAACTAATATTATAAATGGGAAAGTAATATTACTGACTAACTGATATTACAAACAAACAAACACTGTTTGTTTGTTTTTGCTTCACGCCCTAATTAAGCAACCAATCGACTTGATTTTTGACATAGAGTTAGTTAAAAGGACGGAAAGTAACGTAGGCTACTTTTTATCCCGATATTCCCACGGACACGGGAACCACGCGGTTGAACCCGTGGTCGACCGCTACTAATTTAATAATTATCTACTTACCACACGACACACACGACCTTAAAAATTTAATTATAGTTGGTTTAATCCATTATCAAAACCTATTCTAATCGCATAATCAACTTATAATTAGTACTTAGTTACTTTTTGATATTTTGGACTTCAAATTGGACGTTGGTATTACTTTCTCCTAAAATGTTCAAATTCAAAATATTCTAATGCTCGACTGCTAACTGTACAAATATGAACATCTAATAGATTCGGCTCCAGGGGAGACACGTTATTGACCAGTTTCGTACACAACACTATCGTTAATTGGCAGATCAGCATACATATCGATATGTACTTAAATTGGTTAGTCTGCAAAACATTCACCAATAAATTTTCATAAAAATCTCTAATGATACTTCCAACTTAACAGCTATGCCATACGTACATCTTATGTTTTAGCGCGCACTGTTCATTGAAATAAAACAACTTTTACGGATATCAAACGCGCTATATTTCCACGAACTAAGTTGTAATTGTCCGTATTTTTGGGTTTTTTAGGGGTTTTTTGATTTTCCCGACGTTTCGGCACCTTTACAGCTGCCAGCTATGCCATTCTCTAAGCGAGACATCGACGCTGTTATCATGATAGAAGTCACAGCAACTATCAAATAGTATTGAAAATGGTGCGATCATCGATGTTGCATCCGCCTCAAGTTTCCACTGGAAAATCATTTACAAGAAATCATGTAAAATAGTGCGACCAATGGCTCGCGATATGAGCTGTCAAATAATGCATTCTCTCAGTGGCCGTTTACAACATGTATTCTTGAAAATGTTTTACCAGTAGAAACGGGGGAAATGAGCCCCCAAATACAACTTTCGCAATATATTTGAAGACCGTTCGTAGTAGGGAGGTATAAGATAATCTCAGTCCCACTAACCCGAGTACCACTTGTGAACAATCGCAAAGAAAGAACAACCCTTCAACTAAATCAGCGGCATAAACATCGAGTCACGAATCGATTGTGCCCACCCCTTTATCTGAGCGGTCCGCACGTGTGAACCCCGCTCAATTTTAATTTCATGCCCAAACAATGACGTTATCGAGCTGGCTATTATTTTGTATCGGAGGGAGCTCATCTTAATCCTGCAGATAAGCTTTTGTCTCTTTGTCGTCGCCTTCGAATGGCTAATTCGGATAACACTTGATGCAGTTTCGGCAGCTCCAAGTCTGGTAGTGATAATCGAACTGAAAGTTAGCAAAGCCTTAAATTTTATGAACGACACCCCATTCTTAAATCGCGGATACCACTTGCTAGATCTTAATTTTATATTTTGATCAACAAAAGGGAAATGCATAACCTTCATAATTCCTGATGTTAAGTAGTGATATTTTTACTTGTTTTTTACAATTTGACCACCATCGTGCTTGTTTAAACAAGATGTGGTCTGCTGATGATGATGTAACATGCTTGCCCAGGAAATACCTATTCACTCTCGCCTTTAAGATACATAGGTTGTAGGAATTGGGGAACACATGAGCAGGCAGCGCATTCTATTCTTTAGCGGTTCGCATTAGAAATGTGTCAGCAAAGCGCTTGGTACGGATCGCTGGAATATTAACGACGAGGTGATAAGCTAATCTGCGTCTGATACCTCGATGGTGGAAAGGGGCTGGAGGAACAAGGTCGTGTAATTCTCTCTCACACTCTCCAAAGTATATCCTATAAAATACCGTATCCCATAAACATGCAACTTTGCAGCGGTGACTGAGGGCCGAAGTTCCCCCGAGGCCAAAGCTAAGTTTCCAATGAGTTTCCTAGCACGGTTTTTAAATCGATTCCAGAAGCTCTAGCTGATACTTAGCAGAACCAAGCGGTGACAGCTGTACTCCATGCAAGGCAGAATCTGCGCTTTGAGCAGCTGATTCGGAGAGAAGTACCGCCTAGCCTTAGAGAGGACGCCCAGTTTGCAGCACACTTAGCAATGGAGTAGTTGTACTCGCCAAAGTTCAGGTTGGAAGACAGGTTTAGGCTAAGAACTTGCAGATTTTCGGTTATCGGTAAGTGTGTCGGAGTCAGTTGGAAGGGACTCCGTTTTGCGGTGAATAAACAAGCCTGTGTTTTAGTGGCATTGAAACTGACAAGATTGGCGTTGCCCCAATCGGAGACACCCTGAAGTGCCAGATTCATGTGCTCGATAAGGGACTCTCGACAAGACTGGATTTCAGCCTTTAGCCTGTAGCCTTTGCAGTTGAGAGATATCTGCTGGTTAAAGTGGTATCATCTGCATACCCAATGGTATCAGACACCAGCAGGTCGTTGATGTGCAGAAGAAACAGTGAACAGGACAGATCCTTGGGGGATGAGTTAGATTATGTTTGTCAGGTGAATTTGATGGCTGCTTCATCTTAATCGATAGTCAAACATTTGTAAAACGGTTCTATCGAATGCGAGGATATTTCTCTCATTAATAAAACGACGGTGGCCAACACCGTAGAAAGGCGAATATACTAGAAAAATTCGACGTGTCCTCATAGGTCTCTGTAGCATAATTGGTTTGTGCATTGGGCCGGCTTCCCAAGGATGCGGGTTTGAATCCCGTCAGGGCGACATGAGATAAGTTGCTTTTTTCTAGTATATTTTTTTGTTTCATATTTATCACATAAAAATAACATTGTAAAATGCAAAATTAAAAAGTTATAATTAGATGGCTGTTTCATCTTAATCGATAGTCAAACATTTGTAAAAATGTTTCTATCGAATGCGAGGATATTTCTCTCATTGATGAAACGACAGTGGCCAACACCGTAGAAAGGCGAATATACTAGAAAAATTCGACGTGACCCCATAGGTCTATGTAGCATAAATTGGTTATAGTGCATTGGGCCGGATTCCCAAGGATGCGGGTTCGAATCCCGTCAGAGCGACATGAGATATGTTGTTTTTTCTAGTATATTCTCTTGTTTAATATTTATCACATAAAAATAGCATTGTCAAATGCAAAATTAAAAAGTTATAAATAATTAATTTTCCCCAGGAGACTAGATTAGCTGAAGTCTCTTTTGTCATAACCTAATCTGAGTTACTACCTCGAAATAACTGCAGAATCTTCAGAGCCACTTTCAACTTGTTAAAGAACAAAATCGTTTATAGGAAGACGTTTTCGGTCCTTTGTTGCGTTATCTATTCACGTATTCAATTAACTGTCTTTCGAGTTGAAACAGTGGAGCAATTTCTTATCGAACTAAATATCAATAGAATCAAATTTTGGAAGCCTTTGAAGGTGTACTAATAAAAAAAATTACAACATTCCTGAATCATTATCATTATTCCTAGTTATTTCAACGCACGTACAGAAAAAGTGGAAAATAACAACTGTTATTAATAGAAAACATACATTAATGTAATTACTATCGATTAATTCAAATTAATTATTGGCACTCACAATTTGCAAAAGTGCCTATGAGTTATTCATTATGAAAGTAAACAATAAAAGTAAGCATTAACTGTGAAAAGTATGAGTTTAATAACTGATCTTAATTTTTTTGGAAATCATATCGATAAGTCGTTTTTAGTATTACAAAGAGCTTGAGCCCTTAAGCTAATATTCTAACCATCCACAGACCGCATGACAATTTGACTGTTCTAAACCACAAACAAATCAGTTTTCTCGGTTACCTCTATTTGCATATACGACTGGGCAGAACCAAAACTAATTTTAATTTATAACACAAACTACGCGTATATCATATCATAATTAAACAGAGTTCTATCGAAATCACAGTACGTGCTTCCCCAGCGATGATTTACCAAATTCCGGGTGAATCGCATCATTGCAAACCCCCCTGTCTGTGTTTATCAAAACACTTAACGATTTAATATGTTCTGAACTCTGCTCCCCTACCTATTATCAGATACATGTGCCAACGTAGATTATGCCTGTTAAAACTTAAGCTCGATCGAGATTAAATAAAATAACTAGAGGACGTAAAATAAAAAAGTAGAGGATGCTTATTGAACAGCTCACTGGGTTGAAGTACGATTTATTTAAGTTTTTATGTCTAATTGTAAATATTACAAAAGACTTTTCAAATTGTGAATTATGGCTGCAGACTCTTAGTGATTCGTTGTATTGTTTAAAAATTGTGAACGAAAATTGTAAGACTATTATGTTTTTGAATAACATTTTTTTTATTCTATAACTAAGCCTTAATCTTCTATTGTTACTTAAATGTGACCAAAAATTATGCCTCTATTCATACTTTTGCAGAAAAAAAATCTTTTTACCACAAAGAGTTTTATGAAATTCGCAAGAACTATATTTTTTTGTTTTTCCGACAGGCTTATCGATATTCAGTGTTTGATTTTAATTAACTGTCTAGACACTACGAGAGAGGAATACCGCAATGATTCAATAGTCGATGTAGGTACATCGCAAAAATATTTCACATAAAACGTCGCGTCGACAAACTATTGGCTTAACTTTGTTACAAGACTGCCATGAAAACAGTTTTCGCTCGATTCTGGTAATATGTAGCGTATGTTCAGAATTTTAGTGATTCATAATAAACAATACTACTTCTAAAAAACATAGTGGAATATAATTTGCTTTTATTATTACTAAATAATTAACACTAAAGTGCTAAAAGCTAGACAAGTTCAAGAAACGACTCCCTCGAATTCTATGCAAACAAGTATATAATTTAGATTAAAAATATGATTACACACCGCACAGTTACAATTTTCAAATTAATTATAATATTTGTTGTTACTATAGAAAGTTTTTTATATTAATATTTTCTCCGTGTGTTTCAGAAAAAAGAAAGTATCTAGTATCGTGTAATAATTCGAATTTTTTTTTGTAGCATGAAACTTCAAAAGTAGGATTAGTCAATACAAAGTTAACATTAACATTACATAGTTTACATTAGACGACATATACAAGGTTTAAGTCTTCTCTTATTTTACAAATAACAATTTATCGACACTCCAATTTAATTTAAAATCATTGACTTTAAAAGGTTAGGTAGATATTGAAAAAGTTCTTAACTCAATACGAGAAAACTCAAAACTATTTAAAATGGCGACTCCTAACTGTGGTACTAACTGTGGGTGACCTCTGATTTTTGTCGATCGGGATTAGCTACACCTAGACAAGTTGTAATAGGGCGAACTTCTAATAAGAAAACTTCTAATGGACCGTTTGAAAGTCGGATCTTGGAAGCGATACGGAGTTAATGAGCTACAGGACCGGTGTGATGATTGCGTGCTGTCTGCTCAGTTACTCAGTTGGGTTGGGGAGGGCCCTAAATGGAAATGACGCTAAGGTTGGTAATGATAATAATAATAACCAACAGAGTCATCGAAATGGATTAGGGTAAGCAGAAAAATTTATGGCTTTTATAACTATTTACTATATATATTATATAACGATTATATAACTATAACTATTTTTGTTAAAGTTAACTATCAAAATTGCGATTCAGGAGTTAGGTCTATAAATGAAAATGTTTAATGGACCGTTTGAAAGTCGGATTTTGGAAGCGATACCAAGTTAATAAGATACAGGACCGGTGTGATGATTGCATGCTGTCTGCTCAGTTACTCAGTTGGGGAGGGCCCTAACTGGAAATGATGCTAATAATAATAACAAACAGTGTCTTCGATATGGATTAGGACTAGCAGGAGAGTAGATGATCTAAACAACTTTTGTTCACAAAATCAGAATCAAATTTGCTATAAAGCAATGAGGCCGCTTATTTTTTATTTGTTTTTTAAAGCGTGCAATATGCGTATAAAGCGTTTTATGATTTTCATTTTTTTGCATTTCAAGCAGTGTACCTGATTTCCACAGGTCGAGTCCCATCTGAGAATTCACTTGTGGCCAAGTTAATTTTTTCCAATATTTTTCTATTTAAAGAATTATTATTGTTTATATCTTTAATCATAAGAAATATTTTTTATTTATTTAATAGAGGAGTTTAGTCTACAAAAGAAATCTAATGGACCTGTTGAAAGTCGGATCTTGGAAGCGATACGGAGTTAATGAGCTACAGGACTGGGCGGTGTGATGATTGCGTGCTGTCTGCTCAGTTACTCTGTTGGGGAGCGCCCTAAATGGAAATGACAGTAACATTGATGTAATAGTGATAATAATAACAGTACCATCGAATAGATTAGCCTATGCCGAAATCGGTTGTCCGCTGAAGCTGTCAAGGTTAAAGATTACACCTACAGAAAATGACTGTAATAAAACGATAAACAAGAACCCCGTTGCTATTTTCCACTACTGTTAAAATCAAACATTAAAAGTTTAACGTAAATAAATAATCATACGGACCAGTGCAGCTCATCGCTATCCATTTCCGCTCACTGATGGAAATTCATTGTTTACATTATCTCAATTAAGTCTACGTTTTGTTTGTATATCTTCTGCTTATGAAGCATCAGTTCGAGAATGTTGTTTGCCAGTTGCCATAGAAGTTGGTAATCTACGTTAAATCTGTTTACTCATTTATAATCTTTTGTATCCTTTCGTTCAAGCCTTTCATGGACAAAAGATACTCTTGATGTATGAAGATCATGAATTTATTTAACTACAAACTTAAATCTACGACAAACACTGAAAAGTGAAACGCAGTTAAATCAAACACAGTTCTATGTTTAAACATGGTATTCTAATTATACCTCTGAGTTAAAAAGGTTTTCCAAGAAAATCGATTAAAATTTTTTGTTCATAAAACATTTGTTCTGTAAACTTTGTCATTCTGAACAAGTATAAAAAATTATATCTTTGAGCAGCATTTCAGGCGGGCAGCCGACGACTGTTAATTAAAATCAAACAAGGATTATCTGACCATTCCTGGCCGGATCACTGCTGAACCTATCTAATTCTACTCCTAGGAGTTGAATTAAATAGGTTCCCAAACCAATTGCAAAACCTTATAAGGTTTTGCAATTGGTTTAGGATAACAAAGGGGCTCTTTTTTATTTAATCATGAAGCTTTAGGGCAAAGATTTGATGAAGATGAAAAACTGGGAATTAGTTAAACAGTTAATTGAAAATTTTTAGAAAAGTATTTCTTTTATCCACTATTGTTACCCCTGACATGATATTTATTAAATATTTATATCAAGATCGTATTGTAATAACGGGAAACATTTGAAAATTAACTTTTTTTAAAGGTTATAACAAGCTATAAATTAATAATCTACTACGAAGTTTATGAAGAACGTGATTCGTGTACCGTACCCGCTATCTTTGTAAAATACTTATAATCTTTGTTCGCGCGATATTTTTCATTAACTCCGTAAACACTCAATCAACAAACGGAAGGTTTTATTCATCGTTATCTCTCTTTATTAGCTCTTACCCTCCTCGAATTTATTACTGGGCTGTAACTCAAATAAGTGAATCCGCTTTTTGTAAAAGAAAAAAAAAACTTAGGAAACTCTGGCGAACAGTTTGAAACCGAACAATGGCCGTTTTCTATGCGTGTCACGTTTCGTCGCCTTAAAAATGTCATACTTAAATCCATAAAATTCTCCAAAGTATTACTATTCCAGGGTGGCTTTCCCTTTGAGCACTGTATTACAATATTGAATTTCAGTGATTTGTAACGAACGCATGAGATTTGTTTTCGGAATGATCACGTTCAGAGTACAGGTTCATATTCTATATTAAATGTTGCACATAATGGAATAACTACATTGAGTTACTCAATTAGGCGTTTTAGTTACTACTGTAGTTACTTTAACCCTTTTAGTAACTGTAATAGTCCTAGCGGTACACCCCCGAAATTTAGTGAAATCCTGCAATTGGTGTTAAAAGCATGGGAGACGGTTCGATTGATCTTTAGGCCATATTAATCGATTTGATATTACAAAAAAAATAATCAATCTTATGGTATTTCGAAGAGCCCTAAAATGGTATGTTTTGTTTTTTTTTTATATATAAAATCAGAACAGAAAGCCCCTTCATTTCATAGGTTTGAACACAAATAAAAAACAATCCCCCCCTACGTATACCTAATACGTCCATTACTTATAGAAAAAAAAAAATCTAAAACCTAAAACAAATTTGGAAATTATAATATTTAGTTTGTTTTTTCGAAAAAAAAAAGGATTTTTTAATGCAAAATTAATAAAAAATATTTAATGAAAATATTTTCTAAATTGCTTTCTTGAGGTTTGATATGAGCATATTATGTATCATTTGAGCTATATTTAACAAAAAATATTCAAACGTATCGTATCTGGAGTAGCCCAAACATGGTATGTTTTGAATTTCTTTTTTCATTTTAATTAATAAAATATGACTGAAGTGTTATAATGTGATACATTTTTAAAATCGGCATGAAAAGCATTTGACACCACTCACGAAAGTTTTTTCCCATAGGAAAAAATGATGACGTCATTACTTCTCTCTTAATTTTTTTTGGTGCTACACGGGTCCAATCGATTAATATAGCCTAAAGATCAATCGTACCGATTTCCAGGCTTTTAACACCATTTGCAGGTTTTTTTGGTGTACCGATAGGACAAATAAGGCCTTTGTCCAGCGGTGACCTTTAAATAACTATAATGATAACAGGATAAAACATTTTAACGGTAAAAATATAACGGTGTTGTTTCTTAGTTAAAAGTAATGTTGTAACTAACACCAAACAAAACTCCGCCACTCAAGGCTAGATGGTTTTGCTTACCCTGATCGCTATATAGATCTAATGATAATTTTGATTTGTATTCCTTGTTAGGGACCGAGTTACCATAGCTGACGGAAATCTGGCTCTATAGTTGCTCACCAAAACCCCCGGTTCTTCATATTAGTCTCAGTGGCCGTTCTAGGCCCTGGGACCGATACGGAAAAACGGCGGGATTGTTTTACCATATTAATATCCTCTCACGAAATAAAGTCGAGTGATAATAAGCGTCAATCTGCGTTATTATTCGCTTCTGCAGCGTCCTCCGACGTCACCCCGCTACAATGTGAATTTATTTTATCAGATAAACATTTACTTTAATTAAATGAAGCCTTAGTGCAAACATACATAGCCTGAGGAATACATTTCAGTTACAATGTTTATCCTAAATTCTAGTTCTAACATTTCAATTTGAAGCTGATGTAACACTTTTGGTGTTATGTTTTGGTCTGGCAAGTGAGTATTGTGACGGACTGTAATCGATTTCTCTTTTCTTGAAGGATGTTTAGGAGCTCATTAATATATGTATTCGTTCTGATAATTATTAAGAAACAATCAAGAGCACAAAACATACGAAAAAACTGTATGAAATACATAAGTGGTGATTTATTATGAGAAATGCGGACTTCCCCAAACCGTTCGTAATAGTACATTATGATATAAGTGCGGTAAGTTGAAAATTACAGCCGAGTCGATATTACAAGAAAGCAGAGGCTGTAATTATCAATGCGCACGGTCATACGACATTTTATAACATATTTGCGAGGAAATAAATAAAACTCGGACTTTCTTAAACGAATATTTTTTTGTGTTTTTGTTACAGATAATGGTTGTAATTTATTGTCAAAATTAATTATATTAAAGAATTAAATGTTTATTTATTATATTTTATCTCCCAAAGTTCATTTTATTCGTAAAATGTTGACCTCTTTACTGACATTAAAACTATTTGCTAAGATTAAAAAAGTACCGTTCGTTTTAGACGAAGCATCTTGATATACCGTGCGTTTTACATTACAATAACGCACAAGTACATAATGAGATATAATACGATATTGAAATTGGTGTAATAAGAGACCCTTTACGAGCAAATTTGTTTTGAAGTCAGTTATTGAAGCAAATCAACTTCCACATCCCAAAATGTTACCTCTAAACGTTAAGGAAACCATGACAATCAGCCTTAAATGAATTATTCAACAATCAAGTAAACGCAAACAGTGTGATCTTGGGCAAGCAAACAGACAGAGTCAACAGAAGCTTAGCTGGTATGCCGATTGCCCGTCTGAATATTCGAATACCTTAAGTGCCGATACGCCAACTATCCCCATCTATCGATGAGAACATAAAATTCATGGAATTCCAGTCCCGACTACGCTCGGACTGTGGAGGACAACGTGTCAGTGTATTGAAATTCAAATATGATTAATGGCATTAGTCGAATTCCTATAATCTATTATTCTATTTGCTGTTGCGAGTGCCCAATTCAAACCACAATAGTATATATCGAAGGACATTGTAATGTTATATCATTATTTCCATTAGTTCTCGTCAGTGTCCATTTTCTATACGTAATAGTGATTCTTGACAAATATAATTACGTTTGTGGCGATGTTCTGGTCAATACCAGCCACCTTTGATGTCAACAAAATGATTTCTTTTGCATTAGAGTGGTTGATTAATGAACTTATGCTTTTAGATGCATGTGCTAGAAGAAAATAATCTAAGCTTAATATGAATTAAATAAATAAAATAATACAGTACTTAGCTACGCTTTGGTAGGCGTGTTGAGCAATTCAGATTTAGTTGAAACACAATTAAACTAATAGATGCTTCTCTTACTTAAAAAGGTTTCCAAAAATCTAATTTTTCGCCATAATCAAACTTTGCATCATCCTCTTGTTGTAGACAAAATATCATACATATAGAAGACATTATGACATCGTATTTTTCACTCTAAATACATCATAATCTCAATATCCTGCCCCATGGGAACCCACGTACTTACATTGCGGCTCATCACAATTTTTTTTGTGAACAAAACCTTATTTCACACTGTGTGAACATGACGTCATACCATGTCTGATTTCTCAGGAGCGTATGATAAATGTTTTGCTTAAAGCTTTCGCTAAGAAATATCTTTCAATCTCGTCTGAGTTAATATTCACAGAATGTGTTATTTCGAGCATTTTGTTTTGTTTCATTATTACTGTTCAATTTAAATAAGTATTTATTTTTAAAAATAATTGAACTAAAAATACCGTATGACACAAAAAAAATTACACATATTTTTTAGGAATAACCAACTTCAATGTAAGGTAACATGACGACTGTAAAGGTGGTAGTTCTGCTGCGAAACCTTTAGCGTCTTAAGAATAAATAGTTATTTTGGTATTGAAAAGTGGAAATAGTGAAATATTTGCTATACTCTTTTCAACTTCCTCTGAGACAAAAGGTAACAAACAAATCAATGATTCTCAAACTTTTTTTATTATTATTGGTGCCTATGTAAATAAAATTGTCTATTAGTCACCTATGAATGAGACAAATTAATATTGCAAGGTAGGTATGTAATTCAATAGGCTAGTTATTTTTAAAATAAAACAAGTATTTGTTCGAGTAATAATTTTATTCTGAATCTTCCTTGGATTCCTCTGAGAAACTTGTCGCACCAACTTCTATTACGAAACGGTCAACCACATCATCTATAATGCCTTAAATTTTTAAAATTTTCTGCTCTTATTTTATGACATGGTCATGTTTTTTTATTTCATTTATTTTAAAAGTTTTATTATTTTTTCCAACATATCCTTTGACTTGTGCCCATATGAGTTCTATAGGATTTAATTCACAATGGCAACTTTATCAGTAGAACGCAAAGGAGTGTTCTTGGAACGCTTTTTCTTCGGTGAAGTAAAAGTACAGGCATTGCTTGGTCCAGGCTCACTCATAATTATAGCTTTTATAAGCACAAAAACTTCAATATAACAACAAACAAACAACTAAAAACTTAACAATAATAGAAAACAACAAACTTTACAAATGGAATAAACGAATAACAAGAATTTAACGAAATTATTTGCAAACACGGCACGCGCGAGTCAACGAGTTGAACGAAAATAAAGATGGCCGGTGTAACCAGACTAATTACAAAATTTCAAATTTTTACGTAAATTGTTTGCTTTATCACTATTCCTCAATTTAGTAGTGTTATATTACGTTAAATGTTTGGGAACAACTACAGTTTTAGGTGCTTTTTATGTCACTTTTTTTTTAAATAGATTCTAGATGCATATAAAATTTGACATATTAAAGAACCTTTTTCTGGTTTGTTTACCTTTTGTCTCAGTGGAAGTTGAATAGACAATAGATGGTTGCTAGTTATTGACAAGTGGCGCCCCCATTTTTTTCTACTCTTTTGTGTCGCACTGTAACAACAAGTATTATGAGAGTTAACGAACGTACTTGTTGAATAACTATCTACGTAATTACGGTTGCTAATCGTGATGATGCTTGGACTGATGATGAGAGCCAATGATGTTTTTTAATAGACATGTTATCCTCATATTTATTTGCGTTGAAATCTGTGAAGAAAGCTGGATACATTGACAATGGACAAGTAGGACAAAAGACACAAAAAGGCACGGAAATAAAACAGATAGCAAATTGAATCGGACCCCATTCCGTAACAAGAACGTCGCTATATCATGCGATATGATATAGTGCATCATGCTGTCTTGCTTACTCCTCTACGATGTAAGCGGGACAGTGTCACATTATCGAGTTCTCAAGTAGATAAAAGCCGTTCTTGCTGGGCCTACAGATAGTCTTCCTAACGTTTCACAATGCGAGTTAGTATGACATATCTGCTTTAAGTACATACTCATGGCCGCGCTTGACAGACTGATCGTATACGATCACGTTATTTCAGCAAAGTTCGGCCCGGTCTGGTGTCGGATGGGCGACCGTAAAGTGGCATTACAACTGAGCGCTACCCTGCTTCGGAGGGCACGTTAAACCGTCAGTCCCGGCTGTTGTTATTTACAGTCGTTAAGTGATTTCAGAGGCTTGATAAACTCTGACACCAGAGGTGGCCAATAATCCTCACTCGATAAGAAGAAGAAGTACACACTTATAATATCATAGATTAGAGCCTAAATTTCTTTTTCACCTCACACGCTCTGAAAAGTAGGTTTTGTCAATCAGTTTAGGCGTAGAAAATAGCTTTTTCCGGCCTAGCGCGTTAAAGTACTTTTTTAATTTAATACCTAAAAATATGTCATAATGCGTTCCGAATCGCACTATTGACTTTTTTGTTATATTTGATTATTATTTCAAATAGCTTTAAATTAATTATAATACTGCTTTTTGGTTTTATTATATTATTTTAGTTCATTGAATTTATAAAAACAATAACAATAAGATTAAACTATTTGTTATAATTTGTTTATATTAAATTGTTTATATAAGGCTGGGTGAGATTTCACAACCTATAATTGGATTTCGGACTGTGACATAAATCTTTATTTTTAAATTGTCTTTGTCTTGTACCTCATGTCAGTGTCAACATTTACGGAATCGATTTTGTTCTTATTAATAAGTAACAATATAATCCTACTTAAAATAACTTTGAATTAACTATAATTCTCGGTTTTTTATTATTTTAGTTTTTTAAATCATTAAAACAACGAGAATAAGGTATATTTAGATTAAACTTTATGTTTAAAGAATTTTTTACCGGAAGTTGACCGCGGAAACAACCATAAATGTTCCTCGCTGTTGTGAGGTGAAAAATTGTGTGTTGAGCTCGGCAGAAAAGTTTTTAGCGTCTTGTACCTTTGAAATCCTCGCTTCGCTCAAGATTCAATCTTTGAACCACTGGCTACGCTCATGGTTCAATCCTAGGATCTTTCACTTGCTCAGATTTCAATAGAGGTAACTCGCCGCTAAATAACCAACTTTCCAGCCTTGCATAACAAATAACTATTGTCGTCGGAAAACAGTTTTACGTATTATAAGTTACGCAAATGCTTTTTAATCTGTCATACAACAGATATACAACAGATAAGGGACCGCAGGCGATTTTGTGTGCTTTCCAAAAAGAGAGATAATCATTGTGTTTTGAATAGTAAAGTAAAGATAAACAAAAATTATGCCTTTGTAAAACATTTACCCTATAAACAGATACAGTTTTATATTTTATAAATTTATAGTGACATAAAGTGTGCCCTTTCTGCGTCCAAAAGTGTAAAAGCGTGTTACCAAAGTGCGTGGTTCAGGGGTGGCCCTCATGACATGCGTCGCCTAAGGCAATACTGCTTTTTACATAACCCTTATGATGTCACCATGAAAGCAGAGTCCAATCACGCAATTTTTTTAATATCAAAATACTAATTCGTTGCCATTTCACGACCACTAAACGTCTACATTTTTTTAACAGTGGTATTAATAATAATAAGTACCTAACAATAATTATTATTTTCATTGAAGTTTTACAAAATCTTACAAATAGGGCTCTTAGAATATGACTGACTTAACTATAACATAATTTGAAATAAAACAACTTTTACGGATATCAAACGCGCTATATTTCCACGAATTAAGTTGTAATTGTCCGTATTTTTAGGTTTTTTAGGGGTTTTTTGTTTTTCCCGACGTTTCGGCACCTTAACATCTGCCGTGGTCACGGGATCAGTCATCCCGTGACCACGGGATTTTATTTCAATGAACAGTGCGCGCCAAAACATCAGATGTGCGTATATAACATATTATTTTTTCTGGTACTGTTGTCCTTAGGGCAATACAATGACCCGTATAAAAGACATCCAGACTATATATAAAGAAGTGGACTTGTATGTAGAGAAAGAGAGGTTTAATTTAGTTGTACATATGCGTTGTTTTAATTATGGTATGCCGCCAATGTCTAAGAATACCATATAGTATACTTACTTTGAAGTTTAAAAAATATTCCAGTTATCCTATTTTCTGAGGAATGTAGCGAAAAATCTGAGAATTAATTACTTAACTCGTGCAAAAGTCGATTAAGATTTCAAAAAGCCACCCGTATAATTAAGTTCAAATATCAAAGAAAAACTTTTCGTGTTCTATGGTAATTTAATTTTTTTTATTCCCTTAAAGAAATGAATACAAAATTGAGTTATAAAAGGCAACATCTATATTCCGTCAGAGTGCGCTCTTTCGGTAGAAATAGTTATCAAATAGAAGACCTAAAAATGCATAGCTGCTCGGATAACTCAAATAGTTTTCAAACTGGTAGTTAAATTTTTATAATAATGGACACGTGTCTCCAAGCAGAATAATTTAATTAACGATGGCATGTGAAGAGTTTACGTGGTGTTCATCGATCAATGGAAATATTTCATATATTTGGTTTACTGCACTGTATGTTAAAATGTTTGAGGGATTTTTATACAATTTTAATTTTAAAAAAAAAAAATCATTTCTGACTTTATTGAAAAAGTTTTTAAACAAATTCAATATAAAATTCTAATTTTATAGATTACTTTGGTCCACCTTAAAAAATATAAAAGTTAAGGTTCCTTTTATTATAAAAATATTACTTTCTTACTTAAAACCGTTTTAGAATCAGCAGGCCTTTTTTTTTTTTTTTTTTTTTTTAGGAGGGGAATGCTTTTACGCATACCAAACAGCCTCGCGGCCCCCCATCCGGCCCAAGTAGGCTCGATGGAAGACCGGGAGGAGGTACTACCAGCTAAACCCCTCACTACTTGCTCTCTCACCGCCGTAGGGTCCTGGGGGACCGTGGTGTCAATCGCCCCTTTGACCCGGCGGCCGGCCCGTTTTCGGGGCCCTCTCACAAGAATCAGTAGGCCTAGCACGAATAACTTTCGAGTAAGTATCGAGGAAGTAAAGTAAAAAAAATTATGAGATATTGAGCAGCGTTCCTACCGGACGTAAAAGGAACTACATTTTCCTATACATTTTTTGAAATTACGTTCTCGATACTTACTCGATACTATTTCGATAGTTGTTCGTGCTAACCCTGCTGAAAGCGTTTTAAAATGTAATATTTTAAAATAAAAAGAAACATTTTTGTCCGTGGCAATTGAATTAAAACACCTACATCCAGAGGGAAATATGAAATTGTAACTGACATAATAAAAGCCCATGTTTAATAGTAACATGACACCCTGTATTCCCACACGTCGGCCTATAGAGAAATATCACTATAAAAAGTGTGAAAAAGGTAAGGCTGTTGTTCGGAGGTGCGAACCGAGTCTCATGTTACCGATAGACAAAGCGTACTGACAGCGAAAACTACCAAACCTACTTTACCTCACCCCCTTCAAACGTACATCTAAATTTAACCCCTCTGTCGCCACAATTAAGGTCTTAATTCTTATCCTAGCTAGTGGTGTTTGAGCCGTATTACACTCCAAGAGAATAACACTTTATCCTTGAAGACCCAGAAGAGACAAAAGTCACCCTGCTCGACGACGGTCTGCTGTTCGAACGCAAACCTTATTACGCAGATAATAGAGGTTTACCTTACTCTACATCATTTTCTTTTCCATCGGAAAATGTCATCGCGACAGGACTAGGCGTAAGTGAACGCGTCAAAGTGTAAAATGAGGGGTTTTGCGCCGTGTCAGTGAAAGTCATTAGGAATGGAATGGATGAGAATTGCGTGCATATTTACCTCTCTAAGTTAATATGAACGGCGTGATAAAATGAAAATTTCCCGCCGTTTTTCGCCGCTTAATATTTGGCATCACTCGAGTGATTTTATTGGAGATTTGCTGAATATTTTATCGGGATCGTGAAAATGAAGTCGTAATGACATCAAGCTTTTCTCGATAGTGCTTGAATTGCATTCTGACCAATTTGGCAATGCTTTTATTAATAATTCAGCTACATTCCTAAATCAATTTGTATTTTCAAAAGGCGCTCAATGAAATATAATTTGATTATGATAACTTTGTCTCATCTTAATCACGTTTCGTTATATCCAATAATTTTATTGAACTGAGGGTCATTTAACGTTGTCTGGATGAAGTCTCAATATTATTCTTCAATTACTCGTTTCATTAGATTTTTTGTATGAACAACGGGGATACTCTTAGCCTTCATCATACCTGATGTTTTGATAAGATCTTTGAAATTAACAATGTGCGTGTTAGAAAAGTTTAAATTATGGAATGTCATTTTTGTATATCGACATTGAAAGTTCAATTAAGGTATAGGTGAAGAAAATTTTGTTATTAACTCAAAAAACACAGTTTTTTTGTTTTTAGACAACGCTGACGCTCAATAAATAAATAAATAAATATTTCTTACAATCACACAGATAAACCTAGTCCCAAAGAAGCACTGTAAGGCCTGTGTCATGGGATACTAGGGTAACGGATATAAATGGATATAATTATACATATATACATAAGTATTTATGTGTAAAAATTAAGTATATGAACGTCCATGACTCAGGTGCAAATGCTCGTATTCATCATAAAAAATGTCCCTTCCGGGATTCGAACCCAGGACCTCAGAGTAGGCGAACCTTGAAACCGATGTACGTACCACTCTACCACGGTGGTCGTCATATGGCTTATAATGATGATTTGGTTTTTTTATGAACAACGAGGAGACGCCTAATCTTCATCATACCTGATGTTAAGTATTGATTACGCTGAAGATAGAAGCGCACCTTTCCGGCATCCTAAACCACTGAGCAACTGGCCAACATATCTCTAACTGCCGGAACAAAACATTGCTGAAAACATTGTTGTTATGGCGCAGACTTAGATAATATGGTGGTAGCTAGCTAGCCAGGCGGACTTACAAGTCCTAACACCAACCAAATAAATCTTTAGCATTAATAGGGAAGCAAGAAGCCAGTTCTAATTACTGTAGCTACGGTGACGTGCGATAGCTAAATCACAGACAACTATAGTTGTGGCGGATTGTGTGCTCTGCGACACTTTTGCTACTTAATTTTCTCCTCTGTGGTCTAGTGGTACAACCACCGGTATCAGACCCAGGGGTCCCGGATTCGATTCCCAGCGGGGGTACATATTGCAATCGGTTTGGTTGGTGGAATAACTCGTTGTAAGTCCGCCTGGCTAGCTACCACCATCTTATCTAAGTCTGACGCCATAACAAAAAAAAAATCAGCATTGTTGTGTTCCGGCAGTAAGAGATAAAATAGCCAGTTCCTCAGTGATTGAGGATTCCGGGAGAGGCTCGCTTCCATCTTCAGCCTTATCAAGGTATGATGAAGGCTAAGAGTCTTACCGACATTCATAAAAAAAACTTTCGCTATTTAAATTAAATTAAACAATGTTTAAATGAAACAAAAAACAATTATATTTTATAATAGATTTGTTACCTTCGTAGTAATTTGCGTTGAAATCTGTGACGCAAACTGCACACATTGATACTACACAAGTAGGACAAAAGACACGATAAAGCACGGAAATGAAAGAGATATCAAATTGAATCAGACCCTATATAGGGTCTTCTCAATGTTTCACAATGCGAGATCGTATGTCATATCATATCTACTTCAAGTACACACTTATTAATATCATTGCTAAAAAACTTAGCTTTTGGGTTTTAAAATATTACTAAAATAAAATTCTTAGCAATATTTTAAAACCCAAATTTATAAGATTCATTTAGTTTTTTTATCTATCCATAAGAAAAGCCAGTGCTTGACATTGCTGACGATGATGATAATGATAGTGACGATGAATTATTTTTAAAATGAAAAAGCCATAGCAAGTTGCCAGCTCTAATTACTGTAGCTAGTGCAGCGGTGACGTGCGATGGCTAAATCAAAGACAACAATGGCTGCGGCGGATTGTGTGCTCTGCGGCACTTCGCGACACTTTCGCTACTTTGTGGATTGTGGAGAGGCAGGCTCACGAGCCTCGAAATTAGATCGTATGGTTGGCAGAAAAGTGAGCAATGGATATAAAGTAGGAACATTTACCGCAATTTATATAAGTAGAATTAAATCACTCACTTTGGTCGCTGCGCCATTTTAGTTTAGTTATTTACGGCTCGGAGGACCAATGCGTAAGTGTCTTTACCCAAATGAGAATATTGAATATTAAATTATTACATACAAGCGACCGCCTGCAGTTTCACCTTCGTAGTTTCCGTCCCCGTGGGAAGATCGGGGTAAAAAGCATCCTATGTTCATAACCAGGCTCTCGGCTATCTGTGTACCAAATTTCATCCAAATCCGTTCAGTCGTTTTTGAGTTTATTCGTTACAAACAAACAAACAAACAAATCTTTCCTCTTTATAATATTAGTATATATTGAATGATTTTAGACTCAAACACTCCGTCACATACCTCCCTTTACGATGATTTCCAGTTTGCATTGCGAGCATGGCTGGCTCTCTCGAACAGAAGTCTCGAAAAAAACATGTTTAATGAAACAAATATAAGAGGTTCGTAGTACGAAATAGCATGGTAAGATAGAAAGAATACTGCGCTGAGAGATGGCGGTAGACCCCTGCAGGCGTAGCTTGAGCGGCTTTTATAGACACGATAACTTGTTAACGTGTCACTGCCCCGCTCACATCTTAACGGAGTAAGCAAGACAGCATCTTATCTTATCGTTTGAGGATTAGTGGCCACGGTGGCCACATCTGGTGTCAGACTTTATCAAGCCGCCTATATAAGGCCTCTGACTTGGTTATTGACTGTTATCAATGTTACAACAGCCGGCACCGACGGTTAAACGTACCCTCCGCAGCACCGAAGCGCTCATTCCACTTTACGGTCACCCATCCGACACCTGACCGAGCCGAACGTTGCTTTACAAACATGACGACCTCCGTGATAGAGTGAACCACCGGTATCAAGGTGTCGCCTACTCTGAGGTCCTAGGTTCGAATCCCGGTAGAGGCAAATATTTGTATGATGAATACGAGCATTTATACCTGAGTCATGGATGTTTAATATATATTTCTACACATAAATACTTATATACCTATGCATAATTATATGTATTTTTATCCGTTACACAAGCCTTACAGTCCTTATTTTGTGGCTTGGTTAATGGGTGTTTAATAAAAATGATCTTGAGAAAGCAAAAAGCATATCATATGGCGGGGTATAACGATGTGCATGCTAGAGAGGCTGGTGACTCGATAACATTGTGAAACATTACTTTGTGTCCTATTAAATAAGGTCACAAAGTAATTATACATTTTATAATGTCCCAATTTTTTATAATACTTATAATCAAAATTCAGTGTACTTAATCGTTATACGTATCATTCTAACAATAATTTGTTTTCGTACACTTAAAACAATTTGTCAATCTTCATAAATCTCTACAAAGCTATCCAGTGAAAGCTTTATGATTTTCAATCTAAAGCTAAACAAAAGTGCAGACGGCTATGCATTATAATGTTTAATATAATATATCATGTCACACGCAACCATATCTGACGGGGCAGACAAAGATATTTTATCTAAAATTCAACGCAACGTTTTTTTCGCTGTCTGTATTTGCTAACCAGACCATTAAAAGCGAGGGTGTGAAAATTTGCTGCTTATTTTCACGTAGATACTTAGGTCTGCACGTATCCATACCTCTATAGTCTAGACTGGCTGTTCTAAATAAATAAAAAAGAATACTAATGAAGTTATAAAAATAGATATGATTTATTCGGTCTTCTCGCTTGAATGTTTAGCAAAAACAATGAATATGAATATTTAATTTGACAGGCTTTGAATAGCTTTATCAGATATGCTTAAATGAATCAGTTAAAATGTTTATTTTATATCGCAAAGTTATACAATATACAAAGCCTTACAAACACTGAAGCATCGAAACCTACACTATGTAGATTCTTTTTAACCGATTTCAAAAAATGAGGTGGTTCTCACGTCGACTGTATTTTTTTTTTTATGTATGTTTTAATATAACGTCATCAGTTGTTAACCGATGTTTATCTGAAAGAGCATAGTTGAAGTGTGGTCCCATAATAATATTTTTTTACGTAGATCTGGCTAGTAGTTTATCATAATTCTGAAAAATATTAATTTTTTTTTTTTTTTTTTGCCAAGTAGTCGGTATCTAGATGACATCATTGTTGTGTATGGGCTGATTTTTTGGTGTAAGTAACGGGACATGAGGTAACTAAAAACATTGAAATAAAAAATATATATTTTTTTAAAGATATAAAACTGACTTCAAAAGGTAAAAAATAAAACTTTTGGAGTCGATGCCAGCCAAGAAATGAAAAATAAAAATATAGTTAATATGAGTGTAATGTATGGCTAGCACCGACTCCAAAAGTTTTTTTTTTACTATTTGTAGTCGATTTTAATTTTTTTATAATTCAAATTAAATAATGCATGTGTCACATTTTAAATCTCAGCACAATGTTCTTGCTCTTGTTAATGAACGTAAACAGAACTTCTAAAATAATCCGTTTACGCAATAAGTACGAATTGGTACACTTAAATTACTTAAAAAATCCTTGATTTAAGCAAAATATTTGTTCAGAAATATTTTAGTACAAAACTTGTCAATGTTTGCAAAGAAAACGACCGAAAAAAGGTGTCGTTTTGTTTTCAGTTCGATATTTTTATCTTGCACTTTCTGGTTGGCGTATTGTCTGCCAACTGTCACTCGGCGGGTCCACCGA
The DNA here is from genome assembly GCA_910589605.1 of Chrysoteuchia culmella. Taxonomy (NCBI): domain Eukaryota; kingdom Metazoa; phylum Arthropoda; class Insecta; order Lepidoptera; family Crambidae; genus Chrysoteuchia; species Chrysoteuchia culmella. The sequence continues at coordinate 6,117,771 of OU342657.1, forward strand.
GGAACTGGCGTGGTCTCCGGAGAATTAAAATGCAATGCAAAGGATGCAGAAATAGCATACTGCACTTTTATTGAATAATTTATTATTCAGACAGAGATATTATGTTCTTATCCTGAAAAAAAAAACGAAATTCGTATGTTTTAACACGAAAGATACCAGATATAAAAGGCTTTTTTTGTGTCGCAATATTTTATATTATTTCATAGGAGCGCGATGATGTACCTAGGACGATGTTGATACACTGTGTGGTTTCATAAACTATAAAATAGACGCAACTATTTTATAGTTTATAAAACCGCCTCTGTGGTCTAGTGGTACAACCATCAGTACCAGACCCAGGGGTCCCCAGGTTCGATTCCCAGCGGGGATACATATTGTATTCGGTTTGTTGATGGTAGGACTTGTTCTAAGGCCGTCTAGCTTCCACCATCTTACCGAAGTCTGACGCCATAACAACAATGTTTTCAGCATCGTTGTGTTCCGGCAGTTAGAAATAAAATAGCCAGTTCCTCAGTGATGGAGGATTCCGGGAGAGGCTCGCTTCCATCTTCAGCCTTATCAATACTTTACATCAGGTATGATGAAGGCTAAAAGTCTCCCCGTGTCGGCGTCGTATATATATTTTTTTTTTTAACAAAACATAATTACATTCCCGCACGCTATAAATCCCCTGCGGGGTTGGCAGAGCGTCAAAAGAGCAATTGCGAGTAAACATTAGACATTAGTTGGAAACGATAGTGACAGGTATATATTGCCTATATTACTTTTCGAAGATACCTTGTCCATTGATATGCTTATACTATCTGCACTAAAAAGCCATCATGATGGCAGCTGGCACATTGTTGGTTTTCTTACAGGCCAACATTTTTTTAAACAAGAATTTAATAGTACATTATTGCAAAGGCCGTGAAATACACAATTGCAGATCGAGTATGAGTTTCACTAATACGAGACAGGCAATAGCCATTTCCGCCGAGGCATATATAGTGCTTTTCTCAAAAGAATGCAGGGAAATAAAACATACTTTTTATTTTATACATTTAATAATTACTAAAAGAAAAACAAATTCATTGCAGGAGCGTCTTTTTTTTTCTTTGTCCGTAAATTCGATACTTCGCGTGTTCTTTTTTCGAAAATAATGACAACATTTCGATGCATGTTTGAGAAAACATGTTTTTTCGAGACTTCTATTCGAGATCGCCATGCAAACCGGAAATAATCGTAAAGGCGAGGACTTCACTAATACGAGACAGGCAATTGCCATTTCCGCCGAGGCATATATATATAGCTTTTCTCAAAAGAATGCAATGAAATAAAACATTCTTTTTATATTATTACATTTCATTTAATTACTATTAAAAATGACATTAGTCATATTGGGGCAATTACTTAAAGAAAATCAAATCCATTACAGGAGCATTTTTTTTTTTTAATTTGGAACATTACAACGCTCCAGGTGCCCAATTCTGCTAATGCTTAGGCACAATCGTATTCCAATGGTGTTTCAATGGTAGTCCTGTTTTACACAGTTTTTGTTACAACTGTGTAAATAAACACTACTATTGAAACACCACTGAGAGACGATTTTGACAAAAAATTTGCAGAATTGAGCCCCAGCAATGTTGTATGCTGGGGTTATTAAATACATGTTCCAAATTAAAAAAAACATTCCTGCAATGGGTTTTATTTGTTGTGTCCGTAAATTCGATACTTCACGTGTTCTTTTTTTCAAAAATCATGACAATATATCCAAGCATGTTTGAGAAAATATTATTGTTGATTATAAATCATAAGGAATAACCGAGAAACAAGAAGCCAGTAACAATATTTTTGATACTTTTCAAAGAACCTACTTCGATACACATCCTGCCTGGCACGTCACTTGCAAGCCGCTTTGTTGCCAGTGTTTCTTTGTACAAAGGCTCGGACATTTGCCGGCAACCAGGCATCGCACCTTTGTGCATACTCGATGTCGATGCCGACTCCTTACCGGCTTTGTTTCAGAACACTGTCATTTAGATGTGTAGGTATATCTATAAGTTTATATTTTGCGTTACCTTTTGCTGTCTTTGTGGGGTGAAAAAATTAGTGAGTTATTTTTCTTGCAAATTCAGCAAAGACTAACATAATATTTTTTACAGATAGGTAAACAAGCGTTTTCCCGACATATCCGAACCTTCAAAATGAGTCGTCGGGGTGATTTCTTGGCTATAAAATAATATTTTCACCTCACAAGGTCTGAAAAGGAGGGTTTGCCAATCAGTTTAGGCGTAGAAAATCGCTTTTTGCGGTCTAGCGCGGCAAAGTACTTTTTTAATTTAATACCTAAAATATGCAATAATCCGTTCCGAATCGCACTATTGACGTTTTTGTTATATTTGATTCTTATTCTAAATAGCTTTAAATTAATTATAATATTCCGTTTTTATTATATATATATGGTTTTATTATATTATTTTAGTTCATTGAATCATAAAAACAATAACAATAAGATTAAACTATTTGTTATAAGAATTTTAAATTAGGCTGGGTAAGATTTAACAACCTATAATTGGATTTCGGACTGTGACATGAATCTTTATTTTTAAATAGTCTTCGTCTTGTACCTCATGTAGGTGTCATCATGTACGGACTCGTTTTTATTCTTATTAATAAGTAACAATATACTCCTACTTTAAATAACTTTGAATTAACTATAATAATCCCTATTTTATTATTTTAGTTTTTTATATCATTAAAACAACGAGAATAAGGCATATTTAGATTAAACTCTATGTTTAAAGATTTTTTTACCGGAAGTTGACCGCGGAAACAACCATAAAATGTTTCTCGCTGTTGTGAGGTGAAAAATTGTGTGTTGCGCTCGGCAGAAAAGTTTTTAGCGTCTTGTACCTTTGAAATCATCGCTTCGCTCAGGATGCAATCTTTGAATCACTCGCTACGCTCGTGGTTCAATCCTAGGATCCTTCACTTGCTCAGATTTCAATAGAGGTAACTCGCCGCTAAATAACCAACTTTCCAGCCTTGCATAACAAATCACTATTTAAATTTTGTGCTAATAAAACAAGACACGAAAAGTGCGTCAGAATAACAAACATTGACTTATTATATCAAATTAATACCATGCGTTTATTTTTGCGAAGAAGAAAATGAGAAGAGAAGAAGAATTATGACATGTCTTTAAGCTGTGTTCTTTGGCATTGAAACCGGTACCCATAAAATATAACTACATTACAATTCCAGTGCTCAAAACATATTCTGCTTTGTAAGTTATCCCTTGAGCTGTGCCTATCTCGGATTACATCATTCACAAACAATATCTTTGTCTAACTTAGCTCAGTTCCACAACAATACTCCATAAAATGCAATATAGAGTGGAACGACGCTATTAAAATAAGACGAAGACGACTGGCATTGTCTCGGCTCTTGGCGTCTATAATTTTGATAATAGGCCAGAAAATATTCTTTTGTCTCCAACAGCTATCTTGTGGGACGACGTTCGATTATTTCACTGTATAAAGCCGCCTTCTTACTTGAAAATTTTATACTTAACAAAATATCAGCATATTAATATTTTCGCACCTAATGACTGGTTAGCACGATACGAGCTCATGCACGAGAAATGCTTCTAGATGATTCTCGAAAGCTTGCATGGTGCACGAACATAACGAAATTGACGTAGCGCGAACGCTTCACGAATGCTAGTTGCCTCGTTCGAGAAGGCGGCATGCTTCTCTTACGTGAAATCTCGATCTCATTTAATAGGATCCGAAACTACTGAACGGATTTGGATAAAATTTGATACACAGATAGTAGACAGCCTGCTTATGAACATAGTATACTTTTTATCCCGATATTACACGGGAACCGGAACCACGCGGATGAAAGAGTACTAGTGTACTATAAGGCGGCACCTTTGCGCGAAGGTATTTAACTATGTAATGCACTTTTAATAAAGACCCGTTAAAGCCTACGTAGACAACTTTGCAGAATATTGCCATGTTCAATAAATGAAATGGATATAAACCCATTTGGGTATAGCCATCGAGCAACACATCGAGCAACCATCACTATAGGACAATCACTCCTCTAGTGAACCCCCTCTATAACAACCAGGCAACCCTGACCCCATTTGTCGACCCCTTAGAAACCACCCTTGACGTGAATAATTATATAGTGCATCTATAAGTTATTAGATTGCAACCAAGTATCGAAAGGATCTCCCAAACAATAGAAGTTAAACTGAAAATGTATAACTTTTCTTTGAAGCTTTAGTTTTTTTAGAGTCTTTCTAATCCTTTTTATTTTTAATACCTTGTGTCCAGTCAACAGCAGCTGTGGTTTCACACTTTGACCTTGAGAGCGCTCTTACGTCAAACTGTAAACCCGTACGTGCTGTTGACCGTACTTTAATTCATCAAAGCCGAACCGGACACCGGTGTCCAGAGACAGAGAACAATAGAAAATCTATTGTGTATATATATTATGTATACACGTATATATTGACATGAAAGGTTAAAAGTTATCGCTACCTATTTTAAAAGTGTGATACTTAGTTTTGAAGGCCAGTGTAGATTACCTAAATTTTTCCGAGAAGTACTACATTGGTTAAAGATTATTGCCAATGTTTCCAGAGGTCGTGTGTTCCATCCCTACCCTTGACTGACTTGACTTTCTTGTTCTGAAGTGTATGGTGTTTCAGAGTTTGGGCGTTACTTATAATATAAAGGTACCTACCTATATACAAGGTGTTATTTTTGATATTATAACTTTAGGGTTTTAAGACCATGTAAACGATACAAACAGCACATATCTTCAAATCAAAAGTTTTTTTTGCTTTTCCTTACAAAAATATTTGGAATGACTGTGTTTTTGTATGGAGAAGTAAAAAAAAGTTTTGATTCGGAAAATGATTTGTATGTTAAACATGGTCTGATCTAAACCTAAAGTTATGGGATATAAAAAAAAACACATTGTATTTCTCTTATCTTCATCCGGAAATAAAAACAATAGTGATAGTTTACCAGTATATCTCATGTATTAGTTTTTGAATCTTATTTTACTGTTTTTACAAAAAACAAGTTTATGAGTTTGTTTTTTGTCTTTCTTTATTATTATTAACTTTTAATCTTTCGTCTAGACAGAGCCTAACACTGTTTTAACGTCCATCTCAGCTTTTATAACGCCAGTAAGATGACAAAGAGCTCTAAAGAGAACTCCAAGGTATTACCGTTAACTTTAAACCATCGGTTGATTATCTGTGATTTAATTTTGCTTTGTTTATTATTACTAATTAAGAAAGCAGTAAAATCCAGGCGTCCATTTCTTAAAGAGAGGAGTCCATTATGGTTAATTATAGGTAGGTATTAAGATTTTATTTTTTTAGTATTATAATCTTCTATATTATAATCTATACTAATAAAACATAACCGTGACTGACTGACAGACAACGCACAGCCCAAACGGCTGAACCGATTAAGCTGAGACTTTGCATACAGGATCCTGTAGGCAAGCACTAAGAATGTTTTTGTTATATTCCCACGTGTAATGAATGTGAATGTGAATTGTAACCTGGGGGCTAATTGTCTAATTTTAAAATCTATCGCAATCCTATTCAATTCGTCATTTGAAAGATATTAACTTCTTCTTTCTTAATTAATGGCGTGCTCGCGTTAAATACGCGAATTTTGCCAATGTCAAGTAAATATATTTTGTAATATACGGAAATTGTACAGTAGATTGAGTTAAAAATGGAGCCTCACAACACGTGTTATTACGAAAAGAACTCGGGTGAAACTCTCGAAAGATATTAACATACTTCAGGTTGTCACTATTTGATATTTGATAGGAATTGTGATCAGGCCGCGTTTTGAAAGATATTTAATGAATGAAATTGAACTGTCTAAGCAAAGTGACACTCGAAAATACCTTTCAAATGTATGGAGAAGTATCATTTAAAACATCATTCGTTCCGAAAGGGATTGCCACTATGAGTTACACAATTCCATAAATCACTATCGCAATCACATTACCTTTGAAAGGGATTGTAATAGATTTTGAAATTAGACAATTAGAGGCGTGATTTCTCGCGGACGGAAGGCTTGTACTATAATATAAGTGGCCACCGACGGCAACGTCTTCCATTGCGTACTGGGCCTGCGACTAATAAAACATTTTGCCTACAAACTGTAATTTCAGTTTGGCGAAGTATAATATTGTAAACTTAAATGTAAATTTTGGATATAAACGAATATTTACAAAAAACGCAATAGTCGGTCACGCACGGGATGGGTGATCAAAAAGGCTAAACATATAATAGATTGGCCGTTTGTCTTAGCTGTATTTGCAGTCGTGAAAAACCCACTAATTTGCATTGGGCCAGCCTCTTGGGTAATATTTTTTTTTTTTAATGAAGTACGGGGAGACTCTTCGCTTCATCATACCTGATGTTAAGTATTGATAAGGCTGAAGATAGAAGCGAGCCTCTCCTGGAATCCCCAATCACTGAGGAACTGGCTATCTTATTTTTAACTGCCGGAACACAACAATGCTGAAAACATTGTTGTTATGGCGCCAGACTTAGATAAGATGGTGGTAGCTAGCCAGGCGGACTTACAACAAGTCCTACCACCAACCAAACCGAATACAGTATGTATCCCCGCTGGGAATCGAACCCGGGACCCCTGGGTCTGATGCCGGTGGTTGTACTACTAGACCACGGAGGCGTTTAAACGGTCATGACGGATTTTCCTCGATCCATAGGAAAATCCAGGGCCCCAGCATTGGAAACATGTCTGAATGAAAATGGCTGACATCTCTACTCTATTTGTCTGCCTGACAGGTACTAATTAGGAATTTTATTTTGTTCAATTAATATTGTTATCTGGCAAAGAAAACTTCTTTTCAACTAATTAAACAATTAAACCCGTGAACTATTTTCCATTTCTACCCTTGAATCCGAATTAACCGGGAACTTTTTAGGTGCTAAACTACAATTTTCGCATCTTAACTGCACCGGGGTGCAACGAGCGCTCCTAACTATTGTTAATGGCTCACCAAGTGCATAATTACATTTTTCGCGCCCCACCAAACAGCAATTTCTCTAATTTCGCTGGTCAGGGACAGTGGATTGTTTTTCATTCAATCTTCAGTTGTTTCTCTTATGATTTACTAGCGGCCACCGTCCCCGTGGGAATATCGGGATAAAAAATGTCCTATATTTTAACCCAATCTATCTACTATCTGCGTGTCAAATTTCATCTAAATCCGTTCAGTAGTTTTTGCGTGAAAGAGTAACAAATAAACATACGCACAAACAAACAAAGTGACATGTACTTGCGCATTTTTCATTTTAGTAGGAGGTCCCAGTAGTGCCCTTCGTACCTACGAGTTTGGAAAACTTTAATCGTTTTCGCAAACTATCGCTTTGTCTCTTTCATATCAATATACTGTTTTTCGACATGAGTAGAGCATCCGATAGTTGTCGAAACCGTTGACAGTAAATGTCAACTTGTACTAAAAGTTCTGTGGCGGATGGAACAAAATTTCCCAGTTTTTCGTATTCTCTGCTAGAGCACTTAAACTGGGATTTTGATTTTGTTCCGCTTACGTCCGGTAGGGACGCTGCTCAATATCCCATACATTTGTTAACGTGACGATGTGAATAATACTTTTTTGCTAGTTTTTCGTGCTAGCCCCGTTCATTCTTACGTTTAGATCTTCTAATGTTTAATTATGAAACTAATTAAATATCAGAAGACGGAACCTGCATTGCTGTGATCCTAAAGTAGGTACCCAAGAGTCGCACTAAGCGTTTGGACTCGACATTTATCATCCGCACCGCCAAAGAGTGGAACTCCTTGCCAGAGTCTATGTTTCCTGACACTTACAATTTGGGGGTCTTCAAGTCACGAGTGAATAGGTATCTTCTAGGCAAGCGCTTTACATCCTAGATTGTATCTTTGCTTTCCATCAGGCAAGATAGCGGTCAAGCGCATTACCTATCCTACAGTAAAAAAAAACCGGCCAAGTGCGAGTCGGACTCGCGCACCGAGGGTTCCGTACAAACCTGTAGGTATATAACTAAAAGTTCACCCATCACGACAATCGATTCATAGTTATGGTAATTTTATTGCAAAATAAAAATTTAAAATTTTCAATATTTTTTTACTATATGGTGTAACTAAAAATTTTCGGTTTTTTTCCAACCCAATTTTCGCAATTTTTCCATTATCTGTACTATAAGATGTTACTTCGTACCAAATTTCAAGATTCTAAGTTCACGGGAAGTACCCTGTAGGTTTTGATTCACGTGCGAGTTTCGAAAATTTGCGGCATAAACGGCTGTATCTTTTGATTGCTTAAGCTTAGAAGTTTGACTTTTTTCATAGCTCCAAGGGACTGTCCCTTAGAGCTATGCTAGCTAAGTAGACCTGAGTATTAGATATAAATTTCAGTTTGATACTGGATACTTTGATATAGGATTAAATGATTTATTATATTATTATTTATTATACCTACACGCGTTCCTGAGAAAAACGGTCTTGACAGACGGACGGACAACGACGTGATCCTATAAGGGTTCCGTTTTTTCTTTTGAGGTACGGAACCCTAAAAAGGTAATGTAAAATTGTATTGCTTATGAGAATCATAAATACTACTTGTACGGTAGATAATTAGGTCGACTCTAAATAAATATAGGGAAAATTTAATGATTTTCTCTCATTGAATATTAATGAGAGAAAAACATTCAGTTTAGAAATGAGCAAGATTTACAAGTACTTGGTTGGCACAGTGCATTTTTATATAAACTCCTTCATAATTCCTTCCACTAAAAACATCTACTTAACTGAAATAATAAACCCCGCTTCAATTTTCCTGAATACATCGCAAAAGCTAAAACGCTACTTTAACTAGTAATTTAACAGTAACTACCTTAAACTATTAACCCAGTTCCATAGGAATATAACCTCCCACTCAGTTAAAACTGTTCTCCAAAGGTCAAACAACTATAAACGGGAACAGAATAGGGAATGTATACACAACAGCAATTACGTTTTATACATAATGTCAAATTTCTACAGACAATTCCAAACTCAACAGCTTACGTCTTAAAGTACAAAATCGATTGAATTTTTTTTACACTTGTGTAAAGCCGTACCTGCTGTTGAATGTACTGAATATCTCGAGGAGTGGGCAACAGAAATACTTTAGGCTCAAGCCTTGAATACTGCTGAACGGATACCGGACGGGCCGCATGTTTTTTTAGAAGCCTACGAAACTACAGGATCTTATGATTGTTTCTGAATTTCTTTTTTAGAATTCTGTAGTTAGCAAGAACACTATGTGTGTCCGTATGTTTGTATGGTAACTGGCTTGCTCACAGACTTAGTGAGAAAGTGGGATATAATCTAGTTAAACATTTAAGGAACGTCCTCTACACATAAAGTATGGGTGAATCTATACTATAATTTTATAAACAGGAAAGATTTGATTGTTTCTTTGTTTGCAACAAATAAATTTGCACGTGAACCACCATAAACCACCATTTGGTGGAATAGAACGGATGATTAAGACCACACGTAGTCATCGGAACTATTAAATACTAATACTTTACCTCGATTGAATTAGTTATTGAATAAGTTATATAAGTATATCTATGTTATTTCTTCTTTAACTACTCGCAATTATTGTCTTTATCATCAGTTTCTGCAAGTATAGTGTTTAGCAATAATGTTAATAACTAATAATTGCATTTATTTTTGTCTCTTAGTTAAACATATTTTTAAATTGCATGTCAAAACCTTTACTGTATCCTTAAGAAATACGTGGACATTGATGCTGGTCCTACAATTAGTAAACACTGTTATGTCTAATTTTAAGTAATCTGTATTATATGACTGTTTTTTGTCCCATAACAAATAAAAAAAATAAAATGAAATAAAAAATACTTGGTCGTTTTTGAACTGATTTGAATGATTCTTTTTTTGTTTAAAAAGGTATACTTTCAAGTTGGTCCCATGATCGTCAAGACAGGATCTGATAATGGGATCATGAAGAAACTAAGGGAATTCTTCTAATATTATAGGTACACCTATATCGATTTCGCTGTTTTCTTAAGTAACTCGTGCATTTGCTCCCAAAAAGCACCATTTAGTAGAGGGAACGGATGATGTAGACCGCACATGGTCATCGAAACTTATAAATACTAACCCTCATATTCTAAGTCGTTCCTCCAAAACTTTTTACACTCCACTCAACCTCGTTGTGGGTAAAATGGTAGTGTGCGCTAGGCCTAACACGGAGTGGCTACGTACTCTTTGGCTCCTCCAGGTCCTTATGGAGTTATGACTTAGAATACCGATTTCGAGGAGTATTTCGAAGAGATTTTCAATGAGGTTTTGTTAAGTCGAGGACGAGTAAGTTTTGGAGGAACTACTTAGAATATGGTTGTAAATATCTCACGGCTGCGATACAATTCCTCCGGTGTCTTTCACTTAAATTAAAAGAACATCACAGGCTTTATAGGTAAACTATTTTCATCTCATCTTCTTATCCCTTCCACTTCAAAGTCTTACCTAATTTCCTTCATGAAGTCCAAAAGTCGAAGTTTCCCATTTTATAGAAATTCCGTGGCATGAAGACCGCGAAACCAAATAATTAAGGTACGGCACAGGGTCTTTGATATCTTAATCAGGTGTCGTGTCGACCGCTTCGCCTCAGACGGTAATTAAAAATCCACCTTGTGGATGAGCTATATGGTTGCGGTGTATAGCCCCTGGACTAAATAAGCACTAGATAGGTAATTAGAGTTTTTTAACCTTCTAGTTTGGTTGGTGTATAATTGTCTTTAATTTATGGATTAGAACACGTTTTAAACATTGGTTGTGAATGAGACTTTAAATATTCCGAATGATATTAAATACCATCTTAAGATACCAATTATTCTTATTAATAAAATAGATACAAAATATAAAAATACGTCTCATACATATAAATAAAATATATTTCGATTATTTTATTTTGTTTTTGACTAATTTATAATTTGAAAAAATATATTTATCAACATCAATTTTAGCCTAACTTCGGTTACTACTCAGTTTTAGTAAGAGAGAGTAAATAAGTTCAACAGAAGGAAGGTAGTGAATAAAACAAGATACTTATCAAGTGAAATAAGAAACGGTTAGAGTTATTCACAAAGACTATCTTCAGACAAGTGGAGAAAACAAAGCTGAAACTGTAATTTATGATCATAAAAACTAACACTTGAAAATTGAATAGCTCCGAAACAAATCATTAATAACACAGTCGTCTAGTCGTAAAGCTATCCAACGCACAAAACCAGTAATAAATATTGAATTTTCCAATGGAAAACGGAATACAACCGTGGGGAAAGTTAATTTGCAAGATATTAGTGGCACTGTTGTAAATCCTCAAAACAATTATCACCAGCTATAAGCAAAGAATTTAGCTGGAGCACAGTATAAAATAAACAGTGTTTTGTCTTCCCACTAAAAATCCGTTCGCGACTAATACCCGACGCGCGTCGGTGAGAGCTCGGCGAGAGTCTCAGTCGCGATCTCTAATGCGCCTCGTTTGAAGAACGTACGTTGTGAAAGTTTTGTACGCAGTAAGCGTGTGGTAATGGCTAATGTATGTTGGCGGGCAGCCCGATCGCGTATTGGGTACCGCGCGGCTGTAATAATAATAATTAGGTAACTTTTATCAAAAAAGGCTGAGATAACTTACTGAATGTACCTATATTCATACTGTGGCTGGAGAGAGAGGGCAGATCGTTTGTCTCATTCCCAGTACTAGTACGCCGTACACCGTACTAATGATGCAGGTTGTAATTACTGCAGCTTACAATAGCTTGTGCCATCAATTATTACACTTGCTGCGAGCAACATGGTTACTAGATGACGCTACTATAGTTATTAATCACATGGTAATTAAGGAACACTTGCATTTTTCGACAATATGGCAAAACACTTATTTGACAATCATAATGGTAAATATTGTAATTGAACTAACATAAGTAGGTATTCTAAATAACAACTCACAAAATATGTAAGAATTATAATTTCAGTCATCTGAAATAAATTATTGAGAGCTGTACTGCGTTTTTCTGAAAACTTTGATGACACCTTTTTTACAAAAAAAAGTTGTTTAAACATAAAATATACTCGTACATGTGATGCCAGCGTTTTAAAGAAAAGTTTCTTAAACTGTTTTCAAAAAGTAAAAAGAAATTAAATTGCACTTGCTACCGACTCCAAAAGTTTTATTGATAACTTTTTGTAGGCGGATTTAAAAAACAAATTCTTCAAATAGGTAGTTATTTTTTAAGCAAAAGGCTTAAATAGTTATTTGTTATACAACTAGCGCAACACACATTTTTTTATTTTTAGGTATTAAATTAAAAGAGTACTTTACCGCTCTAGGCCGCAAAAAGCGATTTTCTACGATGAAACTGACAAAACCTCCTCTTCCGAGCGTATGAGGTGAAAATAAAATTTTGTTCAAAATGCATTCTGATAGATTTAAATTTACTTGAGAAGTTATTAAAGCACTTTCTCGACCATTGAAAAGGATTTAATCTAACTCATTTGCAGATATTAAATTCGTCACAACTGTGATACAAATTATAAAAGTTATATTAAAATATATCTTAGTTCGTAGAAGATATTAAAATATTTGAAGACTCTGTGAAATCTTCTCACCAAGTTTTGCACTTATAGCAATAAATTTTTGAAAAAGCACGAATCATACCAGATTATTATATCAAAAAGATGTTTATTAGATACATAAATATGCAAAATGTAATGAAGTCGTGTTACATTTTCCGATTAGGGAGCTTTCTAAGATTTTTTGCGTTATTATATAAAATTATATGAATACCTACATATGATATTTGCAATTAATCAACTTTAAAAATTACTCTTTACATCAAGAAATAATATTGCGGATAGTTTGGTGCATTACATATAATACTTACAGTCTAGGTCTAGTCTAGTCCCAAACCAAAGAATACTATTACTAACGTACTCGAGCTAAGCAGAGCTAGTATGATTAACTGATTATTTTATATTACTAAACCTCTCAGGCCCCGAGTTATGTTATGAGACACAATAGATATTCCATTGTTCTCTGGACACCCCGGTCCTGCTAGCAAAGGACGAATTTAGAATTAACTCTCTATGACAATTTTAGTACCTACCGAAGACGTAAATTAAAAAACATTCTGTGCAACAAAAAAATATATTCTATAATTTTTTACAATCACAATTTCAGACATTATACAGATTAGGTACCTCTAATGATGACACAAATTATTTATTCTAGATACTCTGCAGAAATTACTCCGCCGAAGTTTCTATCTTTTTAAGTAACCCCGACAGATTAATGTCAACTCTATCTACATAATAATCTTAATCCATCCGACTTCGGTATTGCAAAATAAACAAACGCCTAAAAAGAAACTTGAAAGACTTTCTTTACTTTTCCGTATCATCCTCCAAATTCTACAATATTCAGATTGAGTTGGATTCGCGAATTCAACTTTTTCGAATTTATTATTCATAAATGCAAAAGCGTAAGATATTACGAACTCACTTTTGAAAACTTGAAGGATTGGTCGGGAGCTCAATTGAATTTTGTCTGAAAATCTTAACAGCCAGACAAATGTAATATTTTTCGCACACTGAAACTGTTTTATTTTATATTAACTGTTATAGAATTTTTTACTTTAAAAACTGTACGTTCAACATTTTTAAACTAAATATGAATACAATTGGAAGATCTTTGGGTAAATGTGAATATTCATATAGTGTCCGTTATAAATAATAATAAAAAAATTATGGTTAAAATCCCTGAAAAATAAATATTAAAATAAAGTAACAAAGGCGTTTCATTTTGTTGTTCCTATACAGTGAAAAACGGACAGATGGACAAACGGATCTTTTTAAAGAATCAGAACTTCTCTTTTAGCTTAGCAAACGCTTCCTCGGTACGCCTGAGGAAAAATAAACCCTGTAAATATAAAATAGTTATAAGCAAGGCTGGAAAATTGGTTATTTAACGGCGAGTTTTTTAAAGTAGGAATATATTGTTACTTATAAATAACAATAAAAACGATTCCGTAAATGTTGACACTGACATGAGGTACAAGACAAAGACAATTTAAAAATTAAAATTTATGTCACGTTCCGAAATATTCTATAACAAATAGTTTAATCTTATTGTTATTGTTTTTATGATTCAATGAACTAAAATAATATAATAAAACTAAAACGGAGTATTATAATTAATTTAAATCTATTTAAAATAAAAATAAATGTACCATAAAAGTCAATAGTGCGATTCGAAACGCATTATGCCATATTTTTAGGTATTGAATTAAAAAAGTCCTTTGCCGCGCTAGGCCGCATAAAGCGATTTTCTACGCTTAAACTGATTGACAAAACCTCCTTTTCAGAGCGTGTGAGATGAAAATAATATTTATCAACCAAACGCTACAAATTGATTTTTTTAAATTAATGGAACTATACTTTCTTTGTTTCAGAGAAATAACCCAAAAATGGTGAACTCATAATTATCAATATGGAGGAGCAACTGAAGAGGTTGCACAGCGTCATGGCCCTGCTGTGGATGGTTGCAGGTTTGGCGACCGTCGGGGCCGTCAAAGTTGTCATAGAGCCGTTACCAAAAGGTAAGTGGCCATTTTTAAATTTTGTTTATGGACACGATTCAACTTATACAAGGAGTTTCACCCGAGTTTTTTTCGTAATAACACGTGTTGTGAGACTCCATTTTTAACTCAATCTACCGTACACCAAATACTTAAGACTGCACTGACCCTAATGACATTATTGTATGAGATGACAGCGTCAAAACGATTCACATGTAAAATACGGCACATTGCGTCCATAGTAAATTAGTATGGAGAATGAGGAACGCATTAAAAAAAATGATATTAAATCTTTTAGACCTTAAATTGAAAATGTAGCCCAAAACTTGTAGATTACTTAATAGACATTAAGTAAGATTTGTTTTTACATAATAATTATAAAGAAATATCTACAAAATCTTCTAAACGCCAACACCATTTTGAAGATTTTGTGCAACTTTAGATGAGTTCTATAAAAAAACTGTGCCCTATATCAAAATTTGCACTGGCATACAGTGTAGACACATTACCCGTGGTAATAACTATGTAAATGTTAACTGTGTAAATAACTATTTTCATTAATATCATGTGAACGGTAACTGTCCTTTTTAAAAGTCCTGCTAAAATGGTCGGAACAGTCGCAACAGATATTCGTATCTTAAAGCAGAGTTTTAAATAATTCGCAGTTGATCTGTCTGAGACTCATAAAAAAAAATATATAGCAATGCAGCTGACACAAAAGTTAGAAATGCAATGATCAGCTCCAACGGAAGCAGAAAAAAGGGGAAATAATTTCGCATGACCATTCAAAAATTGGGGATCGTTAGTGCTTGCGATAGCGAACTATGAATTCCGGGATCAAATCAGTCCTCCAGACGCCTTTTTAATTTCCAACGGGCGTGATTAACAAGGACGGAAAATAGGAGTTCCACGTCGGAAACAAAAGAGGTACTCTTTCGACCTGTCGCTCACACTGAGTAAACAGAATCGGGCCCGAGCTTAATTTGGTTTTTTACACTTGAAGCTGGAGCGAGCGGCCGAACTTCCTCCCTTAACATCTGCACGAACGACTTCACTTTAGTTTCGTTTAATTTCCTATCTTTCTTGCCGTGACGTTTATTACACCCACACCACTCCACTTTTGTCCACCGGCACTAATAACCATTCGGAATTAATTTTTATTCACAGCTCTTCGTCTATTTTCGGAGACGGCCGTTCTCTTTATTGTTTTCGCATTAATTTACAGTCAACAGCTGCGGGTAACGCGGATTTCTAAGGAGTTTTTATCTGCCTTATTCTTTCTTTTGAAAGTGAGAGCTCCTATTAATATTAATTAAAAGTTTGTATAATTGAATGGATTCGGGATTGTTCCTCGCTGTTGAGTTTCTCTGACAGCAAATTGAGGCAATAATTAAAAGTTCAGAAATGAGTCTATTATCCAGTGACAGCACGGTATCTATGGCGTAATCTTAAGACGTAGTGGAGATTGTTTCCTTTTAAAGTGGTAATAAAACTAGCCAAGTAATTTACTGAAGTCTTACATTTTGCTGTTCTGAGAACTAGTTTGGAAAATAAATCTAGTAAGCTTAACTCACGTTTTATTGAGTCTAATATCGGATCGAACCCAAATTCAAACAAAGACTCTCTTCTCGATAAAGACCCATATTTTGTAAGACACAAAGATCAAAGTGCAGTCATGCAGTAAAACGTTAAGTGAATCAAACAATCGCATAATAGCAGTATTTAAAAAGTTAACAATATACAAGTCACGGTCTCAAGGTGCAATTAAGAAGTCGCCGTCTGCATGGTGAAATACACAGACGCATTCCTTAGTTCGTAGTAATTACTTACTGGAGGGAAATAAAAATGTTTGCTCATAAACTCCTTGTTAGGAGGTAATAGGTCTGAGCCTTGAGGGAGTCTAGCATTCGTAATGAATGTTCTGTTCCCCCTAATACTGTGAATCAAATAGTTAGCCCACCTTGAGGGAAACATCGTTGTGTTCAAATGAAAACAGATGCTGGAACTTTTCTAAAAGATTACTTAGTTAGAATACGAAAGTAAGGCAATCTGCGGTATTCGGTAGACCATTCCAACAAATTAAAAGTGTATTTAATGTACCAAATATTTGAGTTTTACCAATTCTACCAATTCTTTTATCAACAAGTTGAAATACTTTTACTGAGATATTATCTCCGTTAGTAATTGTGAAACATAAGTGCGTATCTACTGAATTGACTTAAGGAATTGTAGTTATAAGTGTGAAATATCTAAGTTTAGTTGATCTGTGTTTTGACACTAGTCTGTCTAATCTGTGGTAACTTGCTCTTACCTTTGTACCAAGAAATATGTCGCTTGTGCTCTTCAATGAATAAATATTTGACAGTGAATCTTAAGTGTTTCTCTCATCAAACCAATCTTATATCAAGGTATTACATGGCGCAGTCGATCACCACGCCATTAGGCTTGTTGGCGAAGTTGCGAAAAATTATAAAAGTAGTATTGATATTTATAGTTGTATAGAAAAACCTTACTTGATAAATAGATCAGATTCACATTGGTGAAAATCTCAAGCCAAAGCAAAGTTACAGATCCATCAAGTGGAGATAGGAATAGCAAAACTAGCTATAGGGGTGTCAAAGCAGGTTCGTAAAACCATATGAAGTCCGTTGAGATTGGACTAGTCCGTCAGTCAAGTCTATCAATCAGGCTGATGCGGATGTTTGCTTTGGACGGAATTGTGCCGGCGCTCCACGTCGCCCGAATGTGGGTCAATTGGTTGATCGACCTATCTATTACTAGAATAATACTGCTTAGTTATAATACAACGTATACCAATGACAATATACTTACTCTTAGAATAAGCTTAAAATATCGATTATTTAATAAAAATAATGTAAATACCCATGAGTTATGAGCAAATAGAAGTCATATTGTATCGAAAATATTCGAGAAGAACTGATTTTGTTAATACATGAAAACTGTTAAACATTTAATTACCTAGCATGAAGAAGGGACAAAATAAATATTCCTTTTATAACACTAATGCGACAGCCCTTGCGAATTTATTATCCTTTCAGGTAAAGATATTTTAATAAAGACTGCTATTTTGCCATAAAAATATGGAGTATGGACTGTCGTCTTAATATTTCTGAATTTGTCACGTCCTAGATTTGTGTGTTTTGATCGAGTGTTCCATTTTTGTGTTCAAATTTTTTTTTTGCGAAATATCTGTCTAGTCATCGTCAAGTTTTTCATTTCAACGTAAATTCCGTAGAAACAGTATGTAAACAAAACAATCTCGTTGAGCATCAGATCACAGAAAAGTCACTGCAGCACTAGATCTATTGGAGGTGCACCCATCAACATGTCGGGTGCAGCGACAGATCTACTGCCACCAATTAAAAGAACAGTCGGTAACATGGCGCGGACGTTTTATGCCCTCTGCATCGGATACAGGGGGTTTACAGTTAAAGGGGGTGCCTCGCATTTGATGCAGAATTTTAACATTATGTATCATTAAGAATTATTTTAGCTTCTCTAGCAGTTTGGTAACTCTTTATTGTTGTTAGTTCACTTTCAATATTATTTTATTATATGCTTAGATTTGACTCGCGTATTATTCATGGAAATAAAACACAAACTTCCTTAGCTTAGTTGCTATTGAAATCGGCATTCAGAAAAATTCTTACCATTGGGGCAGAAACGTTGGATTAGAAATACATAAATATCAAAATTCATTGCAACACTAGATCCATTGGAGGTGCACCCATCAACATGTCGGATGCAGCGACAAATCTACTGCCAGCAATCAAAAGGACAATTTGGTAACATGGCGCGTACGTTTTATGCCGTCTGCAACGGATACAGGGGGTGCGGAATATTCTTTGTATTCGGATTTTTTGCGTATGAATCAGTTTTCTTTTTTTCGCGTATCAATCAGTTTGGCCTCCTGTTATTGTTGTAGTTCTTTTGCGATTTTATTATTAACCACTCCTGGCACGCTCATTATTCATGGAAATAAAACACTGACATCCTTAACCTTAGGTTTTATAAGTCTTTGAGGTATTGGATGTTTTGTACCCCAACGTTTGTGCCCCATCAGTAGTAAGATTTGTTCTGAAAATCGATTCGAACGGAATCTCACCAAATGTCATAACAATAAAGGTGCAGACATATTCGTATTAGATGCAGCCGACATATCTACTGCCACCGATTTTATGCCCTCTGCATCGAATACAGGGGGTGCGGACCTTGCAATTGATCCAGAATATTTCTTTCGCGTATAATCGGATTTTTTTGCGTATCAACCAGTTTCTTTTTAAGCGTACCTATTTATTAACAATTTGGTCACTCGTTATTGTTTTTAGATCTCTAGTATTATTGTTGTTAGTGAAAGAAAAACGATGTTTTTAGTGCACACAGTAAAAGGCTATCATTGGATAGGGTATATCGCAAACTTAGACGACAAATGTAGACTATGGGCTTGCAACCTGTCACTCTTCTTTCCTTCGCCATCTTGGACCCAACCAATGAAAATGTGGAGTCCTTGAAGTGTGAATATGAGAGCTAGATATATTCACCACTATTTGTCACTTTTCTTTCCTATAACATCTTGGACCAAACCAATGGCAATGTGGACTCCTTGAAGTGTGAATATGAGAGCTAGATATATTCATACATTTCAATCTGCTGCACCTTGGATGCTCTACTAACCACGCAAGGGTTTTATGGTGTGAATGTATGAATGTTTGTATGCAATTAGTTTTCTTTTTAGGGTTCCGTAGCCTAAACGCAAAAAAGGAACCCTTATAGATTCGGCATGTCTGTCTGTCTGTTTTTCTGTCCGTTAGTCCGTATGTCACAGACACTTTATTCTGAAACTGTTAAGTTTACACAGTTGAAACTTCGTAGGTAAATGTATTCTGTAAACCGCTTTACGGTTTTCACACAGAAAATTCTTAGCTCATCCATAAGCTCTCTTCCTTACCGTATCAATTATGTAACTCGGTTTTCTTTTGTCAGCCTAATGATTTCCTAAATGTGTGGTAGAAAAATAATTGAAAAAATACTTAAGTTAAAGTTTATTTTAATTTCTCGTCTGTTAAATAATATTTTTAATAATAATTATGTTATGTTCTCATATGAAGGACGTTATACCAATTACCATTAATGTAAAATATTTTCATGCCCGAAGTATTGAACTAATTTTGTTGTTATTTTTACTACCCAAAATTGTTATACAACTCAAAAATATTCAATTAGCTCTCCGCTTCACTCAGTATAAAGTTGAGATAGCGTCAAAACTTGTTTCCAGATTTGGACAAAATAAACTCTTAGGGACTCTCCTATTTTATTATCAGCCAGTTATATCCAAAATATAATGTGACTCCAACCCACAATATTTATCTCTTCAAATCTGTTACGTTAAATATGTCTTAAGGCGATACTCGAAAAAAATATGCTGAAGCGAGATAGCAATGAGAAAACGACGCGACACGAGACCGATTTTGCAGATTAGGCAAAAAAAACACAAAATCACTTCGCATTAAAAAACTACAGCGATTTAAAAAAAAAATGCTTCTATACGATCCTAAATATTATTGGTGTCCACTTATTAAACCAATTTCCAATAGTGTAAGTAACCCTATTTAAGAACAATCTTGAATTTTCGTATTTTTTAGAGGTCTTTTCAAAAAGAAAAAGTGTCGAGGCAAAATCATAAAATCGTGTTTTTGAAACTATACGAATCTAGATAAAGGTATGAAGAAATATATATGTTATTACCAGATTTGTAACAACTGTAACTGTGCTATAGTTTTATATCAAAAAGTCCATACTTTTTCCGAGTAGCGCCTTAAAACGATCATCTTAAAATAGTGAAAAAATCACCATTTCGACATTTTCGCATCTTTATACTACTAACGCCATCTAGTAATACAAATGTGTATTAATGTTTGTGACGTGTGACAAACGTGTAAAATATTTTCTAAAAGTTTTTTTAAAATAAAACATAAAGCTGTTGTTTGATTGGTTATCAATAATAAAGAATATGAGGTATGACAAAAGATTTGTTTAAAGCACATATTATTGTCTCATAATTGGTAGGTGATTACAAAAGTGACCCATTTATTCCGTTTATAAGAATGTAATAACATAATTATCCTTAATTCAACCTATAGTTTTAACCGTTGTTTGCTTGACTAGGGGCTATGGTACAATTTAACCCTTTACAAGAAGGCTTAATAGATAGGTTAATATTTTGGAATGTTTGGTTAAAGAAAGAAAGAAAGAAAGAAAGAAGAAAGAAAAAACATTTATTGGCACACACACACACTATAGAATAAAAAATAAAAAATCTTAAAGTCAAACCTTACAAACTATAACTTATGGAATATGCAGATGTGGGGCCAATAAATATCCTGGCTCAGCATTTTGCTTCTGTGCCATTCTCAGATGGGAGGAATGAAACACAGAAGCGCTGTTATTCTGCCAGGATGCTACGTCTGACGTTCTAAAAATAGAGAAAAAATAACAATAATATAATAAATACTACATATACATACACAAAATTAAAAAATATAAATAATATAATTAGATATTAATATACAACATATAATAATATAGCTATATAAATAAACGAATGAAAGGCAGAGTGTTCCACTTCTTTGCCACTCTCAAGGCACGGAAACGGGACGTTTTAGAGAAAAAAAAAATGAAAACTTTTGACAGCCAATTGCGCGTAAAAGTGGCATCACTTTTAAAAATTGTGTCTTGCGTTTGTTTGTGCGTTTGTGTTTGTTTGTATATAGCTTGCCTCGTCGGAGCCGGATGTATCATAAAATTCTAGCGTCTAGCCTGACGCTTGCCCGACGTGAAAAAACTGAGGTACAGTCAATTAGGTAATTTGGTTAAAGAAACTATTTAATTACGTAAGCTAGATGTGCCGAGTTGAAAAAAGCCTATTTTAATGGAGTCTATTTGTTTAATTATTTATTTGATGATACTTATCAAAATATTCATTTTCATTATGCTAACAATGAAAAGTCCCATCAGCTATTTATTTCCTTATTTAGCCACATCACTGGCATTCTAAAATAATAGAAAATATCTATCTAGATATGATCGTTTCGCTTACACAAGTACTTGTAGGTACTATTTATGTAGTAAGTTAACTCATTAACAAAATATTAAATAATATAAACAAATAATTAAAGCGATGATTTTATTTAATTATTTTTCACGCTCTCAGTATATCGCAAAAGAACATAAATCTAACAAAGATTTTGAGGAGCTTTTACTTAACTTTTACGACAACGGCAGAGTTAACGGTTTCATTTAATTACATTTGTACTGTTCTGGGTAATTTTATGTCTCGCCTTCGTTTCGGTTACATTGTTTTAAGTTGATATTCATCCCATAAAAGATACAGCTCTTCCTCTGAAACTAATTCAGACGTTTCTTACAACTGCGACGTATAAGACATTGTAATGGTATAAATTGGAAATTGTCAGAATAAAAGCAATTTGTAGAGCTGTTCATTCAGCGACAATAGTAACTAAATTATAGGTATCATCAGCGTGTCGTCATCAGCCATTTTTAATGTCCCCACTGCTGGGGCACTGGCCTTCCTTATGGATGGATATAGAGAACGGGCCATGACCCATCACGCGGGTTTTAACGACTGCAAATGCAGCCGGTACCAACGGCTTAACGTGCCATCCGAAGCACGGAGGAGCTCGAGATAGTAAAATGTTGGTCAACCATCCCGTGACCGACCATTTAGAAAGTTGCTTAACCTCAACAATCGTAGGCCGAGCGCGCCACGATTATAGGTATACCTACATATTTTCCGTTATTTCTGAATAAAAAAACCAATCATTACAATACTAATATTTGTAGAGATTCAAAGTGGTTTTCAAGTTTTGTAATGGTCTAAATAAGGCAAATATTTAGATGAATCCTAGTTTTCTAATATTTCATGTTCATAGCTACGTACATCAAACAGCTATTTATACCTACACACTTAGCAACTTTATACGTAATTCGGTATATTTGCCGTTTCAAAAATAGCGGTTTGTTTAGAAACACTCTGTCTGTTTGCGAGGGGACCCGTAGGGACGTCCCTGGAACAAATGATCCGATGTGCACGCCCGATTGACGGACGCCAACATTTAAATGTTGCGCAAGGAACTAGCTCATTATATTCTATGGGTTGGGTTATATTGAGATTTAGAAATTGGCTGAAAGACTTAGAAGCCTGTCCCGATAAAAAAACTTACATAAAATGAGACAGTCCTAGTAATCAGATCAAACAAAACAAAACATATAAAAATAATCATTTTAACATTCAAACTTAATTTGTGATCGTTGAACATAAGCAAACGACCGTCTCTTGTTTTAGAATAAAAACTAAAAGACTTTTTAGAAAATTTAAAAAAGTTTTAACGATCAATATTATACGTATTTCTGTCACTCCCGAAACTTATTATCACGCCAATATTTCGCTTCCTTGCTTGCGCTTTACAAAAATTAATCTACCACTAACATTAAAGGACACAAAAATATTTCAATCAAGTTAAATTTCAGTGTGTCGTCTGAGCTGAAAATTTACTTTAAATTGTTTAAGAGATCTTTTAAATTATTGTTTAATGATGGATTTGTCTCGAGATAGAATTTTTTTAAAGTAGTTTTTATTTAATAATGCGCTTTTACCAAAGTACAGTAGTACCAGTGTTTGTTTCTTTTGCTTGTGCCCGATTGCATTCGCTAACTAGTACAATATATTAACGTGATTTAGATGGGGGGACTTCCCCTGTGCGGGTGATCTGTGACAATCAAACAAATGACGGTGCGCTCGATCAACGACTGCCATCGACAAACACGTCTGGACGCAGTATGCACTGTAGGGCTAGCACGATAAACTATCGAAATAGTATCGAGAACGTATTGTCTAAAAATGTATAGGAGAATGTAGTTCCGTTTACGTCCGGTAGGAACGCTGCTCAATATGTCTTACATTTGTTTAAGATACCTCCTTGATACGTCACCGCATGTGTGGTCTAGTGGTACCAACCACCGGTATCAGACCCAGATATTCCGGATTCGATTCCCAGTACCTAAATGTATTGCTTTCGGTTTGGTTCGCTAGGACTTGTTAGTCCGCCTGGCTAGCTTCCACCATCTTATCTAAGTCTGATGCCATAACAACAATGTTTTCAGCATTATTGTGTTCCGGCAGTTAGAGATAAGATAGCCAGTTCCTCAGTGGTTGAGGATCGAGAGAGGCGCTCTTCCATCTTCAGCCTTATCAATATTTAACATTAGGTATGATGAAGGCTACGCGCCTTCCCGTTGCTAATAAAAATACAGCTCATTGTGTATCCGTTTTTACGTCTGTTCGAAATGCACAAAACAGTTTAGAAAGAAATAAATAAATAACTACCTACTTCATAAATCGCTTAATTCCATTTCCTTAAGAAAATGAAAATTATACTTATTAGAAAATTTAAATGAAAATTATACTCAGATTCCCATCTGAGAATTCACTTGTGTCCGAGTTGTTTTTTCCAGTATTTTTCTATTAAAATTTATCATAAGTATAAAAATAGCATTGAAAAATGCAAAAAATCAAAATCATAAAAAAATTAAATAAATTTCATGCACAGACATCATAATAAGTAAAATGAATAAGTGACCCCTTTTCTTAGTTATTTTACTTATTATGATATTTTTATCACAAAGCTTCGTCAACCGATAGGTAGATTTTAATAAAAATAATATTAGGAAAATCGACTCGGCACACAATTATGTTATTCTCAGACTTGACTAACTGAATTGACCGGCGGCAGGTTGATAATCTAACTTAAAATCAGCTAGCAATCAATTTCGCCGCTGTCATTACTGACATTTTTCACACTGTATGACAGCCACAACAGCGGCGAAACTGGAAGCTTAAACTATTTATAGTTAGATAATCAGATCTCGGGAATAACTGAGAGCCGAGTTGATTTTTTCTAATGATTTTCTGTTTAAAATCATAATAGCATTAATAAATTAATAAATAATTGCATACAATCACACCAATTATTTAGCCCACGTTAAGTTTCATGAAGAACTTGTGTTATGGATACTAGATAACGGATAAATTTACTTATATATTTTTTTTTGTAAATACATACATGCTATACATATTGAACACCCAGACCAAGACAAATAGTCATGTTCTTGAACACAAATATTTGTCCGGGGATCAAACCTCTGGACCGGGACCTCTGGCGCAAAAGGCGGGTTTAGTACCCCTGCGCCAAACAGGTTGTCAAAAAAAGCATTGAAAATGCAAAACTTAGAAAATCATAAATTTCGTCAACTGCTTTGATTTTATTTGAGGTGTGACACTCAAAAAGGTCTGATAAGCTATTTAAACATTTATCTAAATGAAAAAAAGTTTTTATTTTTATTTTATATTAACACAAAGCACTTTTAAGTTAATTTAACAGTAACATACCAAATATACAAATGCTATTAAAGTGTCTACTGTTTGTCTAATGTTTCTGACTTCAAAAATGTTGATTCTTAAAATAAACCTTGCTTCTAATAAGCCGAAAAACTCATTAAATCATAACGACTTTTCCCAACTCCATTTTGTTTAGTACACAACTCTGCAAACGAGATATTCTACTCATCATCTCCAAGAATGGTGGTTGCTGATAACATTTTTGCTTATCCGGACTCGGAAACACAAATGTCTTGGAGGAAATGAAGGGAGATTCGACCTCCTTGGGGAGGGACTATGATTAACGCCCTCTGTGCGACAAATGTTATTGTTGTGACAACAAATACAACAAACGGTGTCACTCGGCCAACTTCTTTTATTAGGTGTAATGAGGATCGCGTATGTAAGCGGGAAAACACGGCTAATTATTACTTATAGTGGCGATGCTTCTAAACACGACAAATTGCTTGTAAGTAGTTCTATTACCAGTATAATATTATGTACTTACATTAAAGAACCTTGTCGTATTGGAGAATTCGTTATGCATAGTAATGTGGTAAACAATAATAAGTGTGGTATACAATAATGTAGTGTAACAGAAGTAAGTATATTGTGTAGCACCCTACTCTGTCTGTCATTGAAAAAGAGTAAAAACAAAATAATAAACAGGAATTAATGAATGATCGCCCTCTGTGCGACAAATGTTATTTATGATTAGTCTTTATTAATCTTTATTAATATAAGTTTTTATTATAAGTCTTTTCTCTTCTTTAAAACTTGTACCACCACCACCTGTTAGGGGAGGTCGCGCATAAAGCGACTACCTTACTTACTCAACTTTGACTTAAAAAAATGACACTTTAGAATCGATTTAGAAAAAGTATTTAGGTAATTTAATTAATTTTTATAAAGTGTAATCGTTTTTCGCAAAAAAAAATTAAAAGCTTATTATTATTTGCAAATTACGAAAACTTTTCAAAAAACCGCTTTGCCCGAGATAGTCATGGGGGTAAGGGCACAGTCGTCATTCCTAAATATTACAAGAAATGTAATTTTAAGTAACAAAAATACCAGAAGTTATTTATATTTTACTTTATTTACTATAAAAAAGGCATATTTTTAAATAAAGTTTTAAATTAACCAATAATTTCAGTTTTCAAATTGGTCATACTTAATTCTAAGTACCAAAAATTCTTCTACATAAATAATATGGATCTCGTGTCTGCAATAAAGAATTTTATTATTATTATTATTATTATAAATTAACATAATCACCAAACTATACTCCGTTTTAAGCATTAGATCCTCATCTAATGTAAACAGATTTCTTCACTAATGTGAATACGGCATAGCGCGGTCACTTGGCCACTTTGCCCAGACCGCTTTGCCCAGACCGCTTTGCCTTTTTACACCAATCTGATTTAAAAATCAATTCAGCTCATTATTATTTTAATCCATGTCGGAACAAATAACATACAAACACAGCTAAATAGATGGGTAACAATAGAATAAAAACATTGAATTCTGAGGAGGTTTGATCAAAACAGGTTGAACTTACAATGGATTTTTTAACAAAAAACTCAAATTCTTCCACATATCGCCGCGGCCACGGGTTTGCCCGATCACCACCGAATAACTGCTCGGTGCAGGGCGGGAGGTTGGTCATAGGGCAGAATAGCAATCGTGGAGCTATAGTTTTTAGTTACCTTAAACATAGTGTGGACGATTTGGCTCCTATGGCCGAATGGAGTTATGAATCAATTTACAACACTGTAGTTGTTCTTTGTACAAAAAACTTCATCAAAACATGTGCCTACACAATCGTTTGAAAAAAATACTTCGATACAAAGTGGAATACGCAAAAACCTCTCGAATTTTCTACAGAAATAAAATAAATTAGCTGTGAAACTTCAAAACTTGTGTATAAAAACAGAGATCATTTCCGACACTTATTACTTCTTATGAAAATACATAGTCAGTTGTTAATTCAATTTCCGTGTCTGTGTCATGATCTATGAATTAACTAACGACTGTAATTTTTCTTTGAAAAAATTACTATCATAACGTGTGCCAACACAAATATTTGGAGAAAATCCAGGTAGGAACATTACACCTTAAGTCCAATACTCAAGAAGCCGCACAAAAACCTCTCGAATCTTCTACAGAAACAAAAGAAATTAGCTGTCAAACTTCAAAACGCAGAGATCAAGCGACCCCAAGAACAACGGGGAGGAGATCTCATTTCGTTTCCAAATACGTTTCCGATATTGAATAAAACCGTTTCAAGACGATCGCATAAAACGCTTATAGATATTCCAACATTAAACAGTTAAATATCAATATGCAAAATGGGCCCAACGACCTCTTAGATTCCACTTTGGCCTATTTATATTGTCTTATTGAATCGTTTTAGCCTTTGCTTTGAAAAGTATACGTTAAGATGTAAGAAGAAATTGAAATGGGACCCATATTTTATAGGGAAATTGCATTATCTGGGATATTGGTTTGAAGCGGTAAAAAGACTGACAGACTTTTATAGGTTAGAACTTTGAGTTAGTAACCCAACTAACACAAGTGAGCTGTTTTAAGGCTTTGGAACCAATCCACAGACTATATCGAGATAGACGAAAAGAGCGCTTCAAACTGTATGAGAACCTAGCGTGTCGAGTTTTTCGTACATACGATGACGTCACGAGCGAGATTTGCTGAAGTGTAAATGTTATTGACGAGACGAAGAATATTACATTTTAAGCAGTAATTGCGGCTTATAACTACAATAGAAGCAGCTATGCAACTTTAGATTCCTTCCCGAACCCTTAAAAAGCTCTTCAACTAAAAGTTGCAAAATAGGCTGCTATTTCCACCAATGTGTTAATTGGGGAAGTTATTTAGATTTCCCTAGTTTGTAATCAAGCACTTCTGATAAAAGCAAGGTACCCTAACACAAGTGTTATGTCTATGTTTAACATTATACAAATTAATGAATCAAATTGTATTAAAGCATATTTAAGTATGTAACAAGATTATGCATGCTAATGTAAATGGCTGATTGCGCTGATTTATATTTTTCTGTCAACTGCACCCCAAACAAGTGCAAATAAAGGATTATCTTATTATATCTTATCAAGTAGGTATTCCATTACTTTCTGGGGCTGTCTCAACTCAATCTGTTTTTGTATTTTTGGGAAAATCTATTTTTATTCCCTTTTTTTCTTCTTTGTGTCCTTGCCGTGCTCAAAATAGGTAAATCCTGTTATTAAACTTTCGAATTTTGACTTTAGGTATTAATATTAAATAGATATCCACAATTGAAAATACACTACGTAATAATACCGATATATTAGTCTTTATCAACATAACTGTTGATAATAAACATATTGTACCTACACCTAATAATAGGGATTTCAAACACCCGATACTTTCTCTGTTTCCTGAAATATTATCATGTTGTGAAGAAGACTTATGAAATACACTTTGGATGAAGTTATGACTTATTCTCGCGTTTCTGTAACGCGATATTATAATATTGTGATATAGGTTGACTGGTTTTAGTATTGGATAATATTACGAACACAGATATTAATGTCCGCACTTAACATTGCTATACAACCTACATAACGTGGATATCATAAAGACCTGTTTAGCAGTAAAAATAATAAAACTCCTTAGTCGAATCCTCCTCGTTCATTAAAAAAACAAAGTGAAAATATGTAACCCAAAAAATTAATAGAACGGCAACATTTAATTTCAGAACCGTGTTAGCATCAAAGCAGACACTCGGAAAGACCCTCCTCGTTACAAAACTCATTACACGACACCAAATAAGAAGTCGTAAAGCAACCTTTCTTGAGCTATTAAGCTATACCAAATGATATTCCGTCTCTTACCTAGAGCAGTTTGCTTACCGGGGGTCCAGAGCAAACAAGCCGAATTTAATCTCTACGTTATATCCGGGCCAATGAGAAGAAAACTTTATTCTGTGCGTGATAAGACCAATTGGTGGATTCCCTTGGTTCGGGGGATATTGAAAGGTCAGACTGCGCCGTCCAGAATACATTTGGAACTAAGACAAGGGACCCAAATCGAATGAACCGCGACTGTTTGGTTTACGTGATCGTAAATACTATCAGTGCGTCTGTTGTTGAGGTCAAATGCTATTCGGTTTAAGAAGATATGATCGGCAGTATAATATATACCTAAGGTTATACAAAGCGACCTTAACTTGCTGAAGGCGAAGTTCTTAATTTGTTGAGCATTATATTTGATATGTTGTGAAAATTCCAAGATGCTATTGACTGTACTTACCATTTATTGTCTACATTTTTTCAATGTCCATAAAAGTCACAATAAAATTTACAACTATATAGTAAAATATCGAAACATTTAGGACAATATTTATGTAATATTGTTGTTTTTACGGCGTCTGATATTCATAAATATAAAAGATCTAGGACAATTTTATTTCATATTCATATTTTCGTATCGCACACCTTTATAATCCAGTATTTTCTTTTGCAGAAATATAAAGAAAAGGAGCACAAAGCTCTTTTCTTAAAAACCTATTCCAAATTAAGATAACCCTGTCAGTTTGAACGTTACCCTGTTTATCTTTTTTTACGTTAGCTTAACCTTCTATGGGCTTAAAGTTAAGAAAACCTTTTTTCTAAGGGCGTATTATTGAACCAGTGTGTGTTAAATTTCCACTTTTATGGTACCGATCCTAAGCTACAGATTTAAGCAAACAGTTTCAAGAAAATAACTGGTATTTTCGACCAAAGACAAAAAGAATTCACCTTAAAGATGCAATGAATAACTAAATATAAATATTAAATATCTGTTTAACTTTGACAAATCTTTGATGTAGTAGAATGGAAACTAATTCAAATTATATTCAGTCAAGAAATATCGATAAAAAGTTTGCCTTGATAAAACCACAGGTAGTTATAAAGTCTGCAAAGTTTTATAATGGACTCATAAATCCCTCGAATTATTGCTAAAAAGTAAGGCCAATTATGCCGCAAAAACATATATTTCGACACTCACAAGGAAATCAAAATTCATAGGATGCCTCCCTTTGACCTAGAACTATGAAATTTAGCAAGTAATATCGTCTTTAACTACAAGTACAGGAAAAACGCTGAAAACTAGACATTTGTAATTAAATAATGAAAAATGTAGTCTTTAGTTTTGGAAACTGAATTTCGGGAAAACTTCAGAAAAAAATGCGGGACTCGATTCCTGAACGGTGGTGAGTATGACTCGCACTTGTCTGGTTGTTATCGTCACTAAATCACGCAAAGTTTGATACACATAATACTCAGTTCCTAGCCTGATATTTTGACATTTTATACCGATAACCCCCCGGGACCGTTCCCGTGACGTGTGATGTGTGTGAACCTACTGGTATGTGTTGTACCTTCGTTGGCTATGATTTAAATAACAGAAATGCTTAAACAACGATGCTGCAGATGCTCAATCAATGTTAGTGATAATGTCTGATATTTATTAACATTGAACAGTAACGAAGGATCTATACGAACCGATTCCCATATTTTTAGATATCCCACTCGACCGATCCAAAATACAATTAAGAGCTTTTGAGCAAATTTTTGGTCCTGCTTAGTTTCGCTATATTTTGACTCCTCACCACTGATATTTGGTAATATTTGAGTACAGAAAGCTCGTTAGACTATAAAAAGTGATTTAAGTCTAATAAAAGATATTAGCACTTAATATGTTATTGAAGGGCTGTTAAAACAAATGTTTGAAAAATCAAAAGCAGGTTAGGACCTTACAAGCCTTTATTGTAGCAACGGTCAAGATCAAACTCATAATCTCTTTTTTGATTACGAAACTAGACCAAACCTTTTGAGTGCCTCTTTGGAATCTAGACTACTTAGACTCAAATTGATGTAGCACTTTCGAAATATAAAATCATATAAAAATGCTAGCAAAAACACTTTTATATTTTAATAACAGTTAGGTATGTTTATAATAGTTAAAACAATGTACTATCGACATTATCACAAAGTAGGCGATACATATTTTGATCTTGTTTTCGTATTTTGTATACAAAGTGTTTTGTTTTTATTTATGTTGTAGCTCCAACCCGCGTCTTCGTCCGCTTGGTCTTTTACAAAATAACTACCCTTTATTTTAAAACATGCTGTAAACTTTTCGTGTGCCATACAATTCCTTCCAAAATTATGTCACACAAACAATCACATCCAAATCCTTTCCTACTAATATTATGAATGTGAAAGTATGTCCGTTTGTTTATTTGTTTATTACACTTTCACGCAAAAACTACTGAACGGATTTGGATGAAATATAGTATGTAGGGACTTTCAAAGTCAAAGTCAAAGTCAAGTCAAAGTCAATATCATTTATTCAGTCTAGGCTGTTACAAGCACTTATGAACGTCAAAGAAGCTATGCCATCGGTTCACAAACCCTACGGCGGAAGACCTTGTAACGAGAAGAACCGGCAAGAAACTCGTCAAGGGCTGTTTTTTTCTCCCTGTTTTATTTCATACAGAGTCGTCAAATTGAAAAATTACCTTAACATATCAGTAAGGTCAATTTCCATCACAAAAATAAATACTAATTATAATATTACATTTTATGGTTATTGTAACCGTAAACAATTTTCAACTGGCAAAGAAAGACTTATCTATCATACATTACAACATTTCTCGCATTACAAGATTACTGTACTGCAAGTTGTGAGGAACATACAGGTCATCAATTTATTTTAGAAAAAAAATATTTAACCTTTAAGCACAAGATTAAGATAAGCAGACTGAAGTAGACCCATTTCCGCTGGCGGCACCCCTTTAAGTAGTGGAGTAATACATAGGCTACTTTTTATCCCGATATTCCCACGGGAACGGGGAATACGCGGTTGAAACCGCAAGCGGCCGCTAGTAATATCTATACACCTTAACTTTCTCATCAATAATATTAGTAGAATTAAATTTTGTACATTTTTTTTGTCATCATCATCGTCAATAAATGTTCCTCTTTTTCTTATCTTTTTAACACATAAAATTGTATATAAACTTTAAACACGTCCTTAACACAAACGTAATAAAGTTGTGTTTTCCAACTGCTTAGCTCGATGTTCTGGCAACTGTACCTGTGGTTGCTATCTATCCAGTATTATTTTACATTGCCAGAGGGCAGCGGTCCTTTATCGAACGTGACCTGTATTCTAAAGAAAAAGGTTATTTAATCTGTGGTAAGATATCTTGTAGTATTATATGATAGCCTACCAATATTATAACTGGAAAAGTTTGGATGTTTGTAACTCGATCACACAAAAACGGCTAGATGGATTTGAAAGAAATAGCACACAGTTGATAGCCAGAAATGAAACACCTGATACATTTATCACGATATTTCAAGGGATCTGGAATCCTGAGCATAGCGAGGATTTCAAAGGTACGAGATTCTAAAAACTTTCACCTCACAAAAGCGAGGAAATTTTTTAGGTAGTTACCGCGGTCAACTTCCGAAAAAACTGTGTTTTAACAAATAGTTTAATCGTGGATGAACCCGTGGGCACAGATTAGCAAATAGTTACTTTGTAAGCCGCCGCTGCCGCAGGTGACTACTATTATTACAAACTAGCAACCACCCGCGGTTTCACCTGCGTAGTTCCCTTTCCCGTGAGAATATTGGGGTAAGAAGTAGCTTATGTTTTAATCCAGGCTATGTTCTATCTTTGTGCTAAATTTCATCCAAATCTGTTTATTAGTTTTTGCATGAAAGAGGAACAAATATCCATCATCCTCATCCTCATAAACTTTCGCATTTGAATGCAGTTTAGCAAACAGATTAACTGTTTGCCTGGATTGAAACA
Source organism: Chrysoteuchia culmella (assembly GCA_910589605.1). Lineage (NCBI taxonomy): Eukaryota > Metazoa > Arthropoda > Insecta > Lepidoptera > Crambidae > Chrysoteuchia > Chrysoteuchia culmella. Next base: position 6,150,797 of record OU342657.1, read on the forward strand.
TGGGATATATTTTAATTCGACAGTCCCATGGGAACGGGAACTATGCGGGTGAACCCGCGAACGACTACTAGTTTAATTGCCCACTCGTTCTGTGCCTTAAAAACAGGTGTTGCTTCAAAAGCACCTTTAAAAGGACTTATAACAATAAATATTAATTTTATAGGGTTCTAGTATTTCATTTTTATTTTCTAAATTCTCATTTTTATTGTAAACCGGTTTTTATTGACACGTAATATCTGAAAGCAAAATTTGTTTTCAATAGCATTGAGGTTACTTAGTGCAAACGCTTTTCGCCTGGGCATATGACACAAGCGGCAGCGGACGACTGGAAGACGGGGCGGACATTTTTAATGACGAATTATTTTAGTGGGATTTAAATAAAACATAAAACTCGTCTGCTATTAGCTTTTCAATGCAGATAGTATAAGAGTCTATCATTCGACAGGGCATATTCGGAAATGATTGTAGGCGATGTGCTGGCAAACCTGTAATTTCTTTTTCTACTCACATATATAATACACAAATAAAAAAAATCACATCTGCCAAACTGCGTAACAGTTTGTCGGCAACAGCTCTCGTGGATACACTTTATGATAATAACAGTTTATGTACTTATTTACTAACATAATATACCACACCTTCAGGCACTACATACCTATACAAACACAATTTTATGAACACGTAATATAATTTAACGCACACAGTCATACAGAACATGAATAACCTTATTCACCATCACCATTATACAGATACGACATATTTGTCTTGTTTTGTTTGTTTGGTTGATGGCAGGACTTGTTGTAAGTCCGCCTGGCTATCTATCACATCTTATCTAAGCCTGACGCCATAACAACAGTGTTTGCAGCATTGATGTGTTCCGGCAGTTAGAAATAAGATTGCCAGCTCCTCAGTGTGAGTGATGAGTATTCCGGGAGAGGCTCGCATCCATCTTCATCTTCTATTACTTAACATCAGGCATGATGAAGGCTAAAAAAGAGTATCCCCGTTGTTCATATAAAAACCACATCTTAGGCCCAACCTTTGGTTTCGTTAGTTGAAGTGTGTCTACGAGAATGACATATACATTTACTCTCAAGTTGGACCTGAATATGCACTTGATGCTCTGCACACGAATGAATGTCTGTTTTTACCAAATCTTTATTTACATCTAGTTTTTTTTTTATATTCCCCGAGGTTTTTGCTCCTAGTATTGTATGCTTGGCCCATTCCAACGATATTTCACATGAAAATAAAACATTTTCTGTGTCTGAATAGAATCTGAAAGGAGTTGAAATCAGTTCGACAGATAGACAGTAGAATATATATAAAAATAAAATATCTATATTACTTCAAGTATTTTGTGAGTAGGTACCTAATATGCCTGGCATGACTTATATTATTAAAATAGTTTCGTTCTTATTAGCCCCACTGCAGGGTAAGTTTCGAATAAAGTATAGGCATTTACTAATATTTTATTTTAAGTGTAAATTTTAAAGATTTCTAGGAGCTATACAAGCGCTCCCTCGTTAAGTTTATCCTACAACTGATAATTTTAACATGTTATCCATCTTATTCAGAAACTTTCACCTAGTACTTCCCTATAAACATCCTACATCCTCAAATCAAACATCTGAATCTCACCCTATCACAATCAGAGACGTCTAAACACGTAGATTACCCCGGTACTAACGAACCGGTGGATTGTTCTAAAACATAAATAGTCTGTGACTAACAATGAATAAGCAATGCGACTAACAGCCAATTGTTCTGGAGTAACTTGAAGTGAATTGTGGTATAGGATTAACTAGTCGGCCGCGAGTCAAAACTTTCCGCGCGCGAGATCATTCTACACTAATATTCAATTTAACTTTGACACTTCAATTCTAACAAATCCACTGTCAGCTTTTTGTTTTAGGATATGAGGGCGCTTAAAGGAATAATAATTCGATCTTATGAATTTGGTAACTGCAACTGTTATATCATCTACGTCTTTCTAAGTGTTAATGTGTCAAATGAATTAAAACATCTAGTAGGTTCTAAACAAGATAGAGGGCTGTCCATGCAGATCCTATGAATTCGGTTACTGAAACTGCATTATCTTCTACGTCTTTCTAAGCCTGTGAATGGTACTACAGCAAATTAATAAAAAAGTCTATCACTTGATGACCAATCTAGAGTGACGTGGTTATGTCGGGGATCAATCGTTGAATTAGGCCGATCGAGATCTGCCTTCACACTTTACGTCATGTGCCGACATATCATGGTCAATTATTTCGTGATGTGCCCAATACAAAGTTGGGCAGACAATGAGAGTAACCTATTAGTCAATTTGCCCTACTAGTCACTTGGCCACATCGTGATATGGCTAGGCACATCGAGATGTGGCTGGGCGCATCGTAATGATAATATTTTATTTAAAGTTTTATTTACACATTTACGTAAGGAATGTTTAAGATTTTAAATTATAAGTGCGCTGATCAAAATTTTATTTCCTGATGTGCCCAGGCATATCTCGATCGGCCTAGTGAAACGATCAGCCGACGACAGGCTAGTTCTTCGGGCGGTTTGAACGCCGTCATTGTCCTCAACATATTTATATATTTTTAGAGTAATAAAATTATGTCCTCGTGTCCAGTTACGAATATAGGTCCCAGACGAGTAGCGTTTAGCAGCATAACCTTTATTATTTTCCCACTTATGCATGTTACTTTATATGTTGAGGACAATGACGGCGTTCAAACCGCCCGAAGAACTAGCCGACAGTTAAAAAAATAATTTACTCCTCATTTTCTGATCTTCAGCTTACTAGTCATCAAAACTACTTAACACTTTATCCACTTAATCTAAGAAAAGGAACTAAAACGGAATGCCGTTTTTAAAATTTGTAAGGCTGGCCTTTTTTCCAACAGCCTGTTGAACTGAATTCGGATTATGGTTTTACTTGTTTATCCAGGAAAACTCCAATAATGTTTCAGTATAAGAGGTACATCTTTGTTAATGCCTAAAAGTGACGTCAAAAATAACAAGCACGTAGTTTTTCATCTTACAAATTCAGAACATTCAGCAGCGTAATCATACTTATTCCTCAAGCAGCTGCACCATAAGTTACGTAACAAGTAACAATTTCTAAGTGTAACTAAGTCTTAACAATCCCCTTTGGATGGCGAAGCAAGTTAAAATAGATTATTGAGAGAGTATCTGCGTGCATAACCACCGTACATATTTCGAATTTAACACTTGGAAATATCGAACCGAATCGCTTTTCGGTTCGAGGTGGTACGTTGAATTTGATTGACTTTGTTAGCATAGTTTAACTAGATATAAATTTTAAGGTGAAATGAAATAGGTAGGTGTGAGCTTTTGAGAAAGATAATACTGTTGACCATATTTGTACATTATTTAAGAGTTTTATAGAACGAAACGTGAACGTGCCGCAGGACGCGTTTTTTAACCGACTTCCAATTTTAGGTACCAATTTTTTTTTTAATGTATGTACACCGATTACGCGTGATTCTTTGTTCGAAGCGGAATAGTTGCTAATTTGGTCCCATAAAAATTTGGTTCAGTTTGGCCCAGTTTTTTTATGTTTTGAGCATTTTTGTTAACTGGGACGATGTCATTTTCACGGCTCTATTATTATAGGCATGAATTATTTAAGCATATATTCGCAAATTTGGAAATTGCAAATATATGCTTAAATATAGAATTGAATTGGAAAAACATATTTTGTGTGCAGATTTTTTTTGTATACTTAAGTATATTAATATTAGTATATTTGCTTAAGATTATTAAAGTCCATAAACTCAAAAGGCAGAATAACTTTACCGATTTTTTTTTGGAATTATTATTGTTTCGCATAATAACCACAATCTACAATGTTTTTACCGCATGCAAGCAGGTATGCAGACATACATGGCTTCTGTCACGGTTCCGGCTTGCTGGCCGGCCATGCCGGCGAACCTCAACCGCGGCGAAGAGCCTAAAAGCCACCTGCTCCTCAGTACATCGGCCACCTTTGCCCCTCCGCGCCATCACAGCTCTAAATTACACTCTAGGGGTAGGGCAAACAAGACTACGTGGTGTCGGTTTTGCTAGCAATTCGTTTTCGCCAAAGTATATTATGTACATTAAAGATTAAAAATACTATAGAATTTCATCACAAAAAATCATTATGGATTTCAATAGTTATGCTAAAGAATTTTAGTGCTATCGATAGTTAAGCCAAAAGAAATTAGGAATTTCATTATTTATGCTTGTTAAAATAATGCCTTTAGATAACCATGCCTAATGAAGTTTATGCCTTAAGAAAATTATGCGTTTTGATAATTATGCCTATGATAATTAAAGAAAAAAAATAAAAAACTGCGTTATAAAACCGTTTTTAGTTTTTGTAGTCGGTTTTGTATACTTATTTAAAATCAAGTTTAGTAAATATTTAACACAACTAACCTGTAACTTCTTTACACACTTAATTTAATCATTTTAAACCTGCTCAGTTTTTATTAATTATTTTACAGTTCGTTACAATAAAGTTCTTTGTTTTTCTCAGACGAGTCGACTTTTTCCGAAATATTTCAAAATGCAAAACTTAAAAATCATAATTTCATTGTTTTTGTCAAAACTAAATAAATAAACTGGGCATAAACAGAATAGCACTACCCCCTCTCATCCGCTAAGGGACTAAGGGACTCGGCCTTCAGGAGATGGGCAGCAGCGTCTCCTGCATACTTGGCCATACTGCGATCGCCAAGTAGCCTGCCAAGCGTGGCGATTATGGCAAACCCCCCCTTTTGGGGGAGGCCTATACCCAGCAGTAGGTGTTATATGGCTGAGACGACGAAATAAATAAACAATTAAAGAAGTCTTTTCACGTTACAATCGCCACGTTATTTTACATTTTAATCACTTACAATGTTTGGATAACGTTCACCATACATAAAAAGCAATTCCCAGAAACACGTGAGGCCATAAAATTATAGGTTCTAACTCTTAACATTAATTACAAAACAATTTATATTTTCTTAAGGCAAATACTCCTTTATCCTTTGACCACGGCCTAGTGTGTTTGACAGGCAATTTTCTACAACATTATAACGTATTTAATCCTCCTATTACGAGCACTTATAGTATTAAGTTCTTGAACGTTATTTTTTTATACTAGCTCTTTGTAAAACGGTTGATTTAATTTTCTTGGTAACATAGCTCCTTTTAAAAGGTGGCGTTAATATTTTTTTATTATCAAACAATATAAAATTTCTTTAACTAATGCACACATTGTGTTCGTTGAATGTTTAGTGTTGAATGTTGAATTTGAATTTGAGAAATTTGAATATACTAGCGTTAAGTGCTGAAAGAAATTGCTCACTACCTAATAGGTGCTCCTACACCGATGTTTAGAAACATTTGTGAACAATCATTAATAACCGGTTTTGAGCAATTTGCTCCTAATTTGTTTGTTTTATTTTGTTTACAACCGTTTCTAAACACCGGTGTGGGAGCACCTTATATTTTACTCTATCTAAGAATTAATTCAATTATTAAATATTTAAATTAAATATTAAAAATTTATTAAATTATTAAATATTTAAATTAAATATTTAAATTAAATATTAAAAATTTATTAAATTATTACATATTTAAATTAAATATTAAAAATTTATTAAATTATTAAATATTTAAATTAAATATTAAAAATTTATTAAATATTAAATATTTCAATTATTCAATATTGTGAAAACATACAAAAGAACCGGCCAAGTGTGAGTCGGACTCGCGGACCGAGGGTTCCGTACAAACCTGTAGGTATATAAGTAAAGTTCACCCATCACGGCAATCGAGTCATAGTTATGGTATTTTTATTGCAAAATGAAATTTAAAATTTTCAAAAATATTTTTTATTATTTGATACCTTGGGGCTCAAAGGGCGTAACCACCATTTTGGCAAAATTAGTTTTAAATGCCATCTTATTCAGTTTTTTCTGCGCTATCGAACTGTATTTTTAAAGTTCTCAAATTCTGAAAACAATGGTGAAATACCCCAAATTTCAAGGCTGGTAATGCTGTTTTTTTTTTATTTTTGGACGTAAAAGCAATAATTATTAGGTATCATCAAAGTCCTGGACGTAAACGACAATCTCAAATGAAATTGTAGGGCGTATATCCGTATGACTTAAAGCCATAAAGAATATATTTCATATATTTCATCATAATTCATTCTAGTATGTTAAGGTTTAGAGGGTGGAAAACGTTATCGCCGTTTGTATCGAGACCGTTTGCTACACATTCCTCTTAAAAAGTTTAGTTATAACCCATGTTAAGGCCCTCCAAAACTAGGTTTAATTGTAAAGCCACAAACATTGCTGTAATGTGCCTAACATTTGACAAAGCTGTGAAGCTTTGCAGATTTTGTAGCTTAAGGTTAGTTATACCTGTGTAGCAAATTCTTAAAAATAATTATTTAAAATAATTTGTAGTTCCAATTAATTTGTCTTATATTTATTACCGTCTTCAGGACTAGCCAACAATTAAGATTGTTTTGCAATATGAAATGGTTTAGTAGCCTTTTTTACTCTTATCTTCCGTCTAGTAACTAACTATAAAATACTAAAATTATTTTGTCATTACAAAAGTAAATAAAAAACTTGTCTAGTTATAAATATCAGAATAGAATACAAGCCTCTGATGGACTAAGGGTTGCCAAATTGACATATACTACTAAAAACAGTTTTAAATATTGTAATATAAACCCAAAAACTTGAATAACTAATAACAGAACGATAAAAACTACAGTTTTAATTTCAAAAGTTGGTGGTTACACTCTGCGTTACTAACGCAGCACTCATTTTATGGGGCATAAAAGACAGCGTTACTAACGCAGCAGTCATTTTATGGGGCACAAAAGACATACATGTTTGATTTTGAGGGGCGTATTTACCAGCTAACTTTTTAGTTACAAATATTTCTTAAAATGTTATGTTTTAACATTATGCACCTCAAAAATTAACGACTTTTGGTGTAAGAATTATATTTATAGGATCAATAACAACAAAGTTGTGATGAATACAAAATTTTAATTTTAGTTTTTTGGCTCTCCTGAAAAGTCGTGTTTTGGTGGTTACGCCCTTTGAGCCGCAAGGTATCGATATGATGTAACTAAAAATTTACGGTTTTCGCAATTTTTCCTTTATCTGTACTATATGACGTTACTTCGTACCAAATTTCAAGATTCTAAGTTCACGCCTGTAGGTTTTGATTCCCATGCGAGTTTCGATAATTTGCGGAAATTTGCGGCATAAACGGTTGTATCTTTTGATTGCTTTGGCTTAGAAGTTTGATTTTTTCACAGCTCCAAGGGACAGTAGACCTGAGTATTAGACAGACGGACGGACGGACAATGAAGTGATCCTATAAGGGTTCCGTTTTCCCTTTTGAGGTACGGAACCCTAAAAAGTACAAAAATATTTTCGATTAACTCTATATGCGTTCAGGTAATATTTTTTGGGGTAGATAAATGCAATCATTAAATACAAGCAACATACAATTTCTAATAAGCAATGCCTTCATAAACGTAACTAAGCTTAGAATTATTAAATACTTAATTACATTATATTAATTAAAGATATGGATCAAACAGAATGAATTTAACCTTTAGGTTAATCTAAGCAAGCGTTAGGTTAATTAATGTAGTTTGGCTAATTGATACACTTTGATAAAACTGAAACTAATTGAAGTAACTATTTTTAATTAATTCTTTTTTATAATATCAATGTTGATTTTAAGTCGTTAGCAGACCAAAATATCTTAGAAAGAAACTTGTCTTAATTTTTCGTAGAAATTGTAATTAAAATGTGGCTCAAAATAAAAATTATATTAGATCAATAGGATGAAATACGTGTATTTATTACGTGATCTGATTTATTATTATTCAATTTGTTTCATTTCATATACATATCTCGGGATGAATAATTTTAGTCCTTTCGAAGTTTGAGAATTATATATGTTAACGATAGTCGGAATTTGGTATTAGGCTTTTTTGTTGAATACCCAGTTTTATACGAAATCCAAACATACTTAGATTTTAATTTCTTGTGTAAAATTCTTTCCAAAACCTTGGCAAAATCTGTAAAGACATTTATTTTCATATTACAAAAAGCTAAGCAAGAAATTTCATGTAGATATTTATAAGAAACTTACATATTCCAATAAACTCATACACATACCAATTTTGGATTCTGAAAATTACTTAGAATATCTTATTATAATATTCCACGTCACAGTCCTCAGACCCGAGTTTTGAACAAGTGAAAATCACTAAGTTTCATTTTATTTTTAACAAATGCAAATCACAAAAACACCCGTTGTTCCCACGATAAAACACCTGTCGTTAAATGCTACATCGTAGGAGAGAAATATATTATCCTTCAGAAATAATGGCCATCTTCGCACTACCGATAAAGGGTGGCCAAGTCAGCTCTTGCAACGCGGACAGTAGCTGTTATTGGCCACGTATCTCGATGTTTTCCGGGACACTGACTCGTATTTGCCGGTGAATGGTGTAGAGTTAACACTACACGAGAAATGCCCTTTTATTTGGGACTTTTACACGGATAACGTAACGCTATTTTAAGGAGACATTTCAAATATATTTGTTGTACAAAGTTGTTAAGAAATTGCTGGTGTTACGACTCATTACAACTATTTATTAATCAGTTTAGTAAAAGGGAATTAACTGACATAATATAATATTATATGACGACAAGTGTATGATTCAAACGTTAATTACAATTATGAGATTCAATTTACGTAGAAAACTTATTTAATTTACTTAATCAAAGAGTCTGATTAGACACTAAATTAATTCTATTTTACACACATCAAAAGTGTCTAGGGATCAACTACCTTTTAGAGGATCGCCGCTAAAGAGGATTATTATTCTAACTTTTTTGTATCGTTACTGTTTTTTTTTTTGGAAGTTTCAGTATTTCTATAAAGAAAGAATTAAAGTAAAAAGTCAGTGTGAAACATGAACATTTGGTCATATTATATGGATATTTTTTATAGTTAAAAAGTGCCGACTTGATCCCTAGACGTTTTGATGTGGATATTTTTGATTATTACTTAGGTAAGTAATAAGATTGTTAAAATTGATACTGAAAATTTAGATCTTAGAACTCGGTATCAACGAGTCTTTGCTCAACAATTTTTGAGGTATGATTTTCATGAATTTCATGTATGGTATGATCCGACTCTTGTTGTTGGGGTAAAAATTTGAATAGAAAATCCTTCTCTTTCAGTCTTCTCTGTCACTCTTCTTTTTCTCCTTTACATTCTTCATACCATTTCAACTTTTGTAATCTTTCTCTATCTATGCTTAATTTTTCTCGTTACACTGTTTTACTTACACAATAATGTAGCTTATTTCATGTAACAGTAAAACCAAATTTATAAAATTAATTTGGTTTTCGTTTTCCTTTTTTAGTACTCTATTAATGTTATTGTAAAGTTCATTCAGAAGTTCCTATTTACCTTACAATAAACCTTCATAAATACCGTTTACTACCATACCAAAAGTTAAACCATTTATAGCAGCGTCTTATCTAAAGGCAGCAACAATATTATAGCGGACATCCCTCTATCTATAAAATTCTTAAGACAACGTAAGTATATCGAACTGTAACCGACATGGGAGACAGTTTTGGTTTCGTGATTTCGTTACTATTAGGGAGGCTGCGCCGTTCCACGTTTATTGTCCGAAGATACGAGTGGATTTGTGGAAGCAATTTCCTTTATACATTTTGTTTTGTCCTTTTTCCTGCAGTTTGATGGTCCACTCGGTGAGTTGTGGGCCGACTTCGATTTAGCAAAACTACTTGAATCGATACGATACGCATCTCTGCGACTTTGAATGGAAAGGGAAAAAATTTAATTATACAATCCGATCACGTAGCCGGATTGAACGAAAACTAATTTAGCACCGGAGTTCTTTCCACAAAGATTAAACATTACTCTCCTCCTTTGGTACAATTGAAATGTTTTAAGTCCTTTTAGTGTTGATACACGCTTTGTTGTGTCTGGTTTTCATTAAATACTGGTTAAAGTAACTGTGCTAGCAAAGAATAATGGAAGCTCTACTTTTAATTGAATTCTAGATTCTGATTAAAAGTTTTTCAATTAATGTTATATTTTCTTTTTTCGGTGAATTTTTCTACCCCACCGCATTACCACAACTTAAACAACATAAGACGATTCTAAACAATATTTCAACAGTGTCAAGTTTACTTTTTTTCTCGCGTAAAGGTTTTCTAATATGTACACAAGCGTGCCAACATATAAACTAAACAAACATACGTGTTTCGGGAAGAAAATTTAAAACCGTTTACCCGAGTCATCCCATCTTATCGTTCTTAAAGATTCATGTTGGTTCTCCGGCGAGCCTTTCAGCACACACGTCTACCTCTATGTAAAGGTAAGGAACTGTCCCCCTTTTTAAGCCAAATAAACACGACATCGTCATTCAAATAGACGCCTTCTGGAGACCTCTGGTCGACACGACCTCGCCTTTTATCCGAGAGTTTTTGTCGACTTCTCCTCGCCCTCTTACATTGGTTTTAGTGTTGCATTGATGCCGATGGATTTTATATCGATATTGTGTCCCTAAAAGATATTGCAAGGTCAGCTCAAAATAATTATTATGATTGTTATTTGCTGACATATTCTTTTTTTTTTTAAATATTTGGTCTCAGTCTAGATATAAACAGCTGGTCTGCAAATGCTTCATATTAGTACCTATGTATATCGATGAAAATATTTGAAACAATGGCGATAAATCTTTTCCCAGTTATGGTCATTTATTGATCTATTGATACTATCCTAATTTAAACCAAATTAAGGGCACCGTTTGGACTGTGTGGTGTTGAAATATATGAAACATTGCTATTGCATTGCATTGCGTTGATAATGATTGGTTGTTAATTTGTTATGATTAAGTCGAAATTGAGACCAATTATTTTATTATTAGTTCTTAATTACTTACTATAAACATAAGCAAATATTTATTTCATATCTAGTTAATTAAGAACATTAAGATCGTATAGAATAATTAACTAATAAAGTGAACAGTTTCACATAACATTTGATAAAAACAATATTTACACTATTATTTTCTAATAAAATTTACATATGTATGATTTTTGAATTTTTGCATTTTTCAATGCTATTTTTATACTTATGATAAATTATAAAAATAGCATATATATTATATTGGACCGGATTTCCAAAGGTCATGGGTTCGATTCCCATCTGAGAGTTCACTTGTGGCCGAGTTCATTTTTTCCAATATTTTTCTATTTAAAATTTTATCATAAGTATAAAATTTACATAGTTAGAATATTCAATATCGATCCTTGGTGCAATACAAGGCATGGCAGGCCCAACCTTGGGTCCTAGGTCGTGGTGGTACCAACCAGATAGTCTGACCAAATAAGAGTAGCAACCGAGACCGATGCGGGCAAATCATAAAAGCAGCTAGTGATTACGATCCTCAGATAAGAGGGAAAGATTTGGAAGAAGATCGATACTCAACTCGATTATCGATACATAATAAGATCACCACTAGTTCTTACGTATTGACATTGAAACGCGTTTCGAATAGCAAGATTTTTCGAGTTAACAAAATCGTTTGTGATAAAAGATTTCATAAAATGTGTTTTTCTATATGCGGGAATTTTAATAAAAGACCATACATTAAGTGAAATTGTGAGTAGAATAATTTATTAAAATATTTGAATATTGAAGGTCGACGCTGCTGATTCGCTTGTTAAAATTGTATCCCTGATATTGTGTTGTCTGATAACCTTTTAAATATTAACCTAATAATTTGGTATTTTCTCTAATTTAAGGGTAGCGGAAGCGAAAATCCAATGCAAAGCAAAAAAAATAGTTTTTTGAAAATATGAGAACCATTATAATCAGACATTTTATAAAAACATTTAGTATGTCATTAATGAGAAACTTGCCATTTCGAATTTTTTACTTGATATCTATTGGGTAGGTTAAGTAGTACACAAGTAATAAAGTATATCTACGTATTTATTTGAAATTATGCATTAGTTTATTTTTAGGAAATATATCATGCACAGCTGTTTCATACAACATTTTATTGTCACTCATATTTATGAAACAGCTATTTTATACATACTTATGATAATGTTTAAATAGAAAAATATTGGAAAAAATTAACTCGGCCACAAGTGAATTCTCAGATGGGACTCGAACCCAAGACCTGTTTAGCTGTTTTATTTTTCTTGATTTTAGGTTTGCTTCCATACAATAAGTTGTTTGTAAAAATGAAGTCCACAAATGGTTTTGAGGTTTCGAGTGAACTTACAATATCGTTGTATATTTTTTTAAAATAGGCCGAAGTGTTTTATAGCATACCTATAGCATAGTTGCCATACGATTAAATAATAAATAGCATAGTTAAAAAAACCACCCATATTTGTATCACAAACTAATGTACATAAGTACCTATTTATTGTGGTCAAAGAAATTGTTTGGAATAGTATCTCCATGTCACCCATAAGGAAAGAAACTGGGTTTGCTGTTGTTAATAGGTTAAACTTCTACTGGGCGTAGCAGAAAAATTATTTCCACATCAAAACTAACTGCTAATGGTTATGAAACAGTGAACTAAGTACTATTGAGTCGCATTTGCACTACCAAAATGAGGCCTTTGGGAAATAGATGTGAGGTGTTTCGTCTATTTTAGTTAAATACAGCCAATCTTAATGGACTGACAATGGTAGAATTTGAGTCCATTAGATTTATTATATAATTTTTGAAATATTATTTCAAAGAATCGGATTATGAAATAGATAGATAGAGATAGTATGAACTAAAATTTTGTCAATGTTTTCAATATTGTAACAGAATAACTACTTACATAAAAATGATGTCGAAAATTACAAGAACCAATTTTATGAAAGGCTACTTTCCTAGACGACCTTAGCTTATCTTGAAGCGTAGAGGGCGCCACTGTCACGCCCTCGACAAGACATGAACTTGTTACGATATCATTATTTTTATTTGCGTTATTTCGCAATTCGCAAGCGTGTACTTTCAAATTTGGTTGTATCCTTTCGAAGCTCACGTATGTTGGGATTTTATACTGCGCTATCGTAAATTTTCGAATTGTTGTATATCAAACTTGTATACTTGGGAACTAACAAGAAGCTTCGTGATGGCGCCACCGTCACTCCCGCAATGAACTTGAATTTGGGAACAGTGCCATTTGTGATATCAATCAAAGGCAAACGCTCACACAATCAGCGGCGAGTCAGGTTAATCAAGTGGGTACTGCCTCACAATTGATACAGAAAAATTCTTCATAATTTTTGGTAGGTTATCTAGGTTGCTTTGAAACGTCGCGACGGCGCCAGCGTCGCTCCCACAGTGAAAAGACTTGAGGTCGGGAACGGTGCCTTTTGAGATATCAATCAAGGGCAAACGCTCGCACAATCAGCGGCGAGTCGGAAAGTTAATCAAGTTAGGTACTGCCTCACAATTGATACAGAAAAAATCTTTATGATTTTTGGTAGGTTATCTAGGTTGCTATTAAAGGTCGCGATGGCGCCAGCGTCGCTCCCAGAGTGAAAAGACTTGAGGTCGGGAACGGTGCCATTTGAGATATCAATCAAAGGCAAACGCTCGCACAATCAGCGGCGGGTCGGACGAGCTAATCAAACTAATGGCCCCCGCCCGATTGGCCGGCCACGCCGCAACAAATCACAACAATAACACTGACGTCTGATTGATTACGGCTCGATATCGACTCGATTCGATTACCGTACACCTGATACGTCCTTCGTTTGATTTATTTATGAGCCATATTAGCTGTTGTCGGAATTGTTTAAGATTGACTCCGATCACTTTATGAAGATTAGTCGAATACTAGTGTTGGCCTGAAAGTAAAAGCAAAGGATAGTATGTATTTTATTCCGTTCCATGGTTGGTCAAAAATCGCTTATCTACCAAGTACCTTAAAGATAGTCATTTGTCACATGTACACGTAACTGTTGATTCAAAGCTGAAATTCTTTTTATGAGAACAACGTGACTTTTTAAATGTCACCTATTTATGATTATATAAAGAAGGAATGCTAGAAAGATGAATGAATAGAATACTAAAGATGAAAATGCTAGCTAATTTATACCAAAAGACGTTTATTCGAAGTAAATTCTAATTTCCGAGTCTGACTTGACTCCTTTAGTACCAGTTCTGTCAAAACTCTTGTAATGAGTATAAAAAACTTTTCGCTTTCAACTGACCGTGGCCAAAACATTGTAGTCAAACGGTAGCCGGTTTATTCATATTTCCTACTTAATAAATGTCCAAATGGCGAACGAAGTGCGGCGGAGCGTTCTGACGCTAACTCGACGGTGACTTGACGGCGCATAGTGGCCTAAAAATGATAGAGCTGCTTCATTGGACACACTTGACGTTTTACCACGTTAACACAGTGGGTGGCTCGCACGGTTTTGTGACCTTTGCAGACACCGTGAAAGTCAAGATATTTCTTCTAAGAAGAAGGTTCAGTGTTGGACAAGCTGTTTGGAGAAATAACATAGTTATGGATTATTTAACTTAGTTAGAACTTAGTTGATTAAAATCATTTGAAGAAAAATATCCATTAATATGGTCGTTTTGCTACAGTACTTGTTGTAATTTAGGTACTTATTATGACAATTACATATGTACTGTTTTTGTGTAATTTCGTTATTAATTTAGAAAAAATATTGAAAGCATAATTTTCCTTAAACAAAACCTCAATTTCCTTTAGCACAGAAATATCTACTAGAAAATGTACATAAACACACGCTCATGAATATCAAATATTTACTGTACGTCTGGAAACTAATTAGTCAGAACCATCCGGTCGAGGCCTCGACCGCAAACGTAGCGGCAAAATCGAAAGACAAGTAAATTCCCACAAAACTGTTGGAACAATGGGGCTATCTTTAGTATTCACCTGTCGAGGCAATAACTCCAACGGTAGATCCCAGTGCCATCCATGAACGAAATTTTGCGGATACACAACAAAGGCGGTTGCTTTTTTGCGCGCCTAACATGAAATCCAAATCAATGGTTAGTACGATTCACTTTTGTTATTGCTCCTATTATATTCTGGACGCTTGCTCGCAGTCCATTCGGCTTTTTGACCACAGAACCGGCCAGGCCGCTTGCTTGTCGAGGTTACCGCATAAAAATTCATGGGCTTGCAAGGCTCGCGTTTGTGCCTAACGAAATTTTGTTTCTCTTTTTCTATGGTAGTTGTAGTGACGTATAGAGGTTTTGGGTCCTCTATCCTTTTTATTAAATAGTTAATCTTCCTTTTACAAAAATTAAACAATTAATAAAATTACTCTCATTATAATCACTGTTCATTAAAATAAAACAACTTTTACGGATATTTAACGCGCTGTTTTGCAACAAATAAGATCTAATTGTCCGTTTTATTTCAGAAACTATTGCAACCCAGACGACAGGTGGTCCAGTCTAGATCGTTTAAAAATGCTATTCCTCTATATTCCTCACAAACAAACATAATATCGAATAACACAAAAGCTAGGAAAGATTACAAAAGATCACGTCTTCGTTCTGAGGTAGCCTTAAAGACAAGTATGACAACCTCCGTACTCAGTACATCTTATGCTGAGAAATAAAGCAAGCCTGGCTGCTTATTGTATCGCAGGCAGCAAAGCCGCTGTGTCCTATTGTGCGCTTCTTCGGAGGAATATAATAGCAACTTAGTTGATCCAAGGAGGTATAATACGTTGTCATTATCTTTTGGATGACAGCCTCTTTTCACTTTACTTTTTAATCTAATAGTGGATGGGTAAACAATCGAATGTCAAATAGCATCAGTAATGTCTCAGGCCCCGAATCATGAGATAGTAGATATTCCCATAGATTTATTGGTCTCCGCATTGCTACAACTATAACCGTGCTTCATACAAAAATCGGATCAAGAATGTGACCACAAATTTTGACGTATTTCTTCAACCAACTGACTCGGTTGCTAGGCATGATTGTTGATGCCGTATGCCGTTGTCACGGTGGACTGTGGGGTTTGTGACAGAGTAAAACGGTCAAGAACTTATTGTATGCGGTATTGAAGCAACGAGGAGACCTATGATAAATCTATGGATATTCCATTGTTCTTTGGACACCGGTGTGAATGACGAATTAATCAAAAACTACTGTTTGAAATGATCTGTCACTTGTTACTTTGTAGTGATAATTCTTCTTCTGCAAGTGTTTGGAGCTTGGGTGCCATGTTCCATGCTGTTAAGCAACGAAGTGAAATAAGATAGGATCACAAAATATCAGATTCCCATGTTCCACATCTTTCCATGTGCAAATTTCATAGAACCCATACTTTGGTGCCATTTCATGAAATCCTAAGAAATATTAATTATTACAAGTAGATTATCAACCGTCGGGGTACCGATAGATATTGAGTCTGATTATTATTGAACATGATCAAGCCTACTAAGTCAGGATTAATGGGTTCAATACACATCTGGGAAAAATCTGGGAAAAAAACATCGGTATTGTTTGTAGGTCTTGATGGTACATATTTTTAAAGGTTTATATCAGCTAGTGGTTGTGCTGCCCGCGCATTTTTGTAATACCTACGTTGGCTCTGATATCCGTGACCCAAGTGCATAAACTATTTATCTCAGAATCAGATTTGATTAATTATGTGTGACGTTCTTTTAAATTTATTATGTTGCAGTAAACTCTTGTACGGTTGCACTCAACTCACATATAACAAGCTAATTAATCACAACAAAATAAACTTAATAAATAATTTCTACTATAAAACTACAGGATTGTTTACTAGCAAAATAACAAATAAACAAAACAGAGAGAGCCGCTGCAAGTTCCCTTTGTATGCTTATCCTTGTGTAAATGTTTTCAAAAAACGTACACAAAGCAAGTTCGGTTAGTGCACAGGTTTTAGTTCTATCTGACACAAAATACAATTCACTTGTGTTTTTGTGGGATTTACACACAGGATTTCAGAGGCTTGTGGTTAATGAAGCGCGCAGACAACACTTTACCCGTGTCAAGCTGTCAAAAACACGTCACAATCGCGTGATTCTTTTTTATTTTTAAACCGATTGCGATGTCGATTGCTATTAGGATGGGCCTGTGATGCAGGCTGAAAGCTAAAGCTACAAGTAAATTCGGTTCGCACTTCAACACAACTCCTTAACACAACCTTCGTGGCCCTGTCACTTCGAATGAGGAATGAAAAAGGTCCAAAAGTGGAGGGCGAGAACATAATACTACACTAATTTGTGTGTTACCTACCGGGAAACAAACTGTATATTGTGATATGGCGTCAGGACGTATTAGCCTCAACTCCGCACCGGCGTGGCGCGAGTCTCCAATTTCTCAGAAAGTGTTAACTTGTCGCTATCTGATACCATACTTTTTTGAGATCAGTCTGCCTTAACATATGTTATGCATTTTTTGTACAAGCACCCATATTTATTTCCCCAATATTTATTGGTTGTTCAATACGACTGTCGACTTAGACAGGAAATGATAAGTCAATTCCGAAATATGGGTCAGTAACAAAGGGATAGGGATACTTAATGTTATTGTTGTTCCACTTAATGATAGCTGCTTATTTTTCAATTGTACTGTAATTTGAATAATGACATGCTCACGTTAATTAAGTTGTATCGTTATGAGAGCTCCACAAAAAAAACCATTGCATAGGAGCAGCTGGTTTCATTGTGGGGAACGTGAACTGCTACAAAAAGAAATATTCGAGACGCAACATGCAAAAAACAACCGAAATTTTGCAGCACACGTTAGACTAGCATCGCTACCTGCTACTTTGTGACATCTTGACGTAGGGATGCTGCTTGCATTTTTTATTGGCTTTCTAGCTTCGCAGTCTGGAATCAATGGATGGAATTTTTCTATTTACTATTCTTTTCTATTTTGATTTTCACATAGTTTAAAATTTTCATCCATAACGAATTTACCCATCATCAAAATTATTGCCAAAACTAAACAAAGGTGCATCGTTATTTTCATTACGCCACTGTGGTACCATTTACCATTTGTGACAAGAATTATCTAATTAAACGTTATGATTCAGCAGATCCATTTCCGATGCGGTGCAATAATCAGTGGCAACCCTGAAAGCTTCATCTGCCACTTGAACGATCGAAAGGTACGACGGCGCGCCGGTATCAGGAAGGAATGTACAGTGGGTGACTTGAACACTCCCCGTCCCTTTCCCGCATGACCGGCTTCTCCTAAGCCCAATTTGCACTCCGTCTCATTCGTACACACCAACATTTTCAATACTTACCTGCGTAAAATGATATACATCTGTTGCGGCGTGCCCTCCCGCTCGCTCTACGGCCTCGGAATGCATTGTTGATATACGTGTCCCGCTCTCGAGTCTCATGAACAGGGGGTAGACGGTGTTGGCACGCGCTTGTGTTGGTGTTCGTTTATTTAGTGAACTTGGAAGCTTGCTTTCGTGTTTGTGCATAGGGTGTTGGGAGTCGCGAGTGTGCGTGAGTTGTAGAGGCGCGACATAGCTTTGCCGTCTCCATGACTTAAAAGTTTTGTTCGGAATGAGAACAGCGAGTTAGTTCAGCGCCGGCCGGCACGCCAGAAGGACGTGTGTGGCACGCTCGCGTCAAACTTAAACGTGACGCTACGAGTTCTTAAACTTGTTTTTATAAAATTATTATATTGGGAGTTTATGATTTATATCTTTACTTTTTATGACATTATTATTATTATTGTTTGAGTGATCATCGATAACATTGTGTGTTGTTTTTTTTTTGTGAAACTGCAACGTGTTTGGTTCAACGGACTACGGAGGAGGTTGGTCGTTGCACCATTCTCTTGTATGGCTATTGTGTATCCAAATAACTCCGTCACAGATTATTAACGGACTTCAATAACGAGAAAAAGGTTTGCATCGAAAAATGCCGCTCAGTTATGAGATAACCATCTTTGTTAGTATCGTGCTATTGGTCAGTTCAAATATGAATCACAAAATGGAACGTACCTATCGTTCAAAATCAACCAAATACCCACATGTTAAAATACCACACTTGGAAATGGTTAAAACTTTTTCTATTTGGAAAACTTTGAGAATGACAATGTTAACCAAAGAGATGCAAAAAGTCAGCAGTTGGATGTGTGTGGGGAAATGTTAAGTTTACAAAGTTATAATTGCCAAATATCACATCAATCTCATTAGTGAATAGAGTCATTTTGATTAAGATTATTCACAAATGATGCAAGACAAATGCAGCTGATCCAACTTTAATCCCAAATGTTAACACAAGAGCTCGCTAGTGAGTTGAACAACCTTTGTATATAAATAGACAGACAGACTGTACAAACAGAAATCGCCGGTAACATAGAATCCCTTTCATATGTCGTGACCGAATGCTTTTTTGCCCAAAACTGGCATTATAATTCTTCTATGTTAGAGGAGAAATAGTCAAAAATAGGTATACTTTTTCATACATACTTCTTGCATTACTCTTCTAAAATCCAAATCTGTCTCCAAAAATAAATCTACAAGTCAAAAAAAAAAAAACATATCCCAACTACAAGACGAGCTTTTTTTTTAATAAAATATGTGTTTAAGCATAGCATTAAGCTAAAACCAAATTTAAAAAATATATATATAAATAAAATTGTCGAAGAATTTGATATTTAGGTTCACAATACAAATGTATGCATTATCGTTAGTTACTACATTATATTAGTACCATAAACAATTAAATTGTATCACCAAATATAGCCCGGCAAATCAGACCAAGCTAAATTCAATGTAAAGAAATATATTTGGCTATCTAGGAATATAAATTCAAACATCCGGAATTTAAAGTGTATCAGCAGCTTATTTTGATAATGGAAATTATAATGACACCTGCTAGGCGATTGCGTAAAGTCAATCGTATTCATTTGACAGTTCATATTGTATCATATTAAATCAGCCGATTGAATACGATATGAACTGCCAAATGAATACGATTACCTTACACAATAGCACCCCTGATTATTGTATATTGTTTGCTAATTATAATGTCTTTATAACTTAACTACCTAAAAACTAATCAGTTGACAATGTTAGTGTTATTTATCAAACAGAACACCATCCAAATCCGAACGTAGGTATATTTGCAAATGAATAAATTGTAACTCTACGTTCAAGTGCTCGAAAACCATAAACAATAACGTGCACAATGCAATACTCAAGACGAACGCTTTGAAGATAAACGTCGAAACACACTGCTATCGACGAAGTTCGTAAAAGCCCCCAAAAGTTCTCCACACAGTTACCAAAGTGGCTATAACCATCCCCCCACGATACATCCCAGAATTACCTCTCCCACATTTGTAGTTCCTTGTCTTAAACAATTGATATCTCTATTTGTATCAATAATACCTACTGCCAGACTTTTACGTGTATATCGTACGTGAGCAGCGTGTTTCAGTACGAATTCCCGACTGCGTCTGTACGTCATATTTATTGAAACTATCGGCGGCGGTTGGAATCTTTGTTCAAGATTTCTTCGTGCGTCTTCTACCTTGTTAAGGTTTCATTATGGAATGGAACGTGGATGTAATCAGTAATCTTGTATTACGCAAACGCTCCAGGACCTAGAATATCCATTGTCAGTTATTGATGACTGGCCTGATGTGACCGATTTGATTAATGCGGGTATTCCACATAGCACTATGGAACGTAATACTGGTAATACTGGTTAAATATTGATACAATCTGAAATTACTTATTTTTTTATTAAAATTGGCACTTTATCCTCCGGAGTGAATGAAAATTGAGGTTGACAAGAATTTATGAATATAATACATAATCAGTATATACAACGTTATTTCATATTTACCCAAAACCTCAAAACCATTTGTAGAGCTTATCATTACGAACAACTTTCTGTATGGAAGCAAACCTGATATCGCGGAAAATAGTCAGCTGTTTCATACATTTTAGCAGACTTCAAATAAAATTTTCTATGAAACAGCTCTCGCAATTTCAGGGTTCCTTCTATACAAAAAGTTGTTGGTTATGACGAGTTCCATAAATGGTTTTGAGGTTTTGGGTAAACATAAAATAATGTTGTATAATACTATTTGTATATATCACTATAATACTATTTAGAAAATTGAATTTCATCGTAGTATGCATTTATAATTTTATCACAGTGTCTATCTTAAAACTTTAATCAATAATTGAGCAAGACGCCTAAAACACGAAAATATTATGTGATAAACATTAAACAAGAAAATATACTAGAAAAACGCAATTTGTCTCGTGTCGCCCTGACGGGACATGAGACACGTTGCTTTTTAACTGACATAAAAAAGGAGGAGGTTATCAATTCGTGTGTATGTTTTTTTCATGTTACCTCAGTTCTCGATCATTTTATAAACCGATTTGAATAATTGTTTTTGTTTGAAAGGTTATACTTTCAAGTTGGTCCTATTGTCGTCAAGACAGGATCTGATGATGGGATCCTGGAGAAATCAAAGAAACTCTTCAAATGTTATAAGCATTCCTACATAGATTTCGGTGTTTTCGAAAGTAACTTGTGCATTTGCTTCCATATAGCACCATTTGGTGGAGTGGAACGAATGATGAAGACTCACTCGTTCTCATCGGAACTATTAAATACTAAGTATCTCACGGGTGCGATACGATTCATTCATTATGGTTTCTATGCAATTTAAGGTCCTCGCGATTGATGAAAAGTACTGGACTTATCTAACACAAAAAAAATGTAAAATGAACTAAAATTTAAAAACCGACTTCAAAACGTTAAAATAATAAAACGAAAACCAAAACAAATTACAATAAAAAAAACCCGTCGTTACAACTTAAACCGTCTTCAAAATATACTTTTTGGACTCGGTGACAACCAGGACAAATTAAGCGTACCTATATTGTAGAAGTGCAATGTAGACTGCACTATAGATGCCTTGGCTGGCACCAACTCCAAAATGTAGGTATATTTTGAAGACGGTTATCGTTGCAACTACGGGATTTTATTTAATTGTAACTTTTTGGTTTTTGTTATTATTTTTTACGTTTTGAAGTCGGTTTTTTAAAGTATATTTTCTTGATTAATGTTTATCACATAAAAATTTAAAAGTTATAACGAAAATATAAAATTATGTATACCTATAATAGGTTCTCATCTGTCCCATTCCCATCTCAAATTTACCTTCCTTGTTTAAAGATATAAAAGAAAATCTTTTAAAGGTACTGGATCAATGCCGTTACCACGACCAAATAATTCTTCACAAATTAAAATATTAAATTGTATTGTATGGCATTATCCTAATTAAAATGTTTTTGTGTTGGCAACACCGGATGGTCTTCTCTCTTCCTGTTCAATCAAAATGGCTGTACTGTGTGCTCCTAAGAAATAAATATAAATGTAAAACAAATGAAGCGATAAAATCTGGAAAACGGCTATGACATAGAGATCTAACAGCTATTACATTTTTCTTTTCAAAGTTGCACAGATTTTAAATTGAAATTTTTAATTCGTAACTGTTTCTCCAACGTTATTTGTGAAGCTCCCCTTGCTTGCCTACTATTCTTGTGGTCGGGGTGAACCAATAACAACGTTAGTACCATTTAATTGATTTTGTACTCCAGAAACTAATTACACTTGAGGTTTATATAACTGAACAGGAATTAATAACTTTGGTGTGTTGGTTCTAACACAATCTCATCTCGGTAATCCGTCATGATTAACAGAATTGTTAATTGAGTTATCTTGCTATTTTAATATTGACTTACACATTTGAAAATTGCTATTCTTATTAAATTGTAATCATGTCTTTATCAGTTTTAGGTTTTCTAAAAGAATATAATCAACTATATTTCGAAGAGTAGAGTTGTTATAGTCCCGTGACTACGGCTCCTCTAAGGGTGTAAAAATTTCGTAAAATAAGAAAGCACAAAAGAGTATTTGTATATTTTGTTTTAATTATCCTTAAATGATAAATATTCTTAATTCATTTCACCTTTGGTTTAAATTAAAAATGACTACCATCTTGTATGCCTCATTTGTTTCTTTGATTGCAACGACAAAGATAAACAGAACTTTAATTTATTTTAGATAGACCTCTCATAAATGCTGACATCAACAACATTAGTTACTTAAAAAACATTGTATATAATAAAACAATTAACATATTCTATGCTATAGGTTCTGAGAGGTTTGTTGACAAACACACGTAAATACAAAAGAGATTGTGAATGAGAAGATGGATATGTTGAAATATTCTAATACAAAACTCGTAAATACAGAGTGACCCAAAATTTTGTTTTTATTTCCGTAAACCTGAATTTTAAAATGGAAGACATTGATTTAAATTTTTTGTTTTTAAAATAAACCGAAAACGTTGAAAGCCAATCTAGAGTTTTGTTATTAGCACCTAATATCTTCTCAATTCCTCAATCTGTAAGTAAATTTTTAGTTAAATGTTGTGAAATTTTGATCTCTTGTTGGTCTGAAATTGGTCTGGAGTTGACCAGTGTCTCAAATTAAAAAGTATTATTAATCACAAACAAATATTAGGATTCTAAAATTCTTAGTAGAATAATTGACTTACAGTAGCTGGTGTCTGCATAGCTTTGTCTCCATTTTTGGGGTAGATTTCGTGACACAAACTTTCATCTTCTATTTTATCATCTTCAAGATTTATTTTAGCAGCAAAACCTAGCCTATTTCCTTTTCCAATATCAAATCTGTCTATACTCTATTTAACTTGCTCTGGGACAAAAGGTAAATAAATAAGTAAACCAATGTTTCTAAAACTTTTTGTTAATGGTATGTAAATAAGTAAAAAATAAAAAAAACAAAATTCTATATCATTTATTCAGTCTAGGCTGTTACGAGCACTTGTGAACATCAAAGAAGCTACGCCATCGGTTCACAAACCCTACGGCGGGAGACCTTATAACGAGACGAACCGGCAAGAAACTCGTCAAGGGCTATTTTTTTCCCCTGTTTTATTTCATACAGAATCCTCAAAGTGAAAAGTGACCTTAAACACATGGGTTAGATCAATTTTCATCAATAAAATTGTCAACTCACCTATAAGACGAATTATTGTTGCAAGGTAGTTATGTAATTTAATAATAAAGTATGCGTTCACAGTTTTAGGTGCTTTTAATGTATTTTTCTTAAATAGATTTTGAATGCGCTTAAAATTTTACCTACTGAAAAACCTTTTGTCTCGGAGGAAGTTAAATAGAAAATAATATAGAAATAGTTTGTAAACGCGCAAAATTAAAAGAAATCCTAATCAAATCTGTCCCTTTTCCAAAATTCATCAATTGGTCCAGGCATGAAATGACCACAGACAGAGCCACTTTCGCTATAATAATACTTATTAACTATTATAGAAGTGTTAGTAAAATTTTCATGACTCCTTATATACCCGTAAGTACTTTATATTAATTGTATCTCGGATTTCCCCATTATCAATATTTATTCAGCTACCTCGGTAAGAAGCTTACATCTCGCCATTGTTACAGAATTGAATTAATAATTCGAGTGTAGGTATATCTTACACTGCCATATCTCTTCCGGGCAAATGATTCGCAATTAACTAATGTTCATAATGTAACAAGTTATTCTCATCTCAATATTGTTGGATTTCTACATTTTTTCATTAAAACATTAATAATTATTTAACAGGCAACATCAGTCAAACACACTTCTTTGATTCCGAATTAAGTAGATTAACTTGTGTGAAGGATATCAGAACCATCAGAGATATTACAAATGTAAAAAAATAATAGTAGATTATGCACTAAGGGGATAAGGCAGTGTCTTATGTCACGGGCAGCATATTGAATCCTGAGCGAAATGAAGGATTCTGTAGGTAATTCCCGAACATATTGAGGGAAATAAGGGGCTACTCGACTGAAGCGAGATTCCTCCTCATAATATTAGTCTATACAAGACCGATTTTGCAGATTAGGCGAAAAAACCACGAAATTACTTCGCATTAAATAACTATAGCGAAAAAAGGGGAAATGAAACTATACGATCCTAAATATTATTGGTGTACACTTATTTAACCAATTTCTGATAGTATATGTAACCCCATTTGAAAATAAAACGTATTAAAAAAACGTATTTTTTAATAAGTGTCGAGGCAAAATCATAAAATGGTGTTTCTGAAACCGTACAAATCTAGATAAAGGTATGAAGAAATGTGTATCTTATTACCAGATTTGTAACATCTCTAACCATCCTATAGTTTTATACCAAAAGTACGTACTTTTGATATAGCGCTCGATATAGCGTCTTAAGATGTTAATTGCAGAGCAAAGCGAAGGAATTATAGCAAGAATCCTGAATGAAGCGAAGGATGCAAGTCTGCTCAAGGCGTTATACACCTACTGTGTGTTTAAAATTTGTTATTATTTAACGTCACAGTAGGCACTGTGTATTGTACACAGTGCATATGTGGCACTGTGTATGTATGTATTAAACTAATTACCACAAAAAGTTTTTATTAAAGTTATTGAATTGTATTGTCAGAAACAAAAGTGATCAGCCAGTTTTATTGGTTATCAAATAAAATTAATTTATGTGTTAATTTTCTTGTAAGTATTTTTAAAAAAAATAGGCAGTTATCTATAACTAACTACCTACTAAATCAAATCGAGCTGAAAACTATTTCAAAAGAAAATATTGAAATATAATGTTGTTCTGACTAACATTTCAATGGAATAGGTATAGGTACAAATGCTTTATTTGAAATTTTAAGGGGCTACTCGACTGAAGCGAGATAGTAATGAGAAAAGGACGCGCGCGAGAGTGAAACTGATTTTGCAGATTAGCCGAAAAATCACGAAATCAGTTCGTAGTAAATAACTATAGCGCTTAAAGAAAAATTTAAACTATACGATCTTGAATATTATTGGTGGTAACTTTACGAATCTAGATAAATTTATGAAGAAATATATATCTGATAAATATTAAACAAGAAAATATACTAGAAAAAAACAACTAGTCTCATGTCGCCCTGACGGGACTGAGACACGAGTTGTTTTTGGTTGTTTTTTTTTATATATTTTCTTGTTTAATATTTATCACATAAAAATAGCATTGTAAAATGCAAAATTAAAAAGTTATAAATATATATCTTATTACCAGATTTGTAACATCTCTAACGTTCCTATAGTTTTACGTACTTTTTCGATATAGCGTCTTAAGGGCATAACAATATTATATTTTAAAAGTCCAAGCCTGAGAAAATTCTCACTCGATATAAATCATAATTATGTTAGGAGAGTAATTTCAAATATATTTACTTTCGTTGTCAAATTAAAAACTACTAAATGAAATCAAAAAGCTTGCTCCTTCTCATAAGAAACTGAACTTATTAAAATTCAAAGTGCTTTCCTATCTCGGCAATATATGTAAATTAGATCAAGGTTTAATCTATAAAATATGTTGAATCTGTAAGTGGTTCACAGCTCATAAACCTTATACAAACACAATCTAATCTTGTTTTAGGGTCACTGCTACACCTTCAAGAAGCTTTTTACATAAATCAATAGTAATATTCGTAACTAAGCTAGATAGGAAAATAAGAAGGTAGAGAAAGAATACAATTTTATTTTATTTTTTTCATAAACATCTCTTCGTAATTGAAGAGATATAAGAATCTAATACTCATTACACGTATTGAAATTAAAAGGTATGAGAGTCAACACTTCACAACACAATATGTAAATCAAAACTACACGAACATTAATTTGGCTAACGAAGATGCGTCTGCTGATATTTTTGCGCGGCGTAATGGTGTGTCATGGATACGGGTCGCGTAGGAAACATCAAGTATTGTGTTACAGGCTCACTGGTCTTTATCGAGGCAAAATTTCATTATATGTACCCCCATTCAATCGGAACACCTTCGCACAATTGGGAGGGCTGCCTCAATGGGTTGTCGGATGAAATTTCTCAACATTCTTCTCTCATAATGAGCGGAGCCTGTCGTGCAATAGGCAGCAGTAACGGTGTAATCGTATTGCGAAACGAGATCGACAGATATTAAGGAGATTAAAATCCGTTTAATGAACCCTTATAATAAAATTACGCGTTGGTTGTACTGAAATTCTCACTTAATTACTTTCCGTTATTGTAAGAAAGATTTTTAACCCGTCATCAAAGAGATTCAGTATAACAATACAACGCTTTGAAGCTTAAATTTGGTAGTCAAAGCTTCGCCAATTTTTATAAGTCTAATAAGCATCTAAAATATTACATATTTTACGGAACGGTGTAGGTTTTTAAATTTTCTGATTTTTATCTTTAAAGACAAGTTTCCTAAAAGCGACCATCAAGATAAAAAATCTTATGCGATGCTTCGAGTGAGTCGTAGTGAATCATGTAATGAAGACATTATTATAGAACCGGTTCAAATGTCCGACCGTTCCGCTCGAGAGGAGTACGACGACTTTTTCTCGGAATAAAATGGGCTGAGAACAAGCTCGAATGAATCATTAGGCAAGCAGCAGGCTATTGAAATAATATCCTTAACGTTATATTTTGAATAACAAAGTAAAATGGTTCAAACATTTATGGCATTAGATCATAAATTTGGATTTATAGATATGTCAAATGTGAAAATACTCCCGGAACTTAAGCTCAATAACACAATGTTCCAAACCAAAATGATTCCAACCAAATCCCATTTTTCATTTTGCAATATGAATGCCACGTAGTACACCGCATGATCCCAAAGGATATAAACAAAATAAAAAGCGAGTACGACGCTCGCTGCCCTTTAAATATAATTTGAAAGAAGGGGATTTAAAATATTTACTCCAAAGGATCTGCTGTCAATTGAACAAAAATCACTCATGCGATAAACCATCATCATTAATCATTTGAAATAAGATTGTGTAACCCTACACGACAACCTATGAAGTCTCTTCGGGAAGTAAAATAATTTTGATAAATGTTTAAATATTTCCACATTAGAAGAGGGTGATAATCCTCACTTCAAAATGACTTCATTATGATACAGTGTATCAAGAATAATCAGTAAGATCATGCATCTGCCGTCATTGTGGATAGGTATCAGATCTCGAAGACATTTGCATATCAAATAAGTAATATATCCAAACAACTCAACCCCTTTCCTGTTCCCTTTTTTGAAGTTGTTATCTATTTAATTCATCTCCGGACTCTTTCAAGGGGCGATCCCTGACCGCATTCAGGGAGATATCGGTCACATGACGAAGGACCGACCTCTGAGGTTCAGGTTAAATTTAGCAGAAGACATTTATTTATTCTGCGATATCCAGGATAGTCATCTCCACGGGCAACTGAGTAGCGATTGAGGTCGCCCTACTGATTATGTCACTAACAGCTTTGGAGTGACTGGAGATAAAAATGATATATAAAAAAAAAGTATGATTCTACAAGTTCATCGGTGATTAGTTGCAATTTTGATATCCATATAAAAAGGTTTGGATTAGTAATCTATCATGCTGATCTAAATGGTAGTCTAGTTATCGTTGAATAAGTTAAAAGAGCAGTCTTCAACAATAGTATCAAAGATCTTCATAATACTCGTACTTTAGATAGCAATGAAGAGACGCCTCACAGCTGTAAACGCGATACAATGCGCCATTTGTGCCGATAACGTCATCGGGCAAGGGTTAAACTCGGCAATATCCATTCAACTCACAAACGAGAAATCCTTATTAAGGCAATTAAAAACGTAATACATTTTCTCGGTCACCCACGTCCCCGCTGCATCGCCCGTGTGGCTTCCATTACGAGAGGTGTGCTTAATGCCATCGGTGGCGACGTAATGGTCCAACCAACCATTACACCACCCCACATAGTATTTTTTTAATGTAAACTCAACAAGCAAAAATTGTCTTTTACAATACGAAATGGGCGTACGGACGTACGTTTATGCGAGCGTTTTTTTCACTTCCCCATAATTTCTTTTTATTGGTTCTATTATATTTCTATTCGATTGCCGGGACATTTGCTACCAACATTTGTTTTGTTGTTTTTCCTTATGTTGCAACCGTTGCGTTTATTATTTTTGTCGTAGGTACGTAGTTCTATAAATCATTTAGCGATTGATTCGATTTTTTTGTGTTATGTGTAATTCTGTCATCAATAAACTTACCGTCAAATAATATAATGATATTATTCATAACATAATACAAAATTAAAAAAACTTGATAAAAAAAATTAACAACCTTTATCATTTATACAACGGTATGTAAAGTAACAAATTAATCAACAAAGTAACTTACATTTCGCTTAAGTTGTTATCACATTCATTTGTTAAAATACTGTACAATTATTGTAATTTCTTTCGTACGTTGTCGTGTTCGCGTGTTGATACGAACATTTGCGCGCACGGCCGTCGCTAGCAAACTAAAATTAGGCCTATGTAAGTTAGGCCTAGCCTCGTAGCACGATACTTAAAAGATACCGTTTCCACAATAAATACTTTTTTGATTGTAGTTTTGATAAAGTGTTGGAGTTATTTGGAATCAGACGTTGTTATTGAAAGCTAATAGATAATTTGTTATTAGTATTGAAATGTGGTTCTAGAAGTTAAGATTTTCTTTTATTTTTTGCAGAACACACAAAAATGTCTTCGGACTCCTAATTCGATAGACTAAGTGTAGTGGTAAAAGTGTTTTTTTTGTAAAATGTATGTAAATGTGCGGACTATGGATGCGTTGGCCGTCGTGGTTCGGTGGTTCGTCTTTCTCCTCATCGGCGTGGGGTGGCAGGTTCATTCCCAGACAGTGCAACAGACCTCAGTAGTGGACAATTCGTATAATTTTTACTATGAACAGCCGTGTTGTACTGGAACTATACCAAAGAGTAAATACCACACGAGACACAGACGAGGTAAGTTTTTTTGCTTTTATTTTTAAGTTATTAATATTTTTGCATAAATGGTATTCGTTGACTTTATAATTTAGATAAAATAAATTTTCTTTTAAATATTTTTAGGTTAATAACTAAACTCTTAAAAAAATAACACTAATTGAAACGTTTTCCTTAGATATTGTACTTGTAGAAGAACTTTAATTTACAAAATTAGTTTAAAATATAGATTTTTCACAGAAACGCTATCCAAAATAAGCACCATGTGATAGAAGACTGATACCTACATAAAGTGTATTTTTTTTTTATCTTTCTCTTGTACTGTCTTTACCCCTACAAAGATAGCCATCACAAACACATATAAACTACAGACACGGTGAAGGGTACATGACGTAGAGTGAGACCAACATATCGGTTTCGAAGAGAGTAAGCGGGACAAAACAACCCTTTTGTTTCACGGCCCCTCAAAATGATGCGAGTTAAGACTTTAATACAGTTGTAGTTAACATTTTCTCTTGGATTCGTTTCTAATAGTTCGTATTGTAAATATATCCATGCTTTACATGAGCTTAAAATACGCATATATTTAGAAAGTTCAATAGCACTACCCGTAAAACGGGTTGGTCTTGGACTGTCTAAAACACAATTTGACTACATTTAATTTTGCCTAAAGCTTAAAGTGACTACTACATAATGGGTCGAACACTCAAATCTCCTAAAGCACAAATTGACTAGTACCGAAAAAACGTAGAAAATATTTCGCCTACTGTTATTTTTTTTTAATGTACAGGCGAGGTGAAAAATAAAACTACAGACATATGTCACAGCTTATAGATATAATATGTCTATTGCAAATGTGAAGCAACTTTAATTTTGGCTTGTTATCGGATGGGTGACCGACGCATGTACATAGCATTATCATTATATATTTATATTATCATTGCAAGACTCGTGAAAATTTGTTCCTAAAATTGACAGTTGATTCGTGATTTATTTACCAGAACCTCGATGTCACTTTTACCCCATAGTAATTGGTTTACTATTTTTCTTTAAATTCAAAACATAAAATATTTCTGTTAGGGATATTTTTGATTCAAAACAAACGCTAAAATCTTTTATGTTTTCTCATAAAACAGTTTCCAATAACCTAGGTACTTAAAGTATAAATTCTGGTAGGTGGTTGTGCAGATCGCAATCATTTGACAATTCAGATTGAATACAAAGTCACAAACGATATGAACTGTCAAATAATTTTACACAATCGCACCCTAAATAGCTTACTTGGTCTGCCAAGTTGTGTGATTTGACAAAGTTTTTATATCACAACTGTCAGATTGTCTGCCAAATAGGCTATTTAGAACTTTCATTTTTATTGTGTAATAGGCGAACATAAGAAAACAAAAAAAAAAATTATTCCTTGCTGTCCTTTGAGAGCGATTCGATTGGTTTGACTGTATTCAATTTCGTTGTGTTTGTAATTGTCACGAAAAATGTTGTATAACAGACTTTAACCAAAAGTCGGAATTCGAATATAGTCATTCTTATCTGGAAATCTTTTTTAAATGTGACCAAGTATAAACCCCAAAGAAGTGCAACCTCTAAAACAGGAAATATGAGTATAAAATCGGTGAAAGAGAAGGTGGATGGACTGCTTCATTGTACCGCGCTAAAGGGTGATGGTGACGCATGACAGCCAAATTTTACTATATTCATTCAAGTGACATTCAATTTGACAGTTCTGCAATAATCACAGCCTTTCTCAAGCGGATATCTAATTTTTTTTCTTAAGAACTAAACGACTGAAGCGAGATAGCAATGAGAAAACTACGCGCGCGGGAGCGAGACCGATTTTACAAATTAGGCAAAAAACCACGAGATCACTTCGTATTAAATAACAATAACAATTTGAAATAAAATTAAACTACACGATGTTAAGGGCCGGTTCCACCACCTACTGATAAGATATTCTGGATAGCTTAATGTGCAGATCTGTCAAGTAAGCTTACAGAACTTATAAGCAGGTGGTAAAACCGGCTTCTAATATTGTTGGTGTCCACTAATTAAACCAATTTCCAATAGTAGGTAGTATATGTAACCTCATTTGAGAATAATCTTGAATTTTTGTATTTTCAGGGGTCTTTTCGAAAAGAATTTCGAAGGTAAAATCGTGTTTCTAAAACTTTACAAAGCTAGATAAAGTAAAGAAGAAATATATATCTTACTACCAGATTTGTAACATCTCTAACCAACGTATAGTTTTATATCAAAAGGTCCATACTTTTTCCGAGTATCGCCTTAACTGAACAAGACTCGCGCAAAGCCAGGGCGTTTCACTAGTAATTATTAAAATTTATCACGTGTCCGTGGTCACTCTGGACCGCACTATTAATACGAAATGTACCGCCGCCATTAAACATCGAGCTTAAACAGTTTCGGCTTAATGAATTTGGAAAGTTCTATCATTAAGCCTCGTTAAACTAAATGAAAATCCACTAATACACGTTAGTGTATATTTGATTAATGCTAAAACGTTTCTAAATAGGCTTTGTACAATACAAACACTTGTTCGAAGTGTTAATAAAACTTATTAATTATTAAACCGTGTTTGTAGAACTTTTTCAATTTGATGTGATTTTTTTGGTAATGTATTTTCAAAAAGAAAAAGCTCTTTTAGGCTTTCATTCATAAACCACGTTGTTTTCGGCAATTTTTTTCAGTTTTTATTATAAACTTAATAAACACTGGAATAATGTTTATACCTTTATAAATACCAATAAGAACGAAAAGTGAGTATTGGTCATACTAAGATTTTTATTGTTTGAAAGTTTCTGGAAAAGACATTAGTCACTTTAGGCCCAGCAATGACTAGCGTATTTGGAAAAAGTTAACTAGTCAAATGGTTTGATTAAATGTAAGCAAAATATTAATGCCTATTTGGGAGTGTCAAAGATTTTAATAAAAAAACAAACCAGTATTTGACTCAAACACATGTTAACAGTAAAAAGCGGCCATTTATAATATTGTTTTTGTTAACGGCTTTGGATACTAACACTTTTAAGCCAGTGCGTTGTATATTTTTTTTTTTATTTTGATTTTAAATAACTGATAAAATTCGTTATTAGTGTAAACGCTTATATTGTTAGCTAGTTTTTTTGTATGTGGAACGTACTTTAATAATTATTTTATTATCTGATTAAATAGCTGAAAATGATAACAAAGGAATGGTTTTTGACACTCAAAAACTGTTGTATATCATTCCTATAACCTATAATCTACAATAATAACTAAAATACAAGTGAGAATTTGACTGTTCATTTTGGGTCCAAAGTTCCATACGAGGTGAATGATGTCCTTTACTAGTTACTTAAATAAAAATAAAACTAAATCCCATATTTATTGTCCCTTGTTGTAAATACGAGGATTTATCTGTTAATTTTTATGATTTTGTAATTTTTGCATTTTTCAATGCTATTTTTATACTTATGGTAAATTTTAAATAGAAAAATATCGGAAAAAATTAACTCGGCCACAAGTGAATTCTCAGACGGGAATCGAACCCGCGACCTTTGGAAATCCGGTCCAATGCTCTTGGACCATTGGACATTGGAGAGCATTGGACCGGATTTCCAAAGGTCGCGGGTTCGATTCCCGTCTGAGAATTCACTTGTGGCCGAGTTAATTTTTTCCAATATTTTTCTATTGAAAATTTATCTGTTCATGTTGGGCCTAAAGGTCCATACAAGGTGAATGATATAAATGACAATGAATGATGTTAAATAATACATAAATTATATAAATAGATAATTATTATTATGCTATGTACCTTTAACTAATATTAGGTCTTTAACTATGAAATTGCCGATTTGTATGAACATTTTCAAAGAAAGTTCGTTTTCCATACTAACAATTTTTGTTATAGTTACTACCGCAAGTGCTAATGCAACAATTTCTAATGTACAATCATTGTTCGAAGACTAAGCAATCTAATGCTATATTTTTATTGTAAAATAAATATATTAAACAAAGTAGTAAATTTTGCTAACAAAAAATGGCGAACCTTTCGAGGTATTTTTTATCGTATAAGAAACGAAAATAATAACCATGAGATTAATTTATTCTTGATCATTATGATCTTAATTTAATATAAAATCAAGCAATAGATGTAACTTTTAATCACAGAAGTAGTGAGGTTCTCTAGAAGTGTAAGAAAAATATCGGCAATTTCATACTTTAACCCCTATTATATGATTTTGTGAATAAATTCAAATAATTCCATTTGATTATGACTCAACAATATACATACATACCCACCCACACACACTCACTCATATTCATTTTACTCACCGTGAGAGGTTCACTACATGTAGTTTAACTTTAATGTTTTTTACTGATTCTGGCATATTTTGTTAGCTTTAGTTTATATTATTTTACCTCTCTGGTTAAACCTTATCTTGTTCACAGAGAGAGAAAGAGCACTGCACCTGAGATACAGGTTTCCTAGTTCGGGTTCAGATGTTTACTATTCGTTTGTTCCTATTAAGGTTCCATACAATTAAGATCTAAGTTATGTTTATAGTTGTAAGTTATTGTAACTTGCCAAACATATTGTATTTTTCTCTGGTGAAAATAAAATATTATTTTTTCTAAAAACAAATAATGATGTCCTTTATTAGTTACTTCAAAAAAATTAAACTAAATCCCATATTTAGGTATATAAACCCTTGTTGTAAATACAAGTGAGAATTTGACTGCTCATGTTGGGCCCAAAGGTCCATACAGGTGAATGAATTTACTAGTTTTTAAATAAAAATAAAACTCAATCCCATATTTATGTACATAAATAATTCTTTTTGTAAAACTACAACGTTTAAAATCACATTAGGGCGCTACCACTTCCAACGAAAAGATTGATCCGAATTCAATTTCAGATTTTGTCCCCTCCGCTCTTTTCGGAGTTTGAATTCGAGTCTACGGTTCAGCTCAAATGTCATCGAAAGTGTCAATCACTGATGTATTCGAATAGGAAAACCGATTATCGGGCATATTAAGTCCGTTATTGTTATCGTCGGCAAGCCCGGCCGACCGTGAGAGTAGATTAGGCACATCATAATAATGTCATATTTTGGCGTCAGCTGCACCCGTCGCATGCACACCTTACCTTATTTTTTGCCGCCCTTGTTATATGCTGGTTCAATATAAATTTTTTTTGATATCGTATTACCTTAGGAGATAAGCATCTTGTATTTTTTGACAGAGATCACATTTAATAAGCTGTAATAGGTATTCATTATTTCTTGAACCAATGGATGTCTAATTAGCATTTTTGATGACAAGAAAATTGCCCAATTTCTGTGACTTTACTGACATAGGCTCAACGTTAAATCAGTATTACCTACTAAATAAAAACAACAGAATAGTTACGAAAACCAATCCAATAAGGACATTGAAATTGAATAGTTACTATTCAATTTCAATGTCCTTATTTGATTGGTTTTCGTAACCTTTGGATAATTTGATATGTTATTTTTAGAGCACGCTATAGCGTACTCTAAAAATAACATATCAAATTATCGTTGAGAACTATATTTCCTATAGGAACTATAGGAAAAGTCGAGGTTCTCAACGACAGAATCCATATTAAAGGGTAAGTATGAGTAGGCGTTTTTCTTCATGACTTAATTTGACTATGATATTAAGTTATCAATACTAGCGGGCGTCTGCGACTCCGCCAGCTTATTTTCACAACAACCTTATTTTTTTTAATTTACAGCTTATTTTCCTAACAAATTTTCATGTTCTTTATGTCCTAGGTCCTAGGGCAACCCACCGCCATCTTCCCGACCTGGAGCAGTTATTTTTACTTCGCACTATGATAAGCCAGTTGACTCCAGGTCGGCGCTTTTCTATACCTAATTTCAACTCTTCGGAGCTTTGTTTGTCGATAAAAGGTAGCCCCATAGCCTTCTTTACAGTCCAATTTCAAACAGACCGACAAAGTAACTTTCGTATAAAATATTAGAATAAGTATTTGAAGTTTTAAAAGTCACTACATCTATATATTTATTATTTATTTATTAACTCTTTATTGCACATATACAGCAAATGGCGGATGTAAAGGGAGAGATCATGGCTATCAATTATATATATATATATATAGGAAAAATAAAAGCGTTTCAAACATATTGCGTTCTACTTTTTTATGTAGAAAATTTTTACCTGATTGGAACCTTATCAATATTTCACATTACGACTCGAAACACACTGATATTGTGTGTGATATTATCTTCCACACGAGTACATAATGAGCGTCCCAAACGCGATCCATATCGAAATACCTGGTCGTTTGATTCAAGGTTTGACGGAGGTAAACCTTCAAGCCTTTGTCTCGTGGGCCGGACAATGGCGATGCCTCCAAGATGCGATACGGGACTCCCCAGCGTACGTGACCAAATTTTCAGCGAAACATTTTGCGGCACGCCCAACGTTTGAAATAAGTAATGTCATCTCCCTTCGGAGAATTGTTCGTATTCGTATAGTGGTAACGCGAGTCGGGTGAGTGGCGACTTCTAAATACGTAGTACACCCTTGGAGGTATCGCCGTCAAACAACGTGTAAAATTTCACGAGTGAACGGAATACTAAATGTGTTTGTGTTTTTGTGTAAAATACAATTTATTGAACGTTGGCGTTTTGTTTTATTGCAAGATTCGTCAAAAACGAAATACTTTACTCATTTTCAAAACTCATTTGAAATCTGAAATGGTATTCTATGACATGTCATTCTTTATAAATTGTATGACTGGCCATTTGCATTCTTCTTATTGTTCGTTCTTGTTTCAAGTGATCGTTGGTTCACGGTTAACTATATGTTGTGATTGTGAATATATGACTCTGAACCGCCCGTGGTCTAGTGGTAACACCAGTAAAGTCCCTTCGGAGAATTATTCGTATCTCGTATAGTGGTAACGCGAGTCGGGTGAGTGGCGACTTCTAAATACGTAGTACACCCCTGGAGGTATCGCCGTCAAACAACGTGTAAAATTTCACGAGTGAACGGAATACTAAATGTGTTTGTGTTTTTGTGTAAAATACAATTTATTGAACGTTGGCGTTTTGTTTTATTGCAAGATTCGTCAAAAACGAAATACTTTACTCATTTTCAAAACTCATTTGAAATCTGAAATGGTATTCTATGACATGTCATTCTTTATAAATTGGCCATTTGCATTCTTCTTATTGTTCGTTCTTGTTTCAAGTGATCGTTGGTTCACGGTTAACTATATGTTGTGATTGTGAATATAAGACTCTGAACCGCCCGTGGTCTAGTGGTAACACCAGTAAAGTCCCTTCGGAGAATTATTCGTATCTCGTATAGTGGTAACGCGAGTGAGTGGCGACTTCTAAATACGTAGTACACCCCTGGAGGTATCGCCGTCAAACAACGTGTAAAATTTCACGAGTGGACGGAATAATAAATTTTAATGTGTTTGTGTTTTTGTGTAAAGTATAATTTGAAGAATGTTGGTGTTTAGCTTTATTGGTTCCGTCAGAAACAGTATTCAGCAGTAAAAAAATGAAAGGGACGATTATATAACTTAACGCACACGTGATTACTATCAGCGGGTTCTAAACTATTTTATAGATAAGCAAGGTTCTCAATGATCCCATCTAATAACGCATTCAAAATCTATATCCTCAACTATTTATAACTGACTAGTAGCAATCATACGCTAGGCTGTTATTTAACATTAGTTATAGTTATCTAGTGGACAGATAAAGGTGCTTTAATATTCCATCTCCTCTATATCCTCTATTTAAGAAAGAGTTTTTAGATCTCTAAGAATAAAAGACTAACCAATAGCAATCTTCGCTAGGTATTTTAAATAAGCCGAGGCCAACAGTTATACTCGTATCTATGTTGTGATTATCTAGAGAGACGTTTCTATTGAAATCACGAAAACGAAAGAATTTCATACTCTTCTAAAAACTCTTTTAAATATTGTTTACCGGCCAGTCACAATCTTTTTATTCTTCTTTCTTATTTCAAATCAGCCGTGGTCAACAGTTAAATGTTTTGAATATTCTGAGAGACTTTTCTCCTCTAAATGACGAAAACAATAGAAGTCTATGTTTACTCTCTTAAGTGCCCATTTGAAAACTAAATGACATTCTTTATAAATTTATAACTGGCCAGTCGCAATCATTCGCTACGTTCTCATTTCAAATGAGCCGTGGTCAACGGTCAAAGGTTGTTGCGTCCGGCTGCTTCGCTCATTGTGTGTGTGTTTTTTTACCTTTTCCACTGCCAACCGGACTGAGCGAGTTCTTTCTTTCAACTCAGCCCGCTTTTTGTTCTGTAGGACATTTGCCTCTCATCCACAACGTTTGAGAACTCGTTCATGGATCCTTAAGTTCATGAAAGACTCGTGAAAATAGTTTTCGAGTGAAACATTGTTACTTTACCTAAAATAGCGAGTAGTGCTTTGTTTTCGAGTGGCTTGGTTACGATTTTTTTTAAGGTAAGTTTTCATATTTCTCGTCATTTATTTGTAAGTTTTATATTGGTTAACATTTAATGTCATTATATCAAACATACTAATCACATAAATTGATCCGCCCCCTAATTGTCTAATTTCATAATCTATCACAATCCCTTTAAAAGGTATTGTGATTGTGATAGTGATTTATGGAATTGTGTAACTTATAGTCGCAATCCCTTTCGTTTTAAATGACACTTCATTTGACACTTCTCCATACATTTGAAATTAGATATTTTCGTCTGTCACTTTGCTTAGAAAGTTCAATTTCGTTCATTCAATACCTTTCAAATGTCAAATAGTGACGGCAAGTATGTAATCTTTCAAATGACGAATTGAAAGGGATTGCGATAGATTTTAAAATTAGAAAAGTAGCCCCCTGATTCCGAGTTAAGTATCTTAAAGGTTTCTGCTATCAAAACCAACGAAGCATTGCAAATGGCACATATATAATAGGCTATTTGACAATGCGGAAAATAAAGTGTCAATTACTGTTATCAGTATAAATTATGAGTTTAAAAATAATTTTTTATTAACGTAAGTTGAAAATAATTATACATTTATTTAAAAATCCGTAAATAAAAATGCATTTTTTAAACGTTTTGTCACGTGACACAAAACGCTCCTGATTCGTCGAGTTTATAATGACGTCACCTGCTTGTAAACCTCGTTTGCCTACGTACTTATGTGGATGATATGCAGAATACAGGCAAGTAACGTCACCGAACCCATTGCAGCGCCATATTGTCAAAGTAGCGTTTTGGCGCGCTATTTAAATATTGAATTTTTAATTTGATATTTTTTAGCAAATATGTACCTGAATTAAAAAAACATATTTTACCACTCTCCACTACATAATATAAAATGGATTTTCAAAACCTGTCAAATAGCCTATTACTAGCGGCCGTCCACGGTTTCACCCGCGTGATTCCCGTTCCCGTGAAAATATCGGGATAAAAAGTAGCTTATGTTAATCTCCTAACTCTAACTCTATGCCAACATCAATCCAATTGGTTGCTTAGTTAAGGACAAACAAACAAACACACTTTCGCATTTATAAAATTAGTTAAGAGTCAAAAAACAACACCCAGACGAGGAAAAATCTCAAATGTTGAATTTATGAATGCTTACTCCGTATTGGTTGAACCTACGACGCCTCAGTAGGACCACGGAACCGAAACCGACGCACTTCTAATATACACCGTAGGTAAATGTCCATACACGCGAGTGCAATTCAACCCATTCATTAAAAGGCATTCATCGCGACATGTTGCGACACTAATGACAGGCTAGTTCGTCCAGAGTCGTTTAGCAAAGAATCAACCCGAACTCGTTCAACTTAGCCCTGCCTGTAAGAGGTAGTAGGTCTGAGAGACCCCTATAATTAGGGACTTAGTTGTAGTTGTACCTCTGTTTTCTGTCTCATTTGATACTTGCGAGGTTTCGAGGTGATGTACTACTCCTTATTAACCCACTTGTTCCTGAATTAACTTTTTTTGCTCAATTGATTTGAAATTTTATATACTTCACAGAACGGATACATAAAACTGATAAAAAATAATTAAAAAAATATTTCAGGTCAGGAAAAGCTGGAAAATGATGTGTCGTAAACGACACAGTAGGAGAATCTACTACTATGATCTTTCACTATGTCGATTTCAGTAGGCTTCAACATAAATAGGAGAAAGATAGTATAATACGTTTAATTATGCATTTATCTTAATTTGACACTTTTCTTGGATTGGAGGACACACCATCATGCTATATAACCTTTGCGGGATTTGCAGAACATCAAAGGTGCAGCTTGTCAGTAAGAAATCACCCAAAGAATCACTCTCATATCCACACCTCGACGACGCCATATAATCCTCAATCACTGAGGAACGGCTATCTTATCTGTCACTACCGGAACACAACAATGCTGAAAACATTGTTGTTATGGCGTCAGACTTAGATAAGATGGTGGTAGCTAGCCAGACGGACTTAGAACAAGTCCTATCACCAA
This sequence comes from Chrysoteuchia culmella, assembly GCA_910589605.1. Taxonomy (NCBI): domain Eukaryota; kingdom Metazoa; phylum Arthropoda; class Insecta; order Lepidoptera; family Crambidae; genus Chrysoteuchia; species Chrysoteuchia culmella. Next base: position 6,191,319 of record OU342657.1, read on the forward strand.
CGAAACCGAATACAATATGTATCCCCGCTGGAAATCGAACCCGGGGCCCCTGGGTCTGATACTGGTGGTGGTACCACTAGACCACGGAGGCGGTTAGATGTACGGCGTTGTCAGAAAACAATAGCGACAGATTGCCAGCTCATCGTTTACAATAGTTTTCGAATATCCTTCATACATCAGCCCTGACAGTTGGAAGATTTTTACTCTATGCTCCTGCAAAGCTAGGATTAGACGCATTTTATACTTTCTTTCACGCTCAGTCCAGTAGAGAAGTCCTTCATGTAACAAATTCAGCAAGTGCTCCGAGTAAAGGCCCAGGGACATATTGAAGTAAAACAAAATTTTGTCTCCAGAGTCTTCATCCGTTACTTACAATTTTGCGGAGGCATGATGTAAGGTAACGTCACCCAGCGTGCAATGTAGAAACACATGCTTGCCGTTTTCCTGCTTGATCGAATCACAAAATGAGGAGTTCCGCAGGAATACAAAAGTAAACCTTCATCCCTCGAAGAATTGATCAGGTAAAGAGGCAGTAAGCGGGACACATAGCGAGAAGAACCGTTAGCGGATGGGGCGGGGTGGTTCTAGAATGGCTACTCTGTGAGTAGGCCCCCCCAACAAGGTGGACCATTGATCTGGCTAAGATCGCGGAAAGCTCTTGGATGCGGGCAGCCCGCCATAGTGAAGATCATTGGTCCCTAGAGGATCTTCACGACGATCGTTCGATGGCTGCCCATACCCAGCAGTCGTTATAATGCAGCTGATATGAATGTGATGATGATAGTTATGGAGTCTGGAATTATTTTTTCAACATTTTGCTCTTATTTCTCAGTAATCTCGTTCAGAGTGAAAGGTTGTCGTGAAGCCCTATAACAAATATAAGTACTACTGATAGTAGTACATTCTCCTACTGTGTCTTTCACGGAACAGACAAAGTAAAACGAAAATACTTGATGAATATTTTATAAATATACCGTATATTTTTATTTTCGAGATTATTAGGAACCGACTATTGATAATTAGATAACAAATAAATAAAAAAACAGCATAAAACAATATTTCAAATTACCCTAAATTTATCATTTTAATAAGCACGTAATTTAACCTCATTTTGCACAAGAACAATAAACTGCATATCTCGGTTACCACTTTACTATGACTGACTAAGGCATCAACAGCTAGTAGCAGTATAAAATAAAAAAATGAAGTACCCTCGCACGACAGAATATTTTTTTTAAGTTGGTGTGTCGTTAAAGACACAGTAGGAGCAAGTGGGTTAATATGTTAAAACTTAGATAGTGTTACTTATTTCTTTACTCAGTGACAAAAGGATGAATTATTTATTTATTTGAATTTCATACACGACATGACGATAGACTTTTTATTTTTTCTGACTGTTTCGTAGTAAAGAGTAAAGAGAAAAGTGATGTTGACTGTACATACCAGGGGGCCTACCGCCATCTCTTAACGCAATATTGTTTAATGTCAGTTTGTATCGGCGCAATGTTGTTATATGTCATATCGTACCGCGAACCTCTTAAAACAAGCTTGTCTTTTGACGGAAGTTTTGTGGCGTCATCGCTCAATCATTCACTCAAACAAGATTTTTATCAATCAAACCTACTACGACGTCTTGTGTCAAATAAAGTAATTTAAACAGTATTGAAACAAAAGGAAAACAAAACGTTCTTACGACATGACGGTTTCTAAAAGATGGCGGTAGGCCTGCAGGTCTGTGGAACATGTCACGAAAATATATTCACTTAATTATTATTTTTTTCATTTTCCGTACAAAAGTATTGATATCGTTAAAAATTCGCCCCATCACAAGCACTTTAAATGATACTTGACGGGTTATATTGGCATGCAATTAACGTCAAATGAATAAAAGTTGACATGATATGATCATAATAAAACGATTTCATTTTGTACACTACCAATATAATTTATTAATTAACTGCATAAAAGCGTGTTTTAATAAATTATTCATTATCGTCACTACCAATAATTCGAGATCGAATTAACTAGGAGCATTTACCGTAATAATTTAATCAAAACCAAACGTAAAGGGTACTAATTAGTTACAGAATATTTGGTTCATTTCATACCCATCGGGTGTTCGCCGGGGGCGTAATTCCATCGATAACTTCAATTTACGCGAAATGTTATTGCGAGAGAATTAATAAATTTATTTTAATTTCCATTCGATACATCCATAATGATAAATTCGCAATTTGTCACGGGCCCGAAACAATCACGTGATGGCTAATTTATATATTCTGACGATGATTGCCGCCTTTGGTGACAAAATTATTATTTTAACTGCTAATTAACCGCATTCGGGTTTGGATTACCATAAACGATTGAAGTATACTATAATCTGAGAATTATCATATTTTTTTAACAATTGCTTTGAAATGTTTATGGTTAATTAATTTTATTTCGTGGAATGGTTGCATACGAGTACTTGCAGATTTAAATTGATTTTATCGCATAAATAATGGTTATAATAAAAGGCTTCTTTATATATGTAAAATGAAAGGGTACCATGTAAGTAGTTGAATTTATTGACAATAAATCCAATTCAAATTTTATCCAATTAAAGAACAACAAAAACTCTAGGATCGATATGTCAATCCTTAGTTAAAAAAGTGTCATATTGAAAATGAATTGTAAATTTTAACTATTCTAGTTTGTGATTGTCATTAGTTTTAATTAGTAATGAATAAACAGAATGGTAAATTTTATCAAAGATTTAAAAAAAATAGCCAAATGTGCATTAAAGAAATCAACAGAATATAACTTTTTGATTTTGCATTTTACAATGCTATTTTTATGTGATAAATATTAAACGAGAAAAAATACTAGAAAAAAGCAACATGTCCTATGACAGAGCGACATGAGACAAGTTGCTTTTTTCTGGTATATTTTCTTGTTGGTAAAATACTAGCACTGCAGTATTCGTAATAACATTTAAGTATATCTTAACTTCATTTCTTTATCTTGAACTCAGAAAAAGCTTTTTCCATCAGTAAATTTGTAACTCCTTACCAAACCATTTTCTCTGCTAACTCAGCGAAATAACGGTCTACTTGTAACTGCAAAATGGCTACTCCTCCATAACCCCTTCTTCTACAGAACCGAAGCACTGCAAGTTACTTACTTTATCTCTGTATTCTCTTTGTGCTGGAGTCATCAATACTTTTGGCAATCGAACCTTAAAACAGTTAAGTGGACGCTACGTCCTTTTCGTGGTACTAACGGACTTCGCCAAGGGTTTTTATTTCATCGTCCTGAGACAAAACTGAGAATCCTTGGTGATTGTTTCAAGTGTACCTAAGTGCTTACAGTTCTCGGTTCGGGAAAATAAAACTTGTTGATACAGTGTGGATTTAAAAACTAGCTGAATTTCCGGTTTTGTTGGTGATAAGCGCGCTGGTTCTCTGTTTGTAACTAGGTTTAGATGGCATAATATTATGACAGGAGGCATTGTTACAAACACATCTACGATAGAAGTATTGTTACAAACAGATCATTTTGTATGGTTTTGGTATGTAGGATAGTCAACCTGTTTATGGCCACTCAGAGCCCCAGTTGTTGCCACTTTCGTTTCGTTGTACATCTACATGCACAACCGGTGCTTCTATCCTGATTTAAATGTTGAATACCTATTTACTTCAAATTACCTACACATTTAATTATACCAACTTAAATCAACAACGTGTAGGCGCTACATCAAATTTTGACACTATTGTATCTTAGCGTGATTTGAGCTTTGATCAAACATTTACATTACAGAACTAGAAACAGTACGCACGATGGTAAACAGAAATCTTCTACATTATGCCAGAAACCAAAGCTTAATTAAGACTAGACACCTCCTACGGAACGAATTAAACTTATTCCATTATTCGCTGCAAACGAAATTTTAAGAGAAAGACCGGAGACATCTGGTGCAAGAAGATTTACTATTATTATATCAGGACACTTTGTTGGAATCGTTTCAATTAGTATTTTCCGTATAAAGTTGTGCTACACTCTTTCGAACTCTAATAAAGCGTCTTTGTTGCGAAGTAACGAAATTAACAATGTAGATGGCGTTGCCGGCTTGGTAATGTATTCAGCACGGACCACATTAGATGACACTCTTGCTATGCTTAGTGCGGTTTTAAGTAATTCTCTTAAATCGGAACGTTGTTCTTATTATTACAGTTGTATAAAACTTAACGGTTAATTTACTATTTGGTTTGTAGGATTATTTCATGTAGAAGCATAATAAAGCCACTTCGTTGATAGTTAGTAATTTTTTAAGGGATGCAGATGTGTCTAACTAAACATTTTCAGTTCTTGTTTGCGTAGAATTTGTTAAAGGCATTAAAAACTAACGATATTAAGAACGACGCCTTCTTGAGGCTCTCAATTGTTTGTTATAGTGGCGGTTAAGCCACATTCGCTATGGTCGGTCATTGGATGGGTTACAAAAATATATTAACTTGAATTCCCTCCTACTTCGGAAGGCACGTTCAGCCGTTTTGGTTCCGGCTGCATTAGCAGTTATTTATACTGGGCATTCACATTGGGCCCGCGTGATTGGTAATTTTCAGGTCCATTCTCCTTATTCAAACACCAGAAGGACCTCCAGCACCCAGTACTGGATGACTTGAAATTGCTATTGCTGATGATGAATAAAAGTTAGAAATTGGAAAGCGAATTTAAAAAGAACCGAAACTTGTAGTAGGCTTCAACCTGACTGACAGTTCGAATTCGCTTTGACAAAAAGACCCCAGTCAATACTAGCAGTCTATACGAATGCAATCCGCTCCCAAGCGTAATTCGATGCTCGACCAATCCTCTTTTTGTTTTCACACTCAAGTATTGCACCTTTAGTTCGGCACTGACAACCATCAATAAACTACGTGGACCTTCCATATATATTTATAAAGTCGACAATCGAATGACGGATTATTCTTTCATTTTGAAGTAATTCTACACTGGTAAGCTGCCAGTGTTCGCACCTTTATTGACATTTCCTATCAAAACATACAAAGGATTAGTTAGGTTTTACGGTGTGTGTTTTTGAGTTTAAACAAAACCTTACACTTCTTTTCTTTACAAATGTCATGTTAGGTTATTGAAAACAACTTCAACTTCAATAATATTTGTCATATTTAAAACTAAGAATACACTCAAAACTAATAAGCTGAAAATTCATAAGTACCAAATCATTACCTACAAAACAAGATAACTATTATGTATGTCTCCATGAGACATGAGACATCTCTCCCCCGTCATATTAGTAAGACAAAATACTAGGATTGAAAAATGTGTCTCCAACTCTTAGACGGAACTTGAACTCGACATCTTTCGCTATTTCGACTGCTTTTTGAATTGAGCAATCGCAATCTTAGAAAAATCGTTGAAAATTAATGGTGATTCAATAGAAGCTAACAAATCCATATAGAATCAAGCACCTTTAAAACAGACTCTTTTACCATTTACCAGCCATCTTGTCCGTAGCTAATAAGGAATTCACTATTGCAGTTAAAACTCGCGGGAGTTAAAAATAGCACTTTAAAATAAAAACGAAATAGCGTTTATTTCCAAACTATCGCAGACCAAAGTCAAAAACAATAACAAAATATTAATTCATTGTTGTGATGATTTTTATTCGGCCATATCAGAACCCCATTGGAAATCAGTTAGCGAACATTTTCATTCAATTCGTGAATTAAACATTGCTCTCGACTGCATTAAGCTTACGCTCGCGATCGTCGATAAATCGTTCGATATCGATGCCATAAAACAAACCGCGGGATTACAGATTTAAATTCGTCGATAGCAAAGCAGTTATTGGGGGCCTTTATAAATTAACGACGGCCAATTTCCCTAATGACACTGTAAAAGGAAAGTTTACGATTAACGATTTCGGTTTTAAGGAATACATCAACTGGATTACAGTTGTAAACATTTATGTCAAATAGATTAAAATTAGGTACAGCAATAACATTGTGTCATCAATATGTGGTAGGTAGGAGTTTGTACATAATTATATTCACCTTTTACTATTCAGAAATAAGTTAACAAAAATAATCAATTTAAGAGAAATGTTTACAAATGCGGTTTATAGATGGCGTTGATAATGACAGTTAGGTTTTTTGAACTGCTTTTAAAAAAAATATAGTGATTGACAACTAAATCAAATTAAACGGTTCTTTATCACGACGTTTTATTAAACACCAGTCAATGTTCGATTAAGCTAATTATTAATGTCGTATATCGAATAATGATCGGAACAGTTCCTACCGCTTCATTAAATTAAAGGTTGTCCCCCGATACAAATAGGTAACGACTTTGCCAGACCCAAATTATATTACTTTATTGTTATTCTTTTTGCTTTGTTCCCCCAAACTAACGTAAATTGCCTTGGGATCACGCTAGTATAACGGTAAACTGTGCTATTGGATTGCTTTTGTAATAGTATTTTATGTGGCGGCCTGTATTTTTTTCTGCGGCATTAAGCTCACGAAAATCCTTTTAGTGGGATATCTAATTTAGTTGGTAATCTTGGGAGAGAATGACCCTAATAACGGAGTTGGAAACTTGGTTGTATTTTTTGGATAATATTTTTTGTGAATTAAACTTTTGTTAATGCAATCGCTTGAAACGAAACTTGAAAACTTTAATTTGTATTTTATATTAAAAGAAAACTGAAATAACCGAAAATTAAAGTTTTTTTTAGTACTCAGTAACATTCTTACTTATTTACCAGTTGACTGGTAGGAATACATTAGTACCTAATTTATTTCTACTTATAAAAGATACGTATCTACATTGACAAATGTGAACTAAAAACTAAGACTAAGCCTAACACCGAAGTAGACAACCGTTCGCGCTGCTCGTCAAGAAAAAGTGAGTGAAGCCTACCGTATTCCCGCTTGCCGCGCGCGCGCCGAGCCCATTTTACCGACACGAGTGAAATCATTCTGTTGTTCTCGTGGCGCCATCTATGGGTTTACTCTGTCTCCAATAATATGATATAAACATCAAAACAATTTCAATTCATTTATTCTGATGAAAACGTCTAATTGACAATAAATTCAACGCCCCAGAGATAAGTGTGCGCAGGAAAAATGGTTCAAAATAAAACGACAACATTTTATTTGAGTGTGCCATATTTTTAACAATATTTAATCCCAATGCGATTGGACCGACATATCTGCGCGGCACAGGCAATACGTTTGTGGATACAAAAATGTATTGATAGCACGTTGAAATGAAACTATGCACTTTGGATTTTTTTTATTGAATAACATTTAAGTGCCTTAAAAATATATATTATTTAAGAAAAGCTGAAGGCAATATAATACGTTCTCTGATCAAATGAGATGTTCTATTTTTGTATGGAACTTGGGGCCCTATATCCCACAGTGATGAAATTATATTTTATGCAAAGAGCACAAAATAAGAAACCTTTCCATGTATTTAATTTACCTATATATTTGTAAAAGGGATCCAAACATTTTATATAAAAAGGTAATATAGGTAATTAAAATTAATAAAATAGCAACCCAACACTTTTTCTACCTTGGCCACTTTGATTCTCATTTGTCAGATTGACTGACGTGAACTGTCAGAACGCTGAATCCCATATTTCATTGGTCGAGGCAATGACAATGACATATGAGTTATGTCAAATAATGTCAAGGCGTGTGATTTTGAAGGTTTTATTTTATTTAAATGCAAAGGAACTACCCAGTACAGCCGGCAGTCGCTTGGTTTAATTTTAACTGGATAAACTATATAAAAGTCTCAAAATACCTTGTAGACTAAACGTATTAATAAACTCAGAAGAATAAAATAAATAATTAGATAATTCATTAGAAATCATAAAATGTTATGAAAAGCCTTATGAAAAAAATAATTTTCAAGTTTTTAAGTATTTTTTATTTCTGTTTGGGGGATTTATATTTTTGTTTTCGAAAACCTTGTCTCAGAGGGAAGGCCTATCAGAAAAGCATAACATGAAAAGTGTAGGAAAAAGGGGCCAAAAAAGAACATCGCTTTTACGTAGACGTGACGTAGTACCCCTGCGCCAAACGGAGGAGTGCTGCGGAGTTTGTTTAAGCCGTAGTTGCCGTTGATTTTACAATTAATGTCGTCGTCTCAGCCACTTGATGCCCACTGCTGGGTATAGGCCTCCCCCAAGGATCTCCACGACGATTAGTCCTGCGCTGCCCGCATCCAGCGGCTATCCGCGACCTTCACCAGATCGTCGGTCCACCTTGTCGGGGGCCTACCCACGGAGCGTCATTCGGTGCGCGTTAGTCATTCCAAAAAATTTCCGCCCCAACGGCCATCGGGTCTTCTAGCTATGTGTCAACTAGTATAACTAGTCTCATATAAATAAATTATATTCGGAATTAAAAACGTTACATTACAATTTCATCAATATTCATACTGATTTATGTAGTAATAGCTTAATTATATAATATCATTAACACTCGTCGAATAGCCTTCGCTGATTATCAATTGTACCTCATAATAAAGGGTCCATTGTTTGAATCATCCGCCATAATCGATACCAATCGAAATCGGTTATCGAGTGATATGCGGAGTGCACTCGATTCGGTCCACGGCTAGGGTTATCAAATGGACTTATTTAAATCATAAAATTCATGCAGGTTTAGAGATATTATAATATCCAAATCACCAGAAAGTAAGAGAACATTCCAGTACATACTAAATTCAGAGTAGAAAAGAAAACACAATAGATAGGGTTATTCCTCAACTCGTACCACGAGCCTACGGCCCGCTTGGGCCGAGTTATGAAAATTCAAAACAAATGCTAGTTCCATTCCACAACTCGTCCCTTAACTTTTATGCTACTTAAATGGAAATTAAATCCCTATCGACGTTGGGTACAATAGCCGGCACAGTTGTTAAAATTAACCAACCAACTTATATATATATTGTGGCCGATTAATACAGATTGATAAAAACTTAATGTTTAACATTATTTAACATGATCGGGACACAGTATTGACAATATAGACGCAGCTTGATAAGAAATAGATAAGCCTTGAGATCTTCGCATATTTTGGGAAAGCAAATTGATCAATATTACCATTGTAAATTCGATAAAATAAGATATTATTTTAAGTCAGATCGTGTAGTTTTTCGTTAATGCATTTTTTTTTATTGTTTTATTGGATTTTTAAAGAAATGGATCAGATTTAACTTACCAAAAGCTGTAAGTACCTACGTAGTATTATTATGTCACATTAAAAAAACGTCGTGTAAATAGGAAATAAAATACAATCTTTGACATTACATAATTTAAGTAACCTCGTAGTCTCATTATCTATAGCGTTGGATAAACCTGTGCTTTATTGACTAGTGGAAAAATCTGAAATCCCAAAATCCGGTCCCAGTCATTATCAGGAGCCTGAAAATTCTGAAATCTCAGGACAAGTTCTGACATGCCAACCCTATCCACACCAATGTTCGCTCGGTCGGTGTAGCACCACTCGGATGTTAGGGTTGTCCGAAACAGGCTTCTATTCCGACTCGATCAGTTCGCGGGATTGAATAATTGAGTGTCCTCCGACTCGATCACACTCGAATCGTCCTCTTTAATTTGACACTAGGATACCGCGTCGATGAAGTCTACTGGTTTCCTTTGCTTTGTAAAATAAAAAACCGAATAAAAAAGTAAAAGATAAGCCTTTTGGAGTCGGTGCCATCGATGGTGCATTCTACATTACATACACTACATTTTTTTATTTATGCTTTGGCTGGCACTGACTCCAAAAGGTTTGTTTTTACTTTTGAAGTCGGTATTTAATTTTTTTTTTATTATATTTCCACACAACTACTGAACCGATTTCAAAATTTTAAAAATGTTGGTCCACTTGACAGCCTATCTGGTTTATTATAGATAAAACCATTTTAGTGGGTCCAGCCGTCTTCGAGTAAAAAGTGTATAAACATACAGACATAGAACTTCCTCCTATTTTGAAGTAGGTTAAAAGTTACTAAAACATACCTAATTATAGTCACCATTTTCATTGTCCACACTGAGATTGGTGTTTTAAATACAATGGTTTTTTATGAACGACGGGGAGACTATTACTAACAAACTATTACTAATCTTATCTATACTAGACTTAGGTAAGATGGTGGTAACTAGCCAGGCGGACTTACAACAAGTCCAAACCAACCAAACCGAATACAATTATGTACCCCGGCTGGGAATCGAACCCGGGACCCCTGGGTCTGATACTGGTGGCTGTACCACAAGACCACAGACTGGATTAATTTTTCTTTGGGAATTATGCCTGTCGGTCAGTTTTAAAAAGCCTGAAAAACAATCTTGACTAACACGTTTATCAAATAAATTTCCGGAAGTGAAACGCATCGCAAGGGGTCAAACAAATATGACAAACACAAAAATCTGACAGAAATTCGACAGAAAATTTGATCGTTTTTTATCCTTTATTCACTTAAAAAAGCATGTTGCAAAAAACAGAGAAATTCGTAGATATCGAGAACACTGAGGCGTTGTTTTTCCGACCTGGATTTTAGTTTGATCAAATGAAACGAAACAACAAAATCTGCGAAAGTAAGACGACATCTTGAATAGGTATCCTAAGGAAACAGAAACCTAATTAAGGTTCTTTAGTCAATTGGACCCACAAAGACGAGACCCGCGGGATCAGTTGACCTAGACATATTTATTTTGACGGACCCGATGCGCAATGGCTTGACTCCTCAGCCAGGGGCGATCGATTGGACTCCCATTCAGGACAAATATTCTTGTGGTGAAAATTTTAACATGATTCCTGTGTGACAAAAAAGTGCGTTCCATCGTGAAATAAAGAACTCATGAACTGAATAAAGTAGCAATGAATAAGTCAAGGCTCTAACGTAGCATTCAGTAAAAACCTAGACTTTTATATTACCTTTTAGATTTCCTTTCACATTGTTACGGTAAATGTTAAAAGTGATTAATTAATTACTTTGACCGCACATGTAATTAATGTTCTATGAAGTTGGTATAAAATTTAACATAGCAAAACGTCAATAAAGGCGGGGGACGGGGGGCGCAGCCGACGACGAAAGACGACTTTCTTTAAAAAGAACTAAAATATGGCACCTATATTTATACAATCAAGAAAGTCATCTGTGGCGCTTCGCCGGCCGCTGCCGTGGCACTCTCATGTCTTTTGGTCACAGTTCTAACCTAACCTAACCTACCTTCCTTTTGTACTTTCTCTTGATAATTATTATTAATAACTGAAAAGTGATTAATTTCACACTTCTGACTAAATCATGGGGTCAGTATTAATAATGACTGTTTATCTATACTTTATACTATTATACTAATATTATAAAGAGGAAAGATTTGATTGTTTGTTTGTTTGTTTGCAACGAATAAACTCAAAAAATACTGATCGGATTAGGATTAAATTTCGTACACAGATAGTAGACAGCCTGGTTATGAACATAGGATATTTTTATCCCATATTCCCACGGGAACGGGAACCAGGCGGGTGAAACCGCGAGCAGCCCCTAGTTTTTCATAATGCTAGTCCTGTGGTAAAGTAACGGACAGCGAAGTTTCGTATAGTATGGGACACGTCCACGCGTCCCATAGTAAACGAAACAATAATAGAAAATAGTACCTAATACTTATGCCTAACATTATAATCTTAGGTTAAATTTATTAACTAAAAACCAAATAGTATATTTGTATCAATTTACTTTACTTGAGCATAATATCAGTAGTTATAGAAAGACCTTGAAGCATTGGGCTCAATTTCCCTATTGATAGTATTATCATATAACTTCATTTTCTTCTTCTTTCTTCATTGTATTTTTTTTCTCGCACCTACCATATTTTTTTTAAATATTGCTTAATTTTATTTTAAATATAATTTTATTTCGTATTGGCACTCGGCCATCTACAAACGGCAGCAGCCACGGAGCTTCGCGCGCCGGGCGCAGAACGAATCACACTTTTACATTTTGATCATCAGGGTCACCATATCGGGAGATGCCCAGTGATACCTAAGTATTATTAATTTACACACTATTAACATTTACCGTGAACATATACTTATAGGAAAAGGACAATCCTTTAATAATGCGAAAGCAAAGTCAATGGCCTTTAACTATTTCTGAGTGTTTTTACGAGTACAGACAGACCAAATTGTTTTGATAGACCATGCGTTACAAAAAAAAACCAAATTGTATTGATCGGCCACCAATCTTACGTCAGCATAACTTTAGAAACATCTAAGAATCTATTTTATAAGATTGTAATAATGTTGATATCATACTATTTCTAATGGCAATAAACGCTTGTGAGAGAGTTTAATGGCGTTCGCCACAGCATGCGGCTTCATAACATTCTTGTAATGCACTTTTGATGTGAACACGACACTGCAAGTTATTATTATGAACGCCTAGAAAATTCATATTAAATTAAATAAAAAAAAGGAGAAACACGCCATACTCGTAGTAGAACAAAAATACATAAGACCAAAATAAGTTAACGAATTATTTCTTTATTGTATTGAACAATTTTCGATACAATAAGACGAACATAAACATAAGCGACATTTTAAGTATTGTATTGAAAAAAATTCTTGGAAGAGAATTTATAATAAGAACAATTCATTTAGATGTACAAGATATGTGATTGTTTTTATTTATAGCGAGGCAGTAAGGTTCCATGTCTACGAGAGTTGCCACTTGACAGACGCGAATATATTTGGAATACCGATACAAATACTTTGGCTGAACCTAAACTTAGGCAGCTAGCCCTAATGGCCTGCGCAGACGACGGACATTGAAGGACTTTTTGTCCGCGACACGACCTTATTACTAAGAACATAAAGTTTAATAAATAACGAAGACTATCGCGTACTTTTCATGGATATACGCGATCTAAGTTGAATCTTATTTGGTTAACAATAAAGACGTGTCGCGGACAAAAAGTCCTCCGTTATCCGTCGTCTGCGCTAGCTCTAAGTCTAGCTTCTATCAAAACTCTGCAACTTAACCAAAGAATATATACACTTGACTAAAGAATATGGTTGAAAAAGTGGCTATGAAACACCACTGGATTATGTTAATGTTTGATTTGTAGCTAATATTATTGATGTTGTCACATTGTGACAGTTTGGAGGCGACGATTTAGCGAGACGTCACAAAATTTCCGGCAAAAAATCTTTTCCGTCAAAAAGCTTACTTTAAGAGGTTCATAGTACGAAATTTTGAATTTTGTTTATATAAGTTTCTCAGTAAGTGAATTATATGTAATTCTTATGAGAAATAAAGTTCTTTAACCATAAGATTGAAGCAATGCTGCGCGAGAAGAGGTGGCGGTACCTTTTCAGCCGCTACATTTTTATGTCTTAAGAGGTCATAAACATGATTTATTATTTTCTAATGCGACGGGTCTGATCCTGCAGTATTACTGATTAAATCTACGTAGCCAAAGGAAGAAGTAGTGTTAGTAGGTGTGATCCCCACCTAAGCTGCTATAAAATGATTATTTAAATAGAAAAACAATAAAAGTTATTTTTCTATTAAAATTTCTAATGGAGATAAGGTTAATATATATTTCGTTTGCAATAACCTCTTTATTATTTAATATATATTCTACAACTCTAATCAAAATTTCAATACTTTACTAAACTTGCAAGAATACGGCGATACGAAAGCAATGGCTATAAAATAGCAATGATATGAAAACCAGCTAAATACTACCTGATGTGACAACTTTCTACATTCGCCCCTCAATACGTTGAACAAAGTTTGTCGCAGATGGTAAATAAAACGAGATTTCCTTTTGTAGCATACTCGAGCTTTGACACGCCGCTGCTGCAAACTTTCCGTACGACAATGCAGAGTGCAGTGTTGCGATAACGGTATCACTCAGCTATTAAATAACGTGATATATTAGAGCAGGTATTTTATAGCGATGCTGCATGGACGGCGAGCATTTAGCCTATTCATTTACGCCTGATGTGTTCAGCAGTTTAACAACGATGTTCAAAATCAACGTTCATTGTTCGGTGCTATTGTTTAGATAATTGCGTCAAAATTTCGTTTGTCTTTCGAGCCTGATTGCAATTTGCCAGTATCATTGCAAATTAAATCAAGGTAAATATTAACTAACTTAAATATCTGCTCGCAAATTCAGAGAGATTTTCAGCCTAAATTCCTATCTATAGCACTTAATCTTGGGAAATCCATGATGCCTCTTTCATTTTCTAATTAATATCAGAGCAGTGGTTAACAAAAAACACCAGTCCGAGCAAACCCTTTAATCCACTTTTATTAACGTCTTCCTTTTTATCTTCAGTCTCAGATATTTAAATGTAAATATAATTTCTCCGTTCCGACCATTTAAAGGGAAAGAAAGAAAAACACCAAGTATAACCGCTGTAGTCAATTACGAAGCTTAAAAATATCGTCGGTATTTTCGTTGTAATGCGAAAAGAAGGTTCTCAATCCTTTAAATCGCTCGAAACAACTTAAGATTCGTTCGCATTAAACCTGCGAAATCTGTGCCTTCGGATCTGTGTTTTTTACAAGCGGCTTGCCACTCCACTAACCCTGAATATTTCAGGCATTTTGTTAATATCGTAATCCTCCTTTTTTCCTCGGACTCGGAGGGAAGTCGGCATTCACCGTTAACAGTTTCATGATTAATGACTGAAAACTCTTTGATGGCTTTTTAATTAGAGCTAAAATAGGGGTGTAATACTGGTTGAGCGCCGCCGGTCTCAGTCTCAGGAAGGCTGTTGCGGCCGCAGCTATATTTCATAGAGGGGAAGCGCCTTCGAATTTGCAAGGCTAATAAATTGCGGAATACCTAGGCCTTATTGGCTCAGCGCTTAATCGGCCGGCTCCCACTGCATTATTTCTCGATAGCAACCCTGCTCCTTTGTGACCGTCGGCGAAAGTAAAATGCTAAACGTATTCTTACCTTTGAGGCAATAGCATTTACTTATCGATAACACGGGACTGGAATTTCTAACTTTGCATTACAAATTTATTTCCTCCGGCCTCCCCGGTTCGCCTTTCAGATTATTCCCATTCGTCAGTGAAAATGGCGATTAATATTCAATATGAACGGCCTATTTGAGTGATTGTTTCTCCTCGCCTGTACAGATCGAGATCGGCTTTGAACAATGAAATATTATTAATTGGAAGAAATTGTTTGTATTCGCTTCCCGATTTCTAGATACAAATATTTGATTCCTTTAATAAAATATGAATCGTTGATTTTAAACTTTGATTAATCGATTCGACATTGTATAAGTTGTACCGAAAACTTGATTGTTTAAAGGGTCTAAATTTTAACAATGAATCGTGACGTTTCAATGGCGTCAAACTTCTACCTTTGAAGAGAAACACAAACGCCAAACACCGCAGCTACAAGTTCACTCCAAATAAAATTGAAATTAATAATCATAATGTAACAAACTGTTCATAAAAATTACATTTTCAAACATCTAAATATGATTAAAATTCCTTTTGGGCCTTAGTTTTTTTTTTGTTTTATTTAACAATAAATTTACATTTTTATTTCTTATGCTATGTAGTGTAACAGAAACCAGAAAGGTTTATTCGTACACTATCATTATCACTACATACTCGATTACATAATTTTAAAAATATTTTACTACTACAATATTATTACTGAACAAATCAAGTGGCTACGTATGTTTAAAAAACCGAACAAAATTACTAAAAATGGTAAAATATTCATCATCATCATCATCATCAGCCTGTGGACGTCCACTGCTGGACATAGGCCTCTCCTAGCTCACGCCGATTGTGGCGTTCATAGGAGGATATTAGCCTACTGCTACCACGCTGGGTTGGTAGAGGGTTTGTTTCAAGATTTCCTTCTCTCGCACAGGTTTCCAATGCGTCGAGCCTCTTAGTCGACTCTTACGACATCCCAGGCATGTAAGGGAGTGGTGACACTTGTATTCTTAGGCCGTCACCACACGGCACACAAATATTCATACTTCTATTCATTCTATAGTATAGACAAAGACAGCAGATGGCGGACCGTGCCGATAGCGCAGTCCGATAGATAGGTAGGTACAATACAAGATTTTTTTGTTGTTGTTGTTGCAGTAAGCGTGAATACAGGACGATCCATTTAGCAAAGCAAAAACTTATTTATTTTATTACTTTATGATTAAGTTGTTTTCTGATTTTATCAATAAAATAGCTTTTAAGAGTTGTTTTTATTAATTTATTTTGCTCTTGTTTTACCTAACGTTTCTTAAAAATAGAGGTATTCCTCGAAGGGCACCTCAATTGACCACCTATTACGTGCGCTTCTAGGAATCAATTAAAAATATTATAATTGTATTCCTCCAAGCGCACCTATGTTCAAATTTTGAATAGTGATGGGTACTAACTGAAATAACAGTTATCAAGTAAAGTAA
The DNA here is from genome assembly GCA_910589605.1 of Chrysoteuchia culmella. Taxonomy (NCBI): domain Eukaryota; kingdom Metazoa; phylum Arthropoda; class Insecta; order Lepidoptera; family Crambidae; genus Chrysoteuchia; species Chrysoteuchia culmella. The sequence goes on from OU342657.1 coordinate 6,207,800, forward strand.
TGCTCGTAATTATTTTCACACTACTATAGTATTATTAGCTAAATATCAAAATATTCTACCAGGGCAGCATAACCGACCAGGAGTTATACTTACTTGAAAACTGCTGGCTGCCTATAATTAAATAAAAATGCCTTAGTATAAAATCACAACTTCTCGAATATCTAAAATAACTCTTGGTTACCTAAACGACCCTTGCAATGGGGAATCTCCAGAGTGGAGGACCAGTCCCCCATCATCCAGTGCTCCCGCTGCTTGGGCTACGGCCACATCAAGCGGGTCTGCCAGGAGCAGCAGGACAGCTGCAGCCATTGCGGGGGAAACCACGTGTACGCTGCCTGTACGGAAAAGGAGAGCCCCCCCTCATGTCGGAACTGCGAACGGGCCAGCTTGGAGGACAGAGACCACAACACCTTTAGTAGTTGTTGCCCGGTGAGGGAAAAGTGGGACAAGCTGGCCCGCTCTAGAGTAGCATACTGCTAAGGTGATTTCCAAGATAATCGAAATTAGAGTTACTCAAAAGGGAAGGACCATTAAAAATAAAGTAGGGAAGGCGCCTCGTGGCAATACAAACACTTGCAGTCAAGTTCTGAGAGGGTTGCAAATCGTTGAGTTAGGCACAAACAACAGCCAGCCCAAAAGTAGCAACAAGAAAGCCGAAACCCAGGGAGTTGGGACAAGCAGAGTCATAAACGAAGGAGTGACCAAAACAAACCGAGAAAACAAAATGTATTTTGCAGACCTCGGCTTGCGGAGGTCACTCCAAATCAGTAGCAATCCCACCTACCCTGGAAATGACGCGATAATTACCAGGTTTTTAGTGAGCAAAAATCTCGCAATTAAGAAAGCCAAGCTAAAACAAGTGGGAAACCAACGATCTGCAACCACCCAAGAGCATGAACAGTCACGAAGCACCACGATAGGAAACATTATACAAACACAAAACACAAAATATAGCAAAGACACTACAAACGGAATATAGTAGTAAACAATAATAGTAAATGTGATCAAGGAAAATAGGGATACGTAGTTTAATTAAAATAAATAAATATACTAGTTCAAATAGGCCATGCAAATGTATATACACCTAGATATAAGTAACAAAAAATAAGCATAGTAAATATAGTACATGATAATAACATATGTATATAAATTATATAAGAAATTAGGAAAATAGGATAAAATATGTTATAAAAGACATAAAGAGAATGAAATATATGTAATAACAACAAGCAAAGAAATGTTTGAGTAAAAGCTCAAAATACAAAAGAAAGAAATTGTAACCATTAGAATTTAAGAAATAGTGCATAAGTCATAGACTTAAGAAAGATGTAAAACAGTAAGAAATAATGTAAATGAAATGTATAAAAGTAGTAAAATAACAAAATGTAATAATAATAGAAATGAGAAATGTAAATGTAATAACAATAGTTGCAAGTAATAACAAAATAGTATTAACCATAGTAAAATTCAATGTACAAGAAGTAAAAATAATATAATGTAATAAAAATAGTAAAAAGAAATGTAAAAGTAACAACAACAGTAACAATAATTTAATGTAAAACAAGAAATATGTAAAACAACGAAGAAAATGGAAAAATGTACCAATTTATTTACCCATGTGTATTTAATAAATAAAGATAGAAAATAAAAAGATAGGTAATAAATAGGCTGGCCTTCCCACCAGTTAAAGTGCAAAAGAGAGACGAATGCAAGAAAGACAAAGTATGAGGAATGAAAGTACGAGCAGGATAAAAGCGAAATCCTGATGAACTATGATCGGGGAGCATAGAATAAAAAAATAAAAAAAAAAAAAAAAAAAAACGACTTACCCAGCTTTTTCACCTTTACTTTCAACTAAAAATATTTTAATTTTATAATTATTCGTAACAACCCCCCCAAAATCAGTATTAAAACTTCTGGCTATATCAAAATATATTACGTTTCCTTGAGGCTCTTCCTTATGGGTGCACTTCGATGAATAAAATAACAATATTTTTAATTGATTTCTCGGAGCGCACCTAATATGTGCGCTTTGAGAAATGATTCAGGTGCGCTTCGAGGAATACCTTGAAAAATAGAGCCAATACGTGGTGCCCATATTTAAACCTAATAGTTTACCTACATAATTCCTATTAGCTTATCTACAACTTTCGCCTCCATGCAGATGCAAATAGCTTGTGTAATATTTTTTTATTGTAACCTTTAAATAAAACGATTACCATGTGCTTGAGAAATTAGATTTATTAGTTGATCGCCTGTCTGTAGATGTAGAAATTTATTTTCTAATTGGCTGTGTAGCTCTCTTAAACTTTTAAGGTATTAAGCGATATAGTTACAAAGTGTTGCAAACTTTTTTTGTGCCTTAGTATCTTATTTTTTTCATATTTGGCGACAAGACAGATAAGAGCATCCCTAGTAAATGGAAAAATGATAAAATCTACCTTTTCAGAGCCTACAAACATTAAAAATTAACAAGGGGTCCAAGCGCGATTGCATTTTCTATATATTTTTTTATTACATAGACAATAAGCTTGCTTTGCTTGTGATACACCTTTTATTTCATGCCATTGCCACCTTTCTCGCGTAGTCACGAGTTTCTCTCGAGGGTGGCAGCCGAAAATATTCCTACAACGGCGCCGAAAACAATGACTTGTCAGAAAGTCTAAGCAGCCACTTCGAACAATTAGGACAAACAAAACATTTTTATGCCCCCCTTGGAAGTTCGAGAGGCAACCTTAAAGCCTAGTCATTGCCAGTCATTTGCATAAGAAGATTCCCTTCGCCATTTTAAACAAACCGCTAAGTAGGTTCATTGTAACTTTGAAAATTGAAATATCCGATGCTCGTTTGTTATTGTTACACCTCATTACTTTTTTTAAGTTTCACAATAAAATCGATTTTGACTCTCAACTACTAATAAATAATACTACCTGGGTAAATTTTTAAGTGTCTTTGTAGTGTAGACGTAGGTATAATAATTTATAAGTACTATTTCAAAATCAATATTTTGAAGTGTGGTTTCAATATTTTGCACCACCATGTTGTGTTGTGTTCCAAAGTTAGTAATAAGATAGCCATCAGGTCCACAGTGATTAAGGATTCTGGGAGATGCCTTATCATTACTTATTGACATCAGGAATTATAAAGGCTAACAGCCGATTGCACCAAAAGTTGTTTTACGAATTCGTAAAAAGTATAACATAATTAATAATGGACTGATGATGATGACATAATTTGCTTGTCAAAGTTGTTACAAATGTATGGAATTTGTCAGCTTTAACAAGAACGTTATACTTTATACGAATTCGTAAAATGACTTTTGGTGCAAAAACAAAACCATATTTTTACCTCAACAAAACAAATACAGTACAAATATTTTTGCATAAATATTTACCAAAACTACTAACAACACAGACCACAAGACTGTAGTAACACAAAACAGCAGTAAATCAGTAATCTCTAGCAAAACAAGCTTGTTCAACCAAAATTGCAAAGTCTGAGGCGTATATTTGCATTACAGCGTGGACGCAGATGTGCCCTGTCCGTGATATATAACGTTTATAGGAAGCAAACTTTTAATTGCCTGCAAATCCCTTAATGCTATGCTTTGTATGGTGTTTGTTAAGAAGGTAGGCTTTTGGGAAGGCTTTTAATTACCAGTTTGTTGAAACTTAATGTTTCTTAAATGGGTTTTTATATTGATTTCGGTTATTTCTTGTTCTACTTTTTCTTAGTAGCTGCACTCTTATCGGTGAAGTCTTCTCCACATCTCCCTACACATTGTTATCTCCTTAATATCCTGATACGACTCGTCACTTATTTCTTGTGAAACAATTAAATTTTAAAATAATAATTTCAAATATAATATAGAGAGAGAGAAAGGGAGAAAGAGAGAAACGACATATAATAGGCATTTTTTTATTTAAAAGTCATACTCTTTTTCTTTAACTGTTCTACTAGGATTGCTTTGTAATACTGCTATCTGTAACATATAAATATTTATCTAAAAAATACAAACAAAATTTGACTATATAATACACACTTAAAAATGCATTGTTTATTTAAAGTAAAATTTCTTCTGCCTCGTGTGTCTGAACATGATTTCTAAAACACACAAACCTTAGCACTTTGAGACCTTATTTTTAATTCATCGCAACTCAGAGACAGCAATTAAATTCCCATTAACATACTAAATATGCAGTCACAGTCCTCTCCCCTGTTTAAGCAATTTGCGCAAACTCCACGCAAAATGTTTTCCTTTTGGAAACTCACACAAAACAATTTCTCACTGAGTCGGTTCTGTCCATTCGGCATCCGGACGAGTAAGTTGGACAAACAATAGTTAAGCAACAAAGAAACTTTACTGGACTCCGTATACGAACGGGACAACCACTGTGTTGTGCTGAATAATCTTTCTACAATGTTAATGAGAAGTTCACGAAAGCCTTCTTTTTTATTTCATCATCATCATCAGCCGCCATTTTAATATCCCCACTACTAAGGGCACTGGTGGCCTTGGCTATGAATGGATTGGTGGGTTAATTTTAACGAGTGGAAATGCTGTCGGATGCCTCGAGATAGTAAATTTTTGGTCAGCCATCACGTACCAGCAGGCCTACCGATATCTTTTAGAAACCGTCATGTCGTAAGAACGTTTTGTTTTCCTTTTGTTTCAATACTGTTTAAATTGCAAACTTGACTTTATTTGACCTAAGACGTCGTAGTAGGTTTGATTGATAAAAATCTTGTTTGAGTGAATGATTGAGCGATGACGCCACAAAACTTCCGTCAAAAGACAAGCTTGTTTTAAGAGGTTCGCGGTACGATATGACATATAACAACATTGCGCCGATACAAACTGACATTAAACAATATTGCGTTAAGAGATGGCGGTAGGCCCCCTGAACATTGTGAAAGTTGCGTAAACGCTTTAATCACATACCAAGCGCGTGAAACACTGCACCACCGAGCTCCTCATTCATTATACCTGATGATAGGACTGAAGGTAGATACGCGCTTCTCCCAGAATCTTTGACTACTGAGAAACTAGCTATGTCTCCTCTTGACTACTGGGGCATGCCAAATATTGAATACATCTTTGTCATGGCGACAGGCTTTGGTAAGATGGTGGCAGTTAGCCATGTAGAGTTATAATAAGTCCTACCACCAACCAAAGTCAAAGTCAAAGTCAAAGATTTTTATTCCAATAGACTTATAGATAAGTACTTTCGAATAGTCCAACATTTTTATTCCCTACCAGCCATTCAGGACATTTTAACTGATAAGAAGAACGGCCGCAAGCAAACCTAATAAAATATATACCCCTACTGCAAGTCAAACCCGGGACCTCTAGATCTCATACCATTACGTTACCACTAGACCAATAAAGATTTCACGCATGGCTGTGTTTGCGATATTAATTTAATCAAACCCTAACTAGTTATAGGGCGCTTCACCACAAAACCCTCCCGCTCTAATAACTGAATAATCTTGGCTTATGATATTTGCTTAGCCATTGATTAATGGACCATCTTCAAATCAAACTTTATCCTCGACGTAAATCAATAAAGCTTTTGATTTGGTCAAACTAATAGGAGGACCTAAAATTGGGGATATTTATTAAAACATGGTATCGTGTGCAAGTAACTCTGAAAAGCTTTGAGAGGTAGGGTATGGATATGAAGAGGGTTCTGCCCGTCTAATTCCCCTAAGTGAGTGTCTTAAATGTTATTGACTACGGTCATCACCTTCGGGGGACCGCTCGACGCTCTTTTGTCAAGCACATTGTATATATAGTACTGGGTCAACGTAGACATTAGACTTTATCGGAAATAAAAAGCTACAGTGTAAAGTTGACACCAAACTTGTATTAACGGAATAGTGATAAGGTTTACGGGCAAGCAAGAGCATCTAAGTCTACCTTTCTCTAAAGTTGATTTAATTAGTACCTTTTTGATGTCATCTATGTTTTCTAAGGAAAATAAACCCAATATGTATAGCATTTCTGTTTAACTTAAAATAAAGGCGTATAATCAATAATTCATAGATAATATTCACAGTTTTATAAATTAATTTATTTTGTGAGTTATTTAAATTTGAAACTTTTTAAAGAAGAGGCGAAACGTTATCAGCCGTACGAAACAAAACGCTTTTGACAGTTGACTGACAGTAACAGTGACAGTTAAACTCATTTTTGGCTGTCAATAGTGTCAATGTCAAGTCAGTTATCATGACATTATTCTTTTTATAGTGACTAAGTAATTAAAATGGTGTCCGTTTCATCCATTTACTTCCGTTTTATCAAAAAATTATTTATGCAACAATAAAAACGATTCCGTAAATGTTGACACTGACATAAGATGCATGACAAATATAATTTAAAAATAAAGATTTATGTCACGTTCCGAAATCCAATCATAGGTTGTGAAATCTCACCCAGCCTAATATATTCTTTTTATAACAAATAGTTTAATCTTATTGTTATTGTTTTTATGATTCAATGAACTAAAATAATAAGCTATTTCAAATAAGAATAAAATGTAACAAAAAGGTCAATATATATATTTTTAGGTATTAAATTTAAAAAGTACTTTGCCACGCTAGGCCGCAAAAAGCGAATTCCTACGCCTAAACTGATTGACAAAACCTCCTTTTCAGAGCGTGTGAGGTGAAAATGTTATATTTATTGTTTCACGTCCAAGATTGTACCTCTATGTATTGTTTTATGAGCCACCATTAATAAGCCCCATCACTCCCTCAATACGCACCGAGGTCGTATTCCTTAACCGTTGCAAGTACGTGCGACCACTGATTTATTTGCGGGCAACACCGTGAAGAGAACCTCTCCTAGATATATATTACACAGCTACGGGGCCTTCCATCACTGAAAGATACGCAGCCTTGCACACGTGGAGGAATTCCTGAGCGTGTCTCTTAGCATATTTAGGAGTTAGCATTCGTAATAAATGGTCCTCTGGAGATTATATAATATTTGTTAGATTAGAGAGGATTTTGGAAATTTCGTTTTTGACTATAGGCTCTCCTAGATTTATATCACACAGGAGCTACGGGCACAGCTACGGGGCCTTCCATCACTGAACGATACGCAGCCTTGCACACGTGCCGGAATTCTTGAATGTTTCTTCTGGCATATTTAGGTAGTATTCATGATAAATGGTCCTCTGGATATTACATATAGTGATTGGATTTTGGGAAATAAGATTTACTTGCTAGCTAGACTAGTTGCGTCCGCGAAATTAGTGCGTTCGTTTGCGTGGAAATTCTGAAAGCAGGGAATATTTGACCCGTATAAATTGTATCATTTGTTTGTACTATACATATATCATAAAATTTTACTCAAATTTAACAAAGAAAATATTCATAAGCGCTGTCTTATTTTCAGATAGCTTCCTTCGTACTTATTCATTTTAAAATAACTTGGGCCAGTTTTCCTAATCCAGTAATTTCCCAATGGTACAATTTCTCGTATACAATTGGTATACCTGACCAGAGCCAGGGCAGGGCAAGCTCGAATTAATAGATGGATCGTAATACTTTATGGAGATTAGGTTTGCAATACTCCGTACTAATAATTTCGTTGAAATAATCTTTGGAGATTGTAACCACAAAGTACGTAAGGCAGAGGCGGCGTTTTAAGCGACAACTCTACGAGATGATGAACTATATGTTTATATCGATCTTTTTAAATATTATTTTTTTATAGTATTTATCTATGCATTATTTTCTTAGCATTTAAAATGCGAAAAGTAAAGAATCATAATATACGAACGCAACATTTTACTACAAAGTTAACATAAAAATAATTCTCAACGTGGTTTCTTCTCTAGTTAGCTAAGTCCTGACTGCTTGGTAGAAAAAAAAAATGTAAAAGGTAATGAGACTATAGTTTTAAGTTTTAGTTTTATTAATGAACACTGCGCGAAAAAACTTAAGATGTGCTTATAAGTTTTTAATAAAAAAAGCAAGAGTGGCTTTTGCCCTTGTAATATAATTTTAGATACGCTTGATTTCTTGTTAATAAACATTTAATATTAACACCCTTGACAATACTTAGTGCAAGTTTTTTCACCATAAATTCGATCGCAATGTTTTTTGTTTGCCGTTGACGAAGAACACAAAAAGGCACTAATAATAACAAAACTAAAGTTTACGTTGACGCGGTCGAATAAGTACTAACACTCTCGCTCGTATGGTTTAGTATTTTATTGACTTTCCGAAGTTTTATCGCTCTACACCACTACAAACTTGAACGTCCTACAACACCGATTCGTCATTAGAGTGTAGTTTGTCACTCGAACGCATTAGCGTCGCGGTTGCGGGGACCAGGCGACCGGCTTGCGGCAAAGACGCCGCCCGAATTCCAGACCCGGACCTGTCGTTGCAAACTGGCGATTAGTCAAACTGCTAAGTGCTACTTTCCGATTGTTTTTCTCTTTGCGTCCGTCCGTAACAGTAATTTATGCGACTTTACAGTTCCACTCCGCCGTCGAAATTTGCAATCGGCGAGGATCCCGACGCAAAACCGAAGGTTTATTTATGGCACCAGAGTTAACTTTTGAACCGAAAGTTCGGGCGGTCGACAACCTTTTTTTTTGTTTGCCCTGCCTTTGAGGAGTAAACTGTTCTGTGTGCTCGTATATCTTTGTGTCTAAGAACTTTGGCGGTGCCCGGTTCAATTAGTTTTCTGTAATTGAAATACTAGCTCAGCTAGTCGGTTGAAATTTGCGACTATAATTATAAGTCTTGGTCTAAAGTAAAACTTAATAAAATAAATCTTTAAAGAAAAAAAGGTTCTGTGTTACGTCAAGGCAAATTATTAGTTTTGAAAAAATAACTTCAAAAATATCGTTAGTTATAATCTAAAAACTGTCAATCGAATCAGTACTACCGGCGCCTTGTTTCGTGCGATATTTACCTTGCCGTGTTGACAATCAATCGGGGAAGAGTTCCAGGCAAACAGGACAGCTCCGTGATTGCTCTAAGGCACCATGTTTGTATGAAGCCTTTGCCTTTGATTAGCTTTAGAAAAAGGAAACTAGAGGAGGTCATATAAATTGTATTTGCGAGCGTCCCGTGCTATTGAATTAGGTTATCGTGGATTTATTTGAAGACTGTTTTATTGCGTTTGCCTTCTCGGGAGTAGGTCAACGGGTGTTTTTTTGTGATTTAAAATTGTTTGTCTCACTAGCAGTAAGTTGAACAGATTTCTTTAACCTTGCAGTTTATATTCAGTTCTTAATTTAAAAACTAACTCTAAGGTAAAAATTAAGCTTATATTAGCAAATATTTTTCTTTTTTCGGTTTCGATAAAAACTTTAAAAATAAGTTACTAAAAGATTTTTTTACTTACATGAAAAGAAACGAACAAACCACTCTACACAACATTTCATTTTCAAAGAAAGTGAAACATAAATATCACAAACACAACAGCCCCTACATTCCACCTTTGCGCGTAACTTTTTAATGTCAAAGGTGCGTGCTGTTTACAAAATAACCGAATAAATTATAAAAGATCCCTAAATCCCTGTAAACAATAATTCATGTCGCGCGTACACAACTAAGCTCCTGCCATTGTTTCCTTTAAGAAGTGAAACTTTTCGGTGAATCTTAAAAAAAACACTTTCGCTTGTAGAACAAGATTTTCAGAGGTCCCTTTAATACTTTTTTGTTAGTCCCACAAAATCTTTGCCCGAACTCGGTTGTTTTCTCAACGTAGGCCCTTGTTTTTTTTTTGCCGACGGCGTATTTTTATTCACATCACTCTGTGTAAAGGTTTGTAATTACAATCGATCTACATGGACGATAAACTGCCCCAATAATGGACGTTTTGTAACCGATTGTGAATTCAATCGAAATTCTTATTGGCTTTTTCTTATTTTTGATGGCATTTCAAATGAAGCCAGATTTGAAGGAACTTCTCCAAAAAAATAAATAATGTGTTTAATAGTATTTTTTGAAATGTTATACTGTGGAGAGTAATCTTAATGTGTAATTATTTTCATTTAATTTGCATGATAAAATGTAATTTCCACAGTTTAACAACAGGTGAATAATAAACTATTGTTGTCATTTTGACGTTATACCCCTTATCTTATCCTCTGATCTCTCATTGCATGATTAGAAGAACTACAAACATGAGTTTTTTTTAATCTATGTATCTAGAAGTCTTCCAGTACATTATGTTCTTCGCACATCCTCATCAAGGCTTAGATAAAAGAGTTAAGAGCGATCCTCCCACCTCTCAGAAGCAACAATTAAGGCATAAGGGTTCCACGGAGGGAGTAACCACTCAGTGGAAGCTAAGCCTCTCTACGGTACTGCTTCCTACTACTTTAGAACACGTAAATACACACTTATGTAAATTATATGCAGTCTCGTCGCTCGTCGACAACCGCTATACTGGAGCTTTTTTTTTCGACTGAAGTATTTGTCTGTGTTTTCGAATGATAGCAATTCAAATTTTAATGACAAGCTCGTAATTATACAAAAATTAATTTGTTTCGGCATGAGCCACTTTTCAAGTATTTTCAACTTTTTCCGAATAACAACGTGAAAACTATTAGTCATTAGGTTGGTATACGATTAACATATTTAAGAATTATGCATGAACTTAAGGTGGGTGATTAATAACGTTCTAAAGGGTGTAAACTAATTACAAAAAAGTGTTTTCCATCCAACGCGATTTTGATAAATCACAACTTTCTTTAAACTGCACATGCGAAACGCAAATGCATACTAAATAATTTTATTGAAACAGAAACCATATTGTAAATCGACATGAACAAGAGACGCTTTTTAGCTCCGTTGTAAAATTTTGATATCCCGTTTTTACTAGGGAAGGGTTTAACAGAACTTCCTCGTATGTACGGGATCGTCTAAAACAATGAATCCGATGTATGTAAAACGAAGGGGGGTGTCGCCACGATAGTTCTCATGACAGCCCACCGATGCGGAAGGAAGCCGCTCTCGAGTTTTTTAAAAATGGCCGCCTGTCACACATCACTGTTACGCGCGAAACAAGAAAAACAACATGGCCGCGTCAAAAGGGGTTAGTTAGGTCTTCTGCACACTTAATTGGTAGGGATCATTAAATTGACAGTATATTTTGATGACAGATTAATTTGCATGATTATTATTCTACCTTTAACATCTGGTTACATGACAAAAAGCTTTATCGTTCCATGATTTTACTTCCAGTTCTTTATTTACCCATATTTATTCGGAAGCGAAAGAGGGAAATACATGATTTTTAACCCAAGGCCGACCCTTTTTCTCTTTTCTTATTCCTTATACATGGTACTTGATCTTTCCCACGGCACACATTCGTTTCAGCCGGACACTTTCAATGACGTTTGACATTCCCAATTCTTTGTCTATAGAGGCCGAGTGTGGCGTCGAGACGACTTTTTCTCTTAAATCAAAGTGAAGCAGCTCTTAGGAGCGGGCCGGGCAATATGAAACAGGCCGGGCCTTTGCTCTCGAAAGGCCCGTCTCAGATGTCGCGAGCCCATTCGCGAGACCCGGCCACACCCTCCACTCGACTCGCACATAAGCCTAGCGGCCCGCTTTATTTATTATGTACAGCCATTAACGCCACTGCCATCATGGCGGCGACTTTTTCAATTTTTAATTTCCCTCTTACGCCGCGGCGACACTCAAACGCTCTCAGAATTGACACTTAAGTTTGTAACTCATCGCGGCAGTCCACTCGCTACTGCGCGCCTTAATGAGTTTCTATTTCCAACGGTTTTACCTGAGTTTTCAATTATATCATTATATTTTTTCGCCGAGTGTTTGCTTGACATTTGGTATTACGTAATTGAAAATTTAAATGCTTCGAGCAGCGTTTAATTGGGAAAAAGAACTTAAATTTTAATTTCTTGGGATCATAATAAAATTATATTAGTATAGCTAGCTCGGAAACATTAGTATTGAAGAATTGCTAGATTTCACGTTGTTTAATACGATAAAGTTGTGCGTGACAAGGGATTTCGTAAGATTAGCTTCTGAACTAGAGGTTTTCACGCTTCTTTAGTGTTGTTAACGCGTAAGCAAACACGCTATTATTGGTCGTTTGTCGCTCGTATCGGTCTCCTACGGCTTCAGCCTTACCACCCACCGAGTGCGCCGAAAAGTTCTTTCTATGGCTTCTAAGGCCGTCTCAAAATGGCGGCGGCGGCGGCTTTTTAATCTGCAGCGTAATTACATTTCTACTTAAGAAGACCCTTTCGGAATAAATAGTTATTAAAGTAACCCTAAAGTTTTGGCAGTTGAGTGGGGTCTTTGCTCTGGTTAGTTACACTGGGGCCGTCGATTACAGTTAGCGTTTGTAGCGCATCGGCCGTGTAGTTACGGCACCGGTCGCAACTGGCCGTGAGGTGACCGCGCGCCCCGGGACGCCACTTCGGCTGCCGATTCTCCGCTTATTTCATTAAATTCTAAACTCTCAAGGGCGGCTGGAAATTCGGTCAGAGCCAAACGAGTTAAAGTTCACGAGTACCTCACCAAATTAATCTTAAGGGAGTTTCGATGTTACCCGGCCCGGACTTGAGCGCTAAGTCTGTCGGACGTTATAAATTAACGAACCCTCTTCGATAATTAAGCGGGAGGTGTGCTTCACATCGAGTTTAACGAACAAAAATTCAATTAACCCAAATTGTGTTACAGCAATTTTTCAACACAGTCTATTTACATATTTGGCAAATATTGGAATTCGCCCTGTCTTCCGGCGACTTCTTTTTTAATTCACAAAAATTAATATTTATAAAAAATTCCATTATTAAATTTATCAACTCGTCGCTTCAAAAAGCTAATTAATCTGTTCAAATTAATTATTCCTCCGATCAAAGGCGTCTCCGTGGAGATGTTAGGCTGTGATTTAATTTGTCAGTTTCTTTAGTTCAACGAGGTTAAATGTTATTTGATATTGACATTTTTGACATTGACGTGTAATTACTTAATTACTTATTACGAATAATGAACTTTTGTTTTTCTTTGCAGGTAAGAGACCGTTGGAGCTACACTTCGTATGTAATAACAAATAAATGTACTTAATTAAGTAGTTAGTTTAGTTATCAATCATAAAAATATCAATGGGTCATTATAAATTCATACCAATATTCCGTAACATGAGTTGAAGTGAACTTCAACTTCAAGCAATTAAATTGTAATGTGATAAAATGGTTTATAAATATAATATTTAGCGATCAATACTATAATGTTGAGACCTTAGAATCAGCGAGAATAAACAACACAAAAAGCATTGTCCGCGCGGTCGCCAGTAATTCCCAAACACGCCGAGCAAAGCAAAGCGTTTCAGCCAAATGGACTCAAGTTGAAACTTTATAATTAACACAGTTAAATATCCATTAAAATTCGTCAAATGAGTCTCCTCTTCATTTGCATATTTTGCAGCGTCGACGCGAGTTTCGGACGAACTAATGCGGTCGGTTAATTTTCTAGGAGTCCCAGAGCGATCGTATGTGCCTTTGGAATTAAATGTTGATTAATATCGTGCGTTTAGGACCGTAAGGAGTAGCAAAGCCGTACAGTTACTCGGTTTAAAGCCACTTTGTAGCTACACACTAGTTAACTGGTGAACGCTTGGTACCAGCTGAGTACTGCCTTAGGTGGTGAATTTATGGGAGCTACTCAACTGAAGTTTATTAATAAATTTTGCTGCTTAACGTTAGTAGTGAAACTTCGGGAATGAAAATCAAACGAAAACAAAATAGTTTTTCGAACTTTCTTGTACAAGAAATTTATTTTGCTTCCTTTTTTTAAACTCAACACAATAATCATAACTCGAAATATCTTTACCTGTTTTTTTCGAATTCGGCTTTTTAAGGGTTTGAGTATCATACGTGGAGGCCATTTAAAAATTAAACATTTAAAAATATGATTGAAAATTGGCACTGAAAAGTAAACAGGTTAAACCACCAAAAAAACTACTTATATCGATCCCTCTCTTCTTCTGCCGCCCTAAATGCTAACACAAATTGCATCAAAAGTAACAATAGTAGTGTAATTTCATAGATAATTTACTACGTCACAAACGCCAGGGTTGCCACAAGGGTGCTACTGTCAATCAGCCGACAGCAGATCGAATAAAATATTTACAAACGTAATCCTAAGAGGCCGCAAATCCATTATGGAGTGGTTCGTAAAAGTTCGCCCTATCATAGCTAGGGTTGCTAGTAACGGACAAACCCACTTTAGGATTAGTCACACTAACTGCGAAAGTGATGGTCGCTGTTTAGAATTTATCTTGAAACAATAGTTATGTTGGAGACGTGTACCTAATCTATCAGTTCTAACTGTCCTAGTCATACCTTCTTTGATCTATACTTCTTGTCAAGGGAACAGTTGAATTGTTTATTTATACCCGCATTATAAAATCAATAAATGTGATACTTAATTAACATGAAAATCGAAATCGGATATGAATTTTGCTACTGTAAAAATGTCCGATAAAAAGCAAATTCCAATTGTACGATGTGCGTGACATCTTTGATAATTTAGGTACAATATGAAATCAAGAATTGTGGAGGCTAAAAACAGTTTATGATATGGTCATAAATCAAGAGTGAATAAGTATTTACTAAGGAAGCTCGTCTCACCCTAGATCGCATCATCCCTTACCATAAGTCGAGATAGCGGTCAAGAGTTTCCTATCTAGTTATTCTTTCAAAAAAGTTTATATTTTTAATTGTTTCCGTGACAGAAAACCTTTTTCTAGAACTACAATACAGGCTTTGGTTTTTTACTTACCTCTCGACAATATAAAAAAAATAATGTTTATGGAAGTCTGTTCTTACCTTTTAGTGACTGATTTTACTAGTAGTCCACAATGGGTTAGGACTTCGATCCCCAACCGAGCTAAACATATATTACTTGAGATGAACATTTGCCGGTTCCGCGTCTGGGTATAATTATTTAAAAAAATTAAATCAAGTCACTGTATCAGAATTGTCTGATGTTTATTTATTAACGAGGAGGTCGGTGACAGTTACTCAACTTTTGCCGATAGTCGGTGACAGGTAAGGTGACCAAAAATGATTATTTTGAGCTTTGGAAGGCACGCTTAAACGATCTTCTTCTTCGAGCGGTTTTTTTGCGCCTATTTTACGTCCGGAGGTTGTCAGGGGGCTTACCGCCATCTCTTAGCACAATATTGTTTTAATCATACCAATGCTATTTCGTACCACGAATTTCTTAAAATAAAATAAAAAGCTTATTTTCCGATAGAAGTTTTGTGCCTTTAAAGTGCGAAATGTGTCAAAATTTGACAACTTCTTTTAGTTCGTTGGCACAAACAATAATTTATAGAAGTACATGGAGCTGATATAGTCTTACCCCCATATTCTAAGTCGTTCCTCCAAAATTTTTTACACTCCACTCAAACTCATTCGACAAATTTGGTATTCATAGTTGCAAAAAGTCTCCTCTACACAAATTATTCCTCACTTGAGTGTAATAATTACAGAGTTACGACTTAGAATACCGATTTTGTGGAGTATTTCGAAGAGGTTTTCAGTGAGGTTTTGTTAAGTCGAGGACGAGTAAGTTTTGGAGGAACGATTCGGGTTTAGTCTTAAGAAACTTACATTATACAAACATATCATAAGTAATTCGATATCGATATTTTTCTTGCGAATTTTTAGTGCCTACCTAGTTAAGTCCGCCATTACAAAGTATCATCGAGTGTAGATAGGCACGTTTTGTTGTAGGTATTTCAGATCTATAGATTTAACGCAATGGGCAGGAATAACAAAATTTAACGGTCATGATACGAATTTTAAGAGTATTGAAAACAAAGAGTTCGTCATGATGAACTCTTAAAAAATGACAATGGCGGGATAATGACTCCAGGAATGCTTCAAGCACCTTCACGCCGGCGACCGACATGACGGCTTTACGAAGATTCCCATGTGATCCAAGGACGCCATAACATTAAGCAACTAGTTATAACACCATAGTGCCACTTAAATAAAAGAAAATAACACCATATTATCGCGAGTTATAGACCGATGCATGCGTCCTGCCTAACCCGTAATCGTTACTTATTGATGAGTAATGTCTAGACGAGCTCACTTTTCAGTCTAGTTTCCAGTGTTTGCTGTCACGAAAATGTCAATTATTCAGCCGTTAGCTGCAATTGCACGTGTAGGACGATAGAAAGTTATAATGGGGGTAATTTCAATTTTCAATTGTGAGTGGTTAGTGTATCACGGCAGTTTAAATTGGGTCACAAATTGCTTCTATAATTTTGTGTGATATTTGAGCTTAAAATGGTTTTATCTTGTAAGTTTTATTTCAGAAGTAGGCTTAAACGTTGACTAAGAGAAACTGAATACATTTAAAAAAGACGCATAATTTCCACAGTTTTCATGGAAATCTTAAATGTTTACTTGTAAAGTTCTAAAGTTTGTTTAAACTCATCCTCAACTACTGAAGAACTGGCTATTCAAAACCTTAGCTGCCGAAGAAAAACAACGCTGAAAACAAGAAAAGATGGTGATAGCTAGCCAGGCTGACTAAGGGTCACCAAAAATGAAACTTTAGGGGTAGTTCCAAATATTAGTGCTTTCAAACAAACGATATTTCTAATAAATAAAGCATAAAAATCCATCTTGACAATGATCAATATGAATTCAACTACAGGGTACCGATTTAAAATTCACCGAAATCAGAATTACGGCAGCAGACAGGAATGAGTCAACCGATTTATTCGCTGGTTACGCCATCATTGATCATTGTCACCCCATAATTGATGTTTGACAAAGTGACGTCACCGCAAAAGTTAAGTAACTCTAGAAGCTTTTAAGAATAATTAAAACGCAGACAATTTTCAACATCTAAAGAAAATTTCAATTTGTCATTTCGTAATAAATCAAAATCTGTGCTGTTTAAATTTTCAATTTTGTTCAATGCGTTTTTTGCCTTATCATCATTAGTCAGGGGGTGATTGGTATTCAATTACAAGTAAGTACTCCAATTTTTGAAGATAAGAAAATATAAATTCTATGAGTTTTCTATGAGTTAAAAGAATTTTTGTAAGTAAAACTTTGTGCAATTTTTGTACGATCGCTTCAGAATAGTCACCCATTTTCGCTGGAGTGAGAAAACATCCTGGTGTCACCAGTTTTGGGGCTACGCAAGGGGTTTAATTGTAGTTTTTCATAATAATCTTTTTTAATGGAAAGTTTTGAAAAATATATTGTTTTTTCGAACTCAATCTAATTAAATGTGATATTGAATTATCTCTTTTGCAACATAAAAAAAAAACATTCGTCTATCTATGATGGTAGGTGGTCCCTTTATTTTTCCCTCTATATATATAAAAAAAAAAACTTTTACCTTTTTTAATTCAATTAAGAGTTTCAATGCACTCGAAGGTAAAGGCACAATATCTGTGGTTAGTTCATACAAATACCTACGTTAAGTTTTAGTTAATTAATGCCATATCAAACTTGCGCATTATGAGTAAGCTACATATTATTATGAGCATTGCAAATATTTATAAAACGTGTAAGAAAAACATATTGTGTGTGTAAAGTGGTTTGTTTACAAAAATTTTGTACATAGGTTAGCTGAAGTATAATGTATACCTCACTCAATCCACTTTCACCAATCCAATCGCCCACTTGCTGAAAATAATGATTATAATAGGTTGGGAAAAAAGTTTCTTCGCATTTTTTAACAAAATTTAAATTAAAATGTATCGAATTCCTTCATTAGATTCACTCATCTTGACAATAAGAAACACAAATGAAAATCACACATTCTCCTAATTTGAATTTATCTTCTCTAAAATTTAAACTTTTAATGATATCAAAACCAGCCATATACAAACAGTATAGCCAAAGAGATTTTATTACAAGTTCATACATACTATGTGCGAAAATACTTTTTCCCCAACCTAATATATAGGTGCTTGTACTCATGCTAATAGGCTAGTTAAACTCATCACATCTTTTATTATACATATTAAGGTATTTAACTTTAAATATGTTGTACTAGCTTCCGCACGTGGTTTCAGCCGCGTGGTTCCCGTTCCCGTGGGAATATCGGAATAAAAAGTAGCTTAAGTTAGTCTATGCCAAAAATCAACTCAATTGGTTGTTGAGTTAGAGCGTGAAGGAAGGACAAACAAACACACTTTCGCATCTCTAATATTAGTTAAAATTAAGATTAATGACGGTTGACTTTTGTTTGTATATTAGTAGACATTGTATTCCATCTTTATCTTTTACATCGCTCATTATGGTTACGATCATAGATTTAGTATGAATCAAGAACCATTTAGAAGAAAATAAAATCTTAATATACATTTAAACCTACGAGTACGCTACGTTCGTACAAGATCTGTAGATATACAAGTATTTTGTTGATATTTCTTCGTAGCTTAGTGGAGGCGAGGCTTAGAATGTGATCTTATCTTGCTGGTGCCACATCCGGAATCATTTCTACGTGAAATATTACGGTGTCGACGCCATAGAATTTCGTCCCCAACACCCGGTTTCATCAAGCTTCTTTCACGTACGTCATATTTTTATATGAAACCAGATTGCTAGCAAAATACATTGCAAGGTACTTACTATTTAATGTTGTGTTAGAAATTAATCTGATTCTTTCGACTAGAATTAGGTACATTATTCAACTTGTTACCATTATTAATGTAACAATAAAAAACCGGCCAAGTGCGAGTCGGAATCGCGCACAAAGTGTTCCCTACCATTGTCTGTAACAGCGGCAAAAAAACTATGTATGTTGTATGGGAGCCCCCTTAAATATTTATATTAATCTGTTTTTTAGTATTTGTTGTTATAGCGCCACCAGATATACATCATCTGTGAAAATTTCAACTAACTATCACGGTTCATGAGATACGGCCTGGTGACAGATGGACAGAAAGACGACAGACAGAAAGACGGACAGCGGAGTCTTAGTAATAGGGTCCCGTTTTTGGGTACGGAACCCTAAAAATGACTGATAATGCCATTCCAAAATGTAATTATTTGCCTGAATACACGCTCAAGTTTTTGATGATAGTGAAAACTAAATCAAATTTATCATTATAAAACAGTATGATCATTAGGTACCCAAATCATCTAACATATTTATCTGGACTTACAAGAAAGTTTAGTCAAATACGACTACATAAACATCATCATTAGCTTTCTATTATTAGCGATGCATTTTAGGGATTTCGTTGTCACGTAAACGTCAGCACCGCTGCATCTGCTGGTTAATTTCGTAACTTAGACCACGATTGACAACTATTGTGGCACCTGGTTATTAATTCATAGAAACAGGGAGGTTTCTCTCAATGGAATTAAGGTAGAATCAACGTCATGATTTTGATTGGCGCTACAATCGATTTCCAGAGTACAAAATTACTTTTCTCAAACATGCATGGAAATATTGTCATTATTTCCGATGTATTTCTTATAGTAATTATTAAATGTATAATATAAAAAATATGTTTTATTTCCCTGCAATCTTTTTTGAAAAGCACTACATATGCCTCGGCGGAAATGGCAATTGCCTGTCTCGTATTAGTGAAGTCCTCGCCTTCGGCTCGGCCTTCAAACTCATACTCGACCTGCAATTGCCTATTTCACGGCCTTTGCAATAATGTACTATTATTTTTCTTACTTAGTATGTTAACGAGTAATTCAAACTGAAACTTTTTGATTCGATTCCAATCGTAACTCGATAACGTCAAGAGTAAGCAGCTTCTATGCATTAACTAAAATATGCCGTGTGGTGACGGCTTAAGAATACAAGTGCCACCACTCCCTTACATGCCTGGGATGTCGTAAGAGTCGACTAAGAGGCTCGACGCATTAAAAACCTGTGCGAGAGAAGGAAAACTTGAAACAACCCGTCTGGCCAGCGTGGTAGCAGTAGGCTAATAACCTATGAACGCCACGGCCTATGTCCAGCAGTGGACGTCCACAGGCTGGTGGTGGATGATGCATTAATTAATCATAGTAACTATACGCACAGATAAACCTACAAATTCATTCACCCAACCTTACATAACTATATTACCTATATACAAAACAGAATACAAAATAGTACAAAAAGTCAAATGCAACGAAAACGTCCGATTGTTTTGTCAACATTATTACAGCCTTATAAAAGTCAATCTTTTCAAAAGTTCAACGGGAACTTTTCTCGTTCATTGCAAAGACGTTTTCTCTCTTATCACCGCCTGACGTTTTGATAAACCTTTCCTCTTGAAATATTATTTCAGATAGGCGACAATCCCCTCGAAGTTTGTATTTGTTTTTTTTTTTTGTTTATGGATGAAGTCATTTATAACTGGAGTTGTACAAATTTTTGTGACGATATACATCTTACAGTAGGGTTTTTGTCTTAAAACTTTTGATGGTTTCGATCAAGCTTTTTTTTGTGTTTTATATTCCTTTACCTCTACAAACTCAACGTATTTTACAACTTTGTAAAAATTTTATGTCTGAATTCACGTGAGGTCTACCTATATAACGCAATCGATATGGCGCTTACTTACTAGGTAGGTATAAATTTTCCAAGAGGTAGACTTTAAAAGAACCTTATTCCCTTGTAGGTAATTACGTAGCGCTTATCAGACCTACATCTCGAGGGATCCAAGGTGGTACTTTAAAGGGCTATTTTCAATTTCACTGCAATCCCCGAAATCCTCGCAAAGCCCCAAAAACCTACCCTAATCTTAAAGTCTTGGAGCAAATGTCGTGCTATCAGCTCTCCTCAGAGTAAATAACGAGTTGAAAAATGACAGCCATAACTATAGGGGATAATGAGTGGGGCGGAAAAGCCCCGAGGAATACATGGAGTGCACCAAATGTTACGAATGCCTGGTCACTGCCGCGAGCAATGCAAACAAACGCAATGCCGAATTGATTTCTGTTTTTTTTTTAAACTCGATGTTCATTTTGAATAACTAACGTGTTTTGTTTGCTTTTCTATTGGATCACTCGCTTACTGAAAATAATAGTTAGAAAATTGGTAAACACAAAATAATCCTTATAAACTAACTAAACAAACAAACTAACTATACTAACTATAACAAGAAAACGCCGTCCAACTCGCAGCCGCGTGGCATAGTACCTAGAACACTGGCGCTGTTGCCCCGCTGAATACATAGACTCAGCCGCTGGGCAAGATAGGCACCAGCTCTCGGGTCTCCTGAGGCGTGGACCAGTCTTGTGGAGATATCTTTCATAAACTTTTTTCCTAAATTGAAATATTATATTATACAAGCCTGATGAAGAAACATTAAGTGCTAGTCTGTTTTACATCAATCTACAGTCGGTCACAAATGTAACTTTAATACCAACCATGTCACACAAAATTCATTATTGCAGCCTCGCTATAGAAATTTCGTAACAGGCGTGATATGGATAGGTACTGAAGTGTTAAAGTATCTCTGATGCTGGCTGTACTTGCATATTTAAGGTATCTTTGATGCTGACCGTACTTGAATCAATGTAGTACCAACCCTCAACATTATTGTCAAAACGTCTCATTTCTTCTCAATTTCGTATTGACATAGTATAACACTTCACCCCAAACTTCTGAAAACATGTGGAATAAATGTTCTCACTAAGATATTTTTTTTGAGTTGCATTGCATTTCGTCGAAATAAAATCTATTTGTAACGCAACTGTGTGCGCCATATGCGAGAGGTGACATTGCGCGCCGTAAATACTTGCGGAGTAAAACAGCTATCAATTTCATAAATATGTATTACGTTGGTTTAGTGAACAACGACGAAACAGAAAAGATTATGTACTTATGGTAAATTTTAAATAGAAAAATATTGGAAAAAATTAACTCGGCCACAAGTGAATTCTCAGACGGGAATCGAACCCGCGACCTTTGGAAATCCGGTCCAATGCTCTTTCCAAAGGTCAACCGGATTTCCAAAGGTCGCGGGTTCGGTTCGAGAAAATTACAAAATCATAAATGATTATGTAGTTAATTAAGACGTTAATTCCCGAGTGAAGCGACCAAATTATGATAAGAATCCTGAATGAAGTGAAGGATTCAAGTCTGCCCAATGCCAAGACACTTTTATCGCTGAGGTGCAAACTCTACTTTATACACCTTCTGTGCCTACTGTGACGTTTAATAAAAAAGGAATCATAAATTATAAAACTTATTAACAATTCGTAGAAAAAATAATGGATATTTAGTTCCGTAGGCAATGATAAATACAATAGATGTTACGTTTCATGTCTGTGAACAAAACTTACCCACACATTTTGTCAATTTGTTAGTTATCACTGATAAATAGGACAAAAGACACGAAAAAGCACGGAAATGAAAGAGACACCTAATTTGAATGAGTGCACAGTAACACATTTCTAATTTAAATGTTTGATACATATAGCCAAGTTTTATTGTTAAATATTTAATATTTTCAATTTTATAATTAAAAACTCCTTGTATGCCTTGAACAGCCTTATTTTTTTTCGAATTGCTTTTATAGAAGTTTCTGTTGACATTTTCGCGTTCCAAATTTCAAAAATTCATTTTTAATTTAAATGACAACAATTTAACAATTCACGGATAAAAATATCGAAAGGGTCGAAAATCACCGATTTTTTCTTTGGATATTTATTTATTCTTTATTGCAATATAAAAAAACAGCAAATGGCGGACTAAATGCCATCAGGCATTCTCTACCAGTCAACCAGTAATAGGTGTTAGACCTAACGTATCGGCAATAAAGTAGCACAATAAAACATAATTCAGAATATTGTGACAAAAGTGGGAATAGCTCTTTACGGGTATTTAATTAACAAATAATACATAATCATACTACATAATAGTCAGTTCCGTAGGCAATGCAATGATAATTTTCATTATATCTATGACCAAGAGTCAAGACTAAATTACACACATTCACAATTTTATGATTTGTTTTACTGTTTTACTGCTAAGTAAGACAAAAGACTCGATATAGCACAGAAATGAAAGAGATAGCTATTACATTATATTTGAATGAGTGCACAATATCACATTCCAATTTCAAATGTTTTCTTGGTGCTAGGGACCCCAATACAAAACAGCCATGTTTATATTTTTCATAGGAAGTCTCTTTGAAGTGTCAATTTTATAGTTAAAAACCTTTGCTCGCTGTTTACCTATAACGCAGTGTGCTTGGACCAGTAAGTTATGCCTCGAACAGCCTTGTTTTTTTTTTAACCGACTTCAGTACGAGAAGGAGGTTATCAACTCGTGTGTATGTTTTTTATAATGTATCGAAACTTTTTTTGATAGAAGTCTATGTTGACATTTTGGCGTTCCAAATTTAAATGTTATCATAATTACCCAAGGGAAGTTCCACACATTAGCTCCCTCCGCGCATTAATAGCTTACTTTCAAATTGACAATACTTGATATTTAATACGTGCTACAGATGAAAGTGGTGTATAAACCTAATATTGGTATCTTTCAAAATTTATAAATCCCATGCCTCGAAGGTAAAACTGTAACCATATAGGTTTTTCCTGTGTCAGTTTGTCTGTAGGTAACACAAACATCTTTAAACTTGAGACTTTCGTAATAATATCATTATCATCACGTGTTACTAAAGATGCTGTTGGGTGACTTTTAAGCTTTCAGAAGTCTTAATAAATAAAAAGCAGCAAGGATACCTCCTCAAGAAAATCAGCATCAAGCGATTTAACAGCGGTAAATTATTAAAACGTTGGCTTACGTCCCTTACACGCTTTTGAACTGCTTATCTCCCTAAGGATAAGGGTGGGAATTTATCAAAACACCCATGTTGCTTCCATTAGCAATATCTCAGATTGTCAGTCATAAGCGGGTGTGTTGCAGAATAATGACGCAATACGCGATGAAACGACACCTTTGATTGCTACCGCCTACAAAAGTCACCATGACTACCGGATGAGATTTTTAACGGGTATGGGCTTTTTAAAGGAATCTGTTGGTGAATTTAGTGAATTTTGAGTCTGTAGAGGGTAGGCGTTTTGTTAAGATCCCTTTATGTAGCACTTTCAATTTGATTCGATATTAAACGTTTCTTCTCACTCTATAAACGAGTTTCTTAGAATAGCCACTTTAAACTAACGCAATGAATCGTAGAAAACAACTTGACAAAACGAATATTAAAATGTTCATAATAAAAAAGAAACTAAGAATTATAAATACCTCGCCATTGTAAATTCAATTTCATTTCATTTCATTTTGGAGGACAAAACAAGTTTGTAGAGGAACGAAGAACCCAATTAAAATTGTTTGCGAATGGCTGAGTAAATCCGAGCAAAAATTGTTACATTGCAAATAAGGAGTAGGTAGGTAAGCTCCTTCTCAATTTAGGATCATAATAAGATATTCATAAAGATTTTCTGAGCACGACAAAAGATTGTAAGGCAAGAAGCTTGCCCCAACTAAATGGTAAATTACAAGAAGCCAAGAGGCAAATTTGTCATAACAGTAACCTAGCTTGGTCCTGTAAATAGAAACGGAGCTTCCATTGAAACACATGTACTAGTATACCAGTATATTGTCTATCAGACAATCATTCCTGTCGGTGTATTTGTATTATTCTGTTTTGTTCGATATTCCATTGCTTTGTTGGCGACAGTCGGCGTTTCTTGCAACGGTGAGTAAAGGTGTGTTTTTATTAAAGTCTATTTCGATATCGGTTTTACTCTTATCAGTTTTAAATTGTAAAAAATGGGAGGATCTTTCCAACACTCACATCTCAACACTCCTATTAGAATAGGAGTGTTGAGAATAGCTTTTTCTAGTATGCAAAAATGTTTTGCCGTAATTTTTCAAAATAAATCAAACAATCCTTCTGGCCATCTTTTTAGCAACTGCAAATAAATATTAGAAATTTTATAATTTTCAAACCCTTATTTAATATTGTATTTAGTATTTTGTATACTGTATACATTTTATATTAATAGTAAACAAAATATCATATATCTGACTATTCAGATATATGATATTTTGTTTACTATGAATAAAAAAAGTATACTTAATATTCATAGCAATGGCACCCCCAATCTCATATTTCTTTTCTTAGCATTCACACAACATTTGTACCCATTTAACGACGTCTTCCCCTTAAAATTGTATACGTTCGTATCATTTTTTTTCGCACTCTTATCTCTTTTTCTGTAAACACACATGTATAACTTAATCACCTGTCGCAAGAGTATACCATAAATTTTAAAAAATCTCCAGTTCTTTTTACTGAAGAAAAAATACCGCTTCGAGTATATAACATCTCAGACCTGGTTTATGAGACACAATTGATACTCCATTGTTCTCT
Source organism: Chrysoteuchia culmella (assembly GCA_910589605.1). Lineage (NCBI taxonomy): Eukaryota > Metazoa > Arthropoda > Insecta > Lepidoptera > Crambidae > Chrysoteuchia > Chrysoteuchia culmella. The sequence goes on from OU342657.1 coordinate 6,233,145, forward strand.
GGACACCGGTGTCCTGTAAGCAAATGATGATATAAGATGACTAGTTTGACTCGACGGCACTATAATCAATGTTTGTGTAAATATAGAATCGTACAAAAACTAAATGGATATCGACCACATTATTGACCTAGCTGATGAGTTCGGTACTTTTTTGTTTGAATACGTAAATGTAGCTATTATTTATTTATTTATTATATGTATTCAATGGACTTACTCTTGACCTCAATCTGGCCGAGGAGCGTAGATGAGGTCTAAGATGGAGCAAGTTCACCCAGAACAAGCCTGTTAACATAAGCCTGTAATACCTATGACATTTAATAACTTGGTGACACTATTTGACATCTAATTGAATTATTGTATTAGTCTAATATTTTCCTCATTATTCTTTAAAAATATTGTCAAGTCCGCTGATTTGTATAATATTTATATTTGCGTGCCAGTACCTGGTGCAACGCGTGATCATATTATAATATAAAGTCTGTAACAGCTTTTGTACCGTGTTTGCTTGCAAATAAATGATTTGATTTGATTTGATTCACTTGTACCTTGAAGAGGTTTGGGTTGTATGTGCTCGGGAAAACAGATGCCGGCAGGGCATATTAAGGCTTAAGATTTTATGCGCATTCGAAAGCGCTAAAAGTGATTATACGACAGACAGGTACATAGTAGTGGTACATTGTAGTTGGGTTTAGTTTCGCGGAATATTATACTAGTATATCACGTAACGTAGACTAGCCAGTCGCAGACGACCGCAATTTTCAAAGCATAGAAACATTGAATCCGTACTCTGACTCTCCTATCCTATTACAGCTCTATAAAGATGCCCATAAACGCCCGATAGAAATTAATCCGATACGATTTAGTACGTAAGACATTTAATCGTGACCCCCGACCTCGAGACACGAAGATCCACCGATTTGTCAGAAGTCCCCTTCGAGGCTGTCAGACGAACATATCAAATATCATTTCAAATTAATCAGAGCTACAACTTTGGATATTCCAAATGTAAGGTACCTACATATGGTATCACCTGTATTATTCTATTCTCCTTGAATAGATTGGGAAGACGAAAATATTATCATACAAAAATGTCTACTGGTAGTTGAAATAATTTTGCTTTTTAAGTTCTTAAAAATATAGTTGCTAAATATTGAAAAATTTAAGTTTCAATAATAGTTCTTAGTTTGACAAAAACGTGCTAATTAGTCAAAACATTCATCATCGACTTTGATTATCATCATTGAATTCTTATTTGTAAAACGAATCACATGTTTTATCTTTATGAGCAGTGGGGACATTAAAAATGGCTGATGACGTTGACGATATTCATAAAAATTTATAATTGTTTTAACATCATTTAGAAATTTTTCTTTATTAGTACTTATCTGTTAAATCCATGTTCAAAGACTTTCCATTCGACCGTTACATCTTTGTTACTTCTTATTTGATATGCAAACCCGAAACTACTGTTGCCGTTGAAACATTCGATGCCTTCCTATTTTCTTTCCACCCCAAGCTATTCCTCAATTGGGTCTGGATCATATGTCAATAGTCGGCCGTCCCTCTGATTTTCAGACGCGCTCATTTTCAGATGGCACCACTCTCGCTTTTGTCCGTCCTCAATTAGGCGCTCGTTCCGATTTCATTGCTTTTTTGTAGTCTGCCTGTCGTGCCTCTCGGCTTCATACTTTTTGCTTACTCAAAGAACTGTATGGGTACGTGAAATAATTAGATAATTCTGATGATAATTACATTTTTAAGTTCGGTATTTTGTAATTAAGTGTTTCAAATAGAAATGAACAACAACAAAAGGTTGTTAATGAACAAATGGACGTTATTTGTATGTTATGTTACTGTTTTGTGTTATTCTCACGACCTATTACAACTACAAGGATGCAGAGCGTTATTACTACACACAATAGTAGTAGTAAAATATGCATTGTTTTTTAATAAAACTTTTATTTTTTTAGAAATACATGTCCAAGCTATAACCTCATTTGTCCATATGTCTTAAACTTAAATGTACAACATTTGTACGTGAGAGAAATAAAATGTTCAATGTATATGCCGCGCGCCCTGTCTGGATGAGCCTGTCCTCCATACATCTAGCCACTTAGACGGCTTACAGCTTTCTCCCAGATAATTTTATACCATTGCCCTTCCCCGTATTAATATAATCGCGGGGATCCTTTATTTTATACTTCCCCCAGCCCCAAAGGACATCAGATGTATGGCAGTTATAAGTCAGACGGATTAATCCCTATCACTTGACAATAAAATGGAAGTAACATCTCAAGAAGTTAATAGAAAATTTATTATTGTCTCAAAGAGATTGGTGAATAAATCATTGGCGCATCCACGTACGGTTTTGTTGTAAGGAAGGGAGGCCTTTGTTCATTTTGAATTGATTTAGAAGGAGCTTAAAGGGAATTATGTTTTATGAGCAAAAGTAATTTGAGTTTGTCGTAAGAGTGAACCCATTTAATTAATTATTGACAGTTTAATTATTGCATTGGCAGAAAATATCTATGGCTACCTAACGTTATGTTTGAAAAGAACAAACTTCACTATCATTTTTATATTTGATTTCGATCAAAATGTACATTAAAGAATAGAATTCTTAAGTTTCATCCCCACACCCTTTCAAGAAACGCCAAAGTCCACCCTGAGACGGCTAATCCTGTTCAAATCTCATCAAAACCGAATCCAGTGAAATAATTTTCCACTATATCGCTCCCATATTGCACGGTGCATCGCGGTCCACATTTCAAACAAATTGAAAATCAATTTAACAAAAGGGCGCGTGACGTTGTCAAGAAAGACCTGTTAGTAACCCACGGGGGTAGAAATAGGAAAATACATCACCTTAAAGCGAGTAGGGAAGATTCATATCAGACAGGAAATTCGACTCGCGTCCTGATTCAAGAGTGGATTTTTTTAAGGAAACGAAGTCACCTTCGCTTTCACGTATGGACTTCTGATTCATGAGCTTTATCAGCCATGAAATGTGTGCAAGAATTGAATGTTACTTGTCTGAGCGAAATGTATGGAAACGAGAATCGGCGAGACCTACCGGTAATGTTTCCCGTATTTCCTGTTATGTGCGGAGCGCTCACCTTTGAAAATATGCTTCAAATGTACTTAAATGTTACTTTTACTCTGGGAACATTTAATTTTGCATCGACAAATATGGAACGAGTATTTTCTTTTCTTTGCTCTCTAATATTACTTTTTTATGTATACCTACTCAAGGGTAAGCGTTAAAAGCCAATTTACATTTGAATCTTTGTTGAGGAACCTTTATACAAAACTAAAAAGTAACGTAATCTTTTGAAGATATTTTCAATTCATAGTTTTGCAAGAAGCTCATTTCTAGAGTTTTATTCCATCAATTGATTCTTAAAATAGCTTTGGGGTGTGCGGTACCTACTAAAACGGCCCTACTAAAATTAACTTTAATCATTTTCAAAGCTCATAGTTACATATCGACGAATGTAGATCATAAAAAATGCATAAAGCATAAGGGTGAATAATGCAGTGTATAACACAATTTTCCGGATAAAAATTGGCGTTCCTTTGTTGCGGTACTCATTGTGCACCCCATCACAACGATATAGCGATTATTATTTCGTTCGAAAACCCATCAAAAGTTGCAATTGAAAAGTTAAAGTATCCCGCTTGGGACCGGACTCCCCAGATATCTACAAACGAGATTGCACGAATGTTCTTTTGTGTGCACACTCCGTATGTTGTTGTCTCCTTCGTACACTTAATTGCAGACTACTTTAAAGGTTTCAGAACAAGCTTATTATTATTTCTAAAATTTAATTTAATTCAGACAGTTCTCTTATTAGTTTTGATTGCCGTTTCCAAAGTAGAATGCAAGAATCTTTTATGAAGCACGAACACCAAAATCTACTATTTTACGTACATCTTATGTTTTGGCGCGCACTGTTCATTGAAATAAAACAACTTTTACGGATATCAAACGCGCTATATTTCCACGAACTAAGTTGTAATTGTCCGTAATTTTTAGGTTTTTAGGGGTTTTTTGATTTCTGCCGTGGTCAGCAGCAGCTGTTAAGGTGCCGAAACGTCGGGAAAATCAAAAAACCCCTAAAAAACCTAAAAATTACGGACAATTACAACTTAGTTCGTGGAAATATAGCGCGTTTGATATCCGTAAAAGTTGTTTTATTTCAATCTACTATTTTGTAGGCATACTATTTTTAGTAATTCGTGTGATAGTCAATACTTAATCAAGGAATTACTATGAACGTCAGTACGAGTAGGTACTCTCCTACCAGTATCTCCAGTGATAAAAAACTACAGCACGGATTTTCACTAACTGCTTAATAAAAACAAGTCGTTCCCTTTGTCGACAACAAACACCTTTTTTATTCAAAACTTCAGTTCTAAGCTAAAGCAAATCCGCCGATAATTCCTTTTGCCCATTTGTCCAAGTTAAAAAACACACAATCAATAGTGTTCATTCGCAGGAACTTATCTCGTTCCGTGCTGCATTCCAAAACAATTTTATTAAACTTTTCTCCCGCCCGGCTATTGTTGGAGCGGGACTCGATGCAACTTCCCTAAATTCCTTTTCCGACAGTGTATTTTTTTTTCTAAAACAAATTACCCTACCCTTGCAAGCGCACCTTGAAACACGAAAGCACCGCCCTGAATAATTAATACAATGGAAGGTTAAATTCCTCTAAGTGTCAACTTTCCCCTAACTTTTAAAAATACGACACCATCAAAGCGCGGTCTGAGGCGTCGGCTAGACCTTTTATCTCGGGGGTTGTTTATTTAATTTCGCTTATTTTATTGGAATTGACAATGATTTAGGAAAACTTTGCCAGGAGAGAGACGTCGCTCGGAATATTTTTAGGCACTCACTGAGTGTAGACTTGATCCTGATTGACGAATCCACCCTGTCTAAAAACTCACAAACTTCCTTCCTGAAACACATTGTAAGCTTTGAAAACAAAAATTTGACGGGGGTGAATCAAATTATTGTTGAATGCATGAGTAAAATGCAATGTTTGAACAAGGGGCACTAATAAAAGTAAACATGTAATTTCTAATGCACACAAATCCAGTGAGATGAAAATTTGCCAAATTTATTGAAGTCCTTATTTTGCAATCGTCTCAAGAACATATCGTAAATTCATTGCTATATTTACCTATACCTGCTTCTCACAACAACTTGAATAGATTGCAATCTAAAATAAGCACAAGTGCATGAGTTGAATGTGTTTTGAAGAACTCACTTTGAAACTGCAGTCGAATTAATAATTAACGCTGATTTTATCTTGCAAATGGCATTATTAGTTTCACTGAGTCTGACTAGGTATATTATCGTATCAATTGGAAATGTGTTTCCATCTAATGGAAAAAGCTGTTCTGTTGTACAGCTTTATTTCGTCGATTGGTGATCGACACGTGACCGATACCAGATAAACATTATTTCGAGCAGCAACTAGTACAAAAGTACAGTTTTTTATCCTTTCCCGTAAGCAATGCCCTTTAAATCCCGACAATAATTTCCCTCGGGACCCTAGGCTGGCCTTTGACAGGGGCTGTGGACAGCGGGGGTGAATGGGGCCAAGAACTTACCGAGAGGGTACCTCACTAGGGTCATTCCAAACCGTCCATTGTTCCCTGACGTTTATGGTCACCAAAAGGTCACTAGAAATGTCGCAAAACCGAACAACCTTAACCGGCCATTTTGCCACAATTAATAATGAATAAATGCCTTCCAAAATTCCTCTAAAAGGTAGGAAATTGGTTGCCGAAGATTTATTATAAACTCCGCAAACTGTTTAGGCCTGAACAGCATTCAGAAATTATTTATGTGCTAAACCTTAAAGTTTTAAGTGCTTTCATAATGCTCACTCCTGCCAAACAACTCCTTTGTACGCACAATAAGTTGTTTAGCTAACCATTCCAAACTGTACCGTCAAAAGTTGGAATGAGCTACGTATAGATATTTTCATCGTAAAATGTTCTGAGTAAAGTTATTAAGCTACGTTGTGTAAAATTTAAGAGATTTTTTTGGTAGTTCCAAGTTTTGGTGTTGTCTTTTTACCGACAATTTGAGTCTACAGTCTAGACAAAAGACAACAAACGAAGAGTATAAGACTGACGGTAAAAAGCAGACACTTATACACTGAAGGCCTAAAACAAGGAGGGAACAACCACAGCATCCGACGTGAGTCCCCGCGACGCTGCACAGACACGAAGCCAATATTTCCCGGCTCGTATGAAATGCAAATACAATTTAAAAGTTTACATATTTTCTCAGTGAAACTGAGAACTCGCGCCTACGGGCCTGTTCGCCGTATGAGCTCACTAAAAGAGAATATGAACCTTTGAACGTATTAGGGGACATAATGGTTCCTGAGCTCTATTCGTTTGTTTGTCGACATGTGCTCGAAATTGAGATATCCACCTTCAAATAAATGTAACCGAAGAGATGAGAAATATTAAATTAAGATACAACAGTGAATGACGTGCATTCAACCATAGGTAATATGCCTGTTTCTGTTGAATAATTTTATTTACAAAAGTTTTAAAGCGTTATAAAGAAATCTTAACATAATTAGAGGAACAATAGGCAGACTATTTTCTTGGGACAACGTAGCAAACATTTAACTTGGGCAATATCTTTGCCGCCGAGTCTCACAAATCGTATTACCAAAGCTAATATAGGAAAGTTATTCAACAAACTCTTTTCAAAGTTCAAAGTCAAAGCCTCTCTCGACGTAATAATCCTTCGGCGTCTTTCAGAGTTGGCTTCCACTCTGAATATAGACAATCACTCCCTTAATTTATGGTAAGGCTTCCCGTTATAATTTTCTGTAAAGATATTAAAACACTTTGTAGTTTTAAGTATCTATTACTATTAAATACCTGCTTTTCTAGCTAAGTTCACACTTAAAATTTCACTTTAAAGTCTAAAAATATAATAAAAGTTCTGAAATTTTAATCGCAAAAAACGTGCTGAAGAGTTCGCTCCAGTTAAGACGGCACTGAAATATCTATTCAATGTACGGCATTAATATTCGCGCGATGTCAAAGAATGAGCTCGGGCCAATGTAAAACAAACTTCCTAAGGACGAAGCATAAAATAAGGATTCATAATTCAAATCGAAAAAAGTTTCTCGGGGCTCGGTAATTTTTCCCATCTTACAGCAAGTTTCGCCAGAGGGGTCGCGACTTGAAGGAAATCTAAGAGAGGGTTTACATTTTTAGCCTTTCGCCGTGTCTCTTCACTTTATATCGTCTTTTGATTACTCTCTCAACAAGTTATGCATATTGTAAGAGTGTTCAGTGTCGTCGGTTAGAAGAATTTCGGCGTCCCTTTACTCGACGTCTGTTTGGCGTTGAAGTCTCATTTTTCATACCTTTTATCAGTGCCTTCTTTATTATGAATGGATTTTGTTCTCGCGATGATGGGATGGTTAACTCTATTCCTTTTCGGTGTTAAGACACAAACGACGTCACTGTAAGATAAATCTCCTGAGAGAGAATACTTTGAAACTGTAGTAACATTATATCCGCAGCTAATTCCCTTAAAATCCCGATCCACCCTAATTGTTATCGGTCGGTGCGACCCTTAATGGTGTTTCTAATGCGTCTAATGTGTTTTCGGGACATTTTGCAGCTTGCTCGAGGCCATTTTTCTGTTTGTATGAGCCCAATACAGGCTGTCCCTCCGTCAGGGTAACTGTATTATCTGCAAATATGTTCCCAATTTCTATTGTCCAGTAATGCATGTGGCGATGGTGCGAGCCGAATGTGATGAACATAAATAAGAGATATAAGTTCGAGAGCCGGTAAGTGCGTCGGTACTGCGATGCATCTTCGGTAATACCATATAGAGGTAGGGGGAACTTTATTGTATTACCGACTATTTCTATTCATAAGAGTTTTCTGTTAGCCCTAGCTGGTCAAGTTTTTATGTTGAGATGTTTATTTGTATTTTTTATTCATAACCAATTGATGATTTCATGTTATGTTTACATTTCGCTATATTAAAGTGTTATTTCTACGGCTTGTTGGTATTTATGCCTAATATCGAAATAAAAATTATGTAAGTAAGGTTTTCGAAAATCCATTTTGAAAGTACCTATACCTCACCTTTTCTTGATTGACAAAAAAACAAATTTCGTCCATATTATATTTCTAAGCAAATAACATAAATAGAACATATAAAGGTCTAGTCACAAGTGGCTACGAAATGGGCAAACTTTAATCTCTACACATTACATTTGCCTAAACAGTCTCGACGGCACGGTATTATCAATGCAGCTACGGTCCATTGCCGGTTTAGTTCGCACTCAACTCTAATGACTTAACACGACATTAGATGGGCGAGTATTGTATTTGAAACTGCTATTGTTACAGGTCAATTGATGAAAAGAGAAGAGATTTATGGTATATGATTTTTTGTTTCCATAGTTTTCAAATATCCTTATTTTTTTTTTACTTTTAATTTTTTATTTTAGATCTTTGAGGAAGGTCTATACCCAACAGTGGGTGTTGTCGTGCGGCTGAATGATGATAAATTTTTTATACTGTAATGTGACGCTATGACATCCAATTAATGTCAGATTTTTATGCATAATAGCGATGACTTTGCATTCCTGAAATCTACCGCAATTACATATAAAAGTTTGTGATGCAATATTATGGTGATGATGGTATCTTCTGGAATCCTTGACGACTGCTATCGCCGAGCTATCGCATGGCTATTGTAGAAGCGTCCTGTCTATTGGTATAGCCAACTCTACTTTTACCTAAATCATATTACGATAGGTAGATTTGTTTCTAAATTTAATGTTTCTGAAAATATAAAATATTTCATGCAAATAAAACATTAATGATATTATCGCCAGAAAAATCCTTTAAAACTAACCAAGTTTTCAAAACCTATTCGAGTTTACGACAACAACAAACACAGAAGCGCATAAAACCAACCAGCGGGACCCTTAAATCGAATCTTTAAGTGTTCCAATAACGAACGGATAAGTTTTATTTCACAAAAATTTACAACCAGTATTAAGGCAAAGCGAATAAAGCTAAGCATTGAAAGTAAACAATACTCTCGACTTGAGTCTCGTAAAACTGTTCGTATAAACGTAGAAAGGCGGTAAATTAGATTTTATTTCTTAAACAATTTGCGACCGGACACGGACAAAGGGGCATAGGTTCAACGCCGTGGTCAGCAATTCAAAGGTTTATGCGGGCACCTTTATTACTTACCTACTCGATTGAGTGATGTAGTTTTGATGTATCGATAAACAAGTGGTTTCGAATGCAAATGTAGATTTCCGGAAGTCTGGATGGACATTTATGTTACCAGACGAGAAATCAGCTGAACACAAATTGCCATGTGTCCTCGTATCTTGGATATACAAACTTCAGATGCAGTAAAAATACATAACATTTAAAACTAAACTTATATAACCAATCTTGCACTCATGCACGCAGCGCTAGTGATTTGAAAACATGTATAGATTGAGAACGTACTCGTACATACAGGGAAGAAGAAACAATAAAACTTTCGTCTGTCTTTCTAGCGCAAGCTCACGCAATGGGTCATGCAAACCATTGGAGTTTTGGTTAGTTTCTACTTACCACAAAACAGTACGGGCTATCTCGAAAAACTTTCAAAGAGTATTTGAATCGTTAAGTCAAAAAGAAGTACGTATTAGGGAAATTTTGTTCGTTAACGTCCGGTAAGAACGCTGCTCTATACCTCATACATTTTTTGACGCGACGATTACGATACTTTTTCGAACGTTTTTCGTGCTAGCCCCACAGATGCAAACTATCGATATCGATATATTCGTCCCCGCCGTCACAGGTCCTGCAACATTGCGGTGAGTTCGCACTGACCACCGGACCCCAATCGGCGGCCATTGTCCAATGTTCTTGTTCACATTAAAACGCAGTTAACCGTTCTTTATTGTTTTATCCGCGCCAATAAATGTCGCCGCGCCTGGGAAACGTTATGCCTCCACGATTTCGATTTCAACCGTAATGAAACTCGCCCTTTTATAACGCAAATTTGCTGCACTTAAATTACTTAATACGGGCCGTTTTAATTGTGGAATCTCTAATCTATGGCGGTCCGCGAAATAAATTTCCGCTAACAATAGCTTAGGGTGAAGAGGACTGGACGGTGCTAAAAACTTTAATTAAAAAGAAATGTTTTCCTCTCATGTTTTATACGATTTTGTTTGTCATTACGTTTGAAGTCTAGTCTAATAATAAAATTACCGGAGAAAACGAAGGAAAACATGGAGGCCACAGAGCCATTAGACGCACCCCGATCCGTGGGAGAGATCTAATAAAACATTCAAAAGCCAAAACGAGGAAAACACAAAATCAGATTGTCTCAAAATCACACGAGTGACGGCGTAACGCGACAGGGCCCGAGCATATATAATTCAGAGTAGGAGCAGCGAATGCTTTAGAACCCCGGCCAAGTTAGACTCTGCCTACCTGGATATTCTCGATTGGAAGTTGCAACAAAGTGACAATTGAGAGTGACTTAAACTACGTAACTCGCAGACTTGGGAAGCATCAATAACAATTATAGTCTAATATTGTGACGTGTGCGATCCATGTGTCTGTTTACTTTTAGTTTTGTTCTGGCGCCGCATAGATACGATCTTGTTTTGTTTTCGCCACATTTGGTAACTGTACCTATAATATTCTTTGCTTTTGGTGCAATATGCCTGCCATATTAATGCCAATGCTTAATATTACTATTATATCAATGTTACTATACGATGATTTCAGTTCAAGTTTGTAAGTTATAAAGGTACAATAAAGGAGGTTATTTTCAAAAGTGTTTTGCCTAATTAAAGTAGGAATCCTTATATCTGAATCGACTGAGACGCTACGAATACAGCTCCTAATTTTTTAAATGTCAATTAAGTTTATAAAAAGAACATAAACGACTGATACATTCGAACATACATTCGTTACACAACATGATAAAAGATCAATTATTACAACAGACAATCGGCTTTGGGGTAATAAGGTTTGTGTAAATAGAAGTAATTGTTGGGAAAATCGCTCGCCGAGTCAAGGCCAACCTCCGACATTAATTATTTAGACGATCCGGGAACTACGTCCACGTAAATCAACCGAAACGTCTACTGTATTCCTTGTTTAGGGACTGAATTATTTTTATGACTACGACTGTTTCTAGTAACAATGTTGTGCCTACTTTGTTTTGTTTTTTTATAATTTCGTTATTTGATACGAGTATCATTCGAGCTTCGAAGAAAATACCGGATTCTATATGCAAGATACCGGGGATTGAACTTATAACTCAATTATCTAAGATTACTACTTTTATAATCGCCTCTGTGGTCTAGTGTTAACACAACCGGTATCAGACCCAGAAGTACCGAGTTCGAATTATCAAATCAAATCGAACACGGGACTTCTGGGTCTCCCCACTGATGTGGAGGTGGGTACCAACATAATATTGTATTCGGTTTGGTTGGTGGTAGGGCTTGTTGTAAGTCCGCCTGGCTAGCTACCACCATCTTATCTAAGGCTTAAACCCATAACAAGAATGTTTACAGCATTTTTGTGTAATAGTCGAAGATAAAATAACCAGTTTCTCAGTGGCTGAGGATTCCGGGATAGGCGTGCTTTCATCTTCAGTCTTATCATTATTTATCATCAAGTATGAGAAGAAGAAAATACTAAGCATCTCCACGTTGTTCCTATAACATTTCGTCATCAGTGTATTAAAAAATTTTTTTTAGTAAGTAATACCATTGCAAAAATCTGGTACGTTTTATCGAAATCTTTATGCCCATATTATTTTTATACAAAAAAAATGGTAACTTTTTACTTAATAATTTACAAAGCACTTGTAACAAATTATAGAGCAAGCTTTATGTCAAAGAACCAAACAGTTTTTGCACTTTTGGTTCCACAAGCGAAGTCTTCAATTTGCAATTTGCCACAAAAGGACTAGCAGGCATAACTGTTTCAGACGGAACGTTATAGTTAGGTGTAATTCCTATAATTATAGCCGGAACAGAAGCGTGCCTGCGCCACCGATAATTGTTGAATTGAGCTCTGGATAGGGTTACAACCACCTTGAATACTGAAAAGGTAAAATATGTAAAATCTTACATCTAGTTCAGGAAGAAGTGCGATTCCTCCTTTTTGGCCTTATCATGATTTAGCATAAGGTATGATGGATCCTAAACGTTTCCTCATACTAGATTTAATAATATCATAATTATAAAAAAAAAAGTTTTGGTAATTCCGGTTTTGTGTGTGTGTGTGTACTTATAAATTATAGCCGGAACAAACAGAAGTGTGCCTGCGCCACCTATAATTATTGAATTGAGCTCTGGATTACGTTACATCCACCTGGGACACTGAAAAGGTGTACATGTAAAGTATTACATAATTGAGCATTCTGAGAGAACTGCGATTCCTTCAGTCCTATTATTACTTCACGTATGAAGACGACTAAGCGTTTCTCTGTTCTAGGTATAAAAATACCAAAATTATAAAAAAATATCCATACATCCATCTACAGCCTGTAGACGTCCACTGCTGGATATAGGCCTCTCCTAGCTCACGCCTGTTGTGGCGTTCATAGGAGGCTGTTAGCCTACTGCTACCACGCTGGCCAGACGGGTTGGTAGAGAGTTTGTTTCAAGTTTTCCTTCTTTCGCACAGGTTTTCAATGGGTCGAGCCTCTTAATCGACTCTTAAGACATCCCAGGCATGTAAGACACTTGTATTCTTAGGCCGTCACCACACGGCACAAAACACGGCAATAATTATATAATGTGTAATTCCTATAAATATAGCCGGAAAAGAAGCGTGTCTGTGTGAGAAAAGGTATAGGTATAGGCCATACTGAAAAGGTAAATGCATGTAAAATCTTACACAGTTGGAGATTCTGGAAGAAGTGCGGTTCCACCTTTTTAGCCTTATAATTAGTTAACATCGGATTGATGAAGGCTGATCATAGTTCTAGTTAATAATGTAACTTTCAAAATGGATTTCTGGGATTTGTTTAAGGTGACTTATTTGATTCTTCATTTTTAAATTTATTTGATAAGTAAAACAAACAAAAGCAAAGGGCTTTTGAAATTATTATCTTTTTATAAAAATACCACCAAGATAATAAGTTAAAAAACCGACCGTTACCAAATTACGTAGGTATGTAGTTAACTTAAGATTGTGAGCCATTATTAATATCTTTGTTTTTACGTCTCTCTTTGTAATGTTCTCACTGAGTTCTTGGAAAAACGGAATCAGCTCAGTAAGGTGGACATTAATGATGCATTGGTTACTCGAAAAGCTTTTTGTTCCAATATTTTAAACACAATTTTCACAATAAGTGGGAATAATTTTATGAGAACCATCAAAAACTAAATTCTTTAAATTAATTAGCAAGTGGTGTGGTACCGATTCATAATTTTAGCTTTGTATTATGTACATTCTAACAAACTTAAATTTTGCTAACCACTAGTTGTGTTTAGCGGTTTTACCATACTCCCATTACAAAATGTCATCCAAATCTGTTCAGCCATTTACGCGTGATTGATTAACAAAAACAAACTCACAAACACTGAATAAGAAATTCTGAACTTGTTGAGATGAGCATAAAATAAATAATAAAAAAAATATTTAAAACTCAGTTTAAATTTCACGTTGGGCTGTTCCACCGCCAAATTTTTTCAGTGAACTATCCCATTTTGAATATTAGTAAGACTATAACCTAAGTAAAATTCTCTCTGGGTAGCCCTAATAGCTCATGACACTACGGGATCGAGAATCGTCCCTCACACTCGAGCAATTATCGGCTGGAAAGTTTTCAGCCACCGAACGCCTGAGTCATTATCAATGCGAGGTGTTCAAAATCTCAATTCACACTTATTTATGCTAAGTAAGCTGACGTTTTAGCATTATGGCATCTGCTGGGACGCATTTAACTTTGCAAGTTTTCGAACGCGAAAGAAATTTTTAAATGGATTACGAAAATCAGAAAAGTTCATTAGGTGGCTGTCGTGTTTTTAAAGTATCGTCAAAGACGGATCCTTCTTCTACGCTTTTATATGAAACTTTGTGCTAAAGTTGTTTTATTATGCCTAGTCAATAACCTTTTTTTATTTTTTTAGAAACATTATTCAGAAACCCTTATCATGAAAAAGCATTTTTAAAACAATTCGAATGTATACTTGCATCGCCTGAGCATTGCAATAAGTTCTAATACTAAGATCTTAGGTTTTTATAGTATAAATAACGATATGACTTCTTCTCTTTTTTCGATATGACGACAACTTGATTCCGCCTTCACTTCGTAGCTTACTTCAGAAATAAACTCCAATAAAAAAATCTACAGAACCACAACTTTAGTAAGCAAATCACGTCCGTCAACAATTTCCCCTTCAAAACATTGCCATTAAAACAACATGATGTTCCAACAAGAACAAAATTCATCAAGTTCTCGAAAATACTTGTTTCCATAAAACTTAACGTCTAAAGCAGTTACTGCGTCGACCACTGCTGAAGGCATCCCCCACGTGCCACACAACTTTTACTAATTAATCGTAAGATTTTAATCATGGCACTGGCATAACGGAATCATTATGAGTCGTTTAATTTCCCTGGCCCCTTCGGCATCTAACTAATGCGCTTCGAAATTTTAATCAAGGGTGTGAGAATTATTAAATTATGCATACTGTCTTATGCACTCGAGGAATATAAATCTTCCCAGTTTGTTTAGGTAATGCTTAGTAGCCATTATTCTAGTGTCTGTAATAAATGTGTCTAACCCACGTTTCGCGAGCAACGCACTTAACGTTTTGGATTTGTAATAGTTTCTTGCTGAATTATGTTTGAAACATTTGGTGTTTCTGTAGTTTAGATCTATTTATTTATATCTTTCCTCTTCGAAATCGACGATTCCGATTTTACGATATTATAAGATTTATTTTTAAGCAATTGCATAGCTTTTATCGCGGGCTTTGAGCGCGGCGAACGAATCAAGAAATTCCGTAACGAAAATAAAACCTAACACCCCCCACTCCGCCTACCATGTAGCTCGGCCGAGCGTTTTAATCTACTCTTTGGTTTGAAGTGACATTTGACATTTTCGATAATCGTGATTTTTTGGGGTTGTAATACTGCATAAATAAAAAATAAATGAATAATTATAATTGCATAAGTTAATAAAAATGCTATGCAATAGCTTTACCGCGGCAGTCCCCGAGTGCCACACGTATTTTTTTTAATGTGTTTGTATGTATCTTAAGGGCCCGCTATAGGCCAACGAAAATCAGATTGCTTTACATGATCGTCTGTAATATCAATATTAATGAAAAACTGAATTTCAAATTAAGATGCAGCAAACTACAGGACTAACACTAGTGACTATGTTACTCAAAAACACAATTGCATAAAATTTTCTCGATAGAAAAAAATTGCGAAGTTGCCTTCAAATCACTATAATTAACACAATAAACTGCTAGTATTCAAGTAATACATTAAAATAAAGCTTGGAACTTTTTAGTATAATTATACTATAGATAAGGCAGGGCTTATGTTATATATTTTTTGTAAATAACCTTTAAATATCATGTAAAAAAAGAATTTCCTTCATTTCTTCATTCCGGACCGGCCGAATGGGGCCGGAGAATTATATAGTAAATGCTGCCTTATTTCTCATAGAAATAAGGCAGCATTTACTTTGCAGTTCGCCGTTGCAGTTATTACTTTTGCTTTTGGCCTAGAGCGCGCCCTTAATGAGAGAAAATTTCCCAGTTCTGTTTTTTTTTTATATTTTATAAATTTTTTGTATCACTTTATCTTTTTTGACACCTAAATGTTTGTGACAATTTGCTTTTGTTGACACTCAAGTTACATGCTACCTTAATAAATAATTTTCTCATCTCTCTGTCTCATTTTGACTTTGTATTTCTAAATTTTACTTACGTTCTCGTACCCATACTTAGGTTTAGTTGACATTTAACAAAAGTTCGTCTCAGTATCATGAGACGTTAAGACTTTAAGGCGAGACGAAGCTTCATGTGTTAATAAAGTGGGGAGATAGTACGAGACACACCTACAATGTTATTATAAAGACGGTTATTACCCGACATGAGACCGCACTCAGTCAATTTAGCGAACCATCCTTCAAAAGCGAGGAAGCAGCCAGTAATAAAGTTCGCTTTACGTGATTCTGTAGTTCCACCACGAATAAACTTAACCCGCCGCCTCTCGCGGGGATCGTTCCAAATCTTCGCCGACAAAAATAAAATTAAATTAAGCCAGAGATGTCCGTAAATGAATCGCGCCGAATCGGGCCGGTGTCGGGCCAAGATCAAATAATTTCATGAAAATGAACCCCGGGCATATTTAATTAACTCGAACTCCCCTATTAAAGTGTACAAGAACTCCCCGGTTAAACATTAGCATTCGTCAGGAATTTAATTCGAGCTGAATATTTATTTACACTTTTTTCACATTAAAATTCTATTTGTTCACACATGACTCTCCTGTTGAAAGGGAAAGTAATTAATTTTTATTGGATTTCCTTTTCGCTAGAGAAGTTTTAATTACATCGGTGCGGGAGGTGCGTGCCACTGTTTTAAACCCAATATCGCGGCGCGCTCGACGCGAATTATTTGCAGCGGTCGTAAAATGCCTGCCAATTGACACAATCTAGAGACCATAAAAAGTTCTATGGCATACATCAGTCGTTTCTACTTCGACACACGTCGCACTAACTCTTATTTGCTTTGCTAATACTAGTAGAAACTTACAGGGTTCATTGTTGCAGGACCGAGTCGATCCAATTTAATTCACTTAGTGGGAACAAGGAAAACAAACAACTGGACGTGATCGAACTTACGTCTAGCAGATGCGTACAGAAATTAAGGGTGTATCTGAGCTAATCAAACATTAAGCCGTACCTGGGCTGAACAAATAGATGGGGCCGAATGAAAAACAAGCTAGGGCAGACGGTGAGAATTGGTAGGCAATAATAAATATGCATAGCGCGTCTATGCCACATCCTCCGTGATTAGTCGCGTGGGGTCGCGGGCCCCCTGATACGGATAGGTGAGCGATAGAGGGGGCAGAGGAACTAAGAACCCCCCGCTAATAACGACGTGTCTCCGTTGTATCGGCAAAATTTCTTGGATATTGCCAATATGTAGCGTTCACGTGCGCACACTTTTGTTTCAGTCGAAGCGTCGCCCTTGATGGCTAATAAATAATAAATGAAACATCAGCTTTGTGAGAACGTTCCCAGCCATATCATATCGGCAATTGGCTTTATCAAAACATATATTGTGAGCCAATCGATGAATAATCATCATATTTATATGTTGAAATAACGTTCGTATATTTAGATTGCCCGTTATTATATTTCCAAACTAATTATAACGCCTGTTGGTTCCTGAAAAAATTCTTAAATCAATTGTGATTCCATAAATTACGTAAAAGTAATAAAATCACTTGATTATGAAAACTAAAACTCTCTCTATATTTAAATTAAAAATGACACTATGAAATTTTATAACATCATTTATTTTACTAATAACTTGAAAGTGATAGATAATAATTTGTGACTCCAGTAATCTTGTACCGTCACGCACCGATGTTACAGCTATTATTATGACCCATAAATCAATTCACGACAAAAATAAAGACATCAAATGTCATCTGTAAATAAAACAATACGAACCAACCCATGAAACATTTAGCAGCACCATAAAGATTTACTAGCTTCCGGAACAGGTATGGGCACTCCAATACTAGTTCCAGATGCATTAAATACGGGCTCCTATGCTCATGTGACTATTCCCGTGGAAAAATTGCTCCCAAGGCAAAGGGGATACAGATCCCACTCATAGCAGAATTACTTGCACGTCACTTCTTCGATGTGTTATGTTCTCTATTGTTTTGGTAATAAAAACCATTTTGGCTCGACTCGTGACGCCCGTTAAATGTAACCAATGTTGTATTCGTCCATCCACTTAGTTGTTCCGAAACCCGTAAAAATAGATATATTGCATTATGACTTCTTATATAACTTTGATCTTTATAAATAGCTATATAAAATAATTCATACAAGTCTCTACTAAATAACTTAGGTACCCTCTAGCAGTTTTTAACCCCCGACGCAGCGCAAAGAGGGGTGATATAAGTTTCAATCCTATGTCTGTCTAATAACACGTGGAATTTGTAGAAGCAACATCATTTGTTTGTTAATTATAGAGGACGAAACGGAAAAAAGTTGTGTATACCACCTTAAAGGTTGGAAATGTATTCGAAAAATGTTTATTGTATTGCAATACGTATATATAATAAGCTGCCAGAAATACTTACAAACTTGACATTAACAAAATTTCAGAAACAATTGCATAAATTTCTAATGGACAAAATGTACTATACTATTAATGATTTCTTAAATGACAATTTTTCTACTTTTTATTGACATTATTTAATTTCTATTGACATTACTTAAATTGAAATTTCGTATAACAGATATTATTATTCTGACATTTTATAACTTGAATTTTTTAAGTCTATGCCACTTTAAATATTATAAATGACATGTTAAATTGGCAATTATTAATTAATATCAAGTAGCTTCTACTTTTAAAATGGACAGAAATTTGTACACTGAAATATCAGTAGAATATGAAGAAACTTTAATATAAGAAACATCAATTTGTACCTTATTCTGACAATTAAAGAATTTATGATTATGATGATTATGATCAACATTTACCTATTATAGAAAACAATCAAAGGAAGTTAAAAAAAAATGTTCTAATAATTATTTTGTGTGATTTTTATGTAAAAGTACAATCTATAAATTCCTATTTTTAGGTACCTATATACTCTTAGTTTCTTGCCAACAATTTTTTTTTAAATATATATATTATTTAAATCAGACCAGTAATTTTTCAACTTTAACAGCCTTCATAGCAGTAATTTACAATCCCCGCTTATTTACTACAAGCGTTGCCCGTACAATTGGCAACCTAATACCCCATAAATTACGATTACCTACATTTGCAATTAATAATTACCGAACGCTCGCCGTTATCGCAGGATTTAAGCAAGCAGTATCACCTCTATTTATGTTATTGCTCACAGATACGGGCAAAATCAAATTAGGCCCGTTGCGGTCCTAAGCAAATTTCAATTTTCAATTATTACCCTGTTGGAGCCCGGCATTCCCTAGAGGATATATCTGACTTATTGCAGGACTCCATAATGTATTCAGAATAATTGTCCGCCGTACAGGTCCGATTGAATTCGTCCCTTCGAGATGGAAAGTTTGACTTATTGCATTTACAACTTTACCGATTACGCCCGAAACGAAACCGGCCAATAGACGGAGGCCAAACAAATGACGACTGTCTTTGTTTTGAAACAACTGAATAATGCCGAATGTATAATGAGGGCGACCCCCGTTTCGGTAGGCTGAATTAATTACTAGTTATTTATTTATTGCTTTAAAATTCGCTGTTACAAAATACTAAACCAACCATTATAACGTTTACAGTATTCATTTATTGAAATATCATAACAGATAAGTTAAAATAGCTTATTAGTCCGTACAAAAATAGCTTCAAAGGTATATGAGTGTAACAAATCAGCGAGGAACACTTGCCACGTCACGGTTCTTATTGATTTCGCCAATAAAAGAATCCGCGTCGACCTTAGCTCCCCATATACTTTTTCCAGTTCAATGAGCATAAATTGCAATAGGATTGTGTGCGGTGGATGCCCCCGAATATTTCTTCCAAACCGTCACTATCTCGCGCAGAGAAAAGGTGCAAAGGTTTACCTGAAACCCTCGTGGGCTATCGGCTAACATTAAAATATTTATTTTTCAATACACTTTTCGTGTAGGGGCGTCGTCGCCGAAACACCGTTGATTTTCCTTCTCACGGTCGGTTGAATATAATCCCAATAAATCAGGTTTGCAAAAGCAAACATAAAAGCTCGAATCGACAACTCCAGTAATTTTTACTCAAACAATTCTCTAGTATTCACATCCGACGAACGACATTCGATTTTTTTGATTGAAGTTTACGCGATTCGAAATGTTAAGACTTTTAAGTAAGTTGTTTATATATGATTCAGAGATTGTAAACATCCTCTCTGCGAGTAAATAAAACGGGCCGAAATGAATTACAACTTTTTACAAGCAAAAAGCGTTATCTCCGACCGGAGTTTCTGTCACACCGAAGATTTTCGTTTTTCCAAAACGTTTTGTAAACATTTTCTTCGTGCCTAGCCGCTTCATTCCGTTATCGTTCGCGTCTCAAATCAGCGGAGTATGAATAAAGAAATTGGAGGTAACATATTGAAAGATTTTGTGTTTACTCAAATGACAATATGAAGGCAATAGTTGTATCGAAATGTTTTGCTCTGATGACTGGTTGCGCAAACAAAGTGTTATGAAGGAAAAAAATAGGTAGGGGAGGAGTGTTGTTCAATAAGGTTGTAAGACAAACAGGTAGCAATATCGGGCTGTCCATAAGAGGGAGTATCAATAAGCTCTGCTGGGAGCGTGCCGCTGCGAGATTGGCACCGATTACTACGCTCTGTGGCTGTCGCTGGGAGTTCAGTGCACTCGTTAGGCTTTTGTTTTCATGTCAACCTCAAAATATTTATATTCATTGGTTAAGAGACAATAACTGACAAAACTTAATTAGGAGTTTAAAACAAAGTAATATGTACTTTGTTTACTGACGATTAGGTCAAATACATCATCCACCGAGAACAAAAACCAACGGAGCGTCGTCCTGACGTCGTCGTCAATACTCGTAGTAATGATACCAAATCTGTACATGCATTTTTTTTTAAAGAATGTTATTCCGTACGGCAGCCTATTGTTAGTTTTTACAAAAAAAACAACAAATTCAAACTATGGGTATTGGTACTATGTATCTCACTGTTCGAGTTAAATGGATATTTATCATCGTAGTAGAATTTCATATACCCATGGGAAAATGCCGACGCAATTCTACACAGACGGATTCCTGGATTGCTACTAGTTTCAATGAAAAAATAAATACATAATTTTATTTTGCTAGTATTTAACTAAGTATACAACGTTATTTTATGTGAAATCGCGAAAAAAAACAGCTGTTTCATAGAAAAAAATATTTGAACTCTGCTAAAATGTATGCACCATCTGATTTTTTTTTCGCTATTTCATGGCTTCCATACAAGAAGTTGTTTGTTATGGCGAGTTCTACAAATGTTTTTGAGGTTTTGGGTTAACATAAAATAACGTTGTATATTTCAGTGTCAACAAACGATTATCTAAAACAAAACCCTTATTGTTAATTCAGAATAGCATAAAAGATGAGATCCAAAATTATGTCAAAACTGCAGAAACAACTTGAAATTGTTCAGTCAAAGATTTAATTAAAGTTCTTAATAAGTCTGACCTCTCGGAAACGGGTCGGATTACCGCGCAGTAACCTAATTTTGAATCAAGCAAATAAAATATACATGACAATGCACCGACTTTGAGATACACAACGGGGTGAGGGTGGATAAGATTAATATGGAAATACAGTTTATTTTAATTAAGAGTGCTATTCAATACACTCAATCAGAAATAGAAGCTTCAGACAAACATAAAACAAAGAAAAGTTGCATATCTAGAACATGTTGCCTATAAAGACATGACAGGTATGTGGTATTGCATCAAAATAAAATGGGAAAGGTTGCAGGGAACCGAAGGCTAAGAAATATATCCTGGTAACAATAGGGAGATGGACATCCAGAGTGCCTCTAAACTGTTCTTGAGAACCTACGGTAAGTTGACTGCTAACCTTCACTAGCTCTTCAACTAGTGAACTATAAGAAGAAGAATTCAATACACGGTGTTAAAATAAACAGTTTAAATACTGTTAAATAAAGCTATTACTTCTCCGATATTATTTCCTCAAGCCCCATTATAAGAGCAAGGAAAATCCCCGATCACAAAAGCAAAAAATCGAGCCATGCGAATTTTCGAAACATGATACCATTTGTTATTAAGACACAAATGTGGCATTAGAGGAAAATAAGGCAAAGGCGCTATGTGATGTCCCCGGAAGGGGAACAAAATGTTTATAGAGAGAACACCGAGGGGGTAATGCTTGTAATAAAATTTTATACTCCTTAATATTTCGCTGAACGATGAGTCGAGGCGTGTGTGAAATTATATACCCCGTCTCACCAGAATTTAAAGATCTCCTAAAAGACGGATTTCATCGTATTTTCAAGCCTCTATGCTTTACGAACGCTATAGAATAGTATTCCTCAAAGAAGTATGTAACTTCGATTGTCATTTTCTTTTAATCAAATAACATTTTAATGTGCTTCGCTGTTTGGTTTGGAAGTGCCTAATAACAAGCTAAGTCTTATTTTCTTTTAACGCCGCTCCCAGAGTAAATTAATCCCAATGGTCGATCATGACGTGTCGGGTAAACAAACATCTCCCGAAGGCGGGCCCGTCGCGCGCCTCGCATAGACACAATTTCACTCTTGAGATAATTTATGTAAATGAAATTCACATTACCCTGTTTCCTATTCGAAGCCGAGTGCGCGCCCTGACATGTTTTCAGAGCATGTTTATTGCTGTGTTTTGTCTTTATTATCTCATCTCTCCGTCACTATTCCCGGCTGTCGACGCCGTGCCGTAATATTTCATAATTTTTGCCACGCGCTACTGAGAATCTGTTTTTATCACACCCTGAAAGCTATCTGATATAGAAGTACTTTCACCGGCTCGAATGCGGACGACGTTATTAAAACCATTTTAATTTTCTCGCCGGTTAGTTATGCTTTTAGAGAGCGCACGTTAAATAAATAATCTCACTAAGATTGAAAAACTTAATAAACCCCCACAAAGCAATAACAGGAGCTAGGAACCGGTTTATGAGTCCTTTACGAAAAACGGTCCTAACACCGCAGCGCATTTTCTAAATTACCATCAGAAACCTAATAAAGGCGTGAAAGTTTTAAGAGCACGTTTCGTAAAAATACGGTGTCGCAAAAGTTTTCTTTATTAGTTTCCCCCTTTAATCCGGCCAGGCGTATCCCAATGTCTTTATGGCGAATTTTCAATCTGAGTCTGGGCGGAAGCCAATAAGAAATCAACTATTTGTTCCCTGATTCCCGTGCATCGGTCGGAGGGGCCCGCTTCTTTACGGCTTCTTTTACGATTGGAGGTGCATTCGGAATTAGTCGGCGTCGGGAAAGCCTTTCCGTGTCTTCGGCGACGACTAAAAGGATAACAATGAAGGCTCGCTTAAATCTAAAACTTTTCATTGCACTTTCCATAGCCCAATTTCGAAGATATTATATTTTCGCTCGATATCGAAGTTGCCGCCATAACTCCAATTGCTCAGACTCCTATATGTAGGATACTTTGAGCTGCAATGAAGCGAGTAATACCTGCCTCTAAATCACTGAAGTTTTCCGTAACATTGACGAGAATGTTTCCGATATTGTTAACTTTTCCTCTGAACATTTTTCCACCATTTTAAACACAATCGAATGAATATCCGAGACCGGAGCTGGCTAGAAAAACGGTAGGTATGTATTTTGCTACTTTTTATTTAGAATTTAATTTTGAAACTAGTGGATCCGGCGTGTTTGAAATATAAGTGTTTTAAGTTGAAATCTTTTGTATCGATATGGAAGAGATTCTTGCAGAAGCTGTTATTAATGTTTAAATTATCTTGAGAATAAATGCTTTGAAGTTGTTTAAGAATAAGAAAATGTGTTTTTCTTTTTGATGTAAGAAATGACGTACACATTAGATCACCTTGCCGTAACTGAGTTGATAATAAAGTAAAGTTAACATCGCTGAAATCCTCAGGATAATTTGTCAGTCTCATGTAGGCACGCTTTGATATCATCCTGTCACTTAATCATACATGTTTAGGAATCCCACGGGGGAATGCTGACTTCCAAGGAGTTATATTATACTTGGATTAATTAATTGTGCGTGCAAGATAATATAAGCAATTTAAACTGAAGTAACTCAATTAACGGAATCAAAAGGCATATTATATCTCATAATATGCAAATATTATACAGACTATAATCAAATAATGTACTGACTTTTATTGCAATGCAATTTAATAAATAGTTGCATTTTTCGAAGTGAAAACTTCTTAAGCGGCGTTGTGCATCAGATTTTTAAATTCCAAATGGGTAAAAAATGATAAAGTCGCGTCAGGACACGTGACCTGATCGAAAATTTGTAAGACGGAGGGAGAGTAGACCGCCAGCGCGGCGTAGGAGAGGAAATAATTTCCCCCTCTCTTTCTACCGCGCGGCGAAAATGTATGCATGCTCCTGCTGTTTCGTTTAAGCGGTTTTCACTTCTGCCGACACTCCCGGAGTGCAACCCGTTTTTTTATTGTATAATTACGTGCTTCTAAGCAGCAGTAATTCCCTTAAGCAAATGACTGAGAAGAAGAAGAAGCTAAGCAAAAAGCGAAAGAGAAAAGAGGTTTTGCATTGCTAATATGGACTAAGTACCTAATTTTCGTGGACAGACGGACTACATTAAATTTTTAAGTAAGTTGCAATATGAACCCGTGTACAATTAGCAGTGGAACGAACATTTTTCTGCTTAACTTCGCTGCAATGGTGCTTGCGCTTAACAGTATTAATCTCAACTTTTAGTTTTTTTTTTACCACACGGTATCTAAAAAAACCCAAATCATAACGCATATTTTGAACCGAATCCAAAACAGTCTTTAAACTTTATCCTTTGCAACGATGAACTTGGAAGGCAAAACATTACCCACCCTTCCTGAAACACAGACAAAAAATTTCAATGTTATTTAAAAAATAAAGTCTATAAAGAGGGATGAACTGCGACGGAGTCCGCGTTAATACTTTACCATGCTTGGCGTGAGATTACTCTTTCCTTTTACGACATTCTTTTAATCGGTCCTCAGTTTCATCGACCCTTGCGATGAGAGTACTTCACTATAAACATGCGCAACTATAGTTTAAGTTGGAGATCCAAGACTGATTTTTACGACGCTCTTGTTTAGGGCTTGATG
Organism: Chrysoteuchia culmella; assembly: GCA_910589605.1. Classification (NCBI taxonomy): domain Eukaryota; kingdom Metazoa; phylum Arthropoda; class Insecta; order Lepidoptera; family Crambidae; genus Chrysoteuchia; species Chrysoteuchia culmella. The sequence continues at coordinate 6,258,260 of OU342657.1, forward strand.
TTATTAGTATTTACATTGTAGGTTCTTAAAACAGAGAGCTAGGAGTTTTTAAATCCTACTAATATTTTAAATGCGAAAGTATGCCAGTTTGTTTGTTTATTTGTTACTCTTTGACGCTGAAACTACTGAACGGATTTGGATGAAATTTGACACCGAGATAGTGGATAGCCTGGATTAAAACATAGGATACTTTATATCCTATGTTTTAATTTTAATCCCACGGGAACCACGCGGTTGAAACCGTAAGCGCCCGCTAGTAGGTTATAAACGGATTTTTTTAGGAATCATTGTTTCATTCATTTCATTAGGGTTCCGTACCTCAAAAGGAAAAAACTTAACCCTTATAGGATCACTTCGTTGTCCGTCCGTCCGTCTGTCAAGACCGTTTTTCTCAGGAACGCGTGGAGGTATCAAACTGAAATTTATATCTAATACGAAGGTCTACTGTTCCTTGGAACTGTGAAAAAATCAAACTTCTAAGCCAAAGCAATCAAAAGATACAGCCGTTTAAGCCGCATATTTCAGCAAATTTTCGAAACTCGCACGGGAATCAAAACCTACAGGGTACTACAGGGTCCCGTGAACTTAGAATCTTGAAATTTGGTACGAAGTTACAGATAACGAATAAATTTCGAAACCATACATTTTTAGTTACATCATATAATAAAAATATATTTTACGGTACCCTCGGTGCGCGAGTCCGACTCGCACTTGGCCGGTTTTTTATTTAAGAACTGAAGCTTTTTCTGCCAACAAAAAAATATTTTTCTATCATTTTTACACTTTGTTAAATGTGGATACAGTTATTTGGTACCATTTAAATTATAATTTCATAATCGTGTTGCTTTTAATAACCTAACAACAATTTCCAGACTGTCAAGTCTTCCAAAACGTGTAACAGCAATAAATTTATAAAATCGAACATAAAAAGTGATGTAATACCGTAATTAGCGAATTTTCCAAAGTTGCCTGCATTCGCCAAGTTCCGTACACGTTTTAGAACATCAATACAGCCGGTAGATTATCTCTACACGTGTCGCGATTAACTCTCTTAACTCAGTTCGAGTTGCCGAGTAACCAAGTATTCGAGATCGTGACTGAAATCTCATATCTTAGAGTTAATTTAGCGCCGGCGGTACTCCGTAGCTATTTATGAAAAGCGGCAGCACTTATGAATGAGCGCACTATGAATTCCCATCTAACATTATTTAATCTTGCCTGCATTTTAATCTCTTCGAAAACTACCTACAAATAAAGTGAAGAACTCTTAAATAACCACTAGAAAGTCTAAATGGTAACATTTTAATGAGCTCTCACTACAAAAGGATTATTAAAAAAACAGACATAACTAAATTATATTCTCATATAGTCGGAAAACCACTGCATTGCCGTTACAGAGGAAAAAGCAAATATTTCCCAACAAATTAGCCTTATTAGCACAAAAAGCACGTGTAATTACGATTTTCCGAAACTTTGTAACTGGTGCCCTTATTTGGTGGAATCACGTGAAATATTTAATTCGTACCTTGTCCGAGTTATTGTTGGAGACAGAAACGATAACAGCACGAAAGGCAAACACCCGCGGGGCGCGCTCCGAATTAATCCAGTGCACGGTAGGAATTGCGGGCTAATGGGCCAAAGTTTCCATGTAAGCCAATTGTGTGTCGTTAATCTAATCGGTGCCGTGTACAACGACATTTTGATACGAGCCAGTTACAATTGCCAAATGAAAAATACGCGGATTTCCTGTCGACTCTAATCGGCGTATAATCCATCAAGTGAAACGCTGGAGACTTGCACGGTCCCTATTACGTATTGTCACGATATTAATACGCCCGATGTGCGTCGCTCGTTGTGATTCGAAGCAAATTAAGTTATCACAAGGACATCCGTCATTGGTTCTATTAACGACATGGGCATTTATACCACGCCATTAATGGAATGAAGACCTTTGGAGCTTTTATTGAGCTAAAATTATTAATTGAAACAATTGAATCCATTTTTAAGATTGTGTATCTGTAACAACAAACTCGCAGAACCTATTACAAATTTTTAAGAGAGCAAATAATTTATTATCTAAGTAATTAATACATTGAAAAATCTACGAAATTTCACTTTTTAAGAATACATGATAAATTAGTTACAAAGTATAGTAATTAGGTTACACAAGTTACCTTATTACTATAAATCTACATGAAACAACTTTCGTGAAACATTATATAAAGTTCCTTAGACATATTAATTAGTAAGCACAGCGTGTTGTTTGCGTAAACTATCCTTGACCAAAATAATTTCGTGTGATAGGATCTTTGGAACGTGTGCAGGCTTATTATAACTTTCTTCCTTTGAGCTCCAGCTGCGAGCCCCCCACCTCCCCCCTGGTTGCCCTGCTCATGCGATAAAACAATTACCCCAATGAAGTCACGTTCACTACAGGTAATTTTGTAAACAGAGAAAACTGCGAGGTTTTATCAAAACCAATTTTTTTTAGAGCATGAAATAAAAGAGGGCTGCGTCGTTTTGTTTATAAATTCTCATTTGATACTACACTCGTAGTACCTGTGTAGTTTGCGTAAGCTCTCTGAAAAACAAAATATGTAGTTCGATAAACATCGAAAAGGTTAGGTTAGATATTTTCATTTCGTCGCGATATGCTCGTATTTTATCTTCTTATCTAAGATCTTGTATAGGAGCTATATAAATATATATAGTGACACGAAAAACTGTAGACTATAACTTTCTCCAGGATTCGAACTATCATATCCAAATAGTTAGATTTTATTTGTGCTTTGATGAATAAATAAAAAAATGTTTTTTTTTTTCAAAAGCTTTATTATCCTCGTCATCAGCCACTTTTTAATGTCCCCACTGCTGGGGCACTGGAGAATGGGCAATTACCCACCACGCGGGCCCAATGCGAATTGGTGAAATTTAACGACTGCTAATGCAGCTGGGACCAACGGATGAATGTGCCATCCGAAGCATCTCGAGAAAATAAATTTTTGGTCACCCATCCTGTGACCGACCATTGCGAAAGTTACTTAACCTCAATAATCGCAGGCCGAGCGCACGAACCACTTTGCCAAGGGCTCCTCATTTTTCTTCATAACCTACTTCCTATCCTACTTATAGGTATTATAAATGCGAAAGTATGTCAGTTTGTTTTTTTAATTGTTTGTTTGTTACTTTTCACGAAAAACTACATAACTGATTTTGATGAAATTTGGCACACAGAATATCTTCTATGATGATTAAAACACAGGCTACATTTTATCCCGATACTCCCACGGGAACGGGAAACGCGGGTGAAACCGCGGGTGGCCGCTAGTTATATCATAAAACATTAAACTTATACAAAACTGAAAAATACTTAATTGTTTCCGTTTTGGCTTCAAGGAAAACAATAGTAACTAATTAAGAAAAACAGTCAAATTAAAACAATAGCCGATATCAGAAACGTTGTAAGTTGTCGTGTTAGAGGTAAGCGAATCGCGTGCTCAGCTCAAGATCTTGATATGGTCTAGGCCTAACTAATTATAGTTTCAGTTAAACTAGGAGCCGAAACATTGCGAAAGCTTATTTGAATTGAAATAACGCAAAGCAAATTATCTAAAGAAAAGAAATGGATTTTAATTGGATTTTGGTATAAATATAGTTCTTTGGAGCTCGGTGGTGCAGTGGTTATCGCGTTCGGCCCTGTTTTTGTAGCAGTTATGCAATTTTCGCATTGGTTGATCACGTGATGGGTGGGCAAATAATCTTGTAATTTTACGAGCTCCTCCATGTCGGTACTTCGTAAGGCATGTTTAGCTGCCTGGTTGATCGTGGCTGGATTTGCAGCCGTAACACCATTCCCATTCAGTGCCCAATGCCCCATTTTCCATTCTTTTTATCCTTCCAGCATTAAAATGTTGATCATAGGCCTTTAAAAACAACACAGGCGCCTATGTTGCGGAAATAAATCCTGAAGGGAACCAATATAGGGAATTATAGGACTCAAATAAGTGATATGTAAATGCATGATTGTTTATTTAGTTATCAGGAAAAACAGTGTCAAAAAGTCCTTCCATGTCCTTCACGTTAACATCTGCATTAAAAACTAATATAATGACTAATATACTCGAATACGTTATGCTATGCTTTACACAAAAGAGGACCCAATACGCTGCCCTGAGGCACACCCGCTAGTTACAACTTTATTGTCGCCCGCATATGTAGAAGATTGAATGATGAAAAATGCACCGGCATTGAATATACAATTTTGACAGGATTCGCAGTGAACATAGGCGACAGTCACAGAAACGGCGTCCTGAAATATGCAAGTATTTCATAGTACCAAATCTCTTAGACGAGGAAAATATTTAAGACCACGCCAAAAGAACATGTGTTCACATTTCGTTTACTCTTTCTCTTCTTTAGCTTTCCGCTAATCTCAAACGTTTTAGCATAAATAATTCATATTTGAAATGGAAATTTTCTTTTAGGTAACACAAAACAGCCCACATGTAACATAATCCCCAATGTGTACGCGAACAATTGAAATTCATATCGTTTTTTATCATTGTTATAACAAAAGTGTTCAAAAAAAGTAAACATCATATCATGTCACCTAAAAATTGATTACCCGAACACGAATTTCCTTTTAATATTAACATATACTGCGGAGTTTTAGCTGAAAGGTTCATGCTGGTATAAAATTACAGAGCAATAAAAGCGAGCGTTTGGTTTTAATGTCTTGGCTATCAATCAATTGAAGCGGCAATCATATTGAGTTCATTGACATTAATAACGCATTTATCATTTGTATTGTAACCGATATTAGCTTTTGTTTAATGTTCTCGAAAACAATTCAATTTGAATAAATTACAGCATTTTCAGGTATCTAAACTCGATATGAATTTGGCTAGGCAAGTTGCAGTAGGAACATATGCAAATATGCGCCACAACACGGCGGCAGACGGCCCAGACCGTCTAGCAATACCTCCTGGATCCACCGCACCTGCCCAAACCCGTCGATGTCGCATTCCCTATTCAAACTCCATTTACTGCCACGCAACATTGTCGGGCTCTCAGCTTTTTGGTGTTGTTCCCTATTGGATTCCGCGGTGCAAATAGTTCGTCTATTCTTTGGCGAAGTATTCGAGTTGACTTCGGTGTTAAATAAAGTTCTTAATTCAAATTATTAATTCAATCTATTTACAGAGGTTACCCATCGTCAATTATTGAACTTAATAAGAAAGAGATTGTATATGGTTTATGCCTAGAATATAAAACCTCTTAAATGTAGTTTGCTTTTAATAATGACGAATGTCTTTTGTTCGAAATCACATCTTTACTTAAATTTAAAGTGGGATCAAACGAATTGTGGCTTTGATTCGACTTTCATCGGTGCTACCATAATACCGTAAGAAATATAGTTTATTTTTACAATTTTGTTTACATTAATTACACGAACGTTTGAATGTCTTCTACTGCTTGCATCCTATAAATGTTATGTTTTATTTGAGTGAATACGAATGTGATATGAATGCATTTGAAACTAGGAAAGTACATACATACACATATAATAGTCTCGCGAGATAAATGCCTTACGAGGCTGGTAGATCTTCAAAGGTGAAGCTTGAGAGTAAAATGTATAAATGTCACTCTCAACGACGCCACATTTGGCATTGGGTCTAAGATGTTGTCCGTAACACGTCCGTAAATACTTAGATAGTAATTTAACATAATATTACGTATTATTATGTTGCTTTTGTGAGCTATGTCTCCACAGCTTAGTTTTAATCCAACCTTGGTAAAAAAGCGAAGTGATTTCGTGTTTTTTCACCTAATCTGCAAAATCGGTCTCGCTTCCGCGCGTCGTTTCCTCATTGCTATCCCGCTTCAGTCGAATAGCGCTTATCCTGACGTGCTGTTATCTGTACAATCGTTTGGAGACTTCCCTATCCCGACATGCTGTTAACTGTACAATCGTTTGGTGACCTCCTCCAGTTTTTATGTGTTCGGTCAGTGTAGTCACGTCCTGTTTACAATTTGTAGTTCAACTCTGTGTTCAGTCCACCCTTATAAAAATAACTGTCGACGGTTTGTGCGTGACTCGTATCTTACCATTTTGGTGAGGAACCATATAAAATAAAAGACAACCGATCAGTTTTTAAGGAGTTTACTTTTGAGTGGTCTAATGGCGCAGAGAATCTTGCCTATGAGCTAGGGTAGTGTGTTTGATGGCCACTCTGACTAAACATTATTGTGACTAAAATTGTATGTTTCTTCCAGTATTGCGTTACATATTACCTAATATTTTGATGGTTTTCATATCCATAACAGGTATTTGTGTCTAATACGTATCAAAGTCTACCTTCGAAACAATGTTTTGTTTTGTTTTAATAGGTTAACTAAAACTTTATTAATGCCACAGAAAGACTGCAGTAGTAAAAAATACTCAACTAGGGTAAGTCACGGATAGGTGACGCAATCGGACACATGCCGCGATTTCAAAAACTCCTATAAGGGTAATAGCCTCAAGTCCGAATAATAGCCCGCTCCGCGTACCCCAAATATCCCCCAAATATTAGAGGTCTGCTAAAACCATTGTAGCTCTACGCTAACTACAATGATTAAATAATGTGTTACGTGAACTTAAAGATGAAGGCTAACACTTGATATATGCACAAACAACTGTTTATGTTGATTTTGCACATGATTTGTAAGCTGTGAGGCAATTTCAAGAAGTGAGGGACCTATCAGTGAGTTACCCTACATTTTTATTGTCTTCTTCCGGAGACTTATAATTTCCCTCGTTACCGAACAAAAAAACGAAATATTTCATGACCATCCAAGCTTCTTTTACGAATACCTAAAACCTCCTAGTTTTATCTAATCATAAGACACAGCCGTAAAACAAAAACCCACGCATGCCAACCCCCTAGAAACTTTTAATAATAGATGAGCTAAAAATGTCTTCCCATACAAGCGCGGCACGAAATGAGACAATCTCTGAACTCATTTGCACTGAGCACCGACCTCATCACTTCCAATGAAATTATTTTGGCCTCTCTTTCTTTTTGGAAATGGCTTGTCACTTCTCTTATTTGGAAGGGTAAGAAGCAAACAAAATATTTAAACAAAAAATCTGTCTTTAACTTAAATCTTTACAATACTGACGATTTCGTCACCTTTATAATTTACTAGCTGCACCACTGAATACTAAACAGCACAAGGTACCCGAAATGCGTTGCGATGCAAAGCTGCGAAAGTATAGGTATTTAAAGAAATATAAACACGCTTTTAAAATGGTTTATCTTAAAATATTAAACATGAAAATGTTTTTCCAAATACAGTATAACAACGCAGAAAGATAACATTTATATAAAATGATATTAAATTAAAAATACGCAAAACAAGGGCCTAATTAACAACACATGTCTAAATATACACATCAAAAATGGCTAGGGATCAAGTACTAACTATAAAAAATATTCCAATTAATATAATACTAAACATAGTCTCAGACTGCCTTCTTACTTGAATCGTTTCTTTATTTAATAGTGAAATTTACTACAAATAATCATTAGTAATAAAAATGCATTGATAGGCTCCAAAACTACTGAACGGATTTGGATGAAATTTGGTACACATATAGTAGATAGCCTGTTTATGAACATAGGATACTTTTTATCCCGATATTCCCACGGAAACGGGAACCACGCGGGTGAAACCGCGAGCGGCCGCTAGTAAGATATAAAGAGAAAAGAATTGATTGTTTGTTTGTTTGCATTGAATAGGCTCCGAAACTACTGAACGGATTTGGATGAAAGTTGGTACACAGACAGTAGATAACCTGGTTATGAACATAGGATACTTTTTACCCCGATATTCCCACGGAAACGGAAACCTCGCGGGTTAAACCGCGATTGGCCGCTAGTTCTAAATAAACAGAAATCTCAAAAGCAAAGCTATTGAAAATTAAATAATAATCCTCAATAGCAGCGACGCTCTAAAACAAGGATGGGGAAATGACGCCCAGGGGGCCAAATCCGGCCCGCGACTAGATTCGATCCGGCCAGCGACTAGATTCGATCCGGCCAGCGACTAGATTCAATCCGGCCAGCGACTAGATTCGATCCGGCCAGCGACTAGCCTGCTATCATGATTAAATCGGGCGGCTAAAAACAACATTTAAATATTTGCGCTAAAAATAACCGCGGGGCACAAACAAAGGCATGCACCATTCGTCAGCGTATTTTACACCCTTTAATCACAATTTCATCAATCACATGGAACTAGTACGTCAAAACTTTAAAAAGGACCTACTTGATATTTTTACTTGAAATAATTGTTCCTAGGCCCGCGTTAATGTTGTGATTAGTTGAAAGATAATTCAAACAGGAGCTTGCCCAAAACTACTCTGTACATTAAGAACTGTCCAGCAATGTGTGTTAAGGTTTTCAATGCACTACCAAATGGGTTCAAATCATTCCCAATGTCAAAGTTCCGTAGGTCTGTGAAGCTATGGCTACAAGAAAAATGTATTTATTCTATTGACGATTATTTTAATTACTGCAAACATATAAAGACATGATAAAGAGTATTTCGGACTGTGATAATGTATAGTTTTTGTGTATATGACTTTGTTTTATGTAGATAATTTGATTTGATTTTATATTTTTAATTATATTTTTGACATTTGCATGCCGATTTGGCGAGACATTAATGGACATTTTATAAATATCTAAGATCTGAGGCCTTACCATCAACTGTAATGCAATTCATTGGTGGTTGTGAGAGTGGGATGCTGCCATATGGCGCGTCTAGCGGCGTCCCGCACTTATTACCTAAAAGTAACCTAAAATTAATCGCATTACAGTTGATGGTAGGCCCCCTGTATTGTATTTTACCATGTTTCTAGTAAATAAATAAATTGATTGATTGATTGATTGATATGGCCCATCTCTAAACTTATTTCCCCAGCCCTGCTCTTAAACGTACTTGGTCCCTAGATGACTTTTGATGTTTGTAGTTACATGCTCTTAAAAGAAAAAAAAATAAGTTCACACACATAACATAAATATACTTAAACATCGGCTTTTCAATGCCAAAAAACTTTTTTTCACACAATTACTGGCTCGGGATCAGCACTTACATAATACGAGGTGATACTAACTTTAACGACCTCCGCAGTAGGGTGGTACGTACACCGGTTTCAAGGTGTCGCCTACTCTTAAGTCCCTGGTTCGAATACCGGTAGGGTAAATATTTGTATGATGAATACAAGCATTTGTACCGGAGTCAACGACGTTTACATGTATTTCTACACATAAATACTTATTTATGTATAACTAGCTTCCCGCCCGCGGCTTCGCCCGCGTGGACTACACAACTTATGCTATTGTGGGTTATCCATAAGAGATAAACATATACCACCACGGAGTTTTCTGTAGACCTTTTCAAGGTGTATAAATACTTAGTACATTATTTTGATAAATCTCGTAGGGTTCAGCCTGCGTTTGCAATGTAAGCGGAAAAAATGTAATCATTTACGACATCACATTAGAAACCTCAAAAATTACTGTATTTCTCTACCCTATATTGAAGGTTATTATACATATAAACCTTCCTCTTGAATCACTCTATCTATTTAAAAAAACCGCATCAAAATCCGTTGCGTAGTTTTAAAGATCTAAGCATACATAGGGACAGACAGCGGGAAGCGACTTTGCTTTATACTATGTAGTGATTATATGTATTTATATCCGTTACCTAGTCACCCTTGACACAAGCTTGTACAACACAAGCAAGTACGGCTTGTGTTATGGTGCTTACTTTGGGGCTATGTTAATTGGTGCGAGTTTATGAAAAATTTATTTATTACTTATAATTATGAAGGTTACCGAAAACCATCGAATGCAGTTCATGATGGCAGTCGATATATGACAGAGTTATAGCAATAGACAGCTTGCCATATTCGTACCAGGGGTCCTCCAATCAAAGCTTTGTCCAGTCCAATGTATTTCATGTTGTCTGAGATTTATTACTATTATTTTAAATACTTATAAAATGATTAAAAGACAGAGGCAAGATCGTATATACGTAACAGTGCTATAAAAGTTGTGTAAACCAACCTTATTAGTGAGTAAAATGTAATAAAACATGTAAAGTAACGAAGTCCCCGTCAATCTCTTTGATGTCATTCTATTATTGGCCTTGTCGAATAGCTCAAACGAATTCGCGAATGTGATCTGTGTTTGCGGCTTTGATCTACGTGTTCCTTGGAAAAATATCTGCTTACTTCCCCTAGATAGTACCAAGGTGTTCTTGAACTAAAATTTTGATGGTTGTATACCTACTCACTTGGGAGGTACTACCGTTCATTGGAAAAATGTGCCTGCATATAAAAAAGTTATTTGATTAAAAATTATAATAAAATTAAATTTGAAAAATGTAATTACCACTCTTTTTTCAGTAATAAGTTGTCTGATCTCATTACTAACCTTTTGAAGTAAATAAATTGCTCAAATACACAAAAAAACTGCTAATTCGTGTGTACTTACTCCTACTTTTAACCGCCTCTGTGGTCTAGTGGTACAACCACCGGTATCAGACTCAGGGATCCCGGGTTCGATTCCCAGCGGGGGTACATATTGTATTCGGTTTGGTTAGTGGTAGGACTTGTTGTAAGTCCGCCTGGCTAGCTACCACAATCTTATCAAAGTCTAACGCCATAACAATAATGTTTTCAGCATTATTGTGTTCCGGCAGTTAAAGATAAGATAGCCAGTTCCTCAGTGATTGGGGATTCCGGGAGAGGCTCGCTTCCATCTTCAGCCTTATCAATACTTAACATCAGGTATGATGAAGGCTAAGAGTCTCCCCGTAGTTCATAAAAATAAAAAAAATAAATAAAAAAATATACTTAAATTTTTTCTGTTGCTCTAATAATAATATCCTCATAATAATTCCAATATTTATTTATGTATGGTATTTTACAAAAATAATGTTTACTTAAACTGTTTTTTATACAACAACTTGTTTCAAACTGCTCGGATACATTTCTTTCTAATTTTTTTTAAATAACCTTTATTTTTTTTAAAGAAGTACTAATTCTTTGTTTTCCATCTTTTCAGATCATGTACGAGAGTTTTCGTGTGGTACCCTGTACTACAGAACATTCTTTGTGGACTCAAAACGAGACGCCCTTTACGTTGGTGCAATGTAAGTTTTATATGTATAATAAATAAAAATAAATATTTATGTTCTGATAAATTTTAAATAGAAAAATATTGGCAAAAAGAATCAACTCGGCCACAAGTGAATTCTTAGATGGGAAACGAACCCACCTTTGGAAATCCGGCCCAATGCTCTGACCAATGAACTACCGAGACTTGCGGACCAACGTAGAAATTCTCCAATACTTTTATATTTTTAATACGCTGTAGGCCAGCGTTGTTACATCAATGCTAGGAATATCCTTGCATTCGAAAGAAACATTTTATCAGATGTCTAACGATCGATTAAGATGCAACAGCCAATAATTTACGATTAACAAAATTGTAAACAAACGTATAATACTTTTTATCTAAACTAGTTCATCACTTCCAAAGTACATATTATCACTATTTGTTTTACGAATGTAAAATCATTGAAATCATGATTTTGTAATTTTTGCATTATTCAATGCTATTTTTATACTTATGGTAAATATTAAATAGAAAAATATTGGAATAACTTAACTCGGCCACAAGTGAATAACCAGACGGGAATCGAACCCGCGACCTTTGGAAATCCGGTCCAATGCTCTAACCGCTGAGCTACCGAGACTTGCGAACCACAGTCGAAATTCTCCAATACTTTTATATTTTTAATACGCTGTAGGCCAGCGTTGTTACATCAATGCTAGGAATATCCTTGCATTCGAAAGAAACATCTTTTCAGGTGTTTAACGATCGATGATGCAACTGCCAATAATTTATGAATTTGTAATTTTTGCATTTTTCAATGCTATTTTTATACTTATGGTAAATTTTAAATATAAAAATATTGGAATAAAGTAACTCGGCCACAAGTGAATTCTCAGACGGGAATCGAACCCGCGACCTTTTGAAATCCGGTCCAATGCTCTAACCGCTGAGCTACTGAGGCTTGCGAACCACAGTCGAAATTGTGGCCGAGTTAATTTATTCCAATATTTTTCTATTTAAAATTTATCATTGAAATCATTCTTATGAAATCATTATAACGACATACGTGAATGCTTTTTTGTTGGTTATAATTTTCGTTGAGATACTTCTGTCTGGCTCTATAATATCTATATTAGTATGTACAAGATGACTTTGTGAAATCATTTTAACATTCTAACCTCCTCTGTGGTCTAGTGGTACAACCACCGGTATCAGACCCAGGGGTCCCGGGTTCGATTCCCAGCGGGGGTACTTATTGTATTCGGTTTGGTTGGTGGTAGGACTTGTTGTAAGTCCGCCTGGCTAGCTACCACCATCTTATCTAAGTCTGACGCCATAATAACAATGTTTTCAACATTGTTGTGTTCCGGCAGTTAGAGATAACATAGCCAGTTCCTCAGTGATCGAGGATTCCGGGAGGGGCTCGCTTCCATCTTAGTTAATAACATTAGGATGAAGGCTAAGAGACACCCGTCGTTCATAAAAAAAAAGTCACTTTAAGATAAGATAGATCTCACACGTGATTGCTTTATTGCTGACTATATTGTTAACTAAACTTATTTTCGTTCAGTTACTTTTGACTCTATAATAATATGTACCTGTAGGTATATTAGTAATTTGTTGATACGCTTTAATAAAGTCCATTATAAAAATGACAAGAATTATACTAACTATTGAACGCAATTACAAACGAAGTAACTGAACGAAATTCATGTGTTTAATGGATTATATGAATGGAATTAAAGCCTTCAATACCTTGTGTTCTGGTTCAAAAGAATTATGGTATAACAAGTTATTACGATAAATGTTAGTACTGAACTAAGTTATTATGTCATACTAAAGCATTATCATGTGAAATATTAATATGAAATGTCGATTCCTGGTAGCAAAACATTACTTTATAATTAATAATTTTACTACATAATTTAAATTAAATAATAGCATAAAAAATGCTATGAGAGTGTTGTTGTAGTTGTGTCTTTCTTTTTGCTTACCTGCATTACTAAAACTAAGTTATTATGTCATACTAAAGCATTATCATGTGAAATATTAATAAGAAATGTCGATTCCTGTTAGCAAAACATAACTTTATAATTAATAATTTTCTACATAATTTAGAAAGAAAGAAAGAAAGAAAATTATATTTATTTGAGACAAACACGATAATGTACATAAAAATAACACAAAAAGGCACAGGTTTGTCCCAAAACGGTACCGACTCAGCATAATGCTTGGCTTTTTGGCCAGCGCTGATCTTCCGTCGGTACCGTATTGGTGGGGCTGAGAGCCATGTTAACCGGCACAGCAAAAAATACATTAAAAAAATATATTATTTAACAAAATAAAAACAAAATAAAATTAAAATCAATTTAATTTAATAATAGCATAAAAATAGCTATGAGAGTGTTGTTGCAGTTGTGTCTTTCTTTTAGCTTACCTGCATTACTAAAATAGCCATAAATAATATAACAAAATATTGTACTGGACCTAAAACTGCATATTATTTAAGCACATTTTACTCGCTACTTGTGCTTGCGCAACTTCTACCTAAAAGCTCATTGTACGTCAATAATACACTACAATACAATTATGAATCAGAACAAAGAATCGCCATTTTGGAAATGACCACTTACCCTCCATTACAAATGTTCACGGCGTCCCCAATTGCTATGGCATACTGAAACTTTTCTTGTCCCTTGGAATAGCTGAAGTTTGACCTTATGTAACGCCTTAGAAGTTTTTACTGACCAAGTTTCCTTTTCAGGGACCGGCTGTATCGGCTGAATATGAACAATATAAGCGCGTCACACTGCGAAGTAAGTATCCCGTTTTTATTTATTACAGAATTTCGTTTTTTACTAACAAAATATAATATAAACCTGTGTAGTATATCATCCTCTCTTATTTCCTTAAAGTTTAAATAGAAATATGACTTTAATTTCATATATGTACTGGCCTCCCAAACTTAGTACCACACTTTTAAAATTGCAATTAATTTTATTTTACAACCGATACAAAGATTTTCGACATTAAAAGCATTAGAAATAGATTTGTATATTTAACTACTTATAGCTTTATAGAAAGTTGATGTAATTTGCTATAAAACATTTTTATTTCAAAAACTTGTTGAAGTTTTTGTTTTTCTATAGTTAAGGATAAAGTGCAAATTAACTTTTAAAAGACAGTGTATTATTTGGTTCAAAAAATATAAAAGTTAATCAATTTTAGTCATATATTTTTGATAATTTCACACATTTTTATCGAATTCATAGTCACCAACATTGTTTGTTCACAGAGGGATTCAATAAATCTAGAGCCGAGCAACGTGGCGCAATGCGTGTCCAAAGGCAAATCCGAGGTGAGTCTACGCAAAATTAAAATGTCGCTGCAATTTAATTAAAGTTCCCGTAGTAATACTTACAACTAGCACTATTTCCATCAAGGGTTAATCCCATTTTTAACAGTGAGCGGCGGGGAGCGAGCATATTTCATACCGGGAGCTTAGAGGCGCGCGGGCTCGCTATATTAAAGCCGTTAATTTTGATTTACAATCGTGGCGTAAAAGCAATATTTGTTTTATTTCTCGCTCGGTCGAGATCGGGCCTCGATTATAGCACCGCTCGCGACTAATTCGATAATGCTACTACGCGAGAGGCTCTTACAGACGAGTGCTGTCTATATTGCTATCTCGCCCGTGATTGGTTTGACTTCTCTCGCTCCTATTTCATGATAAGATTACAGCCTTGCTCTCGATAGTTTTTAATCTGTCCCCATTTCCATCAATCGAAGCGAGCAATTTATTCACTCTCGTTAGCGGAAATTATTTTAAAACTGGCTTTACGCTAAGACTCTCATGTTTTTATGTCTTCAAAGAAATGTTTCTTAATATTTATTCACTAATAAAAAATAAAAGCGGTAACATGAGGATGAGAAATATATAGCTACTTTAACTCGAATAAACATAGTTATACCCCTTTGTTGACTCAACAAACATCTAATAAGAAAGTCATAAAGCTCGAAAGCAGAAATGGAATGTCTCATGCGAAATGTGTATAAAAGTAAAGCCTCAAAGTAAGCAGTAAACGCGTCTGTACGACTGTAAAAGGTAAAAGTAAAAAAATTGGAGGCAAATTCAAGAGTTCAATACAACAAACGCGACGGCATTCTCATATGGGTTCTCGAGTAAAAGGTCAAACTTGGAGAAGACGATGTCGGTAACTCTTCCGATGTTGAAAAAAGTAAATTTGTTTTATTAGTATCAAGAAGGGTCATGAAAAAGAAATACCCCGGTCTATCACCTCGTGGAAGGAACGGCTACTCGTGAAGGCTATAATCAAAGTTTTCCGCTGTCGGCGAGTTTTTCCTTTCTCTAAACACGATGTCGTAACAGGGAAAAGGCTGGAAAAATGCCGTTGGCGAAATTCCTGTTAAGGCGACCGCGGATCCCTGTTGTTTTAAGTTCCCTTCTTTTTGTGACGCTATTAAGGAAAATTCACTGTTAGAGTAAATCAGTTTGTAGATATTTTACCTTGTCGTTCAGTATCGACTAAATTGTTCCTGTATACGTTTTCATCTATCTCATTATATTGCCGTTTTTCAATGTTATTAAAACAGCTATTCTTTTTACTTAACAGTTCTTGCTTCGACGATTACTGACAATCTCGAATTATTAAAAGTATTTTTAATATAATTCGGTATAAAACAATCTTGAAGTGAACTGAAGTATAGATAATAATTAATATGCCACATATCATTTCGTAAATGTCTTAATCTATTAATTCAAATGTATGACTACTATGTCTACTGCAGTCATTCAAACGCTAATTACTGATACTTACTACTAATTGTAATATAATAAACTGATCGACTAAAAATTACTAAATTGAGCGACTACAATACTAGTTTGGTTGCGGAAAAAAATGGTTTAGGTTAGGTTATTATTATTATTTGGAAGGAAGGGCCGCCGGCAAAGCCGGACGGGCGATCAGTCACCATAATCGGAACCACTTCGCCCAGTTCCCCTAGGTTAGGTTAGATTGGCGTCTAAGTCGCTCACCTAGTATTTTTGTCGCACAAAAAGTTTTTTTAGCCGATCGGTTAATTACTACCCCTACTAATTAACAAATTAAATTTAAATAACACAATACGAATGCAAATCCTTAAAAAGAAGTCACAGCGTGAGAGCTTTGTAAAAGTAAGCTTTGTAAGGTCTTTGATGGTTACCAATAAACCCATTGGCGATGCAAATCGCCGCTTAAAAACCTGACGAAGGTCGTTAAAGGAAAATAGCCGTAAAAGGCAAAGTTAGAGTGCGAGAGAAAAACCAGTCGTAAATCTACTTACGAAGTGGCGAATAATTAACGAAATGGTCCAATCGAAAGCATTAGTTCCATAGAAGTTGCGCGGCTAACTGCCGTTAAAAGAAAGTTCTATGTGAGCCGATTGTTCTTATACTTAATTCTGATTGTTTCTGCAAAACAGTTTTCTGTTCGCGTCAGAGGCTGAGCCTTCGGAGTATATTAATCCGATAATTACTTTAGAACAATCTAGGGAACTTCCGGACCAAGTAAGAAACTGTGCAGAGTTTTTGCACGCAACAAAATGGTTGGCTAGTTGTTTATGTGGGCCTCTTTTGCTTAACCGACCGATGCGATAACTTTATTGTGATGGTCCATTTTCTTATGAACTAAACTATAACAATAGGTTTTTATGTAAGCAATTCCTTTTGTATAAGGCTCAACACATTATTTAATTGCTCACCAACGCGAATCTACTAAATAAGACTTTGGTATTACCAACTTTGCTGCATAAAAATTATGAGATAGCTACATAACTTTCCTTGACACATTTCATACGTTTCCTGCTTTAAAATTTTGTGTCAACGAATACCGGTTTGATGTCAAAACAAATGGTCCAAAATATTCTATAATTATATAATTCTCCATTCCATTTGTGTTTCGGGGTCTGACAGTGTGTCCACAACGACGAGCCGGTACTGACGTGGAGAAAATTAGTTTCAATCTCCCACCAGGCCACGACGGACGACCGCTGGCTAATCTGCCTCGGCAAACAATTGAGCATTACAATTTCTGTCGCCAAATAACAATACAATTAAAAAAGGCGGGGAACAAAATGAATTTGAAACAATGCTAAATCAATAAAAAAAAATCCAGTATAGTATAGTATAATATAGCAGTTTTATTGATGTAAGTATTTTCTTCGAACAAAAGTAAAAGCGTCAAAAAATTCTAAAAAGGGTATATTTATTATGCATGTAAAACTGTCGGGCCAAATAAAACTATAAAAGTATAGATCATCTCACTGGCTAATAATGGTCCAATACATGTTGCCAAATATCGACCTGTTTCGCGCAGGGGTACTATACCCGCCTTCTGCGTCAGAAGTCCCGGGTTCGATCCCCGGACAAGACAAATATTTGTGTGCATGAACATGTCTATTTGTCTTGGTCTGGGTGTTAAATATGTATATCATGTATGTATTTACAAAAAAAAGTATTTATGTAGGCATGTTTATCCGTTATCTAGTATCCATAACACAAGATCTTCGTGAAACTTAACGTGGCGTGGGCTAATTTGTGTGATAGTATGTAATAAAAAAAACTTGGCTGAAAAGCTCATATTTTTATATGGAACTGGTATCGACGTTATCAAATTCAGAATTTATCTCGAAATGAAAAATATAAATAATATTAATTGAACGACATAATGAAGTGCAGTGTCCAGCTGAATAGGCAATTCTTTGTCCGCGAGCAACTGCATTATTTCTGCCGTTCAGAATATTAATGCATCGCTTAATATTTATGTTGAACGCAAATTTGCATAATCACGGCTTGTGAACACTCATACACATGGAACTCGAATCACTATTATTCCAACGAATTTCCCCTCGGGTATTTAGTAAATAAATTCGATTCTCTCCATTTTCCGGCCGACAGCTTTCTGCGTATTTTTTAATATTTTAACTTTATAATATACGTTTCGAACTGACTTTTTGAACTGACTTTTTCATTGTTATTGCAAAAAAAATATTTCAAATTTTACGGAAAAGTAAAGATTAAAAAGGATGTCTCATATCATTACTTTTTGTATATTAACAGTTTGAACACCCTTGTGACTAATGTTTATATGTTTTTCACCTATCTATTTTTTCTTACAGCACTTCGACTGCCGGAATCACGTGAGGGTGATTCAGCCCATGGGTGATGGTTCAAGACTGTACGTTTGTGGTACCAACGCCCACAGCCCAAAGGACTGGGTTCTGTATGTAAGTATCATCAGTTACAATTCAGGTCAATGCTGGTCTAGGCTCTAGAACTGCTTTTACTTTCTCGTCCTAAAGACAGACAAAATTACGTATCGGCTATATTATTCGTCCGCGTCCCATGGGAATATCGGCTTAAAATTAACCTATGTTACATTCCGTCCTTCCAACTATGTAAAAAATCAAGTGCCTTAGTTAGGGCGAGAAAAAGGACAAACTAATATTTTTAATATTAGTTAGGATGGGGAAGTGTTATCTGAATCTGCAAATACTGCTGCAAAATATGATGAAGGCTAAGAGTCTCACCATCATACATAAAAAAGCCCTTGTAATACATATATACGTATTATGATATCAATTACTATCAATATTCGATTCCCTTCACTCTAACTTCTACACTGTAAAGCCCTTGAAACAATCTGACAACAGAAATAATATTTAAAAAACTTTACGAACACTTATAAAACTAATTTATTTTGTAACTTCAAAGCACGCTTTCTTTTATATAAAGTTTCCATAGCTCATAACAGTACGAACGTAACTATTACAAAGTTACTACGAACTACTTTGTAATCTTCATTAAATAATGTATGAGTCGTACTCGTAGTTATAATTTTTAATCTCGACTTCATACTAAAAATGTAAAAGGAAACTCGCTTAGGTTGTAAATTAAGCTATAAAAGTGCTAGTCGGATGCACTTAAAGACGGTACACGTGGCAGAAAGTACACGCTATTTATCTAAAAGACGGTCTGATCCGCGATTCTTGGAATTGCGCCAGGGATAGGTCCAACAGGTTCCACATTTGTGCTGTAAATAATACTCGCATAATGCTTCTATTGTGACCTTTTTGCTATTTAAGATACAGATCTCCTTTACTGATTCTTAGAAGGTTTGTCTTCAAACAAACACTTGTTCTAATACATCTTATATTTTGGCGCGCACTGTTCATTGAAATAAAACAAACTTTTACGGATATCAAACGCGCTATATTTCCACGAACTAAGTTGTAATTGTCCGTATTTTTTGGTTTTTAGGGGTTTTTTGTTTTCCCGACGTTTCGGCACCTTAACAACTGCCGTGGTCACGGGATGACTTGTTCTAAGTTTAAAATAAGAAGAAAAGTGTCATCTTTTTTTTTGTGGCTTTTCGATACTAAATAAATATCGGTTAATTTGTTTTTAATTAAGTAAACATTTTAGATAGTCAGTACAGGTCCAGACGTACAATCGGGGAACTTCCCGGTAGATCAGTAGAGTTTTTTTGAAGAAAGTTACCTCAAAAAGTAGGTAATAGACTTATAGAAAACGTTATCACAAATAAAAGAGCTTTACCTTAATACTTTCCGAAATATCGTTTCTCAAAAAACTCTACTGATCAACCGGGAAGTTCCCCGACTGTATCTTATGTCTAATTCGGTAGGTCTATTTTTTCTATGAATAATCCAAGTTTGTGACCTCGACCATCGAACATAACTTTGTTAAAAATCGTTTTTTTTTCTTGATATGCACCCTAGCCTAAAGGAGCTACGTTTATAGTGCCTACTTTTTGAAGTAGACTTGATTTGTTAAAATTATGACACTAGAATTGTCTACGTATAACCAGTATAGATTCTGAGTTGACCTTTTAAAATTTATCGAAAACCGCGAATGAATTATTGATGATTTGACAGTCTCGGAATATCAAATTCAAGTTGAATTTTAAAACACAAATAACGCAGTATAAATGTGTAACTCCTGAAGTTGCAAAATACATTTCTGGAAAGTTGACATCATGTTCAGCATCATAAAAAATATAGTACACAGCAATTTTGAATTTTCGACATTTTCACAAAATTGTGTGATCGAAATCGGTCATGTCAATTTTTATTTAACATCATCTACCTACTCTCTCGTTACTAAAAAGAACTCTGTTTCGGCTCAAAGTCAAAATGAAGTAGCAACTCCGTATTTTTATCGACAACCAACTGCATTCGGGCAACCAAAAGCTGCATCCGAAGCAGTCCGAAGCACCCAGCTTCCTTTACAAAACATCAGGAAACGCGCAAATTTCACGGACACTGATTCCAAACGACGCTTAAGACGAGCGCCGATTTCTGTAGAAAATTTCTAACCGAACGACTTCGAAAGACCGCGTCCGATGAACATTTTCATAAATATTGAATTTCTAAGTAAAGAAGGACAACAATTATCGGGAAGGCATCACAGCTAGAACTTAAAGAAATGTATATCAATATTTCGATAATACGGTGTGTTTTTTATTATTAGACTAGATGATCACTTTCCAACGTTCCCTAAGTTTGATCATAAATTAAAAAAAGCACCATATTTTTGTTAGGACAGACAATTCAATATAATTCAATAATAGAACATTTCAAATTTATCTAGTGTATAAATAGGAATGCTTTAAATTTTTGGGTAGATGTTAATAAATTTCCTCTAAACTAGGTAGTTTTTCTTGGTATTTTACATTACAAAACATCCCTTTTTATTTTAAAGACAAATAGCTTTCGCTCTTCATCTCACCTCAGACAGGTCGTGAGTGCATTCGTTCTTATTACGGTAACATTCAATGAAATGCGGTGATGCATCGATGGTTTATTCGTCTGTAATAAACAATATTTACATAACTGTTTGCGTAGCACAAATATTATTTTAAAATATTACTAAATTACTACCAGCTATCGGTACGGAATCGCTGAAAAAACATACCAACCAAAAAAACGACAACACAGATTTATTTGCATTCAGCGCTCGCTCGACCCTCGCGATAAGTGGGGAGGTTATTTTCATGAAATTATTTTAAAAGTCGTAAAACTGCTGCCCACAATGGGTATCGAAAGCAGACCGCGATAAATTCACGGGGCCTATTCCACCTCTCACTCACCCACACTTGACTTTCATATAATTTTATGATGTATCGCCGCTTCGGTTGACCCCTCACACGTTTTATCGTGCTCCCGAGCTTTTTAGAGTTCCGCCACGTAAAAGGAACTTTTTAACCTCGCCTTGTTGGTGATATCAGTTTTTATGGCCAACCATGCTAATGTAAGTCAGGTGTCGACTACAGAGGTATAAAAATATTACCTATCATGTGTTATACGACCCTTTAGAGAGGTTACTACTTAAACCGTGAAGCGTAGCATATTCTCCGGCATGGCTTTGAGTGCATATTAATGGGTAGAAATACTTTATGGATACTTAAAGTCAATTTGGAAAATAAAAATAAAATATTCGTATAATAGAAGAATGCATGTTATTTTAGTATTCATTTTTACGTAAAGATAGTCTTTATTTTATGGCACGTGGAAGTGGAAATAATAACTACGATAGTTAACCAAATTAACTTTACGATAATCCGGTATGCATAATAATAAAACGACTGTGTTATATAAACGTTTTACATTTTTGTACTCATAGTACCTACTGTTATTAATTTCAGTCCAACTTGAAACTAAAAAAGTAATACCTTTGACCTGACTCTAACAACTCAAACTAGAATCGATGGAAACTCGCTAGCTGACTGGTGATGATGATGATGGTGGTGATGAGCATCCGCTCAAATTACGAAGGTCGCGTAATCAATTTTGAGTACGTATTATATAAAAGAGTTCTCATATAAAGTTCAGCTAAAAAACTTCAAGAACATGTTATTGAAATTAACTTCTTCATATTGAAAGTTCAGTACCTTTACAGAAGAAAACTTATTCCACAATATTAGGCGATTTTCATCCCTTTAGCTGTCCTAAGTACGAAGATAACAATAATGTTTGGCCCTTCCCCATTATACGGGTTTCGGAAATGCCCCCTTTCCACGTTTATAATACAAATTTTGCGTTTTAAAGCATACATACGAGCCGTTTATTGCACATAAAATGTATTGTAAACAGGGTTGCATCCTGGATCCCTATTCTGAAAATCGAAAACGTGACCCTTTGAGCTTTATGGTAATCCATACCACTGATACACTTGGTGTGGTTAAAAACCTTTTGCCTTATTTTTATACTTTTTTATTTTTTACTTCCTGTTTATGAATACTTTTCGCTATTAAAAATTAGACTCACACTGTAGTTGTTTCACGAAGTTTTCCTCATACAATTCGGCTTCAGACGTTAATATTGTTAAAGAGCTTTAACGTATTATGTAATAGGAGTGGAAGAATTCATTGATAAATATATATATTGACAAAATCGAATCAAATTACGAATCGATTTTAGGTATTATATTAAAGTAGTGACAATTGTTACCCTCCTTAATAGGAATCACTTTTGTACAGACTTTTAAAAATCAAAAATGATTCTCCTCATAAAGGCCCAAGAATTTTTCTCAAAATTACTTTTGATAGTGTGGAACCTTATTTCGCTTGTCGTATACATACATACATACCAGTAATTCGGGTGTCCATTACGCGGCATAAATCTCTATCAATCCATCGAACTTTATTTACCTAAACATCTACAAATAATAACATACAACAAACGCAGGTACCATTCATTTTCTCGTTCGTATTACGGAATAATGCTCCCACTTCACATACCCCTCACGTCAGATAAGAATGAATTCGTACACAGAGAAGTTTGAACATGAAAAGGGTATGAAAATCAAATAACGTTACACGCATTGTTTGTTACGTGATGTAAAACGTGAAGAGGTTTCCTATGCGAAGGTATTGTCATAGTTTGCTATTATAACGAATCACGAGTGAAATGGAAAAAGCGGTGTTTCACTAAGGCAATTATATTTTATTGTGCAATAATATTGAAAGACACATTCGGCCAAAACGCCTACAATATTAACCCTAGGACGAACAATTATATGATGCAATATTATTAGTTGAATTTGGTATTTTACGTACATACATTACGTAAGCAAACCAAAGAAAATAAATTCATTTTATATTTAACTTATTGTCACATAATACCTTCATGACAACGGAAAAAAACCAAAAGAAACGCGTGTAATTGTCAAATCAATAACACTTACAAATGGGTGGATACGGCTAAAACGCACCACATACATTCTAATGATTTACACCAGACATTTGGCGGTGACGATAAATCGTATTATAAGTCAAATACTCTGTATTATAGGACGCCAAAAATTGAAAATATATTACTCGTGGGGTAGTATAACATTGAGCAGGGCGCCGATTGTACAGAACAGCCTGTGAAAACAGAGATAGTACGGATTGAAACGTGCCGAGGCCATCTTAATTCATTTTCAAAACTGATTTGTTTAACTTTCATATCATTCTGAAAGCTTTACCAATCGAGATTTGAGTCGTACAACGAAAGATCTTTACATATAAATGGTGGCTCAGTCCTTTTAAAATTCATTGCAATCTTTTCTAGAACTAAATCATTATTACAACCTCGGAATTATGTCTCATTGTATTAAAGGACTCGCAATATATTTTAGGAGAACAGAAGGATCATTTTGCATCATCTGTAAAAATGTTAAAGTTATTTATCATATTCTGAATAATATGCACGTAATATAAAAGAGTTGAGTGTCAAGTCATAATATCAGTTCATCATCACTGATTTCAAAGTTGGATTGTGATTAATCATTCAAATAGATTTCAATTTACTTACTTAACTATCGATAGTGAAGTATATTTTTTTGTCATATTCTACAATCTTGCGCGGCTAATCTGTGGGTTCCTAATGTCCTCACTCCCTCTCGAGGGCACGTCAGATTCAAAAATTGAGTGAAATCACATGTACGCAATTGATACGGGGTGGGGTAGCCGCAGACGCAGTCAGCACGATGCAACGCTGATTTGTATCTATCGAACAAATGGCCATTCGCAATGTAATGCCTCTGAAACAAATGACTTTCGAGATTGTTTTTTTTGTTGTTTTTTTTTATTATTTAATGTATAAAAACTATTTTACGAATGCCATTTCAAACTCGTAAGCTCGTATTACTGATAAAGTGCACGCTATCGATATAACAGTAGCACACGCAACAAGTATTAAATGTAATCAGCGATTTGTATCGGTTGTTTGAATCGGTATCCAAAAAATATCAGTTTATGTGTAACTTTAGAATTATGAGAATAGTAAATGGAATATAGTAAAACATTGACTATTGATTAAGCATTAGTAAAAACTATTATACAAATAAATCTTAATTTTCATTTATGATTTTGGTATTGATTGACCCACAATTAAATTAGATCAAACTAGCGGCCGCTCGCGGTTTCACCCGCGTGGTACCCGTTACCGTGGGAATATCGGGATAATAAGTAGCCTATGAGTTAGTCTACTAATTGAAGTCCCTACATATCAAATTTCATCCAAATCCGTTCAGTAGTTTTTGTGTGAAAGAGGAACAAACAAACGACATACTTTCGCATTTATAAGTAGGATGTAAAAATAAAATCTAATCGTTCATATCAAATAGACGAAACTTTTCCAGGTAGCTATATAGCTTCTTATTTTGAATGAACAAATATTCTATTGCATAACAAAAATTCTCCATAAAACCCTATGGGTAAGGGAAAACGAACACAAAGAACGTTCAAAACTGATAAGGCAATTTTCACAATAGCTACGCCACCGAACTAGTGGTCCGTTCATTTTCGCTGCAAAAGTCGATTTGTATCCATTTCGGTACAAATCGGTTGCGGTTGCACCACCCACTTGCCTGGATATCCGAATTGGAAACAAATCACGCGGGAATATGATTTCTTTTCACTTTATTTCACTATACCGGATTTTTCGTGTCAATTT
This sequence comes from Chrysoteuchia culmella, assembly GCA_910589605.1. Lineage (NCBI taxonomy): Eukaryota > Metazoa > Arthropoda > Insecta > Lepidoptera > Crambidae > Chrysoteuchia > Chrysoteuchia culmella. The sequence continues at coordinate 6,283,453 of OU342657.1, forward strand.
TTCGATGGAAAACGTGTTCAATATCCGTATAAACATTCGAAGCTTCTTTCGCAAATTCAATTACAAAAGTACAGTCACAAGCGAAGATATATACGGTCGTTTCCCTTGCAATCGCACGTTATCCCAAAATAGCAGTAGGTACACCGTTAAAAGATTACAGGTACGTATTTACGGGATACAATTCAGTCGAATTAATGCTACTCAAAAGCATTACGCGAATCTCCCTGTTTTTTGTCCGCTTCATTTAATTTCTGTGACGAAAAACAGATTCACCGATTTCAATTTAAATCGGCACAATCAATACTAAAAGGCTTATCGCATTTTTATTCAAACAAGACAAATGTGATGTGTTTTAAATCAGCTGAAGGTACAAATAGCCCTGTTGTTATTCGCAGCGGAACCTAACAAACGAGGTATGCTTTGTTTTTCTGATCGCCCTTTTTAACTAAACGCTCTCGTATTGGATTGCGTTTAGATATCATTTATCTCCGGCTTAAATCTTTGGAATGTGACTCAAATGCGATTAAAGTCGTTTACCTTTTCTGTAATGGATGATACTTCCTTTGAATTATACTTTGCAGGTGCTTTATTACAATGGAAATGGATATTGATGGTGATTTTTCTAGATGTATGTATGTAACTATTACACAATAGAAATAAACTTAAGTTATTTGTACCTATTCCTAAACTATTTGACTAGATTTTCTTTTTAAAGTTGTCTTCACCTCTAAAGTATTTCGGTCGCAAACTTATCGTGCTCACCACTGATACATAACCTAATATGAAGGCATCGTCTTAATCAGACTTAGTCTAGCATGCAACATTAAGAACAAGTATAAACGAACCACTAGCTAAATATGTGATATAGCAAAACTTCAGACACGACGTGTCAAAGTAAACCAATTTTGTGTCACAATCTGGCATCTTCACAAACATCCAAATAATCCAGCTTCCACAAACCTACATAAAACTTTTTATGGCCTAAAATAAGTTCCGAGTTATGTACATACACCTACTGGAAAGTTCAGACGTGCGAGCATCGAGAGCTTTTCCTATGGACTTTCCATAACAACTCGGCAAAAAGTTTGTCCCGCAAGTACAACAATCGCAGATTTGCCGCTAGCTCGGTTAACATCGCCGGTACACAAACTTGTGTTTTTGTTTTGCATTGCACAATACCTTGCTTATTTATGTTGTTGTAGTTTTTTCCAGTCGTTCATCGAGGATTAGAATTGTGTGGACTGTCTTTTATGTCATGTTTAAACCAACTGGGACTTAAGACATGACACGGTTAATAAATTATGCTTGTTAAAAATACATTTCAAATAAAAATTTGGAACTACAATAGGATAGTTTTTGGCCGTAAGGTAACAATATGCTGATTATCGTAATTAAAACGCCCAGATTGCATGAACGTGACAATTGAATTAAATAATAGCAAAGTAAAGGTTTGTGAGCTAGGAATCTCTATACCCGAAAATTGACAAGACACATGAACCGCTTCATAGAATCACTTGTATTGGCATTGTAAATATACCATGCTGTCGATAGTTGCAAGTATGTTTAGTTTTTATAACTGTCATTTAATTGCCCATAATCTATTTATTGAAGCAACCAAACTATCCAAAAATGCTAACTCTACAAACAGTATAATGTTTCTTTTTTACATAAAATTTCAACATAAAAGCCAACACCGTTTTGAGAAATATGTTTTTAACAATTCTACTGAATATAGGATAACCTAAGCTCTCTACAAGGGTCTCACCATTGACAATTACTAGTGTGCATTGGCGTGAGTGCTCTTCAGAAAATCACTTTATAATCTATGGAACGCCATCCACCTGCACTACAGACTGCGCTAGCTTCTAACTTTACTACGCCAAGTATTTTTCTATAGCGGAAAGTTCGGTAAAGAAAGACTTCTTACAAGTGTATTTTTGCACAGCTCACGCTATAGATAATCAAATCAAATATAATAAAAGTAATAAAATGTACTCGTAAAAAGTACAATGCTCTGATTCAAAATCCATTTATTTTATCTACAGTTTTATGAACCGATAGATACTAGATTTTATGAGTGAGTACGCTATAAAAAGGTCGAAAACACTAATAAAAGTTAATTAGATTTCGTTACTTAAAATATACTTTAATATTTGTGGAAATTGGTAAACTATTGCACACAAATACTGCTATGCAATTGTGCACGTCAAAGATCGTTTTTCTCCGAACAAACTGTACGATTCACGGAAAGACCAACTATATGCCATGTTTTATCCACGAATAAATTAAAAAAATTCGAAGTTTATGTTCCGGCTACATCATTTAAGTTACCATAACCCTTCCCCGAGTATAAAGACTGTACCATGACCTCTTACAGCAGTTGTATTGAGCCTGTGTTTTGTTGTAGCAGTTAGACTGGGTCTGAGACTAGTCGACTCTGTGGTCTAGTGATAACAACCAACCATATCAGACCCAGAAGGACCTCTGTAGGCCTAGCTTGAGCAGCTTTTATTGACTTGATAAAGTGTCACTATCGCGCTCAAATCGTAAAGGAGTAAGCAAGACAGCATGATGCGTTATATTATATCACATGATATAGCGATGTTTTTGCTAGGGCGGCTGGGTTCGATTCCCAGGGTACATATTGTATCTGCCCGGCTAGCTACCACCATCTCTGACGTCATAACAACCAAGTCTTCAGCATTACTGATATTTTTTTTATGAACAACGGGGAGACTGTTATCCTACATCATACCTGACGTTAAGTATTGATAAGGCCGAAGATGGAAGCGAGCCTCTCCCGGAATCCTCATCACTGAGGAACTGGCTATCTTATATCTAACTGCCGGAACACAACAATGCTGAAATCATTGTTGTTATGGCGTCAGGCTTAGATAAAATGTTGGTAGCTAGCCAGATGGACTTACAAAAAGCCCTACCACCAACCAAACCGAATACAATATGAACCCCCGCTGGGAATCGAAGCCGGGACCCGTGTGTCTGATATCGGTGGTTGTTATCACTAGACCACAGAGGCGGTTACTGTTTTCCGGCAGTTAGAGATAAGATAGCCAGTTCCACAGTGGTGAGGATTCCGGATGAGGCGCGCTTCCATCTTCAGTCTTATCAATACTTAATATGATGAAGGCTAAGTTGTTCATAAAAAACAACCAAAACGCAATGGTGTCCCGGATCCAGGTGTCCCGTACCGTAAAACTTACCAGTCCCCATTACCCAGTCTGATTCAAGTGGCCGTAATACGCGCTTACATTTTTAATCAACTGCAAATGCTAGTGCTTCGCTTCGGCACCGCTCCGCCACGCTGTAATTATACCGAATAATTACGGGTCGGGTTACTGGAAAACCTGTTTGTTTTATCGCTACTTTAAAATTCTATAATGCTCTGTAATGATCCTATTCTGATTTGAAATCAAAAATAGAACGGATGCCGCTATGAAGTAACGACAGGAATTGAAAATCGCCTGCTACGTTTTTGTAGTTTTTAGATTTTATCATCAACAGTTTTTAAGCACCAAGCAGTGAAAACATTTAAATTACTTAACAAAATGATGAAATCACGATTTCACTCACTGCCCGTAGTAATATCGGGATAAAAAGTATCCTATATTTTAATCCAGGCTTTCTTTTATCTGTGTGCAAAATTTAATCCAAATCGGTTTAGTAGTTTTTGCGTGAAAGACTAACAAACAAATTGACATACTTTCTTGTTTATATATTAGTAGGACTAGTAGGATAGGATGGGATTATTAAAACTATTAAATTTTTTGCGTAAAAGAGTAACATCCTTACAAACTTTTGCATTGAGGATGCTAAGATTCAATTTTCATAAAAGTTTTATTCCGGGTAGCTTTCAGTCCATGTAGTCCCGCATGCAATATTTTACTTATTTCCATAAACAATTGTTAGTTAACAAACTTTTTCGAGCCTGCAGTAAATCATCCGTGGCTACACTAACAAATAGTGTCGTAGTGCAGGGCCATACATCAGGCGAGTGCAGGTGCAAACACATTCCCGTTTTGAATTAGACCCTCTGTTTTGCGGATTTGGTACTTTTCCGATCATAAAGAATTTCGATGTTGGACTTAGCCCACACTCAAAGCGAAGCTAAACAAAAATAGGTAGGTAATTCGGTCCATTTCTTTTTATGGTAACTACGCAAATTGAAATACCGTATCGCTATTCGCCCCCAGAGGGCGTTTTGTAAGTAACCAAAACTTTACCTACAAAATATTTTTTTAAAGGAGATGTCCCAATAAGTATGAAGTCTGGGCCACTTTCATATTGATGCCAGGTCAGTTTTAATTTCAAAGGAATATTCTTATTACCGCAAACGCTCGGGAGGTTTTGTTATTCAGTTTCTGCGTAGAAAAGCGCTTTTTGCGGCCTAGCGCGGTAAATTCTTTTTTAATTTAGTACCTAAAAATATGTCCTAATGCGTTCCGAATCGCATTATTGACTTTTTTGTTACATTTATTCTTATTTTAAATTGCTTTCAATTAATTATAATACTCCGTTTTGGTTTTATTATATTATTTTAGTTCATTGAATCATAAAAACAATAACAATGAGATTAAACTACTTGTTTTAAGAATTTTATATTAGGCTGGGTGAGATTTGACAACCAATGATTAAATTTCGGAACGTGACATAAACCTTTATTTTTTAATTGTCTTTGTCTTGTACCTCATGTCAATGTCAACATTTACCGAATCGTTTTATTGTTATTTATAAGTAAAAATTCTTTCCTACTTTAAATAACTTTGAATGAACTATAATACTCCCTTTTTATTATTTTAGTTTTTTTTTATTATTAAGACAACGAGAATAAAATATATTTAGTTAGATTAAGCTTTTTGTTTCAAGAATTTTTTACCGGAAGTTGACCACGGAAACAACCATAAAGTGTTCCTCACGTTTCAGAAAAGTTTTTAGCGTCTTGTACATTTGAAATCCTCGCTTCGCTGAGGTTTCAGTAGAGGTAACTCGCCGCTAATAACCAACTTTCCAGCCTTGCATAACAAATAACTATATATTTTTTTATTGGAAGGAACAATAAATATAATGCAAAAACACTTCAAAAATACATGATGGCGGAAAATGAAATTTTTTTCACTGTCACTGTCAGTCAATAGAATTACAAATTCGAACGCAGAGTAGAACTCAATGACAGTGATGCTGACAGTTTTTTTTACGTGAATATTTGACGTCTTATTTCGGGTAAAAAATTTTGATTTATTTTCATTAATAACCACATAACCGTGCATTAAATAAAATTTATTATATTTTTCGCAGAATCAGTAATTTTTACTCCATCTTTTACTCCATTTTACTCCATCTACTCCATCTTCCATCTAGTGTACGTAGACGTGGCCAACATTGGGACATGTCCTTTATTATATTAGACATTGTTCTCCATTCTGATAATCATTAATCTTTTGTGAATGATAAGAAAAAGTGTAAGTATTTGTAAGTAATACTAGGAAAATAAAACAAAAACGGTTTTCTCAAGTTCGTTATTTCATTATAAAACAAATAAAACGTTCAATTCATAAAACCGGGCTTCAAGATTAAAATTACTTTGAGAACATTTAAGAACTAATTAACATTTCCCTCTGTCTCCCACAAAGCCTTAAAGTTCTCGTCATATCTTAACTAAAGTTGCGGTTATTTCTATTTTACGAATACAGATGAGCTTTGTATGCAAGTGATACGGGACTCCGAAACTTACTGCACCAAAACTTTGTAGTATTCTGATTATGCAGAATATTGCATCCCACAGGAGTCTTGCACCAGACATGGACATTTATCTTTAAGTATGCAACCACTGATCTATATCGAGATAGACGGTAAAAGTGTACCTACCTTGCGTGCCAAAAGTTTGATCTAGGGTCAAAGTTTTACGACAAGTCAGTCCGTTTGAGACCATTGCCATGAAAACACGCTTCACTCAGGATGGTTAATTGTGCAGTGCTTTCTTGCAAGAGCTCGTCAATAACATTTACACATCACTAAATCTCGCTCGTGAAGTCATCGTAGGTACGAAAAAGTCGACAAGCTAGGTTCTCATACAGTTTGAAACGCTCTTTTCTTCTATCTGGATATAGGTATCTGTATGCAACTCTATGATTACTGAGCGATACTATTATAAAAGGAACACGTCTTCACTCCAGTGAAAAGTGATTTATTAAACTACTAGCGTGCGACCGCGGATTTGTCTGCTGTAGCGTGATTTCGGTTTTGTGCTTCAGTCAGATCATTTTCTAGCGAATGAGATAATTATAGCACAATACAATTTTACTTTTTCATTTTGAGACAAGTTGCTTTTTCTAGTATATTTTCATGTAAATATTTATCACATAAAAATAGCATTGATAAAAATTAAAATTAAAAAGTTATAATTATTTAAATGGCTGTTTCATCTTAACCGATAGTCAAACATTTGTAAAAATGTTTCTTTCGAATGCGAGGATATTTATCTCATTGATGAAACGACGGTGGCCAACACCGTAGAAAGGTGAATACTAGAAATATCGACGTGTCCTCATAGGTCTCTGTAGCATAATTGGTTAGTGCAGTGGGCCGGGTTCCCAAGGATGCGGGTTCGAGTCCCGTCAGGGCGACATGAGACAAGTTGTTTTTTAGTATATTTTCATGTTTAATATTTATCAATACGATTTTAGTTATAGCCCCGAATTGCAAGTAACCTGAGAAAATAATTACATCAAAATCAGTAAGTTTTTGCATGAAAAGAGAACATGGACACAGACAAACTGCCGAAATATAAACCAACACTTACTTTTGCGGTATCAGATTGCTTCGCAACATTTCATATACCGTCGACTTCTATACGTGGATGTCTTATTGCGTGCATGTCCATAAAAATGTCAGTATCATCGAAATAGAAAGAAAGATATCTTTAATAAAAAATTATAAAAAAATCTTTTTATTACCTTTCAAGGTGTGATGCCATGGGATAATACCCAAACAAAGAACTGAACCCATAAACCCTAAATGTGATTCAATCAATCAAAACCCAATCAAAAAATTCCTTCAATACCCCATTTGAACGGATTACATTGTTTAGTTAGACTTAGACTAGTACTTGGAAATGCCAATGAACTTGATACAAAAATAAATATAGCTTCAGAGTTCAGTGCAAAATAAACGTAGTCTATAAAGGTACAATTTCGTAAACTTAAATAGACACAACTTAAATTTTCCGTTTTATGTGTCTAGACCAAATTTCAACTCGGTACAATTTGGCATAATTTTTATGTGCAAGCCTGACTTGCACTAGGAAAACAATTCCGTGCTTAGATTAGCTATCTTTTCATTTCATCTATGATGAGAATAGAGACTGTCTGATCTTTCGACTCACAGCTTAAACTACTCGTTAGGTTAGTTTTAAACTGGCTTACAGATATACGACAAAAACATCTCCTAAAAAGAATTTTCAAAATTCAACCCCAAATTACAAGTAAAAAAGTCCTTTCTATACAACAATGTTGGCGGTCTTTAACCACGTTGTGTTTGTGAGGTCTGTATCAAGATCTACTTATGCGAATCAAATAATGTTATTATGATGTTTTAAACTGTATCTAATTATACGTTTTCGGATTCAAAAATAAGGATCTGTTTCATATTCTTTCGACACATAGACATATTATATTTAGCTTTTCACCCGATTGACCTTTAGAAGTTACTGTCAAATACCTATAGATCTAATAAAAAACAATGATCACTAACAATTGATCATCTCAGACTAATTATTTATTAATTATTAATTGATAATAATTGTGATTGTCACAATAAAAAACCAAAACAAAGAACTTCAATACAATAGACGATACTGAGCTTAGACGAGACTATAGTGAACGTGACATAGAGAACGAACATCAAGAGAACATTGAAATCTTACCGCGATCCGAATCTGTCAATCCAGTAGTTGCTCTATGGTCTGTTATGGATGAGTGTTGCTATGTACAATAATGTTGGGCTTATTTGTTACTCGCGAGACCCTTCGCGACAGTTACCAAGAATTTAAAAATGGTTTTCTATGTTACACATATATTTTAAGAACTCATTATTTTCCCCCCACATATATAATACAAGCTAATTAAAACGATCTGAAATTTTCATCTCATAACCAATTATTCCAGCGTCAAAAACACGAATTGTATTGAAATATTATGTAGAATACGTAACAAGGAATTTATAAACGAAAGTACTAATTACTCTGTCTACTACTTTGCTCTTCAACATTGTGTGTGTGTGTGTGTACAAAATAAATTATTTATTTCTTAGATCCAACTTTCGATCTGGAAATTGACTTGGTTTCTAACTTATAAAATTGAAGGCAGGGATGAGCCGCACGCCCTCGTTATTAGCTGGAAGTGACAGGCACAGAAGTTTAGAAGGTATTCCAGCAATGCTACTATAACCTACCCTAGCATTTGAAAGTTTCATGCAGTGCAACACTGCAGACGGTAATTTTAATTAATATTTTGCGCTTGCTTTGAGTATATAAATATAAATAACTATATTAAAGAATCTTATAAGCGATATTGTGTAGTACTATCTGTTTGTAGAACGTGAGCTGTTTTAAACTTATATATTCTCGGAATTTACTTGATGCTACGACTTTATAGTAGGTACATAAAACGTCTGCCTCGACAGAACGACGTTCTCCTCATTTTATGTACACCAGAATACGCCACAATAATCCCATCAATGTCCCGCCATGCGAAACAACCAGAGCTACACCTCGCCCAAACTCAATTCCATTTCATAGCTAAATTAAGACGCACCCTTTAGATTTCAAAAGCATCCATCACGGTCCCTTAGTATTGAAGTCTGCTAATTTGGTAAACAAACAAAGCGGGCGTCCTAATGAGGGCCTACTGGTCCATTCGTAAACTTTCTTCGAGCCCGGGGCGCATCCGGTCCATCCATTTGCTTATTTATCCCGGACTTAGGTCGCTACAAACTGTCCCTGGAAATAATACTCCATTGGAAGTGCTTTGTTGTTTGGTGTGATTCTAAAGTATTTGCGCGGGGTTTGCGACGCGTAATGGAGTTGTACGACTGGGTTTTCTTTACTTTTCGTTCTTTTGTTTTCGGTGAGAAGAGTTATTATTTAGTTTTCAGAGCTTTTGTCAGATTATGTGACTTCTCGACGTTTGTTGTGAGGTCTTAATAACTGAATATGTCAATATGATGTACAAATTGTAAAATCGAAGAATTTCCCGCTCAATTCTTTTATTATTTAAAGAGAGTTTTTTCCACATGGAAATGCTCCCCTCATAGTTTTCTACTCAGGTTTTAATCTAGCTCAACTTTATGGTTGCCTGGAAGAAATTCCTTTTAAGCGATAAAGCCGCCAATTGTTCTTCTTAAAAAAAACTTTTGAAAACTATCATGGTGTAAAATAAAGAATATTTTATCTTATCTTATCTTTAGTTTTAACAAGCAAGAAACAACAAACAATCTTCTAGCTTTTTCAGAACACAGATCTGTTAGAACAGATACTGTTGCAAGACAACTTCTTTATTTAAATTGAGTAAACATAAGGAACAGTGATCTTTCGGCTTCGTTACGGTCACATTTCATCATGATTTGGTACACATCTTCTACAACATCATATTCGGTGCAATTAGGAGACAATTTTTTTTTCATGCTTGCTTAGATCGGGAAACGTTTTTTTTTTTTAAGTAATAAGGTTAAAGCAATAATTTATTATTCAAATGAAATATATAGACCTCCCTTAAAAACTATAGGCCTAGGAGGAAGTTTCTTGATTGAATCTACACCTTAAGATTTATTAACAAATTTTAGTATCAATAGAATATTATAATTTGAATAATAAATAAGCCCAAAAAATAGTTTAATAACGTTGTAGTAACAAGATAAATCGCCCAGGGCCGGCCGCAGGCACTGCCGTATGCCTAATTTAATCTTCGGCTTATTGAAATAAAAACGACATAGGTTTTCGACAGGTGAGGGGCGGTCGCAGGTGCCGACGATGGTCGCAGCGCCGTTAAAATTTACATAAAGTCTCAATCCACAAAGAGCTGCCCACCCCACGTTTATGCTACATTTAGTAATTTTATGATAATTCCGAAAACCGTACCGCCACCCATCGCATTATACTAATAGAGGAATTTTGTGCGGGAGAAAAAAATGCCTCCAAAATAATAAGTTTCGGTTTATAAATCGCGCACAACGTGAAACGGACATAAATTTTTAGAAATTAATAGCAGATGTGTTGTTGAGGGGGGCTCGGTAACGCTGGGAGTGACTTTGAAACGCATAAATTCACTTTCGTTTTTTTGCAAAGTTTTAGATTAATGGCGCGTAAAATAGAAGCGATCGAGCAACAAAATGTTTTTTCGAGTTTTGGGGAGCCATGATAGGTCGTTACGTCTATGGCACGAATGTATCAGAATAATAGTCACGGAAGACCGTGTAAAGACAAACTAGTTTGTTATAAACTTTGCTGTCGTTTGAAATAAATAACTGTCGAGTTTTGAATTTACTATGCTTAGTTTGTCTTTTAAATTTATGTTTCATGCAAACTAATTAGTTAAGAAAAACAAGGAACGTTTTATAAATTTTCACCTAAAACGCAGTACTTACTTTAAAATAATACTTATTTCGTGGAGAAAAATGTAGGCTAATATTATTTCTAAAAATTAAGAAATTTCTATGGTTCAATGATTAGTTGAGAAACCGCTTGTGTCTAATAAAGTGACTAATAAAATTTTACTATTATATATTCGTTTCCGAACCGAACCTGAACCTGCCAATATAAACAATTGTTATTATTTTGTTTTATTCTTGCTCAAATAACTTCCCGATCATAGAATCTTTCATTACAATCACACCGCCAATATCAGAAACGGAACCAGCCAATAAAAACAATCGTTATTCTTTTGTTGCAGTCCAACCTAACCCACCTGCCGCGTCACGAATACGTGCCCGGCATCGGAATGGGCGTCGCCAAGTGCCCATACGACCCGGCCGACAACTCCACAGCCCTCTGGGTCGAGAGAGGAAACCCCGGTGCCCTACCGGCGTTGTACTCCGGGACCAATGCGGAATTCACAAAAGCCGACACTGTCATCTTTAGAACGGACCTGCATAATCTCACGACTGGCAGAAGAGAGTTCTCGTTCAAGAGGACGCTGAAGTATGACTCGAAGTGGTTGGATAGTGCGTATTGTTTTTTTACCTTTTTAATGTATCTAAATTATGTTTTAAAGCTTTCTGTCAAGCTTCTATATACCATATCTTGTAGAATGTGTCAACGTCAAGCTCTAAAGGAATAGTAGAGACAAATCAATAGATATAAGGTTATGGTCGTTAAAAATTTCACCACCAAATCACCTTAAACGCTTTCTAAGAAATGTTTGAGTTAAATGTCATAGTATTTAACTCGCTTTTTATATGATATTATTTACAAACTTTAAAGTGTGAATGTGGCTCATACGCCTACCAACCACTTACTACGGACCGCTGTAAAGTCGTAGTTCGTAGTTAAGTCGTAGCTCGTAGCAAGAGCGTAGTAATAAAAGTTACTTTTTCTAAAAGTTATTTACGACCGACGAATAGTTAAAAAAAATGCATTTCGAGGAAAGTTACTTGACTAATTTACTTCTTTTACTTTATAAAACTATTCGTTTTTATTTCAACTTAGTGTTCTGTATCACCATCAAGTTTTAAAAATCTTTTTATTTTTGTATGATATTATTATTCATAGTTGAACCGTTTAAACTCAAATTCTGTACAGAGATCTACGAAAATAAACTATACAATTACCATCTTTAACTTTATGACAGGGAGTTATAACTTGCCACATTATGCCATCAATTAAGATAATAATACAATATTATGATGCTCGTTAATGGTATCAAATACAATACAATACAGGTCCAAAATAGCACTCATATTTAACCAAAACATGAGAACATAACAGTTCAAATCTGAACAGGACAGTCCACCCGTGAATTTGTAAACAAAACGACACGGGAATAGAAATTATAACGAGTCGACAAATTTGCTTCATTTCCCTTAATAATATCATTCGGTTCATTATTCTGGGCCTTTATAGCTTGCGTTTGAAACGCCACTAGCTGTTAATTATTTTCATTGAATTTCAATTTATTAACCTTTTTGTGTCCGCTTTAGCCATTTTGTCTGTTTTATTTAAGTACTACTTTATTACGGCTTTCATTAAAGTTATTTATTAATATTTTGTATTAAACTGTGTGCCCACGCTAAAGGCTGTGCTGGTTTAGGACGAAATTGTTTAGCGACATAGAGAACTATAGGATATTATTCTGTTCATATCTTTATATAGTTTATTTTATTTGCTTCTTCTTTATTATATGATGTACTAAGAGATTTGAAATAATATAACATGTCAATCTGCATGTAAGTACTTAAATAAAAATAGGGCCTCCCGTCATAATCAAAAGTATATTAGCTTAATCATAAACCACTTTTACCGTACTGAGTTAGATATTTTGATTTGTATCGTGTGTCATTCTAGTTTAAATTTAAATGCAAATCTGTAGCGTGACACAAATCTAATATACATAAATAAAAATCAATATTTGTATGTTTGTCCTCTATGCACTCCGAAACCATTGAACAGATTGTGATGAAATTTTTGTATTCCGGGGAAGCCCGCGTGTGGCCCAAAAATCTATGTATTTCTTTTAACTTTATATGACATTGCAACGCATGTAAAGCTAGTAGTATCTTAAAATCTGGGTTAATATGCATATTTTATGTGGTTTGTGGGTATTGTAGTCTACCTATCACACTTCGTATCTAGATAAAACACAGTACGCGAAATTTTCTTTTTTGCTGCATACATTATGCAAATGACGTAGAATCCGACATTATTTTATGTGATAAATATTAAACAAGAAAATATACTAGTAAAAAGCAACTTGTCTCATAACGCCCTGACGGGATTCGGGATTCGACCGGCATCCTTGGAAATCCGGCCCAATGCACTGGGTCAATGCATTAGTATATTTTCTTGTTCAATATTTATCATATTAAAATAGCATTGTAGAATGCAAAATTAAAAAGTTATAATTATTAATGTAGCAGTGTAACGAGGGGTCGAAATATGGCGAAGATAAGCCGCAACTAGAAAAATCCATAAATCAGACAATTATAAACAATGGGGAAAAAAATCACTTTGCCAGTGCCTGGCATCCAAATATTAAACTAATCGGTGATAATAATTAATGACATAATTATTATACCTAATCTGAATGGTGGATCGCAGGGAGGGATTTCTAAAAGGAAAGCCGATGGAAATCGGTGTATATGGACCCTTTGCCACTGGTGGGTACACAAATTATGAATATAGCGACCTACTTTCACACGGCTCATTGCAGTGGGAGCTTAAACAATATGGGCTAACTGAGGCTAACTACAAAATGGCGTTTCATTTACATCGGCGACGGCTTATTATCGGATGACCGATAATTCAGCATTAGTGCCGTTCTCTATCAGACGGTTCGTTGAGTGCTCTTTGAATTATATACCACAGCCCTGTCAAATTTATGAATGCTTTTAATATATTTTTATTTTTATTTAATAAGTATCAAATTTAATAAATCCGGTTTATATTTAAAGTTGAATCTAATAAAAAGGTGTACTTCAAAATTGCTTTAAAACTCTAAAAATAAAACAAAAAAGTATTACCCTTAAAAATAAAGCAATCATCAAATTTTCTTATAACCGTTAGATCAAATAACTTCTTTTATACTTTAAAGTCGAAGGAATTTGAAGCCATAAAATGTTCCCTAACATTCATTAGTTTCATCAGCGAACATATTCTCGCGCCCGCTATTAACTTAAACGACTTGAAAATTTATTACTCTAGTAATTCCAGACGCCTATAACTTTATTAACATTTAATACTGAACGTATTAAGTCTAGAGCATGTGGATGACATTATTCAACAAAGAAAAAAGATCTGAATATGGCACGCGCGTTCTATAATCCTACACACGTGCCAGTTTCATTTCGAAACCAACAAATAAGTACGTATTAATGCATGCTATGAACGCCCCGAACGACATATTTGACGCTGTATGTCATCTAATATTTATGGCGCATTACAGAATAGCAGTAATTTGATACTATAGCATTAACAGTGGGAACGCGTTAGCGAAGCATTTCTAACGTATATAATTCAGGTGGCACGCTCTAATTATACTAGATTGACAGGTGTCTGTTGTAATTTTATCCTCTATCGAATCAAAAATTCAAAGTGAGCACTGTAATCAAAGCCGCTCAGAATGTTACAATAGGTTATAATGCTGTCCATAAAAAAAAATACAATTTTGTTAACAAGTGCTTAACAAAATGTCGCTTTTGTTTCGTTTTTCTCGGTCATTCATTGATTATAAATCGTTGTTCATTCATTACAAAGGTTTTAAACACTATATTTCCTTTTTTATTCATTGAAGCTTCGTTAACATTCAATCTCTGAATATGCTAAATATGATATTTCCGAAATATAAGTGAATGCTTTTTACTTCATTAATTGTAGTCAATCTAACTTCTGTAAACTGAAATAACAACTTTTACGGATATCAAACGCGCTATATTTCCACGAACTAAGTTGTAATTGTCCGTATTTTTAGGTTTTTTAGGGGTTTTTTGATTTTCCCGACGTTTCGGCACCTTTACAGCTGCCGTGGTCATCCCGTGATATCCGTAAAAGTTGTTATTTCAATGAACAGTGCGCGCCAAAACATAATTCTGTAAACTGAGCAATTTTATTCGAATTGGTTTTTCAATCATCTTAGACATATCTGTTTTCTTATTAATTTAACAAAACAGAAATGCCACAGTAATATGAATCGTTTTTGTTTTTGCTGTAAAACATCCATAACAAATCTTCTTATTTCTAGAACCAAACTTCGTTGGCTCCTTCGACGTCGGAGAGTACGTCCTCTTCTTCTTCCGCGAGACAGCAGTGGAGTACATAAACTGTGGCAAGGCGGTCTACTCCAGAGTGGCCAGGGTCTGCAAGAGGGACACCGGTGGGAAGAACATCCTCAGCCAGAACTGGGCCACGTACCTGAAGGCCAGGCTCAACTGCAGCATACCTGGGGAGTTTCCCTTCTACTTCAATGAGATACGTAAGTGATATTTATTTTAGTTTTATCGTCAAAGTTATGCCATGTGAAATCGGTGCTGTCAATGTCAATTGCATTTCAAATTAATTAAAAATTTCTACATCAGAATCAGATATCTGAATAAGTACATTTTTAGAGAAAGTTCATAACTTAGAAGTACCTATCTACCTATATTTTAAACGCACTCAATCCCTAGGAGCGTAAAGTTTACAGAGCCCTCGAGTAAAGTCGCGCATCGGAAGACTAGCTCAGCTCTTGATCCTGGAATTATGGAAATATTAATAGCAAACGATTTTTTTCTGTCAACTTCACTCGTATATTTGAGAGAACATTCAAGAACATTAACAACTCTGAAACTATAGGCAAACTACGTAGTTACTAAACGTGCGGTCGTGTTTATGTTCAAAGTTTGTTTTTTCTAATTTAGTACCTATAGGAACTCGATGTTTGAATTGACATTGATAAATAAAATATTATTTTTCCAAGTATGTCCGAGTTTAATCTAAGTAGTGTGTTGTTAATGTATGTACCGATATCGATATTATTTTCTTACATTATTAGACCGTAATCATCGTACCGTCTATCCGTTAAAAATTAAATGCAACGCAAATAAACCAGCATTATGATCGCTTCGAAAAGTTTCTTTATAAATACAACTACAATAAGTCTGCCAGGTAAAGACGTCTTCTCCCCTCCAATAACACATCACGCGTCAATCCGCAAATATTTAAGGTACGAATTCAAAAGTGCACCGTGCGATTCGGACGACAAAAGTCTAGCCGATTCCCCAAAGGCTCGGTCCTGCCAGACTTGCTTCATCCAATATTAAAGCCGGTGCCCACTCACCACGGTTTTTCACGCGGCCCCGGCACGCTGCCTGCATAACTCATGAGAGTGTAATAGGTACTCAAGTGGTACGTATTTGCTATAGTTGTGTTATTTACATGTCTGTACTGTAGTATAGGAACCATTAGAACGTTTACCGTCCGCGTCGAAACCGTTCATTCGTGATCGGAAACGTCTGGCAGTCGCGAAATTTTAAATGACGTTCGGATTCACAGTTTATGGATGCGTATAAGCTCAACTACGACTCTGTCGTAACTATTATTTCCTAGGTTAATCAAGCAACACTTATTTGTAGGTACTAATAAATAAATAATTGCATACAATCACACCAATTATCTAGACCACGTTAAGTTTCATGAAGAACGTGTGTTATGGGTACTAGATAACGGATAAACCTACTTATATACTTTTTGTAAATACATACATAATATACATATTAAACACCCAGACCAAGACAAATAGAAATGTTCATGCACACAAATATTTGTCCTGTCCGGGGATCAAACCCGGGACCTCTGGCGCAGAAGGCGGGCTTAGTACCCCTGCGCCAAACAGATCGTCAAACGAGAGGTACTATCTCTTACGAGAAAGAATAAATAAAAACATGGAATTGTAGAAGTTCTCATCTCATGAACGTCTTTACAAAATAGAATACAATATAACAATTTATTTGCAACAATTAATAAATATATCGCACATTTTTCTAAAGTGTAAGCAAACAAAGCTAGTAAAACAATGTTAAACCGCTTAAAATCACTCAAGTATAGTTCATATGACTTTATTAAATTGTCAGATATTAGAGCCACAATCTTTAACACACGTTAAGTAGGTACTTTGTAACTAAAGAATTAGGATAAAGTCTTGAAAGGAGAACGAAACTTGTGATAATATTGAAATTTTGTTAGACGTAAAGACCAACATGAGTATCGCTGAACGTCGGCGTCGGTTAAGCACTCATGTCGCGAAACTTATGAATTGCTTAGCGTAGTTCAACTTTCAACTTGACTGCCTCCCGAAGTGGATTCAGTGCGTTGTCGATTTTTGCTACATGTAGAAGTGGCTTTACAAGAATTATTAAGAAGAGTATTGAATTTTGTATCGTGGTGAACCAGGTGTATTGAAATAAAACCACTTTTACGGATTTTAAGCGCACTTTATTTCGCGAGTTAAGATCAAATTTTCCGTGTTATTTATGGTTGTTAAAACCTTAAAAAAGTTTATTAACATTTAATACGCTCGCCAAACCTTTAGATGTACGTATGTGTACCAGTTGTATATTATTTATCACTTTCTTATAACTGATCTAGGTAGTATCAATCAACAATAAAGTCTTTAACATCGTTATAACTTTTTAATTTTGCATTTTACAATGGATTTTTATGTGATAAATATTAAACAAGAAAATATACTAGAAAAAAGCAATTAGTCTCGTGTCGCCCTGACGGGATTCAGGGCGACATGAGACTAGTTGCTTTTTTCTAGTATAATTTCTTGTTTAATGTTTAACATCATTTTGGAAATCTTAGTTTCGAATATAGAAAATATGACTGTAATAAGAGAAAGTAATCATGAACTCTCTGAATGTACTTAATAGGTAACGTAAAAACAATAAATTAATAATAAACTACACTACTCTATACTAACTATACCAAGAAAACGCCGCCTTCCAACTCTCAGCCGCTATGAACTATTATTATGGTATACTTTATTGTCACAAATAAGCAGTGTCAATAAAAAAACACCAAAGCCACCTTTGAAAGCTCTGAAAGCCAGGTTATATTTATATATTAAACTAAATGAAAGTAATAAAGTATAATACGTATAAAATTATCTACCTCGCAAAGCACCTCTGAACCACACACCCCCATTTGCTGACCGCACGGTAAATTCCAACCCCTCCAATGAGCCTGACGTTTAATAGTTCCAGAAACTGGTTTAATTGTAACGGCAAATTTCAGTGACATCGAGATATAAAGTTCAGCACCCACAATTATAATAATTTGATAGCTGACTCCAAACTTTAGACAGCTCCGAACAGATTAGACATCTTGACAGTGCTTGATAAATTTTAGCTATAGTTCTCAGTTGTAATTTAAATTTTAATTACTTGAAACTTGCTATCTTATGTGGAAGACATGTCTGGGTGGTTATATGTATAGCTTGTTCGTAGATTAGACACATCAAAAGGCCCCTGAGAGTAACTTATTTGGTATGATTTCAATTTGTTTAATTAGCATCGAAGATCAAGGGATCAATCAGTTTAGTAAAAGCAGTAATGGAATTGAAATACTTAAAACTATGTTAGGGTGACTTTTGAACTAACTTATTTACTTTCTAGAATGTCGCATGTGAGTATAATTATGTATAACGTTAAATTAAGATTTCTTATTTATTTTCAGAGTACTTAATGCTGAAGTGACGAAAATATTTTAAGAGATTGATTTTAGCTGATCTTCAAGCTTTATAGTAACATTACGAAAAAAAGCTCTAATGACGTATGAGAGGGAACTCCTTACTTAAGTTAAGTTCTGGATAGCTTATATGACAGTTGTAATATGACAAATATATCAAATTATCTTCCAACTAAGCTACCCAGAATTTATCAGTAGGTGGTGAAACCGGCCCCTAAAGTACTTCTAGTTACGAGTGGTATCATCGAGCGTGTCACCCTAGATCGCATCATCGCTTACCATCAAGTGCTAAAAAATGGCATCGACATATAAATCCCATGCTGTATACTCCATTGATCTGACCACAACCACTAATCTCACTTTCTCTTCCTACCAGAGAGCATCTACAAGGTGCCAGGTGACGACAGCCGCTTCTACGGCGTGTTCACCACCGCCTCCACTGGTCTCATGGGCTCAGCCATCTGCACCTTCACCATTGGCGACATCCAGAAGGCCTTCGAAGGGAAGTTCAAGGAGCAAGCTACGTCCAGCTCCGCCTGGCTGCCGGTCATCAGCAGTAGGGTCCCAGAGCCGAGACCTGGCACTTGTGTCAATGATACCTCTTCACTGCCCGATACTGTGCTCAACTTTATAAGGTAAAGATTGGGATTTTTGTCTGAGATTGGGGTCATGTCATACTTAGATCAGAGACAGCCGTTTCTACGAAATGTTCACTACCGCGTCTGCTGGTGTCATGGGCTCAATCATTTGCACTTTACCATTGGGGACATCCAGAAGACCTTCGAAGGCAAATTCAAGGAGCAAGCTACATCCAGCTCGGACTGGCTGCCTGTCATCAGCAATAGGTTCCCAGAGCCGGGACCTGGCACCTGTATCAATGATACCTATTCGCTGCCCGATACTGTGCTCAACTTAATAAGGCAAAGAATGATATTTTTTGTCTGAGATACGTTTGATGATAATACTAACATAAAGAGTTTGGATCATAAATGATTAAGTTATAAAAAGTAATGCCAGTTTCAGAAACACAAGTCTTCGTTAAAATTATGTAACAGTTATTTATCGCTATCCCAAATTACGTTAATTTGGGTTTCTGGTTGATCCAAGTGACAGTTTATCAACCTTTTAATGAAAATTATTCTCATAACACAGAGTCTGTTGTGTATGTATCAAATTCGTTTTAGAAATTGATTTCTAGAACATTATCAACAATTTATTAATGTGTTATTATTGTATAATACAGACTTTTATTATCAAACCATGACTTTCCTAGTTATAAATAGTAATGGGCAGCTTTTAACAAGATCCCCCAACCATTGTGCTGTTCCTCATTAAAAAAAGCAAAAAATCTACCGAGATTATTTTAATAGCAGCAAAAACAACAGACTGTCGTTATTGTAACAAGCGCGCCGTAAACAAAATAGAAAATCGTCACTTAAAACGCGGAACAAGACCGTGGCTGGTCGGCACCGAGTCCAGAATTTGCGAGCTCATTGAAATCCACCGGCACTTTTATCCTGGCGACACGTCCTGTTAATTATCCGACGCTCTCACCCCGAGAGCGTTCAATTCTATTTTTTTTCACCCCGCTTTTCCACCATCCTCATGTGGAAACGTTGAGATTTTAACACTTCACCTGAACCAGTCTGCTGAAAATAGTATAATATTTTTTTACTCGTGCAGAGAGCGGAGATTTTAATTAAACGAATGAGGTATTTCGTTGTTAGTATAACAGTGACGACTTTTATCTGCGTCGCAGCGACACTATAGCCTGTCGTGACACGCTGCGCCGTTGTTATTAACACGTCGTAATGTTTCCGACGGCACACTTCGATGGACGCTCTTTTAATATAACACTTTAAATTGTCTAGATTATTGTGGAGTAAATTTAATTTAGTGTTTTTAGCGAATTTTGTCACTTCAACTATTACGTGAAACTTAGTGCCTGCCTCTTAATTTCTGAGTAACTTGTTAGTAAAATTTTCTCTTTTCTTAGTTATCATGGTCTTTAGTATAGATATCGAGATATTCGAACTTTTGTTTCTTTATCACTTGTCACTTCTACATAACTGAATACACAAATAGGGTAAACTGTACAATGATTGGCACTTTAAGAAAAACCTGACCTATACATTTGTAAATTAGTATTTCTATATACTTACATACTTACACAAGATTTACTATTTTTAAATTATTCTTTGATTTTTATTTCTTAAATTCACAAAACATTAAGTGCGTAAAATTGTCAAAAGTACAGTCATTGGCACTCTTAGTATAATTATTGCCAGCCATAAGGTACAATGATTGCTACACTATCTTTAACCGACTTCAAAAAAAGGAGGAGGTTCTCAATTCGACGGAATCTTTTTTTATGGTTGTTTTTTTGTTTTTTCGTGGATTTCTTTAAAGTGTTAATGCCAAATTTGAATCAGTTGCCATATTTAAGTTCGTGACCACATTTGGGTAAGGGCTATATTTGGATTAATTGTCAAATTTGGTAGGATCAGTGGCCATATTTGGGTAAGGATGTCATTTGGGCCAATGGCCACATCTGGATTAGTTGCCACATTTGGGTTAAAGCCACTTTTGTATCTGTGGCCACATTTAGATCTGTGACTACATTTAATTCAATGGCCTCATTTGGGTTAGTGACCACATTTGGATCAGTAGCCACAATTAGGTCAGATCAGTGGTCACAATTTTATTGATCACTATCAGGTGAGTGGCGACATGGCTATCAGCGGCCTCAATTGAGTCAAGGACCGCAATTGGGCCTCAACACGAGGCAACCTAATGATACACAATTGTAAGACTTGCCATAATAATCCCTTTTAAAACACTATGGTTGGCATAGGTGCCAATCATTGCACTTCCATAAAAGCATTATAAGTACTAATAGTTGGCACACTAGTTAATTAAGGTTATGATCACAAAACAAATATAAATATAAATAGAAAGTGTAAAATCACTTATAAACATATCAACTAAAAAAATATTACTCTTTATAATAGTAAGAAGTATTATAACAATATTTTTTGTATACCTCTTTCTTATCAAAGCTGTTAAAATTTGCATGAAAAGACAACAAAAATTTCGCGCGATATTTTTTTTTTAATACTGAGTAATCTGGTAGGAAAATCTAATATGAAATTTTTTGAGTGTTGTAATGTAAGATTTTGATTACATCAGAAGACGCATTGTGTTTCCATGAAAATTCCTCAATAATTGCGTTTAAATGTCAGAGTGCCAATGACTGGGGGGTTGCCAAGATTAGTACAGGTTACCCTACTTTAATACTGTTTTCGTTGTAATTTTTTCTGAACCTTGTTTTTTAACCAGAGCTTTGCTTTCAGATCCCACCCACTGATGGACAGCGCCGTGTCACACGAAAATGAGAAGCCAATCTACTACAAGAGAGACCTTTTCTTCACCAGGCTGGTGGTAGACCGCGTGAAGGTCGACATGTTGGGCCACCAACTTGACTACACCGTCTACTACGCTGGCACCAGTAAGTCATTTTTTTATGTTTTTTTTTCAGTTTGCATTTTCAATGCTTGCAAAAATTATTTTGAAATCGATCGTTCTGTTAAAAGTTTTCATATCCTTTTTTATTCTAAAAAAATAAAAGCTTTGAACGTATGATTAAACCCAACAAAAAAGTCGTTAAGGTTCACAGATTCAATGTAGCTATATTTTTATGCTATATTATACGGTGCAAAATCCACTTTTACACGTAACTCTTATTTTATAAACTTAAAAGCTAAGCTAAATCCTTTGAATTGCATACTAGCAGTCAAACGTTATGCTTAACTACATGCATAGTCATGCACGCGAATAAAAGCAACGATTATATCTAGTACGAGCCGTTAGGAGGTGTATTATGTTATTTTCACTGCGCTTCTCTGCGGCAAACAATACATAAAGAGGTGCATTGCCTTCTTTATTCAGTGAAGTCGAATGAAACTTGGAAGGCTAACGCGAAGTATAGCTGGTTCACTGGCACCACTCGCCCGCCGGCCGCAGCCCGTCACATTACCACCACCGCATAAATTCGAGCCGTGCTCTAAACAACGTTCACAAGTGGTAATTTTCGCCTATGTTGTTGCAATTTTCGCCAATTTTCCACGAAATCGTTCCCGGGCGAACCGCCCCGCCGCGAGCCTGCCGAGTGGATTAAACTCACGTAGATATCTAACGAAGGGGGGTTCGTTTACGGAACAACTTTTACGAAAGGAGAGGCCACGTTTGAGTTGGCGCTTCAAATGCTCGTGTGGAATATTAAATTGTTTAAACGTTACCTTTGACGCACCCTCCCTTTCTATAACCGCGTACTGTTATAATTACTGTTAGTTAATCTGCACAATGTAACTTTGTTACCGCGTTCGTATAGCAGCAGAGGCGTCGGCGTCCTTTATGTTTGATTACAGAACTCCATCTAAATCACAATAAAGTGTTTAAACGCAACGGCCGACTGACAGCGGCGCACAATAAATGGTTTCGTGTATACGGACCACACCAAAGCGAAAAAACAGGAAGTGCCTGAAAATCCGAAGCTCTCTTAGTTCACTATTATTTACACTCGGAGCGCAAAATAAGTTGCACGAAATTCCGCCACAAAGAGCTCGAGGCGTCCCGTGAAAAAGGACAGTTTACTCTTTCAATAAAAAGGAGCGGTGCGCCGGCGTCTACTGCCGCGATATTGCATCCCGCTTAGACCATTTTGAGTGCTTACCGCGTTACAATATGCATTAAACTGCACGAGAACTTGCGCCGCCAAGAGTGCAAGCAGACAATGAGAAACGAGCGTATGATGCCCCCGCATTGCGGGCCTCCGCGCGTTCCATTTGTTTTATCACGCCTAAATCACTGTTTCCAGCCAGTTTCGAGCCCGGGCTCGATAAAACTTTGACAGTGACTGTCATGTGCACACCGAGCGCCGCGTTTGTCAATGCCGGGGAGCGAGGTATCAAAGACGTTAAGAGTATTTAGAAGTTAACGAAGTTAATTAAATTCCCCAAGTTAGACGTCAACGGCGCGACTCTTAGTATCAAGGGCTCCTTTGTAAACAAACGAACATAATAATATTCACGTATCGCATGAGTACAGAAGCTGTGTGAACAGACTCGGTACGTAATTACGAGACGGTTGGGAAAAACAAAAGAATCGCACGTGCGATTTCGAGGAGTGTAGAAGAGAGAAAGTTGTGTTTTGAACGCAAAATTTGGAAATCAAATTCCCTACAGAGTAGGATGGGCCGGGTTAGCTTTGACGTGACGTGCGCCAGATAGTATTAAAAATGATTTAAAATTCACAGACGGCTCGACTGCGACGCCGCTGGTACGTTATGGCCATTTGATGACGTAATGATATCAGTTAGAGCTCTAAATGCCGCCTTTGATGTTCTAAAACACTGTTACTAAACCGTTTTGGCGTTTTCATGTCACTTGGATTCGGCTGAAGGTTGTTATGTTGTTAATATTTCATACGGCGTGTCGGTGCAAATGTAAAATATTATTTACATAATCATAACTAAGCTTCATGAGCTCATGAGTAGGTATCACATTTTAAAAACTTTACAGGTAACCGTATCGTAGATAAGATAAGTTTACCTTACAAATATTGAATAGTCTTTCAAGTACCTAGGGGTAGGGTTGTGTAAGTTTGCGCAGTTTGAGATTCCTCTAATCTCATAAAATGAAAAGTATTTATGTTATGTTAAGTATTTTAAGTAGGTAACATTTTATAATTTTTTTATAATAAGTTATTCATCAAAAATCCTAAATCATAGTTAGTAAAACTTACACACGCTTGATCTGCGCAGTCTTACACACTTCGACACTAGCATAAATATCTAAGCGCTACTGCCATCTCTTAGAATTATGTTGGTTTACTATGTATTAGCCCGTAACATTAATATAAACTTTGTATGAAAATATAAGACAGACACCAAGAATGTAAATACATTATCAACAATAAAACTTTTATTTAAAAAATAAGATTAAAAGCTATTTAAAACTTTAAACTGTCGTGATTGCTATTCCAAATATTTTTCTGGAGTAATATTCGGTACAGTTTAGAAGTAAAACACAAGTGACGTAAGCCACAAACTTGACTTTTTTTCCAGTTATGACGTATGCGCAATCTTATCGCTCGCGCAATCATACACCACCTTACCCTAATGTTTACTAAAATATTTAAATAAATAATATTATATTATTCTTTTTCACGTATATTTCAGATTAGTGAACCATTTAATGTATGTTTGTTTACATTAATCTTAGCAAAAATTATACCTATCCAAGAAACCATAAGCAAAGCACTTCACTGATTCACTATAAATTTTTCATAACGAGATGCTTGAACGATATATGTTCAATACTACATTCATCTCGGTACTCGGTAGCGTCAGTAAGATAACTCCGGCAATAATTTATAAAACAACTTGGCATGCATAAAATGTGGCGGTACGCATCCTCTATGCTGTTATAAGTATCGGAAAGCCATTTGGTTAAGTGCATGAGTCCAAGTTCTGCTATAAACATGAAATGCGGTGCCCCAGAATGATATGTTAAGGTGTTGGAGTATTCAAATAAGAGACTTAGCATAACATATTGATATGTGTACAGGGGTTTTAAGCGTGCTTAGACTGAAACAATATCTTGGTAAATGAAGTAAATAATATTTTAATACAAAACCATGTTTACATAAAAAAAAATTACAGGACCATACTGTTGCAAATATATTTTTTATGAACGACGGGGAGACTCTTAACCTTCATCATACCTGATGTTAAGTATTGATAAGGCTGAAGATGGAAGCGAGCCTCTCCTGGAATCCTCAGCGTCTGAGGAACTGGCCATCTTTCGAACTGCCGGAACACAACAATGCTGAAAACATTGTTGTTATGACGTCAGACTTAGATAAGACCATGTCGTTGTTGATTTTAAAACTGGTAAATCAATAGGCACATAAAAAGCAATGAGTTACGGTAATATAACTCAAACATCGTATTTTCTCCAAAGCACTAAAATATCCCAGTCGGACCACTAAACAAAAGCAACCCAAATCGTCCAAGGGGTCTTAAATCTGACAGTGTTTTTGGAAGGTGTGCATCCTCAATGCATCTTTATGGCACCAGGTGGGCCACAATAGTGGAGCTGAATTTCCCTAACGTAGTATATCCTGCGCCATCGACAAGCATGGCCCACAGGACGAAAATGATCAATATTTATTGCAGAGTTGCGATACGATATGTCGGAACGGAATTTCCGAAGTAATTTATAGTTTATACCACCTTGCCTCCGATGTTCCGGCTCCGTTTTAGACCTTTTATTAAAGCACGCCAAAATTAGTTCCTTTAGAATTTTATGAGGAAATGGCAACTATGTTGTTGGCGGTAATATTAACATAATGTTTACACGAGAATAAGTTTTTAATACATGACTTTACTACTGAGACATTAAAGTAGCTCGTTTTAGTAGACTAGACGTATTTAATTGGCTAGTCATTTTATTAACTTGTGTTTGTGCAATATTTAATGAAGTGCACAAATATGAGCTGGAAACATTTAGAGAAATTATATTATTCATAAACAGTAATAAAGATCGACACGTATGTACCTGTAAACATATTAAGATACTCAAATGGGATCCTCCGTTTCATAAAGCAGCTGTCAATAATGCGTTCGGAATAAATTAAAAAACATCACCTGAAGAGGGATAAAACGGCACCTCGCCTCCGGGGAGCGGTTTAAAAACGCCTTTACACAAACGCAAAACAATTAGTTATACCTATAATTAGCATTCCGAAAGCGTCGAACGAGAATAAACATTGATTTTTTATTCCCCCAAACCTGAGGGCGGCCGGCACGGGCCGGATCGGGAATACTAATGTTCACTTTTGAGCGGTTATTTGCGCTAACGTTTTTTGCATAAAACATCTCATCAAAGGATTGCTTAGTTCCCGCAGTATATTGAATATCAAAAGGTGCACGGACGGAAAGTTCCGAAGGTGGGTGCCGCCATCCCTAATGCAGGCCACCGTGAAAATACACGTAAAAATACACCTTTGAAACGTGTCCAGAATAACTGCTCGCTTAACCACCGCTCGGTTATTTCCCCACCAAATATTATATGTTTTTGGTGGTAAATATTTTTTCTTTGCACTTATTTCATCTGAATATACTTTTTTAGTCATCGGTTAGACAGTTAATAATATCTTGAAACTAAAATAACTGAGTAATTGTACTTGCGAGTACTTAACTCGTTCGGAATTTTATGAGTTGTAGTTCATAATTTCCTACAACCACTTTTCTATTAACCACAAACACTAAGGAATTCTAAAAATCGATAACTGTTCCACAACGTCATCTCCCAATCAACTTATAACCTTTTAAAAGGCAATTATTCATAACGATTGATACAAATAGAACGGAACGGAGCTCGCGGGCCAATTCTTTGATAGTCACATAAAATTTGGAGCGACGAATATCGTAAAAGTTGGGTGAGTGCTCGTAGGCAAACGTTAAAAAGCCACGTTCTCCGATTTACGGCGCCTATAAAATACATATTGCGATCCGTGATAAAAGTCCCTGCCGAATTTGCTCGTGCCGCCAATCGCTGAATTTATCTACCGCACCGCACTGAGGAACCTACTAATATGCTCGTACTTCTTCGCTTTTACGATTCCTAAAAAATACTGCAAAGAGTGAGTCGCTTGTGTATTGAAAGTTCATAACATCCCACAAATTCAGCTACTTACATCATCTAACGAAACCTTTTCGTTTGATTAGTCTTTCAAAAGTTAGGAATAATAATAGCCCAACCCGTTGACAAAAACTTTGTAAGGGATAAGAATAAAACTACCTATTCATTTCTCGATAAGTATTTCCGCCCAAGGACAACAAAACTGTGACAAACTTTTTCCATTTCTTTTTGAGAGTTATCGCCGAAATAACCGTACATCGCCATAGTGCAGTATTACCAATAAATAGCGAACACAGCAAATAGAGTAATGAATAGTATAAAGGCGAATGGAGGAAAATGTCGCAATGATACGAGGGGTGTTTAAGGAAATCCCATCTGACCTCTAACGGGCAAATCTATAAGTTAAACTGGGAGTATTTTATGAAAAGCAATAAAGATGTTAGAGCTACTTTGTGTTTGGGAATTTATACCACTTGGAGGAATAAAACTTATATTGTTCGGGATCGCAAAAAGTTTTCACTTAGGCCCGTCGAAGCGAAATGTTTATTGGATCGCGAGATTATTTCTTCTGAGGGAGACTGATCGCTTGTAAAGGAAACATTAGGGAATTATTATGTTGACCACCTGAATCCAATTCTGGATCATTTACAACACGCATCAATAACAATACTAATGTCTTAATGAGACAGATACAATCCGCCTGATTTACTGCTGTCACATTATCAGTTATTTTGTTTTCCAGAAATATTACGATTTATGACCATTTTTATATTTCTATTTATTTCGTTAGGATAATTTATTATCAATCTTGTCAAGTATTCAATATTTTTTTTCGAATTCGCAGGCGTTTATTTGAGGAGTTAAAAGTTTGACGTAAATGAAATAAGGAATTTAGCAATATTTTCTTAATCATTTGTTTCATATTACGTAGAACTCTCCAGCAGCATACGACAACTAATTTTCTTTTCGTTCTTTTTTTTCGAATTCGCAGGCGTTTATTTGAGGAGTTAAAAGTTTGATGTAAATGAAATAAGGAATTTAGCAATATTTTCTTAATCATTTGTTTCATATTACGTAGAACTCTCCAGCAGCATACGACAACTAATTTTCTTTTCGTTGCAAATTAAGTTGCTTAATTTTCTCAAATTAGTTGTTTTATATACAAAATAATTAACTACATCTAAAAAACCTCCAGTCCAAAATTAATTATTTCTTAGTGAAAGCTAAAATCAATAAGCCGATAATAACAAATTGGCCCCGATATAAAACGGACGTTTCACGAGAAATTCTTGTTTCGTAGCGTTATGAATTTTGTTATGTTTGCGGTGTGTCCAAGGGGAGCAAGCCACAGTGAACATAGTCAAATGCGAAGGTGGTAGAACAACTTCAAAATAATCAATAACTAAATTGAATACAGCGCAAATGAAAAATATATTTTTTCGATTACTAAACTCTTAACTAACTTTATTTAAACCAATCTTAACCTTTAACGAAAAAACGCCGTCCAACTCACAGCCGCGTGGCATAGTACCGAGAACACGTGCGCTGTTGTCCCGCTGAATACAAAGACTCAGCCGCTGGGCAAGATAGGCACCAGCTCTCAGGTCTCCTGAGGCATGGACCAGTCTTGTGGAAAGATCTTTTATATTTTTTTTGGTGTCAGTCGATCATGGGCCCATTGTCTCTAAAGCAAGCGTCGCAAATTCGTGGCTTGCTGAGAGCGAATTAATATATAGAAATTTATCTATAATGGCAGAAAAGATAATATGAATAAAAAATCTAAATTTAAATTCCTTATGAAACAAATGTAGGTTTTGTTAAAAAAATATTATGTCGTGAAGAAAATTTGCTTGTTACTCTTTTTTTCATCGAATATAATATGTTTTGAAACATATTTCGTAATAAAATACAAAAGTATCCCTGCATTTGGAGCTAACATAACTTTTTTTTAAATCCTGCTATTCAAACCTTCTTAACGTTTTTCGCCGTCTTGTATTTAAAATTAAATCACTGTTATGCTACATTGACTGTACACCTTGGGTTGTTTAATTATTTCTGTAGCCCCGCCGTGATCGGAATTAATACCCTTAGCCGAACATATTTATAAGGTTTTAGTGTGTGATTAGAAATCGAAACATACGGACCTGAATTTCAGTTTATATTGAAATACTTATATTTTAAGTACCATTCTTATTTATTACAATCTTTCTATATATTTTTATATTTATCTTTCTATATTCAAGAGGTTTCACAAAAATAATAATTGTAAAACCTACTTAAACTTAAATCCTGACTACTGAAACGAATCAAAATACTCTGTAACTGCCAGAAAGCAATACATACTCATAACTTACATATACTTATTTAGGTAGTTCTCGTTCCGCCCGAGACTTCGTCCGCGTGAAGTGCGTTTGTACGTAGGTATTCTTAAGAATTTTTACCTAGTAGGACAAAGACTTATAAGTGACTTAAGTGACTGTATGTTTGACTGTTTGTCACCTTTTGATGTCAAAGCCTGGAAAAGGGCTGATCCTTCTCCATCAATAGTGCAACCTCGATATAGCAAATCGGAAGGGAACAAGTAAATATTCGTTATATCAATAATTGGTTAAACTGAGGTTTGTTATATTGAGGTTAGGTTGGTCTAAAATTTCTTATAAAGAGGTTTTCTGCGACTGATCAGGGCCCTTAGCCAAAGTAAGAATTCAAAAACGATAACGAAGTTCGAAGAGAATTAAATGTATGGGATTGGCGGATTAGTATAAGCCGCGCTAAATCACGTGGTCATACCGCAAGTTAATTGGCGAATATAGACAATAACGAATCGAATTATCGTTTCGCTACTTAACGATGTTACTTTGTCTACGGGCCAAGGAACACCTTTTACGGTTCAGAGCCATTGCAACTAGAAGCTTTAACAATAGAGACGAGCAGCACTGTTTACATTACTTTCCTCCAAACAACACTGATTATTTTACGAAAAAACGCGTCGGTACCTGTCGCGACTGAATCACATACTATGGGATTAAGTGTCATATTGGTGGGAACGTTAAATAAAGATTTTGTGTTAACAAAATTCGTTAATTAGAGGTATTTACAGTTTTTTTGGTAGTTGAAAGTTCGGTATAAAGCAAAAAAAACGCATGTAAAGGTATATTTTACTTTGACTCTTATGGACAATTCAAGGGGATTACGAAGAATTTGTTAAATCGAGGAAGTCGTTATATTGAGGGACGTTGTATTAAGGTTGCACTGTATATACCAAAATTTATCAAAATCAGTTCAGTGGCTATGATATTAAAAGGTAACAAACAGTCAAACAGCTGTCTGTTTTCTGAAGTCATTAAGCATTCATAATATTAGTAGAAATTCTGTGATTTAAAGTAAAAAATCAACCACATAACGAAACCTGTTATATGGATAACCAGTTAACTGAAAATCCCCAGTTTGTGATAGCTTTAAACTAGAGGAGAAAACGTTGACGCATAAACATATGTGCTCAACAGCGCTCTGTAAACAGATTTAGATCGTCGGACTTTGTTGAATGTTTTCTCTTGTACCGGCTATTATTACATCGTGTTAGAAAACACAGCCTTAAGCTTAGAAGGTTAAAATGTTTAGTAAGCTTTTGCATTTTATTTTTTGAACTGAGAAAAATATTTTAGAAGGGTTATGAAAATTAAAATAGAATTCGATATTTTCACGAAAAATGGCGTATTCCTCAGATTGTACACTAGGAGAATCTAATAGTTACTCTTCCTATCTCACAATTTTAAGAAGCTACTACTTATTTTTAATTTCTCAATATGTCGGCACCATTTCAGTAGGCCTAGCACGAAAAACTTTCGAATAAGTATCGTTAACAAATTTATGACGCATTGACCAGCGTTCTAACCGGACGTAAACAACACTTTTCTACTTATACAGTTTTTGACGTGACGATTCGAACACTTTCTCGATACTATGTCGAAAGCATTTCATGCTAGGCCTACATGAATCTACCAAACCGTGTTCAAAACCTTTTCAAAGTTGTTTGTCTAAATTTTATTGATTTTTTTATGAAAGCGCTTATAAAGTCTAAAATTGTGCGGTTAGTGTTCACCAGGCCCGAATTCATTGACAGACATATAATAAGTTATTGTTCATTCGTAGTTATCATTCGGCGTATTACTCGACAATATGTAATACGATAGAGCTCGTAAACAGATTGGAGTCCCTCCGACCTCAGACAAGTTTGCTGAATGCTTTTCCATGTACCGCCATTATCACATCAAGATACTTAAGTGTCGATGCCACACTGAGTGCAGATATGTGTATAAACAAATTGCGGTGCCGAAATCTGGGCTAAGGACCCGTTTGTATGGAAAGTGTAGAGGTAGGTACTAAATTTAACGAATAATAAGTTAAAGCGTACCTGGCTACTACTTGTTTCAAAACCTTTATAAATAAATAAATATTAGAGCACATCACTCACAGTGATCTCTGCTCTCAATCCAAATTAAGTAGCCTAAGCAGTAAGCACTTGTCTTACGGATATCAATACCACCGCAGTTAATACTCGTACAATACAAGTCGTCGTCGTCATCGCCATTTTTTATATCCACACTGTTGGGCTGGCTGGACTTCCTTATGGATGGATAAGAAGAATCGGGCATGACCACTTGGGGCCATAACCACACCACGCTGGCCTAATGTGGATTGGTGGGTTTTAACGACTGCAAATGCAGCCGGAACCAGTGGCTTAACGTGCCTTTCGAAGCACGGAGGAGCTTAAGATAGTAAATTTTTGGTCACCCTTCCCGTGACCGACCATTGCGTAAGTTGCTTAGCCTCCTCCGGGCCTAGATAGCTGACATCTGCAAACAGGCCGCCTCTTCTTATCCGACTTCTTGGTGGCGCTACTCAATCGATGTCTCACCCTAGTATACTTTCCTCTGCGTTGGAAAGAGGTGTACGTAAAGATAATACCTAAACCGGGAAAAACGGATCCCTCCTCACTCAGTGCACTTAGACCTATCGGTCTAATTCCTGTCTTCGGCAACTTTTAGAAAAACTATTTGTCTGGTGAGTCAGTTACAGTGCAGCTAAAGCAGAGAAAAACAACCCGTACCAGTACGGGTTTACTGAACAAACCATAACTAATGGATGTATTCAAGGGTCCGCTTACAGCCCAATATTGTGGACCGTCACTCTGGATGAGCTGTTCGACATCAATCTTTCCGACGGATGTCACCTCCAGGCTTTCACCGATGACGTGCTACTTGTCGCATCGTCGCGCACAGTACCGGAACTGGAGACGATTACCAATCAAGCCCTAGATCTCATTGGCAAATGGGGTTTAAGCGTGAAGCTGACCTTCAACAAAAAGGCGGAGAGCGGCCAAATCATCATGGCGTAAAGGGTGCTGGCCTTCTCAGATGAAATCAAGCTGCTTGGGGGTAATTATCGACAAGGGGCTCAGATTCGAACCACACATACGATATGTCACTGAGAAACCAACGTGGATTCGCCATCAAGGCCATCAGAGCCTTCATAACAGTCTAGACCACAGCTGCACTAGCCCTTGCACAATTTATTCCTCTAGACCTCAGGGTAAAGGAAGTACAAGCAATTGAGCAGATGTGTCTCACCGGCACTTTTCCCGAGCTTCCCAATGGCATCCTCCTGGAAAAGCCAATCCCTCATTGCGACTTACCGCATCCCAGCCAGTTTTCGCGGAAAAGACAAGAACTATTTATCCATCTATATTTTGTTGTTAATTTCCAGTTCATAATAGTGTCGAGTATCCTTGGGGAAGCCGACACCCAGCAGAGGGTGTCGTGCGGCTAATATGATCGTGAGGTCCACTAGGTATCCATAAAAATCCAAAAATCAACCTGCAGGACTGCAACCGTCAGTGAGCAAAACCTCAAAACCGACGTACCATAATGCAGAACATTATACAAACATATTTGTTATCTATTAACGTGGTGTATTAGCAAAGTGGGCTTCCTTGATGTATTCAGGGAAGTAATTATCGGGAGTTGTGAACGTCAATCACAACCGGTGCGTAGCTCTCTCGCTAATGGCCCTGACTGCCAGCATGTTGCCCCTGATAGTACTACACATCAGTCTTCAATAATGAAGTAAAACGGTATTTGAAGAGGTTGTTGTTTTTTTCAACTAGGATGATTCCTGTGACGTTTCAAGTTTGACAGTTTTAGAGACTTTTGGAGAAATTGCGCTATATTTTACTACTTTTTCGGCCACGTGAAATCCGGTTATATAGCGTAACGTATATCATCCCACGTAAACATAATAAAGGATAAAAAGTAGTGTATGTGCTTATTTATGTGGTAAAATAAAACATTAAGCTGTCAATGTTGATGTCAGCAGAAACATTTAAATTTATAGCATCAAAAACACGCTGAGTATTTTTTGATTCAAAAACATTTTTGGACATAGTAGATTAGTCGTAGATTCGGAAAATTTTGAAGTATCTTAGGAATCATCCTAGCTGTCACAGGAATAATACTATAAGTTTTTTCGCGCACTCATCATTGAAATAAAACAACTTTAATCCGTAAAAGTTGCACTTGAATACATGAATGTTGGTCTGCTTTAATTGGCGTAAAATTGGTCTCCGACCGTATTTCACAAAATCAGTCTTCTAATAATGAAGTAAAACAGATTATTTTACTAACAAAAATCTTTAAAGAGGTTGTTGAGAAGAAAAGATAAATGAACGTCAGTTGATCTGTTTCAGAGATAATAAGCATTTACACATACGCCATGGATCCGGAATTAGATCAATTAATTGCAAGTACTAGTAGTGTGATAAGAACTAAAGAAGATATCAATAATAGAATACACCCGCAGAACAAAACAAAATGTTGATTACATGATTGTTAGTCGAGGGTGAGGATCAAAATCTACTTACAATCCCTTCAGTAGGTACTATTGCGTGAAGCTTTGAAGAATCTTTGATAACGAGACGATAAAGAAATTGTAAGTCACACAAAGTTGACACAACTAAAGAAACAATGGAATGACTTCCTGTCTTAATGATTGTGGTATTTAAAATGATGTCAGGATTTCTTTCGTCTAATTATTTATCAATGACAAAGACCAATCATCTATCGATTTTGGAAAGTAGAAGGTGAAACCGCCTAAAAATATGACATATTAACATTAAGCAATGTAATAATGATTTAGTGTAGTAATTGAATAATTTGCCCCTTTCATCAGCCCCAAATTTATTTGTAACTCTGAAAGCAGTCTGCGTTAAACAAACAAACATTCTGCGTTAATAGCACTACTCATGGATTTCATCTTATCTTCTACATATTGTTAACATGCCCAAATATACCTAAAAAAAACATTTTTTTAATATTTTTGAAGCAAAATTTGCGTATTCTCGCTCCAGTAATTTAATTAGATAAATCTGTTTAACGTCCTAAGATTAATTACTCCGGCTTACTAACAGCAATAGGCCAAAGGGTTGAAACAACTCGGTATTCATACGGAAAATGCGGCTTACAATACGATGTCATTACTCTAATGAAAGCTAAATGTCCTCGTTTGGTAGTGTGGGTGTTCTGCACTGAACCGGTTTTCCGTAGCTTTTGTACAGACGACCGAGCATAAAGCTTAACAGTTGCTCTTCGAAAATCAGTATTTTTACGTAGGCAATTAGGGGCTGAAGATCAACATGGAAACATGACGTGTGGTTGACTGAACATCATCGGTTTAAGATTTAAGGTTTTAATTTTCAATTATGCGGTGATGATTATTATAAACGATTTGGATTGTAAACGCTTCCAGTCAATGATTTTCCGAGTTTTCACTCACTTTCGTGTGGGTGGTGTGAAGTGGTTCTAACGTTGAAACGTTTTTTAAGCCTCACCCACCAGTGGGTTAGCTACGTAATCGGCATTTACGAAAAAAATATGTAATTATTCTTCGATGAAATTCTCAACTGTAAAGATTTCCTCAAAATATTATCTCTATTTATTTAACGGGAATAAAAAACATGTAAACGTAATCGGTAGTAGTTATTAACATCAGATACAGATCCCATTTGAATTTTTAAAGGTACTGCGAGTGATTGCAAAACATAATATAAACGACGACATCATAAACTTTTTTTAGGTCACTTGAATAACATCGTCGACATCTTCTCTGACCTAAGTCTAGTCCCAATAGCCTCAACATACTTCTAACTAGCTAGAAGATGCGGACAACATATTTTTACAGTTAACTTAGTTTTATCATTTGAAGCACTCTGAATCGATGTGACCGCTAATATAGGACGAGCAAAACATTATTATGAGGAACGTCCCCACAAAATTAAATTTACCGCGACCACTGATTCCAATCCGAATAACGTAGAGGCGTAAACACGTGCCTATTCACACAATCAGAGTATTACCGTTCATTAAGGGAGAACTAATATAATTACTGATTTATAGCCAGACTGCGAACAATATCGGGCGGTGCGCTCCGTCTTATTGCTGCGACACGTACGTTACTATTGTACGTAACTGGGTTAGGTAATTTCGGTACATGGTTCTAATCCAATTAGCTATTAAGTTTCGTGGGTCGAATATTAATTCTGTCGCTCTGTAAGGAGGCTGGTCGTGTGGAAAGGTTCGCTTGGTCACGTGCGGCGCCTATTGTGCTCCAGACGATTCTGGGATACGATTCAACTCTACATGTGGGTCAAATATTGCTAGGCAAAAGCTTTCTAGCATTTCATTAGAAAACTTCTATAAATAAACATAGATTTTGTCAGGTTAGAGTTCAAGGTGAAACATAAAAATAACTCACCGGAAAAAGACTCCTGATTGATTAAAAGCAATGGTTTATTTAAAAAGATTCTCTATGTAGTCAATGTTTGTTAAGCTATTTCGAGCTTAAGTATCGAACGTAACCTCATCCATTACCTACTTCTACACTCATTATTTATTACTAGTAGCATGCATAGAGGTATAATTATACAATTATGCGCAACTAAATGTCTATCTACTATTCCAAATTTTTTTTTCTCTCAGTTTTATTATTCACTTCGGTTTTACCCTCTACTACTTTAGCAATTAAGTTTTCCTTATAATCCTCTGGGCAAGAAAAAACTCCATGAATTACTGGCTTTTGTAACAATAACTTCTACTGATAAGGCGCAGTTCATTCACTGGATCATGCCTTTATATTTCGAAAAAGAGCATGGCCTGGTATTTTCTATTAAATACTTACTACCTATTTACCAGTGGCGAAGGGTCCATACCACAGACCTGTCCATACAAACTGATTTCCATTGGCTTCTCTTTTAAAAATCCAACCCCACAAATCTACCATACAATTAAGATAATTTGTGGAGAGAAGTTTTTGGTCCGGCTAACCTTCGCCATATTTTGATTCCACGCTACTGCTTATTACATAGTTTTCGCTGAGACAAAATAATGGCTAGGTTCCAGAATTCAATTTTCAATTATTTATGCTCTCGAAATCTTCACTTCAGTTAATGACTAAACCGTGTATTTAGTCTATAAGTCTCAAACCAAAAGTTAAAACAACAATGCACCTATAAGTGCAAACAAAATTTTAACAATAATTTTGCGTGTCGCGACTTTTGTCCCCGACAGTGCGGACTAATTGGCCCATCGTTGTGAGGGAGCCTACTAATTTATCAGCCAGTCAGACAAATAGTTGGAAATGAACAACCCACGACTTTGACTGAAGACGTGACAGGTGATGCTCACGCCCTTGGTAATGAAAAAGGTCATGTAAACACACCTTAATATTTTGTTGTCAAACTTTTTTATGTGTAGGTAATAGGTTGACTAATAGTTTAATCCTCGCATAATGAAATTTATTTCTCGCGTTAATCAAAAACGTAAGCACTAGTCTGTGCTTAGGTTTTTTTTTTTGCAATACTTTGAAAATAATATGATTTCATATACTCATGTTCAGACATCGTTTCTTAAATTGCTTGTGTTATTACTGTATCATTAAGCATATTATGTTAATCCAATTAGATTTAATTGAAACGCACTTCTACAAATCAAGAGTGTGTTTGGGAATGCTCTTCAATCAATAAACGGGTCCTTAGACATATTTGCTTATTTTCCAATAGCTAGAATGAAGATTTTTATGAAATAAAGCTAGGTAGCACTGTGTAAATTATTTATGTCAACATTGTTACTGATCCGATGATTTAATTTCACCAAAATAAAATTTAAATCTCTTTGTTTCAGATGAAGGAAAAATACACAAAATTGTCCAATGGACTCGCAACGGGGACAGTCAATCAGCTCTTCTTGATATCTTTGATGTCACACCTGGTGAACCAATTCAGGTATGTATATATTAGTGAAGCCTTAAAATTACATCCAAATAAAGACGAAACAACAAACTAAGGTTTCGATACATGGGGGTGAGCAAATTAAATATTTATGTAAGTATTTTGGTAGTCTCCCAAATCATTATCTTCAGGTTCTAAAAATAGGACCCGCATCAGGCTCTGTTTTCTCTCCAATGTTATTCCAAATATTAAGAACTTCAAAAGTTTTTTAGTATTATGTCGTCATGTACTCTTATGGTAGGTTTTATTGTTCCCTTTCCTAATTTGCATCTTTTAATTAACCAGGCGATGGCACTATCTCGCAAACACGGCTCCCTGTACGCAGCGTCAGATAGACGGGTATTGCAACTCCGGCTGGCATTGTGCGCGCGCCGGTACGACGCGTGCGTGAGGTGCGCGCGCGACCCTTACTGTGGCTGGGACCGGGACGCGGGCGTGTGCAGGGAATATGTGCCTGGGTGAGTAATTAATAAGGTTGATGGTAGAGTGTGTGTTACTGTTTGTGTTATTTACGGCGTTGTGCGCACGCCGGTTCGACGCATCGTGAGGTGCGCGCGTGAGCCTTACTACGGCTGATATGTGCCTGAGTGAGTACAGAATAAGGTTGATTTTGAAGAGTGCGTCACTGTTTGTGTTATTTATATAGGTGAAACATAAATTTATACAAAATGCATGTTAGCTATTGAGCCAACATGCATTTTCTAGAGTATTGAATGTAACTCAGAGCGACAAACACCAAAGCCGAGATATACCCGTTGAAGTCAGGCAAAAGGTACGGGAAAAGAGAAGAACAATAAACTTCTCATTTACAAAGTAATTCTGAAAATAATATGGATGTACGGGATTCAACTGTGCTACAAAATGATATATTGCGCACAATATCGAATGCTCCTTGTTTCATTACCAATACTCAACTGCACGAGAATTTAAATATCCCAACAGTGAAGGTAAAGAGATCTGCTTTTAGACCTCGACTCAAGCACCACCCAAATGAACTGGCTACCGCCCTCTCATACATGACGTATCACAAACGCCTCAAGCGCCATGACATTCAGAAGCTGGACAAACGATTCTGAATCATGAGGGAACCTCCCACTGGGGAGCACCCTCTAACTCCTAAGCACTCTTTAAACAAGCCTGCTCATAGTTCTATGACTGATTGCAGACAAGCCACGAATAAATACGAATATAATATATAGGTACGAGTATATATTATAAGTAAATAAACTTAAGGTTTCATCTCAATCCTGCATCTTAAATCGTGCAATGCTCTGGTTTCTCTTCTGCTCTGTCTGTTGAACTATGGTAATTGGTATATGGCTAGAAAAGATGGACTCGTCTCATACCTATCAAAGCCGTTTAAGTTTAACTTTTGAAATGGGTTCGAAATGAAATACAATACACATTCATGTTGTATTTGTAGAAAAAATGGGCTCTATGAAATAATATTGTCGCAAACTCACCAAAAAATCCTAGAAAATACACCCAAGTAATTTCAACGTGTTGGACAAGAAATGGTAAAAATTTTGTATTTAGGTCTAGCAACATTCGGCCGCAATCCAAACCTTTCATTTTGTTTCATAGAAACTGATACATTATGCAAGCCCTGTTACGAAGCGGGACTTTTCTCTACTTATACTGTAGTTTTATTTGGGCCTACTTACTTCGAGGTCTTTCTCAGAATAAACAGCCTTAAGAATACGGGACAATGGGAATACATTTTATTTTAAAATCAGATTACACATGTTACTACATCTTGCTAAACTTGTTACGTAATGGTGTGACCGTGCATGGAAATTAGTACTCTGGATTATCTTTTGTATTTTCGCAAATCAGACTCGGCAACCGAACTGTCGTCGTCGTCGTCTCAGCCATATAACACCTACTGCTGGGTATAGGGGGTAGTGCTATTTTAAGCCGACACGACACAGCTCAACCGAACTGTAGTTGTACTTTATAGGACGAGCGGGACAATCTTGCAAATAGATAGTAATTTCGATCTATGAAATATGTTTTTATTAAAGTTTCATTTACCTCTTTGTCCCCAGTTTAATCCAAGATGTGGCCAACGAGACAGCCGATATCTGCGACTCATCCATCGCTCGCAAGGCCGTCTCCGCGACCTGGGGCCAGAGTCTCCACCTGGGCAGCTTCGTCAAGATGCCAGAGGTGCTGCACCCGAGGGCGGTCACCTGGTACCACTACTCTAGAGAAAAGGGAAGACATCCTATTACATTTAAGTAAGTATTTAGTGTAGTTACTTGTGGAAATCGCAAAGCGAAAAATCTAGGAGGTAGTTATTGGTCTACCATTAAATGAAAATGTCTGCTTTTTTAAAAAGGGGTCGCATAATCATACACAAAAAACAAACTATGGACCTTGTATGATTTGGTAAGCATTTAAATTGATGTGAGAAATCGAAAAAAAATACTAGAAACAATGTTTTTGAACTCACCGCAGGGAAGTCTTTCGTATTTGATCAAACAGTTCATGCTGACTAATTTACGGAATAAACAATAAGTTTCATTCAATTGTACAAATTACACGGACAAAACTTTATTTCAAAATACACAACAACAAAAGTACTGTTTCCGCGAAAACCGGGGCTAAGTACAACTTCGAAAACTTGCCGAACTGAAAACTGGTAACAGTTGGCGCAGTTCAAAATACTGCATTTGTATTCAAAAGAAATTACCCACGACTCCTCCACAATGAAGACGAACAGTAGTTTAAATGGCTTCAGAATCGTTGAGAAAATACTTGAACTAAACAGATAAACACGCATGCAACAACATTCATTAAAGTCTTTCCAAATCTGCCTTCATCGCACTTCCTTCGGTATAATTAAAATGCAGGGGGAACTCGAATTACGGCCCTGTTTATGGAGCTGGTTTAAACAACGGTATCTTTTGCATTAAGGTGTCTTTGTGCAGCTATGAGCACGTTCTACGGGTTAATGAGTTTGACACCCAAACACGCAATGAATTTAATTACTTTGTTCCATAAAAAAAACAAACGTAAATGTACTTTCAAATTGATGGACAAAAACCAACATGATAAATTTATGGATCAGTCATTTATGATCCTCATTTGAACATTTTCAATATACCTCTAAGATCTTTTAACTGGATCTGTATTTCCATCTTATTATATTCCGTAACGTAATAATACGGTATATTTATAAAAAAATGTCTAATTAGTAGAGGAAAAGAAAATAATAAACAAAATATAAGAGATATTTGTAAATACACAGAAGGTTCTTGAAGAACTCATTTGACTTGTAATTTCAGGTATAGATTAAAAACAAAATTGAGTAAACAGAAATGTTAACTTTGTAACAATCTACAAAAGTGGAGTGTGACCAAGCTTTGTTGATACTTTACAAATATACTTGGGAATTAAGTTGATTGTTTCATATATAAAGTTGATAATTTTAGATTCTTACTAATAATAAATTATTCATTGCTTGTGAGAATATTTCGATGCTCAGAAATTTTATATTCTATCGTAAAAGTCAATATTTTGCCTTCCTTTAAGAGTGCACGTATAACAAAGGTCATTCGAAAGTGTCTCTTCTATTCATTCTTATTTATTTTTACTTTCAGTAAACCTGAAAAGTACATAGAAACATCTGAACATGGTCTACTCATCATATCAGTGAACGAAGCCGACGCTGGGCGATACGATTGCTGGCTCGGAGGATCTCTCCTTTGCTCCTACAATATCACCGTAGACATTCACAGGTAAATATTGTTCCATCCATTATTCCGTATTACGTAAAAAAACATATTCGAAATGTATTGTTTAAGTACGTTGGTAGATCCAAAAGTCAAATGAATTTCCAATTTACCGACATTTATATCTTTTCAGATGTTCACCACCAGAGAAGAGTAACGAGTATCAAAAAATTTATTCAAATTGGTGTCACGAATTTGAAAAGTATAAAACCGCTATGAAAACATGGGAAAGAAAGCAAGAGGTAAATTAGCAACAAAAATCTCGCTACGTTTCGACATGTTCAAAGTGATGAACCAATTCTAATACGACATGTTTTCTTGTCCACAGCAATGTGCGCGGCAAAATGACTCCAATCAGAACACGCATCCGAACGAGATCGTGTGATAGCTTCTGAACGTCGCCTATCTCATGTTTCAGTCGGTCAACTACTACGCCGGCTCGATACCCGTGCCGTACGTGTCGGCCGGCCTTAAATACTTCAACATATTCTCGTGAGTCCGTTCACAGCCATCCAGAACTCCGTAGTCGCAATAGTGGCAAGCTCAAGTTGTGTACGTACCTAACTCAGTGACTCCCTCTAGCTTACGAATAGTGAAAGTGTAGTGATACGCAGTGCATAGCTCCAACCGAACTGGGATCATGAGAAGGTGATTTGACTATCGAAATTTTTATAGACACTTAACAATGGATCGAAAGTTATCAGCGTGTTGCGTTGCTTTGTTGGACTTGGAATGTATAAAGATTAGAAATAATTTCAATTATTGAAATTCTCAAATTGTAAGTACGCTTTGTTCGTTGGGTAAGGGTTTAGGAAAATTGTTAGATTTATTGAATGGAAATTAATTTTGATAAATCGTAAAGTATTTTAATGAGAGCATTTTAAACCCAAATAGTATTTAAATGTTTGTTTTGTTATTTTTAAGGAAATTAATTGATCCTACGTGCGTTTAATCTTATTTGTGTAAGTTATAGATGACTTATTTATGTAATTTAGATCTTTGGGTGATCATGATGAGTTTTGATCGAATTAAAAAAAAACTTCATCTTAAAAAAACATTTGATTAACTTGTTAAAATTCATTCACTGATCGAAACTTTTGGCGCTAAGTCTGTCTGATACCACTTGTCCATGTTAGATCGATAGTAAAGGATCAAGACTCATCGTGCGGCGTTCGCGCACTAATGATCGAGTATAGAGATAGGTAGTTCACTGCCTTACCGCGGTCGTAATTTGAAATCTCCGAGGGTTGTGGGAGGGTTCGCCTCATTATTTTTCCCCTATTTGTGTAAATAGTTACCTAATTTCGTTCAACTGTACCTACTAATGTAAGTGTACGTATAGTATGCACGTCCCTAATGGTAACGTATATTATTTAAGCCTGTGATATATAAGAAACTAGATACTTTAAGTAATATGGGGAATGTATTGAGACTAAATTTTTACTGACAAATCGCCGCTTTCGTTTAGGCTCGCACCAGTAATGTTTTATACGGATATTAATTTTTGAAGATATATAAAATATGATATACCTATAATATTCACATTCCACAGTACAGTATGGTTATAGAATTGAATTAGCAGCAATAAAACGAGACCTTATTAGAGAGATCACAACTGGGTAACAGTACTGACAAAAAAAGTACTATAAAAGAAAAAAAATAGACCTCTTTTAGTAAAAACATACCAACAAGAGGAAATTTTCATTACGTCAATGATTTTTACTTAAAGGCGTTGCAATAGTCTGATTTTTAATTAGATTTTTTTATCAGACGACGATATTTTTGAAGTAATATGTTACCCAGGCTGTGGAAATAAAAAGGCGATATATTAGTCTTAGATGGTGTTTTAGACACTTTCTCAACATATTTTTGTACAAAAGAATCCGGTGTTGTAATTTTAATAGATGAATAGTTATAACTTGACTCACATAATATCACGAAATTGTACCTCTTTTCGAATCTTCTCTATTTCATATCATTACTTGGTACCTAGAGTTTGTACATACAGTATCAACATTTCACCTTTATATAGCGATCAGAAAAAAAATTAAGATTTTAATAAAATACATATTTTTTCTAGAAATTTATTAACGAACTGCCATTGAATATTCCGCTGCCATCAAATATTAAAATTTTAGTGTTGTGTAAATCAGTATGCACTCCTGTCTTGTGTGCATATACGGTATTGCCCAATTATTTATTATCAACCGAATTATTACTACCAATATGTTTTTTCTTACACAATATAAAAATAAACAAAAACTTGACATATAGCGACTGACATCTTCAAATTAAAACATGAGATGCAAAGTTAAACATGAATTTCATGAATCATGATATAATTTTCGTTGAATCGAAATTAAGGCTTACAAAAATTTTATCAAAATTGAGTCATGACGGTGACTCATGACTGTCGGACAAGTCATCGTCTCAGCCATATAACACCCACTGCTGGGTATAGGCAAGACAGTACCGGACAAGTATTTTAATATATTTACTATATAAAAACATTGAATTTTTAGTCTGCAACTTACGACATATTTAAAAAAATCAAACCGCATTGCACCACTGTGGCACCACACTGCATAAAAACAAGTCAGCTTACGTCGATTAGCTATTACAATAAATTCAGTTAACTAAAGCAAAATAATGGTATTTTTATAGCAGCAGAAAATTAAAGCACACAGTAATAATATAGTTGGTAATAAAGCTTTGTTAGTCCATTCACAGTCGTTCTAAAGAAGCCATAAATGTAATCGTTATTCCAAACTTCGATCATTTGCCGCACGCCACTGCGTTCTTAGCCAAATAATTGTTAGACTAATAGGTGCTTCGAAGTGTAAAGTTTCGTTTTGCAAATACGTATATTTTGAGACTTCTTTCATATCATTATGTACATACATAAATCGAAATAGTTTAATGATCATAAGAAATATCTGAGCTTCGTCGTTTATTCTTATAAGCTAAGATTTCGTACTTAAGTATTTCAGGGTTGGATTTCATTTATACTCATGGCTCTGCATCTTTCTAATGCACTGAAACTTCACACATAAAACCATTTAACACTTTTGTAACATAGTCTTAAAATCTGTTCTTTAATCTAC
Organism: Chrysoteuchia culmella; assembly: GCA_910589605.1. Classification (NCBI taxonomy): domain Eukaryota; kingdom Metazoa; phylum Arthropoda; class Insecta; order Lepidoptera; family Crambidae; genus Chrysoteuchia; species Chrysoteuchia culmella. Next base: position 6,327,786 of record OU342657.1, read on the forward strand.
CCTTAATATCAAGCAGAAGCAATTACCTTAGCAAATTGCGATTGCATGCGAATAAGTGTAAGCCAACCCTTATTGATAACTAAATTAAGGATGTCCCAACCTCGGGATGATCTTGCGCAATAATTATATAACTAATTACTAATGTCTGTACTAATCGAATAGATCTGTAAATTTCACATGTTACTATACTGTAATAAGTTAAATTCAAGTGTAGTGTTAAGATTTTATATAATAAATCTATGAAATGTATCTTTCACTTTGATGAAGTTTTATTTTCACAAAAAATCTCTTTTTACAGGTATACCTCTAATTGTATTTAAGAAAAATGTATAAACTTTATAAATCCTTGAATTTGCAAGAGGACAACATCAAAATCCGAAAACATTTTGTAACACTATTTTTATTACCAACTTGGTGGTAGGGCAACCTATCTCCTTTAATATTTCCATTTGATATTGCATTAAATTGAATTTTTGTTATTTTATCCTTTCTGGGGGCCTACCGCCATGTTTAAGAGAGCATCTTGTCGCAAGAACGTTTTGTTTTCCTTTTGTTTCAATAGTGTTTGAATTCGTACCGCGAACTTCATAAAGTATTTTTTTTTTATTCCTGTCCAATGACACAACTATTGAGATATATCTATGGAGATGAAATATTACAAAAAAAGAACATGCCTACCTGCACTTGATGGTACTTTGTAATAACGGACTTGACTAGGCAGCTCCTGAACATTCGCAAGAAAAATATCGACATCCAAATACTCATGATATATTTGAATAATGTAAGTTTATATAAACAAATATCTCAGATCCATGTACATTTTTATTCATTGTTCCTGCCAACGAACGAATTGAAGTTGTCATATTTTGACAAACTTCACACAAAACCTCTGTCAAAAAATTATTTTGTTTTACGAGGTTCGCGGTACAATGTGACATATAAAAATAATGCGCCGATAATGTTTGACAGAAAACAATATTGCGCTAAGAGACGGCGGTAGGCCACCTGGTCTTTCAACACTATTATTTCTCCCTAACACTTTCTGGCCTCTTACGACAAGATCGAATTAAAGTGTTAAATAACTAGTTATTCGATAGAGCTGTCATAAAAGCTGGGAGAAAATTTAAAGTAGTGTCGATTCATCAAGTCGCATACCGGAGTGACACTTTCGTCATAACAGGGGGCGACATGGCGAGGGCTGCCGCGTACAACCAGGGCTGTCAGCTGTTTGTAAATATTGTTTGATTTATCTACACCAATATTATGATGAAGGGCGCATGTTTGGCCAACAGCAGGTACGGCTTTACAAAACTGACAAATTTCACCAGTGGAATTTGAACTTTAAGAAGTAAGCCGTTGAAAAAACTGAAACTGAAATTTGACATTTTGTATAAGCCGTGGTTACCATTGACTGTACGAAATGTGGACATCGAAAACAAAAATTATAAAAAAATACGATAGATACAGGATCCTTGTGGGGCACAGATTATGTTGGTTATCGCCGAAATTAATAAGAGGCGAATATGATTACTAAGGTGAAAACTTACTTTTGACCAGTAACATTTTAATAAAGTTTATATTCTAACGTTTAGTTTACTGTTAACATTTTGGGAAAAGCTTTTAATTCATTACACAAAAGTCTCCATATTTTCAAGTGAGAACAACATAAAACGCTCATAACATTTCTTAAAACAAACTGCACTACTGGCAAGTTGGGAAAAATATTTTTAACATAAACTACTAGGATGCTTATTTGCCAACCCTACAGCACCCACCCATAATTATATAGTGCCACTAAACTAATTTCACGATACATTGCCGACGAAATCTGCGCTCGGCACCAACAAAATACGATTTTTCTTTCATAAAACTTGATTACTATTGTTACATGTTATTTGGTATGAATTGCAAATGTCATAGTACGCGCCAGAATCGAGCTGTAATGAATAGATGATGAAGGGTGTGTTTTGACCTTCAGTTAGTTCCAAGGTTCAAAAATAAGCGTGTATACGTAAGTAATTAATAGGTTCACCGTTTAAATGTTGGAAAATTGTAAGTACCGTTCTTACGATACTAAACCCATAATAATTAGGTGTCTACTGTAGTAATAATCTGAAATGCTTTACTGTAGGTATGGTGGCTATATTGTAACAGAAGCAGTGGAAAAAGCTAGTCCAGACCAAACTATGAATGGACAACATTTCAAAAATATATAATGCAAATTTTCCTATGCATAATAAAACTAGATGTTAAAATACGAGACACATATTTTTTATTTTTATTATTAGCATTATATTTGTGTATTAAATCCGTATTTCAAAACTTGCTCATTCTAAAAGAGCGTAAGTGCGTTCTCAGGAAGTTAAATTGGTAAGGCTATTGCTTATTTCGGTTTTAAAAAAAACTGACGTAATGGTTTCTAGTAGTGATGTGACAGTGGCAGAACTCAAATATCGATTACTGCATAAAACTTGTAATTTTCGTTATTTAACCAAAACATGATTTAAAGATTAACACTTTGGTAAAGATAAAAAAAAACTTAATAAAAAAAAAATTATACGCACAAATTCGCGTTCATGAACAATATATACATTTTGGGTATTTAGAATTGAAATGTATATCAAACCATATTGAAATTTAAGGTCTGGTATTTCATTAGTGGAACAAAAAATAACCACCACCACTTCGTTAAACACACACAAATTTCTGACCCGTGGTCCACCTGCCTGGTGTCGCGTGGTGGTTTACCTAGCAAACATAAAAAGTAAATCTATTCAGCAATAATCATAAACACAATGTATTCCAAAAAACTCAAAACAATCACAAACTGTTTTTTCATTAGGTTTTATTGGCATTATGTAAATTAGAAAATATCGAATATCGATCGCTCTTTCACTACTTGAATTTACTGTCATTGTCAACTCAGCCAGAGACAACCATTTTTTTTTATATTAGACAGAAATGAAAAGGAATGACGGGATCAAATGCCTGACTTTCTCGATTAAGACTACATGTTAGTTTTTATTAAATATCTCACAAATTACCGATCAGAAAATTCTAAAATAAAAACTGTGAGCTTATGACACTAAAACCTCGAAATGGTTTTTTTATTTTAGTGCTTTATAGAAAATGAAATGTTCTCCATTGTCGTACCTAAAAAAAGAAACATTATAATTAGTACGTTAGAGTGTGATCTAAATGTTATCCTATCTTAATTATCGTGACTCATATACTCGAACTCGTAAAAAGTATGAAGATAGGTACCTATATATATACACCACGATACTATTAAATATCGTTCATGTTTTTCTTTGCAGTATGACGACAGACTAGAAGGACAATAGGAATAGCTATGTATGTACCAACTAAGTCTCACTATTAATCATTGTGAACGCGATAGTGTGAATAGTTAAACATAACATTTAAAGAGAAAAAACGCTTTTAGGAGATGCTCCCAATTGTATACAATTACCTGAACGCATCTCCTACAACTAATAATATCTCCTGAAACTTCGGAAAATTAAAATAGGTTACTTTACCTATCCTAATAATTTCATAAATTTGAAATTTTGGATGTTTGTTATTTAATTCAATTACGCAAATCAGGATGGATCAAAACAGAATCCATTTAATTCATAGGAAAGAGAACCACGCGGGTGATGAAATTGCGAGCGGCCAGAAGATAATAAGTTAAAAATCTATTTTTGTGATTATAACTACACAAAACACATTCTCAATTATACCTACATTAAGTAAGTAGAATGTTTCAACAATAATAAATAGACATGGACGGCAACAAAATAATCCTAGGAAACCAGTGCTTATAGCGCCCACAACTAACCGATCCACATTTTTAAGCGAGCAATACTTCATTAACTCTCACTTTTTCGGGTAATTAAAGAAAGGGGGGATAAAGGGAGGGAATAGCAAAGAATTGATCAAATCGCAGCCTCAGCCAGTCAGCTGCGTAATCGCTCATTTCACGGTGAGCCACGGCTGGCGCGTGTCGCGGCGGACTTCAGATCCATTTAATAATTACGCATAAACCAAATCCGAAGTTCACGGATTAATGATGTTAGGCATAGCGAATAGCGAAGTTGGTGACAATCACAGAAGAAGAAAGAGGATAGAACAATGATATTATCATACAGGCTGTTAAAAGACCCATACCGAAGCCGGAATATATGCGTAGTTTACATCAAACGAAATACGAATATGTAATAGTACATAGCAAAGGCCGTGAAATAGGCAATTGCAGGTCGAGTATGAGTTTGAAGGCCGAGCCGTAGGCGAGGACTTCACTAATACGAGACAGGCAATTGCCATTTCCGCCGAGGCATATATAGTGCTTTTCTCAAAAGAATGCAGGGAAATACTTTTTATTTTATACATTTAATAATTACTAAAAGAAAATCAAATTCATTGCAGGAGCGTCTTTTTGAATTTGGAACATTACAGCGCTCCAGCAATGTTGTATGAAATGGCGTCCTGGAGTTGTCTATACTCTTTGTAATGTTCAAAATTTAAAAAAAAACGCTCCTTCAATGGATTTGATTTTCTTTATCTTCTTCTGTTCTTTTTTCGAAAATAATGACAACATTTCCATGCATGTTTGAGAAAAATAATTGCTGGGAAACGACGAGCCAGTGGGGACATCAAAAATGACTGATGACGATGTTACCTGCATAGTAATTTGCATTGAAATATGTGACCAAGACAACTGTCATGTTTTACTGACAAGTAGAACAAAAGACTCGAAAAAGCACGGAAATGAAAGACATAGCTATTTGATTCGGACCCCATATAGGGTATTCCTAATGTTTTACAATACGACGTATGACATATCTGCTTCAAGTACGGGTTTCCTACATTATGCCGAAAGTTAACATCTATCGCCGCGACGACAGCGAAAACGGCGCGCCGAACTAGGGTTAGCACGAAAAACTATCGAAATAGTATCGGATAAGTATCGAGCACGTAATGTCAAAAAATGTATAGGAAAATGTAGTTCCGTTTACGTCCGGTAGGAACGCTGCTCAATATTTCATACATTTTTTTACTTTACTTTCTCGATACTTACTCGAAAGTTATTCGTGCTTGGCCTACTGTGGGCTTAGTTACTGTTAGTTTGCAAATTTCCAAACGTAACCATTGCGTGAGAGTAACATATTGGCCAGTAGCCTTAATGTAATGGAAATAAGATTGAGAATTAAACTACAAACTGCGGCGTAAGCGAGTAAGGTGAGAAAACTCGCACTAAGCACTCGGTCTTCAAAGCGATGGTACCCGGCAGCGAATGTCACGACAGCAAATATCTCGATGTCAAAGTCAAAGTCAAAGATTTTTATTCAAATAGACTTATAGATAAGTGCTTTCGAATCGTCCAATTTTTTTTTCCTACCAGCCATTCAGGACATCTTTTAACTGATAAGAAGAACGGCCGCAAGAAACTTATCAGCTTTAACAGAAGCAACAACATTTACAAAGGAACATGTCGTTGCCAAACACAAATCTACAATCTTGAAACATATTTAATATAAGAGGAAAATTTTCTTATACTCAGTTATTAGAATATTTTCCTTGTCGAACCATTACTGCATCGAATCGTTAACACAATGAATGTCTTGACATCTAAAGGTCGTACACACATACACTATCATTGTTACAAGCGCAATAAAGTAACATTAAGTACTTAACAAGTCTAGAAAATATGTACTATGCTACGCAACGTGCGCTTTAAACAATAAAATAAATAAAAAACCAATGAATCACAAAATACATAATAATAAAAATTATTAATCATTTGAAGAATTCTTAATTATTGATTAATAATAAACATAATCATTGTCAATCACACAACATCAACGCGATCAATTACGAATGACACATACAAATAATAACACTTTGAAATGGAACACAGCTGTTGCTACTCACAACAATAAAACAACATGGAACAAAGCAACTCAATACTGACAACAAGATTGAATCAATCACACAACCAATGCCATGGAGCAATAAATAACATCATAGACACCATATAAGGCAACAGTGAAATATGATTTCAATAAAAAAAATAGCAACTTAAAAAAACACCTTCAACATCTATGCTATTCAATATTAGCATATACTTACGTAATGTAAGTAGCAAAAATATAGTTTTATATCAGGGAAACTAAAAAACCATCCAATGCATGATGACATCTAGAATTTTTAAATGATTTAAAACTAGTTTAATGATAATAATAATAATAAATATAACTTACACTCACACCAATTAACCTACATTAAGATTTTGAAAAGTGTATTTTGTGTTTTGTGAAATTAAAGGAAAAAAGCGAATGATTATACACTATTACATTATATTAATTATACACTATTATTATATTATACACTATTACATTAGCTTTTTTCGCATTATAAGTAATCTGTGGTAAAACAATGATGCATGTAATAGTGTAGTTCGAGGTGCAATTTTCACGTTTCAGCACCTTCGATTATCCTACTGCTTCCGAGTGTCGGTGATATATGGGACTTATTTATTGAAGTGAAAACTTCTTTAGCTGCGTTGTGCACATCAGTTTTACATTTTTGGAATGGGTAAAAAATGTTAAAGTCGCGTCAGGACACGTGACTTGATCGAAAATTCGTAAGACGGAGGGAGAGTAGAGCGCTGGCGCGGCGTAGGAGAGGAAGTAATAATCCCCCTCTCTTTCTACGGCGCGGCGAAAATGTATGCCTGCTCCTGCTGTTTCGTTTAGCGGTTTTTACTTCTGCCTGCAACCCGTTGTATTTTCTTGTTTCACTGTGTAGGTATAGAAATCCACATTAGGTCAACTGCATGCACAGTGATCAGAAAGCCGCATCCCAAGGCACATAGGCCTGCCGTAATCCGCTCCTAAGCGCATTACCGAATTAACAATTAGCCATGCCCGCGTCTGCCGAGTTTGCACACATTTACATAACAATAAAGCCCTTTCGGTTATGGCGATTTTTAAATTAATTGGATCGCGAACCGTGGATAATTTGTGGGCCCCCAACCCCACGTTCGTGGTCAGCCGGTATAAAAATAACCATATAGAAGAATGGAGTTGGAATTATACGGATTTAGGCTCATTAACTAAAATGGTATGTACTAAATCTTTCTTTGTTTTCTTTATTAGTATCTCCGCAATTTTTCCTATCCAAATTATCAATAACCCTAAAATTAGAGATTACTTTTCCATTGAACAAAACTTTGAAGGTTCTTATAGTAAATTTTAAATAGAAAAATATTTGAAGGTTCTATTGGTACCAAAAAGTAAGTCCAATAGGCACTTTAATTATAATAATCATATTATGGTCCAATAAAACGTCTAAATGAAGTTCTTGAAATTGGGTCTAATCTTGGACGAGTTTCTGGATCTTATTTAAGGTATAGGAAGTTAACATAATAACGAGCATGTTTTTTTCATTGATATTTCATGAGTCACAGTTTCCTATCTATCTTCTTACTATAATTTGCGAAATATCGCACCAAAATCACGACGCCCTGCCATCGATACGCACGAGCCACTGGAGTGTACGAAGATTGCGTCCACAATCCAAATGGGCACCGATAAAAGCTACAAACTAAATGAGCAAGAACAATAGCCAGCTTAAAATTGTCGCATTGTCTCTGGCGACACGTTCGAAGAATGGAGTCATTCGCCCAACAACATTAATGCCCGCCTGACCCTCATACCATCAGTTTTTGTTTGTTAATCTACAGAAAAGGGCGTAACTCATTTTGTCAACTCGTAATTTAATTTCTCTTGAACCCCTACAACTCGGCCCGAGGCCGGAGGCGGCGCAGGACACAGCAACAATAATTTATTTAGTTAATTTATGATACGAACAATCGTAAAATTGATAATTTGTACTTCATGTTTGCTGAAAGATTCATTATCGGCCTTTGTGTGAGCCCACTGGGTGTTTGGATGTGTGTGTGTATGATGTGTGTGTGTGTGAATTTGAACACTTCGTGTTTTGGCTTACAGTTAAAATGTTTTTGTATACTACCATATTCTCAATACAATAAAATTTTGCGAAATCCATTTTGGGTGCCTAGTAAAATGGAAATTCAATAAATTGTATGCTCGTTCAGAAAATGACGGAAGTCCAACTTGTTAACAAAATACGACAACTTTTAAGACGTAATTCTATTTCGAAATATTTTAAGGTAGCACTTCCTAGAAATTTTAAGTAACTCGCTAAATGCACTTCTTACGCTACGTGGGCAAAGTGGATCGATCCACCAGGCTGGCTGCTCGAAATTACCCGCCATCCAACTTTTATAACGCTGAAGTAAACAGTAAAAGTTTGTAATATGCAATAAATTTCCGACTTTACAATATCGCAATACGTACACTCCCGGCGGTATTGAGAAAATTTTAATGCCCCACTGAAGTATAAAAACCGGCAGTCGCCCGGCCAAAGGTGACGGGCCCGTTTAGAAATGCTTAAAATGCAATTTTACAGAGTATTTTTATTTATGGGACCCCAAAAATGTTAAATGCAAACGTTTTATTGCGGGGCTTTATAAAAATACGAAGAACAAACAATGCCCCTGTTATCCCGAGATGGGGGATGTCTGAACATATTTGCCCAAGTTTGAAAGAAGGGATGCAGCCAATGTGTCTTAAATGGCCGAAGAAAACAAGACAGGTAAAGAATAAGATTTGTGCGAGTATTGCAAATATCATTTCAAAAACCGACTTGAATACTTTATTAGCATAATTGCAATCGAAGAATGTAAACAGAGAGACCCTTTGAAATGAATTGGAGATTCAAATGAGCGATAAATTTGATTACTCCTCTCGACAAAGAGATTTAATTTGGATAAATCAACGCTTATTGTTGTTGAAAATTTATTGTATTTGCTGTGCTGTCAACTTTTTAGCAACTATAGCAGCGAGTGGAAACTACAGTGTTTTGAATACGTTGCAATAATGTATGACACTGAATGAAGGCATAACGTAGGCTGTCCCCGGCCCCTTTCCGGGCGTCTCAAAGTGTTGAATAATGTGAAATATGCAAGATGCAAAATTTTATAATAAGAGTCGCCGGGATTACACCTTGTCCTCATCTATTTTTAACACAGTTAGGAGGCGGGAAGTGGGACATTTTTATTGCCCCCGAGCTCCAGATTAGTTTTGTTCTGTGAATTTGATGCATATAGAATGAGCCCGATTATTCAGCACCCCTGACTTGCTGAGTGTTATATGAATTCCAATTGTTGCCACACGACTCTTTTAATATATGTTTATGATTATTTATGGCGGTACAGTTGGAACTTTCATCAGTTGGAAATAAATTAGTTTTGTAAGTACTTTGTATTTGTATCTTCTTTAATGACTCTTTGTATAAACTTTTGAAGTCTAGAAAATATTGTTAATACCTATACTTTTTGATAGAATATGGACTGTGTATAACTTTATTTTATATTATGAAAATAGTGGTTCTCAATTTGGATTGGAACTGATATGTGTGTCTATCAGTCATGTACAATTTAATTAGAAAGTTCGTAGCTTTGTTATATCCTCCAGCTTATTTTTTTAATTGACTTCGCACATGGTATTGCGAAAACATTTTCCAATTCCACATTCATTTTCGCATAGCAGAATAGTATTCTATTGCGGAATTTAATGGAGCCATTACGGCATTCCCAAATTGAGGCGTCGCGTCGAGCGCTCCGAAATTCGCGAACAAATCGAAACATAGAAAGCAAAAGTGACATTCTGTGTCGAATGACTAACAAAAGAGTGAATATGAACATGTGCAAAAAATATCTCGCGTATGCATTTGGGAATTTCGCGTGACAGAAAATTTAATACGAGGGGAGTTCTAATATTAAACCTCAGGGACCCATCACTTTTAATATCTGGCCGGCGTCCTAGAGGGATCCTAAATTATTTACCAAATGGAAAGGTAATGGTCGAGGAAGAGTGCGAATGAAGGTATGCAAAATTCATAAGCACGTATTGTTGGCAATAAAATGTGTTAGAGGCGCAGTTTAATCCGCTAATGAAGAATATGCGGTTGCGGAATGTTCGCGTCGGTCCGCGAGTGTGTGTGTGGCGGTACCTCTAATCGCAATTTATGGCATTCGAAAACATTCGGAGCCCATAACAACCCGTGTTATGTTTAACTTGGTTACCCTTTGTTTCAATTACCTCTCGGAATCTCATCCTCAGAACACCTTTTATTTCATAAACAAAGCTTTTACCTTCGGTAATAATGAAGTCTAATAATTTTCCCATGATAATTATTATAGGTCTACTATAAATAGCTTTTTTGTTTGCCATCTTTATGTATTTTCATGACAGTTTGATGCCAAATGAAATGAAAAAAATACAAATATACTTAAAAATAAATAAAAATAATAGGTAACAGGGCAAACGACAAATGGATTACAATTACTCTAAAAACGGACTCCATAAAAGTATTAAAAGTGGCACAAGCGTTTGAATGAAAAACAAAAAACAACAGGAACCTAAATAACACGGAATCCATTCAAACACATAAAGATAGGCGAGGTAAACGAAATTGAATTGTGTAACAATTGGACCTTTTAGCTCGGGGGGTTGGGGGCTGGGGGTCAGGGGCAGGGGCTTATCTGGAAAAAATCACGATTAATTCCCACACGTGTCCGCGTTTAGGCCGAAACTGTGAACTCCGAAAGGGGTGAAGTCACGGGTCATAAACGGTCACGCATTGCGGCGGGCCGTAATCACGCCGAGACGGGGCGGCCTTGCACTGCCGACGGTGCTAGTGACGTGCCACTGGTGGGACATCAGCCTTGTCGGTTACTTGGTTTTTTTTTATGAACAACGTTGAGACGCGACAATGAAGGCAAACTTCAGAGGAGCTGGCTATCTTATCATCATTAAAATCTCATCATTAATACCATTATTAAAATATTGTTGTTATGGCGTCAGATTTTAGAACAAATTTTCGAGCTTACTGTTCGTCCCGACACTGCTCTGACATTTCGACACTGGAAAAGTGTCGAAATGTCAGAGCATCCAAAAACCTTAAAATAATATACAAATAAAAGTGTGTTCATAAAAAGCGCGTTATAATTCGTAAAAATTTTTTCATGTGAACTTACAAAATACAAAATACCGCTTGGACTTCAAGTGACCCTGCCGATCTTTTGTAAAATTGCCTCGAACAAATGACGTTTAAAGTATCAGAAGTTGTGTGTGTATTTCTCCTTTTACCCCTCTAAAGCACAGACGAATTTGTAATGAATCTTAGTAACGAGAATAACGACCTTTTTCAGGAAAATAAATACTGAAGTGACAAAACGGGGCACTTTTTGAAAATCAAACATTCAGCCGCAGGCGTATGAAACACTATTTCCAGACAATTGTATTAAATACAATCATATATAAGTACTCGTACTTCACAGTTTCTCGGACCACATAGTTCGCTACTAGTATTTTTCAAAAATACCTGCCAGCAGCGGTGCCTCTCTAATTAGTGCCAAAACACCTTCGTTCCAACTTTGCTCCTGAATAAGCTAACTTTTCTTCATTACGGACTTACATAGCCGCCACAATCGCTTCTACAAATAGCCACGTAATTGTATATCCACCAGGCACAGAACCAACATTTTGTGAACTGTTATTCTTTATTAGTTTTCTATTGGAGTCAGAATTTTGAACGGCTTGACATCTTAGCTCAAATACTACTAGATATTGTATCGCAAAAGCACCAAAAGCAAAAAAATGCAAGAAAACTGTCAATAAATCAAGTAGTAAGTATTTAGTTTTCAATACCAACCTAAAGCAGCTTAAGCATTCCCCATGAAAACAAATATTGTTATTATAAGTCTCAAGTAATATAAATTTATTGAAACGTTAATATTATAATGCTATTATGATAGCACGAATTAAATGATATCATATCAACAAACTACCCCTTAAGATTAAGTCTACACCAAAGAACACAAGAAAGAGAAGAAGCATGTTCCTCATCAAAGTACTGAAAGATAATTATGCCACCTCGAAAACAGGCACATTGCCATGACAACATGAAAAGAATCGAAATCGTGTAATGGTAAATGTATGGGCACATCTTAAGTTTATTCGCGCACTCATCATTGAAATAAAACAAATTTTACGGATTTCCTGCCTTTGGTTTTCTTGACGTGTCGGCATCTTTTCAGCTGCCGTGGTCACTGGTGACTGGCTACTTATAAGTCTACCCTGTTGCCACACGCGACCACGGCAGCTGAAAAGGTGCCGAAACGTCGAGAAAACCAAAAAGCCGATGCAATATTACACTAAATATCGGGTAAGAAAGGATAGAAAACTGTGCACTGAAATCTGTAAAAGTTGTTTTATTTCGTAAATGTATGCATTAAGTACTTCACTTGTTTCGCCTAAAAACACGTCGATGCCAGACAGACAACTTACTACTTCTTACCACTATAACTTCTTGTGGTATGATCTAAATGCTACTTAACACTACAAGGCTTTTTAAAGCCTTCATAAAGTAATTCATACAGAGCAAAAACTCTTTACTTGCTTCCGCGGCGCGACTACACAGGAGCTGTATTTTCCTTTTATGGGTTATTCAAATGAGCACTTCACGTAGCTCCTTACGTCAGTCATAAAAACAAACTTCATAAATACGTAAAAAGAACAAAGAACTGAACATAGAAAGCACCTACTCGAAGTGTCTAAGTTGGTGGTATATTGGCAAATGGCAGCTATCGTCCTTGCGTTTAAGACGGTCTTATGCTTCTACCGTCATATTTTGCAAATAATTTTCGATATCGTTTTCTTAAAGTTCAATGCAGGTGTATGAAATGTTAGAGTACCCACGTGACAAATTGATTTAAAAGATTTTTTTAAAGGAACTTTCGCTTTTAAACTTAATAAAGTTGACGTTCGTTTTTACGACACTTTCTGAAGGATAAAAGAACTGTATCATATGAAATTGATATGTTCTTCTACTTCTATGAAGTCATTAAAATAAACTAAATAATATTGGCAGTAATAATCAGTGCTATTAACAAAAGTTCTGCACTTCCTTTTGAAAATAAATGCCGTTTTTTGCTTTGAAACCTTGATTTAAATTAAACAGACTGTCAACTGGAACTGACGTTAAAACTTTCGTGCTGAAGATTTCAGAGTGATAAAAGTACAACAATAAAGATTATTTTCTATGAGAAATAAATAAAAATAAAGTTTATTGCAAACCGTAAGTACTAGAAGTGGTATGCCTGCGTTAATGATTGATTAAGCAAAATTGCATATCGCATCAAAAAAAAATGTAGATATTGTTTCAAAATGGCAAAAACAGTCAACATTCATTCGGAAATGGTAGACTCTGCCAAAACATAAACGAATCAATGAATATCTCTGAATTTACTTTGAGGAACATGATTTTCTCTAAATCTGAATTGACAATGCTCAAATCACTACCTAATCCAGTAGCAATAGAGTCCATTAAGACAATGTGCTAATCCATTCCCAGTCATACACGGTTAGTTAATCAGGACAAGGGGGTTTTGTTTATGCGAATGCGGGTTCAGATTTAGTGCCAGAACAAGATAGGGTGTGCACACACCGTGCAGCGGGCATCCGAATGTTTTCGCTGCCTCAGCTCGTGCAATTTTAATAAGCAATTTGAGACGGAAATTATAAATCTCTTCTCTCTCTTATTTATTAATAGAATTATGATTGGTTTTGTCGTTATTGCATTAATGCTTTATTTTATTTTACTAAAATTAATACTAAATGGAACGCCAAAGAAAACGCTGAAAAGTTTTTTTTTAAAGGTTTGTGGTCTGATAAACTTGACACAGATCGATATTTCATGAATACTAAAGTTATCTGACTGATTCTATTATTTGTGATACAAACGTTTTCTATAAACCTATTAATTTTTGTAATAAACCTTATAAACCTATTAATAATTGGAATAAACCTTATAAACCTATAAATTTTTGGAATAAATCTTTAAACCTTTTGCTGGCAATTAACGAGATACAATAGATTTTTTGTTGTTATAAATAATAATATTATTATGTCTGCTTGCCAGTGCAGGGGATAACGCTCCCTAAAATAATCGACAGGTCTAACGGGGAGTTCTTTGACTGTGCCTCATTAATAGCTCAACGCTAAAGTACACTTTAAATTAAGTTCAGTAAGTTAAAACAAACGAAATAAATAAATCCTAGAAGCTGATAACACCCAATTGCACCTGATTAATGTCGAGCACTGACAAACCCATTTTACAAACTGTCTGCGCTCCCGAGAGGCCTGCAAAAAGTAGCTAATTAAAAAAAAACACTCCCAAAGACATTTCTGTTGGGATTTTCAGTTCATTAAAAAACACCACTCCCATTTTAAACATTCTCCCCTAAAACAACCCTAATTATATTTTTCTTCTCCCGTTCGTTGATTGCGTGTCCTTCATTTGCACGTAATTCTTACCTAAGAAAGGACAAGTGCGATTTCAACTTGCATTTCAATAGATCCGTTGCAATATTTTTTCTATAAATTATGACTTTATCCTAAATTTTAGCTGTGACTTTTCCTTTCAAGCTCACGTTTTTGGAAATAAGAAAAAGAAAAGTAAAATGTCCTGGGATCGATTCCCACCAAGACACATATTATTAATGTCTACTTGTCTTGGTCTGGGTGCTTATTATGTGATCACAAAACACTAGAAAGAGTAGTTTAGTTTTTTACGGGAAAACAATAGATATTTGTTATGCAAGGCTGGAAAGTTGGATATTTAGCGGCGAGTTACCTCTATTGAAAGCTGAGCAACTGAAGAACTCTAGGATTGATTATTGATTAAAAGATTGAGTCCTGAGCGAAGCGAGGATTTCAAAGGTACAAGACGCTAAAAACTTTTCTGCTGAGCGCAATACACAATTTTTCATCTCACAACAACGAGGAACATTTTATGTTTGCGGTCAACTCCCGGTAAAAAAACTTTAAACATAAAGTTGAATCTAAATATACCTTATTCTCGTTGTTTTAATGATATAAAAAACTAAAATAATAAAAAAGGGAGTATTATAGTTAATGCAAAGTTATTTAGAGTAGGAATATATTGTTACTTATAAATAACAATAAAAACGATTCCGTAATTGTCAAGACAAAGACAATTTAAAAATAAAGATTTATGTCACGTTCCGAAATCCAATCATAGGTTGTATAATCTCACCCAGCCTAAAATAAAATTCTTATAACAAATAGTTTAATCTTATTGTTTTTGTTTTTATGATTCAATGAACTAAAATAATATAATAAAACCAAAACGGAAAATTATACGTTTACGAATTTCAGTGAACCCTGCTTATTACCCGATATTTAGATAGTGTTTGGGTTTTATGATGGGTTTCGTCATCAGCCATTTTTAATGTCCCCATGCTGGGGCACTGGCTTTCCTTATGGATGGATAATAAAAACTGGCCATGACCCACCACGCGGACCCAATGCGAATTGGTGGGTTTTAACGACTGCAAATGCAGCCGGGACCAACGGCTTAACGTGCCTTATGAACCATGGAGGAGCTCGAGATAGTAAATTTTTGGTCACCCATTACGTGACCGACCATTTCGAAAGTTGCAGGCCGAGCACGAGAACCACTGCGCCACTGCGGCTCCTCAATGATGGGTTTATGATTAATTTATTTGCATAGACTCGCATTGACATGAAACCAACAGCCATAATGGTGCACCGATACAACCGCGGCACGTAGGTAAACACCTCGTATATGCGGCTACCTAAGCTGACCACGAGAACCTCGACAATGGCTCCACGACTACCAGCATATCTCTGTAACCGAATGGGATTATCACTCATTTAATTTATGTGCTGACTGATTTATCAGATTTTAACAAGAAAAATATAAATAAACTGAGTCGGTGCCAGCCAAGGCATCGATGGTGCTATCTACTGCACTTGTTTTTATACTTTTAGTTTTCTTGCTTGGCTTGTACTGCAATAGGTTCATTTTCACTTTTCGAAGTCAGTTTTTATTTTAAGATTTTTTTAGTTTTAGATTAAATCAGTATTTACTAAAACTAACTAAAATAAACAAAAAAGTTATATTCGAAAATTCATTAAAATTTGTGCTATGATTACCTATGTCTAATTACCTAACCTATATATATACATATAAAATTTATAAGAGAAAACCGTTCAACAAATGCTGTGCGAAGAATCGAATTGAGAACCTCCGCCATTTACAAAGACGGTTAAAAAGAAAAGCTTTTGGTCTTCAGCAAACAGTGGGTAAAACACAAACCAACGGAACCCTGCAATTATCACCAAAGTATTGCACTGGTTAACAGCATTATAGGTGTGCAATACGTTGCTGTGCCCGTTGCATTGCGAGCATCGCGACAGATGTGCAGGCGAGTCTGCGGTCGCTGAGCGATGCGACCGCCGACCGCCGAGTCCGACCACCTGCACGATCGATGCAACCAGCAACGCTGCTGCATGCCGAATGCAATCACAACACAGTATAAGATATATTTTAGAATTTGAATATCGATTCATTAGGTACATATTCTAAACTTATGATAAAATTTAAATAGAACAATTTTAATTGGAAAAAATCAAGTAGTCCACGAGTGAATTCTCAGATGGGAAGGATGGATGAGAATTCACTAGTTGCTGAGTTGATTTTTTCTATTTAAAATTTAACATAAGTATAAAAACAGCATTGTAAAATGCAAAAATTCTATAATCATAAAATTCATAATTATTATTCTATTTTATAGATTTTAATATCAAGCATCCCCCATTTATTACTTATTCAATCCGTATTGGACTTAACTGGAAAGCATACCCATCCTCCTTATCAATTGATAAAGGAGACCAGCGGTTACAATATAAAGACGGCGGCGGTTGAAGACTGTGGCTGATGGCAACGTTATAAAATGTTTCAGCAGAAAAAAAGCCAACAAAGAAAATCCTTATAGTGCTTTCCATTTTAAGCGTAATACTTTCTCTTGTAGTAGTCATGGGCTGGCTATACCAACATCCACTGACGGGCCTCTGACGTCATAGGACAAAATTATTAATTAGTAGCAATTCAGTTATCAACTAGGGCGGTTACAACCCGATACTCGGGTTCGTCGATCGACGAAAAATTCCAAGTTATGCGAAAATCTTTAATTGCAGTTTGTGATCATCACGTTTAACATTTTGTATATTTTATAGTTTTCGGAACAAATAGACTCGAGTACCTTTAATTTGATACCTTACTCGGCCGCGTACTACGCGCCAAAGTCCCTATCGAGTCGTCACAAATTTTGCGAACCTGAATTAAGTATAAAGATCACTACTATGACGAGGGTTATTATAATATTATATATATTAATTATATTATATATTTTAATTTTCTATTTTGTATTTTATTAAAAATAATATTAATAAAAAAAATTGAAATAAATTATTTTTGGATTGTAAAGGGCAAAATGGTTGTGCGGGCTATTCAAATTTTGTGGACTGTATTGCGGACGAACAAATAGGTTTCAAAGAACGCGAGGTTGACAAATATACAAGGAAGGGCACGATACCTTGACCGCCTCGTGGTGCTGCTTAGAGCTGGAGGTAGCCTGGGACGTCCCTGGAGTAGGCTGTTGCTGCAGTTTCTTGTGGAAATTCGGCGGGATCACACTTCACATAACCGATCAAGCTGTTCAGAGCGAAAAATACCACTAATCTCGCTAAATCATTACACACACGCGAGCGGCCATTTGCAAAGACAAAATCATTCTTCTTTCTGCCGGCAGTGTTGCCAACCGTTTTGCGTTGACAGCTACCACCGCTAGGGGGCGTAGCAATGTCTTGCTTTCTCTCCTGCGAGACAAGGTATGTGCGAAAGGGAAATGGAATATAGGGAAGTGAGGATGGGGAGTGTCAACCAAATTAAACAATCGAATTTGGAATCGATGCAGCCACATAACAAATTATTAACGCGGCACATTTGAATTGTATACCGGCGCAACCATTTCCCCCCCGGCTTGAAGGGTTACCTTCAAAAGAAACAACAACAAACTCTATAGTTTGCTGCTATGCGAAACTATAATGCAATCAAATGAAACTAAGCGAAATTGCTAACTATATTTTAATGCTGTTAAACTACATAAAACTAAACCTAATCGAACAAGCTAAATTATAAGTGCGGTTGAAGTTACTGTTGATTAGGCAAAGGACAAAGACGAATTACTGGTCGTAAATACGAGCCTGTTGCGGTTTTAACGCGCACTATACGGGTGACCCCATTTGACCCAGGGAAAACTTCTTCTACGACCCCCATCGGCCAATGTAATGGAGGTGTATTCTCGGTCAAAATAACTACGACAGCACCGACAGCGATAGGGTTTGATGGTGTATTCCATTTCTGACGGGACTGTAGCGTATGCAAATAATCCGTTCTCCAACGCTTCCAAAAGGACTGTAAAAGTTTATCTAATAAGACGTGACGCGAGAGAAGATGAAGCCGGTCTTCATCAACATCGAATGCGGGTAAGTATTTTAGCGGCGTTACGTTTAAAAAGTGCGCTGGAGTCAAAGCAAGCGGCTCCGAGGGATCACTTGACAGAGTTCTACAAAGCGGACGGGTATTCATTACGGCCTCGATCTGAGTGAGCACGGTGCTCAGCTCCTCAAATGTCAGAATCTGTTCACCGATGACACGAAACAGATGCGACTTTAAGCTTTTAATATTAGCCTCCCAATTGCCACCAAAATGGCTTGCAGTGGGCGTATTGAACGACCACTCAATGCGGTTTTCAGCTAAAACGTGCGTGAATTCTGTGTTAAAATGCTTTGAGCGTAAAAAAATGAGTAATTCAGATAGGTTACGACGCGCACCGACGTAATTCGTACCGTTGTCTGAGTACATTCGAGATACGGGACCCCGACGCGACAAGAATCTTTTGAACGCAGCCATGAAGCATGGTGTGCTCAAATCACTAGCTAATTCTATGTGAACAGCACGAGTCGTCATACAGATGAAAAGACAAACATAAGCTTTCGTGGAGCGTACACCACGAGCGCGCGAAACTGTTACCCTGAAGGGGCCAGCGTAATCTGTACCTGTGTGTACGAATGGTTTGGCGGTCTGTACAACACGACAAGAACGATGATCGGCCATTTCAGGCGCAATGGACTTCGGGCGAAGTTTGAAACACGGAATACATCTATGAACCACAGAACGAATCAAATTTCGTGCAGAAAGAATCCAGTATTTTTGTCTCAAAATTGACATTAATAAATCTGGACCTGCGTGACAATTCACCTTATGGTGATACTCAACTATAAGATCAACGATATGATCTTTGCGTGGGAGAACTATAGGATGCATTTGATCAAAGGTTAATTCGGACTGGCTCAAACGACCACCAACTCGAATGATGCCATCCTTCAAGAAAGGTTTCAAATGTTGAAAAGCGCGACTACAAGGTTTATTTAATTCTAAATTTCTAATTTCAGACGAAAAGTAAAATCGCTGAAGTTCACGAAGCACAATTAATTCAGCTCTGTTTAGGTCAGAGCCAAAAATGTGCTCGCGACGCGGAAGGATTTTCAAAAATCGACAAATATAAACAACACTACGTAAAAGAATCGACCACGATGAAACACGGCTAGCCATCACTAAGATAGTCGAGTTGTCGGGCGAAGCGGTAGCAACTAAAGCGGTTTTCCTTTCTTCGGGCGGTGTGGACACTGTTGCGGGATTGAAAGGACTAACAGGCCATTCACTAGGTGTGGCTTGACACCAAGGAGGGCCATGAAACCAAAGCGGATGATCCAACATTTGGGTAGGTGTTAACCCACGAGATAAACAATCGGCAGGGTTATCCGTACCGGCGACGTGATAAAAATTTTGTGGGGCCAATTCCGACTGAATTTTTGCCACCCTATTTGCAACAAACGTATCCCAACGATGGGGCGAAGAATGTGTCCAACACAAAGCTACAGTTGAGTCCGAGAATGCGAAAATTCTATCTAAATTGATGCGGTTGCGACAACTACTAACAATTGAACCTATGAGTTGGGCTAAAAGCAATATAGCGCACAACTCGAGCCGAGCGAGAGAAACTATCTTACTAGGGGCTACCTTCGATTTAGCGCTGATGAGGTGGACTGAAATGTCATCACCATTTTGAACGTGGAAGTACACAACACCTCCGTACGCTTTCTCGCTAGCGTCTGCGAAACCTAAAAGTGTCACAATACTATTTTTTAAAATGCCGACATGGCGCGGTATACTTATTTGCTCGAGCATAGGAAGCTCGGCTCTAACGCGATCCCACAATTTTACGATGTGATGAGGCGGAGTGTCGTCCCAGTCACAGTTAGACAGCCAAAGTTCTTTGATAAGAAGCTTTGCGTACA
The DNA here is from genome assembly GCA_910589605.1 of Chrysoteuchia culmella. Classification (NCBI taxonomy): domain Eukaryota; kingdom Metazoa; phylum Arthropoda; class Insecta; order Lepidoptera; family Crambidae; genus Chrysoteuchia; species Chrysoteuchia culmella. The sequence goes on from OU342657.1 coordinate 6,348,188, forward strand.
AGACGACAGGCGCTACGAATCCCATTACATCCCATATACGTGCGATACATGACAATATGGTGCGCTTAGTACAGATTGACGGTGTAGGACAAACTTTCAAACTAAACGTGTCGGACGAAGGTGACCAACACAAACCGAGAACCTTGAGAGTGTCATTACCATCAAACTCCTTGACAGAAGACAAGCGATGCGACGGTGGAAGCGACTCTAAAACCGTAAGCGAATTACTAGACCATTTAACGAGATCGAAATGACCAGCTTTCATAAGATCGATTACTTCAGCTGCAGTTGCGAGAGCTTGATCTTCGCTCTGCAAAGAGTAGATATAGTCATCCATGTACAGACCAGTCTCTACAGTCTCCTTAGCCTTCGGGTAATTGTCCCCCTCATCGGCGGCGAGCTGCTTGACAGTACGAAGAGCGTGGAAGGGGCTGGATTTCAAACCAAAGCAAACGCGATTAAATTCGTAAACCTGTAAAGGTTCGTGCGGCGAAAATCTATACAAAATGCGTTGGAATCGGCGATCCGATTCACGAACACCAATACAAAGAAACATTTGTCTAATGTCGGCTGAAAGCGCGACAGCGAATAAGCGAAAATTAACTATAATTTCAAACAAGTTACCTTGAAGATTTTGACCGCTGTACAAAATATCATTTACCGAAACATTCGTACTAGATTTGGCGCTGCCGTCTAACACAACGCGCAACTTGGTGGTTAGTTTATCCTCACGGATAACTCCATGATGTGGTATGATATACGAAGGAGCATGCTTCGTCCCTTCAGTTTCGGGAAGCGCGGGCGAAATAAAGCCTTTATCCAAATATTCGATAATAACGCTATCGTAAGCTTCCTTCAACTTTGGAGAGGCCTGCATTTTCCGTTCTAAGCAATAGAAGCGTTTTTTAGCTGACTGAAACGAATCTCCAAGCGAATTAACCTCACCTTTAAAGGGGAGTGCGACAATATAACGACCATCACTATCGCGAGTAGTCGTGCGACTATAAAACTCTTCACACAGTTTATCATCAGGACTGAGAATAAGAGGTACGTTCACCTCTTCTATCTCCCAAAATTTACGGACGTAGGAGTCCAGCGGCTCCACGGCGCAACAATATGACACTGTCGAGTTACAATCTAAACAAGCGGGTGCGGAACCAACAATAACAAACCCAAGGACCGTTTCTAAGGCGAAAGGCGCGGGGTGCGACGAGTGACTTTGAATCCTACGCTGCAACAGGAGGTGCGGGAAAATCGAAGCGCCAACTAACAAATCAATATCTCCTGGAATCGCGTAAGTATCATCGGCCAAAGGTAAATTACTAAAATTAGACAATAAAGAGGTATTGACTGCGACAGTCGGTAAAAGTTCGGTAACTTTATCGACAACTAACGAATTCATCAAAAAACTAACATTAGAATCGAAACGCGAGTGGATTTCTATCCTTACAGAGCCTTCAACGGCTTTAGTGGAACCCCCAATACCTCTCACAACGTTACAGGGAGGGCGGTTATTTGTATTCAAACCAAGACGAATACAACAATTTTTACTAATAAAATTACTTTGAGAAGCACTATCTAAAAGTGCGCGAACACTATGTCCCCTACCATGCGCATCGTAAACAATAACCCGAGCGGTGGCGAGAAGTACCGTAGTAGGGCTTGTGCGCAAACCCGATTGCGAACACAAAGCGACATCGCTCGACTGGTGGCGCACTGCAGCGAGGCCGCTGTCGCTAAGCGCTGACGGGGACGAAAACACCCGAGAGCGCTCCGAGTCGCCAGGCGCAGGCGGCTGCGACGTCACAGCGAGTGCATTCCTAACAAGCGATTTTTTTCCATCATTGAGGTGCGAAGTACCTACTGGGCTCGTATCGGCTGCGGCATTATTTTCAAAGTGCAATAATGTATGGTGTTTACCGTTACACTTGCGACAAAAATGATTAGACCTACAGAGTGAAACACGATGTTTATCACCGAGACAATTGATACATAAATTATTAGAACGAACAAATCTATAGCGTTCACTAGGAGTGAGTTTATTAAACTGCGAGCATTTATAAAGTTGGTCATGATGACCTTGACACAAAGAACAATTTTTCGAATATGAAACTTGTGAAGTTGTGGGTTCAAAATTAACAAAAGAATGCGTGGACTTCGTGGGCTTACCACTGCGATAGCTACTACCATTTTTCGTAACTCCTTGGTTTAACGAAGTTCGCTGCAATATTTTAATATGTTGACGAACGAAATTTTCTAAATCATCGAATTTTGGTATTGAGTAACCACGTTTATCCATTTCAAATAAGCGAACAGTTTCGGAATCTAATTTCTTTAATGCGATATACAAAAATAAAAAGTCGCAGAGGTCATCGACCTTGAGATTTTTGAGGGCGCGAACAGCTGATGCAAAACTATCTAAGAATTTTTCTAAGTCGTGTTCATTGCAAGAAGAACTAATTTTTAAATTAAATATTTGATCTAAATAAGCGGTTGTTACTAAACGTGTGTCTTCGTATTTGACCTTCAAAGTGTTCAAAATCAAATTATAATTTTCGGCACAAAGAGTTATTCCGGCGCAAACGGTTTTTGCCTTACCGGTGAGCTTACTAACTAAATAATGTAATTTTTCGTGATCCGACAGCGAATTATTGTTGTGAATTGTGTTTTCAAAACTAGCGAAAAACAAAGGCCAATTTTTTATATCGCCATCAAATTCAGGTATTTGTATGGGCGGTAATTTAGGTCGGTCCCGTTTCAACAAATCAAAACTGGGTTTCGAATCGGTAACTACTACGGGCGCTTGCAATGACTTAGCGACACGTTTTATGCGACAAACTAAGTCTTCCAACGATGACATGGCGTCATAATTTAATAAGAAATCGGGATCCAAATCCAATTCAATTGAATTTATTTTATCGAGAATATTTTCAAAATCTAAGCGCAAATTATCTACTGTTTCGATTGATGATAAAAACAAATCTTTTATTGCGTCATCAGCGACCCTCGATGAATAATCGCAAATCAATTGCATACGCTTAAAAAGGCTATCCTTTTTAGCGTGTAATAATTTTAACTGTGTCTCCGGAATCATTTTCGGAGGCATTGTCAAAGCAACAAACTAAAGAATAAAATTAAGGAACGATTTAAATGAAAGCGGTGAGGAACAGAGACGCTGAGGCGTGTGCGAGTGTACCTGGGTGCGTACGCGAAACTACCCACGCACAAAAAATATCACTATGCGGTGCGGTCGAAGCTGTGAAATAATATGCGAAAAACAACTAAATATCTATAAGTTATGTTTCTCCCTGAGATATGACAAATAATGAATCTATACCTAATACTTATACAACGTTTTTATTGTTATAAGTGCGGTTTATCAATGAAAATTATAGAAACTGCACAGCGTATTTCGAACAAAAACTATAAGATGCGATGTAATACAATAGCTAACGAACACGATACCCAGCCTGATTCACTAAGCGAGCGTTAGATATCTACTTAGTGCTATTATACACGAAGGTAGGATACCTAAATCTAAACCTAAATACCTAGTGTGCGGGCGAAACTACTAAAAAACAGCTAGGTAATCAGGTGCGTTATTCCCTATGGAATAAAACTACTGCGATTTTACAACTATCAACATACAAATATCCAGCTCGTATGGACCAAATTATGGATTGTAAAGGGCAAAATGGTTGTGCGGGCTATTCAAATTTTGTGGACTGTATTGCGGACGAACAAATAGGTTTCAAAGAACGCGAGGTTGACAAATATACAAGGAAGGGCACGATACCTTGACCGCCTCGTGGTGCTGCTTAGAGCTGGAGGTAGCCTGGGACGTCCCTGGAGTAGGCTGTTGCTGCAGTTTCTTGTGGAAATTCGGCGGGATCACACTTCACATAACCGATCAAGCTGTTCAGAGCGAAAAATACCACTAATCTCGCTAAATCATTACACACACGCGAGCGGCCATTTGCAAAGACAAAATCATTCTTCTTTCTGCCGGCAGTGTTGCCAACCGTTTTGCGTTGACAGCTACCACCGCTAGGGGGCGTAGCAATGTCTTGCTTTCTCTCCTGCGAGACAAGGTATGTGCGAAAGGGAAATGGAATATAGGGAAGTGAGGATGGGGAGTGTCAACCAAATTAAACAATCGAATTTGGAATCGATGCAGCCACATAACAAATTATTAACGCGGCACATTTGGATTGTATACCGGCGCAACCAATTTTATTTCAATAATAATTAATTCATCTTTATTAATAAAAATAGCATAGATAAAGTTTGAAGTGATTAGATTTAATTTGTAGATGATACTCGTAGATTAGTGCTTTTGACTGTATCTAACACTTTGCAAATGCATTACGACTTGACATGAGGAAGATTGTACGCATGTTGCGGTTGGTCAGTGCTATGCTAGCTCGTGTCACAAACACTGCCACTGCAACTAAATATAGTGCAGTGCCTATTTCGAAACCATTAGAATTTCGTTAATACTTAAATATTTGGATTTTTAATCACAAAAGCCTTGACCGACCTAATGTATTAGAGAATAAGAGAAATTTACCATTAAATTAAAGATCGTCCCACTATCATGACGGCAGGTCATTTTTTTCTGATTAACATTGCAAGTTTAAAGTTGATGTTAGTATTAATTAAAGAGCTCTCGAATATTTTTAAGACAATTCTAGTGTCGCCCATCTACTCGAAATGAATGGAAAGCTGAAAAATTATTACGCCCAGAATGGGTCGCAAGAACAATAGTAATAATTTATGTACCACACACGCTCGAAAAAGTTAGTTTTGTCATTAAATTTTTATGTGGAAAATCGCATTTTGCGGCATAGCGTGAAAAAGTATTTTAAAATTGGAACCATTTTATTCAAAGAAAAACAACACGTTCCGAATCGTCACTATTATCTTTTATAAGTTACATTTTATTCATTTTAAATAACTTAGAATTAATTATAATAGTAGTCCGTTTTGGTTTTATTATATTATTTTAGTTCCTTAAATCATAAAAACAATAAGAATAAATATTAAATAATAATTAGATTAAACTATTTGTTAGAAGAATTTTCAATTAACGGTAGGTGAGATTTCACAACTTATAATTGCATTTAGGACTGCAGAAAAAAAATCGGTCCAAAAAATTTTATAATATTTTATTCATATTTTAATTAACTTTGATTTAACTATAAAACTCTCTTTTTTATTATTTGAGTTCTTAAAAATATTTAAAAAAAAACCTTTTTATAAAAAAAAACCGACTTAAAAAAACTTTTGCAGTCGGTGCCAGCCAAGGCATTGTGCATTGCACTTCTAATAACTATATTTTTATTTGTTACCTGGCTGGCACCAACTCCAAAAGTTTTATTTTTTACTTTATGAAGCCGGTTTTATTTTTTTTATATAAAAAGTTTTTTATTTCACAATTTTTAGTTACATCATGTCCATTACGTACACTAAAAATCAGCCCATACACAACAATGAGTCATCTACGTAAACGACTACTTGCTAAAACGTAAATTAATTTTTCAGCATTATGAAAAAACTACTGGCCAGATCTTCGTAAAAATTATATGTGACCACACTTGACCTATGTTCTTTCAGATAAAAAAACTGCGTTAAAAAAACCAACTTCAAAAACTAAAAAGCAAAAATAAGCCTTTTGGAGTCGGTGGCAGCTCCTATTCTTTTATTTTTCGTGCTTGGCTGGCACCGACTCCAAAAGGCTTATTTTTTGCTTTTTAGTTTTTGAAGTCGGTTTCTATAACGCAGTTTTTTTTTACTTTTTAGTGTCTGTAATAGGCTGTTTTGTAAACTACAACAGGGTTTTTCTAGATTAGATAAGGTTTCATGTACATTATAAACAAAATTATCGTATTATACTACATCGTCCAAGTCAACAATGAAATGAAATATATAAAAATGCTCATAACATAAAAAGTACTGGGTCAAACGAAACCAAATTTTTATGGGACCAATTGGCAACTATTCTGCATCGAACAAAAAATAATCATGGAAATCGGTTCAGAAATCTATAATACATAAAAAAAATAAAACATAAAAAATACTAACCGAACTGAGCACCTCCTCTTTTTTTTAAGTCGGTTAAAAAAGAACTATTATAATCCATTGATAACTAACGACGCTATATTAAACATACATATTTTTATTTTATTTTTATGTATGTTTTAATATAACGTCGTTAGATAGTTAAATATAACAGTCCACTTGAGAACCTCCTCTTTTTTTTGAAGTCGGTTAAAAACAACACGAATAAGGTATATTTAGATCAAAGAAAAAGCCATACACAATCGCTACTTTAAGATGAGTCATTTCGGATTATCGTACTAGTGACGACACTCGTCACCCCACGGTTACCGAAACAGCTAGGGATGTGCAGAGGGCATTCGCATGTTCCCAATTACAGTTTCATTATAGACATGTTAAATCGAGCATTAATTTACTGCACTGGAAACCAGGCCGAACTGACGTGTCTCCCAAGGCTGATTAATGTGTGGTAGGACAGGGGACGAGATACTATATAAACTCATGGGATTCCCTCCATCCATCAAAGTTCTTCTTTCCATTCTTTTCAATTTTTATATTGATTTTCGAAATCAGCATTGAAACTCACCGAGATTTCTTTACTCAAATGTGTTTATTTTGTTTAAAAAAATGTGCTCCTTTTAGGTGTGTACTTTTTTTTTACTTGGACTCATTGGTAAATAAATATACTCAACTTAACCTATGTTGTATCTTGTAAGTAAAAAGGAAAATAATATTAACCATTAGCTCACAGCTGAGAAATCAGAGTAATGAATTAATTTCGGTTTTTTCATTTGGGTATTAAAAGTTATTGGGTATTTAAAGGTAGTGTTATGGCAGAAATAGTTTATAAAAAGATCTTGTTCCCTATATGATGATCAATATAGTACGGTGGAAATATTTGATAAATCGTTGAATAAATTCAGAAACCGCATCACTGAAATATCCAGTACCGCAGAGTAATATTCTAATATTGTGATAATATTATAACAAATGTCTATTTATTTTTAAGAGAAGTTCGACTTATAGACTATAGACTGTGTTTGTTAATAACTTAAGCAGCGCATTGTTTTTGTATTTGTGTTTCTTTTTTTATATATTTATATATTATATATATAATTTTGTTTTTAATGTGATAACAACATAATTAAAAGTATCCGCGTGTGAATTGTGTGTACATATATTTAGGCTTGTTAATTTAAATTTTGTGTAATGGTTTAAGTACTTTGTTGTCCTTTTGTCTACTGTTTTTTATTTTATAATTTAGGGGACTCTAGGTTTACTTTTAATCTGATTTATGTACTTATTATATTTTAAGAAACTGTTTGTTCCTAAATAAAAGAAAAAAAAAAGGCATTTCGAAATGTTTGCTTAATTCCGGCCAGAAAAGTACAATCGCGGCGCGTGAGTGCTGTGTGTTGTGCATTAAGACGAACATTGGCACAAGGTGCAAGAAATAGCGGGTTTAACATTTTCAAAATCGGTTCAGTAGTAGGTACCAGAGATTACTTCCTACTGGGGATGTTACGGAGTTTCGGTTCCGATTCCGAAAGGTCGGAACTTCCTATTGATTTCGTGCTTTCGGTTCCTATTCCGGTTCCGATAAACTGATATCGGAGTTGTATCGGAGTTATTGGTGGAAAGTGAATACATACACAATCAATGGAGTTGACAAATTTTGCCGAATAATCGAGTTCAGGAACTCTTGTCCGCCAACGGCGCCAATAATATTGATCTCCAACGTGTAGTGGTGTAGGTACCCAATCTATGACCGGTTAAGAAATAGATTTGACGGAGATAAACACTGCGTCGCTATTGATTTTGTTTATTTTGCTTCTTTTGGATTGGAGTCACTTAATTTGATTTTTGCTGTTCTGTTTTTTATTTTTTTATTTATGCATTTACAGTGTTATTATTATGTGAAAAATATACTTAAGGGCGCGCTCTAGGCCAAAAGCAAAAGTAATAACTGCAACGGCGAACTGCAAAGTAAATGCTGCCTTATTTCTATGATCAGCATTTACTATATAATTCTCCGGCCCCATTCGGCCGGTCCGGAATGAAGAAATGAAGGAAATTCTTTTTTTAAAGGATATTTAAAGGTTATTTACAAAAAATATATAACATAAGCCCTGCCTTATCTAAAGTGTAATTATACTAAAAAGTTCCAAGCTTTATTTTAATGTATTACTTGAATACTAGCAGTTTATCGTGTTAATTATAGTGATTTGGAGGCAACTTCGCAATTTTTTTCTATCGAGAAAATTTTATGCAATCGTGTTTTTGAGTAACATAGTCACTAGTGTTAGTCCTGTAGTTTGCTGCATCTTAATTTGAAATTCAGTTTTTCATTAATATTGATATTACAGACGATCATGTAAAAAAATCTGATTTTCGTTGGCCTATAGCGGGCCCTTAAACTATAAAATATACTAAATATAAAATCAACTCGTCTTCATATCACTCAGGGGTTCTATTTTTTAATCGCTCGTATGACATAGCATTCACGCATGCAACTTAAATCACACGTCGCTAGCCTTTTGCGCTCGACAGCAACGCGGTGGGGGCACTCGTTGCGGTCGATCGATTCAAAAGTATGGAAATGCAAATTTCGAACGAAAATCAGTAGACACTCGACTAACATGGGCTAGATAACTGGTTCAAAAAACATAAAGAAATAAATTTGTTCTAAACATAAATGCTGTAACATAATTAGTGTTCATGCTATTATTTATTAATTATAATATATGTTAATAAACATTTCCCTATTTGTGTCAAACCAACACCAACATCTCGGAAGAGGCTACGCTCTAAAACATTAAAATGAAGGAATGAAAATAGCAAACAATTTCAAGCCAGGTCGAGTGAGTGAAAATAGTGAGTGTTGAAACACTCAACAATCTTGTAACTTATTCTTTGTAATAAAGCAGATTTTCTGGCTAGGTGTAATAAGAAACAGATAACATGTGGAAACCAGTGTAACGAGATCGACAGAAGACTACGATTTGGTTGGGCAGCATTCTCAAAATTGGACGTCGTCCTCAAAATGAAACTAAAAGCCCACCAGAAAACTCTAATATTCGACCAATGCGTCCTCCCCGTTCTTTCTTACGAAGCTGAAACCTGGGTAACCATCCAGGACACGATCTATAAACTAAAAGCGCAACGGAGAGACAGTTGGTAAGTGTAAGTCGGTAGGTGTTACTCTACTACACCGAAAGACAAACGAACGGCTCAGAAACCAGAGTAAAGTCACTGACATAGGCCTTAGAGTAGCGAGACTTAAGTGGGAATGGGCCGTCACATTAACCGAAAACAACAATCATGTTGAAACAACTCCTAGATTGGCCGTCGGACCAAAAAAGACCACGAGGGAGGCCACAAACGAGATGGAAGGAGGCGGGCAGCAACTGGACTCTAACTGCCCAAAACAGGGAGAGATGGAATCGTTTGAAGGAAGCCTACACCTAGTCATTGGTTGGAAGTTAACGGTATTGGAAGAAGGAAGAAAATATGAAGAAAAAAAACAGCACAACGTCAAATCCGCTTCCTCTTATGCCTTGCGCAGTACCAGTAGAGATTAGCGAGAATAGACTAGTATACCAACATGAGGCAAGCTTTCCACTACAGCTTTGTACATTAACTTCCTTTATACACCTGCGTTTAAAGACAAGGTATTGTTTTATTTGCCTCTCTGAATGAATATTGCAGAGAAAGGTTTCGGCCTTAAGTGCAGGTGTACCTTTGAAGTGCGCACTATTATGGACTTAATACTGTGTTTTAATGGATACATGAAGCGTTTGTATGTTTTAAAAACTGACTATGTAAGCTTGCTACGAAAAAGTGACTACGGGGAATAATTTAGCTTTTCGTAGTCCGTAGCTATTTAGCTCTATTATGATAAAGTTTAAAAAGTCGGATTATAATGGATTTGCTAAAAGAATACAGTCATGGTCACCTTACTTCATTTAAAACATAAGCATTTACTAATTACCATGGCAGGTTAATTTTGGGAATGGCGGAGTGGTGTTAGAATATAAGTATAGTAAAGATGATAAGGTACTTATTGCTTTGGACTTTAAAAATCCTTACTATTCATACGTATTTATTGTTCCTCCACAATGTTATGAAGATCTTTAAAACCAATAATAGCAATGGTAATTGACATATTATTATAGCGCATAGCATATTAGAAGAGAGGTGAGAGCAACTCCCTCCCGAGTAAAACAAAATAACTACTCCTGACTAAAGTAACAAAAATTAAGGCTCAAACAACTTAACAATAATATGTTAACAACAACTTTATTCGTCGCATCATCAGTCCAAGTATTTCCACGGCTGGAAGAACTCGGGACCCTTATAATTTCGGCACGTCGTACCCACTGAGCCATCCGTCCGATTTTCCGGAGTTTCTTCCGTTTGTCACTGCCTCTGTTTTCTGCACTCTTGGACCCGTCTAGTTTTCCACCCTTGTTACTAGGGCTGTTCGGAGAAAATAAACAATTGAACATCAATTTTGAATATTGAAATTACTTGTACCTATTTCAATGGAAACATATTGGTAATGCTTAATAAAAAATATGAATTTCTCATTATATTCAGGTTTTTCTAGTAAATATTCATTAAAAAATTTACTATTTTCTTAAATTATATTTTTAGGGTTCCTTACCCAAAGAGTAAAACGGGACCCTATTACTAAGACTCCGCTGTCCGTCCGTCTGTCTGTCTGTCCATCTGTCATCAGGCTGTATCTCATGAACCGTGATAATAAGAAAGTAAAAATTTTCACAGATAATGTGTTTCTATTGCCGCTTTAACAAAAAATTGGAATATAATAAACATTTAAGAGGGCTCTCTTACAACAAACGTGTTTTTTTTGCTCGTTTTTGCTCGTTATTGATAACGGCAACAGGTAAACGCTTGAAATATTCATAGAATATTTGATTATATATTCACTTTAAAAACAAATAATTAAATTAAAATAAAACAAATGTGATTTTTTGCCATTTTTATAGATAACTAGCGGACCCGGCGAACTTCGTACCGCCTCAGAATTATTAAATCTTGTCTACATTCGTATTTCTTATACCTTAAAAGTTATCATCATCAAATCAGCCGCACGACACCCACTGGCTGCTGAGTAAGGCCCCCCCCCAAAAAACTCCACAAGGATCGGCCCTGCGCTGCTCGCATCTAGCGGCTACTCGCATCCTACAACAAATCGTCGGGCCACCTCGACGGGGGTCTACCCACATCACCTGGTGCGCGTCTGCCATTCCGGAACCATTGTACGTCATTAGAAAATGCTCATTACGCTAAACAACTTTTTATAAGTTGCTATTTTCATATCTCAGCTTTGGTTTCACATCAGGTATTTCGATCTTCTAGTTTTTTCTTTTATAGGAACTTTCTCCTGTCAATTATAAACACAACAAAAAAAGAATTAGCGAAATTGTTGCATCCCATTACGCGTGATGCGATGACCAATGGAAATAGGCATTCATTTTTATATTTATATAGATGATATTATTTAGATGGTACTGAACCCTTCGTACGCAAGTCCGCTTCGCACTTGGCCGGTTTCTTTTTATTTCTCAAGACTCGCTAGCTCAGTAGGTAAGAGCGCCGATATAAGCCTAAACTTGATCATCGGAGAACGGAGGTTCAAATCCTATAATTCCGAGTCAAACTTTTTTAGACATTTTTTCTGTATGTACGACGTGGAGACTTACCGTTGCACCAAGTATTCTTAAGTTTTACTTTTATTTTTACAGGGTTTATGATTTAAAAATATATGAGATTTGACAGTTTTGATAAGCAACTATCAGTTTTTACGAATCAATTGATCATTGGAGGACAAAGGTTCAAATCCTTTACCAGTCAAACTTTTTTTATAATCCCAACCCAAATATCAATTGCCCAAAATGCAAGTCGAAGCGAAATATGAATGTTGCTATGCTATTTTCGAAGTTATAGTTTTTTAAAATATGCTGGGCATACCCACCGGACTATCCAACAACACAATAAATATATGCAGCGACATCTACCTGAAGGGAATGCATAAGGAATACAACCGCACGGTCATTTCATTGAAACATGCCGTTGCACTCAAGCTGCATACAATCGAGGTCTTAGTCCACACAGTCAAGGTTGCAAATCGCGTGGCATATTGTTGATTGGGTGGTCGGCTAGTGTCCGCATGAGTGGATGTACCCGAAACACCACTTAGTCCGGTATAATTTTCAATGAGTAATGGCGGCGGTCGCGAGGGGCGACCTAGGTCAACGCATTACGGTACGACGGAGGAAACGCTTACGCGCGAGACAGAGCCTACGGAATAGTTGGAGTAGATCGTCGGTGAATTTTTTAATGTTTTCTGTACCTGTAGATGCTTTGGTTGCTCGAAATCTGGAGGGCGAAATGTAGGTACTTAATTTATTTTAATGGCGACATGACTTGTAGATAATTTATGTTTTGTAATCAAGTGTAATACTAGTTTCTGATAGCTTTTGAACCTATCTATAAAATGAATGCAGCTTCTATTGTTTACAGGGCGTTCTGTAAATTGTAAAAGTTCTAGTAAACAGAGTCCTTCAAGAATTCCACTCGAATTTTAAACAGAACAAGAAAACCACCTTAAGGAAAACCATCTGTATTTTTACCGACTTGGAAAAAAGAGGACGTTCTCAAGTCGGCGGTATATTTTTTTATGTTTTTTTACCATAGATCGAGAGTCTGTAAATCTTGCTGCAAGCGGACTAAAGTAGTCAATGTAACTAAATCATTATAGTTCTTAAACATTCGTCTCCACCCACAGTTTGTTCGCTTCCTGCGCGCAGCGTCCGGAGATCGGTCACGGTGTCACGCAGCGTAAACATCGGAGCGTCATCACGCCAGATCGCAGATAGCGGGGGACGCGGCCATTTAACGCGCCTTTGATAACTGGCGCTGTGTGAATGAGCCTTTATTATCTATCTGAAACTGCGTGTGCGGTTCCGGGGTGCCGTATCCAGATGGAAAGATAAGATTGAAATTGAGTTTGTACTATTAATGTACCTACATTATATGGACGCACAGAAAACAAACTTCAAGTTTGCCATGAATTGTGCTCGCCTTTATCGCGTACCCCATTAGTGCGTTTTTCCCAGCTTAACTGTTAACCTTTATGTTATAAAAAAAACGAACAGTTCCTTGTATTTCAATGTGTAATATTTAAACTATTAAAATGACAAGCGTGGACTAGGCATAAAACGTCTGACAGTTCCAAAGAGCAGAAAAAAAAATCCGAATAAAGAACAAACATACTTACGAATATAGAATCTTCTCCTTTTTGAAGTTGGTTAAAAAAGTTTGACTCGTGAAGGATTTGAACCTCCGCGCTCCGATGATCAAGTAAAGGCCAAGAGCCGTAAGATAGTCTCCAAAAGTTTAGTTTTTTATTTTGTTTTTCCTCTCTGTTTTTTTTGGACTACACAATTTAGTTGAATAATATTAATATTTTTCCTTGTACTTTTTTCTTTTAGATAGGTAATAGTTTATTTTTCAAAAGCATGTTGAATTTACCTATAAGTGGTTGTTACATTTAACTATAACATTTTAGTGGATTGTATTGTTTTGTAAGAAGTCATGTAATCAAACGTTGGTAAATCCAAATAAATAAATAAATAAAATAAAAATAAATAAGGTATATATCGGCGCTCTTATCTACTAAGCTTACGGGTCTTGAAAACTATCGGATAAACAATAAGCAGGTAAATTACGTCATTCGAAAGAAAATGTTAATAAAATCACCAAAAAAGTTTGACTCGTGAAGGATTTGAACCTCCGCCCTCCGATGATCAAGTTTAGGCTTATATCGGCACTCTTACCTACTGAGCTAACGAGTCATATGAGCAGACGGCCAAACAACGAACTACATTAAACAGTATTACGTCATTCGAAGGACGTTCACCTCACGTTGAACCCCGCTATACAATAAAACTAACAAATTTAACTACCTTCAGTGTAATTTATTATATAGTCGCGGCAGATTTCGATATCCTCAGCTATTTAAATTTTTTATGATGTACAATAAACAACAACTGTGAATTTTAGCTATTCAAACGAAAGTTATCCGACCCAATGAAAAATTCCAGAAATGAACGATTTCTGCTTTACTAATATGAAGGCCGTAATAATCTGTAATTTTACTCAATACCATCAAATATCTTAGTTCATATTACCCATATCGCGCTCATGGCCGCGCTTGACAGACTGATCGTATTCGATCACGTTCGTTAAGCAAAGTTCGGCCCGGTCTGGTGTCGGATGGGTGACCGTAAAGTGGCATTATAACGGAGCACTTCCGTGCTTCGGAGGGCACGTTAAACCGTCGGTCCCGGCTGTTGTCATTTGATAACAATCGTTAAGCCAAGTCAGAGGCCTTATAAGCGGCTTGATAAACTCTGACACCAGAGGTGGCCACTAATCCTCACTCGATTTGACGAAGAAGAAGAAGATTACCCATATCAATACTAAATAACAGCAGCTGACATTATTCATCATTATTTATTATCTTACTCTCGTCGCCTCCTGTGGCCGTATTAACGAAAGGGCTATCTTCGGTGGCTACAGATTAAATTATTTTTTACTAAAATAAATAGCTGTAGAATAAAATAGCTAGGTAAATAAATAAAATAAATAAAATTTCTTACACTCACACTAATTAACATAGCCCCAAAGAAAGTACTGAGGCTTGTGTTATGGCCTATGGGATACTAGGGTAACGGATATAAATACATATTATTATACGTATATAAGTATTTATGTGTAGAAATACATTTAAACGTCCATGACTTTAATATTATTATTTTTTGACATAGTTCTCAAGATACCCCTTTGACAAATAGTATTGTGTAAATTTTGTACGTGTAATTTTTTTATATATAATCTGCAATTTTTATTTATTTTGGATTGTTACTATAATTCTACGAATAATAATGAACTTATCCTAACTTGCTGGCGTTTTGGGCAAACTGTAAGCCAGTAAGTACACTGTTTTTAATAAATTAATACTCAGGTACCAATGCTCGTATTCATCATTCGAACCCGGGACCTCAGAGTAGGCGACACCTTGAAACCGGTGTACGTACCACTGTACCACGTGGGCTAGGTAATAACAAAATAGCTGCAGAATTTGTTTGTTGACTTATTTGATAATTACCCAATTTTGGTACTTATAAAATAAGCTTAGGTTATGGTAAAGGTTGTTTTTATTTTGTTTCCACAGGTTTATAAACAGTCTGTTATTATATTAAAGACACTATCTTCTCTCTCTCTCTTATCGTATGAGAGTTAGTGGCCACTTCTGGTGTCAGAGTTTATCAAGTCGCCTATAAGGCGTCTGACTTGACTTAACGACTGTTATCAGATGACAACAGCCGGGACCAACGGTTTAACGTGCCCTCCGAAGCAATGAAGCGCTCAGCTATAATGACACTTTACGGTCACCCATCCGATACCTGACCGGACCGAACGTTGCTTAATAAACGTGATGGATTACGATTAGTGTTAAATGTATTAAAGACACTAAGGGCCGGTTTCACCACTTATTGATAAGTTCTGGTTAGCTGGTTTGGCAGTTATGTAAAAGGAAATTAAGTCAAACTTTTATAGAAAGTAAACATATTGATAACATTTAGTATAAAATATTTTCCAAGGTTACCTTATTAGTTATTCTGGTCTTTCTTTTTAGCCTGAATTATCACACATATATACCTATTTATTGTCTATTGAGGCCTATGTCCAGCAGTGGACGTCCACAGGCTGGTGATGGATGATGATGGATTAAAGCAACAATACAAAGCTTCTAAGATCACTTATTTAAAGTTACAATATAATTTCAGGCAAATTATTCATAATGATGATAAAGCAGTCTGACAGACTCACTGAATTGAAATTGAGGCAGACATTGCAAGAACTCGAAGCTTCAAAGGATACCTGCAGTCAGCTCTTAAAACAACGTGAGGATAGTAAATAATATATATTTTTGTTTTGATTTTATGTTATTTATGAAATTTTGAGTTGAGATGCGTGGCACTGCTTGATCAGAATAAATAAATAATGTTCTCCTATTATTTAATTTACCTATATAAAAGGTTTTTTTGTTAACTTACTTTAATTACTCTTTGTTATTATGACCCAGCTGATGCGTCTTCTAGTAACATTGTAAGTTGTGTTTTACATTAATGTACTTTCATTTTCCTTTTTTGCTGTTGCCACTGTGCTAACTTTAATATTTTTATCTAAAATAAATTGATACTGACCTGTATTATACCTCACAACTTGCAGTACAGTAATCTTGTATTGCGAGAAATGTTGCTAAGTATGATAGATAAGTCTTTTCATCCCATCTATTCGATCCCATCTATAAGTGCGAGCAAAGTAAGTCTTTTCTCCAAGAGACTTTTTCACAGGGCATTAATGAGATTTGAATTTCGAACATTAACATCGTCCCTTCCCAACAAACAAACTAAACTTAGAAAATTAAGCCTATATGGTCTAAACTCTTATACTTGTTATAAAAGAGCATTCATTTTGTCAATGTTCCTTATAATGGCACATTATTAGAAGATTTGGCTAATATTACCATTAGTCTTATAATTTGGGTGGGTAAACGTTAATAATCCCAATTTATACGGCTACAATAAGGGTTTGCAATGTGTTCTACTTATAGATGCTAGTTCCATTGCTTTTTAGCCGTATAATATACAGAGTCATATAAAGGATATTAATATGGTAAATTATTCTTAGAAAAGTATTGCACAAGGTAACTATGATGCTTTTTAACTTATAGGCATTTGATAAGACGTCTATCCAACAAAGTATATCTTACATTTTATATGATCTTAACAAGGATGAAAGCAATCTATATTCCTGTAAACAGTGATTATAAAGATATTATTCTCTTTATGGTTACATTAAAAGGCTTTTCGCCATTTTGAAAGTACAACAGATTGTGTGAATTTGTTACGAAGCGGAATTTACATTTAAAGAATGGATTCAAAACACTGGAAGAAGTTGAAAAGGAGCTGTGGTTACAGAAGAAAAGTAAAAAAGGTCTACGAAAATATGGTTGTGAGTTTTACATCCACCACCTCTACTCATAAGATGCTACAAAATTACCAAGCCCATACTAACGGATCAGCCAGTAGTTTAGATTATTTTATTGAAAATGAGAATAGAAAGGAAACTAGTGACGAGGAATACAATTGTAGCGATAGTGATATAGACATATTTTTATTGTATTATTAACAATAAATTAAGGATTACGATATTCGCATCCATCTCTAATAAAATGGTCGTAAATCAAATAAAATACTCTTTACAATTTCGGCAGAAAATTAAAGTAAATTGTTGCAAAACCTTTATGTTTTGACGACCTATCACAAAGTGTGAAGGTAAACTAAAAAGGGCCGGATATGTACAATTAAAACATTCCTTTCTTAGAATAAAACGTGTCCACTTCCATAGCCATCGCATATTACGTAAACTAAGATCTTTTCTTTGTAAAAAATTTTCAACATCTGCCATTATGTATACTACCATTGCAATATCTGCGGACAAAAATAATACTTATTTACCAATTTTATAAGAAAGTATGTCAGTTTGTTTGTTTGTTTGTTCCTCTTTCACGTAAAAACTACTAAACGGATTTGGATGAAATTTGTTAACGCTTTCTATATGTTTCTTATAAGTGTATTGGTGTTTTATGAGCTTTTTTCTTGCCTTTATATGTTTAGCTTCCTTGTTGTTTGTCATAATATAATCCGTATATGGAAAAAAGCAGACAATAAAGCAACTATAAGAAGAGTACAAGGTTAGTGCCTTTATAAATTGTGCCCAAACGCACCCTTATTAGCGATAATGCGGCTCCTATAAGAATATTATTTTTGGCAATATATGCCACTACAAGAGCAAATTTTGTTTGTTGGGTTAGTGCTCCGTGACCAAAGAGATCGCACGAAAATATTGTATGAAAAAGTCACTGGCCGATTATTAGGTGACCGGCGCGTGCAGCGCTGCAAAAGAAAAAAGAAAGAAAAAAGAAAAACGCGCGAACTACGTATTACCCTTGTATTGGACTTTATTGGAGTAAATATAGAGCAAATATCACAGTGTTTTGTGATATTTGCAGTGCAATAATTGCGAAAAATGAATTCCACAAGCAGCGACAGTTTTTTTTTTAACTATGACTATAACATTTCAAAATTGCACAAATGTTTCAAATTTAATTATCCCTCTCCCTCCCTCCCTTATGGTACAATCTACTATTCTTTACCAGTTGGAAATTGTTTAAGTTAAAATAACCATAAAATGTAATATTATAATTAGTATTTTCTTTTTGTGATGGAAATTTACCTTAGTGATATGTGAAAGTCACTTTTCAAATTGACGAATCTGTATGAAATAAAACAGGGAGTAAAAACAGCCCTTGACGAGTTTCTTGCCGGTTCTTCTCGTTACAAGGTCTCCCACCCGCTGTAGGTTTGTGAACCGATTGCATAGCTTCTTTGAAGTTCTCAAGTGCTTGTAACAGCCTAGCTAGACCATGCCTAGATTGAATAAATGATATTGATTTTGACTTGACTTTGACTTTAGATGATTGGACAAATATGTTTTTTTTTATGAACGACGGGGAGACTCTTAGACTTCATCATACCTGATGTTAAGTATTGATAAGGCTGAGATGGAAGCGAGTCTCTCCCGGAATCCTCAATCACTGAGGAACTGGCTATCTTATCTCCAACTGCCGGAACACAACAATGCTGAAAACATTGTTATTATATGACAAATATATACAATTATCTGAACAATAATCTATCCTGAACATAAGTTCTGTACTGATAACAGTAAGTGGTAAAATCGGCCCTTAACAATCTAAATACAAAGCAGCAAACTATTTGAGACTTTCTGATTTTTCAATTTTCCGGTTAAAATGAACTAAGAATAAATGACAACCACAAACTAAAAGACATATGAATGACCATAAAGCAACGTGGCTTCCTAGTTGGAATGGAAGCGTTGCTCTATATGAATGACATTTTTTTTTTCCGTATTTAACGATATCTGTGAAACATTCTGATCTGAGCATTGAAAAATCGGGCCTTGCACTCATAAGTTTTACACCATTTTAAGAAAGTTGTAGGGACAAAATGTATTTCGCTGAATTCGCATTTTGCCGACAGCGCAGGAGTGCGTCGCCAAGTTGCGTCAGTCGTTTCCCGTCGCGCTCCCTCGCTAGTCCGCAAACGAACCTGCTCACAAACTCATATTGTATAAAAGTGTATTTTATGTAAAATCAAAGATATCAGTAATATTACACGCAAATTACTTGTGACTATTTGGACTTTCATTTATTCTGCAACCTTCTGAGGAGTCAATCCGTACTAGGCAGGCTTTCTATAGCACATTACTCGGACATACTTAAATAACACTTGTATAGATTTCAATATTTTAGAGATATTATTATTAAATAGGGACTTCACTTCCCAAATTTTGTCACGAACAACAAAAGACAAAGATGATTGTTTTTATCAGTAAATCTACCAGTAATCGGAATTTGATTTGATAACTCGTATCATATCGTATTTTAAACTTTTTGGTATCAATAGTATTCAGTGATTAATAAATAAAATAATATTGGAAAATCCAAAAAAACCGATAAAATCCAGACGGTTTTACACGGACATGTAACAATGTTTTATATTTCATTGAATCTGTTTAAGCTAAGTAATATTATAAATACGAAAGTTTGTGAGGATGGATATTGTTACTCTTTCACGCAACAACTACATTTGATGAGGTGATGAGGTACACATAATAAATAACCTGGTTTAAAACATAGGATACATTTTATCCTGATAATCCCACGGAACGGAACGACGCGGGTGAATCCGCGGTCGGCCTCAAATGTCTTAACAAGATAGTAAATTAAATAATTATCGTAACATTACAACACTTTAAAGTCTCGGTCCAAGTCAACATCAAAATCGAGACAAATTACAAAATTGTTAATATCTACGCCGTAGATTCTACGGTAACAGAAGCCTATATGGGAAGCTACAAAAGTTTTTTATTTTTGCGATTAACAGAGACGAGTACAACTTTCTTCCACAGTAGATAGATACCACAAGTATTTTTCAGGGTTTAGGGGAAAAATACTTTCTTCCATAGCCAGCTCCATTATAATTCGCAATTACGCTTGTCCATCCTATCTTACTTCCTATGCTATCCTACTAATATTATAAATTGCGGAAGTGTGAGGATGTTTGGATTTTTGGTACTCTTTCACGAAATGAAAACTGAACGGATTTGGATGAAATTTGGCACACAGCTAGAAAAGAGCTTGGATTAAAATATAGGCTAATTTTTATCTCGATATTCCCTGAACGGGAACCACGCGGGTGAAACCGCCGGCGGGATCTAGTAAATAATAAATTGATCAACCCACTAGTGGCAGACGCTAAGTCTTAATCCTCAAGTTAAACTTGCTAATGGTTGAACAACGGCTAGAAGTTATTACGCGGCGTTAAGAGCATTATGATCCCGCGGGATTTCGCGTCTCCAACCCTCGGTATTCGGGCACATTCGATCTATAAAGGGTTATCAATTACCTTCTATCATTAGGTCTAATAGATTTGGCGAGACAATACTATTTTGGTTTATTACTTTGAAGAAATTGAACATATAAATTTTTGTAGATATTTAATTTTCAGCAATAGTATTATCCTTTTTTCGAGTTCCATAAATTTTATCTTACGAAAGTACTAAGTTTTGGCGCGCGCTGTTCATTGAAATATAACAACTTTTACGGATCACTAGCGCATAGTTTATTTACGAGTTTGTACACACAGTTATATAGTTTAGGCACGAGGTTAGAGCTAATTTTATGTGTTTTTAAGGTTTTTTTGTTTTCCTGACGTTTCGGCACCCCGACGACGTATCAACCCGTGACCACGGCAGCTGAAAAGGTGTGCTCGCGTAAATAAACTGTGCGCTAGTGATCCGTAAAAGCTGTTTTATTTTATCACGCTTTGGTACGAACACGAACATCATTTTAGATCTATTTATTAGTCTTAGGTATTACATTTTCGAGCAAGATAAAAAAAACCATTAGTGTTCGAATATTTAGTTCCGACATTATAAATGGTGATATTCAAACTGTTAAAAGTACAGAATTCGAAATAAAGATAATAACAACAAAATCCGCTACGACTAATACAAGCTTACTCGTTCTAATAAAATAATGCTGGTTAAGTCTTTCTTATCGATGAAAGACGTACAAGTGGTTTGATACCAATTTTATTTAAACGTACTCGTATTTTAATAGCAAATTAAGGTCTCAAATTTTAAATTATTGATAAACCACAAATGGCTCGACAAGAGTTGGAACTTATTTGATAGTCTTAAACTTACGATCCCGCGGGGTTTCGTATTTCCAGTTCACCCTTGACATTTGGGTAAATTCGATCT
The DNA here is from genome assembly GCA_910589605.1 of Chrysoteuchia culmella. Classification (NCBI taxonomy): domain Eukaryota; kingdom Metazoa; phylum Arthropoda; class Insecta; order Lepidoptera; family Crambidae; genus Chrysoteuchia; species Chrysoteuchia culmella. Next base: position 6,369,758 of record OU342657.1, read on the forward strand.
ATAAAGGATTATCCCCTCGTCCATTGACAGGTCTCAAAGGTGTGATTTAATTGTCAGAAAATGCTATTTTTATTTAAATTGTTTCATTCCAAATGCTATTTTCCTGAAGTGAGTGTAGGTAGGTATTTTTTTATGTTAAAAACAAACCTGGCCAAACATGCACTTATTTTAACAATATACTTTTATATTATTTATCTTATTTACGTTTCGGGTGAGAGGTTGTTTGTTTGTGCAAACCAATGCTACCATTTACTACTAGTCCGATTTTGATGCGGTTTTCAGTAATGGGTTTTATGTGGCTATGCTCTTTAAAAAGTTTGAAATAAAAAGCAAATTAAAATAATTTAAAAACCTAATTATTCGTCGGGGGCTGCCATCACTATTTTAAATTTCAACATAAATATTAATAAGTATAACAATAAAATATCTCCAATTAATAATTCACTTTACCAATAAAACTGCAAAACTAGTTCATTTAATTTCTATGTTAAATTGTTTCAATTTTCAATTTGAACGAAACGCCACAAAAAAAAATTATAAGTGTCATTTCGTCTTTTGCGAACGAAACGTCACTAACTCGTTCTTTCCAACCTTTTTCTTGTTTTTTGTGCTAAAATGGCTTTATTAGTTTAATTAAGTATAGGGTACAAACATTTCAAAGTCAAAGTCGAAGATTTTTATTCAAATAGACTTATAGATAAGTACTTTCGAATAGTCCAACATTTTTTTTCCCTACCAGCTATTCAGGACATCTTTTAACTGATAAGAAGAACGGCCGCAAGAAACTTATCAGCTTTAACCGAAACAACAACATTTACAATGGAACATGTTGTTGGCAAACACAAATTTACAATTTTGAAATATATTTAATATAAGAGGTTTTTTTATTATTAAAAATTTTATTTCATTAGAACAATCATTCAGAGTAAAATTTGATAAAAACTGATTAACTAAAAGATAAAAAACAAATGCGTTAATCTACATTCATTGTTTCATAACTTCTATATGACGTCAAATCCCTAATACACGATATTTTCCAACACTGAAACGTTAACCTGATACTGAATTACTGAAGATATTAATTTTATCAATGTGTCCGATTTGAGTTTGATAAATGTTTATCTAATATGATTTCTCTTTGAATTTTGTTCACACTAATCTTCATGTACTTCCACTGCCAATACAAAACACTATGTAAAAATAACTACAAAACCTCATAGGTACTTGTATGACCGTTGATACAATTTCGTTGTATACTCGTAGATATCAGTAGCAAAGATTTGTATTTGAACTCGAAATAAACATCAAAATTGCGACTTAAATCTATACTAATATTATAAAGCTGAAGAGTTTGTTTGTTTGAACGCGCTAATCTCAGGAACTATGGGACCGATATAGAATATTCTTAGACCATTACAAAGCTATATTTCTCTCGATGACATAGGCTATATTTTATCCCGATATTCCCACGGGATCGGGCACCACGCGAGTAAAACCGCGAGGATCCGCTAGTTCGTAATAAACGAATCACTTCTTACAGTTGACCAACATACATACCAAAGTAATTGATGAAGAAACAACGACCACGAGGCGATAGTATTGTGTTGTATTCTATACGACCAGTAGAAAACGAGTCGCCTTTTTAACACGAGACTGCTCAAAAGTGTGTTTCTAATATAAAAAATATACGCCTTTGCACCTTTGCTTGAACACGAATAGAAACGTCTATTCGTCGTGATATCCAGTCAATATCAATTTGGAAAGTAGGACACCACCCTGGCGAGTCTCGCAAATAGTTATCAGCACAGTTCCATCAAAAGGGAACTGCTTAATTCACTTGCGGGACAAATTTCCGATGAGTGGGACACTCTGGGACGCCGACAAACTTTAAAGGTCCAATGCGGTTTGTACGAACTTGTTAAAACCTGGTTCGATATAGGTAGAGTCCCTTTTCCTCTTATAATAGTCCGTTGTCTATTAGGATTGCTTGGATAGGGAGGTCAAAAATTTTGAGTAAAGCAATGCCAAATGATGCGTGTTATACACGATAACCTAACGGGGGGTAAAGAAAAAAGCAAAGTACAGAATTTCCGGCGCTCAGAAAAAAAATCTGGTGGATTTCTTTGGATCTTTGAGTCATGTTTGTTACCGTTTTTAGGTAACAGGTAATGCCCAGTTCATTCCCCATTCCAGTTTTCAAAATATGACGCAATACACAAAATAATAAAAATCCTATTATTTTCATAATAATATGTTTATAAATATAAAACTTGATTTATATAAAATACTCCCTGAAAGCCCATTTAATGCAGATTCATGAAACATTTACAATAAATATACATTTTACTATTTTCACTGTAAAAAATATATAAAAAATACGGCAAAGTTCGTCAGCGCAGCGCACGGAAAGGCAAAAAAAGACTGAAAAACATGTACTACTTACAAAAAACTGGACACATAATATTATAAATAGTTCAGGAATTGAGTCTCGCAGTTTTTTACGAAGTTTTCCGGAAATTCAGTTCCCATACACTACATTTTTATGATTAAATTACAAATGTCTAGTTTTCAGATTTTGTCCCGTACCTACTTGTAGTAAAAGACGATATTGCTTGCCAAATTTCATAGTTCTAGGTCAACGGAAAGTACCCTATGAGTTTTGATTCATTTGAGAGCATCAAAGTATACGTTTTTGCTGCATAAATGGCCTTACATTCTGTAACGTTAATTTTGAAATTTGATTTCTTTACACCTTTAAGAGATTTTTAGCGTGAATATATGGTTTTAATTTCAACTCGATACCTCCACGCGTTCCCGAGGTTTTTTGGGCTCAGTTCAGCGAAACTAAAGACTACTTACTTATATTTTTATAATTCAATTACAAAAGAATAGTTTTCCGTTTTTTTATTCCTGTATTCGTAGTAAAAGACGATATTAATTGCCAAATTTCATAGTTATAGGTCAACGGGAAGTACCCTCTGAATTTGATTCCCTTGTGAGTGTAGAAACTACTTGTTTTGCGACATAAACGGTCCTATCTTTTTTTACGTTAATTTACAAGTTTGATTTCGTTACCTCTTCAACAGACTGTTGAACTGAATATATAGTTAATTCAGTTCAACACTCTGTAATTTCTACTCGATACATCCACGCTTTCCGAGATAAACGAAGACAGACGGACAACAAAGTGATCCTATAAGAGTTCCTTTTTTTCTTTAGAGGTTCGGAAATCTACAAATTAATAAGAGGTAATCTACGAACAGATTTTTCATGTTGTATCTTATTTTGCCGTTCAATGTGTGATTTCTCATCTACAATCTTACGATCTTGATAATAAAATTGGTGTAAGCTTGTACTAGTAACTAGTCCAAACGTACATTTAACTGTAAATTAGTGTTTATATCTGTCATAGAAACTACATTTTCAGTTACTATCGCAAGCTTACACCAAATTTGTAAGTACCGTTTTGAGACAATGTATTTGTTAGTAATTGCTTTTTTTTGTTTACAAAGATTTTGTCTTGTCTCAAATAAATAAGTGTTATTAGTTAGTAAAGTATTAATTCATTATTAATAAGGAGGATGGGGGCCTTAAAAGCATCTACTTAATACTTATTCATAGTTGAAATACTTAAATCATGAAAGCATTAATTTCAGGTTCGAAACTCTCTTTTAGGATTCAACAGTCTTTTTCATTCTAAGAAGTTTTTAGACCCGTTTGTAGCAGATGCCTGAAAAACACAGTAACGAGCCGTAACAGCAACTTGTTTAGACATGTTTAGTTAAGTTTGACACGTCTACTTACCTGTTGACAAGCACTTCGCGTGACTTTGGGACCCTCTTTAAACTTTTTCATTTTGTCAAAGTTAAAAATCTCTCTGGCATTTTAACTTGGAAAGTTGTTTTAATCCTTCGGAGACCATATTGTATGCAAAGTCGATGCTTCAGGCAGACGGTTTTTAAGTATATTAGGTACATTTCTCTAAACTTCTACACAAAGTTTTCATTTTACTTTTCATCTGGTAGTTGTCAAGTACATATTAATATGTACTTATTAATAAGTCGATGATCATGTTAATTATTATCAATAAGGATTAACTCAATTAAGTAATGGAGTTAAAATAGTGAAGCTTAAAACCTGTGTTACAAATTGAACAAATGTTCTAATTTAGTAAAATTAGGCAGTTGCCTTATTATAAAAAAGAATAACATAGGTACGTACTACGTACCATGCGATTCGATTGCTTTTAATCTGAAATTCTAAACATTCACATTCATTCATATATAAATAGCAAAATTTATTGGTCCACTCCAAAAATACTTTAAATCGTCCAACGATAAATGAGTCAATCAATTTGTCCATTAATTTCGGCGAGATTAACTCTTTTAGTGCCATAATACCCGTTGTTTTTCACAGGCGCATCACCTGCGTCAATTTTATCATCAACAGAGTTTGCAATAAATCGGAATTAAAACAATTTATATTGCAAGCACTTACCGAAGTAGAGTGAATAAAAATTTAATCGCTACACATTTTTCCACATATAGATTGTTATAATGAAGACCTGCAATGAAAGTGTACGTAAACGAATACAAAAATTCAGCATCAGCATTTTAAAATATCAGTTCCATTCAAAAGTGGCATAGACAAAAATCGAAATAAACGCACCGAAAAAGCCCATAAACCGTTGAAACTTGATTGATGCATTAAACTCTGCCGCGTGACGCACTTTATCCGGATGAAAACTTTAAACCGGGTAACGGCCCAGCGCGCACTGGGCGAGCGACGGCGACGCGGCACGATGACACAACAAGGGCCCTAAATTATAGCACTGCCTGTAATATTATCAATCTTGCCATATTACAAAAAAAAAATTGCCGGGAACATGGACAATGATGCCGATCTATATAAATAGCTTTATATTGAAATTCTGATTATTTAAAAAAAAAAACTATATGGTGAATGTTTATTCCAGTTCAGTTCTTCTTCTATTACCTTTGTGATTTCTCCTCCACATCCTTGCCGATTTACTGGTAGAGAATGCTTACGTGACGCACTTTATCCGGATGAAAACTTTAAACCGGGTGACGGCGGTACGACGGCACAACAAGGACCCTCCTAACGTCATTTATACGGACGCATTAGCTTTCGCCCGCCGTCACGGCCGCGACACTCTTCGCGTTTAATTATATTTATTTTGCGATCCTTTGTCTAGGAAAATTTTAGCAATCTGCACCCTTTTAAAATCTGACGTAATTGAATCACCGTTTGAATATAATTTGTTTAATATAAAAGATGTTTTAACCCAGCACTCAATTCCTGTCACGACGCGTTATATTATGTCGTGCTTATATTGTGCCTAGTACATGGAATTATGTAGATCAATTCTACTGTGTAACTAAACAAAGTGATCAATGGCAAGCAGCTGTTGCCGTAACTTGCTAAGGAAACGAATTTTCTAAGTGAATTATAATTCTTAAGCCTTTAGGAATTTAGGATGTGTTGAACGGTCAAAAGCATATCAGGTTTTACAAATTTTAAATTTCTTCCTTCCAACATTGAACTTCAATGTATTAAACGTTGGATTTTCTTAAGAGGCCGGCGACCGTCAGCTCCCCATATTAACGTAATACCAAAATGATTTGAAATTAGAGCATTATTTTCTGTACTTGTGATGTTATTCGGATTAAGACAGTATTTGTCTCCGTTTGTATTTGTCGACGTTCAACCGGGCATAATTGCAACAACAAGGGTGCTCTAACGTGATTTAGTCCGGCGAAATTAATGCCCCGCCCACTGACACGTTCGCGACACTCTCGCTGATTCATTATTGAGCTATCATGATTTTTACGTAAATTTAATATGTCGCAACGATAGATGGTAAGAGCACAGTTCGCCAAGTGGCGATTAGATAATCGTCGTTTAACAAATCGATCTGTCCCTTTTAATTTCAAACATACAACTAAAGCACAATGACGTTTAGCGTTAATCGGTAGGTTATTAAGTTTGTGAAGTAACCTTAATAACCTTTAATCGTTAGCTTTAAGTTAACAAATCAGGCTCTCGTAAAACTGTAACCGTACGTTTAACCGGACGTAATTGCAACAACAAGGGCGGCGCTTTAACGTGATTTAGTCCGGCGTCCTTAGCGCTCCGCCCGCTGTCACCTTCGCGACACTCTCGCTGTTTCATTATTAAACTGCCATGTTTTTCTATGAAAATGTTTGCAATTTTATGTTATTACGTAAATCTTCTATTGCCTAATAAAACAATACCGTGACTGACAGACAACGCAAAGCCGAAACGGCTGAACCGATTAAGCTGAAATTTTTCAACGATGTAGCACTAAGAAATGATTTTTTGATATTTCCACGGGAACGGGAACCACGCGGGTGAAATCGAAGGCAGCCGCTAGTTTTATATAAACGAGTAAAAAGTAATGCGTACCGGATGACGGCAGACAACGGATACGGATGATGGATGACGCATGTTATGGTAATAGAAATGCTTATTTCTATTCTATAGTATACTTGCGAAAAGTATATCTAGTTTTGACACCTTTCGGTAGCAGAACTTACTTCTGCTAGAAATTGAATTAATCCACTTAGATAAAAATGTTACACTTTAGTAGAAGAAACTATCAACCGTTATATATATTAATTATACTATACCAAAAAAACGCTGTCAACTCAGCCGCGTGGCATAGTACCATTGCACATATAGTATCATATATAAATTTTCTTTTTTGTAAGTCATATCAAGAAATTATTTATTAACAACAATTTTGATTTTTTTATAAATAATTAACTGTCGCGAAAGAAATTCGGTACCAGATTTATAAAAAGAAGTTATATTTTCACAAACATTTTCATAATTGACAGTCTTGTTATTTTTCAACCGTAACCAAGCAACCAAAATCTATGACACTCCGAGGGGGGGGAAACCGGAAGGTTAATATTGGACGGAGTCCACAAAACGGCTGGGCACCTTGACTGTCCTGCCCGAACGTGTCACCGTAGGCTTCCCATAAGGAGCTAAGTCCATATTGTCTACTGGACTTGAGTCAGGAGCTAAGTCAGATGGGCCATGAGCTAAGTCAGATGGGTCATGAGCTAAGTCAGATGAATCAGGAGCTAAGTCAGATGTCTGGTCGCAGTTTATTTCTAATGGGTACAGACGTTGCAAAGGTCTTGTCCTTTCCCCTGTTGTAGTGCGTACTTTAGCCACTCGGCTATGCCCATCAGCACCAGCGTAAATGTCGGTGATTAAAGCCAGTGGCCAATTTGTGCGTTTTTTGTCTTCAGTTTCTAATAAAACTATGTCATCTATACGTATTCCACTCTCCGCAATCAAAACTTTCGTTTGTGAGGCACAGTTTTGTTCCCAAGCGTGCTAATCCGAATTCGCTGAAAAAGATTTGTTCCGAGGTATACAGTCAACATACAGGAATAAACTAGAGAAGATGCAAACATTTACCAATGAATTCGGATTAGCACGCTTGGAAACAAAACTGTGCCTCACAAACGAAAGTTTTGATTTCAAGTTACTGTATTATCTGTATTATAGTCCAGCGGCTAGTTGAAGAGCGCCATATGATATTAAATCATGCTGGATGGCAGACATTGATGGCAAACATTACAGAAACACTATGGGTTATTGGTATAAGAAAGCTAGACAAGAAGCTAGTCAAAACTTTTGTTTGTGAGGCACAGTTTTGTTTCCAAGCGTGCTAATCCGAATTCATCGGTAAATGTTTGCAACTTCTCTAGTTTAATCCAGATCTATGAAAATGTGTGTGAAAATATGACTTCTTTTTATAAATCTGGTACCGCATTTCTTTCGTGACAATAACTATGAATTGTTGCCTCGTGTACTAGCTAATAATGGACATGTTTTTTATTCGAACCAAATATGTCGCGTCAATGCCGAAATTTAACAAATGAAAATGTCATTCCCATCAAATGCTATCTAATTTACCCAGCCATTGCCACTTTGACGTATTTTAATCTCAAGTAGATTATCGGCGAAATTCAGCGCAATTGTTAGGGGCAAAATCTATCGAGCCACTGATGGAGTCGTGGCTAAATAGCATCGGTAGGTTATCAACATAGAATAGCCTTGCTGCCAATCAGTGGCAGATCGTTGGCCTGTATGTTTGAACGTTGTGTTTGAACAGCGGTAATCTTCGTCCGGACACATATATTTTTATTCAAACCAACACAATCGCGCCAGGCAATGGCGAAAATGAGCAAATAAAAGTGTTATTCCCATCCAATGCTATCTAATTTACCCACCCATTGTCACGTTGACGTATTATAATCTCAAGTACACTATCGATGAAATTCAGCGCAATTGTTTGGCGCCATAATCTATCGAGCCACTGATGGAGTCGTGCTAAATAGCATCGCTAGGGTCACAAAATAGAATAGCTCTGCTGTCAATCAAGTGCAGATCGATGGCCGGTGTGTGTAAACTATGGTTGAGCCGTGGCTTACGTGCGCGGTAATCTTCGCCCGGAATCCGGACACAGCGGCACGCAGACTCGATGCCACTCAAATATGATTTGAACCCGAATCCAAGTTGCCCCGAGTGGCCGTCGTGATAAAACAATCGGTGGAGTATTTCAATTTTGACAGCTGGCATACCGAATAGATCTGTAAACCGTTTTACTTGGTTACCTACGTTTTGATTTAACCTTCCATGCTTTATATGGTAATACCCCAGTGACACTCATGTTATTGTTTATTTTTGGGGGTTTTCTAGTATTAGTATTTATGGTTTTTTGTTATTCAAGGCTGGAAATTGTGATTTTGTGATTAGTTACCTCTATTGAATCCTGGGCGTAAGGAGGGTTTCAAAGGTACGTGACGCCAAATACTTTGCAACACAATTTTCTACCTCACAACAGCGAGATTTTTTTTTAGGATATTTCAACTTCCAGAAAAAAATATTGTAATGAATAGTTTGATAGTTTTACTCTTGTTGTTTTTATGATGAACTAAAAGAATAAAAAAACAGGATAAGTGCGAGTCGGACTCGACCACTTAGGGTTGCACACAAATTTGTAGGTACCTACCTAGCAGTGGCTTCCCTTTTAAAAATTTTGGGTCCGGCTTACCTTTGCCATATTTTGACCTCCCTCCACTGCTACCTACGTACATAATATTAAAAATAGTTCAAGAATTGAATCTCGCAGTTTTTCCCGAAGTTTCCCGAAATTCAGTTTCCAAAGTTTTTCATGATTTAATTACAAATGTCTAGTTTTCAGATTTTTTCCTGTACTTGTAGTAAAGGACGACACTACTTGCCAAATTTCCTAGTTCTAGGTCAACGTTAAGTATCCTATGAATTTTGATCCCTTGAGAGTGTCGAAGTATACGTTTTTGCGGCATAAATGCCCCTAACCTTTTTAACCGCTTCAACAGACTGTTGACCTAAATATATGGTTTTACCTCGATACCTCCACGCGTTCTCGAGATAAATGACGACAGACGGACGGACGGACGGACAGACGGACGACTAAGTGATCCTATAACGGTTCCCTTTTTTTTCTTTACAGGTACCCTAAAAGTGGAGTATTATAGTTAATTCAAAGTTATTTGAAAAAGGAATAAAATGTTACTTATAATAACAATAAAAACGATTCGGAATTATTTTAAGTGCAAGACAATTTGAAAATAAAGTTTTCGTCACGTTCCAAAATCCAATCATAGGTTGTTAAATCTCTCCACTCTAAATGGAAAATTCTTATAACAAATAGTTTAATCTTAATTTATATTTATTCTTATTTTGTATGTAATAAGGAACTAAAATAATTAAGGAAAACCAAAACTTATTATAATTAATTCAAAGTAATTTGATAAAAGAATAAATTGTAACATAAAAAGTCAACAGTGACGATTTAGAACGTACTATGTGTGTTTTTCTATGAACAGGGGTTTCCAATTATAAAACACTTTTCCACGCTAAGCCGCAAAATGCTATTTTTCACGCAGAAATTTAATGACAAAACTTAATTTTCCTAGCGTATGAGATGAAAACAAAATTTTCCGAATATCCTGCTGAATTCTGATGCTATTTTTTTATTTAGTTTAATATTATGCATGTTTTTTTACTTAATATTATAATCAGTGAAACATTATTAGTTTAGCAGAGCCACTTCAAAGTTTTTTACAAACGCACTTTGTGAGATTGTCGAATCCTACGAAACATAATAAAAAGAATACAAAATTCAAACCCGTATAAGGTACAGTAGGGGAACTTCCTGGTTGACTAGTAGAGTTTTTTTAGGAAGCTTTATTTCAAAAAGTAATAGATTGATAGAAAACGTTTATATCACAAATAATAGATCATCAATAGGTATTTCATTTGAATAATAAATAATTACTATTACCTTATTACTTTAAGAATAAACGTTTCATAAAAAACTCTACTGCTCAGCCGGGGAAGTTAACCGATTGTACGTAGGTATTTAATATTAACCCTTAATAAAATAAAGGTAACTATTTTACCACTTTGAGTTTTTTTAAAAATCTAATATCTGTATCGTTATATAATCCTGGAAGAACTATTTTTATCAAATTATAATTCCTTAATAGTTACTTTATCTTGTTCATGGCAACACACAACATAGAAATGTCAACTGTCAGTGTATTGTTACGTCAAAACTGACAAACCGTTAGTAAAGTGATAAAATTCGAATATTTTATGGTGCTCAGTAGTTTTTTCAACAAAAAATCTGGTAAGTTATTTTGCGATTCCAATTCATAAAGTACGCTATATTTATGTCTTATTCAACTCATTCAAGGCGTCAGAAAGTAAATATTTGTATATTTTTGGATGTTTCAAAGAAGTGGTAAATAATTTACCCTTGTCTGTTCCAAATTTGTAAAAAATCATTATATACATAAAAATACTTTGTATAAAACAAAGACTTTTGTAACAAGGAATCAGATAGTTATAATGATATATTTTTTGTAGATTCATCATGGCCGGGAGAAAAAAATTACCAAAGGAAAAACTTCAAGATTTCGTGGACAATCTTGAAGAAATTTTCGACTTGTCTGAATGCGATGAAAACGATGACCCATGTTGGGGGGATGTATTGTATTAATGTGTGGTGTTGGTTTTCTTAAAAAAATAATTAATAAATACTAATTGTTTCGTAAAATAAAAAATGTGCAATATGATGCCAATATTAGATTTTTAACAAATAGGTATAAGTGATTTTGAGTAAATAAAGACACTTAAAAAACCAGTTTTATTTGTAAAAAAAATAACAAGCAAAACAATTATTGTAAAAATAAAAATAAACTGTAAGGGACAAGGGTAATAACTTTACCACATTTACCACCAAAAAAAACCCCCCATCCCCTAATTTTTTTATATTTTCATTGCCAAAAATGAAATCTGGGATCATCATTTACCCGGATCCCATTGTCATTTTCTTAATATCTTATCCAGGGACTCGCGTTTAAACAAAACAGTTACACAACGTAATATACTTTTTTATATAAAGCGCAAAAGATTGCAAATCAAATCCAACCTTAAAATTTTATCACCTGCTTAAAATTTTTGTCTTACACTAATGGGATTCCGGGCGGATTTGACAAGAGCGTCCTGAGCGGACAGAGCGCCTAATAGCGTCGGCAGAAGAATTCCTCTCTAATGGACAACCTTTCCTACACGTTAATAGGTTTTAAAATCCGCCTAAGTGGCGGCGGTGAGTGGCAAGGGTTAATGCAAAGGCAGGGCTGACAGAGTTATTTTAAACATTTGAAGGGTTAAAGGGAAGAATGGGCTAAGTCACATTTAGCAAATTTTTCAGTATTGACGTTTAAAGTTTCAATACCATTTTATGACTAACTTACAAATATTTCCCATACATAAATCATTGCTTTTAAAAGGGGATTTGTTGTATTATATTAAGATGGGATCGGCTTCTGTAAAAAAAATAAACAACCCTAAATAAAACTGTATTCTTAAGGTGCCTTAGCCGTCTGGGGAATAAGTAGCTTAGTCCCTGACCTTACCTGTTTTTCCCATGAATTCAAAGTGTTATGTACTTGTATAAATTTTGAATAAAAATTAAGTAACAGCTTGCCAAACCATTATTTTAACGAAATGAAATTGTTACTACTCTCAAAATTAAGATAACATTCTTGTTTTCTTGTTTTTACTGAGGGATTTCCCTATTTCCTCGCCCTCTTCCTCTTTTTCTACTTTTCTGACGTGAAATCGTTTCATTTTCACCATCGTCACTCATTTTATGCACATTATCATAATATGTATAACAAATGTCAATATTAAAACCAAGAAAAGACCGTTAACAATTCACAAAGTAGTAAACGTCATTCTGTTCCCTTTCACTTAACGTTTTGTGGGGAAGAAGTGGTCATGGACTAAGCTGATTATTCACTAGTAAATACAAAATGCAGCCCAATTTTTTTATGACACTCAGCGAGATTTTCTCTTGTTTTACATACGCATAAGGTAAAATTTAGGTTTTTGTGACCATAGACAACTAAAAATCAATTTGAAAAAATGTGACTTATCCTATTCTTTTCCTTAGCCCTTCATTTATTTTAGGGAAATATGTTTTTACAACTGTTACTGTTATTTAATCATTAGGGATGTTACTGTGATCAGTTGAAAAACAAAAGGGGGAGTTATATAATTTTTTGGCAGTTCGTAAATTACTACAGCAGTAAAACATGAATAGAAGTAAAAAGAAAAACTAGGTTATTTCATCCTACATAGTACGCAGGTTCAAAAAAATATTTAAGCAGTCTAAAATATAAATGGACAGTAAAATAACGATGATGGGCAGTTCGATAATAGTTCGGCAACACTCGAACAATACTTCGGTTGCAAAGAGCATTACGCTCGCTGGTGACGTAGTAGGCTAATTACAAGTGCCGCATTCATTAATTTGGTTTATAAGGCGATCACTGACTGTGTGAGTGCGTAGATATCAATACTTTAAAATTATTATTAAATATTTATCCTTTAACTTATTCTGGTTACATCGATATTCATTGTAGTCCGTCCAACTGTAACGGTCCATCGCAAAAAAAAACAATGGTATTTTGAAGTAATTAAATCAAAGCGAGAGCTATTCCCTTTATAGTTTATTTATAATCATAAATCATAACTTCCGTACGACACAAATTATTGTTACTTTATACGCTGAAATAAACTGAAATAAACTTCTGGGTCTGATACCGGTGGTTACCACCATAGAGGCGGTTACTTTTTTTTCAAAGAACTGTAAAAATGAGATTTTTTTACTTACCTACTTATTCCGATTTGCTTACTGCCCACTTGTAATTCCTATTCAGTCATATTATTGCCCAATATTTATTTAACTGCCCATTTTAATATTTGTTACGAATCATTTCTACTTAGTTTACTGCTCAGTTTTTATTGCTGAACTAGTTATTGAACATGCATTTGGTAATTAATATTTGACTTTTAAAAATACAATATACAACTGCCGCTTTAAATCATAGCCTATATTTAACATGAACTTAAATATTAACTTAGAAAAGATTTATTTTATTTTAAAAAATTAAACAAGTAGTCATAAACATTGTGTCAGTTAGAACAACATAAAATCTTTGTAAGTATAGGTTTTTCAACAACAATTTTAGGTTTTTTTATCAGTATTTGTTATTGGTTTGTCTAAAGCCGGCGCCAGATTCACTTGTTTGATTGCTATGTCTAGCACGGGACTTTGAAAAGTGTGCAGTTTTTGAGCAGAGAAGTGAACTTTGCCATGCGGTGCCGGTTTTTAGCGACACATCAAAGCTTTCAAAGTTTTTGAACACTTAAGTGTTCAGTGTGTTGCGTAGCTTGCCACACTTGTTGCAAAGTTCAGTTGATCGAGCGTTGTTGAGCGGAACGGTTGGTTGTCTCAGACATAATTATAATTAAATACGTAATAATGATATTTCATTATAATATATATAGATAACATAATAAATATATACTATCCTACTAATATTATAAATGTGAAAGTTTTAGGTTGTGTTGCGAAAAGTCTTTAAATGCGTTTTCACAGCTTTGAAAATCTTCAAAGAAGTGTGTAAAAAAGTAAAACTATGTCTGGCGCCTGCATAATATAAATCTTTTGCGTGATAAATGAACAAGGCAATATACCAGAAAAAATCTACTTGTATCATATCGCTCAGATGGGAAAAATTAGGTATCACATAATAATATGTGGCAGCACTGCTTCGCTTATTTCTCTACTTATCGTTTTCTAGTGTGAGTTTAATGAAACAAGGCAAGGCAAAAAAAATATAGTTAATAGAAGTGCAATGTAGAATGCTTTGGCTGGCACCGACTCCAAAAGTTTTATTTTTTACTTTTTGAAGTCGGTTTGATTTTTTTTATAAAATGTTTTTATGGTATTTGTTGTTATAGCGGCAACAGAAATACATCATCTGTGAAAATTTCAACTGTCTATCTACTAGCACGGTTCATGATATACAGCCTGGTGACAGACGGACGGACGGACAGCGGAGTCTTAGTAATAGGGACCCGTTTTACCTTTTGGGTACGGAATCCTAAAAAGTCAGTCACATAAGGAAGACAGTAAAACATCAACTCATATCATGATTAATTTCGAAGTGGAACTAGTAGACACAACATAGAAAGACCGCAATCAAGCTATTTTGGAAACGCTGAGAGAAAAGTTAGACCTCAAAGCTCTTTTATTTTTTTTACTGAACAATTTAAGCTATTTATCGAAATTAAAAAAACATTTTATAAAAAAAATTCAAACCGACTTCAAAAAGTAAAAAATAAAACTTTTGGGGTCGGTGCTAGCTGGCTAAGGCCAAAAAATATATAGTTAATAGAAGTGCAATGTAGAATGCCCTGGCTCTCTTTATAAAATGTTTTTATTTCAGATTTTTTAGTTACATCATGTGCCGTTACTTACACTAAAAATCAGCCCATACACAACAATGTCATCTAGGTAAACGACAACTTGCCAAAAGGTGATTGATATTTTTCAAGATTATGAAAAAACTACTAGCCAGATCTTCGTAAAAATTATATAGGACCACACATAAACCATTTTCTTTCAGATAAAAAAAGAATTATAAAAATCTGTTAACAACTGGCGAAGTTATGGTAGAACATACAAAAAAAAAAAATAAAAAAAAAATACAGTCGAATTGAGAACCTCCTCCTTTTTTGAAGTCGGTTAAAAAGGCAATTGCTTCGATGATAAAATTAATTGGTAATTATGGGACGTGGTGGACGAGAACAGCTTTGTTACTTATATATTGAATGTAATAGACTCCAACCGTGTTCTATTATTTATTCAGGGCACCAATCACGGAACAAAGGGATATTAAGGAAGTAATCAAACACAGCAAAGTGTACCTGTCTGTATGCAGACGACCTCAAGCTTGCGAAGGCTATTCACTGTGAGAAAGATGCTGAGTTGCTGCAGTTGGAATTGGATAACTTGGTAAAGTGGTGTCGAGAGAATAAAATGTCACTTAATATAGTTGTTAAATGTTTTCACATTAAGCTGACACGCAGGTCACATGTTCGTAGTACAAATTACAAAGTTGCTGGTGTGATATTGAAAGAAGTGGATACCATCCGCGATCTAGGAGTGATCATTGACTCAAAATTAACTTTTCTCCCACACATAAGCACACAAAGCACTCGGGTTCATCATTCGGAACGGCAAGGTTTTCAAGGATCCTTCGACTAAAATAATTTTATATAACAGCTTCGTCAGGAGTATACTTGAATATTGTTCGGTGGTCTGGTCTCCTCAATATTCTATACACCAGCTTCGAATCGAACGACTCCAGAAGCGATTTATACGACACCTCTCCTTTTGCTGTGGCTTTTGAGCCTTTTACTCAATAAAAGGCTACAACGAAAGACTACGCCATTTTGGAATGGACAGTCTTAACACTAGAAGAAACATTCTAGACTTGACGTTTCTCTATAAAATTGTTAGGAACAAAATCGATAGTCCGCAACTTCTTAGTTTATTGAATTTCAGAGTTCCACGCAAACCACCTCGTTACCCGGTTCCGCTGTTCAGTAAGCCGCGTGCTCGTACAAACATTCGATCACATTCTGTATTGTACCGTTTACCTGACGCTTACAACAAATTAGCTTCTGTCGATATATTTGATAATCCCTTTCGACAATTTCGCGTTAAAGTTGTGGAGTTGTTAAGAGAGGTGTAAAAAAAATTTCCCTGGTGGTCCAAATAAATAAATAAATTAACTAGCAATGTTAAACATCGGTGCAGAAATAGTTTAAATCAAATATATTGTAGAAGTTCTATTTTCTTCAAATTTTATTAAAATTACTCATCGTATGAAACATACTCTTTAAAAAAACTAACACTTAATGGAGGCACTCAGTTTATTCGATGGATAAGGCAAAATCGAGTACCTTCCGAGATTGGTCATTTGCATAGAGTACCTATCCTTTGAAGCTGAGGCTTTGTGGAACAGGAGGCCTACTCTCTAAGCCCGTAAACAAAGATACGGGCCCCGTCCGTAAGTTTCCCGAAACTACGGATGGAGCCTACTCTCTATTGATTTCGGATGTACTAGTTTTGGACAAACGGCATAAACACATCAGTAGGCTTAGCACGAATAACCTTCGGGTAAGTATCGAGAAAGTAAAGTAAAAAAATGTATGATATATTAAGCAGCTTTCCTACCGGAGGTAAACGGAACTACATTTTCCTATAAATTTTTTGACATAACGTGCTCGATACTTACTCAATACTATTTCGATAGTTATTCGTGCTAACCCTGCAGGAGTAGCGACAGTTTCAAAACGTATTCTCATTCATTATTAGTTCGGGTCTCCGAACTAATAAGCTGTCCGTAGGTGATACGGAGTAGGAAACGTCCGTAACTTAGGCCGAAACTACGGGTTTCGTGCTTAGAGAGTAGACCTCCAGAAACGATTTTACGATGTTCCGGCATCGAAAGATTTTTCAGTAAGCATGAACGTTGGATACGGTGGAAAATGCAATAATGAAGGCAGCTGTGGTCTTATAACAAACATTAACCGCCTCTGTGGTCTCGTGGTATGTAACAACCTCCAGAGGTTGTTACATACCACCGGTATGATACCGGTATCAGACCCAGGGGTCCCGGATTCGATTCCCAATGGGGGTACATAAATATAATTTTCTTTCTTTCTTTCTTTACATATGCTCGGTTTGGTTGGTGGTAGGACTTGTTGTATGTCCGCCTGGCTAGCTACCACCATCTTATTTAAGTCTGACGCCATAACAACAATATTTTCAGCATTGTTGTGTTCCGGCATCAGCAGTTAGAGAGATAGCCAGTTCCTCAGTGGTTGAGGATTCCGGGAGAGGCTCGCTTCCATCTTTAGCCGTATCTATACTTAAAATCAGGTATGATAAAGGCTAAGAGACTCCCCGTCGTTCATTTAAAAAACCATTTCATCTTTCGATGACCTCATTGATTTATTGTGCACAGACAGAATTAGTGTAAGGGTACAGCTTTTTTCACATTGAAAATTTTCCAGCAGGCATTTGAGAAGAAAAACAGAGAAGAGAAGGGCAGTCAGAATGCACGGGACCTTAAAAGCTTCCGAAGCATCGGTAAAACAAAATTCCTAACAAAGAAATAAATAACACAATAAGTTAAAATGAAAAAAATGTACCTAATGCAATAAAACTTTTATTTTAGGATCATATCGACAACATTCGCCGACCGACTGCATTTTCGGACTTGGCTCAAAATCTTTTGTTTGCAAAACAACAGGTTTGCACTTCACAACTAATCTGTATTTTAGAATTCCTAATGAATGGAACAGCATCCAAAAATACCGAAACGTTTATTGGCAGATTCCTCTAATGTGTAACGTATCGAATGTTCAAAGTCTGTTCCTAGATACACCTCGAATGGAGTGGATGCCGGCAATCGATGTTCGTATTCCATGATCCTGTGTTTGCTGCAATCACTCCGGCAGACATCTCGAGAACCGAGATATCGAATGACGAGCAATCGCGTGTGAGTATCGAGAGGGCCAGGAGAGGCTCGGTAATGTGAACTAACGCACACTTGATCGTCGGCTCGTCGAAGACCGAAATTCGATTAATGTTTGAGTCCGCCACTACACACTCCGAGCCGAGTTGACTACGACTAATCGAATCTCAATTAGACAGACGCTTACGTGGTGCTGCAGAAAAGTATTGGAAAAAATGTTTTAGTGTACAACGTCTAAGTCCTAGAGCAGTGTTTACCAATAAGTGGTACGCGTACCCTCAGGAGCTTACACCAAGGAGTACGCGAAGAGGTTACGAATTAATAATGGAAACAACACTTGCAAAACATAGGTATTTTAAACGATCAGTATGAAAGTCAACTGTAAAATGCATCGAGAGCGCTTCCTCCCGCACTTCACGTGCTTATAGCGCCTCCAGCCTTAAATTTCTTTGGGAGCCACTGTCCTAGAAGATACCCCCACCTTACAAAAAAAAAATAGAGTACCCTTACCTTTCGCGGTTCATGATTTCCGTATCATGCGTTACAAATAAATAATATCAATAAAAGCACTTGAATCGTTTTAAATAGGTGACTATGTTTTCGTTGAAGCTAATCTATTAATTGTAATTGTGTTAGTCATATCCATTGTTACACATTTCCTTGTTATTGATTAAATTGACAACTGCTAATTTGCTTCCTGCTACTTACTACTCCTTTATTAACCGACTTCAAAAAAGGAGGAGGTAATCAATTCGGTTGTATGTTTTTTTCTCTGTTTGTTACCTTAGTACTCGGTCGTTGATGAACAAATCTTCTTTTTTGTTTGAAAGGGTATACTTTCAACTTGGGCCCATTGTCAAGATAGGTACTGATTATGGGATCCTGGAGAAATCGAGGGAACTCTTCAAATATTAAAGGCACACCGTGCTCTCGTGCACTCGTGCTTTTGTTTTCAAAAAGCTCCATTTGGTGGAGTGGAACGGATGATGAAGACCACAAATGATCATGGGAGCTATTAATACTAATCATGTCAGTAATCGGTCATTTATTAACCAATACGAATAATCGTCTTTTGGTTTCAAAGAGGTACTTAAAAGTTGGTCCCAATGTCGACAGGAACTGATGAATGAGATTCTGGAGAAATCAAGAGAATACTGCAAATATTATAGGCACACCTATATAGTTATACATTTTTAATTTTGCATTTTACAATGCTATTTTTGTGTGATAAATATTAAACAAGAAAATATACTAGAAAAAAGCAACCAGTCTCATGTCGCCCTGACGGGATTCGAACCCGCATCCTTGGGAGTCCGGCCCAATGCACTAACCAATTATGCTACAGAGACCTATGAGGACACGTCGAATTTTTCTAGTATATTCACCTTTCTACGGTGTTGGCCACCGTCGTTTCTTCAATGAGAAAAATATCCTCGCATTCGAAAGAAACATCTTTACAGATATTTGACTATCGATTAAGATGAAACGGCCATTTAATTATAAATTTTTAATTTTGCATTTTACAATGCTATTTTTGTGTGATAAATATTAAACAAGAAAATATACTAGAAAAAAGCAACTAGTCTCATGTCGCCCTGACGGGATTCGAACCCGCATCCTTGGGAGTCTTAACCTAAAGTTTAAACTACACGATACGTGCACCGTGTTCCAGGCGGAGCTTTACGCCATTCTTGGGGCCTGTCGCTTCGCGCACAGCAAGCGACACACCCAGATACCTAACCTCTCCGACTCCCGTTCTGCGCTTGAGGCACTTGGCCAACGCAGTAGCACCGAACCCTTGTATCCACCATTCACAGGGTCATCCATCAGCACTTACCATACGGGACATTTAAATTCTGCTGGGTGAAAGGACACGCTGGGATAGCTGGAAACTGCTTGGCCGATTCCGCTGCCGGGGCCACGGCCTCGATGCGCAGCAGCTGCGCATACTCTCACTTTCCGATTTCCTACCCCAAATCCATAACCAAAAGCCAATCCCTCGAGGCGTGGTCTGAGAGATACGAGGACTCACCCCAAGGTTCCCACACCCGCTCCCTTCTTCCTTCCCTCGAATCCATCAACACACTCTTTACCACTGTGTCCCCTTCCTTCTTCCTCACCCAGTACCTCACGGGACATAGAGCCAATAACGCATACCTTCGCCGTTTTCATCTGAAGGAGACGGACGCATGCCCATGCGACACTACTTCTCCGCAAACACCCGAACATCTAATAGAAAAATGCTTAAGATTTGCCATGGCCAGACACAACTACACCTCACAGTGTCGGACCCTCAAGGGATCCCCTTTCTCGTTTACAGATATTCTTTCGAAACCCAACATCACACAGGCCTTCTGCAAACTGGTTACTCACATATACTCCAACTTGAAACCATTCAACAATTGTACACCCTGAAATCTTTCCATAATCACACACCCTGACCATTATAACTTAATAGTGCCTATAAGGCCTAATCTTTATCTTTATTTATATTATAGATATATATATATATCTACGTTTATCGCCTCTCGAGACCATTCTCTATCTCCTTCTTTCCTTTTTTTCTATCCTGCTTTACTATCTTTCCTCCCTTTTAAAAACACCTGTCCTCTATTCTCTTCTTATACTCCCCACCTCTGCGCCTTCCCTCATGTATGGAATCGCATGTCGGAGCGCAGGGTGGGACCTCAAAAACCTGGGACGTTCGTCCCCAAACCCATACCTTTTAAATTTCCAAAAAACTACAATCAGTTTAGTTTGACCCAAAGACTTGAAAACTAAGATTTATAAAAAATTACAAAACCTAACCTAACCAATGGTTAGTGCATTGGGCCGGACTCCCAAGGATGCGGGTTCGAATCCCGTCAGGGCGACATGAGACTAGTTGCTTTTTTCTAGTGTATTTTCTTGTTTAATATTTATCACACAAAAATAGCATTATAAATGCGAAATTAAAAATTTATAATTAAATGGCCGTTTCATCTTAATCGATAGTCAAATATCTGTAAAGATGTTTCTTTCGAATGCGAGGATATTTATCTCATTGTTAAACCGACGGTGGCCAACACCGTAGATAGGTGAATATACTCATAGCTCTCTGTAGCATAATTGGTTAGTGCATTTGGCCGGACATCCCAAGGATGCGGGTTCGAATCCCGTCAGGGCGACATGAGACTAGTTACTTTTTTCTAGTATATTTTCTTGTTTAATATTTATCACACCTATATAGATTGTTTGTGTTTTCATAAGTTATAGTTGCGTCCGAAAAGCACCATTTGGAGGAGTGGAACGGATGATGAAGACCACACATGGTATCTCACGGGTGCAATACGATTACCTACTTCATTATAGTTCCTAAGCAATTCAGGTACATACTCCTCACGATTTTCATAATGAAAAGTACTGGGACTATCTAACACGAAAAATTTTAAAAATAAATAAAAATAATAAAAAACCAACTTCAAAAAGTAA
Source organism: Chrysoteuchia culmella (assembly GCA_910589605.1). Lineage (NCBI taxonomy): Eukaryota > Metazoa > Arthropoda > Insecta > Lepidoptera > Crambidae > Chrysoteuchia > Chrysoteuchia culmella. The sequence continues at coordinate 6,391,246 of OU342657.1, forward strand.
AATATGAAAAGAAAACCAAAAATAACAAATAATATTTTAAGACTCCAAAAAGTATATTTTGAATATGGTTTTATTTATTTGTTATTTTTTGTATTCGCTTTCATATTTTACCTTTTGAAGTCGGTTTTTTCATATTTTTTTGTAAGATTCTGTACAAAAATATACAAACTTCTACTACTACTACAAACTGCCAGATTATACACGTGACATCTCGACCGTGCAACTAGCCAGGACAAATTAGCCTAACAAACTGGCAACTTGTGCAAAAAATTGGCAATATTAAAGGTAGGGCATTTCCGGGTACATTTTTACGGCTGGGAGTGATAAACAAAACACTCGTACAAGCACTCGACGTTACGCTGGTGCGAGCAACAAACCGCTCGCTCGCGCACACGGACCGACGCCGGCGAACAGCGGCGCCAATTAGAATCGTACCTTCATCGTCATATTCGCTCGCCCTAGTGTTAAAAAGGCACACGTCGATGATCAGCTTCCAAAGTGAACGGACGAAAAAAATTACCTACACGGAAGGCAATTTGCAAAGAAAATAATTACAATGGAACACTCACAAACTTCTTCTTTTGTGTGAAGACGGCAAATGAAAGACGGCTTCTGAAATCGATGGTAAGCAAGAACAAAGGGTCAAAACACATTCAAAATAATCTTGACTTATTTAAAATTAATAATAAGAACAACCGCAACAATAACTATAAAATAAAACAACACACGAGTCATCTACGAAACAATCTACAAGACAGTATGCAGTATAATCAAAATAACGCTTTTGAACAAACTCACAACGGAATGGACATAGTCACAATTCAGTTACCGTATCCAAAGCTTGGTGATTTGGAGACCTGCCTAGCTTTATTTAATCGAAGGTGATTCATACGCCCGAGCCTTTTTAATCACATACGGAAGTTAAGGGTCGTTGTTATCGAATAAATTAGTAATAACGGCGTAAATTTAATTAGCGTGATAATTGCCGAGGGCCGACGAATGCCTATACCGACTAAAAGAATTATGACTTAACCAGTGTAAAACCCCGTACTTTTAAGAACCAATCTAGATTGCATGCACATACTTGTACTTAGATTAAGTAATTTCAAGAAAATGGCCTTCGCTTTATTGTCACTCAAAACATTTTAACGTAAAATTGTTATTAAAGATTGATTTATTCTGAACACATTCAGACTTCAGGACCTGGGGGCCTACCATCAACTGTAATGCGATTCATTTTAGGCTACTTTCAGGTAGTAAGTGCGGGACGCCGCTAGACGCGCCATATGGCAGCATCCCACTCTCACAACCTACAATGAATTGCATTACAGTTGATGGTAAGGCCCCTGAAGACTAACAAAAAATATTTTTTACTAACGCTTGAAGTCAAAACTACCCAACATTTTCCAATACTAGTGATGTACGTTTCTGTTTCAATTAAACTCACTTTATTAATCAGAGAAAGGATAGGATCTCTATTGCTGAATAAAGCAAGATTTTAACGAATGATTTGTCGTTACATTGTTGTTATGATTTATTGTAACTAGGTCAATAGGGCCACATCACAAATAAATAATTATCTACTTTCAAAATAAAATATTTTAACCCTACAACCAAGCATCACAAATCTAACTGTAATAAATACACCCAAAATACAACATGTCATTTTCTGTCCACGGAAAAGACGTAGCAACGTGAAGCCTATTACTACCGAATGAGGTCTATTTTGAGGCGGCTTAGGCTGCCATGTCTAATATCTGGAGGATTCGGAAGGAACGAGCAAGACACGGCGCGCCTCCGTTCCTCCGTCCCGTAACTTGACGCTGACTCACGTCACTCATGTGAACCGCGATATAGCGATGTTGATACTTGGTACTTGATCAAATCGGCAGTAAATAGTAGTTCAATTAGGATTTATTACTGGTTAGATTTACGCAAACAATGCAGGTTGTTGTTTGAGTATTCAAATAGTGAATTTTCTTTGTAATTATGGCGAATACCGACATAGGTGTCTGTAACTGGGATAGGCCATTTTATATTCGTAAAATGTCAGCAGCATGTGAATAGAAAAACAATAAAACGCGTTTTACAGTGAATAAGTGTAGAGAAAATCAAAATAGTTTTAAGGAAATACCGTTATTCTTATAGTCCAGCTACTTTAATGATAGTCGTTTTTCATAACCCACAGTTTCCCTACAAATCAAAAACTATGGCTTGCTGTAGCTATTTTCATTAACCATGACTAAGAGAATAATTCTGTCTATTTGCAAGTTATTTTTATGATCACCTTTGTATTTTAATAATTGGCTAGTATCAAATCAAACCGGTCCAACTATTCAAAAACGTATCACCGTAAACTCTATAATCCGGTGTGCAAGTTTATTAAACGTCAGTACCATACGGCTCTGCGTAGTGGCAACAGAAAATCGAGACAAAATAACATGGAATGACGCGAGAGCGACAGAGATAGACGTAACAAGATGAACAAAATATTAATATTGAACTTATTAAATAAACCTACTACTGTATTGTTGTGCCTTTGTTCTTATAAATACGTCACACCAACTCCACAATGAAGGTTTTCTTTGTGATAATAACCTTCACATCAAATCTGATAGTGGGATCAAAGAATACTAACTATTAAATACTAAGTAGGACTTCGAAATCAATGTGTAAGTGTAATGTGTTATTTTTAACCCCCGACGCAGCGCAAAGAGGGCGGTTATAAGTTTAAAGCCTATGTCTGTCTGTCTGTCTGTCTGTCTGTACGTATATTCGTAGAGCCTAAACGAATCAAGCGATTTTAAAGCGGTTTTTTTTTATTGAAAGCTAAATTAAACGAGATGGTTCTTAGCCACGTTTGATGAAAATCCATCTGGCCATTTATGGAGATGGTCAACTGCCCGCCGAAACGGTAAAAGATACAAAGGTAGTGCTTTGACTAAAATAATGTACACCCTGGGCAAATTAAGGTGCAGCAAAAAAAAAAAAAATTCTTTCTGTACATAAATATTCGTAGTGCCTAACGAATTAAGCGATTTCAATGCGGTTTTTTTAATTTTGTGTGTAATTTAAAAAGGATGAAATAAAAATAAAAAAAAACAAAAAAAAACCTCGGTCGGGGGACCACAAAAAGAGAAGAACTAAAAGGGTATATTATACGTTGGGGGTCCCCCGACCGAGAGAGAAATTGTATTTTTTAGGTTTTTTTTTTTTTTTGTTTCGGGGGGTTTTTAAAATTCCTATTTTTTTTTTACTTAAGTATACTTGATTCGTATTCTCTATAAAAGATCCGCATCCGCTAACATCTTCGGCCACGGACGTCTTCTGCTGTTTGATTTAATTGGACGTGTTAGCATGCTTGTTCTGACCCAAACTACATTTAGTGGTTAGACATATCACTAACTACGTTTTCTACCGTTATACCTCTAACCACTACGAATGATGGCGAGATGAAATAATTATTTAATATTCCATGAACGCGTCCAGTGACTGTTATTTTGATTGTATTTATTGTTCTTGTGTGCATTCTTTAAATTAAGAGTACCATATCTCATTTTTATTATCGAAGCCCACAATTAGGAAGTTGATGAATTCTCACTTGAAAAATGCTTCGAATCATCTTTGTAGTAATATTTATTATTATTCTTACTTATTATTCTAAACCCTATTGCGTGCCCGTCAGGGCCCATGATGATATTTTATTTAGGTTCACCATCTTTTGTGTACATTATGGAATGCAATAAATAATTGAGTATTAGCAGTTATCTAATTAATTCGAACTTCATGACTTCCAAATCCTTGGTTTTTTAGAAAGTTTTGACTTTCACTTCTGAATGAAACAACTTTTCCGGATATTTATCGTTAATATCCTTAGATTTAAAAAATATATTCGGAAAAGCGCCACAATTTAAGATGAGTTAATGTTCACAGTAGTGCAAGTTGTACAAGTACGAGTAAGTAGTGAATTATCAGATCATGTCGATTATCTCAATGAATATTCGGAAATTTTACAAATTTCACTTTTAATCACTAGGTAACATCAGTGCGGCAGTTGATTACCAACTAAATAAAATGAAACAAATTGGTTTTCACAATACAATTTTTTATGGTTCAGTTATATTATATCTGACTAACGGATCCTCTCAGTTTTACCCGCGTGGTGCCCGTTCCCGTGGGAATATCGGGATAAAATATAGGCTATGTCACTCCGGAGAAATGCAGCTTTCTAATGGTCTAAGAATTTTATAAATCGGTCCAGTAGTTCCTGAGATTAGCGCGTTCAAACAAACAAACTCTTCAGCTTTATAATATTAGTATAGATGATGCAAGTGTTTCAAAATATTATCTACCTTTGGGGACTTTGTTCGTTAAATTCATTCGTTAAATAGGATCCAAATCAGAACATTTCTGTTATAGTACGTCATAGTATATGATAAGCCTGAACATGCCAGCGGTCATCTGTACAAGCCGCGACGTGGTCGACTTAATTGGAAAGGTAGACATCAGAAGAGACCCACCCTTATATGATGTATGATATTATGGTACGACACGTATGATCCTGTTTTGGATTTAGGCACATAGAAAATCAGTCTTTAAAAAAGCTGATAAAGCACTTACCTATATGTAACCCATCTGTAGGTGTAGATGACGGCTACGCTGTGTCTTTACTTAAATTAAATTTGTCTTTACGTGTTTGTCAAAGGGGAATGCTTAGTTTTAGCTTCTTTTTGAAAATGCCTGCAACCATTCAGACATTATTAAGTGGATAAAATATTTAAGTACAAACAATAGTTACTGAGACAACATATTTCTGTCTAAAAATGCACCTATTGAGATAGATTGAGGTTAAAAATCACTCAATTTTTGCAATTTTATCTGGCTTATAAAAATGGCTGATCATTTTTACAATATATTATATGATAATAATGTATAAAAATAAAATAATAACGATAATCATTATATTTTACTATTCGGGGGGGACGGTGTCATTTCGCTACCGTCCTAGAACCTAATGAAGTGATTATTCAAAACATTATATAAATAATAACATTTCATTGGTGTAAGTTAATAAAATCTCAAAATTTTTGTTATTTTCAGCTTAAATAAATAAAATAATAGTTATGAACAGGTGCATTTATCTCAGAATGGATACGGTTTAGAAACGTGCTGTCTCAATAACTATTGTTCGTACGTATATATTTCATCGATTGAATAAGGTTTGAATAGTGTGCAGGGATTTTCGAAAAGGCACCAACCCTCCATACATTTGTGGCATTGACTTTTATTTGCTCGTCTGCGGCTGTTTGTCACGTCTTACATTCACCATTGGAAATTCATTTGTTAAACAAAGACACATTTTGATCGATAAAGATAATAGATATGGTTTAATCAAAGTTTGAAGCTAACTACCAACCTGGCGTAGCGATGCTGATGCACTCTTCGATGTGAAGGAACAAATAAAAGGAGAATGGGCAGTTTAGTAGACATCTCCCAACCCTTGTAAGAATATATGATAATTATGTGTTTAAATGTTGTCCTTGTTGTGTCCTCTCATCGCGAATATATTTTTTTTTGCTCAAAGTAACGTCGAAGTAAAAAAAATATCACAAATTACAAAATCAGAACTCCGTGAGCCAATAATCTCAGTTTTTATGATGATTTTTTCCGTGTTTTTTTATTATTATATTTATGATGCCGATTAGGACCTCCTTGCTGAATTCAGCGTTCAGCGTCTTCGACTTCTCGGCTCCGTGTTGGGGCTAATCCCTTAAAGAAATATTTAGGGTAGACCGGGGACAATGGTACCATTTTTTAAACATTGGTTGATAGCGACAAATCTACTGAAATATATTTTATTCTGCATTTAAATTTCACTACCTACACTCTTAAGCTGCAAATTTATGTATTTAAATAAAACCTACGGTACCGAAAAGTCAATGAAAACCACATCTGAACAGAATGGTGTCGTGTGTTACAATTGACCCCTACTTTGGGTTAATTGTACCAAAAATAAGTTTGGTAATAAAACTCTGTTATATGTGTTAATAATAATGTCTTTATTAATGGTTGGTAATTGTACGTTGTAATAAAGCTACAGTAACAGTCTTTACTCTTAGGAATCAAAATACTTAATAGTAATCAGTCGAAAAAGACAACACGTCATAAACTTAAATAAAAACAACTATTCTACTCCAATAACAAAAAATAGTCAACTCTTGCATAATATACTATTATTTTGACTCAAACATTACGTAATTATCTTACTAACAATCTCTCAAATCACAAAAATCAAAAACTATCAATTTGTATGAGGGTACAATTGACCCCCGGTACAATTAACGGTAAGGTAAGGTAAGGTAACGGTAAGTACTGCCTACTTAATATTATGATATTTATATTTTAATCATTAATCAGAGTCGCAGTTATGGCAAACATACTTGGCTTCTTGTGCCGTACATTCTTCGTGTGCCCACATTCCGCAAATTATACACTGAACCCAAACTTCGTTTGGACGGCTGGCACTATAAGGTTCCATACACAAAATGCAATACCATTCTTCCGTTTCTTTAGAGGTACTGGGCCTAGCATAATCTTTTGGTGTTCTATTTTTTTCTGTAGTTTTTGGTTTACTTTTTTTTCCTTTACCTTTGCCCTTTTTACAATCTTGCAGTAGATTCATTTTAACCTGCTTGGCTTTCTTCCTTTTTTTCAGCTTCTCCGCTTCCTTCTGTATAATATTTTTTTCTGTAGTATCGGTATATATAGCTGTTTTCCCCTTTTTTCTTCTACGTATGTGCCTAAAATCATTCAACCTAATTAATTTTAACTCATTTTAATTAAATTAATTTAAACTCATTTTAATTAAGAATAATTCATAACTAATATAATATCGGGGTTAATTTTACCATGGGGTTAATTGTACCGCTACAATTGTCCCCACCGTCAGCGGTACAATTGTTCCAAATGGATAGTTTAAATATTAACCAACAAATCACGGCATTTTATCAATTAATATAACTATAATTCATCACTTTTACAAAGATTGAAATGTTAGTAAACTAATGAAAGCAATGATTTGATAAGATAGCGAGTTTAATCGGAATTACAGACTAAAACTTTTTACGAGAATACTTACTGTGACTGATCGAAAACAAAAAATCCCCCGTGTACGCGTCCGCGCACTGGCGCGCCGCCGACTGGTGAGCGGGAGGGGAGGAATCGAGCGCGTGAACTGACGCTACACACACATTCAAACGTTGTTTGTGTTTGGAAATATTGGCAATGGTACTATTGCCCCGTGGTACTTTTGTACCCGGTCTACCTATAGTTTTTTGTTATGATTTGACATTTATGTGTTATTTTTGTGATTTTAAGATTTTACAAAGAGTTATGGTAATAGTAAACTCGGACACTAGATATATATATTTGATAGAATCAGGCGTTACTTGGCGGAAATCCATATCTTAGTAGAAAACGAAAAATATGTCGCGTAATTCCGCAAGAAAAAATGCAGATGCAGCCCAGTGACACACCTTGCACCTTCACCGACTACTCTACACGTGTTTCGCCCACACACGGAGCATCCTCAGGAGTTGTTAGACCGTGCCAATCTCAGCACCGAGTCGATCTCGGTGCTGAGATTGGCACGGTCTAACAACTCCTGAGGATGCTCCGTGTGTGGGCGAAACACGTGTAGAGTAGTCGGTGAAGGTGCAAGGTGTGTCACTGGGCTGCATCTGCATTTTTTCTTGCGGAATTACGCGACATATTTTTCGTTTTCTACTAAGACTAGATATATATGCCTGTCCGAGATTCCTACATTGAGATTTGAAAATAGTATTTTCGGACAAGACCGTGTATCTTTTTGTCCGAGTCTCATTGGGATGATGCACTACGATTTTCAAAGTTTTCCCATCCCTAAATGGACCGACTCGAATTTCAGGCTTCGATAAAATGATGCTACCATGCTACGGCCCTACGCATTTCTGGGGGAGCTATTCTAGCAAGTGGATTTATCTTGGTCAATCAAAATAACATCATCCAGAAATACAGCCAAGCTTAAAAAATTGTTAGAGTGCCTTGCAAATCCCTGATACTAAATGTGACTCATAATCACACACACAGTCCTATGGTTGGTATTCATACGACTGCCTATTTATGTAAGTTTGTACAGTAAAAACCACGCTAAAACCTCTTTATTATTTAAAGGATCTTCAAACCTGTGTAGTTTTTTTGTCTAACGCGGAATTCAGCTTCATTGTCATACAATGAATCTAATGAACTAAACAATACCTTTTTAATGATATACATCTCAAAGTGTTACAACACTTGGGACAACTCGAACATTCTCCTTTACTATAATAAATAACTACCCTCTGTTATGGCAAACACGATGTGAAGTGAGGTACTAAGGTTAATCGCACTTTCAAATATCAAGCTTACATTTTTTAATCCTAAAATATGGAATTACAAAAATTTGCCTTGCCATATTTTTTACTGTTCTAAAATACTAATCCTTACAAAAACAAAAACCAAGGTACAGATTACAAAAGTAACTTTCTAGCCAAACTGTCAGATAACTGAACAAATGCTACCATGTGAATTGAATCTGAATGCAATGTCAGCATAACTAAAGAGTTTGGCCGCAGACTGAAGAGCTGCCAATTTTGTGGGGTCTCCCCGGGCGCCTACAGCGGCTAGTTGTAAGGAACAAATGGGGTAACTTGCTTAGTGCTCCGGAGGTCAGGGCAAAGTGGATGGGTAATATCATTGGGTTGTTCCGGGCGAGTGCCTGAGTGACAGTCCCCCGTGGATGCAGAGCCGACGTTGTTTGTTTGGAGGCGCATTGCGGGAAGTCAGCCCTTCGTCTAAACACAAAACCCGGGTTATATGTTATCGAAAACATGAAAGGATCCTCGTGACATTTGACTCGTTTCAATTACACTTCTTACCTACAACGTTGAAAGGAAAGAAAATGTTTATGCATAACATTATGCATTGCACACATTGTAGTTGCAGACGTTGTAGTAAAATAATGAGCATAAGCAGTTCGTTATTTATTTATGTATTCCAATACTGAACGAAACACGGTAAACCTTAAAACGGTAACTGAACGATTATAATATAATCCCTACTTTCTTATGTCTGCGTCTCAGATGCAGTTACACTACTACAAATGCATATGTAATTTTTCAAGATTTGTATTTTTTACAACTGCCTGACAAAGTTTGGCCAAAGACCCATGGAGGGTTTGGAATAAAAAGGAAAGCAAATCTTATACGTTTCAAGCTACTAAAATATTACAACGCTTGACTAAATAAATAGTATCACCTGTTTTGAAAGTCAATAACAATAAAGTGCTCGTGATACACAATCTTATCAATCAATAAATCCCTACCGTATTAGTTTCGTTTATCTAACAATATCTCTAGTAATTAGACAGTATAAATAGAAGTGAATCGAGCAATGACTTTACCCAGAGGTTTTTAGAATCGCAGCAATGAAATCGATAGCTCTTCTATTGGTCGTGGCGGCGTTCGCCAAGGCGAGTGTGTTGCCTCAGACTGGCGTTCTTGGATACTTGAAGAACTCCGTCGCGATCGGAGAGAAGCTGCGAGAGAGGGAGGAAGCCTTCCTTCGCAACAGGATCGTAGGAGGTGCTCCCGCTGCACAAAACCAGATTCCTTTCCAGGTATGTTGTTTTATAAAGAGATGATGACGAAGACACTTCGCAATAAATCCGTGAAGGTTTATTACTTATCGATAACAAAAGGTTTCTTAACCACAAATAACATATTGTAGATATTTTTTTTCTTTTTTGAATTTTTTCAATGCTATTTTTATACCTGTGATAAATTTTAAATAGAAAATCTTGGAATTAGTAAACTCGGCCACACGTGGGCCGGATTCCCAAAGGTCGTGGGTTCGAGTCCCATCTGAAAATTCACTTGTGTGTTGAGTTGACTTTTCCAATATTTTTCTATTCACAACTTATCATAGGTATTTTGTAGGTACCTTTAACCAACGAAAAAGTAGTACCTAACATACATTAAAACAAATATCCCTCAAGATTTGTGCAAATAAAAATATTTGTAGGCATTTGTATATATTTTACTCATCCCTTTTGAAATATTAAGGTATCATTGTCTGCAATGGATAACGCACGGATTTTTTAGGGACAGTGTTAATATTTATAATTTCGCGTGATTCATTGCAATTTAATCTTCTAAAAGTTAATAACATTTTAATCCAAGTTTGTGTAATACCTTCTGTGCAAGGCAAGGCACATGTTTTTTTTTATAATACAACTGTCATCGATTTTACCCTAAATCGTTGTTGTTTAACTTCCAAACCTTTATTCTTCTAACAAATAAAGTGTATTTCACACAGGCCGGTCTCATCATTGACCTCGTCGGTATATCAGGAAATGGAGTTTGCGGTGGATCCTTGATCAGCGCTAACAGGGTCATCACCGCTGCCCACTGTTGGTTCGACGGGCAGAACCAGGCTTGGCGGTTAACCGTGGTCCTGGGTTCCACTTTGTTGTTCTCTGGTGGCCAGAGGGTTCAGACCAGTGTGGTTGCCACCCACCCCAATTGGACACCTCTCCTCATCCGAAACGACATTGCTGTTATCTACCTCGCATCAAACGTTGCTTTGTCCAGTAAGTTTCCCTTAAACGTACTATTTTAAATAAAAAATTAAGATAGTCTTTGAAGATTCAGCTGAATCTCTATCCTCCTGGAATAAGAGTACTTTGGAGACAGCATTCATAATAATGATTGTGACAAAACTAATAATAACATAAAACCGTAATGTTATCCAGTATCAAACTAATCTATATACTTAATTCAGGTTCGCAAAATTTGTGACGACTCGATAGGGACTTTGGCGCGTAGTACGCGGCCGAGTAAGGTATCAAATTAAAGGTACTCGAGTCTATTTGTTCCGAAAACTATAAAATATACAAAATGTTAAACGTGATGATCACAAATTGCAATTAAAGATTTTCGCATAAATTGGAATTTTTCGTCGATCGACGAACCCGAGTATCGAGTTGTAACCGCCCCTCTAGTAAAGTATTAACTCGACCCTATTTACAGACGCTGTCGCCCCCGTCGCCTTACCTTCTGGAAGTCAAGTGAACGAACTCTTCACCGGCGAATCTGCTGTTGCATCAGGATTTGGTCTTACCTCTGACAGTAAATATATAAATCTTATTTCTATTATTTTCTCATTTTTAGGATTCCGTACATCTTTTCGAACTAAAAATTGACCTAAAAATATGTAGTAAGTATCGTCTTTTACTATAAGTACAGGGAAAAATCTGAAAACTATATATTTGTAATTGAGTCATAAAAATATATTCCGTTGTTTTGGAAACTGAATTTTGGAAAAAATCGGATAAAGCGAGACTCCATTCCTAAACTTTTCATAATATGTACAATCGGGGAACTTCCCGGTGGACCAGTAGAGTTTTTTTGGGAAATGTTTTCTCTGAAAATACTAAAGTTAAAGAAATAATTTATTATTCAAATAAAATACCTGTTAATGTTTTATTATTTGTGATATAAACGTTTTCTGTATATCTTTAACTTTTTTAAATAAAGCTCCCTAAAAATTCTACTTGTCAACCGGTAAGTTCCCCGAATGTACTAGATACCTACAAAGTGCAGAACCCTCGATAGGCGAGTCCGACTCGTACTTGTCCGGTTTTTTTAATGTTAACAATACGAACCGCCAACACCTCTATTACTAGATGTGTGACAGAAATGCACGTCTTTCATAATATGTGTGAGATTAATGTTTAACGTGTCAAATTCTACATCATTTATATTCAGTCACTTCACGCCTTCCCTTGCTACAGATGCCGGTATCTCCAACAACCAGTTCTTGAGCCACGTCACCCTGAACGTGATCTCCAACGCCGTGTGCCGTTTGTCCTTCCCGTTCATCGTGCAAGACTCCAACATTTGCACCAGTGGCTCCGGAGGCGCCGGCACCTGCAGAGGCGACTCTGGTGGTCCCCTTGTCGTCACCAGGAACAACAGTCCAGTTTTGGTGCGTTCACATAACTATACCTAACTTTACTACTGCTCATTAATGCATACATTTCTCCCTTTCCTCCCGAGTAGGCAGATCAACTTTTTCTACTTGCTACAATCCATATTATTATTTTCTTCTTGTTCTTCTACGATTCGGATATTCTATGATACGCACTGTGCAAACCATTTAACTCAGAGTTAGATGCATACAAAAGTTGCCATAACTCTGAGTAAATGTGTTAACTAGGCTTGGCGCAAAGTTTAAAGACTTAATTTTTTTTTAATCCTTTCCTATGCTTGGACGGTACAAATATGACTGACATTACTTTTTTTCTAGGTCGGTGTCACCTCCTTCGGATCTGCCCTCGGTTGCGAGGCCGGCTTGCCGGCCGCCTACGTCAGAGTCACATCATACATCGACTGGTTAAATCAACACCGGGTATAATATAATAACTACTAGTAATCAATAAAAATACAAATAATTGTGACTAAATATGCTATTTTATTTACTAGCTTCCGCTTGCTACTTCGTACGCCGATGATGTTGTACCTAATCCAGTTTGAACTATATACTTATTATGTGCCAACACAACCAAATCCGTTCAGTGTCAGAAGGTCTAATAAATATTAATAATAATAAAATATTTGTTTATTTTCCCATCACAAATAATAGAACTTAAGACTAGTTGATATTATAGGGTACAGTGTTTCTACCATTTGTGAGGGACTGGTGCCTGAAATAGGTTTCAGAAATCGAAACCTCTGCTACAGGTCGCCAGGCCCACCCACAGACAATAGAATGACGTATAATTATTATAAGTGGGTGTAATATGACAGTACAAGTCTTGAGTTTAGAATTTAGGGTAAGTAGCTTAAAATACAAAACAAAGTAGGTAGGCTAAATTATATAAAATTACTATTATAAGTAAATAACCCAAAGCTAAGACATTGTAAATGAGTGTGAGCATGTGTATGTGTAAGTGAGATCGCATGTGTCGTTTGAGTGTATGAGTGGTGTGTGTGTGGGTGTGGGTGTGAGTGTGTGTGGATGTATGAGTATATGAGAAAGCGCAGAGATAGGCAACGTTACGAGATCCATTCTTTTTTTAATTATTAAAGGATAATCTTAGTTTATTACATTATATTGAGTATGTACATTTATAATTAATATTATTACAGCATGCAGAGTAGTTTTTCAGTCGCGTCGTAGTCAAGAGTCGTCAAAAACTTGGTCACAGTACGTTTGCAGTTAGTAGTCAGGAGTGGATATCTATCCACATCTTCACATCACATCACATCTGTGAAGAGTAGCATTAAGTCTGTTGTAAATTACTGGTTCGAGAAAGGGGAAGAAATGCTGAGCGAATGATGCTCTAACGGCAGGTATATTGCACACTTTTTGTTTGCGTCGTTCGCCCTCTAGCAACCTGGGGTGATATGGTAACTGTCAATGTTGTTTGAGGATAATTTTAAGAACAAACGTTTGTCTAACCGTTAGAACGCCCCAGTAACTATAGAGCTCAACAGTAGGGAAGCGGTACGGAAGTCCCGCTGCAACTTTTTGCAGAACACGTTGGGCTCTCTCCACGGGCAGAATGAGAGTTTTAGCAGCGCCACCTTATGAGCCGATGCAGTATTCTATGAGCGAATGGCACAATGCATAATAGACCATGGTAATGACTCTGCGATCAGCAACATGCCTCAGCGTCCTGAATATGTAGATGAGCTTACGGAGTCAGTAGCGGCGCTAGGCGTCGGCGACTGTCTTTTGTTTTAAAACAAAATACGGTAATTTCTTTGCAATGCTATTGAGTACGTTAGCAAAAATTGAGAAAATTGAACTGCGCGCCGTTATCAAATACTTGTGTCTGAATTTTTTTTCTACGGATCAAGTCAGTATAGACTTTGGGGTCTAATGCTCCTCCGTATTCGACAGTCGCACGTTGGTGCGCCGAATTTAGACGTGGAAGAACATCGACCATGGACAACCCCCGCTCCGGACTACAGCAGTAACTAAAGAAATTGTGAAAAAAGTCGAAAACTTAGTTTTGGCGGATCGTCGTGTCACGGTTCGTTTTATTGCTGAAATGTAAAGATTTCAACGGAGAGCGTGCATAATATTTTACATAACGCTTGGGTATGAAAAAGGTATCTGCGCGTTGGGTACCAAGAATGCTTACTGACACGCTAAAACAAACTAGAGTCGAGATGTGTCAAGAAGCTTTGGACCTGATACAGCAAGACCGGGAACTTTTTTTAGCGCGATTTATAAAAACGGACGAAACATGGCTCCATCATTACGACCCTGAAACGAAACTGCAGTTTATGACATGAAAAATGCCATCATCTCCAACTCCGAAGAAATTTAAGGTGGGCCCATCTGCCGGTAAGGTCATGGGCTCTGTTTTTTGGGATGGTAAAGGGGTAGTAATGATTGAATATCTCGAGCATGGAGCCTCTATTACGGGCACTTTATATGCCAAACAAATAGCAACATTGCGCAATGAGATCCGCGGAAAACGGCGAGGTAAACTCTCAAAAGTTGTGCTGTTCCACCAGGACAATGCCCCGGCACACAAGTCCGCCGTTGCAATGGCTGCAATTCGTGATGCTGGGTTCGATATCCTTAAGCATCCTCCGTATTCACCAGATCTCGCCCCCAGTGATTTCTACCTATTTCCAAGATTGAAAGAATACCTGAGAGGCCAGAAATTTGAAGACGACGACGCGGTAGTCGCTGCAGTACAAGATTTTTTAAGTACTCAAGATGAGAACTTTTTTAAAAACGGAATTTTAAGTTTAGAAAAAAGATATACTAAGTGTATTATGCTAAAAGGTGACGTTGTCGAAAAATAAAACGACATTTAATAAAAGTTGTTTATAACATACTCATTCTCACTTTTTATTGAACGCCCCTCGTGAGTACGGTAGTTTTTTTTTTTAAATAATAATAAAATCGTTTATTTGCACAAAACATGGTATAAAATGATCACAAAAGACAATAAAAGTACTCATGTTTCGCTAATACAATAGCATGCAAATCATTTACAAATGTCATCATCATCATCATCATTGGTCTAATTTAATTACATTGTTTTGAATAAATAAAAATAAAAAAGAGCAAATGTCAATAATTCTAGAATAATTAATACAAGATTATTAAATGTCAAGAAGTATCAAGTAGGTCAGCTAAATCTATCTATTTGTCAATAAATTCCTTAACACTATAGAAGTTTTTGTCATTAAGCCATTCCGTTAACCTTTTTTTAAACAAAAAATTATTAAGCAAATTTTAATTCACTAGGGATCTTATTATATATTCTGACACACATCGCAAGACAACTATTATTATATTTACATGTTTTGGGAACATTTCTTACGACAAGTTTATGTTTGTCTCTGCGCACTCTGGTATTCTGGGCGTCACATGCTTTAGTAAATAGACCCCTATGTTGATGTACAAAATTACTTACTTCATACAAGTAAAGCGAAGGAAGGGACAGGAGACCTAGGCTTTTAAATAAAGGTTTGCACGATTCATCAGGCATAATACCACAAATGGCTCTGATGCATTTTTTTGTACCACAAAAGCTTTATTCCAATCCGTGCCATTACCCCATATCATCAAACCGTATCTCAACACGGATTCTACATATGCACGATAACATAAAATTGCTGTTTTCTTATTTGTAACTTTTGTAACTTGTCTTAATGCATACACGAATTTATTTATTTTGTTACAAATAGTTTCGATCTGATCTTTCCAGTTCATAAACTGGTCTATTGTTACTCCAAGAAATTTTACGTTTGTTACTTCATTGATTTTAGTGATATTTAATTTAAAATTATATTGCTTATGTTTGGATTGATTAAATTGAATAAATACTGATTTATTTAAATTAATGTTGAGATTGTGTGCATCGAGCCAGTCAATTAAAATGTCAATAGTTTTATTAATGTCAATTTCATGAATAGTTCATGAATTTTTTCTCTTCTCAGTCGTCACAATTATAGAAATGTCATCTGCGTATAAAATGCATTTATGATTCGTAATTTCAAAAATGTCATTAATATATAATATAAATAAAAGAGGTCCTAAAATACTTCCCTGTGGGACACCAGTTTTATTTTCACGACAACTGGATGAGAATGATCTAATTTCATTATTCATTAACTTATCCACTGTAACGTATTGTTTACGGTTAGAGAGGTATGATGATAACCACTGAAGAGTATTGCCTCTCATGCCTAAATTCTCTAACTTTTTAAAAGTAAATCATGTGAAACATGGTCAAATGCTTGAGATAAGTCAAAAAAGAGTCCTGTCGTCCAAATATTGTTATTAACATTAGTCAAAATTGTATTTATCATGTCAAATTTAGCCAATGTTGTGGATTTACCATTCTGAAAACCATATTGGCTATTATTTATTATATTATATTTGGTACAAAAATCGATCAGTCTCTTGTACATACATTTTTCGAATATTTTTGATAAAATGGGGACCAGAGTGATCGGTCGATAATTGGTAACGTTATCTTTTTCACCTTTCTTATAAAGTGGCCTAACGACAGATAGCTTTAAGGCCTTAGGAATAGTTCCTGTCTCAAACGATTTGTTTATAAGATAGGTGAGAACTGTTAGTATTTCGTTAATACAGCTTTTTATTATTTTAGTATTCATACCATCATAGCCTACAGCACTTGTATTGTTTAGTTTTGACACTTCTCTTTTCACTTCGTCCTCCGTCATCGGCATTAGAAATAGAGTATTGGATATTGTTGTGGGAGGTGATCGTATTTTTTTAGATTTGGAAAACAAGATTGGTTATCGATAAAATGATTATTAAATGCATTTGCTATGTCTGTAGGATTAGTTAATATTTTATTATTAATTTTTAATTCAGATACATTATTATTATTACTATTATTTAAATTATTACCCACTTCATTCTTTATTACAGACCATGTCGCTTTACATTTATTGTCACTGTTATTTATAAATTTAATATTCGAGTTTTGTTTTGATTTGTGTATGACTTTTTTCAATAAATTAGAATATGTCAGATAATTATTTTTATTACTTGTTGTTTTGTGTGTGTAATAGCGATAACGCAGAAATCTTTTGTTTTTGCAGCTTGTTCTTAGACCTTTGCTTATCCATCTATTAGTATTATTATTTTTGGGCTTAACCTTAATTACGGGAAAACACAAATTATAGAGTAGACGTAACATCTCGTAAAATTTTGAAAAGGCAGTATTTAAATCAGCTTGCTCATAAACGTCGTGCCATGTAAAACTACTCTTTTAATTCGGCTTATGTAGTTTAACGTTTTCTTTTTGACTGGGAAATAAAAGGGGCCTCGCAAACCTGATGTCGCCGACGCCGACGTGTGGTCTAGCGCCGCCACTGTACGGAGTCTTGATGTTAGCAGATGAAGGTGGTATTTGAAGGAAAGGAATGCATTCAGTGCGCTCTAGTGCAGGACAAGTGCAAGTTATAGGGGCAGAATGAAATCCGCACTCATGAACCCTAATAACGAATTCGGAGGATGGCAGTAGGTTTGAGTTTAGGGTAAATGCGACATATTTTGTTTTTAGAGCATTTAGGGTGAGGACATTGCATCTAAGCCATTTGTTGACATTGTCGAGTCCACCTTGTGCCGAGTGAAAAGCGCTAGCCCAGGAGTCCATTGAAAAAAGAGAGCAGTATCGTCAGCATAACTGAAGATCTTACCCTCGTTGAGCCGTAACTGACAAAGATCGTTAATGTATATTAAAAATAGAGTCGTCCCAATGATACTGCCCTGAGGGACCCCGTATGTAATTTGGGACTCATGGCTACTGCTAATATTGTTGGCTATGGCTAATATTGTAAACTAATTATAGTGTGAATTAAATAATTTATTTGTTCCCTTTTTATGGAGTTTTGTTAGG
Organism: Chrysoteuchia culmella; assembly: GCA_910589605.1. Lineage (NCBI taxonomy): Eukaryota > Metazoa > Arthropoda > Insecta > Lepidoptera > Crambidae > Chrysoteuchia > Chrysoteuchia culmella. The sequence goes on from OU342657.1 coordinate 6,409,229, forward strand.
GCATTCCATGGAACATTATACGTGTAGCAGATTTTGCTCTTAATAAAGGCAATAAAACATATCAAAAGCAAATTCATAGAAAGTAAACAAATGAATGATTTGTCAGAGACTTTTACTGACGGCTTTGATATATACTTATTAATAGCTATAATTATATATATATATATATTATTACTTAATTACATTACTTATTTAAGGTGACTAAGATTGATATTTAAGAAAAACTCGAACTTAGTGCATGAATCTTCCGGAATTCATCCGAAACAAGTTGCAATATAAACGATACTGTGAAAACGAAGTTCTATCTATGCACAGGGTTTCAGAGTTACATTTAACTAATATTTGAAAATAATCAATGAATAAAAAGATAGCAGGCCATTGCGCCGCCTCTCATTTCATCAGTGATGTGATGATGCATATCGACAATTATATCGAAAGCCTTCCTTAATGACTATTTTATTTTACTGATCTCCAATTTTTTTTGGTAAGAATAGCCCAGGGGGCCGATTCTCTTGGCTTCGACATCTTGAATTCGACATTTTTATATGCTTAGTTTCATTAGTAAAAATGTAAGTAAAATCTCTACTACTGTCAAAATTTGTCTCAATTATCTTTAATAATCCTAAAATGTCAAAGATTGCTTTCAGTGAGCTTTTAATACAGATTTTTGACTCCAAAAATGTCGGATTCGAGATGTCGAAGGCGCGAGAATCGGGCCCCTGCTTACTGACACTGACAATCGGTCTATGAAAAATGAAGTCATAAAGGTAACCGTTACGTAATCAACAGTATTTTCAAGATTTCCTGTAAAATTCTGAACCGACATCAAAATTTCATGAATGGGACCAACTTGGGTGCAATCCTGGGGTGCGATGGCGTAAGGTAATCGTATTAATTTGACAGTTCATATCGTATTCAATCGGCTGCGATTTGTATGGAATGACATTTATTATGATACAATATGAACTGTCAAATGAATACGATTGACTTTACGCAATCGCCTAGCTGATGTTAACGTTTGAATCATTTCAATCGGTCCAGCGGTCTTCGAGTAATCAGTGAACATACACAAAAAACAAACATACAGACGAATATAGAACCTCCTCCTTTTTTGAAGTCTGTTAAAAATACAATACACTCAACGTGACCATTATGCTTTTCGATTATTATGCCTAGTGAGCGTTTTTATGACAAACAACATTATGCGAAAAAAAGAACCCCCACTCTATCAGAGTTTCTATAATATTTCTAAAGTTATACATAAATAATTATACTATGATATTACTATGAGTATAAGGTTTCAGCACAGAATAGACAGTCAAAATCAATGTAGAGGAATTTTCGTCGTTATCGCTACAAGAACCTTTTAATAATTAATTATAAGTAGCTACCTAAATCATGATAAAGAGCGTATTGTATTGTTTATCATAGTCTTTTTTATCATATATTATCGTACATAACTTCATTATTTATACAGAACTAGTAGCCGCACATGTTTTTGTTTGCGTCGACTAAAGTACTATAGTTGGATTAATGTATTTTAGTTTTTCCGTGTCAGTCAGTTTATTTTGTGTTTTCTGATGGAAATAAGAGATAATAAGACTTTTTCCAAAATATTGAAAGTTTATTTTAATGAAAGATAGTTTCATTTCTAGTCGTGGAAGCATTTGGAACTTATGCCGCTCTCGCATATGTTTGTTAAGCCACATAAAAATTTGCCTCTCAGCAATAGACTCAAAGGCCACTTTTGAGGTTTTTTCTATTGGTAAATGCAGAAATCGCCACTGAATACCTCCTCATATTAGATTCATTTAATATTTTGTATTTTTATATCCCTTAAACATTGTAGGTAGGTACTATTATAAACATTGTAGGTAGGTACTATTTACTTACTTATAATATTAATCAAAAACTTTTCGTAAAAAAATAAAAAGCAACTTGAAAAAGTAAAAAATAAAATGTTTGGAGTCGATGCCAGCCAATCCATGTAACCACTACTTGTCAAATAGGTATTGATATTTTCAGAGTTCTGAGAGAACTACTAGCCAGATATCTGTAAAAAAATATAATGGGACCACACCTGAACTATTTCCCTTCAGAAATAAAAATAATAATTATTAAAATCAGTTGACAACGGACGATGGTAAACCGTATACCAGCATTAAAAAATACAGTCGACTGGAGAACCTCCTCATTTTTTTGAAGCCGATTTAAAACTTTTATCGTCAGTGACATCATTTAAAAACAAAATGCCGTTTACTGGTCTTATCTGGCGATTATTTCATCACTGATGTCAATCAGACGAACATGAAATTATATTTTTCCCATTAATATTTGGTTCTTGCAAATTGTCTTTATATAAGTTTTTACACTATCATAGTATTATTTAATATTATGTATCTAAAAAGAACTGGTTTTTATCCCGCCAAAGTTTGTGCTATAGCTAACGACCTTAACGACACACGGTATGTTACATTACAACAACACATTTCTTAATTTATTTATTTTCATTAACGGACTTAAACAAGATTTACTTATACTTATGATAAATTTTAAATATAAACATATAGGAAAAAAAAATACTCGACTACAAGTCCCATCTGAGAATTCACTTGTAGCCGAGTTGATTTTTCCAATATTTTTATATTAAAAATTTATCATAAGTATAAAAATAGCTTTGAAAAATGCAAAAATTCAAAAATCATAAAAAGAAAGATTTGCTTACTTTTTTATCAATTCTAATCATACTCAGTTATTCGATCCCATCATCGACTGTTTGATTTCCCATTGCTGAGTCTCTTTATACACAGATAAGGAAGATTCTTTATTCTTAGGACCCAGGACAATTCAATCAAAAACTTTACATTCATAATACAGCACCAAAACTACTCTTCAATCTTCAAACAGCTTCTACTTTTTGTTAAAAGGAAATAAAAAAGTTACAAACACAATCGATTTATTTAAGGATCACCAAAAACAATTAGCCAATGCAATCAAAGACTATCAGATCGTTTATCTGTCCATCTACAGTATAAATAAACAGCGTCATTCCATATCGCGTTGCTAATAGATTAGCAGTTGCTGCAATGAAATCCCTAATTCTGCTTCTAGTGGTGGCTTCCAGCCAGGCTAAGGTGTGGCCTTCCCACACCGCCTATGGGTACCTGGAGAGGTCAGCTGCGGAGTCCCAGCAGCGACGTGAAGCGGAAGAGCAAGCCCTCAGCAGGATCGTTGGAGGAGTACCGGCTGCAGCAGGACAGTACCCCTGGCAGGTACTAAACTAACAGTTATGGTCGTCAACAATTGAACAAGCCCTGCGAAAGTTAAAATGCCGCCGCTGAGAAAATGCGATTCTGGCAGGTTCCATTCAGTTCGTAAATGAAGCTCATTATATATTAGGTATCTACCCGGTTATGTAAGATGTTCGAAAAATTTGCTTCATTAGCTTGATATAGAGAACAAAACTTATTATTTAAACGCTTTCTCTCAAGTCTCAACGGCAGGACTTTAAAGATGTCGATATAATAGGATGGCTACTTTATATTTTCTGTGTAAAAAGGCAACATATGAGTAGAAGTTTTAAAAGTACTGTTGCGTAAATAAAATTGTGTTTGTTTTGTTTATTCTTAAAAGCTAAATGGAAAAAAGAGTAAAAGAACATAATTTTCATATTAAATATTTTTAAAAACGTTTTTTTATTGTTTGGTATCTTACTATTTTAGGAGTTACACAAAGTGCAAATGATTTTATATAAAATATATTTTTATCTGATGATGATTATCCAAGAAAAAACAATATTTTTTACAGTTTATTTATACAAACAACATATATATTTATTTATGAATTTCGTACCCAAGATTTGTAACTTATGCAACGGGGTAATCTGGTTGTCAGGAATTCCAGTGAAAGGAAAATGTTTTCCGTATTCATTGTTGTAACTGCAATAATTTGTAGTTACAACAATGAATGATTTAAGATTTTATATGTTGTTTATTATAAAATTAATTTTAATTTTAAAGTCTATTTTAAAGTCCTATTTTTTCTGATTGAAATCTTCTAATTAATAAACAATTTTTTTTATTTCACTTAAATTCGTTCAAATGCTTTCCGGTTTTGGTGGGACCGATTTTTTATGTCCATAAAAAATCGGTTCAGAACTGTCAGAATTCCGTCGAATACAAAATCAGACTATATGTTTGAATCCAGGCTATCCACTACATCTGTGCCTATCCGTTCAGTAGTTTTAGCGTGAAAAAGTAACAAACAAACATACATACATTTATAATATTACTAGGATTAGTAGGATTATATTGATTGAACTACTTTACTTACACTGATTATGTTTATCAACCAACGTTAATTAAAATAAAATAAAATATTACTATTTAAACATGTTTAACTGGTGACAATGAGCACTAAGTGTTTTTACTTAAGTTTAGTTACCTATTTGCTTACTTAACAGAAGTTATCTGTAGTAAAGTTTAAAATACAATAGCATATTGCCATTTACGGCAGATCCTCCACATGCGCTCACTCTTGACAGATTGGTTGTGGTTTCTGATTGATCAATTTTTATATGATAATGCAGCCCTCGCGATTCGCCTCCATTTGTTGCGGTCTTCCGCGTTGCGGGATCATTCATTACAGCAGATAGACAGCTTAAAAATGAAAAACCAGTTGCTTATGCTTAACAGCTAGAATCACTATTAGAACCTAACTTACTACAAAAAAGCTGCCAAGGAATTCTTCAGTAACAAAATGTCTGATCCCAGGCTGGTCTTCTTATCGACATCATTGGTATCGACGGCACCGGTATCTGCGGGGCTTCCTTGGTCAGCTCCGATCGTCTTGTCACCGCCGCCCACTGCTGGAACGATGGCGTCCACCAGGGCTGGAGGTTGACCGTCGCGCTCGGCACCGTCACGCTCTTCAGCGGTGGCACCAGGATCCAGACCAGCGCCGTAGCCAATCACCCTAGCTGGTTCCCGCTTCTGGCACGCAATGATATTTCTGTCATATTCTTGCCTACAGCCCTACCGACTAGTAGTAAGTAAATTTTCTCATCGACATCATCAGTATTGCTGGCAACCCGTTGTACCGTTTGCACCACCGACTTGCACCACCATTGGTGCAAATGAACGGTATAAAGGTAAACGAATTCCTTGATCAGCTTCGACCGTCGCCCATGGCTAACGCGATGGTATCCCCAGGGGCTAGAGGCTGATCGTCGCCCTCGGCACCATCGGTCTCGCTGGCACCGTGTCTGTGGGGATTCCTTGATCAGCTCCCACAGCCGCGCACTGTTGAAGCGATGGCGTCTACCAGGGCTGGAGGGCGACCGTCGCCCTCACGCAGCCACGCTATTCAGCGATGGCACCAGAGTCCATTCCAATGCCATAACCACTCGCCCAAGCTGGTTCCCGCTTCTGGCACGCAATAATACTTTTTGCTAACTACTAAGTAAGTAAAGCTTTTATTATTAGGCAACGGAAAAACAATCGTTAAGGATATCCGGCCTCCCAATCAGTTTTTTTACTACTAACTAGGTATACCTACACTGTTGAAATCAGAATCACAAAATTGAAAAGCAGTCGACATAACTCATTACTATTTTGGAAGTCAAACTTTTGCCACGAGAGTTCTAGTCACAAATATTTTGCGATTTAAAATGTGATGTTCTGTTTCTGTACCAATTGATGTTATATGATGTTTCTTTTTCAGACACCATCGCTCCCGTCGCTCTTCCCGCGGGCCCTGAGCTGCTTGAAGATTTCGCCGCATCATCTGCTATTGCCTCAGGATTTGGGCTAACCAGCGATGGTAATTAGAATTTATTCGGGCTGGTAAGCAATGCCAGTTAAAAACTTGTGAATGTCAAAGGCACTACGCGGAAGGAAACTACCAAGGAACTTAAGAGTTGTTGTTGTGAAAGACCGGCAAGAAACTGTGTCCCGCTATTTTATTTCGTAGTTAACAAAATTAAAAAATTACATCCTTATACTTTCTATAACAATCAATATGACTTGCCATTGATTAAAAAAACAAATATTGACATTGGCTCCAACAAGCCGTTATATTATAAGATTTTAAACTTTCGCGTTCCATTAAAATTGTAATCAAGAGTAACGGGGCTCAACGCGACATTTATTATGTAGCACATTTATATGTACTTACAGCTTGACGTTTCGGCTGTGTTGCTCTTGCTACGGATTGAAATCAAAAAGTATTAAAAAAATCCGAACTCTTGTTTCCAAGCCGTTATATTATTAGCACACCATACTAAAGCCTTAAACAAACTTCCTTTGTCCTTGTTTTGTCTTTTTAGACGGTCAGATTTTAAACAACCAATTCCTGAGCCACGTCAGCCTAAACGTGATCACCAACTCCGTGTGCAGTGCCGCCTTCCCCCTGATCCTGCAGCCGTCGAACATCTGCACCAGCGGCATCGGTGGCATCGGCGCCTGCCGCGGTGACTCCGGTGGTCCCCTCGTCGTCACCAGGAACAACAGGCCAATTTTGGTATGGCTGCTCAAACTATCAGAGACCTTGGCACCCAAAGTTGTTAATTCTCTCTTTTTCCCTTTTTTTGCAACTCTATATCTACAATAATATTTGTTCATACTATTACGTATTTCGTCGAATAGTGAGTCCATTTAAACTATGCTTTCGTTAGCACCAACTTCTCCTTATCCTCCACCGTCTACTACTAACTTTTTAGGACTCGACTAGTACTAACAAAGCATAGTTGCTGTTATTTTAGTCGCCAGAATTCTCTTCTTGTTGAGCTTGTTAAAGTAAACTTGATAAGACCGGGTTTTCATATGAAAAAAATATTGTTTGATGTTATTTATCCGGTGCTACTGTGATTCCCAACACTACTCTAAAACTATGAGTATGTGGGGCGCAGGCTTAGCGCTCCAACATAAAAGATTTTTGGGAATCGAACCCAAACGAAAAACGGCATAGCACGGCACAGTAGACGGGAAACAGCAATCACAACACACAGAGAACGAATAATTTAACGTATATTTGACACTCACAATAGACTAGATCACATACAAATAGAAATATTAACAATAAATCACAATTAGCATTAAAACATCCAAGCGCAAGCGTAAGCTAGTAGCAAAGTGTTTTAATGCTAATTGTGATTTATTGTTAATATTTCGATATGTATGTGATCTAGTCTATTGTTTTAAAGCTCCAATAGCCATTTTTTCAAAACCGGTTAAAATTCAAATAAGTAGAATAAATCCCGTGTGTGTCATACCGTGACCACGGCAGCTGTAAAGGTGCCGAAACGTCGGGAAAATCAAAAAACCCCTAAAAATACGGACAACTTAGTTCGTGGAAATATAGCGCGTTTGATATCCGTAAAAGTTGTTTTATTTCAATGAACTGTGCGCGCCAAAACATAAGATGTACGTATTCAAATAAGTACTTACATTTCCAATATAATTCCAGATTGGTGTGACTTCCTTCGGTTCAGCCCTGGGTTGCCAAGCCAGCTTGCCTTCTGCCTTCGCGAGGGTGACTTCGTTCATCAGCTTCATTCAAGGACATTTGAATTGATGACTTTAATATTGTAACAATAAAATAATAATATTTTAAGTTTATGTTGCCTTTTTTCAGTGCTATTAGCTCCAACCTCTTAGACCCATTTTGACCAACGGTTACATTTCAAAATTTAGTTATATGTCATTGTATTTCGGTCATTAGTTTGAAGTTTAAAAAAAGACAGAACGATGGTTTAAGCTACGATTATCTAGTCGACAGATGGATTAGAAGCTTCAAAAAACTTGTCAAAGGCTGTTTTTTTTTCCAGTCCAAACTCATCAAATTGTAAAATAAGTTCAACTCAGTAGACTTTACTTTAGTTACGAGTACTTTACATTCCATATACAATCTAAATCGTTGTTTTTTGAAGTGAAAACTTCTTTAGCGGCGTTGAGCACTTTTTCTGTAATGGGTATAAAATCTTAAACTCGCGTCAGGACACGTGACCTGATCGAAAAAGCGTAGGACGGTGGATTTACCTGCCAAATCAAGTTGGTCTCCGTTTTCATCAACTTTTTATGAAGTTGTGGTCAAGATATAGTGGATTTTGATTGTTATTTTCGTTTAAGGGGTTTTCACTTCTGCCGGCACTCCCAGAGTGCAACCCGTTGTTTTTTTTTATAACATATTTGCTCGTAAAGCGTCTCTTATTACACCAATTTCAATATCGTATTGTATCTCATTACGTACTTGGCGTTATTGTAATGTTATGTAAATGATCCGTAGAAACGAACGGTACTTTTTTAAATCTTAGCAAAGAGTTTTTATGTCAGAAAAGAGGTCAACATTTTATGAATAAAATTAACTTTGGGAGATAAAATATAATAAATAAACATTTAATTCTTTAATTTAATTAATTTTGATAAATTACAACCATTTATCTATAACAAAAACACAAAAAAAAATCGTTTATTAAAGTCCGAGTTTTATTTATTTCCTCGCAAATATGTTATAAAACGTCGTATGACATACGTGCGCTTTGATAATTACAGCCTCTGCTTTCTTGTAGCCCTCCCTCGCCTACGACTCGGGCTAGCAATGTCTCAGTGGCTACCTTTGTTTACGTTAAGAACAGTACCTAAGTACCTATAAGTAGGAAAATCTTAAGGCGGTACCCCCACCGAAAGTGGCGGGGCGCCGCGTTGAATTTTATTTAATATCGTAATTCTAATACACAATTTTAATAAAACAAAACGTGGAATTTTTAGAGCCCATAGTCTAGTATTTTTAGACGGTATCATTACATTCCCTCGTAGTCACTGCTAGAAGTAGATTCATATATCTCGTTTGACATGTTTTCAGGCATTTCCAAGTTGGGTAAAAAAGGATTATATCCATGAATTCACTTTAATTTTTGTATTGTGTTCTTCGGGAAAATACTTTTCAAAAGATGCGCGCATCGAACTGAGATATTGGACCAATTCTTCAAACACATCATCTTCAAACATTTCTGAGTCGTTTTCGCTAACAAACTCACTGAGTAACGTAAAGTTTTCTATTTCTTTCTTACCAATCCAAATGATCCAAAAATCTAATTTTCTTTTAAAAGCAGTTATTTTATTATAGGCCTGAAACCATGTTGTCTGTTTACCTTGCAACGATAAATTCAATTCGTTAAGTTTTTGAAAGATATCCGCCATAAAAGACAATCGGAACAACCAAGTTTTATCATACAAACGGTCCTTTAAATTAAAAGAAGTATCTGCTGAAAGAAACATTTGTAACTCGGCTCTAAGTTCAAATAGCCTTGTTAAAGTTTTACCCCGAGACAGCCATCGCTTTTCTGTATGGAGCAGCAGTGTTTTATGTTTGCTGCCATAATCTTCACACAATAATGAGAACAATCGGGATTGTAGTGGTCGTGATTTGATAAAGTTAATTATTTTTACCGCTTCATCCATAACTAATTTTAGTTTTTTTTTTTTTTTTTTTTTTTTTTTTTTTTTTTTTTTTTTTTTATCTGCGAGCAGCCCAATAGCCATGAACAGATGAGTTGTACGTCAGTAGCTTGAAGGGCGTGCATCCATCGACGCAGCTACCTTATTCATCACAATGTACGATGACAATGTTTCCTCTAGTTTATAATAGACGAGACCTTCTTAAACGACGCATGTCATTGCTATTGTCTGTAAGATTTGATGCCAGTACATTTACATGACGTTCTAGTCTTTTTATGTAGTTGTCACGGAACCTCACTATTTCTTCCCCTACCGTTGAAATCCCCAAATAGTCATGGACTTCTGTGTTTTTGGTAAACCATGGAGCTTCAGCTATAGTCTTTAAGCAGTTATTTTGAAAACGTTGTAATATTTCAATATTGGATCGGCTTGCTGAACCCCATAGCTCTATGCCATATGTCCATATTGGCTTGATGACAGCTTTGTAAATGATAATCTTATTCTCTAAGCTCAATGACGAGCCTCTTCCGATTAGCCAGTTCATGTCTCTAAATTTAATATGTGCATGGTCCCTTTTTGCTTTAATATGGCTTTTCCAATTCAGCTTTCGATCCAAGTGCATCCCAAGGTATTTGACACTTTCTTGGTGTGGCAAAATTGTATCACGTAGCTTTACTGACGGGCAGTTCCCAGTCCTAAGTGTGAAGGTGATGTGGACTGATTTTGACGCACTTGATTTAATCCTCCATTTTTCAAGCCAGTTTTCGATCTTGTTCAGGTGTGTTTGCAACAATTCAGAAGCTTCTTTAGGGCAACGACTGCTTGCTAGCACTGCTGTATCATCTGCATATGTGGCAGTCAAAATTTCCTCGGTGTGTGGGAGATCTGATGTAAACAGTGTATAGAGAACCGGACCCAGCACTGAACCCTGCGGTACTCCAGCATGAATTTGACGACACGAGGACATTGCACCTTCTAGTTGCACTTGAAACTTTCTGTCACTTATGTAGGATTCTAGTAATTTATAATATGTGTTGGGAAGTTTTGTTTTTAATTTACATAGTAGCCCTTTGTGCCAAACACGGTCAAAAGCTTGTTGGATATCTAGAAAAACCGCAGAGCAGTACTCTTTCTTCTCCAATGACTGGCGTATCTTTTGAGCAACCCGGTGCACTTGTTCGATAGTCGAGTGGTTAGCGCGAAAACCGAATTGATGGTCTGGAATGATCTGTTCTTCAGTGAGGATTGGCGTCAGACGCTTTAAAACCAGTTTTTCCAACAACTTAGATAGAGTAGGCAAGAGGCTTATTGGTCGGTACGATGAAATTTCATTCGGAGGCTTCCCTGGCTTGGGTATCATATGGATGATCGATATCTTCCATAAGGTAGGAAAATATTGCAATCTCAGAATAGCATTTTAGAGCAATTTTAGATTTGACGGCATTTGCTTCATCGCAAGTGCTTGTCTATGCAGAATACAATGACTGGAACTACAATTAGGCGCTTTATTTTTCATTCGTGACACTGCTCCTGCTGTTTTACCTGTCATCGCCTTCGCCCCATCTGTACAAATGTCAATGAAATTGTTCCAACTGAGATTATTTTCTTCAAAAAATATATTTATTTTATTATTTGATCCACCGATCCACCGTTTCTAACTTGGTACTGCTAAACTCATTTATATCTGATGCAATGGATTCCGGTGCGCAGGTAGACGTCGTATACACCGACTATAGTAAGGCGTTTGACAGAATAAATCACAAAATCTTAAAATCCAAGCTCTTGCGGATTGGTATATGTGGGGACCTTATAAGGTGGTTTACATCATACATAGAAAATCGATCCCAGGCCGTGGTGGTCAACAACTACATATCTAGCTGGGTTATGGTTCCTAGTGGGGTGCCTCAAGGTTCCTTACTGGGGCCATTGCTATTTGTTATTTTTATTGCTGACATTGGTTCATGTTTTCATCATTCCAAGTTGCTCTGCTTTGCTGACGATATGAAAATCTTTGCTAAAATTAGATCTCGGGATGATGCAATGGCCCTAAACGCTGACCTGGCTCGGCTTGAGAGTTACTGTTTGGATAATGACCTAGACCTTAACCCTTCTAAATGCTCTTTTATTTCTTTTAGTCGCAAGCGCAATCCGATTCTTTTTAACTACACTCTTAAAGGTGCTTTGCTTCAGCGTCAGTTAGTTACACGTGATCTCGGTGTGGTACACGATTCCAAATTGTTATTCGATTCTCATGTCGACAATGTTGTGTCTAAAGCATCTAGGTCACTTGGGTTTCTCATGCGTTGCGCTAAGGAATTCGTACATGTTAAAACTTTGAAAATCTTGTTCTGTTCTTTTGTTAGGAGCATTTTAGAATACGCTAGTCAAGTTTGGAATCCTATGTACAATGTATATATTGCATGTATTGAGAATATCCAGAGGAAGTTTATTAGATTTATATGCTACCGAACAAAGGTTCCTTATTCATCCACCAATTACTACGACCTCTGTAAGAAGCATCACTTCCTGCCACTTAAACTGCGTCGAACCGTTAGTGACTTGGTGTTTTTGCTAAAGGTTGCATCTGGCTCTATTGACTGTCCCGAGTTGCTGTCACGGATATCACTTAGAGTTCCGTCGAGGACCCTCAGAAATAACCCTATCTTGTTTTTACCCCCAAATCATTCAAATTACAGGCAGAACGAGTTTATGTGGCGTGCTAGTAAAAAATTTAATGAACTTAGTGTAACTTTCAATTTTGATCTTTTTAACACAAGTGTGGCTAGTGTGAGGAATGCGATCAGTGGACATTTTTTCAATACTTGATTGTTTTAAAATATGTACCAAGTAGTTTTTGATACATCTTTCTTTTTGTGTAATCGATTCCAGTGTGTGCGATGCGTGTGACTTAGTTCGTAAGTGTGTATTTAATATTTTTAAATTACTATTTGTGAGGACCTTTAATTGGCCATCTACTTTTATTTGTATTATTTATTACTGTTTGTTGCTGTTGGTCTTCCTAGAAATAAATAAATAAATAAGAATTTCTTCCCCGGTAGTGTTTGTAAGCAGCGGTGAACACATAAGCATGTCTTCTTCAAAAGAACTTTTATATGGATATCTCACAACAACCAGCAGGATAGCCAAACCAGCGACATCAGTCGACTCGTCCATTTGCATGGCGAATCGTGTATTTTGTTGACGTGTAACTAGTTCTTGTTTAACGTAGCTTGCCAGATCATGGATTCGTCGTGAAACAGTATCGTTTGATAGCGGAACAGTAGAAAGATGCTTTGCAGATTTTTCATCGAGCATACATTTTGTTATGTCTAATACACATGGTTTTATTAAATTTTCAGCGATAGTGTGCGCTTCACCTGCTTGTGCAATGCGATAGCTAACTAAATATGATGCCTCCGTGGCCTTTTCGTTTATAGTTTGTGTTACATGCATCATATTTTTTTGACTTTCTAATAACTGATCTTTTTTGCGAACAAAAAATTCTTTATTCTTGTTTTTAGACTCGGGGTGTACAGTTTCTAAATGTCGGCGCAATTTGGCAGGTGCCATGGAACTATTAGGAAGCAGTTTACTACAGAGCATGCAGAGAGGTGAGCCGTTGGAATCAACAAATCCGAAACTGATATAAGATTCATCATACTTCCTTCTTTTCGTCATTGAAACCGTCGAGCTTGACGTCGTGGCATCATCTTCTGGATCGGTGATTGCTATATTCTCCGCGCGCACTGCTTTTGGACATTCAGCGTCATTAGAAGATGTTGTTGCAACACGTTTAACATCTTTAAGCCAACGTTCCATTCTTCTTTATTTATAATGTTACACGTCAGGATAGTGGGGTTTAAATAATGTACAATAAGAGACAAAATTTAGTACCTACAGTGAAGAAATGTATAAAACTGAGGCCTTGGACGAATGGTTAATTCGTCCAAGACTGAGACAACAGAATACAGCAGGCAGTAAAACAATGAACACTATTTTCTCGCTAGCGAGCTTGTAAGTAGGTAGTAACTTAACGCTAATCGTCAACTGACGACGTGCGACGCGCGATCGCCGCTTTTATAATTAGTCCTAGACTCTCTCGCAATCAAATGACGAATTGAAAGATTCGTCATTTGAAAGATATTCACATATGAACTAAATTGAACTGTCTAAGCAAAGTGACAGATGAAAATATCTTTCAAATGTATGGAGAAGTGTCAAATGAAGTGTCATTTAAAACGTCATTCCGTCCGAAAGGGATTGCGACTATAAGTTACACAATTCCATAAATCACAATACCTTTCAAAGGGATTGTGATAGATATTTAAATTATACAATAAGGGGCTGATTCATATGAGATATGATTTCATTACTTTTGAGTAAATGAATCGATTTAGTTTTTCGGATTTATACATTATGTTGTAGCCAAATCTTTAACACTTCATAATGTGACCGCATTTTATTAGGACTTTACCTATGAAATTGCCGATTTTTTTCTTACATTTCTAGATCACTTAACTACTTCTATGATAAAAAAATTACGTCAATTGCTTGATTTTATATTAAACTAAGATCATAACGGTTAAAACTCAGTAATCATAAGTTTATTATTTTCGTTTCTTATACGATAAAAATAAGATCTCGAAAGGTACTCATTTTTTTGTTCGCGATAAAGACTACTTTATTTAATCTTATTTCTAGGAAACTCTTTATTTTTTAAAGAAAATTATAGCATTAGATTGCTTAGTCTTCATATTATGCTGGAATAACGACTCGATATCAATAAGTTCGATTATATTCGTATATTTTTACCGATTATTCGTATCTATACAAGTGAATTCGAAATGTCGCAACACTGTGAGAAAGGACGATAACGATCGATGTGACTTTGTAACGAAGTACGGAAAAAAGAAAGTTTTTAGTGTATATTGTATATCTGGCTTTGTTTGATTAATTTGAGTTAAAATTTTAAATAGGCAAAATTTCATATTTTTACATTTTTTTATTGAAATTGTGTGAGTTACGCCGGTACACAGTTATTTCGGCTTGAAAATATAAAACGTCAAACGGTACTCCTTAGATTTGATAGACTGTAATCGTCTTATCCGAACGAAATAATAAATTACCTTTTTGAAGGTAGACTTATAAGTAGCTAGCCAACCTGTGACCACGGCAACTGAAAAATTGCTAAGAAATGCTGAAAACATTGTTGACTTGTTATGTCGTCCGACATAAAGATGGTAGCTAGCCAGGCAGACTTACAACAAGTACTACCACCAACCAAACCTATTACAATACCTATGATGACTTACACTAGAACACGGTTAAAAATGCTGGAAACTTACGGTTTATTTCAAGTAGTAATTAAACTTCTTCTGCTATCACAGTACACTAACCTTAATTGTATATAATCTAACTCGTATATAATCTAAAAGTAAAATGGTCACCAGGTTATACCTAGTTCTGGTCTGACCATCTGACACTTATTAGATAAGTAGGTACTCAGTTCTATGGAACTTCAATTTTTTTTTAAACAGTTTTGTTTAAATTAATTAATAAATTAATTTTAAAAAACAGGCGTGTGTAAGGTACACCGGGGCTATTGCAACTATGGGGCGAAAGCAACTTATTTGAATTATCTTTCTTAAGACACTAATTATCTAACTAGGTCAGTTATGAACACAAGATGAAATTATTCGTTTACATGTACACATAATTATAGATTTCGTTACTGGGACCAAAAATTACCGACATATTAAGCATTTTAAAAAACTTTTTGTTTAGGCTGTCGATTAAACAGAAATATTTATGTGTCTCACAGTAATCTTAATCACGCGAACTAAGTCACGGGCAAAAGCTATAGTAACCTATAAAATTATGAACTTCATCAGCGTACTTCTCATGAATCCGTCGAATAAGAGTAATGGTGTTTTTTCTAACTGAATCTAAGTTCAAAACACTACAAAATTATGTGGGTTTCATTCGGGCACAACCACAATGTCATACAAGTTGAAACCAAACTCCACACTTCATTGGTCATTCTCCTTTAAGTTCCAATAGCCCCGGTGCACCTTACCTAACTACCTATGCCTAGTAATACCATAATACAATCTTTATTATTTTGTCATCAACCAGGATGCAATACAGTGCAATATCCAAAAGGAATTAACAAACCGGATTAAAAGGCTTTGAACGTAAATATCAATCAAAATTATCCAATAACATTATCTTTAGATAATGCAATTTGACTACCTATAAAAAGATTTTTTTTGTAATCAATCAATTGCAGTTTGTCTAAATAGACTTTACAATGAAGTTACTAGTGTTTTTCGCTTTAGTCGCTTGCTGTTACGCAAGGAACATCCAGGAGTTCGAGCCTGTCCCAGAGGTCTATGGATTCCTGACTAACTACGGTATTCCTGAAGCTGAGAGGGTTCGTCAGGCAGAAGAGGAGTTTCTTGCCAATGAAGACTCTAGAATCGTGGGTGGCCAGGCATCACGGCTTGGTGAATTCCCTTGGCAGGTAATATTTGAAATATTCTCACTCATTTAATAGTGTAGCTACCATAAAACATTCAACCAATAGTACTTTCAGAACATAGTATCCTACTTACTCCTAGTACGAAAGTTATTAGAAACTTTTTTTTCTTATACTCGCATCAAATATCACATGAAGTAAGGGCATGCAAAACAGCACTAGGAGAGTATCCTTTTTCATGAAAAATGGGTACAGCCGTTTAGCCTTCTTCATACCTGACGTTAACTACATATTTAGTCCGAAGGTGGAAGCGCGCCTCTCCCGGAATCCTAAACATCTAAGGAACTAAAGGAACTATTAGGAATTTCCAAGTCGTAACACATATTATATCATATTAAAGTATCAAATAAAATCTTTTCCTCCAGGCTGGTATTGTGATCACCATCCCTGGGCTGGCTGGCCAGGCTCTGTGCGGCGGCTCCCTCCTCAACAACCGCAGGGTCCTGACTGCAGCCCACTGTTGGTTCGACGGCCAGAACCAGGCCAACAGGTCATCTTTGTTATTTTTTGAAGTAACTCCAATCAAATCACATTGCTCTTGAGGAAGCAATGTCAATTCAAACATGTAGTATAGCCTAGTTAGCATAGCTACCGGCTGCCAGAGACATAATATACGTATCTTTTTCAAATTCTAGACAATTCGTTCATGACAAAACTATTTTGTGTGTATCTCTCTTTACTGAATACCCAATATGCATCTCAATTCTAACTCGACCACCTCTAATTCAACCTTTTATCTTATCGTCACAGATTTACAATCGTCCTCGGCTCCATCACCGTATTCAGCGGCGGCCTCCGCATCGACACCTCCACCATCAGGTCCCACCCCAGCTACAGCGCCATTCTGGCTCGCAACGACATCGCTGTGGCCCACCTGCCTAACAACATCGGCCTCAATGGTAAGTATTGGGATCACAAATCACTGGGGTTACAAAGTTGACTTATTAAAAATAGCAGTAAGGAACAAACCGGAGACTTCACTTTAACTTTCGTTGTCCCAATTACCATAGCTTGTTCTTGTTCTAGCAAACATCGCTCCCATTGCCCTGCCCGCTGGTGCTGAGCTGAATGAGAACTTCGCTGGCGTCACATCTGTTGCTTCAGGCTTCGGTCTCACTAGTGACAGTAAGGGAATTCATTACGTATAATATTCATCTTGACCACCCATGTTTTAAATGTCCCCACTAGCCCTACTGCCTTAGGGGCTGCGGCACAGGCTTTTCTTTTCATTGATAAGCAAACCCAATGGCTCGGTGTTAATGACTGCAAATTCAACGGCAGAATTGACACGTTTTAACGTTTCAATTGATTTGTTTCTGGGTTACATCTTAGACCCAACATTGATAAGGTCTATGTCAATTGTTGAGGTTTAGCTATGATTGATAATTTTTTTACTCTCGTGCTACACCTTAGATGTTCTACCAACCCCGCAACGCAAGAGAATATGGCGTGAGGGTATGTCATATTAAAGTTTTGCTTTCAAATTCACAGCTGGAGGTATCAGTGCCAACCAGTTCTTGAGCCACGTGAGCTTGCCGATTATCACGAACGCCGAATGTCAGAGGACGTTTCCTCTGCACTTGCAGCCAACCAACATCTGCACCAGCGGTGCTGGAGGACGTGGCACCTGCAGAGGGGACTCTGGTGGTCCCCTCGTTGTTACCAGGGGCAACAGGAGATTCTTGGTATGATCGTGAAACAAACCAAGCCACTTACATTTTCACTAGTCGTTTTGGAGAATGACGTGTTAATGTTTACAAAGTCAATTAGAAGATTCTATTCAAACCTCTGAACCAAATTGTCCTAAAGACGGAACATCAGCTAATGCGCCTTTATTCCAGCAGTCCGCTAGTTATAACAAAGGGTATCATAATTATATTAGTAGGTAAGTAAGTAAATCTTAACCAGCTTGCAGCTCACTTACATCAGTAACAGCTGCATTGGATGATCAGCTCCTGCTGAGGTGGATCTGGCAGTTCTATGGTGCAAATACTAAGGACGGTTGAATGATATCCTAATCCTAACTAAAATTATAAATGCGAAAGTGTGTTTGTTTGTCCTTCCTTCACGCCTTAACTAAGCAACCAATCGTTTTCGTCCAAGAACCAATAGCCTTGATTTTTGGCATACCTACAGTTAATTGAAAGGATGGAGAGTAACATAGACTAGTTTTTATCCCGATATTCCAACAGGAACGAGAACCACGCTGGTGAAACACCGAGCGGCCTCTAGTATAAGATATTTTAATAGTAGATTATGAACTAACTAAGGGGATAAAGCAGTGTCTTATGTCACGGGCAGCATATTGAATTCTGAGCGAAATAGAGCATATTGAATTCCCTCGGGTATTAATAGCTTACTTTAAATTAAGAATACTTGACATTTAATACGTGCAGATGCAGGTGGTGTACAAAATAATTTATGAGTTGGTATAGGTACGTATGGTTGAGTGAGAACGTTAGACTCTATCTCTAGTGATAAAGAAGAATCTTTTATTTTTATTTAATATTCTTCCTATAATTTATAACTTCCTTTAATCGATAAAACTATCTCTACATACGAAGTACCTCGGTAATTAAAACAATTTTGTAAAAGTTTGCGTGACCACAAAGTGGCTAGGTACTACCCGATTTCACAGAAAAGCTTAAGTTATTAAAGTTCGTTACTTAATAACTTAAGCTTTTCCGTTTAGTCACTTTAATATTTTTTTCAATCCCTTTATACGAGGTGTGTGTCTGTCAAAAGTATGAGTAGGTACTGCGCCTACTGGTTTTCCTTTTGCATGTGCTTTGACGTGATGTTGACTGTAAGTAAACAAATTGTTGTGTAAATGAAAACCGTTTTTATCCTACGAGAATGAGAGTAAAAATAAAAGTGAGATATTAATATCACATTGAAAGCGAAACGAAACGGTTTAAGTTCGTTCCATAATGTGTTTGAGACTTGGGATAGCACTTCACACCACTAACGTAATGTAACTTTATTTAGCTTCGCTCTCATTGCAGCAAGCACTGACGGCATGTCAAATATACAACAAAAGTAGCTATTTTATCATTGTTTTTTTTATTCGACAGGTTGGTGTGACGTCATTTGGGTCCCCTCGCGGCTGCCAGGCTGGCCAGCCTGCAGCGTACGCACGCGTCACTACATTCATTTCCTTCATCCAACAGAACCTGTGATTCTAACACCCTGAGTGATAAGGAGAACGCTACTCTAACTTCAAATAAAAGTCTTATTTATTAAAAATATTGTTTTTTTATGATATAGGCTAAAACCATCCTAATCCTAACTAATATTATAAATGCGAAATTGTAAGTAAAATATACATTGCCGCATAAACAATACAGGCACATCCAATAAAAATTCTAATCAAAAAGCTTATTAACGAAGCTATTGTGGATTTGTCGAGTGTCAACTATATAGGTAGGTACCTTAATAAAAGAGTTAAATAACATTGAACATTAATATTTTTTGCTTTTCTGGTTGATAATTTAATCGAACCCATGCAACGCAGACATGAGACAAGAATGTAGGATTCTCTGCCCCATCGAGCCAATCTTTAAGGATACTGTAGCCAATGCATCCACTATTGCAAGCAATGTATTAAAAACCCAAGTCGGATTTTTAAATCAGTAGAGTGATTTGACAGATTGTCAATGTAGGTACCTACTTTATAAAAATAATGCTAAATTAATATGTAGCTATAATGATATTGAATTTGTGTGCGTGAATGATATCAATACTTACTGAACTGGAACTGGATCAGCGCAAATCATTAGAAAAAGCAGTTTAGAGCAGGATTACTTTTAGAAAATGATGTTTTAAGTGCCATTTATTTCATACTTTGCAATAGCGTTATTATATTACCGGCAAGTGTATGTATCATTGAGGCATTCTGCACAATGCCTTGGCATTTGTCAACTTTAAAAAAAAACGAGATAATGACTAATATCAAATACTATAGACACATTATCTATACGTTAGTATTCTTTGCTTCTAGAGTCTGTCTTGCTTGGCCCCGTGGGAATCACCATAGAGATACAACAGAACTATGGAGGCGCCCTATAGATCTATATAAAATTTGCTTATACAAATATATATTAAATCGATACATTCTTATCAAATCGATGTTTGTCTCTTTCTAACTCACCTATGTTTGCGTATGGGTAAAGAGACGGATAGTGTTTGCACAGTACACATTTTGGCAACATTTTCATGTGACGTCATGAGCGTTTTGACGCGTGCCGGCATCGCCATCTTTAGTTCCAAGTTCTGTGGTAGATCTGCTGTCAAATTTTTATTAACTCTCAACAGTTTTGTTTATTTTTTGATAAATACGCACAAAAACCTGGTTCTGTTCCATTCAGAGCCTTGCTAGAGTTGGGAACATCATGCCTTCGTGTTGTGTTAAGCAGTACGGTGCAAGGAAAAACATTAATCAACCTTCATTGACTCTCCATAGGTTAGTATTAAATTTTCACAATTACTGTTGAATCTAAAACGATATTGTGTAATGAAATATAAGAAAAAGTTGTTTTGAAAGATTATAAGGACATATATTGTTTTAAGTTGTGGTATTTCGAAGTTTTTTTCATATTAAAGTTCGAGTTGTATTGCATTTGTAAAATTAGTGATGTCATGGGTTGTGTTGAAATATCGATACATTTGTCATTTTATTCATCAATGGTGTTTTGTCAAATAGATTTCCTTCGAACAAAATTTCGAAGCAGAAATGGATAGAGGCTATTGGTCAAGAAAATATAAACACACGACATAAAATTTGGTATGTTTGCACTGATGCATTTTGATGAAAACTTTCGATGTAACAAGATTGCGTGACTCTTTTGGTAAGTGATTTTTACATTGTAAATAATTTTATAAAGCAGAATAGTGTATTCTTCTATCTTATTCTGAATCCTATTATAGTTTGTAGAAGTTGTATCAAAGCTATTTATATATTTTCAGCCTAATCAAATCTGTTTGAAGAATCAAAAGAGTCGAGAAATGACTAGTTCACTAGAAGGTGCGTCAACATCTACTACGGTGAGGATATGTTTTATAATTGTCTTAGTAAAAGTAAGAGAATTAAATTGATTGTTTTTTACTGTTTGACTTACTGTACATAAGCTATGTGTGATATTACTTTACGTAGCTATAAAATTGCTATTAAACATAGCTTTAGTACAGTATAATAGTGATAAAAAAATTTACACACATGACCTTATCATTAACTAAATTAAATTGAAAGTAATTAATGATTATTTTGTTAATTTTCAGCCTATCAAATATTTTTCAACCAACCAGGCAAAAACAAATACTAACAAGTCAATCTCACAATAATCAATGCGATGGTCAGTATAAATAAACTGTATAATATTTGACTTAATGTAATATAGGCTAGGTTAATTATTATTAGTTTTATAAGTAGTCTTTTAAACCTGATCATTCCTTTTATTTTCAGATTAAAAAAAATATATTTAAGTCTTGCAGAAAAGTGTTCTTTTAAAGAAGAAAGTAAAAAATTTAAACGAAAGGGTATGAAAACGTGATAAAAAGATTGCTATATTCGTTAATGTAATAGAAGATCTTCAAAGAAGAAAATCAATTAATATTGATGAAACTGTTATTTTGGAAGAATGTACAGGATCAAAAGATTTTTTGAAGAGGCAAATTGCCAAAGCCAAATCTCTATACCTTTGAAAAGTATGGCGAAGAAAACAGGAAATTCGCCCTTGCTCTCCATTTATAATTATCAAAAACTTAAAATTTTATGAGGAAAACCTAAAACACTTGTTTATCACACCCTCGGACACTAAGTAAATGGTACCAACATGTAAATGTTGAAACTGGCTTTACTAAAGAATCTTTGGATCTTTGGAGATGGATGGATGGACTGCTTATTAAATCGATTATCAAGGTTATCTCGATCTTAGGTTCCGATACCATGCTAAAAAATTTGTGATACAGTATTGTTTAGAAATTATTTTATTAAATTGGTATTATTTAGAAATGAATAAAAAAGTAATACTATATTTTAAACAATCAAACGTAACTTATTTTTCCTCCTCTCACTCCTGTATACCATACGTGTTTATAGTCAAGTGTAATGTAAGTAATACGTCAATAAAGGTAATTATTTAAGTAACTATATTGTATGAAAAAAATGCATAAGTATAATTTACTTTTAATTAACTAGGTAGGTAGTTACTTACACTTGACTATAATAAATAGAAGTGTGAACTCTCGTATTTATAATAGAAGGCAACTAACTTCTTGAGTAAAAGTAATTCAAACTTATACAATTACTTTCATACAAAATAATTGCTTAAGTAATAATTACTTTTAATGTAGCTTAAAATAGGCATACATAGACAATGAGCTGTTTTCTTTAAAAAAAAATGCTTTTACCTTTCAAACGGATTCCATAAGAATGAGTTTGATTATTAAATTTAGCCCCTTTTTATGCTATGGCCGTACCTACGTGTATCGCCCCGAAGCAGTGATGCCAGATTGGGTATTTTTCACGCAATTCTGGGTAAAAATTTGGCTCTTGGAGAAATTTTGGAGAGAAAGAATCTTTGGAGAAATGTTTGGAGAAAAATGAAACGTTGTGGAGAATTCTCGGTAGTTACATTTTTAGTTTTGAAACGCATCCGTGTTTATATGAAACGAACGCACATTTTAAGAACTCGTCCAATAAAATAGTTTTCGACTAGTTTTCGAACGTTAGTTGGTTTCCATTCCTTCCTTCATTAATTCATTTCATTTCATTCGCTTCACTCCACAGCTGTTTTGTTTTGTCTATGGTTTTGTCAAAGAAAAAGTGCATGCTGTTGTTTGTTTCCAACGCCTGTTTTTAAAATCATAGAATAACTATTTATCTAAAGGAAAATAATAATGTCATCAACAAGAAACAGACCAGCTTGGGAAGCTGAGCCACAGTTTTCTGGTAAGTTCTATGTATTTCTATGTATTTATATCCATTATTAGGGATTTTATTTATCAGTGCCAATATATCTCTATTGAAAGCGTTTTTATTACATTCTTTTTAGGGTATATTACTGTACGACGTAGAACCACGGGCAAAAAAAAACAAATCTGGGCCTTTGGGTAAAACTAAAGAAAATAGTATCTTTTTGGAGAAAAATAATATCAAATTTGGGGAGAAATAGAAAATAACATCTGGCAACCCTGCCCCGAAGCTTCGGACAATGCCACGATACACGCAAGTGCGGCCACATGCTTTAGCGCGCTAACACTTTTGGTGCTTACTTCGGAACGATACTCGCAAGTGGGAAATTTTTTAACGTCTATCGTACGAACTGTCGGCCCGAAAGATCTGAAATACTATAATAATTATTTATCTATATATTAAACTTAATTAAACGCGCTAAACCCAATTACATAATCACGTAAGACTATTGGAGATGGACTTCGCACTACATTATGTAACCTCCCACCCCAATTGCCAAATAAATGCTTAAAAAAGCAAGTGAAGTAGTTGGTTTTAAATCCATTTCTGGGCCTAAGCCGGCCTTTTTTTGTTCTGAGGAGTATAAATTAATATTTAAAACGTATATTTATTATAAGTTTTAATTGTAACTATTTCGATATCAGCTATTCAATATGGTACAACACT
This sequence comes from Chrysoteuchia culmella, assembly GCA_910589605.1. Lineage (NCBI taxonomy): Eukaryota > Metazoa > Arthropoda > Insecta > Lepidoptera > Crambidae > Chrysoteuchia > Chrysoteuchia culmella. The sequence continues at coordinate 6,432,861 of OU342657.1, forward strand.
AGGGTGAGCGGCCATATTATGCGCCAAACATAATATAGGTATGCACGCTAATTTTGTAGGTATGGCTGGTCCATATATTTACAAGTCAATGGTAATCACCCATAGAATATGTCAGGCCATAGTCAATAGTCGACCACATGAAATCGGCCATGATTTGGGAAGCCATGTTGATTAATTTTTTTTTTCATGGAGATGACAGAATAGATGTCTATGAGGATATAGACATCTATGGTTTGAGTTTTTATTTTCTTGTTTTTTCCACGTTAAAGTTTTCGTGTTTATTTAAGTTTTAAGTGTTTTTGTGATAAACCTATCTATAATGGCCTCAACGACCGCAACTTCCTACCAGTAGGCTATGCAGACGACCTGACCATACTCATCAGCGGACGAGTTGAGAGTGTGATATGTGACCGAATGAGGTCCGCATTGAAGGTCGTCGAACAGTGGTGCATCAAACACAATCTAACAGTGAACCCAACAAAGACGGAACTAATCCTGTTCACAACCAAAAGGAGTCTAGGCAACCTTAAACTTCCTAAACTTTTCAATACCAGTCTGTCCCTTAGCAAGGAAGTCAAGTATCTAGGGGTGATACTAGACAACAAACTCCTCTGGAATAGACATCTCGAAGGAAAACTAAACAAAGCCACCATCATCTTTTGCCAATGTAAAAGACTGCTTGGCAAAAGCTGGGGGCTATCACCGAAAATAACGATGTGGCTGTATAAAACTGTTATACGTCCCATAATCACATACGGAGCCGTTGCCTGGTGGTCTAAAACAGAGCAACGCACCGTAATCAACAAGCTGCAGAAATTCCAAAGATTGGCATGCTCTGCGATAACCGGCTGCATGCGAACTACCCCCACAGTCGCCCTTGAAGTAGCCCTGGATCTAACACCCCTGGACCTGTTTATACAACAGGAAGCCTCCGTGGCTGCTATAAGGCTTAAACACATGGGTCTGTGGTACAACCAAGAGGGTCCTCACTCCACATTGTGGAATAATCTAGTGAAACATGAGTCACTAATCGCTGCCCCATGCGACAGGATCCCTAAACAATACATTTTCGAAAAGAATTACCAAATACAGTTATTTGAAAGTGACCAAGACTACTCTGGCATACATGAAGTCCAAATTTATACGGACGGTTCCAAGATGGGGATTGGCACTGGAGTCGGAGTATTCTCACAAGACCTAAATATCAAAACATCACTAGCACTAGGCCAACACAGTTCGATATTTCAATGCGAATGTGTTGCAATAGTAAACGCAGCTACCACGGCCCTGTCTAGAGGTATGAAGGAACTGAACATCTGCATACTGACCGACAGTATGGCCGTCCTAACAGCACTGGAGGCCAACACGATCAACTCCAGTATTGTCTACGAATGCCACCGAGTATTGGATCGTTTAGCATCCAACAACAGAGTAATCCTACAATGGATTAAAGGGCATAGTGGATCACACGGGAACGATGCCGCCGTTGAGCTGGCAAGAAGGGGATCCTCCACAACAGTGGCTGGACCCATACCCATTCTGCCACTCCCGTTCAGCCAACTGCGCTCATGGGTAAGACAGCGTACTCGTGCTGCACATAATAAGCGTTGGGTAGATCAAACAAGCTGTAGACAGTCGAAGTTGGCGATGACTGCAGTCTCGCCGCGGTTGACCTGTAGACTGCTCAGCCTTAATCGTCCAGACCTCCGAATAGTTGTAGGCACACTTACAGGTCACCTAACTTTAAACCGACAACTATTCATCATGAATGCGACAGTCAACCCCCTATGTAGGGGATGCCTGGACGCAGAGGAAACAGCCGCCCACGTGATCCTGGAGTGCTGTAACAGTCCAAAACTGCACTGTTATTTTATTCCAAATATTTCTCTATATTTACATAAAAAAGTTTGAGACTAACCTTATTTATCGTCATCAGAAAATTTCTATAATGTCTATATTCTGTAGATTGTTGCACAGCACCATTTATATGGTAAATCTTTGTGAAAGTCCAAAAAGTAAACATGATATTTATGTTCCAAATATTTCTTTGTATTGACAAAAAAAGATTGAGACAAACTTTGTTTATCATCTTCAGGAAATTTAAGATAATGTCTATATTCTATAGGTTATTGCACAACACGATTTATTTAGCAAAACTTGATATTCAACGAAAACAATAATATTGGCTTTATAGGTTATAAAAAACAATAACATAGGTTTGACAACGTCAGATCAGTCATATTAGATAGTGGCGCCGGGGTGACGAAAGTAGGAACTAATAAATTTCATCAAGACACAGTTCGTTTAATAACAATCCTTCTGTAATATTAAGGTAATTTACTAAATTATCGTTACAAACTGATATTGAATTATAGAATAAACTATCACTATAAATTAATCAAGTAGCGTCATCGATCGATCGCCATGGTGACGTAGGTTGTCATCGTATAAACAACAAAACTCTTTATTATAATGATGACTTTTTAGGATAGATTGTGCTATCTAACTTTAACGATAACTTCGACTTTAACGAGGAAAACGTATAGGATTCGGTTCGAGTTAAGTTCGCCTAAGGTTGGCTGGAATAACCCGGCTTTTAATATGTCAAAATTTGAATTTGAATTTGACATTAGATTATTCGACTAACCAATCAGAGTTAGCCAATAGCGAGACGGTAAAAGTTTTTTAAGATAAGAAAAAAAGAGACGCATCTTGGAGGGAACATGGATAGTGACTAAGTGTTGCCAATTTCTAGTTGCTATGCCAAAAATACCCATATGATTTGTCTGTCTGTTTGGAAATAATAGTTTTAATGTATACAAAATAGTTGAAGGATAGGATAGTTACTTTAATCAGAATTCAATTAAATTAAGTAGATTTATGTCATTCTTGGAAAAGCAAATTGAAATGATTAATTAGATGGGATCTAGACAAAGTAGTCACACGAATTATTGATCTTGAGGAAAATCAATATATAAATCGCGTTATTGATAGTTTACAATAATAACTTATTAGTATAGTTATTACATGTAAATTCAAATTCAATAAGTATCATTTATTCAGTCTGGGCTTTAACAGGTACATATGAAAAGTAGATTTATGTCTTTCTGGGAAAAGCAAATTGAAATTATTAATATGGGATCTAGACAAAAGTAGTCATACGAATTATTGATTTTGAGGAAAAAAATATATAAATCACTTTATTGACTAGGTTACAATAATAACTTATTAGTATAGTTATTACATGTAAATTCAATATTCAAATTCAACAAGTATAATTTATTTAGCCTGGGCTTTTACAGGCACATATGAAAAGTAGATTTATGTCATTCTGGGAAAAGCAAATTGAAATTTATTAATTAGATGGGATCTAGACAAAGTAGTCATACGAATTATTGATTTTGAGGAAAAAATATATAAATCACATTATTGACTAGTTTACAATAATAACTTATTAGTATAGTTATTACATGTAAATTCAATATTCAAATTCAATATCATTTATTCGATCTGGGCTTATACAGGCACTTGTGAGAACGAAGAGGCCGCGCCATCGGTTCACAAACCCTGTAAACTTAGAAATTCAGAGATTAATACTTTATTTATAACAAACATTAAGATTGTCGTGTGAAAAAGGGGATTGTTCTGTAATAATTAGAAAATTATAAAAGGGCATAGTGAGAACAATGCTGAAAGCATTGAATAATTTGACAAGATAGGACTATGTTACTGATCATAAAAGTAAATACGTAACCATATAGTAATATATGATAAAGTTTTATTATTCACGGATATAAAATTTACCCTAATATTTGGGAAGAGGGGAAAAGTTTAGGTGTGGCATCCATGAAATGTAGGTGCGGAGCTTATGAAGACTTGCGTCTTGTGGAATTTGAAAATAGAACGAAAATGTTTTAGGTGACGCGGTGTTAGAGGGCATGCGTGGGGATGGCTCGATATAAGGGGCACTTTTCTTAGATAGGGTCTCTTAGCATCATCGCAACTGACGTGTGAAGACGGACCCCCGAAGCGAGAAAAGACGCCAACTTTTCTCTGTAAGAAAGCATCATTGAAATAGTATATCTTTAAATCAAGAAAACATCAAGAAGTCAGCAAGATAGTGAAATTCGAGATTTTGACGCTAGGCCGCAAATTTCCTTGCGATCTTTTGCTAGAAATGCGTTAATCTGAGCTTAACTGGTATAATTAAGTTCATGATTAAAGTATATAAATTTTGTTTGCGAAAAACCACAAAGTAATGTAGTTTATTCCCCAGTAAATTCATAATTGATATAGTTAGGTCTGCCCCGGAATTGATGTTAGTGTCAATAGGAAGGGCATAGGTTTTGAATAGGACTGCTATCGTATTGTCAGGGTCTTCATCGGTTGTATGGGATCATAGATTTTTCTCTCTTTCATACTTATCTCTATAAGGTGTTAGAGGGGGTCCTTGTGATCGTTGAGGATTTTGATGGTATTTGCAGCCCAAGTATATACTTATGTTAGTCTTGTGTCTCGAAGGGAATTTGTCAAAACCTTGGGGGGTTTAGGTCAGAGTTTGGCATTATGGCGTGTCAAGCGGGCAACTGCTAATAGATAGCCCAGTAAGCCATATGGAGAGTTCGTGGAAGAAGAAGTAGAACTAGTAACACGACGGTCCGAAAGTGTGGGTTGAACCCGCTAGTGTCTCTCTTCGACCCACGGCCTTTCCATGCCTCTTTCTCACGTTAGGGCGTCGGCTCTGTTCCCTTCCCAAGCAGAGCTGATCACGTACAGGCTATAGGAGGTGTTAGGAGGGTCCCTGCCCGAACTGTACAGCGTGGGGCGACGTTGGCTGTGGTAAGAGCCAAATTACAAGCATAGGAATCGATTTTAGTCGTTGGTTAGGCAGGTAAAATCACGATTAGGGCTTTCGCGCCAAACATCGCGGTAAGCGTCATAAAAGATGACGAGAAAGTATAGTTGATAGGCCATCTGGTATAAGAATGGGTTGGGTAACTTGGGAGCCATTAGGCTTCCTCAAGATGGCCGAATTGTTAGCGAAAAATTCGTAGGATTGATAGGAAAATGTCGGGTTTTGTAGGTCATTATTAGCATCAACAAAATGGCCGCCATAGGCAGCTAAAGAATTGTAGAAATATTAAAATGGTTTTAAGATCTGGGTTGACGACTGACAACGGTACGCTGAAACTACTATACAGTCGACTTTAGGAACATCTTCCTTTTTGGAGTCGGTTAAAAATAGATTCTCCTAATTGAAACAAAAATAGTATGAGTGAAAGTTTGCAATAAGCTTCACAAGTAGGTAGCATTTATGGGATTGAAAACAAATAAGAACGGGTCGGAAACATTGTGGTGATGTGATAGGATAAAATGGTGATCAAAAAGGGTCCATAGGATTTATTGTGAATGGGCTAATATTCTGTATCTGATTCCAATCAGTTGTGTTTTGACAAAACCAATAGTGCTAAGTGAAATCTAGGAAGGATATTTAATCAATGATTATGTTAGTTAACATCATGTGCATAATTGTGTTGACTTTACTTAGTTTCAATACTAGTTACAATTATAAATCCATTCTCTAATTCCTGTCATGATGGTGGACAGTACTTACCTTTGTAGTAATGGTTAAACTATTAAGAAAACAAATCTTTATATTGAGTTGGTTATATGAGAAACTTTGGAATACACTACTGTTTATAATTGAAATAAACTGTTCTGGTAATCTTGAAGGTGTACTGCAGTAAGATCTAGGTGAATGAAGTAGCCTGCGTTTCTATATAAGCTTATGCTAAGGACACGGCTTGGGAACGCAAGATCAGAGCTAGAGTGTACTTTTACAATTGTTGGAATGGTGATTGGAATGAACAATTCTTTAAGTATGTACTTACCATAAAAGGTATATATTTATTTAGTGAATAGAAACATTCACAAATAATGGAATTAAAGTACTACTTAACTTAAATATATTAATTTGGTTTCACTAACAAACTCAATTGGAAGAAACTACAAATAGAATCCTACTTGTAATTGAATTCAACAAAAGATAAGTCTATTCAGCACAATTAGTGTACAGGTTAGTGTTCTTTGAGAGTCAAACTTATATTGTTACCAACTTTTTAAGTTTAGCTAAAAGTGAGATGTGGAAAGCCATTTGCCTTATGGTATACTCTTGAGTCTTCCTTCAGAACCCAGATTTGCCAGTATCCCTTACTTTGTATGGATTGTATTGTTGAATCCATCTGATATAATGTTAATCAGCAAAGCAAAGAATTAGAACTAAACATATTATAATTTAAATTCAATTTTATAACTCAGCTGCCACAGTGGAAAGAGAAATTCTTCATTGTGTAGACTGGTAAATCGCTTGAAAGCACTCTGCTTGTCCTCTTTTAATTGATTGTACTAGGTCAGACTGACAATGACTGTAGACCTTAGAAAAGTACTTAAAATATCTAATAAAAATATCCAGCTGAGGCCGGAAGAGGATTGACCCGTCTGGAGTCGAGATCCATTGTATTGAGCGGGGAGGTGCTCGTACCTAGCCGGTAATAACTTAAATGCACTAAGATATAGATAACAAATAAACTCATAATTGGTTGCAGTAATTGACTCTCCATACTTAACTCCACAGTGACTATAACTTCATGTTTACAACTTACCTTTTACCACTGTAGCATATACTCCTAAAACTTCCATAATGATTCTTTACCTAATATAATATAGATTTATTAAAACAGCTGTGAGGATCGGGGTATTTTAGTATACTTTCTTAGTTTAATCTAGAATCTAAGTCCTCTAATTGTCATAGGTAATTTCTTTAGGGCTAACCAACATTTAGGAAAATGTATAAGCTTATAGGTAGGTTCATAAGAAAAGGTAATAACTTAATATCAATTTTCATGGACAAACTATTAGAGTAACTTTTATTCTGTATTGTTAGTTTAGTAAAGTATCAGTTATAATAGCAGAGATATTTAAGAAACAATAGGAAAAGTTAGTATTCATTATTAGGACATTAGGGATAGAATGCTAGTTACAATGCTGAAAGGATTTGGGTATGCTACGGAATACAATCAGGGAAAACCACTAGAAATCACGAGCCCTTTCAAACTATACAAGAGCATATTAAGAAAGTAGGTTTTAAATTAAGGTTAGGATAGGATAAGCAAAAATTTAAACAAGAGTAGAGTATAGGTTTTCATAACTTTATAATTTTAATAGTAAGCAGGGTTCGGTACAGTGCGTGGGTTTGGCCGCACAACGGGCAGAAATCCTCAAAGACGTGAGGTCGCTCCTAGAAGCCTGTGAACGCCCCAGGAGGCTTCTGCGCTTCTGGAAGGAGCTGGGATGGCTTGACTAGCCATACCGATGCTATGTTCACGCATAACGGACCAAATGGGAGTCTAAATGCGGAGAAAAGAGCCCATCTACAATACCAATACCAATAATGGCCTGCGCAGACGACGGACATTGAAGGACTTTTTGTCCGCGACACGACCTTATTACTAAGAACATAAAGTTGAATAAATAACGAGGACTATCGCGTACTTTTCATGGATATACGCGATCTAAGTTGAATCTTAATTGGTTAACAATAAAGACGTGTCGCGGACAAAAAGGCCTCCGTTATCCGTCGTCTGCGCTAGCTCTAAATATGATTTATATTTTGTCTAAACAAGGTACTCAAACTGTTAGATAGTATAATTATGTAATAGCGTGTTTTATAAACTGCAAGATAAATAGAGTAAAGTTATGTTTAGCAAATTGATTTATTTGACAAAGAATTAAAAAAAGGCACCTGCAAATCCATATTTCTTTGTAAATCTTGTATTTTCTAAGCAACCTCATAACTCTTACCCAAACTACTTTATTTCCAAAAAACTTGTTAACTAAATCATCACCATTATGTTAAATTGTGATAATAACAAAATCAAATGTTTCAGGTAACTCGTGTCTACAGGATTCACTGCATGGTATGCTGTGAAGATGACCAACTCGGAAGAATTAATAAACACTTAGAACATTTCAACACCCTCAACTCTTGTTGCGATGATGTCAAAATCAGCCTGTTGTTATGGTACATTTATATTCAGGGGCACACCTAACCGGCCACCGCATTATTTCCTTACAAATATGCTCACTTTGCCAATATATTTCTACAAAGATCGGTATGCCAATGTTTAGGTTATGCATTCAACTGAACCTTTAGAATCTCTTCCCATTTCCAATACCATTCATTTAAGCTAAGCATTACTTTGTAGCCATATCATATTGTATGGAATGTGATGAAGCATGCATTGTTCTGCCTCTATGGACAAATGCAATGGTTTTCTATCTCATTCAGAATGCTAATTGGTCAGTCAAACGCTTAACTGAAACTAGCATACAGATCTTTGCAAAAATGTATTGATATTATTTTTTTATGAATGAGTTTGCTCATTTATGTATAGAGTCGCAAAGTGAGCATGTGTGTATGAAAATAACGGTGGCCAGTTAGATGTGCCCCTAAGTCCCCGAGTGTATATTTATATTGCAAACGCTTTTAAAAACAGTCTATACTTTGCGATTTTATACAACTTGAATTATAATTAAAAGTAAACATAAAATCTAAAAAGAAAGTTTAACTTTACTTATGTGGTAAAGTTTAGCTAATAATGTTTTTTGAATTTGTAATTAAGCATAAGTAGTACCTAATGTATAGTAATTTTTGTATGTTGATTAAAAATCACTTCCTCCTGTTTATTTCTTTGTTTTATTTAAATGAATGAGTCCAAATTTATTCTTATCTCATTCCGTCCAGTATAGGGAAGGGAAAAGGGTAGTACCAAATATCGATAATTCGTAATGTCGATGACTCTTAGTTAGAGTCGATTTGGACAACACTAAATGTCATTATCATTGGGGCGCCCTGTCACTTCACTAAAATAAGGGTCGTTTTAAGGCTTTACTACCTATATAATTTGTGTCTTGGCCATTACACACAGAGACCGATCCGTACCGCCGATACGATCTGACGATCAATCTGAACGCCTACGATCATGCTTAAGATCGCATCGTCAGATCGTATCGGTTCCACGGATCGGTCGCTGTTCGCTGTTCGCTGCTGATACGAGTAAAGACAGAACCAAACAGAACATTGGCTTTATTCAACATTAAAACATTACATAGTAGTTTCCGAATTAAAAGAATAACACAGATGACAATGTCATAACGTAAACACCATAAACTAAGGTAGACCTAAACAAGGAGATCATATCATTCACCCCCTCTATGGAGTGACGTAGTCTTGAAGGTGGACCGGTGGTCTCCGTGCTCGAGCAGAGCGACGTACACTCTCCACTTCTGGATTTGTGGTAACTTCATTGGTAGCAGCTTCTTCCGTTCGTAGTTGCTCCTCGTCATCGGACAGGTCGTCGTCATCATCAATGGCCTGTGGTAGCGGTGCTAGAGATCTATTCGAGACGGTTGTCTCGCGTCCATCGGTCAATCGAACGTAAGAGTATTCAGGATTACTTTGCAGCAGCTGAACCTCTTCTACAGCTGGATCGTATTTTGAGTTTCTTACGTTCTTTTTCATATAAACTGGTCCAGGTGAATGAAGCCAAGTTGGCAAAGACTGGCCATTTATCGAGCGGCGAGGATGATTGAACATACGCTCATGGGGCGTTGCGTTTGTTCCCGTACACAAGAGAGACCTTATTGAATGTAGTGCCGGAAGCAAAGCTTTCTCCCAGTTAGCGATGTCTTCGTTCTTTGATCTGAGTTCTAGTTGGATAGTACGCCACAATGTACCATTTAGACGTTCAACTAAGCCGTTCCCCTGGGGATTATAGGGTGTGGTACGACTGCAAGATGTTCCAATTGAAATTAGAAATTGCCTTAGTTCGTCTGATAAGAATAATGTTCCTCTGTCGGAATGGATGTAAGCCGGAGTACCAAATATGGAGAACAAATCCTTAAGGCATTTTATGACCGTCCCAGAGGTCATATCTTTACAAGCATAGGCATAAGGAAATCGACTATACTCATCGATTATCGTCAAGATGTAATGGTTCTGGGTGTTGGATGGAATCGGCCCTTTAAAGTCCAAGTTTAGTCTTTCGAACGGTAACGTTGCCTTTATAAGGTTTCCTTGGTGCTTTATGTAACGAGGTTTTATTTCAGCACAGATAGGGCATGCTGCCGTCATTCGTTTCACTTCTTCGATGGAGTATGGTAAGTTTTTTGATCAGACCCAGTGGACCATACGAGCGATCCCAGGATGGCAAAGAGATCGGTGTATTTCAACAAGCTTAGAATTGGATGATGCTGTATCTATATGCATGCAAACCCGAGAAAGCGCATCAGCAGCGAGATTCTGCTTTCCGGGTCGGTAAACAATGTCGTATTTGAAACAAGAGAGTTCCAGACGCCACCTCTCGATTTTTTCTCATTTCGTTTTTGATTTTATTTGAATGTGTTTGGTTTAACATGAATGCGACAGATTGTTGATCAGTTACGAGTAGAAAATGCCTTCCAACCAAGAAATGTCTCCATTTGCGTAAAGCTTCAACTATGGCGCTCGCTTCCTTTTCAATAGAAGATTGTCTCTTTTCGGAGTCATTGAGCGAACGTGAGAAGAAAGCTACGGGGCGCCCTTTTTGTAATAGCGTCGCTGCGATAGCAAAATCAGAGGCGTCCGTTTCGACAGAAAATATCTCTTTGTCATCTATTCCGGATAAGGCTGATTTAGAAATGTCAATCTTTATGTTGTTAAAGGAGTTGATAGCCTCTTCAGATAAAGGAAAAGTGACTTCGATCAAGGGTCTGATTTTAGCAGAGAAATTGTTTACCCATTTCGAATAGTGGGCGAATAGTCCGAGTGCCCTTTTCAAAGTAGCCGTATCCGTTGGGATTGGAAGATTTGTTAGTGGTTCTAATCGGGACTTGTCTGGTTTGATAACGTTCTGATGAATGGTATAGCCGAGAAGATTGATAGACTCTGACTCAAACGTGCATTTACTCATGTTTAGAGTGAGTTTGTATTTTCCAGCGGCTTCCATGAATCTACGAAGGTTGATATCATGATCCCGCTTATCTTTCCCGCAGACAGTCACATCATCAAGATAAGCATATGTACCTTTGAGTTTTTCTGAATCGATGATAAACTGTAGGGTCCTCTGAAAAGCTGCAACACCATTCGTAACCCCAAAAGGTATTCGGGTGAACTGATACAGATTGCCGCATGCCTCAAACGCAGTGTATATCTTTTCTTTTTGGAGAATAGGAACCTGGTGATATGCACTTTTTAAATCGATTTGACTGTAAACATTGTATTTAGCGACTTGCGTTACAATAGAATCAACGCTAGGTAAAGGATAGGCGTCGAGATCCGTGAATCTGTTTATGGTTTGCGAATAGTCAATGACAAGACGCTTGCGGTGATGACCTCCCCCAGCCACGAGCACTTGTGCTCTCCAAGGCGAGATGCTAGGTTCGATGACCTTGTCTTTAAGCAAGTTGTTAATCTCATTAGATATGAATTCTTCGTCTTCTTGACAATGCCGTCTAGAGCGAATAGCTATAGGCTTTAGATTTGGTAAAAGATTGGTGAAAACTGAAGCTGGTGGGACTGATGCCTCTAACACGCTGCATACTTTTAGTGGCCGTTTGTCTCTTCCAAATTGAAGTTCGAGCGACGAATGTTTGCTTAGTATATCGTGCCCGATAATGATGTCCGCACACAGGTCGGCGATAATGAGCAAAGGCTGATGACGATAGATATGTTCACCAATCTCGATTGTCGCATAACATAGTCCTTCCACGTAGGAAACATTGTTAAGGGATGCCAAAGTAATCGCTTGTCTACAGGGTTTTCGCTTAAGATTCATGGTAAGAGAGAGATTCTTGTCGATGAAGCTCATAGAACTTCCTGTATCGACTAATGCATCCGCGCGATAGTTGTTCAGTTTGATAGGAGTGGTTGCTTTCTGTAGGCTCGATGGAGCAGCAGCAGCAGATATGGTTGACAATTGAGAGTCAGTGTCAGTGACATGAGATTGAGAGTAGTCATCGTTAGTAGCCGCAGCATTTGCGGTGCGTTGGCTTGGTCCATGGCTACGGCAAACGTTAGCAAAGTGACCCTTTTTGGAGCAGAGTTGACATACAGCATTGTTAGCGGGGCACTTGATCCTTTGATGTACAATGCCACCGCAAAAGAAGCACCTACGACCACATTGCGTAGGGCGATTGGTTTGGGATCTGTTTTGGGTATTAGTTGCGGCTAAGTTTTGTTGTGGTAGCTGTTCTTGAACCTCGGACGCTGCGTTAACAGGGACAGGTGAATTAGATGGTGACGATACAGAAAGTATTTGCGTGGTGCTCTCAGCAGACTCTAAGGATATGGCTAGATTCAGAGTTTCCTCTAGTGACATTGTAGATTTTTCTAAGAGTCTTTCTTTGATTTTCAGCGATGAAAGTCCGGCGATGAATGTCCCGCGAATGGTTTCATTTTGATATTCGCTAGCGGTAACATTTTTAAAATCGCATTCACGGGCGAGTATGGTAAGGGCCCTCGAATATTCCGCTAACGATTCGCTAGGCTGTTGTTTCCTGGTAGTCAGGCGATGTCGAGCCAAGGTAATATTACGTCGTTTCTCATAGGCAGTATTGAGAGTAGTAATGGCTTCTTCGTACGTGAGACAGGCTCGAATGAAATTGAATATAAATGGCGAAATATGATTGACAAGGAGTTGATACTTAAGCGTGTCGTCGGCTGAAGTGGCTTCCCGTGAGATAAAATTTTCAAACGAGTATTTCCAGTGGGCCCACTTCAGGTCTGAGCCGGCCATTGCAGGTTCTACGTCAAAGCGCTCAGGCCGTAGATATCGCGACATAGACTTTCCATCAGGTTTTTCGTCAGTCATGATTGAACTCGGTGAAACACAAAAATAATGTTGAATAAATTGATACGAGTAAAGACAGAACCAAACAGAACATTGGCTTTATTCAACATTAAAACATTACATAGTAGTTTCCGAATTAAAAGAATAACACAGATGACAATGTCATAACGTAAACACCATAAACTAAGGTAGACCTAAACAAGGAGATCATATCAGGATGGTTCCATAATATTCCACGGGACTTCTTTCATGGGACTATGGCTCATTATAGACTATGGATGGAGGACCATGAGATAATGCTATCACAGTTTATATAAAATCGCTTCTCTATTTCAACAATTATTACAAAGTAATTTAAAAAATCGATGGTTTTTAGATATTAATACATTAGACCATTTATTACACATTATAAAGTATCCTATTGATCGATCCACTTAATCATCTGTGGGCTTAATGCATACAACGAAACGTACACCGTGACAAGGCTTTTTTGAAGTTTCAGTTTGACATTGACATTTCACATTTCATTCACATCGATTTCATTTCGTGGTGGTTTGCGTTTATTATTTTGTGAAGTGTTAATATAAAAGAATGGAAGAAATAGGAATTATTTTGCCTGAAAAGGTAAGCTTAAAGCTATCTATGTAATATAGCGTAAATTTTGCAATTACCGATATTTATTTCATGATGACTTGCTTTGTTTAGGATGACCAAACCACTGATGCCAAGGGACTTACATTCGCTGGTCCCCAATCGTTTGAAGAACTGGAATCTGAAGATTTATATACGAAATATAAGGTAAGAAATATAGTTGCATTTTAAATAGAGTTACATTAAAAACTAACCTTGTTCTTTACCTTTTCTATTGGATTTCATTGTTTGCTAATAACGTTTACATTTCACATTACAGAAACTACAGCGCATGTTAGAATTCTTAGAAGTTCAAGAAGAATACATAAAGGATGAACAAAGAAATCTTAAAAAAGAGTACCTGCATGCACAGGAAGAAGTGAAGCGTATTCAATCAGTGCCACTCGTAATTGGACAGTTCTTAGAAGCTGTTGATCAAAATACTGGAATTGGTGTGTATTTTGTTATTTTAAATGCTTAGAACACTAGTTTTGGCTAACTTCCAATTAACTTCACCAACAAATTATTGTGTTATGCATGTAAAAAAATAGAACTAACTATAAATAATATAGAATATTTGTGATGAATCACTTACTATAATCACATAAAATAAACTCCAAAGTTTGGAACACCTAAACATTATATAATTAGCATCAAAACCGTCACAAGTCAGCATATTGCATGTACTACAACTATGGCTGATCTTCGAATGTAACCTGTCTTTTGAGGCTTATAATCAATATTTTCTTTACAGTTGGTAGCACAACAGGGTCTAACTACTATGTCCGTATTCTGTCTACTATTGACCGTGAGCTGTTGAAACCTTCAGCTTCAGTGGCTCTTCACAAGCACTCAAATGCACTTGTGGATGTTCTGCCTCCTGAAGCCGATAGTTCAATATCTATGTTGCAAGCAGGTAACCTGTTTAATTCCTTTGAACTATATGAAACCAACAATAAATAATTTAACTTTAACTTGTAAACTAGAAAATAAAAAAAATAAGTTATATATATGCAAACATAATAGCATATTTTTAGAAAAATCTTATCATTTGTGGTTTTCACTAATTCTCAACTTTCAATAATTCTTAGATGAGAAACCTGATGTCCAGTACTCTGACATTGGTGGGATGGACACCCAGAAGCAAGAAATCCGAGAGGCAGTTGAGTTGCCTTTGACACATGTGGAGCTGTACCGACAGATCGGTATTGAGCCACCTCGAGGAGTGCTCATGTACGGACCCCCTGGCTGCGGGAAAACTATGTTGGCAAAAGCTGTTGCTCATCATACTACTGGTAAGTAGAGGGATAGTATATTATTTTTATTACGTTATACAACAAAAAGAGAATAGCAGGCAAATATATCATTCTAAATTGTGGATCTCTGACTTGCAGAAGTGCATAATTCTTCCGCAGTGTAGAACAAAGTTTTGTAATAATTAAGCTTTCAAATCTGTACATATTTTCTTAAGTATTACTCATTTGAAAACTCCAAACATTTTTAAGGTTTTATTACATGCTACTAAGTGATATTACGGTATTCAGCTATAAGGTAGATGTTAGAGTTTCACTTTTTTGTTTTTATAAAGCTGCGTTCATCCGTGTGGTGGGATCAGAGTTTGTGCAAAAGTACTTGGGCGAGGGGCCGCGTATGGTGCGCGATGTGTTCCGTCTCGCCAAGGAGAACAGCCCAGCGATCATCTTCATTGATGAGATCGACGCTATTGCCACTAAGAGGTGATTCTTTATAATATTACTAAGCCTAGCATATCAAATTGCATTTCTTCCTTTTTGTTTATCGCAGACGAAGCGCAACTCTCTATCAAAGAAGGTAGGGCGATATTCGCCTGCGGGCAATGAGCCTGGTCGTTTGGATTCGACTTGTCGCTAATGGACGCGATTTCATAGTAAATGTATAGCAGGCCACTTTTTGGGATTCGATTCGGTTCGCCTTGGCGCGTCTAGTGAACGCGTAGCTTTACACTATCGTAAACTGAGATTAGAAGTGATGGAGTCTTTTTATTCTTATTTGCGAAAAAAAGTGACAGATTTTAAACCAAGTCCAACTTAAGGCCACGCGTGTTATGCTTCATATTTTAATGAATATTTAGGAATAATCAAATATTTTAGACTTTTCTAAAATAGTTTCTAAAGTCTATAATGTTACTAACATTCTAGTGCAGCGTTAATAACTAGTGGTTCTGTGAGAACAGTAGAGCTTGCTAGCAAAGTTAGGTCGGATATGCTATATTTTAACACCTACAACAAAATTAACAAAGAAAGACCAATTTTAAATCTAATTTCATATGCTTGAATTTTCCAAAAGGCCTAATTACCTATGAAGACTTAGCAAAATAGGTTTTAGTGATTACTCCCGTTCCCTTGGTCCTAGTCCTAGGAGGTCGAGTCTGGTGTCTACCCTAGGTGGTTGAGTCTGGTGCCTACTCTACGGGTTCGTCTCGCGTTTGAAATGAAATTTCCGAAATGGTCCATAACATTGAAATCCATCCACATATCGCTATATCGCTCCACCGTTTGATTCTTTTTCACGGCATGTTGTGTAGAATGAAGTTCTTAGTGTGCCTCGAAAATTTGATTGAAATCCATTGATAAATAACGCTACAGCAAACTTCCTCCTTTTCCCGCCTATTTTACCCCCAATCAAATACGCGTTCGATAAAAGTTCCTTAATAAATATGACTTCTGATGGGTATTGTATTGCTCCAAGAATAATTTATGAGCAGGAAATGTTTCTTATAAACATAATTAATATTTGTGTAAATATTTCAGATTTGATGCCCAAACCGGTGCTGACAGAGAAGTTCAAAGAATTCTTCTTGAACTCTTGAACCAGATGGATGGTTTCGATCAAACTACTAATGTTAAGGTGGGTAATGTTTTAGAATTTATGTTAATAATTTCAACCTTATTGTTTGGTCAATTCATTTTAAAATACACTGGCCATTTAGGCTATTACATTTTTACAATAAAACTAAATTGTGATATTAATGTTATTATATGCAATTATTATTATTTTCTAGGTTATAATGGCAACAAACCGTGCCGACACTTTGGATCCTGCTCTGCTGCGACCGGGTCGTCTTGATAGAAAAATTGAGTTTCCGCTACCTGACAGGTAACTATTTTATATCTTTTTTTTTTGATAGCTTTCAACAAGTTATAAGAAAAAAGATAGACCATCTGTCTAAATCTGTTGATTGGTTTGAGTCACAACAAGTAATTGACCAATCAACAATTTGGAGTACAATCGGTGATGACGCCATTTAATAGCCGTGCCCTATTGGATTTGGCCAATGTCGTATTTTAGCCCAGTTTTTTGTTTTTACCAATTCTTTTTCTCCGAGGCAACTCGCAATAGTACAAAGTAAGGAAATGTAAGAGGTGGTAAACTCCTTAAATCTTGAGACAAGAAAGCCATTTATTAGTTTCCGTCCATTCTCGTGTAAATTTAATTCTTTCTCTACAGGCGTCAGAAGCGACTAATCTTCTCCACGATCACGGCGAAGATGAACCTGTCTGATGAGGTGGATCTGGAGGAGTTTGTGGCGCGGCCCGACCGCGTTTCGGGAGCGGACATCAATGCTATCTGCCAGGAGGCCGGCATGCATGCTGTCAGGGAGAACAGGCGAGTGTTACTCTTACAAATACCTCTGTAACCCTAGTAGGATCACTGTCCCGCTCACATCTTAGCTGGGTAAGCGAGACAGCATCATGCACTATACGAGGGCTGATTAATAAGTTTCCGAAACGACAAGAAAATCTTTAATAATCCATTTAAAATAAATTTATTTCTCAACCAAGTATCCTTCTACCTCAATGCATTTAGTCCAGCGCTTCTTCAATGCCGTTACACCAGTTTGATAAAATGTACAATCCCTCAACATACTCATCTACGGCAACAATGACTTCTTCGTTTGTTGAAAATCTCTGGCCACCATACCATTTCTTCAAGTTTGGGAATAAGTGGAAGTCACATGTCGCTAGGGAATAGAGTGGACGCAGTAGCAATTCGAACCGCAATTCATTCAGGAATTTGACGACGCAACCATTCGACGAGTGTACAGGCGCGATCTTTCCATTGTTAAGAAAATTCACGACACAAGGTCCTGTCATACAAATTCTATCAGTTTGGTCAAATCCAAATTAGGCGTTCTATTTTCGAAATCATGCCAGAATATAATGTTATATTTTTTTGCGTTTCTTTTTTTAAGTTGTCGTTTCGGATACTTATCAATCAGCCCTCGTAGCATAAAGCTCGGTCGGTAACTAAAGCTGGCACGTTCAGCACATTTACACGTAGTGTCTATGAATAAGCGCGCGGCGTGACGTTGCACTGCATGGTCGTCTACTTTCTCTCTCGCGCGCGGTCAAACTTACGAGTATGAAAGAGAAAGTTATTGTTTTGCTTTTGCTACTATAGAGTGAACGTTTTTGTATTTGTCTATTCGTTTTTTGATATTGCATTAGTGTGAGTACTGATAACGCGCCAGCTTTCGGTAACCGACCTATATCGTGGCGCGGCCCGACCGCGTGTCGGGGGCCGAAATCAACGCCAACGCTCTTACAGTGCGACAAGGCTTATTATGAACGTACCAAATAAGAAACTAACATGAAACGTCATTTTTGACAGTTGTGCAGCGCCTCCGCCCGCGTTAATTTAAGCGTTGTCATTGCTATAAGGTCTTTAATGAACGTTACAAAAAAAAGGAACTAACAATGAAACTCATTTTTGACAGTTGGGCACCGCCTCCGCCCGCGTTAATTTAGGCCTTGTCGCAATGCTATAAGGTCTTTAATGAACGTGGCAAAGAAATTAACTAACATAAAACGTCATTTTTGACAGTTATGCATTACAAAGCAAAGCAATGCAATGCAAAGCTCAGCTTAGACCTCGCGGACTGTAACTGTACAAGTTCATAAAAAAACTACATGGACTAAACTCTCTTTTTCATTTTTACGTGAGAAAGAACGCTGTTTTCTAATCTATTTTGTTATTTACAGATATATTGTTCTACCCAAAGATTTCGAGAAGGGCTACAAGAACAACATCAAGAAAGATGAGAGTGAATATGAATTCTACAAATAGTTTATAGTGTCTGTCTATATTAACCTAAATATCCTGCTAAATTACTTGAAAATAAATTAATATGAAAACAAAACTGCTTTTATTATCTTGTATTTACAACAGTGAGTTGGAAAAAATCAACAAACAAAACAACATTTTATTTCAAGTTCTGTATTTTCTAACAAATCTTAACAATGTGATCATAATATATCAGTATAATCCATATATTTGGCATAATACAGAAGATATTGTTACAAAATAATTTACAAACACGTTTAATAAACATTCATTCAAGTGCATACACATGATTCTTGTGATGAGAAACAAACTGAAATGGCATAATGGTATTTACAACAGAAAATCGATTTGTAGGTACTACAGTTTCAGTGCAAGGCAAATTGCATTTGAATAAAACTTGTCCATATAGTATAAGATCCGAACTAGGATCGACCTTCATCCATCTGTTAAATGGATGAAAAGTACTTTATATCAAATTTAATATTAGAAAATATATCTCGAGTAGGTTGTCTAAAAATTCCTGCCCAGACTCTGATTAATAAAAAATCACAAAATGTTTTTTTATCAAATATTGCACTGATGTGTGAAACACTTATACGAAAAAATTTAATAACATCCGAAAGTATGAAGCCTCGACCTATTAAATAAATAGTTGAAAATAACAATTATCGATTTACCTGCTTGTACCTGCCAAACCAGTAGTATGGCCAGGAAAAAAATTGAGAACCCAACGTTTGTATATTCTATAGGCTTCATACTTTCTAATATATAAAATTTGATATAAAGTACTTTTCATCCATTTAACAGATGGGTAAAGGTCGATCCCAGTTCGCCTCTACTAATACATACAAATAAAGTAAGAAAACTAGATTTAACTTCTGAAAATTAGCTTATTTACATAGCATATTAATATTAAATCTTTCTAGCGGGACTATGACATTTTTTTTGTTAATGATAGAACACAGTTTGCTACGATTTAACATATCTGCTGTATCTTTCCAAGAGATGATTGGATGTATTCTTCAAAAACATCGAGACGCACCAGATGATAACGCGTAAACAAACGTGCAACAGCGATAACATTGTGTATTATTTTTGTCACATCACATTCATGTCGTCTATCGGTATTGCTTTCGCTATCGCTATCAATTTTTAAACCCTCTACAATAACTTTCATACTAAAAATGCAACAGTGAAACCAATAGATAGAGGAACAGATATATGTAGGAATTGGGACAAAAACCTATCGTTGAAGGGTTTTACGAGATTTTTAAGTTTGATAGCTATACCGATAGGCGGTAGAAGTGCAGATGTTCAGCACTGAACAATTCAATGTGAAAAGGTTCTGCCTATGATGAATACGACACTAAACGGAACCAGACAGATGCCTCTATGCGTAGACGTGCACGTTACATTGCCTTGCATTAAATAAAACTATATGACACTCATGTGTGTTTGTCTTAAATATATGACGCTGACGTTATAAATTAACTTTGATGGACAGGCGTGAATTATGCTAGCGGGTAAAAGTAAACACTTATGAAATATAGTACATTACTGCAGCGGCCAGCAAAAGAGGCATTGGTAGACGAACGTGTAAATTTGGCTCGCAGTCCCACCAAAACGGTACCGACGGAAGATCAGCGCTGGCCAAAAGCCATTATGCTGAGTCGGGACCGTTTTGGGACAAACGGTTTTTAGTCTTTATGTGTTTTTATTTTTATTCGTATCTACAGTGTCTTTTGTTTGTCCCAAATAAACTTACTTTTCTTTCTTTCTAAATTTGGGCCGAGGCGAAGCCGAGGCACACATAAGTAAATCCATCAATGCCTAGTTGTGGCCAAGGCTTGTATAGTACTTTTCTCAAATAATGCACGGAAATTAAAACTACTTTTCGAAATCAGACGAACAACGAACAACAATATTTTTTTCCCGCGTTAAAGTGTACATTTGTTGTTTTTTTTATTTCTAAAACAGCTTTCTATTTGCAAGCCAGTTCGAAATTTTAATAAAACCTTTGATAAGTTACTCCTCAGAGTAAATGATCGTTTCATTTTTTAATTACACGAAAGATATGAGTTTACTATGTAATTTATTTGGCCGCTAAACGTGACAGATATGGATTTTCATACAACTTTTGCCGGCCGCTGCTCGCATGTATGTGGCCAGCACAGCAATATCGATTTATCTCGAAGAAGGTTGTCAAAATAATGCTCATATTTCCAAGCGTGTTTGAGAAAAAGCTTATAATGAAAAAACTCAACTGATTTTTATGTTTCTTTCTTTTCTCTCCAGTATCATTGGAATCACAACTTCAATGTAATTTCAAATATTATAGGCACAAATCTGTAACATTTGCTTCTTAAATGTACCTGTTAATTATACATTAGTGTAAATATAATTTTGTTAGGACTGTCTACTATGCACTATTTTAAATTTAATTTTGTTCTAATTTATCGTTTACATAAATAGCTACCCAGTAACAACAACAGGTGGAAAGTGCTTAAATATTAAGTAATCTACTTTTAGGCTGTGTAAGGCACTAGTCTAATCACAAGAATAAAACAGCAAAGATAACGTGATGGCATCAGTAATGGGATATGATAAGTCATATTTTCATCAAATGTGAAGATGACGAAGCTATTTTAACATCAAATGTTTCCTTACAAGTGCAAAATAGTAGATGACTATGTTCTGCTAGACATGAGTATTTGTAGGGACATAGTGTTAAAAATTGCTTTTAAAAAAGCAACTTTCAGACGAGGCAGCACGGTGCCCAATTGTAAACTTTTATCGCCGGGAAAAAGAACTTCACTGGCTATTAGTAATTATTACACTAACTAAGACTACTCACTTGGTTATAATGATTCGAGTGCTTAGTAATAGTTCTAATAATCGGTTGAAATCCACTAATGATACCACCAACTAATCTTGATTTACATTATTTTTCATGCTCACATAAATCTAGCCGTCTAGCTTTTAAGTGCTAATTAATTTATATATAAGATTTATTTGAACCGTCATGATAGCTTTTAACTAATTAGAAATACACTACAAATTTCATAGTAAGATTTCTAAATCTGTTGGATGAATACCTTAATTTCTAGAATAAAATTGGCATTCGCAACATGCGATATAAGGGTCAATAAAATCACAGTTGTAATAAGGCCAAATACATAGTAGTAGGACGATATGCGATGATTTTTGTCTCTAATTTTGTGACGACACAAATGTTTAATTATCATTATGATAGAACTAAAAAACAACAATTAATCCTAAAATAGATAATAAATTTCAAGGAATGTTAATTAAGAATATATCAGTTGTTAATATTTAACCTAAAGAATATATTTATTAGAGTATAAATTCATTGAATTAAGTAAGTACGCGATAATACTGATTTTGAAAATATGTTTCTAATTTCTGGCAAAAAAATAATTTAATTAGTTTAACATGGAATGGATTCATTTGATTCAGGTATAACAATAAAGGCACAATAGTACATAATCAACACAGATAATAAGTAAGGCAAAAATTTCATTTTATAATGACACCACAATAAAATTTATTTATACTATACAAAAAGTAAATTTGAAGAATGAAACGAGCATAGCCTTTAAAAACTATCTCTTCTACTACATATTTTAATACAAAGTTTAAAAATTATGATATGATTTAGTCAATTTTATCGTTATATTGTAAAAACAACAAAATTGCTACAAAATGATCAGATTTATTAAATCAGTCAATTTAACAAAGGAATAACTATCAGTTTTCGTTACATTAGAAAAATTCTACAAGTATATCTAAGCTTATTTTTTGTATGTTACTACAAGTAAAATAAACATACGTCATATTTGTAAAATATTGATGGCAAATCAGAATAGAATTAGCGGCCGCAAGTGTAATTTTTTATACATATTTTTAAAAACAATGCGAAACACAAAATGTTACTATTTTGTGTTTTGCAAGACAAGAAAACATCTAAGAACTAATTATTTATTTAAAAATTAAGAAACGACATTTAACACTTATATTTTCTCAATATATTATATTTTCATTTGATTTTAATTCATTGTCCTCGTAAATAAGAAAATAAGTACGCAAAAGTAACAAAAATAAATAAGTTATAGAATCTATAGATGGAATGGAATTATTTCACTGGAAATTGTCGAAAACTTTGAACTTTTATCAGGAATATTTAAATTAATAAAACCTATTTCACATACAAAATAGTTTTACAGCAAGCTATATTGCTGCTCACATAGGGAGAAGAAGTAAGAAAGTTTAAGTGCTTCTCAGTCAAAAGACATATATCCTTTTTAGTTAACACAAAGAATTAAGTCATTTTGATAAGGTATAAAATAAATGATTACCCCAACATTCTTTATGATTCTGGAAAAGTACCTGTAAACGAAAAGGTTTGATGGGATTATTAATATTACTAATATTTATTTATTCTTAACATTACTGCAGCGGCCAGTAAAAGAGGTATTGATGGGCTACCGTGTAAATGTGGGCCGAGGCGAGTATGAGGCACACATACGTAAGTCCATCAATGCCTATTTGTGGCAAGGCTTGTATAGTGCTTTTCTCAAATAATGCACGGAAATTAAAACTACTTTTCGAAATCAGACGAACAACGAACAACAATATTTACTCCCGCGTTAAAGTGTCCATTTGTTGTTTTTTTTTTTATAAAACAGCTTACTATTTGCAAGCCAGTTCAAAATTTAAATAAAACCTTTGATAAGTTACCTCTTTGGTTGTCATATTTCGGAGTAAAAGATCGTTCCATTTTTAAATTACACGACAGATATGAGTTTACTATGACGTAATTTATTTGGCCGCTAAACACGACAGATATGGATTTACAACTTTTGCCGGCCGCTGCTCGCATGTATGTGGCCAGTACAGCAATATCGATTTATCTCGAAGGTTGATAAATAATGCTCATATTTCCAAGCATGTTTGAGAAAAATAATTTATGTAACTTACAAGTGAAGCAACGATAAAAATGCATTGGTCAATGATCTAAGGTAGTGTAGTACAAATTAAATATATTCTGTGGACCGAGGACTAACGCTGCGCCACCGGGTCTCGTGATCCCGTCCCGTGCCGTGCTAGCTCTCTACTTCTGCTACTCTATAAAGAAGATGAAGCGACCATGTCTAGAATAAATCGATTCACACAGCTCTGCGAGTTCGGCTCTAGTAGCGCGGTAGGTACAATAAGCGAGTCACCTACTGATTAACTAGCGCTAATGGGCGGTTTCTGAACTGATAATTTCAATTTGAGAATATCTCAAGCTCAATTAAAAGCAAAATGTTCATTCAAATCATGCACGAGTGACGTTTGAGACGTTCGCAACTCGAAATTCTCAATTCGTAGGCCTAACACGAAAAACTTTCGAGTAAGTATCCACTATCCAGGACGTGTCGTCAAGAAATGTATGACATATTGAGGATTTGAGGAGCGTTCCTACCGGACGTAAACGGAAGTACATACTAATCCTAACTAATATTTGGTTGTTTGTCCTTTCTTGGCGCCCTAACTAAGCAACCAATCGATTTCATTTTAGGTAAAGAGTTAGTTGAAAGGACGGAGAGTAACATAGGATTTAGGAAACGGGAACCACGTGGGTGAAACCGCGGACGGAAGCTAGTTTTCCTATACATTTTTTGACGATACGTCTAGGAATCGATAATTGTCGGTGAGATTCCGGCACTTGCATTAGATGGGGGAGCAGTCGGGCCGCCGACTGGCCGCGCTCTATTAAAGGTCTGCTTCAACATACTCACTCAGCGCCGGGAGTGGACCGGCGGCATCAGCAGCGCGGGCGGAGATGGTGGAGCAGTCGGGCCGACGACTGGCCGCGCTCTATTAAAGGGCTGCCTCAACATACTCACTCAGCGCTGGGAGTGGGGCGGCGGCATCAGCGGCACCAGCAGCGCGGGCGGGCCGGCGCGCCGCAGGAAGGGATGGTGGAGCAGTCGGGCCGCCGACTGGCCGCACTATATTAGAGGGTTGCCTCAACATACTTACTCAGCGCTGGGAGTGGGGCGGCGGCATCAGCGGCACCAGCAGCGCGGGCGGGCCGGCGCGCCGCAGGAAGGGATGGTGGAGCAGTCGGGCCGCCGACTGGCCGCACTATATTAGAGGGTTGCCTCAACATACTTACTCAGCGCTGGGAGTGGGGCGGCGGCATCAGCGGCACCAGCAGCGCGGGCGGGCCGGCGCGCCGCAGGAAGGGATGGTGGAGCAGTCGGGCCGCCGACTGGCCGCACTATATTAGAGGGTTGCCTCAACATACTTACTCAGCGCTGGGAGTGGGGCGGCGGCATCAGCGGCACCAGCAGCGCGGGCGGGCCGGCGCGCCGCAGGAAGGGATGGTGGAGCAGTCGGGCCGCCGACTGGCCGCACTATATTAGAGGGTTGCCTCAACATACTTACTCAGCGCTGGGAGTGGGGCGGCGGCATCAGCGGCACCAGCAGCGCGGGCGGGCCGGCGCGCCGCAGGAAGGGATGGTGGAGCAGTCGGGCCGCCGACTGGCCGCACTATATTAGAGGGTTGCCTCAACATACTTACTCAGCGCTGGGAGTGGGGCGGCGGCATCAGCGGCACCAGCAGCGCGGGCGGGCCGGCGCGCCGCAGGAAGGGATGGTGGAGCAGTCGGGCCGCCGACTGGCCGCACTATATTAGAGGGTTGCCTCAACATACTTACTCAGCGCTGGGAGTGGGGCGGCGGCATCAGCGGCACCAGCAGCGCGGGCGGGCCGGCGCGCCGCAGGAAGGGATGGTGGAGCAGTCGGGCCGCCGACTGGCCGCACTATATTAGAGGGTTGCCTCAACATACTTACTCAGCGCTGGGAGTGGGGCGGCGGCATCAGCGGCACCAGCAGCGCGGGCGGGCCGGCGCGCCGCAGGAAGGGATGGTGGAGCAGTCGGGCCGCCGACTGGCGCTGCGCCGGGTCCCGAACGAGCGCGCACTCTATGAACGACATCAGGTCGGGCGGACAACGAGACGCGCAGCGCGGCCGGGGAGGCGGCATGTCGCGGATGCGACGCATTGCCTGGAATTAAAATCAACTGAGTCCACCAGCACCGGATGCACTGTTCGTTCATGTCGGTAATAATAAATGGGTTCTGTGCATTGCGGTCCTTCGAGCCGGATTTAAACCAGCGATCTATGCCTTCGTGTATGGTCCACGGGCAAGTGGTATTTATTACCCGTTGTTCAACTGGTAGTACTACGGGCAAGAAAGATGCCCGTGGTACTACCAGTTGAACAACGGGTAAGGAGTAGGACTTGGAAAAGTAGAGTTGCAAGGAAGTTCTTTTAAATGGGGTGTCACAGGAACTTGAATTCGGACCCGTGGCACCCTTAGGTCAATTAGTGCTGCGCTTTTCAATATTATTAAGTACGTAATTACTAAGAGTTTAAGATATGAATTTGACTGCCTAAAATCAGAACTTCTCAAAACATCTAAAATAACTCTTCATATAAAAGTATTTCAACGTTAAATTAAAATATTTTTAGCTAAAAGTACCAGGGTCGCATAGCTAACTACAAGTTATTTACACATAAAAAGCTGCTGCCTTTAAAAAACTTGTTTCAATTCAAAGAAAATCAGAACTTTTTAAAACATCTTTAAAAAAATACCTCTTGGTGACCTATGCGACCCTGGTACTTTCAGCTTTAGATTTTCTATCAACTGCACATAGGTAAACAAAGAAATTAACATAAATAAGTAGTTATCCGTAGTCCTATTGGTAGAACCAAGGGCAATGTTTTTATCCGTGGTACTACCAGTTGAACCATACTAAGCAGTAGGACCTTGAACAACAAATGGTATAGTGTGACTTGCCCGTAGTGCTTCTGGCAGAACCACAGACAAAAAATATTGCCCGTTAGTAGTCTGAAGGCTAGGCTGAAGAAACAACTACAGAACAATAATGCATAAATGCAAATTCAATTATAATTTAATCTAACCGCAGCCGCAGGATGAACGCGTTGGTATAGATCTTAACTCTGAAAGTCAAAGTTCAACTAAAAACAGCGATTCAGAAAAATAATTGTCCCTTACCTGAAGCGGTGGCTCATTGAAGAACGGCGGCTCTCCATCCACCATCTCGACCACCATGATACCGAGAGACCACACATCAACCTCGGGTCCGTACGGCAACCTCGATATCACCTCTGGAGACATCCAGTATGGAGTACCCACGAGGGATTTACGTTTCGGGAGTTCCTATAAGAAACAAACGTGCTAAGTTTCAGTACCGACTATTATGGAACATCAAACTTTTCGGTTGCGGTTGAACCTTGTATTACACACAAAACATAGAAATAGTTATTTGAGCAAGGCTGGAAAGATGGAATTTATCGACGAGTTACCTCTATTGAAACCTGAGCAAGCGAAGAATTCTAGGATAGAAATTCAATTCAAAGATGGAATCCTGAGCGTAGCGAGGGTTTCAAAGGTACGAGATTATTATAGTTTATTCAAAGTTAACTCAAATAGAAATAAATTGTTACATAAAATAACAATAAAAACAATTCGGTAAATGTCATGGTAAATGTTGACATTGAAGTGAGGTCCAAACAAGACACAGGCAATTTAAAAAAATTAAGGTTTATGTCACATTCCAAAATCCAACCATAGGTTATTAAATCTCACCCACCGTAAATTGAAAATACTTATAACAAATAGTCTAATCTAAATTTATATTTAATTAACTGTTTTTATGATTTGGGGAACTAAAAGAATTATATGAACAAAACGGAGTATTATTATTAATTCCAAGTTACTTAAAATAAGAATAAAATGTAACATAAAAAGTCAATAGTGCGATTCGGAACGCGTTGTGACGTATTTTTCTTTTTAAATTAAAAAATTGCTTTACCCGCCTACGGCGGGAAATGCGTTTTTCGACGCAGAAATTGAATGAGAAAACCTCCTTTTCCGAACGTGTGAGGTGGAAAGATAATTAGTAGTAGTAATTTGGCTGTAACGCGATGCCACTGAAGTTCCTTTTGAATTGACCATAATATACGACAATCGACCATATATGCAATTTGCCTGTTTTCGAGAAAATCAATTTGTTGACAAAAGTATTGAAAAACTTTTTATCTCATAAATAGGACAATGATATTCCAAAATTGATCACACTTCTTAACTGACTGCATTGATTTCATTTCTGGGTTAATGTAATGACTTAGATTAAAGACTTCGGATTATTATAGTCATGATCATTAGCTGATACTATATTGTTAACTTGAGATACACATAAACAATTGCAACATAAAAACCTTACATGCTGTGCCTCATTTAACACGCATAGTAATTAACTAGTAATGAAGTATAATAAGATCTAAGAAGAATAATATAAATAGTAATTACTTGACTATCGAAACATGAAAGAAAACAAGCTATAACACGCAGATAGAATTCCGTATATTTAACAGTACCTATTTTCAAACAGAGAAAAGCTTCAATTTTTTGCTGTCCATAACCACAAACACAATTCGTAGTACTACACTTTTGGGTTCGTTACTATTTTATGGCTGCTCTTATTTTGGTAACAGCCTATTTTTTAGATGAAAAATATTCCTCTGAATCGTTTATATGGACAATTTGAAAATTGATTGTATTCGTTTGAATTTACGATTGGCATTTATTTCAGTTGCTTATTGGTTTTGAATTAAACTGACTATAAGATATTTTCTATTACAAAAAAAAATTTTTTTTTGTTTATATTGTTTTGTTTTTTTGTACCTCAAAATGCCTGAAGAACCCAAATTCCACGGTAAACAAATGCTTAACGCTTATGATACAGTGGTTACATATTAATCTATTCATAGTCTTAGAATGGAACATGAAAGTGCAAGTTTTTTCCACATACCTGAGAGACTTGGGCACAAAAACCGAAGTCCGATAGTTTCACGCGACCATCTGCTGTCATGAGGATGGAGTCCGACTTTATGTCTCTGTGAATGACACCTTGGGCGTGGAGGAAAGCTAGCGCCTAGAAGAAAAATAGAAAATGTTATAATTATAATAAAAAATAATTGTATCTATTTGTCTTAATCTGGGTGTTTTCTATATAAAGTCGCGGAAGTTCTCGGACTATCGGTTTAAGTCGATAATCGCGTGCACCAAAGCGCGTTCAAATAGCGTTCACGGGATTTTGCGCGGTAAGTGGACTACCGGGACTTATATAGAATACCGCGATTGTATATCATGTATGTATAAATAGATACCTAAATATAAAGTAAACACCCAGACCAAGACAAATCACCATGTTTATACACACAAATATTTGTCTTGTGCTGGTTTTTTTAATGAACAACAGGGAACTGATACTAATAGTTCAGAGCAACGGGACTTAAACGCGACATTTATAATGAAGTACATGTGTACTTACAGCTGAAACTGGCCTATTTCACTCCATATACGCACGATAATTACCTACCAGCCAGCGAACATTCGGATATCCAAATTCAGTAGGGTTGCCGCCAGTAACGTTTTCTTAATCTAACATAACTGTACAATAATATTATTTATCGAAAGAGGCTGCCCTAGCGTTATTTGGTTTTGCTTTAAGGCCATGCGACCGCGCGGATCTGTGAAGCTATATCAAGCTTACGCCCGAAAAATACGGTATATTTTCGCGCGCAGCCGTTAAGAGTAAGCTATTATAAAATGCAAGTACCAACATATCTTAAACAGTGGTTTATAATTATAACAGATAAGCCACTCTCTAAGAAATGTTGGTACTATTTACTAATCTGTGCCGAAACGTCAAGCTGTAAGTATATGTACTTCATAATGTCACGTTTGAGTCCTGTAACTCTGAACTATTAGTATAATGGCATACGAAGTTTAAATCTTATAACAGGTAACTGATGTTAATTACTGAATATTGAAGCGTATTTCTTCCAGAATCCTCAGCCACTGACGAACTGGCTATCTTATCTGTAACTGCCGAAACACAATAAAAATGAAAACATTGTGGTTATGGCGTCAGACTTAGACAATATGGTGGTAGCTACCCAGGCGGACTTGCAACAAGTTCTACCACCAACCAAAACCGCGACCTCAGCGTAGAAGATGGGTATCCCTACCTCTGGGCCAGACAAAGAGACACACTCAATTTGTGAAAACATCAACGTCACAAACAATAATAATCCATACCTTCAAACACTGCTTGCATACAGTGGCGATCTGCTCGGGCTCCATCCTCGCCGCGTTGCTGGTTACTATGTCGGTCAGGGCTCCGCCGGCCATGTACTCCATCACCACCCACAGCTCGTCTCCGACCAGGTACGAGGCGTGCATCTCCACTATGTTGGGGTGTGGGTAGTCGCGCATTATCACCTGTGAACGAAGCTATTTTTAACCATCCGACCTATAGGAATGATTCTTGTAAAGCTGTTTTTTTTTAATTCACATCAAATCTCAAAAAGAAAAAAAGACCTATAAGATCAATTGGTAAACTTAAAATATTTTATTCTGGATTATATTTCTTTGTATTTTACTTGTGGTGATATAAAGTTAAAATTATTACAATGCTTAGATCTATGCTACGGTACGTTTTTAGGGTTTCGTAGCCTAAATGCAAAAAACGAAACCCTTATAGATTCGGCCAAACCGATGTATGTCACACCCTTTTTATTCCAAAACTATGAGGATTACACAGTTGAAACTTGGTAGGTAGATGTATTCTGTAAACCGCTTTACGGTTTTTACACAAATATAAAAAATATATGAACTAAGGGGGGGCTCCCCATACATGGAACTGACAGTGAATTTTTTTTTTCATCAAACCTATACGTGTGGGGTATCTATAGATAGGTCTTTAAAAATTACATTGAAGTTTCTATTACAGTTTTTTTTTTTCAAAATCAACCGTTTGAAAGATATACACTTCCAAAGTGGTAAGATGTGACAGCCACTTTATTCCAAAACTATAAGGATCACACAGTTGAAACTTGGTCGGTAGATGTACTCTGTAAACCGCTTTACGGTTTTTACACAAAAATATAAAATAAATTAATGAGCTCCCCATACATGGAATTGTTACTGAAAAAATATTTTTTCATCAAACCTATACGTGTGGGATATCATTAGATAGATCTTTAAAAATTACATTGAGGCTTCTAAAACAGTTTTTTCTCAAAGTGAACCGTTAGAAAGTTATACACTTCCAAAGTGGAAAAATGTGTCCCCCCCCCCTCCTCTAACTTTTAAAATAAGAAAGTGAAAAGTCAAAAAAAATATATGATGTAGATCTTTATAAAAACTTTTAACGAAAATTGGTTTGCTCATTTTCCAAAACCGCAAATATAACTTTTTCATTAATACAAACACTATAAAAAACAAACTTATTTTTGCAGACGAAAAATTATAATGTCATTTTGGCAATAATAATAATAGAAACTTTATTGCACACGAGACACGATGCAAAAACAAACACATACAGAGAAAATGACAAAAAAGAGGAACACACAATAGGCGGCCTTATAGCTACGTAGCAGTCTCTTCCAGGCAACCTTGGGCGAGATGCGAAACCCATCATGTGCGAGTTCGACTCGCACTTGGCCGATTTTTTATAATTTACTAACTATGGGATAACTTTTGCTAGTACATACTGACTTATGGTCAGTTTAAACAATTTATGACCTATTTCTGTTTCAAGAGGTACTAAGCAAGTATTATTATTTCAGACTTATAAATAAAAATATTTAGGCAAGTAACATCTTGTAAGCTTATCTGTTACTGATAAATAGGTCAATGAAACTGTTCAACGAGTAACAATATTTTAACTGAAGTCAAGTCATATGGACACGGAAATATAACAAAAATACACAGACTCATTTAGAATTAGAAAACAAAGTAAAGCGCTTTGCTTGATTTTTTTTTCATAAGATAGAGAGTAGAACTCCTTGAATGAGCCTGTGTTTATATTTACTAAAACTTGCAATATGGGGTCCAGGGGACGACAACCACTGCTGGGTATGGGTCTCCCCCAAAGAACTCCACGAGACGATCGGTCCTGCGCTGCTCGCATACAGCGATCAAGCGTCTGAGCTATCTATTATTAACAAAAGAGACAGAAGATAGTATTTTCAATGAACTTGCGATTTTATTGAACAGCAGTTCCCGTCGCTGCTGTTTCCGCAAGTTCATCATCCTGACGGCGACACGGCCGCAGGTCTCCTTCTCGGTGGCAGCACAGACCACCCCCGTACTGCCTTTGTCTATCTTGCTGAAGCCGGTCAGAATGGCTCGAGGGTCCCCTTCGCTCACCACTAAGCATAGGGGATAGTACTTGCCATGAACTTACCACTTCATTGAACAGCAGCTCTCGTCGTTGCTGCTTCCGCAAGTTCATCATCTTGACGGCGACGCGGCGGCCGGTCTCCTTCTCGGTGGCAGCGCAGACCACCCCCGTGCTGCCTTTGCCGATCTTGCTGAAGCCAGTGAGAGTGGCTCGGGGATCACCTTCGCTCACCACCAGGCATAGGGCCGCGCGGAACTGTTCAAAGTTAATTTAAGAGTCCATCTTTAACCACCCGTGAAAACTATTAAAGTTAATTTATAACTCAATCAGTAGAATGAGAAAGACCCATTAGCGCAGTGGCACTGGTGCCTACTGAGTAAGAGATTGTGGGTTCAATCCCAACTCAAAAAAAATATTTATCTCACTAGTATGTGAAAGTTTGGATGATAGGATGTTACTCACGCATAAACGGATGAACGAGTATGAATTTTTGTCACACAGATGTCAAATCAAAAAATACATTTTATCCTAATATTGACACGGGAACGGGAACCACGCGGGTGAAACGGGGCGGGTGGCCACTTGATAGAAATAAATTGTGACTAATAACGAATAACGAAAAACGACAAAATATTTTTTGATGGTAAACATACCTAAAGGTGTTTAAGCCCACATTGTCAATGCACAATAACAGTAAACGCTTTCACTTATAACACTTTACGCAATTTAGTTAAAAACAACAACTCAAAACATAACGAGCAATAAGAACTAATAAAATCTCGACCATAACGACGCCCCGTGAAAATTGCTCTAAAAAGTGTCATTTACTATTTTCACTTTCTGCTTACTTTTTTGTGGGCTACAAACATATACAATGTGCAACTAAAAAACGATGTTGAGGCCTCTAGTGTTAAATAAATATAGCCCACGATTTACCTCGCAGGGTTCCCATTCCCGTGGTATTCGAGATATTTTAAAAAAAATTAGCTAAATTGGTCCAGCCGTATTCGAGTTTTTCACTTAGCAACATATTTCAGTGATTCATTATTATTTAAACATTTCTGCGGTTTAAAAAGTCGCCCTTTAGATTAGAAAAGAACTTATTCTCCAAAATGTTTCGTTCTTATCTCAACTGTCTTACTAACTTTAGTATATAAATTTGCCTTGAAATTTGAGTAGCATGACGCTTTTCAACTCGTCAAGTGTCAATGTTATTGTAAACTTGTTATTGTAAACTTGTTATTGTATTGCTGCTACTGACCGCATAATGTAGTGTAATTCAACTCCTGAATCTTTACAAAGCTTGGAGTCATTCGAAATTGTACCTTATCAACATATAAAAAAAAAGTTTATAGCTGTGATAAAATCTCTAAGAAAGCTGCCAAAGGCAAATATTTTAGCCTGCTTTTTGCAAAAATATAAAACTTAACACTTGTTACCTTCTTACTATTTTAATAATAGAACAAGATGCATACCAAGTTATTTACGTCGATAATAGTATATTCGTAGCCAAGCTATAAATTTACGTCTTAATTAGTATATCCGTAATAAAAGTGGCAAATAGTTAGCTCTGAACCTTCTGCTACTCTCTCCATAAGGCTTTATGAACTTTGCTTACATAAGTAAACATTGCATTGTAGTGCTAACACAGTCTTTACTCAAACAGGTACCTATCAAAGAACTGTTTATTTTTCATGATTTTATAATAGGTAAGCAAGCATTCACTATACATGTTAGAACTGTGAACTATGACCAAAAAGGCGCGAGAACCAAGCGAGCGAAGAGAGCGTGCCGCGGCAGCAGCCAGCGAATTTTGGAATTTTAAGCCGGCGAGTCGCGGCCGCAGTGAGTCTGCGGTGTGAGTGTAAGAAATATTTCTTAAGTAAATAATAATGCCACAAATTACAAAGTCAGCTAAATATTATCTAATAATTATCTAATGAGTTTCACATGAGCAGTGGAGGAGTCAAGCCTGTTGGTTTCTTAGGTCTTATAAGAAGCGCAAACCACCGAAGTACAACAATTTACCAGCGAACGACCGCTCACGAAAATTGGCACACAAGTTCCTTGATTAGTTTAAGAATTTATATACACCGCGATTTTTATTGGGGAGAACATATGGGAAAGTTTGCTGTATCGATATTTATCGACGGTTATATGTTCCATTAGGAGATTATGTTATTTTAAAATTTACTATTTCCGTAAGTGGCCGTCATTTAAAATGTTTAAAATGACGCTAACTTCACCCTTAGCCCTTTATACCCTCATGTACCAATCTACTCTCGTACCATGAACCCGTAGACACCAGATTTGATTTAAAACTATTTTGAATTGCAAAAATAAATACTTAAATAATGCATCTAATATTCCGAGATTTTATTGTCGTCGCCGTATGTATGCTAAGGGGCGCCGTATGCTATATATACCACCATGCATGATTATGCATATAGGCATCTATAGAAATATGGGATGACTCACTTTGCTATTCGGAAAAGAGTAGCATATTAAGTAAAAGAATACTAAAAACTATTATTATATTAAACAGCACATTAATTTTCAATTTCATACTTTAAATAACTCCAATAACAATGAAAATTAACGTGCTACCCGTTCCTGTAGGAATATTGGGATAAAAAGTATCCTGTTTTAATCCAGGTTATATTCTATCTGTGTGCCAAAGTTGAGCTTAATCGGTTCAGTAGTTGTTGTGTGAAAGAGAACGAAACATCTATCCATCCAAACATCCTCACAAACTTTCATTATAATATTAGTAGGAAGGTAGCAGGAAAGTACCACTTAATTATTTTAAAAAAAAAGCAGCCATGCACTTTCACCATATTATGCCAAACTCTGTTGACCATTGAACCCATCCGAGTTACAGAATAAAAGTTTCTAACCTTAGAATTAGCACACTTTATGTATTACTGTTATCATTGTAATGTCTGTTACTATTATTACTCATATTGCTTACACAATGTGTTCAAGTTTAGTTTATTATTGAAGCTTGAAATATTGTTGACTGACTTACTTTAAAGTTATTGTTTTTGTAAACAAGTCACATTGATACTAGTAAATAAATACCTGTTCATGTGTCAATCGTAGCTCATGTTTGGATGCAGCCAGTGGCAAGTGCTGCGCCGCTGTCGCCGGCATGTTGTGCTGATGTCTTTGCATAGGGTACCCTTCATCTGTGAATGAATGAGGTGATACATCCCACAGGCCCAATTGGAAAACAAATAAGGGAAAACAAGAATAGTCCACAAAATATTGAGTTTTCAGAACTGAATCTATCTGAAGTTTAAAACTTACTCATCATAACGTTATTTCCATTCAGGCCTTGGTGCATTCCATGAACCATTGGTTGAGGTGGGTGGTTGTGTTGGTAAGGCACGTTAGCATTCTGTATATTTTGATATGTCATCGCAACACGATGATTGTCATTTATCTCCGGAACTGCCCTAACAGTCGCCTCATGTGAATGCTGTGACCAGTCCACGGGTGACTCGGTCATGTGCTTATTCATACTGTAAGTACTTGGATCTCTAAATATACTTGGATCTCTCGGTATACTGGGATACTGTTGAGGAGCTGGCGGTACTGGTGGTGATTCTTCAGGCACTGCTGGTGGCACATTAGCCTGGTTTCTTAACTCTCTACGGATTCTAGGTGGACTTGAACTCCTCAATGAATTGGATCTTGCTACATTGGAGGTCTTTGGCAATATAACACCATTCTGAACAGGCAATCTGGGCACATTTGTCGAAGGTGGACGACTTAT
The DNA here is from genome assembly GCA_910589605.1 of Chrysoteuchia culmella. NCBI lineage: Eukaryota > Metazoa > Arthropoda > Insecta > Lepidoptera > Crambidae > Chrysoteuchia > Chrysoteuchia culmella. The sequence continues at coordinate 6,468,547 of OU342657.1, forward strand.
AGAAGATACAGAAGTGATTTTATGATCACCCCTTACAACTGTTTTTAAGTCTAATATTTCAGTGGGAGTGATTTCCGATGGATCTACTAATGGCAAAGGCCTGTTTGTGGATTTTAATATCTGTAACAATATTGATAGGTTAATTAAAAATTATCAGTTACAACAAATATATATACTGATATATTGGATTTGAGTGTCACAAAGTGGATGTACCAAAAAACACACAATCTTTTTCCAAAGTATGCTGTCACAATCTCTTATTTTTTTCAATTCAATTCAATTTTATTGCATTCCACAAATGGTAATATATTGAGGATAAGTACATTACATCAAAGTCCTTTTGCCTTTTGCTACACTCTAACATTAAAAGGTATATTTAAAAGTACATAATTATCAATGTGAATAGCTACAAACAGCAGAAAATATCAATACAAAAATATAATGTACTTCTTGATAAATAACATTTTAATATTTTAACAAATCATATATATGTTTTAGGTACCTGATTATTGCCAACAAGGGAAGCCCATTGTAAAGGTAGACCCACAAATTTTCCTTCTCTTTTGTCAAACCCTGTGTGTACCCTATGTTCAAAATTGCTTGGTGGTGAAATCAGTGGCTTCTTCTTTTTCTTAGAAAACATTTTGCTTTATACACTGGTAACCTGAAAAGATTATCTGTTAAGGTATTAAGCTGTTATTGCTATTCTTGAGATGTTGCACCGTAGAAACAATAACTTTTTATCGCGTGAATCATAAATTGTTGAACTAATGAGCAAAGGAAAGCTCGACTACCAAAGTACTTTCCATTGATTGCCAAGTACTTAGTACATGCCATGCAAAGTGCGTAGCTTTCTGTGTCAGGTACTTACAGCAATAAAACACAACCTCGAAAAAGGACATTACAAGGTACAAACCTTTGGTCAGTCAGGTGTATAACTGACGAACACAAATTGAATACTAATTTATCAACCTACTCAACTTCGACATTCCGCAGTAACTGTCTGTTGCGTTCTATGTAAATTAAATTAACGTAATCATATTAGGAACACCTTTCACAGTAATATGATAACAATGATTTGTTTGAGATGTAATCTAAGAATAATTAGGGAATTATCATTCGAATAAACACTATTTCATAAAATTATTTTTAATCGAACAACACCAACATCACAACACACACCTAAAAATTGACGCTGTTTTTTTTGTTTCTCAAATTCTCTATCATTAGGCAAAGGAATTCATATTATACAACCAACCTTTGTATGTAAACAAAGCTAACTCTTTAGAGAAATCTCTTTCTAATTAATTTTGTTTTTTTTTTTAAACAAACAGAGGTCAGAGAGGTAATTTTATAACAATATCATTAGTGACCCTGGAGGACCTGCCCCCTACCGCCTAAAAAATATGGATATGGACATGGGCTTCATTTGACAGTTGAAGCTCATAATATTACCTTATATGGTCATTTAACTGTCAAATGAAGTCCATGTCCATATCCATATTTTTTACGCAGTAGGGCCCCTGGAGGGCTATAGCGTAAAATATATGGATATGGACATGAGCTTCATTTGACAGTTAAATGACCTTAAATGGTAATTTTATGAGCTTTAACTGTCAAATGAAGCCCTTATCCATACCCAGATTTTTTACGCGGTAGGGCCCCTGAACACAATGCTCGAAGATCTTCCCGAAGATGCTTCCCAAAGAGTGGGTTTTAGGGAGAATATGGATAAGACGAAACTCATGTCGAATTCCCATGTCGTCGTACCCACTCACTACAGCTCACGTTGGGAACACTACACTCGAAGTTGTTGACCATTACTTGAGTTGACCTTGGACCTATCCAGTTAGGTAAGTCCAACTTCGAGAAAGAGATCTGTCGTGCTCGTCGAATCCAACTCGGATAAGCAGTATTCGGGAAGCTCCGTAAAATCTTCGCGTCCAACTTACCTCAGTGTATCAAGACGAAAGTCAAAGACCACTGTGTGTTGCCAGTGATGACTTACGACGGCATCGGCAGTGAAACGTGGTCGCTAACTATGGGTCTGATAAGGAGGCTCAAGATAACTCAGCGTGCAATGGAGAGAGCTATGCTCGGCGTTTCCCTGCGTGATCGAATCAGAAATGAGGAGATTCGCAGGAGAACTAAAGTTACTGACATCACTCGAAGTATTTATCAGCTGATGTGTCAGTGGGCGGGCGGGACACATAACGAGAAGAACCGATGGCCGTTGGGGCGGAAACCGGAAAGGTTCTGGAGTAGCGGCAGCGTGGGTGGGCCCCCCACAAGGTGGACCGACAATCTAGTGAAGGTCGAGGGAAGCCGCTGGATTAGGGCAGCGCAAGACCGATCGTGGAGATCCTTGGGGGAGGCCTATACCCAGCAGCGGGTGTCGTGTGGCTGACTGAGACGACGATCATTAGTGAATTTGTACACTCTATAATCTGGGAGTGATATTGAAAGGATTATGGCATCTTGGATTTCGTTTATTTTCAGTTTTCACCACCACGTAGAACAAATGCACAATATTTTACTGATTTCACAACTCAATTTTCAGAAAAACTGGAATTAGCGAGTATATATCTACGTGCGGAAGGTCGTTTTTCGCTTTGCACTCGCGCGCTCGCGTTGTCCGGTTTGCTTAGGTACTTATAAAGAGCAGAAAAAACCTCTATAAACCGCTTAATTGATTCAAACCCCTTTTTATTTTGCTCTCATGAAACCGTTTTTTTTAAGGTTTCGGTAGTCAAACCTGTTTCAAACAAAAAAGTAAAACAAAAAATTGTTTTTGGCGCTAGCGTCATAGCAACACGCGGCGTCTCTCTCGCACCTAGGTAGGAAGGAGCGCGAGAAAGTGAAACGCCGCTATACGAACCATTAGCGAGCGATTAGCCAGCACCATCACTTAAGTAATACCATTTTTATTTTAACGTTCCGCAGCGATCGCGCGATAATTGATAATCGCGGCGGGGCGGGCCCGTCGTTGCGGACGCTCCGGCCGCTACTCAGGACACCAGTATCAGTATGTGTTAGGATTTGCATAACATGAACGCTGGCCGCCCCGCCCCGCTCCACGCTCTGCACTCTGGCCGTACACTTAGCCGTTTCCTCCCAACATGCGGACGCGGAGCGGTTTATCGTATTTTCCTTTGCCTATGTTGGTGGCATAGGCATAAAAATACTTTAGAAACATTTATTATATATGCCGCATGTCCGTTCCGACGACTGATATTCACGTCTACCTACGTAACATAGTAGGCGTGAACGTGAGACCAAAAAAACCCATTACAATAGTAACTACAACTACTACAACTAGAACTGTATACTTATAATCATATGAAAACACAATGTTCATAAAAAGTTACACTTATTTTCAAAGAAAATACTTTGTCCATATTTCAAAACATATCTTATATTTACAATATTCTTACAAAATTCAACTATTATGTTTAATAAAAACATTTTCTGTAAAACCCATTAGATATTACATGCCTTGTTCTTCTTTCATCATCTCTTCTATTAACCTTTGCCGTTCTGCTGCTTGACGCATTTTGGTCAACACCAGAGATTCATAGTCCCTTTCTGACACTAATGATGGTCCTCCTATATCTCTTTTTGTGGTTAACACAGGTCTTTCATTAAGCCATTTTAAGCACAAGGGGTTATCAGGCAATCCTGGAAAATAAATAATATGATAAAACTAGTGCAATGCATCCAATAAAATAAATGTTCAAATCTATTCAATTATGAATATTCTCATAACAGTATTAATTATGTGATAGAAATTAAATAAGAAAATATACTAGAAAAAAGGTACTAGTCTCATGTCACCCTGACGGGAATATTAATTATTATACTAAAGTAAGCAAGTAATGTACCTGAGGAGTTGTTCCAGGTTTGAGCTTTGGCCATGACAGTGTACACTATTCCAAAATAATGGTAATTACATACAATTCAATAATATCTAAGCATTTACAGTGTTTTTACTTAATTTTCCATGTATAAAATACTTTTCTGAGATCTTAATGCCATATATGCAATTGCACCAAAATTCAAAATGGCATCTTTCATACAGTTACTTTGATTGAATTTATTTTTGTACCTAGTTGGAATTTAAAACAAAAACAAAAAAATCTATGTTTTATCAACAATTTTAATACTTATAAGATTATTTTGAGCTGGTTTACACTATCATGGCCGAGAAAGAAACATCCCCTTTGTACTTAAATGTTATCAATCCTTTGAAAATCTTTGTATAGATGTCGAATAACCCAAACAGTATTTCAGTTAAATTTATTTGTACTTAATTAATCAACTCACAAAATTAATTTTGTGTCTATTTCATGATTTAATGATATTTTATTTCAGTTAATAATGATATAGTATTTTTTTTCATAGCTATGGAAACCTGTTATTTGGTTTTATTTAAGACTTATAAGTAATTTAATTTGACCTATTATAGCTGTCAGTTTTCTGTATAAAGTAAATAAACTAATTCTTTATATTCATAGAAACACAAATAATTACATCAATACTATGTTTTTTCTGGTGCACTGTCCTTTTGCCATCATCCTCTCTCAATGTAGAATAGGTCAACAGTAAGTATGGTTTATACAAAATGTCAAATATGTACTGATGATTTTGTAAGAGTTTTAATAGAATTCTCATACCTTTCTCCAGATCCACAGCCATTTCAGAAGCTTCTTTTGTTGAGAATTCAACTAAAGCACTACCTTTCTTTTTAGGAGACATAATTAAAACTACAATATCTCCATACTTTTTTAGAAACTTTCTTAGCAGACCTTCGTCATAACCACCATTATTAGTGTCATCCTTTTCCACTTTCCATTTAATTTTTATTCTGTTAAGACTGGAATCCCAAACAGGTTGATTCAATTTACCCATTTTTCTTTGTATTTCATCTTTTACTTTTTGTTGCTCTTCTTGAAGGAGTCGACTGCCTTCCTTTTGCAAGCGCTCAATTTCTGCAGCTAATTTTTGTTCATCTGTTAAGTTAACAGCTCCCTGTCCTGCCGAAGCTTCCCTTTCTCGTCTTTCCAAGTCTTCTTTTAACTTTTGTCTTTTGCTGTCTAACTCTTGATGTCTAAGCTTAGCTGCTGCTTTAGCTCTCAACACTTTGTCGTATGCTGACCGTGCACAAACATCTGTCAAAATTTCTAAAGCTCTGGACAACTCATGGAATGTTTCTGCAGCTTTGGGATCATCTGGATTTTTATCAGGATGACATTGCAAAGCTTTCTTTCGATACGCCTTTTTAATCTGTAAAAAAGTATTTTCGTGGTGGAACAAATAAAAAAAAACAAAATATTATAATAGTTTCTAGTTTAAATACAGAAAAATATAAATGGAAAGTTAAACAAGTAAAATAGGTATTTACCTACAAATTATTTCATTGTATTAAACAAGAAAATATACTAGAAAAAAACAACTAGTCTCATGTCGCCCTGACGATCCCTGACGGGATGACGAGCCCTGTCATCCCGTCAGGGCGACATGAGACTAGTTGTTTTTTTTCTAGTATATTTTCTTGTTTAATATTTATCACATAAAAATAGCATTGTAAAATGTAAAATTAAAAAGTTAGAAATATTTCATTGTATGTTATTTTTACCTCTGATTCGGAAGCAGTTATTTGTAGACCCAATATAGCATAAAGATCAACATCTTCTATGTTTTTCATTGTAGACATGCTGCTTTGATTTTGTTTTACTAAAATTAAAATACAAAAAATACGCCGAAGAACTGAAATAACTGAATCAACAAAGAGTAAACTATTATTATTTTTTTCACTTATGGCTTTCGTTTCGTCCGTTTTCAACAGAAATTCCGCCGTGAGAGATACACGTTTTTTTTATATTTTAATTTTTATAAAATATTGCTCGGTAATAATGTATTTTGTAAAGTTTTGGATCCAATCACAAATTATAAAGTAATGTACAAGTATCCAATGATCCAATTCCTCATAAAGTAAATAATGTATTCAACAATGAAAATGACTGACATGCAGTGTTGCCAGCACATAAATTTAGCGCCGAAAATTTTATTGAAAAGGACCAATTTTTAGCAGAAAACGCCGAAAATAAAAAAAAATGTTATTAACCGATTTAAAAAAGGAGTAGTTCTTAAGTTAAATGTCTGTATTTTTGATGTTTGTTTTACCATAGCTTCGTCAGTTGACAACGGATTTCAATAATTCTTTATTTATCTGAAAGAACAAACTTAATATTCATGTGTGGTTCCATACTTTTTTTACAAAGATCTGTTAAGAAGTTTGAACCTGAAAATATCGATTACGTATTAGCAAGATAGGTAGGCTGATTTTTGGTGTAAGTAAGTTAGTACAGTATCCCTATTACGAGTTTGCTTAACATGACATTTACAGGACTCGTGAGCGTAGACTATAGGATATACTGCTAATGTCGGAAAAACAGTCGCTAAATATGAAAGAGACAGAGCTACATTTTACATTAACGTTTACTGTAACGTCGAGTTTGCCAAACTCGTAATAAGCCTACTGGACATGATGTAACTAAAAACAGTGGAATAAAAAACTTAAAAAAAACTAGAACCGACTTGAAAAAAAAGTTAATTTAGGAATCGGTGCCAGATAGGGCATGTAATATCGGAAGGTTTTCAATTCCAATATTAATTTCCGATATTAGATCTTAATACCTGAATTCCGATATTAATATCGGAATTGCGCATTTTTGTCAAAAAAAAAATATTTTGCTTGTGAATTGCAGATTTCCTTTTGAAATTGCACTAAATAGATAGAAGGTTTCATTGAATAAATTTAACTACAACATAATCTTATCTCAAGATATTTAGACCACTTCGAATATGAATGGAAGGATTGGTGGGAGAGGTCGGCTTAGGCAAACATATCACGATCCCCCCTTATACTTGACGCGATCGCATTGAGATCGAGATTGAATTAACGTCAAAAGCCAATTATGATCTTTAATAAGTAATTAAATTAAAAATTAATACCTGAAATTACTAAGTGATGAAATCGATTGTAACGCCAGTCAAAATTAAATCAACAAAAAAATCAGTAATAATTATTGATATTCAATCTCGGTCTCAACGCGATCCCCTTAAGTGTAACCCCCTGATCAAGGACTTTCCAGAATGGCCAGGTAAGAAGTACCGAGAATAAACGAGCATGTATGGAAAGATGGATGGATGTTAAGAAAGTATATCAGGAACGTGATACGTGGAGGTAATCTCCACCGTGGCTCCATAATCTAACATTACTTATTTTAAAGTGTGCATGCAAAATAAGTCTGTCTGTCCAGCTGAGCCAACGGTTTAGCAATAACCTTGATTAAAATTGATTGCTATAATTTCATTCTTCACAATCAATGAAACGTCATAACTACTTTACTCCATAATTTTATTTGCTATATATATATTTTATTTTCAGTATTATTGACTTTAGTACTAGAAATTGTATGCAAACCCCGATGCAGGCAGACATGCATTATGCAGTCAGGCATGTGCAGCATGCAAGCAGGCATGCAGCATTCAAGCAGGCATGCAGCATGCAAGCAGGTTTGCAACATGCAAGCAGGTTTGCAGCATGCAGCATGCAAGCAGGCATGCAGGGCCGCCTCACCCCTCCGCGCCTTCGAGGCTCTAAATTACACTCTTGGGGTAGAGCAGACAAGACTACGGGCAGTCGCAATATTATTAGTTTTTTTATTAATTGGTTATCTACATAAAGTTAGCTAAAAATAAACGTTATAAGAAATGTATATTATGTCAAATAAAGATTATGTCGAATGATATTTATAGTTTCTAATAAATATAGCATTTGTTAATATGACATCTCATTTTATGGCAAATGAGAGTTATAGCTAGTAAATGATTATATCATGCGTTATTAGTATAAATGAGAATAATGCAAACGAATATTATGACCGACGATAATGATCCTCGGAGAGGTTCCTTGCAATAATTTCATTATAATATTTTTATCAATAATTATTGCAAGGAATCTTATGAAAAACAAAACAATACCGTCAAAAAGACGTTCCGAGTAGCTACGAAAAAGTTGAGATGTACTGTTGTTTGCATTACATTGAATTTACGATTAAGTCTGTTAGACAAATAAAAAAGTAAAGATTTGGTTTTACTTAGTTGGGACCATAATGATTCCATCACTAGTGACCTATTAGAGCCTCCGTTTTTAATATTATCCCCGGTTCTAGGCCCCACACTGTATAATAATTAAAACAAGTTAAGGCAAAGTAATAAAAAATAAGTTTTCTCAAACATGCATGGAAATGTTGTCATTATACGCGAAGTATCGAATTTACGGACAAAGAAAATCAAATCCATTGCAGGAGCGTTTTTTGAATTTGGAAAATTACAAAGAGTATTTAACAACTCCAGCACGCCGTTTCATACAACATTGCTGGAGCGCTGTAATGTTCCAAATTCAAAAAGACGCTCCTGCAATGAATCTGATTTTCTTTTAGTAATTATTAAATGTATAATATAATACGAATCCCTAAAAAGTATGTTTTAATTCCCTGCATTCTTTTGAGAAAAGCACTATATATGCCTCGGCGGAAATGGCAATTGCCTGTCTCGTATTAGTGAAGTCCTCGCCTACGGCTCGGCCTTCAAACTCATACTCCACCTGCAATTGCCTATTTCACGGCCTTTGCAATAATGTACTATTACTAAATACTCGATCTACTCGCGTTTGAAAAAGAGAGTACCTGCAGTAGTAAGACAAGCATTTTCACTTTATGCAAATTAAGATATTTGCGACTTCTCGTTACAGTTTCCAATTGAAAACTGATTTCCTAAAAGATTTTGCTGGTATCGTTGTTTTTTTATTTTAATTTTCTCCAAAGTTATAAAATAGGCCGATAGCTGCCAAAGGCCGATATAGGATTACAGTCACTCCGTGTGTACCTTACACCTTTCACCTTGGGTGCTATAAAAACTTTTAGTGCCGGATAAATAATGTCTTATTTCGGTATTCAAAACATTCGTAACGCAAGCGTTTAAGAATTATTGGCATTTAAAGATGGGCCTCACGGGATGACGCTTAAGATTATGGATGCTGGAAATAACAAAAACTAGCGAACGAAAGTCCAGTTTCAGTCCCTAGATCGTCAGTGACGCAAAAATAAATAAGATTTAACACTCGAGCATCGTTTAAAATAGAACAGATCTCATAAAATCGACGTTTAAACATGGTACATACAGAACCGTGTGGTCAAATTTTCAATTGCCAAAATATCAATAATCATTCCGTTTGGAGCCAAACGAAACATTCTACCAGCGTTACGTTTGATATGTGACAGCATTTAACACATTAAAATCGTTCAAATAACAAGGCATCAATATGAAAAAGCGAAAACTATATTTCATACCGTCACACTGTGTGGCCCATCTTTGAAGCCGTTACGTTACGTGAATGTTGCGTTACGAATGTTGAAAAGCAATTCACAGTAAAGAGAATTTCCGTCACTGAGGATCTATCTTTACCTGGAACCAATCAGTGCAGTACTTACGATACAATTCAAGATTGAAATTTGTATGAAAATCTCAAATTAGGGTGACAACCATTTACGTACATTGATGGATAAAAAGGCTAAACCAACCTGATAATTAGCTAGTTTTAGGGCGTAAGTGAGATGTAATGTACCTAATTCATGTTAAATAATAAAAAAAAAACTATTTCCATTCAAAATAGTCTTAAGTCCGTGTCACGAAAGTTGTCGTGCGGAATTTCTGTGGTACTCAAATTATCTTCCATAGTAATAGCGTACTTTTGCGGATGTTGAAGGTGACTACAGTCTCTCATGCGCCATATTTCGTGAGTCAGACTATTTATAACCACCATCTTCTTCTTGTTTGTCTGCGATTATGATGGTCTGTCTTGTCTGTAGTCTGTGACCTAGTGATGTGCCGAGACGGCTATATTTGGTATTCGAATATTTTGGTAATCGTTATAAAAAGAATCGAACTAGGACTCGAGTCAGAAGACTTGGACAGGTATTCGAGTACTGGCACGAGTATTCGAAACTACTTCAGTGGACTCGAGTACTCTTCGAACTTTATAGTTTGTTTTTCACGACCAATACTAATATTTCAACTCAAATCAAAAATCATGTATGCACGCTAAGAAAGTAAATAATAACAGAATAATGTATATCTGCGCCAGAGGTCCCGGGTTCGATCCCCGGATAAGACAAATATGAACATGACTCTTTGTCTTGGTCTGTGTGTTTAATATGTATGCTAAGTATGTATTTGCAAAAAAAAGTATATAGTATGTTCATCCGTTATCTAGTATCCATAACACAAGTTCTTCACGAAACTTAATGTGGGCTAGATAATTGGTGTGATTGTATGTAATTATTTATTAATAACTACTACCACGCTGCCTAGACGGGTTGTTAGAGGGTTTATTTCAAGTTTTCCTTCTCTCGCACAGGTGTTCAGTGCCTCTTATTATATAATCAGTCAGTCATTAATCATGTAATCATTTTTGGTGTTGATAAGTTCCATACTTCGGATTTTTTCTGCGGAGTCATCCCTTTCTATCACACAGTCGGTGTTGTATTTAGATAACACTAAATTATACAAACCGACAGTTCGACAGATTAATCAAAATGATAACTTTTAACAAGAAACAAATAATTACTTAAATCTCTAACATCTCATTAAACTGACAGTCCGGGTAGGAATTATAAACACGTTCGAAGCTGCAATGAGTCATAAACACTTCTCGCGTCGTGCGTGACTAACTTCACAATGCTCTTTAAACATTTAAAATTCGATTGTACGCGTGAAGTTAGAAGACTCGAAACCTGTATTCGAGTATTGTGGATCCAAATATAGTATTCTAAATACTCGAGAACGTGAGTGAGTACCTGCTAGGTATTCGAGTCAGTTCAGGGGCCCAATTCTCGCGCATTCGACATTTTTTAGGGTAAAAAATCTGTATTAAAAGCTCGCTGAAAGCAATCTTCGACATTATAGGATTATCAAAGATAATTTAAACTAAAGGTTTTTGTCAGTAGTAGAGATTTTACATAAATTTTAATAAAGAAATTAAGGAAATAAAAAATGTCGAATTCGAGATGTCGAAGGCGTTAGAATTGGGCCCCTGTACTCAGGCAGGCCAGTAAGTCTGATTCAGCATTCAAGTTTGTTTGTTTGCACAAACTTTATTTGTCTTTTTTTGTAACTTTCTGTTGTGTTTGTCGTTCGCTGTGTTGTTGTATTGTGGTGTAGTTGTGACTGGTGGTGTGTGTTCTTTGTTGGCGGGATTAGCAGACTAATAATTTTTATTTATATTGTAGTTGTATTTGTTTTACAAAATAATTTGTCCTGTATTGTTTAGTTTTTTCATGGGTGCGATCTTCAATTATCCGAAGCTTTTGGCTTCAGATAATTTACAATCACACTGTGGTGGTCCCCCCCCTACCCCCCACCAACTCCCAACCGGAGCAAATGCATAGTTCGTGAGATAATTGAAATTGAAATTACCAACTATATCTAAAGATCAATTGGAGGCGCCTTCAGCTACTGGTTCATCTGGGAGACAAGTTAATAATTATTGTACATATTGTGATTGAACAGTGACATCTTCATGTCATTATTATTGTTAACAAAATAACTTTTAAGTATGATTGTATATCAGCAAATCGTTAATAATTATTGTACATATTGTGATTGAACTGTGATATCTTCATGACATTAATATTGTTAACAAAATAACTTTTTTAGTATGATTGTATATCAGCAAATCGTTAATAATTATTGTACATATTGTGATTGAACTGTGACATCTTCATGTCATTATTATTGTTAACAAAATAACTTTTAAGTATGATTGTATATCAGCAAATCGTTAACAATTATTGTACATAATTGTGATTGAACTGTGATATCTTCATGACATTATTATTGTTAACAAAATAACTTTTAGTTTCTTCTTTTAGTAGGAAGTACCTGGGTACTTATATGATTGACCTGTGATGTGTAATATTTTAGAATACTTAGTACTAGTTTGTTTTTCAACAAATCGTTATTATTGTGATTTTAACAGTGATAATCTTTAAAACATTATAATTATTGTTAACAAAATAACATTTTTTATTATAATTGTAGGTACGTATATAAAAAGATTGACCTGTAACGCATATCACCAATTATTCATCTATAATATAGTTTGTTTTAAACTTGTACATAATTTTATTGTTTGTTGTTGTTATTATGTCATTTAATTAAAGAGTGTAATTTATGGTACCTAACTAAAAATATACCACAAAATATAATTTGATATCATCTTAACAAAACAATAAATGAATCCATGGCATAACTGGTCGTGCAATGCAGTTGGTAAAAAGCACAAATTATATAGTAATGTACAAGTAGTCCAAAGGGCCGACGAGTATCATCAGTCATAAATTAGACATATTTTTCTTATGTTAACTGTCAAATTATTTACTAAATAAACTATCCAAAACTTAAGATAAGTCGATAGATAAACCGACCGGCAAATCATTTAAATTATTGTAGTGTTGCGAGATGGAACTGTAATACTTTGACATTTTATTATTGATAGGTGAACAATTAATTTGTAGCAAAATATTTTTCTTATTTTGAGTTAATAAAACACAAATTGTGGAATCATATTTTTTTTGTTCTTTTATTTGGCCTGTTTCACAATCATATAAAGTAAGTTCTGACTTCTAATTTGAAAAATAATTTTACATTTTTAATAACCCCACTGTCAAATATCACGTTGTCTTGTATCTAATCTATACTATATAAGCTCAGGAACTACTGGACCGATTTAGACAAATCTTAGACCATTAGAAAGCTACATTTCTCCCGAGTAACATAGTCTATATTTTATCCCGATATTTTCAAGGGAACGGGCACCACGCGGGTAATACCGCGAGGATCCGCTAGTACTATAATAATACTACATTGACAGTCCAGGCCTCCCTGACCGAGCCCTTGGGGCCTACCGAGTAAAAAATATGGATATCTCCCACCAAATTGCCAAGAAATTGCTTGTTACCTTAAGTTCTTAATCTAATAGGTAGTTCTAAACTTCATATACAAGTTTATTTTCAAATTAAAATAGAATGTTTCCACCACAATAGAGAATTTAATGTCAAAGTATACTGTGGTCACTTCGTCAGAATGCCGATCCTTTAAAAACAAACTGGGAAATATTTGTCTGCGCAAATCTGAATAGCTTGGCCATTTTACCGTATTATGAAGGCACCTAATTTAATTTCAACATATTTAACCTCATTTTTTATGTAAGTTTTTGTTTATAAAGCTAGTTATCAATAATTCATGTAGTTGTCACCTGTAAATTAAGGTTTCAATATGTTATAAATGGCAATATGTCTGTTTTTGTTGATATTTTAGTGTTAATCTCGTTGTTGACAAAATTCCAAATAAATAAAATAAATAAATACGGTGTCCGCAAAAAATACTACTTGGTCACCCTAACTCAATTTTCATACAAATTTAAATCTTGAATTGTATCGTAAGTACTGCACTGATTGGTTCCGGGTAAAGATAGATCCTCAGTGACGGAAATTCTCTTTACTGTGAATTGCTTTTTAACATTCGTAACGCAAAATTCACGTAACGTAACGGCTTCAAAGATGGGCCACACAGTGTGGCGGTATGAAATATAGTTTTCGCTTTTTCATATTGATGCCTTGTTATTTGAACGAATTTCATGTGTTAAATGCTGTCACATATCAAACGTAACGCTGGTAGAATGTTTCGTTTGGCTCCAAACGGTATGATTATTGATATTTTGGCAATTGAAAATTTGACCACACGGTTCTGTATGTACCATGTTTAAACGTCGATTTTATGAGATCTGTTCTATTTTAAACGATGCTCGAGTGTTAAAACTTATTTATTTTTGCGTCACTGACGATCTAGGGACTAAAACTGGACTTTCGTTCGCTAGTTTTTGTTATTTCCAGCATCCATAATCTTAAGCGTCATCTCGTGAGGCCCATCTTTAAATGCCAATAATTCTTAAACGCTTGCGTTACGAATGTTTTGAATACCGAAATAAGACATTATTTATCAAGCACTAAAGGTTTTTATAGCACCCAAGGTGAAAGGTGTAAGGTACACACGGGGTGACTGTAATGATATAGGTTCTGAAAGGCCGATAATCAGCCCCTCAGGAGCCGATCTGGCAACATTGCTAACATGACAATTGATTGACAGTGCACTTTATTTTTTTATTCCGTAAAGGGATAGGCATAGGGTCGGAGACCATGCTGCCAAGTCTTTCTTTAGTTGTATACTTTTAGAACTATGAAAAAGGCTAGCCAGTATGATATCTCGACTATCCGACTTAGCACAAAAAAAAAGTCAGGTCTGTTATTACTGTCACTGTCAAATTCATGAATCGCCACCTACCATTGACTTGTAAATATATGGACCAGCCATACATACCTACAAAATTAGCGTGCAGACCTATATTATGTTTGGCGCATAATATGGCCGCTCACCCTAGTGTTGTACCATATTGAATAGCTGATATCGAAATAGTTACAATTAAAACTTATAATAAATATACGTTTTAAATATTAATTTATACTCCTCAGAACAAAAAAAGGCCGGCTTAGGCCCAATGGAAATGGATTTGAAACCAACTACTTCACTTGCTTTTTTAAGCATTTATTTGGCAATTGGGGTGGGAGGTTACATAATGTAGTGCGAAGTCCATCTCCAATAGTCTTACGTGATTATTTAATTGGGTTTAGCGCGTTTAATTAAGTTTAATATATAGATAAATAATTATTATAGTATTTCAGATCTTTCGGGCCGACAGTTCGTACGATAGACGTTAAAAATTTTCCCACTTGCGAGTATCGTTCCGAAGTAAGCACCAAAAGTGTTAGCGCGCTAAAGCATGTGGCCTCACTTGCGTGTATCGTGGCATTGTCCGAAGCTTCGGGGCGATACACGTAGGTACGGCCATAGCATAAAAAGGGGCTAAATTTAATAATCAAACTCATTCTTATGGAATCCGTTTGAAAGGTAAAAGCATTTTTTTTTTAAGAAAACAGCTCATTGTCTATGTATGCCTATTTTAAGCTACATTAAAAGTAATTATTACTTAAGCAATTATTTTGTATGAAAGTAATTGTATAAGTTTGAATTACTTTTACTCAAGAAGTTAGTTGCCTTCTATTATAAATACGAGAGTTCACACTTGTATTTATTATAGTCAAGTGTAAGTAACTACCTACCTAGTTAATTAAAAGTAAATTATACTTATGCATTTTTTTCATACAAAATAGTTACTTAAATAATTACCTTTATTGACGTATTACTTACATTACACTTGACTATAAACACGTATGGTATACAGGAGTGAGAGGAGGAAAAATAAGTTACGTTTGATTGTTTAAAATATAGTATTATTTTTTTATTCATTTCTAAATAATACTGATTTAATAAAATAATTTCTAAACAATACTGTATCACAAATTTTTTAGCATGGTATCGGAACCTAAGATCGATATAACCTTGATAATCGATTTAATAAGCAGTCCATCCATCCATCTCCAAAGATCCAAAGATTCTTTAGTAAAGCCAGTTTCAACATTTACATGTTGGTACCATTTACTTAGTGTCCGAGGGTGTGGTAAACAAGTGTTTTAGGTTTTCCTCATAAAATTTTAAGTTTTTGATAATTATAAATGGAGAGTAAGGGCAAATTTCCTGTTTTCTTCGCCATACTTTTCAAAGGTATAGAGATTTGGCTTTGGCAATTTGCCTCTTCAAAAAATCTTTTGATCCTGTACATTCTTCCAAAATAACAGTTTCATCAATATTAATTGATTTTCTTCTTTGAAGATCTTCTATTACATTAACGAATATAGCAATCTTTTTATCACGTCTTCATACCCTTTCGTTTAAATTTTTTACTTTCTTCTTTAATTAAGAACACTTTTCTGCAAGACTTAAATATATATTTTTTTTAATCTGAAAATAAAAGGAATGATCAGGTTTAAAAGACTACTTATAAAACTAATAATAATTAACCTAGCCTATATTACATTAAGTCAAATATTATACAGTTTATTTATACTGACCATCGCATTGATTATTGTGAGATTGACTTGTTAGTATTTGTTTTTGCCTGGTTGGTTGAAAAATATTTGATAGGCTGAAAATGAACAAAAGAATCATTAATTACTTTCAATTTAATTTAGTTAATGATAAGGTCATGTGTGTAAAAATTTTTATCACTATTATACTGTACTAAAGCTATGTTTAATAGCAATTTTATAGCTACGTAAAGTAATATCACACATAGCTTATGTACAGTAAGTCAAACAGTAAAAAACAATCAATTTAATTCTCTTACTTTTACTAAGACAATTATAAAACATATCCTCACCGTAGTAGATGTTGACGCACCTTCTAGTGAACTAGTCATTTCTCGACTCTTTTGATTCTTCAAACAGATTTGATTAGGCTGAAAATATATAAATAGCTTTGATACAACTTCTACAAACTATAATAGGATTCAGAATAAGATAGAAGAATACACTATTCTGCTTTATAAAATTATTTACAATGTAAAAATCACTTACCAAAAGAGTCACGCAATCTTGTTACATCGAAAGTTCTGTAGAAGCATTTTTCATCAAAATGCATCAGTGCAAACATACCAAATTTTATGTCGTGTGTTTATATTTTCTTGACCAATAGCCTCTATCCATTTCTGCTTCGAAATTTTGTTCGAAGGAAATCTATTTGACAAAACACCATTGATGAATAAAATGACAAATGTATCGATATTTCAACACAACCCATGACATCACTAATTTTACAAATGCAATACAACTCGAACATTAATATGAAAAAAAACTTCGAAATACCACAACTTAAAACAATATATGTCCTTATAATCTTTCAAAACAACTTTTTCTTATATTTCATTACACAATATCGTTTTAGATTCAACAGTAATTGTGAAAATTTAATACTAACCTATGGAGAGTCAATGAAGGTTGATTAATTTTTTTCCTTGCACCGTACTGCTTAACACAACACGAAGGCATGATGTTCCCAACTCTAGCAAGGCTCTGAATGGAACAGAACCAGGTTTTTGTGCGTATTTATCAAAAAATAAACAAAACTGTTGAGAGTTAATAAAAATTCGACAGCAGATCTACCACAGAACTTGGAACTAAAGATGGCGATGCCGGCACGCGTCAAAACGCTCATGACGTCACATGAAAATGTTGCCAAAATGTGTACTGTGCAAACACTATCCGTCTCTTTACCCATACGCAAACATAGGTGAGTTAGAAAGAGACAAACATCGATTTGATAAGAATGTATCGATTTAATATATATTTGTATAAGCAAATTTTATATAGATCTATAGGGCGCCTCCATAGTTCTGTTGTATCTCTATGCCACCTACTAATGACGAGGCAGTATGGTCTATGACCCTAGCCTGTTCTTAAGAACGAAAAAAAAAAAAAAAAAAAAATTCATGAATCGCCTAGCATTTTTTTCCACAATAAAACAAGGATTTCTGTTAAAATAAATGAATAAATACCGTATTTTAAAGTAGATTTAAATTAAGCTTCGGATCTATCAATATGCTTCCAAGAAGCTTGAGTATGTAAACTTTCATAACCTTTACGATATCAGGTGTTGCTCCTAGATTATCATCATTGCTTTTAGAGACTGCTCAATATTTTATAATTTAACAAAACATGAATATTAAGTTTATAATCTTTAGTATTGCTTTTACCCTATGTCTAATTATATTTCCAGAATGTCATCCACTAAAACTAAGTATTTCACTGCTGAGACAGAACTCCACAGCGTCAAAGCCATTGAACGAGACTTTAGTTGATGGTCAGTATGTACTAATAATTTGTAGTTATTACTATTATTATATAGTCACAATTTACTCCTCATTTGATGTTTCTTGTTTTGAAATGCTTATGAAGGCTATGCTGATGAGCATAACAACTTTAAATGTTTTGTACCATAATTATTTTCAATTGTATTAATTATAATGAATTTGTTGTTATTTGCAACTTTATTCTTATGTAGAATTGATATCTGAACCTTTTAAAGCAAATAAGGCAGGAGCCACTCCTGTATGGGGACTTACCACCTTTATTGAAATGAAGTAATTTGCTCTCTTAGTTGTGGCAATTTCAAAATGTTATATTATATTAACAGATGCTCATAAAAATGTTGTAGAACGTTTCTCCATTTATAATATAAATGAACCCTGGGGACTTTGCATTTAACTTTTGCAAAGCTAATAGGAAATATAATAATCTTTAGTTTTCTTTTACAGATGTCAACAAACCAAAAATAAATCCATTAGATCACCCTGATTATTTTCAAGTTCACAACTTATTCACTGTTAAAGAGTTATTTGATGCCCGTGTACACTATGGGCACAAGGAAGGATCACTTAATGATTACATGCGGCCTTATCTTTATGGGTCAAGACTTGGTCATCTCATATTCGACTTGGATATAACGGCAGAGCATCTTCGCAAAGCACTTAATTTTGCAGCACACATTGCCTACAGAAGTGGTATTATTTGTTTCTTTTATAGGAATGCTTTGAATTCTCACTTGGTGGAAAAAACTGCTAAAGAGTGTGGTGAATACGCTCACACAAGGTTTTGGAGGGGTGGTATATTCACAAATGCTAATCATCAATTTGGTGCAGTCACAAGACTTCCTGACCTGTGTATCTTTTTAAATACACAGAATAACATTCTGAATCAACATACTGCTGTAAGGGACAGTGCAAAAATGCTAATTCCTACAATAGGTATAGTGGATACCAACTGCAATCCAAACTTGATTACATATCCTGTACCAGGAAATGATGACACCCCAATAGCTATAGAATTATACTGTAAATTATTTAAAGAAGCTATTTTAAGAGGCAAAGCAGAGAGAATGAAATTTTTACAAGAAAACAATTAACATTAATGTCTTGTTTAGATAATAGATTTCAAAGATCAATAAAGAGAGAGGTACAAAACAATAATATTTATTTTCATTTATAGAAATAATAGGTTAAGGAATAATATGTCAGGTATAATAGTTGAATTATTTGCTTTAACATACACAAACTTTTGTTTATAACAATTGGATTTAAAACAAGAAACAAATAGCTTTAACATTAATAAAAATCAAGGATAAAAAGTGATATGTGTTATGACTTAAAACATACTAATAATAAATCAATAGATTTCTTAAGAGTCTATCCAAGCAAGACCTTTCTCATCATATGTGGATGTGGGTTGCTGTCCATTTCACGACTCTCCCAGCTGCCAGTGATGCATTTAGAGCTACACAGGTATTGCAATAGGGGTATCCGATATTTACCACAGAAGTCAACAAATTTTATGTGTTCTACGCGATTGTCGAAATAGACACCTGAAATTAATAAACATGAGCTGTTAGTCTAACTCTAAAGGAAAAGAATTTGTTTAAACAATAATTATAGGGGCCCGCTATAAGCCAACGAAAATCAGATTGCTTTACATGATCGTCTGTAATATCAATATTAATGAAAAACTGAATTTCAAATTAAGATGCAGCAAACTACAGGACTAACACTAGTGACTATGTTACTCAAAAACACGATTACATAAAATTTTCTCGATAGAAAAAAATTGCGAAGTTGCCTCCAAATCACTATAATTAACACGATAAACTGCTAGTATTCAAGTACCTAATACATTAAAATAAAGCTTGGAACTTTTTAGTATAAATACACTATAGATAAGGCAGGGCTTATGTTATATATTTTTTGTAAATAACCTTTAAACCTTTAAAATAAGAATTTCCTTCATTTCTTCATTCCGGACTTCAATGGGGCCGGAGAATTATGTAGTAAATGCTGCCTTATTTCTCATAGAAATAAGGCAGCATTTACTTTGCAGTTCGCCGTTGCAGTTATTACTTTTGCTTTTGGCCTAGAGCGCGCCCTTAAGCACTAACTATCGAACTTTCGAATCATACACTTTTAATATGCATTTGGCAAACTATATTTGTTGTCGAAAACTATCGTTTTGTCTTTTTTTAATATCCATAGACTGCTTTACCGACATAAGCAGTGCATCCGATAATGTCAGCTTGTGCTAGGGGTACTGCTTGTTGTACAGTACAGTCAGCGTCAAAATGATCGGAGCATTCAAACCTATCAAAATACCGAATCATTTGACAAAAATCAACCTTATCTCAAGACTTTAAGGTGCACTTTTATTTGTTCTCAGACACCAAATACGTATTACTGTACATAATTATTATTCATATTTTGCAATAAGTATTTCAAATCTTTTATATGTCAAGTCTGTGGCCACTGACAGAACTGGTTCCTGGCTGATCATGTCAGTTCTGTCAGTTCAAATCTTATTTTCGAAAATCTTACTCTGCAGTTAATAAAAAATTAACCATAGTAGATAACGAACTGACAGGAACTTAAAACGCATTCTTTCAGCGGCCAAAAGAACACTGATCAATGGAGATAGAGTATATCACATTTTAAAATGTTATTATACATTTATAAGTATTTATGTGTAGAAATATATATATATATATATATATATATATAAACGTCCATGACTCAGGTACAAATGCTCGTATTTATCATACAAACATATGCCCCTACCGGGATTTCAACCCGGGACCTCAGAGTAGGCGACACCTTGAAACCGGTGTACCTACCACTTTACCACGCTACCACGGAGGTCGTCTAAATATAAAAAGAACGCTAAGACAAGACAAAGACAGAGGATGTGTAGGTACCGTTAACCAAGTAAAACATCTATTATGTTTATGATAAATTTGAAATAAAAAATAACAAAAAATATTGAAAAAAGTCAACTCGGCCACCCACAAGTGAATTATCATAAGTTTATTTATCATTTATCATAAGTATAAAAATAGGATTGAAAAATGCAAAAATTCAAAAATCATATTAAATCAATTGTTTTTTAATACTTAGATTATGTTATCTTCATAGTAATTTGAAGAATCACGTTACGTTACGTAGCGTTGAAAACTGAGACGAAGACTGCATGCATAATTGACAAGTAGGGCAAAAAACCACGGAATCAAGAGGTAGCAAATTGAATCGGATCCCATATAGGGTCTTCCCAATTTTCACAATGCGAGCTCGTATGACATATCTGCTTCACGTAGACACATATAATTATATGTATTTAAATCAGTTACCCTAGTATCCTATAACAAAAGCCTTACAACGCTTACTTTAGGGCTCGGTTAATTGGTGTGAATGTAAAAAATAATTTATTTTTAAGACGGGAGTTTTATTTTACCTTTGCATTTTGGGTTGACGCAACATTGCGCTGCACTAAGATAGTTGAGCAGCGTCGTTGGCACATCTCCGGCTCTGATCGGTATGCCATGCAACTTGATGGTACGTCCAGCGAGCTCTAGTAGGGTCGGTGGCTCCAGGGTCATGTCGCGAACGAAACGCGACACAAGCGGATTCTCGCGGAGACTTAGCTGTGGGAACATACGAATAATTATGTAAGCTCATCATTATTACTGTATTTTTGAAGACCCTATGTACAATCTGGGAACTTCCCAGTTGACACTAGAGAGAGAAAAAAAATCTCGTAAAGTACTAAGGTTAAAAAATATATATACACTCATTTGCAAAAAAAACGGGCGGTTTTGATTTTCATTCA
The DNA here is from genome assembly GCA_910589605.1 of Chrysoteuchia culmella. Taxonomy (NCBI): domain Eukaryota; kingdom Metazoa; phylum Arthropoda; class Insecta; order Lepidoptera; family Crambidae; genus Chrysoteuchia; species Chrysoteuchia culmella. The sequence continues at coordinate 6,490,323 of OU342657.1, forward strand.
TCTTTAAAAAGATACAATACCAAAAAGGTTTCAATCGTTTGTACACGTTACTGGCCGGTTTTAAAAATGCTGTGGTATTTAAAAAAGTACGCTCTAAATTCAAATTTTCATTTGATGCTCATTTTTACAGAAAACCCCTTTTTATCCTATATTTTTGGCGCTAAGTTCCAGACTTTCATAACTTTTATTAAATTTTTATCGATTAATTTCATATCCTTGACTGTCAAAGCTTTATTTATTGCTGTTTGGCTGTATCAAAAATGGTAGATAAAGTGGTAAAAGCTACCAAAATTATCGCGCTGCTTGAAGAGGGTTGCAGCCAATGTTTCGTGGCTAGGAGGCTAAATGTTAGTCTCTCGACAGTCCAAAGGACCTGGCAGCGATATCAGGAGACTGGTTCCGTCGAGAGATGGCCTGGTTCTGGAAGAAAACCATGTACCCAACCACCGGATGATCGTTTTCTTGTGAGTCGCGCATTGAGAAATCGCAAATCTTCGTATGTGGATCTTTAGAACAACCTCCAAGAAGTAAGAAATGTGCATATTAGTCTATGGACGGTCATGAGGAGGCTTCTCGCTGCCAATATACGCAGTCACCGCCCGGCCCGCGGCCCCAAATTACTCCGTGAGCACAGAGTTCACAGGCTTAGGTTCGCTAGAATTTGTGAATCATGGACTCGAGAAGATTGGAATAGGGTTTTGTTCTCTGATGAAGCCAGGATATCTCTGTTCGGTGAAGATCGACGTCGGCGAGTGCTAAGAAGACAAGGAGAACGCTTTGCAGAGGCATGTTTCGAAGAAATCACACCTTATGGTGGGGGCTCTGTTATGTTTTGGGCAGGAATAAATTCAATGGATCGTACAGAGTTAGTCTTCATTGAAAACGGCTCACTGACTGGGCATCGATACATAACGGAAGTTCTAATTCCTCATGCACAACCCGCATTGGCCGCTTTAGGTGAAGACTCGATTTTTATGGACGACAATGCTCTCGCCCACCGATCCCGCGATGTTAATGCGTATGTGCAAGAAGTCGGCATTCGTCGTTTGGATTGGCCAGCTCGAAGTCCCGATATCAAGAATCGATAGTCAATCCCATAGAGCATGTCTGGGATGTTCTGAAACGGCGTGTGAGATCAGTACAACCGGCTCCGCAGACCATCAGAGAGCTAAAGAATGTGATTACTGCGGAGTGGGAACGTATTCCGCAAGCAAGTATCCGGGATATACTCGCTAGCATGCCCAGACGAATTCAAGCTGTGATTTTAGCTAGAGGGGTCACACTCGATACTAAACATTTATCTGCTTTTACTTTATTAAAGAAAAACAAACAAAAAAACTTTTTTATTGTTACTTCATGAGTATATGCACTACTAGCGAACATACAGTACTAGCGAGGTTTAGGATTATTTCCCATAAATTGTATCTAAATTTTATGAAATACTGATGAAAACGATTATTTTCTTATTAATTTACCAAATTGTGAGGATAAAACTACCTATAATTATCAAACAAAGCAATATTAACATTTGAAATGGTTCATTGCTTAGGTGCCCGTTTTTTTTGCAAATGAGTTTATTATTCGAATGAAACTGATATTGTACTATTATTTGTGTTATAAACATTTTCTATATATCTATAACTTATTTAAATAAACATCCCCAAAAAAACTCTACTGGTCATCCGGGAAGTTCCCAGCGGGGCTATTACCTATCTTTGCAACAGCAACGCGACAGCGATAAGCCACGGATCACCATAGCAACACCAAACCGCACGGTTGCTATGGTGATACGTGACTTATCGCTGTCGCATTGCTGTTGCAAAGATAGTTAATCACCCCGCCGATTGTACAGAATCCGTAAACTTACAAAAAAATGAATAAGTTTCTTCGTTTATGTGGGTGATTACGAGTTGTGCAGTCAATAGAAATTAGATGAGAAATCGATACAAACTATTATTTGTACAAGCAACGAAACGTTGCAATCTAATTGCAAAATTACTGACAATATCCCAAACACAATCCATCAATGACGTCATGTCATGAGATGATAAACGATAAAAAGCATTTTATATCGGCACTCAGTATCAAAGTTGGTCTTGTTGGATTTGGATTAGATAGACTTTCATTTAGATAAGATCACAGAATACTTAATGATAAGATTTCAAGTCAGACCGGAATAATGTATTTATGTTGCGATTGCTAGCATGGTTTAGGTATAGCAGGGGGTAAATAAGCAATTCAGTACCGGCGTATCGGGGTCTCGTGGCAGTAGTGGGAAAGGCAAATGTATTAAGATGCTGATTAATAACAGATCGTGGTAAACGGTATCGTATTGTGAGGACGTTATCCTTCAAAGGAGACAACAGAGAATTTCGAGACAGAACTGTAGCAAAGATACAATCTCATGCAGTCCTTCTACGCCGCAGTGGGCTGAAGGAAAAAAGCATCTCTGTGCGAACCACATACCTTTCTTTAAACTACCACGTAATGGGATAAACTCAGCCACATGATGAGGTTGGGGAAAATGCGAAACAGGCCTACAGGCCTAACTATAGTGACCATCTCACAACTGCGAAAAGAGCGGGTAGCTGTGCTGTCCTCCAACTCCTAAGAAAAGGAAGGGTATGATACCTACATTACGTTAAACATTGAGGGTCCCTCATGACATGAGCCGAAACCCACAGCCAAGAGAGCAAACGCCCAGTTGGGCGAGCCCGTGAGCTCACGCACGTATTTCGACTTGGGACTGGCATTCAAAAATCTAATTTCAGCCATTTTAGTTTTGAACAGGATTACCTATCGTGGCTGAAAATACAAAAATGCAATACAGATAAAGCCATTGTGTATTTTCTGATCGCGCTCATTAGTGGTCGTGATCGTGAGGCAAAATTTGATTGATGTTTAGTACCTACATATTATTATTGATGTGCAATCGTGTATGACCAGCAAAATTAAGCTTTATGATATTTTATATCGATCGATATGGTAATTTAAAGTCGTCATTTGTAAAATTATGCCACTTAGATGAAAGGCGGCATTTCTATCTCTCTTAGCTCTGTTTAAAAGATTGTCACAAGGCATAATTATGATAGATGACTATATTTTTAAAGTGCGAATGACGTGGCATAACTTAATTAATACCTAGGTATTTGAATAATTGCTTCATTATTATTCATCCTCATTTAACAGAAAAGTTGAAATTGATGAGTAATCTCGGGGTGCAATGGGGTAGGGTACAATCGGGGAACTTCCAGGTTGATCAGTAGACGTTTTTTGAAGAAAGTTATCTCAAAAAGTAATAGACTTTTAAAAAACGTTTATATCACAAATAATATTTAGAACTTTAATTTTATTTATAAATAGTTTCTTTAACATTAATACTTTCCGAAATATCATTTCTCAAAAAACTCTATCGATCAACCGGGAAGTTCCCCGCTGTATGTACCTACTTAATATTTATATTAAAAAACAAGCCAACTGAAAAGATGGAAACAAGATCAATTTATAGGTAAAAGGAAAATATAAAAATAATTTGTTCAACATAATACTTAACATGCATAAGTCGAATCATTCATAATGTCATTGCCTTTTATAATTTTATTGATCTTGTTTCCATCTTTTCAGTTGGCTTGTTTTTGAAGGATTTCTGGTATTTTAAATTTACTTTTTTATAGGTATATATCTTTTTGAAATCCTAAAGATCAGCCCTTTAATTTGATACCCATATTGAAGTATTCTAAAAATATATTATATTTTTCACTTCAAATAATAGCACCTCATAGCCCGGTTTTTTTTATTTTGATATACCCTGTGTACCTACTGTATACTAATCTAACGACACCTATGGTAAATTTTAAATAGAAAAATATTGGAAAAAATTAACTCGGCCACAAGTGAATTCTCAGGCTGGAATCGAACCAGCGACCTTTGGAAATCCGGTCCAATGCTCTAACCGCTGAGCTACCGAGACTTAAAATTAACTCGGCCACAAGTGAATTCTCAGGCTGGAATCGAACCAGCGACCTTTGGAAATCCGGTCCAATGCTCTAACCGCTGAGCTACCGAGACTTGCGAACCACCGTCGAAATTCTCCAATACCTTTATATTTTTTAATACGCTGTGGGCCAGCGTTGTTACATCAATGCTAGGAAATATCCTTGCATTCGAAAGAAACATCTTTTCAGGTGTTTAACGATCGATTAAGATGCAACTGCCAATAATTTATGATTTTTGTAATTTTTGCATTTTTCAATGCTATTTTATACTTATGGTAAATTTTAAATAGAAAAATATTGGAAAAAAAAAATATTGGAAAAAATTAACTCGGCCACAAGTGAATTCTCAGGCTGGAATCGAACCAGCGACCTTTGGAAATCCGGTCCAATGCTCTAGCTAGCTCAGCGATTAGAGCATTGGACCGGATTTCCAAAGGTCGCTGGTTCGATTCCAGCCTGAGAATTCACTTGTGGCCGAGTTAATTTTTTCCAATATTTTTCTATTTAAAATTTACCATAAGTATAAAATAGCATTGAAAAATGCAAAAATTACAAAAATCATAAATTACTAACGACACCTCTCAATCTAAAATTCATCAAGCCGTTCAGTAGGCTTACTCGTGAATCTAATCTCAATGTTGATTTCAAACCAATCCAATAGCAATACAATAAATACCTACTCTTGACGCCCTTATTGAAGTTGTCCTTGTATTGTATTGGCTAATTCAGTGTGAAGTTCGCTGTGTTAGCAAACTGCTCGATAGTGCGGACCCTTTATGTTTACGACATATCGACAAATAGAATGCAATATGAAACACTACGTTTTCTGGCTAAAATTATAGCTATTTAAAACAAATGAAGTTAAAATCATTCTATATTTTTAAAACACATCGTTTTATAAAGAATTTACAAAATAATAAGCATTATTTAAACAAATTTTAAATATTTTAGGACGTATTGGAAGATGCCTTCGCTTTGATAGATTGTTGAATTGATTTAAAAAAAAAGTGTGACTTTGTTTACCACTGTTGTTTTTTTTCTATTTAATAAAACTTTACATCAAAACTATTCAAAACTTCGTTATAAAGCTAAATAGGAGGTGTTTACGTTTGTGTTGCTTGTGATCGGAGTGATCAAGTTGAATTAAGGTTAGTATTTCATGTATTCTATATTGAAATCTTACAACAAATGTTGATCATCTTCGCAGCTTGAAGTCTTTGTGAAGTTCTTCGAGCAAAACCCCTGGCTTAGCCCGAGGTTTTAAAAGGACTTCACAAGGCACATACAATCACATGTATGAGTTAGCCCAAAAGAGTTTCATTAAGAACTTTTAACTTTGAATGAACTAAGCATAGGTAGGTAATTACATATTTTATTTACGATGACATCTTTATTTAGCTGGTAATTTAAAAAAATTAAACATACATACATACATTACATACTCTCGGAAAACATAACCCTCCTTCTGGCGCAGTCCGGTAAAAACTAGCGGCCGCCCGCGGTTTTGCCTGCGTGGTTCCCGTTCCCATGGGAATATCGGGATAAAAAATTGCCAGTTTTTTAATCCACCGTTTTATGTTATATCCATAATTCCATAGTAATAGAATTATTTTCAAATGTTGAAGGCGAGTGACTACTGACTACAGCGCCCAACGCCACTTTCAGGAGTCTAAGGTGACTTCTTTCGTGATACAGACTTTTGGCTTTTTGGGTTCTAATTTATTTTTTATTAAGTTTATTACAGCCTGATCCGTTTGGGTAATCTGCAGGTTTTACGACTACACTTATCAGCATCAAATAAATATTATGAAATACTTAATGCTTGAACAGACGCTGTCATTGGATGAATTCGCGATAGCAAAGGTCAATTCTGTTTTTAAATTACATGATCCATTATACGAGGGCTGATTGATAAGTTTCCGAAACGACAAAGAAAATCTTTAATAATCCATTCAAAATAAATTTATTTCTCAACCTAGTATATCTATCCTTCTACCTCAATGCATTTAGTCCAGCACTTCTCCAGTTTGATAAAATATTTTCTCCAACCCCTCAACATACTCATCCACGGCAACAATGACTTCATCATTTGTTGAAAATCTCTGGCCACCTTACCTACCCTATCTTCAAGTTTGGGAATAAGTGGAAGTCGTATGGGGCGATCTGTGGAATAGGGTGGATGCAGTAGCAATTCGACCCGCAATATTCATTCAGGAGTTTTGGTGAATGCAACCATAGACGAGTGTAAAGGCGTTCTTTCTTTTCATTGTTAAGAAAATTCACGACACAAAAAGTTCAAGGTCCTGTCATACAAATACCATAAGTTCGATCAAATCCAAATTTGGCGTTTTGTTTTCGTTTAGATGCCAGAATATAATGTAATGGATTTTTTGCCTATCTTTTTTTTAAGTTCGTCGTTTCGGATTCTTATCAATCAGCCCTCGTATCTTTCGAAACATATGATTGTCCTGTTAATACTTATTTGCGACTTGATAAAAAGAAAATTAAAGATAAGTGCGAAGTTTTGGTAAACTAGCCTGACGAACGAGGTTTAAAGCGGTTAAGTAATATGAGGTCAGAATAAATTATTAGGCCCATAGATTTAGAAAAGCAATGTAAGTACACTGTAGTATATAATATAGACTTAAGTGTAAGTATAAAACTACTCGATATATTTATATTAAGTACTGATACTGACTTGCTAACACAAGGTATTGCGTCTTGTTTATTTGATGGACAATACGACGAGTAAAAGTAACGAGTATTAAATTTGTAGGTATAGTGGTACCAGTTAAGAGATCCTTGGCGGACGGAGGACTGTGTCTGGTGAGTAGCAGTGGGTGTCATGGCTGAAATGATAATAATGAAGCACAATGATGACAACTTACCTCGGTTAGACATGTTAACTTTATAATCTGCGTGGGTAGTGTTTTGAGCCGATTCTTGTGCAGCAATAAAGATCGCAGTTGTTTCAAGTTGGCAATACTTGCTGGCAACTGTTCTATTAGGTTGTCGCTCAAAACCAAGGCCTGCAAACCCACAAGATGACCCACGGACTCGGGAACTTCCGTGATTTGATTACCTCCTATTGATAAAATCTGTAAACTGAAGAAATTATTTCTGTTAGGAACTTGAGATAATCTGTCTGTTCTTTTCACGTCTTTACTGCTGAAGACTAGATTCGACTTATCTTAGTTCAGAACAACGGGACTCAAACGCGACTTACAGCTTGACGTTTCGGCTGTGTTGCTACGGCCGTGGTCACAAACCCGTCTGGGGTTTGTATGGCGTTTGAGTCCCGTTGCTCTATCTAAACTATTAGTATAATGGAACGCGAAAGTTTAAAATCTTAGATTGGACTTAGATCGCGAGGGCGCGCCGACGGAGGGCAGGGAGGGGCAGCTGCCAACTACAAAGCAACCAAAGTCAACCTAAGGCCGTGGCCGTCCTAATTCATATTTTTCTCATCCTCCATAATATCAACTTGCATGTCCTAGGGTCCTTCGAGCCGGATAAAGAGATACCTGTGTATAACTAATTCATTTGATCATGGACATGGAGAATATTATGTATTGCCGCAATGGCTTACTTTGTTGCCCGGCACCTTAAGGCGAAGTTACGAAATAGCGGGCAGCGTTGTAATGTTGCAAGTGTAAGCATTATCAATGTCAACTCCCACCCGCCTCCATAAGCTTTTTCCTACATGTCAGAAGAAGCAGTATTTTTCCTTTGTTTTATCATAAGATGTTAATTTTTATTGTGCTGTCTGATGCAGGTCTGATGTCATCTACAATATAAGTAGGTAGGTAGAACTAATCGATAAGAGTTAGCGTCAATATTTTTATTGTTAATTAGTTTTGACGTGTGCATACACGAGTTCACAGAATGCGATTCTCAATAATCGTTTGTTTATCAATTTATTGCGCGTCTAGGATTTTGTTGTCAAAGACAAACAAAGCAAAATATCGGCCATTATTACAGTAGGTATGTATAAATTATAATGGTTGTTATCTAATAACGATAGACCTAACAAATACCTCTATTATGTCAGTCTGACTGAACCGATAAGTAAAATGAAAGAAAATAGTTCGTCACTCATCGACAGCCGTGATTCTCGATCGCAAGCAAATCATTATTGTTTTATATACAGATAATGCAGGCCATAGGTTAGGCCATCTGAATGTTTGATTAAATTTCAAATTTATTTAAGCTAGATAATAATGAAAGTGTGGATGTGTGTGTCGATGGGATAAAGTTTATTCAAACAGAACAATTTGATCATGGTACGAAACTAGGAAATCATTTAATAAGCCACCATTCACAAAATAATTAAATCTTAAGCACTATAAAAGAAGATAAAAATTTACTGATTTGTGGCCAAGTTTTAATAAAGTATAGGTTCAGTAGGATAAGTAGATCTTCTCTTTATACCGTTCTAACGTCAAACGCAAACAGCAAATAGGTGGGTACTTGAATATTTACATAACAATCCAATAGATATTTAAATAATATGTTAATAATGCTGGGAACAAAGAGATAATCAGGCGAACAATGTTGTTTAATTTAAGGTAGGTACTATCTATTAGGTAGTTACAAAGTGAGCGCCAATTATAATGTGGAATTATAATTGAGTAGTCATTTGTGTTTAGAATGTGTTAAAATACAAACCTGCTTAGTTTCCATATGTCCTTTGGTATATTGACTATAAAATTACCCCCCAAATAAAGATATTTGAGAGACGTTATCTCTAATACTTGTTCTGGAAACGTGCTCAGCTGATTGCCGCTCAAATTAAGTTCTCTGAGAGTTGTTTTAGCTGAATAAAAACATTTTGGTAACGACTCATTCGTCAGCTGATTGTGTTTTGCAATCAGGGTGGTAAGAGGACAGTTTTTGAGCACATCTGGCAAAACAGCAAGCCTGTTGTTGCTCACGTCTAATATCTTCAAGTTGCAAAACCTGTTTATGGTGTCAGGAAGAGTCTTTATTCTGTTGTTGTAGAGCAAAATTATCTCGTAATTTTTCGCGCAGTCCTTTTCATTAACAATGCCTTTTAGTTCAGACGATAACGCGATAGACTCCAATGACTGGCAAGATAAATCTAAAGTTTTTTGTTCTCTGCTGTCACTATCGCAGCTATCCGATGTGTAACACTCCATTTTGAAGACTTACTGCGCTGAGGCTTCGCTGACCTCTATAACGAGCGCCAATTTTTTAATCACATTATCAATAAAACTGTTTGTTCTCGAGACGAAGCGGCCGCCTATCACGCCGGGCGGCGCTCGCGCAACTGCGTTGCGTGCGTCACCCCCGCCGCACCGCACTGAACCGAACGAGTTCTATATCGTTGGTTTCCGAGTCCTTCAGTAGCTTGATTGATCACTTGTAATGACGACTCATGTTTTAGAAATGGTTAAGAATAATACACACTCTATACATACATTAATAAACAGAATAAACGTATGTACTTACATAAACATATTAGAGCGCTATTGCGGACTAAATACAGGCTTTACCCGTGGTAAGTATAGGTACTTTTATTCCTTCTTTTAATAACTCACACCACTAAACTTAAGAATCGCCAAGAATATTCTCATCCATAAAATTACTTTGCACTAACTAAGACGTTGTTAAATCCACTCTGACTATTCTTAACTTACTGACCCAAAATCGAGCGCTTAAGGCTTAAGCTATTCTTAATATGAGAGTCTTAGGATAGATAAGAAAGAATATCTTGGGCAATTCTTTAGTTTAGTGCAATTGGGTGTAAGTCTCTTAATACTGAGGCCGAGGTGGGTATCGAATTCGTAAACTGATGCTAAAGCGCTGCTTCAATCGACATTGAAAAAAAATAGGTACTACATTCGTATGTCGTCCAAAGATCTGTTATGTCGTCTGATCTCTGAAGCTCTCGTCATAAGCTTGCAAGCAGCACCCCGACCGCCTAACGGTATAGCTTATGGTATTGCTATAGCTTTCGATTTTTCAAACCTCCTACAATAGCTCTCGCTGACGCTATCACTTTCATACTATAAATGCAATAGTTAATCCAATAGATGAATAGAAATATGTAGGAATTAGACAAAAACCCTATCGTCGAAGGGTTTTATGAGAGTTTGAAGTTTGATAGCTATAGCGATAACACAAGCTATACTGTTAGGCGGTCGGTCTACAGGTCTCAAAACCACTTCCACGGAGGCTGGATGCACAAATTATAGGCTGGATGTAGAGTGTGTGACAACGAGGGATTTAAAGAGTTGGAAAGGAAGAGCTACTGGCAATTCAATGAAAATGAATGATCAAGGAGATTGAGTACTTACGTACTGTGAACTTGCTTAGTGTATACACTAAGCAAGTTCACAGTACGTGTACGTGTAATAAAAAAAATTACTTTATTAATTCACAGCGTGAAGTTAATAGACTGGCATGGCGTAGTAGTGCTAAAAGCATTTGCTTTGCTCTGTGGTCCAAAAATTTAAAAACTGGACGAAATTGCGCACTCTAAAATTAAATAAGTAAGTAGTTATTTGAGATCGGTGCGTAGAAAATTAAGTTTCACAACTTTTCGCGGGTGTGGACGGTGGCAATTTTCGAATCGAAAGAGAGGAATGTTAATGTCGAACTTATAAGTCGGATTTTTTATTCATTAGAGTAGAGTGATTCGACAAGTTGTCAATGTCACTTAGCAAAAATAATGCTGAATTAAAATGTAACTCTATGTTGATATTGAATTTGTGTGCGAATGGAATCAATACTTACTGAACTGGAACTGGATCTGCGGACGGTTTAAAGCAGGATTATTTTTACAAAGTGACATTGGCACCTGTCAAATCACTGTACTGAATAAAAAATCTGACTTTATATCACATAAGTCGCGCACGTCCGAAAAGCCGAAGATGATGTCATTCATACTATTCTATTTCATGAATTGATTTCGAAAGCGTAATAGAGCTTATTTTCGAATGTTGAACGTGTCGGGCCGTAGACTGCCTGCACCGCTACTCTCAAGCTCAAGGGACTTCTTTTTTCCTGGCGCGGACTATACAGCATGATATAAAATAATAATAGCTACTTACTATCAAACATAAATAACCATACGATGCATACACAGCCAATATTTTGCCAATATTAGTCACAAATTATATAGTAATTTACAAGTAATTACAGTGCGTTTCATCGTTTATTCCCTTTTCCGTTAGGTTGGCACCCCTGTATGTCAAGAAGGCGCGAACGCGTTAGAAAGTTTAGAAACATCATAACCAAAACAACTTTTCTTTCACCGTTTTCAGACAATTTGAGCATGATTTTAACACAGAACCCAAAACTTAAAAATCTGCATCAAATTCTTATCCTAAATTAACCTAAACTTTTGACAGACAGGCCAACATAACGATAAAGGGGATTAAACGAATTCAAGCCAAGCATCGTATTATGCTGCGTCCAGACAGGGCGATACACTGGGATGGGAGCGATTCCCGTTCACATTCGCGTTTTTTAAATCATCTGATTGAAATAGAGGAGAGGGGTCCCTTGGCTGGCATTTGTAGGCCTTGGTTGGCCTGGTGTGGACGCAACATAATACGATATGATGAAACGCACACACGAAAAAGTAGAAAAAATTGAGGGCACTAGCTTGTACTAGACTACAACTAACTAGCAACACTGATAATACTACAAAAACAAATTTGATAGGTACTTGACATACTTTTATTAATTATTTGATATTTTCTTGTTTAATAATTTTCACATTAAAATAGCATTTTAAAATGCAAAATTAAAATGTTATATAGAAATGCTGAATTATTAAAATAAAGAAATAATTATCTCTTTTGCTAGCAGATCTAATTGTCACAAATAGATTAAATAACACTACTGGTTTAAAGTTACAAAGGGGTTTGAACATTTTTGTATGGAGGCTGGCCTCGTCCAAATCTGTAATATGAGACGCCATTTTGAACATTTTTAAAATTTTTCAAAATAGCGAACCGGTGACGACGCCAAAAGGTTCAAACCCCTTTATTTAAACATATTATCCAAGTACTCAAAATCCAAATACTTAGGTTAGTGCTTTACTTCACACCTTCCATGCATTCTTGCGATTGTTGTTGAGATGTTTTAGAACCTTAGTTAATGCTTGCTTAATTTTTGGTCAATTAATGATTAAGTTCATCACCTAGTCTTCACAAACCTCAACAATTTATTTTTTATTACTCTCAAACGATAAATAAACATAAAAAGTGCAATAAGAATAATGTAATGGACAGCGATCTGTTTATTATGATCATAAATATTATATACATTAAATATTTAATTGACACGTATTAATTTAAAGTGTTAAAAATACATCAGTCGCGCTATAAAATTACGTGACTTTTGTTTACTTCTTTAAAACCTCCAAGGTACGAAAAAAATATATAAAAATTATACTTATGAGGGTAAATTCTTAAAGAATTAATTTCCATGATCTATTGAATATCTCGTGAATACGTGTCGTGCAATGCAACTTACTTACTTGTAAAATCCGGTTACCGTTTGTTAACATCGTCGAGATTGCTAAGCAACTTTCTGGCTTGAATTTCTGCCAAGCAACGCAAAAACAGCTTTTATATTGTATCACGGGCACCGCCACGACTTAATTTAGTTAATAGTCTTGGAGTTTGTCACAATTTCCACATACATAATAATTACGAAAATAATTATTTATTATGAAGACGCTAAAGGTTTGACAGTAGAATTACCAAACTTGACAACCGGAAGTTGTGCTGCCATATAGTGTAGTTGGTTAGTTCCTCATATATCCGCTTTCTACTCTTTTGTGGCGCACTTGTATAACGAATTTAATGTAATACTGCCCTGCGTCCAGCGTCCACAACAGACCAACGAATGATTTTGCTGGCTGCTGGCATTCGTTGGTCCTGTCTGGACGGTTTGGCGAACGCCAACGTTCGTTCTTTGGCGTTTCAACAAACATCAAAGTAATTGAACCATTCGACCGAACGCAGGGTGGACTGGACGGTGGCCGAACCGAACCTCAACCGACTAACGCTCATTTGAAGTTTGTAGGGAGAGTGGGTAACGTACAGAAATCTTACATAATATATTATAGGTATTACCCGCCAATTACAATATGAAGAAAAACAGTAAAGAGTGGAGTTCCGATGAAATGTTTTTATTAATAGATAGATATAAATAAAAAAAGATCTGAATGCTGGATTGAAATTTCTAATATTTTAAATGTCACTAGTTTTGGTACAAAAAACCAGCAATATAATTATTTATTTCGTCGTCCTCCAATGATAAAATTGCGAATGCGAGCCGTAATCAAGTGTGAACGTTAGTTTGTTCGTCCACCAAATGTAGTGGAACGAACGAATGTAGCCAACCAAGCCAAAGAGCGTGCGGTAGCCAACGCCGAATATCCTTCAAAGAGTAAAGTAATTTTAAGAGAAATATCCTTCGTTGGCCCGGTGTGGACGCACATAAAATAATATTCTCCTCTGGAAATTGTGTACTGCTTTATCGACACAGGACAAAGCCCACGTAATTTAGATACTTTTCATACTAGATGGCGGTATAATCATATCGAGTGACGTCACTTTCGTAAAGTGATCGAACTTCCGAATGGAAGCCGAAATTAGCCGAACGAGTGAGCGAGCACGAGCACAAGTCAAGGAAGACGAAGAAACTAAAATCTGTCGTTCACTTTAGTGATGTAAATTTTGAAATTTTAACAAAATGATACTGTAAAAGCTTACAAGGGTCATATTATTTTGATTTTAATTGTATCTTAGTGACATTGTTTTGACTATCATAACCCTGACTCAGTATATTCTAGGTAAAGTGATAGAGTTCAGTGCGTGTGCAAGGGTGGTAACGAGAAATGTGATGTATCTATGAAGTTCAGGATTCTAAGGCCGTTTGTTTTATAAGTTTAAATAATGAGCGGACGCCCTAGGACCACGTCATTCGCCGAGGGCAGCAAATCCGTTCGAAAGACATTCGATCAAGCACCAAAACCACCGCTCGGAGGCGTAAAAATTAGTAGTAAGTACCACCTAACCATTCTTTTGTCGGCCATCGTGATTTCTTTACGCCTGTGACGTATCTCAATACTGACAATTCAAAAATGGCTGCAGAATATCTTTATTCAATAGTAAAATAAACTGTAAAATCTACGATTATTTCTGAATAATCAATAACGGGGTACATTTAGGTCCGTAGCATTTCAAAAATGGCTACAGCCTGCCACATAGTTAGGCCTGGGATTGTGACAGCTTTACGTCAAAATATCTAATTCTGAAAGCGATGCGTCGTACATTTAATATAAAATTGTGGACTATCAAATATAATTTGCACAATTTTGACCCGCATAATGCACTACAACGAAAATTCGACGTCCCCTACAGACTCCCTTATCTAGCCATAATTACCTTATGTTAGCTTTGAGGTTACTTCAATATGACGTAATTAATGAGCATAATTTATTAAAATTACGATATTTTGTAACAAAGAAATTAGAATGAAAAACAATAAAAGTCATACAAAAAGTGCAAGAAGTCAAAAAATACTTTTTTTAGGTATGTATGGGAAGTAAATCAAAATCACTGCTAATGTGTATGTTTTATGTCAATTTCGATAAGTTGTACTTAATATATCAATTATTTTACCCCTTACAATACAAGTATTCTAATAGGACCCAGAGTAAGACTGAAATTGATGCAGTCTCTATTCACACAATAGTGAATACTTTGAAATAAATGATTCTTCAAGACTTTCCATTGTTTTTGGCAGAACACTTGGTCAAAGAGTCGCCTTCAATAAACTAAAAATTCAATTCTATGCCATTACAATAGGAATGAAAGTTGGAACTAAAATGATTACTTTAAAAAGTGAATTAATTTACATTATTGATGGGAAATTATTGATGGGAATTGCAATCAAAAAGTAGTTTGTGTGAATTCATTCAATAGAACATTTTTGAACTAGTAAAACAAAGGCATTGAATTGTAACTGGAATTACCTCACAATGGAATGGGATAGCGTAAACTGATAATGAAAATTTCTATTTTATAAACCTGTAATATAAATTCAAGACTATTCATAGTAATATAAAACAGTTACCATATGCTTCATTTTCCATAAAAAACAATGGACATTGTCATTGATTTAATCGTCTCAGCCACATGGCACCCACTGATGGGTATAGGCCTCCCCCAAGGATGCCCCCTGATCCCCCCTGAGCCCCCTGATCCCCTGCGATTGGTTTTACTCCCATATTATTAATTTAATTGAATTTATTAATTTTGAACTGATATTAATTTTATGATTTATTAGATTTTAGACTCACTTTCAATTAATTTATTCAAGGCATTATAATATATTTTATTTAAGTATTTTATATTAATCGCTCATGATTATTTGCTGCACCTATTTTAGTTTATTTGAAATGCAAAATTAAAATGTTAGAATCTTTTTTAAATTAATAACAGGGCGTCCGATTTTGTTTATGCGTCTCTCGCGTTATTCTACGGGTGAAAGCTGAAAACCAGTGTTTTGTTCCTTCGGTGCAAAAATATACGCTGAGCTTTTGCCTCTTTGCATCGCTATGACACACATGCACAGATATAGGTACTTATAAAATTAAACAATAGTTTGATTTTATGGGTAGGTCTCTATACGAACCTATGTGCCCGCTAATTTTTGTTAGTCCGTAAGTAGTTTGTTTATTTTTCTTTTCTTTTATTTTGTTTATGTGCATGTATGTTTGTGATGCGAATAAATTATTTATCTATCTATCTATCTATAGGAACAAACTTAAAGACTTAAAACAACTATATTTCACAACATTACATTCATTACTCTTATCCAAAAGAAATTTAAAAAACCACTTCTGAGATCAGAAAAAAAATGACATGTAATTAAAAATGTGTGAGGAAAATATATTTATATGATTAACTAACCCCAGGTTAACATAACATAATGTGTAGGTACATTATATTTTTATTTTAAACATTTTATAAATTATCATAATTAAAAACACTATAGGCCATAATTAATTAAAGAACCATAATTAGGGAAAGTTTGCAATTTATTAAAATGTATAAGTGCAGTCATGAGCGAATTTTTCTATTTTTAATAAGAGGTAAATTTTTATTTTATTTTTATGTTATTGACTGATAGAATCAATCAAATCTCTTTTATGATGAGTATGATGGTACATACTTATTGTATCTAAAATCAGAAGAATACCTCATGTCATGTTGCATTGTCTCTAAATCATTGAAAGTCATTTTATGTCTTATCAGACACCAAGTGTACACATATTAAATGAGTAAAAACATATTTATATATTTTAATCTTGACATAATATGAATAAGTGCACTCAACAGCACATCCGACTTTATAGAACTGTCAAATTCCTCTCGATTGATTTGGACCCACACTTATAACAGTTCAAGTTGGCTGTAAAAAACTGTATAATTTTTTTCAAGTGCACTTGAAAATATTAACAGTTTTTTACAGCCTGACCTATTTGCTGTTATCTGTTCATTGTTAGTTAAATTTAATTTTATAACAATATAATTATTAGATCTTTTTTACATGCAATCAATTTTATTTTTAATAATGCCTTTGTTTAAAAGGAATCTAAAATTTTGCTAAAAACGTGTCGTAATATAATTGTGTATATTTATCACAATTGTGTATTACATATATGTGTCTAAAACTGTAATGTCCAGTACCTATGGATTTTATGTTCAGTGGTACAAGTCAGTCGTTATCGCGAGCGTTATCAATAACTGTCGATCTCGCTATCTCGCGGTCGGCATGACCGCCGCTTCATCCGACCATTCGCGGAAGCACCGTGGCAACGCACTCTCGGTTTTCGTCTGTTCGCCTTTCGCTCGGGGCGTCACAGTCGAGCGACGTGGTCGCAGCCAGTGCATGTTGCAAAATTACCAAATGGTTCGTTAACCTACTTCGTCAGTGCTGCACTGTCGCTGTTATCCAGTGCACGAATTTGAAAACAATCTGTAAATTGTGCCGATTATTATTCAGTATTCGTTGACCATGGAGTGTCGAAATAATAGCTAGTTTGTGAGCGAAAAAAATGTACAACGCAAAAGTTCAGTGATAATGATTGTGTGGTCAGTGGAGTGCGACAGCCTTCATGTGGAGCTCTACAAACGTACACGAACAATGTTGAAACGACGCGGCACTTACATAGTCAACGCTGACCGCAACGACAAAGCGAAATCAGAAGAAAAAACGACTTCGACACTAGTCCTCAAAAAAATTGGTAGGAACCCAGTCCATGATATTCAACAGACGATTCCGGCTGCCACTTTAGGTGACATAAGTTTGATGCACTATAATCCTGTTTGTTGTTTTGTTTTGTGTTGTCATTGGTTTAAAGCTTTCAAATTATTAGGTATACAATAGTCAATCTCACCAATATGTAAGCAATAGGCTATTATCAATTTTTAAATCGTATCTGAATTAATCTCTAAAATGTTTCTTTATCAGACTGAAAGAATCTCATCTCAGATGAAGAGTACTTTTTGACATATGTGATAAAAGATACGATTCTGGACTGAAGTAACATGATGTACAATAATTTTTCATATCAAGTCTATTAATTTGAGGGAAAGACTGAACCGATTGATAGATCGTGTTAGGTTAACTTGTAGAATTATTGAACATTTCCGCGAATCCACAAGTGTATGATGACTCGCGTGTCCAGTCCATTAGTTCATCAATACGACGATTAAAATTTAAAAATATTTACTAGAAAGGTCTCGTAACTAAAGACGTAGTTTATTTTTCCAGTCACACTCGGAATCCGTCTTATAAAAACAATAATCTGTAATAATAAAAAAAGGATATTGCAATATTTAGGCTCTTAAAACATTATTGCTTCATGATAACAGTCGAAGATTACGTACTATAAATTGTTATTTCGGTAATTACCTACGTGCCCATAAACATCGCTTTATAATATTTTCGTAGAGAAAACTTACGTGTGTGTGTTGACCCTCTAGTTTTGCGTGTAATTCCAAATAGCGTCACAACCATGGCCTGTCTTGGAAATACGCCCAGATTTATTTCAGCAGTTTCCCAGCATTACGTAGACAGTTCTGTAAATATATTATTTTAATAAGCAGAAAAGAATGTGATGGCTGCTTTTAAAAAGCCCTTTTGATATTGTTTTTGATGACCTTAAAGGCGTGTGCCGAGCTGACGAGTTAGTACGAAAAAAATGCATCTTACAGCTTAAAGTCTTTGATAAATAATACGGTTTTATGACACGTGATAAAACTGTTCACGACACTTGTATTGATTGCAGTATACGTCATAGTATGAATTTACCAAATGTGGTCAGTCAATGGAGACGCAAATTATGGCATTTTATTCGTCAGTAAGGCGGTAAGACCGGCGGGCGGTGAGACCGGTTCTCCCATTATCCACGGTTGGTGTCTGTGACAATGGAGCCTTGGTCAGATTCAAATGCTACGAGCGTGCTCTCAAACCGTAGAGAGCTGCAGACGTAGACGTATCGCTTTCCTAACACAATGGGGTTGCGCAGCGACCTGTCACAATAAGCCTGCTATATGAGTTAGAAACGTTTATATCATTATCATATTTTTATATTGCGCGTTATTTATAACTTTGAAGGCTCTTGTGATTGTCAGTTTGTTCTTTGATAATGATATCGTCTTCAAACAAAAGATACATCTAATGTAAACTATGATTTCTCGCTTAACAGCACAGAAGATTTATAATCGAACATAAACATAATTATATGATTTTCAATTTAAGGGAAAATTATTCATAAAGGTTTCAGTTAAGATCTAACAAACGCAGCTGCCGATTGTCACTTTTGCGAATTTCATATACTTGTAAATACAGTATCGGTGTCCTTAAAATGGCCTCGTTCAACCAGAGGTAAGCCAAGCCAGCCGCAATACGTGAAAGCGTATCGAATGTCGACGCGTGCTCCCCGCGGGGTGTCCTTCTCCTCGCGTGTTTAGAACCCAACAAACTACGCCGAATATATTCTAATCCAATTGTCTGGTGTCAATGGCGGTGATATTCTTACTAGCCAATTTGCATGGATTACTTTGTGTTACAATAAACAATAAAATCCCAGAGCTATAATTACTAACAAGTAGGTAACTCCCTCCCTTTCTTGGAAACTTGAGATAATGAGAAATTTGGCTCACTCAGACGTTCTTCTTCTTAGCGTGTCGATGACATAATTGAGGCCCAGAATTCAGCCACTTTGACAACCTTGTCGGATTCTGTCATGAGATCCTTCTGCGTGTAGGACTATGTCAGGACACGCAGGGCACGATCATAGGTGGGCCATCGTTTGGACTGTACCGCAAAGGCATTCTTTGCTCCGGCTGGTCTGAGTCCGAACGAAGCCTATTTAAAAACTTTCAGATCGGCCATAGTAGATCATGACCCGGGGGGAGGCTTTCAGTAATAGGGACGTAAGGAGTAGGTAGGGTCACTTTTTCACGCTATAGCAGCTATAGGTTGCACCTCGCTGTTTGGGTTCGATGGACAACGGTTCGACGCACCTTACGAAGCTGCGTCGGCTTTTAAGCGTCGGGCGCGCCGCAATGTGACCGTACAAAGGGTGGCGTGAATCGCTGTCCATCTTAGGTCTTTTAGAGGAGCTAGCTACAGCCCTGCGGACATCTGAAGGCGCCATACTAGCTAGTGGGTAGAACAAATTTACTGGGGTCGGCTTAAGGCAGCCCGTAATGATCCGGCTGGTCTCATTTAGCGCTGTATCCACCAGCCTAGCATAGGCAGAGCGACTCCACACCGGACACGCGTATTCGCCTGCCGAAAAGGAAAGCGCCAGTAATCCAGATGTCCGCAGAACATGCGGTAAGGCTCCCAAACTTGTTGTAGTGAGACGCTGCAGCAGGTTGTTGCGAGTGTGTACACCTTCTTTTTAACACGGACGTTGAGATGATATCATCTTTGAAATTCTAAGAGCGTTAGGCCCACTTGCGCCAAGCTAGGTTACGCATTTAACCCAGAGCTAGTGTTACTTTTGTATGTGCTAACCCTGGGTTAAATGTTAATCTAGCTTGGCGCAAGTGGGCCTTAGAATCAAATAGGCCAACCATTTAAAATGCAGGTCGCAAGAAATACTGACTGATTTTTTATTGTTTATCGATAAGATCCTGTGGAAATAAATCGTTAAGTAAATTTTTTTAACCACTACTCTGTAAGTTTATTAAATAGCGAGGATCTAATAAAAAAATATATAATTTAGTTTTTTAGGATTAGACAGACTGGCGGATGTTATTTTATTATCTAATTAATATCCCTATTTATTAATTTACTTTCCGCATGCAGTTTTGTTATTGTTTTTTTCTGCAAACAAGTTATATGATCATATTCGCGAATCATTGTGTACCCAATTTTTTAACACGTGGTGTGATTTAGAAGCTGTTTGTCAATGACGTCACAAGCTATGAAATTATCACCGGCGGTATAAAAAGGTAGACACGCCGTGCATGCTCCGTGATACTGATCAAAGAAAACTGTATGAGGTGACACATCTTGATCATTTATATAAATACTTATAGGTCTTATAACTCATGCTATGCTATATCGATTGCATTGCTTTCAGGCTTTGAATATGCAGATTTAGCAGCTTCAACATTAATGTTATAGACACTGTACTTAGTTACTTGTAGAAGATTTAAATCCAGTTCATGTATGTTATATGTATTTGTTAGTTTCAGTAAGCTAACAGACTTTAGGCGAAAACATGAACATAATTTTTATTGTAATAATGAGACTTTGTGTCGTTGCATTCGGTCATTTTCTTTTGTGAAATGTAAAGCATTTACTAATTAAATGTTAGCAGCTCTCAATTATCGTTTTAGCTTAACTCTCTGCGAAAATTGCACGCCTTATTATTGCTTTTATTTTAACGGTGATGGCGATGGATGGCGGTCTGTTTAAATGATATGCAAAATGCATATGACTGGAATCTTATAATTCTATTTATATTCTAGGTTTATGTTCTTTCTGCTGATATTACTTTTCCATTTTCTCAAAACTTTCAAAGTATAGTATTTCAAAGTATAGTAAGAATGTTTTCATTTTCTGTAATTAATCAGCTTGATCAAATTTATTAATAACTATTTTAACTCTACTTTTGGGAATCATAATGTACAGTCATTTACGTATTTTAAGTCTAAGCAATTCCTGTTGACGGTAGGCAATTATTGTTTCTGTTCTATACAGACAGACACCATGACAGGCTAATATCATGGGAGCTACTGCTATAGTCAGTTTCACGAAGGCTTAGCACAATATGCTTTTATGTGATGTGAGGGTCGACCTTTGCGGGGCGGGGCAGAGTGCGGCGTCGTCGCAGCCACACTCGCGACCGGCAGTCTGACAGAAGGCGCGCTCGCGTGCGATCCTCTTTCAAACTGGAGTGTTCCGCGGGGCCGGTATGCTTCGACAACCTAGGTGTCTCAGAAGTCACCGGCACGGTGGCCCTGCGCCCGGTCGGCGAGGTGCCCACCGTGCGCTCGGAACCCTCGCTACTCCGCTTACTTGACGCCGATAAAAACGGCCAACTGAGCCGTGCCCGTGACCGCCTCTCCACTTTCTGTAAGAAACTTCGACGTACCATCAGTGAGTGTCCCAGTCGTTATTGCTAGTTCTGTCATTCATGGTTCATACTCTTTATGCAGTATTCACTACATATCGCCCTAAGATTTATGTGTCACACGCGTGTGTATGCAAATTTAATGTTCTAATATGCTTTTGTGTTTAATGCTACTCTCAGGCGACGTGGATACTCCTAAAAAGACCGAGCTGGCTTCGGAAAAGAAGGCTACCTCCTCGCATCGTAAGTGCTAGATGTGGCGCACGAAATTTAGATGGGTTGTAGATTCACAGATTTTGTCTTTTTTTATGTGCACTTCCATTATGATTAGAAGATTCCCTAGTAAAACTTTATTTTTGGTCTCGAAACCCTGGTTCACTTTTTTACGACAAACGGTGTTGTCCACAAAGTAGAGATACCATTTTCTGTGTTTTTATTTACTTTTGACTGTGTGAAGTCCAAACAACCCCTTTTTTGGTTTGATAAACCATTATCTTGTCTTTCACCAACCCCAATCCGGCCATCATTATCTGTGTGTAGTTTAAGTTGTGTTGTCATCGGTAGTCATTGTAGTTGTTCTGATTAATTTATTTAAATTATTTGTTAAGCTCTTCTATTATTTAGTTGTTTAAAACACGCTGAAATAGCATGGACCCATTAACTTTCATTAACTTTTACCAATTTAATTTTTGTTGGAGTAATATTGTGTCAACGTTGTAAAATCAAATAATTATAATATTATCAACATTAAAATTACTTAATAAAGGTTTTTGAGATTTTTTTGTAGTTTTGAAGTAATAATATTATTGTTTTTTTTTTAAACCGAGTTGCCGTCCAGCATTTTATGCTACACAAACTGAGAATAATATAATGACAAAACCTGAATAATACATGTCATAAAATATTATTCTATTATGTATAAAGATGTCGGTCGATTGTATCGAGTGTTTGTATAAAATTTGTTTGAACAGTTCTATTATTGAGGTTTCTGTTTATTTCGTTGAGCTCATGCCCTTGTCAATAAGACGTATGTATTATTCAAACCGTCAATTAAAGTAACTAGTTAACTTAATTTACCATAAGTTTATATCAAAATATTGATGTCTTACTTATAAATAATCGTAAAATCAATAAAATTGGTTGTTCTAAGTCCGCCTGGCTAATTACCAGCATCTTATCTAAGTCTGACGCCCTAAAAACAACGTTTTGAGCATTGTTGGCTTCCGGCAGTTAAGATCTAAGATAGCTAGTTCCTCACTGGTTCAGAATTCAGATAGAAACGCGAATCCATCTTCAACTTTATCATCATCAAATATGATCCCATCGCAAATAAAATAAAAAAAACTTAATTCACAACTCTGTAATTTGAACCTATTAGGCTCTAGCTAGAGAAACTTTTGCACAGTTTCATAACTGCCATGACAGCCGAATGTTGTTGTTTAAAGGTCAATGGCATTTGCAGTTGCGGAATATACTGCACTCATGGCATTTTCCGTGTACTTCCTGTGTAAGCTAAGTGCCATGTGTGTGGCGGAACTGAAGTCATGTCTCTATTTTCACTTTCGAAATGCTTTACTTGAATTTTTAGTGTAGTAGCTTATTTAATTCATGATTTTAAAGCTTGCATTTTCAATGCTATCTTTAACGATAGATTTTAATAGAAAAGTACTTGAAAATAAATCTAACAAGTTATCCCAGGCTGGAGCTTATTTAATGTTTTCAAACGGCCCTTTTTTAATCTTCTTTTGGCCTTTTCACCAGTTTTATGTGTAGTCAACCACACTACAAGTTAGTATATTAAACAAATTGAAATTCAACCGAGGCTTGTGAAACAGGCGTTTAGAATTTTTCGTCGATAAAGTTAACAATATTTGTAAGTGCCTCGCTATCAGCTATTACTTATTCCAATTACAACGTGTGTTTTTGTTGGTGGAAAGTTGTTGAAAGTCTGTTAGAATGAATTGCTGAAAACGGTCAGTTTTGTAAACTTCGACCGTAGTATTAGGATATTAGGCGGCTATAAATAAGTGGAGGTACTCAGATAGAATGCTGATAAACAAGGGTGGAGTGCGCTTGGGCTTGCGTCAATAAGGGTTGCTAGGAGGGCGCGGCTATATTTCAGTCTCTAGTTCTAAGGCAAGGCACTGTAGCCAGCTACCTACTAGGACTTTATTCTAGAATAGCGGCCGCCCGAGGTTTCACTCGCGTGGTTTGCGTTCCCGTGGAAATATCGGGATAAAAAGTAGTGATGTTACTCTCTGTCCTTTTTCAATTATCTCTATGCCAAAAATCAAGTCGATTAGTTGCTTATTTAGGGCGTGAAGGAAGGACAAACAAACACACTTTCGCATTTATGATATTAGTTAGGACTAAGATTAGAATTAGGAATGAGAATACTCGCGGGCTATAGCTAGTCACTAGTTATTAGGCACTATGGCTATTAGGTCTTACTTATAGATATTCGTTTATCCAGCTGAATCTCTTACGGCTAATGCAGAAAAATAATTCAGCTTTCCTGCTTTTGATCCAGTTCTATTAATAAACAAAAGGTAGATGTTTACGTTTTGCTTCTCTGATAACAGTAGAAAAACCAAAATGCCGTTTTTAACAAAAATATCGAAGTCTGACGCCGGCAGTTACATATGAAATAGACAGTTCCTTAGTGGTAGAGGATTTCAGGAGAGATTCGCGCTTCCATCTTAAACCTTATCATACTTAATAGATAAAGATATGATGAAGGCTAAGCGTCTCAGTTGTTCATTAAAATATCATTACTTTTGTAAAAATCACCGAAAACCCTTTCTTAAAGATTCTACAGTCTGCAACAAGTCATAACAAAACATATTTGTCAGTTTTTTTTTATAATGCCCAGTTAAGTTATGAGGACAATCCGCATTAATGTGATTACTAATTACTGTTTCGATGTTCGTGAATAAACAATAACCTTTCTCAGCTACACATCCCATCCCGTGTAGGACGCTTGAAATATTTTATTAAGCATCACACCCCAGATTAACTCGTTGGATATGTGTCGGCTAAAATTACACCTCGGATGTTGATAATCGTCGCGATGGCTTAGAAATTAAGGTATTGTATATTGTGTATGCCAGCAGAGCTGTGCTTAATTTTTATTCAAAATGTTACAGCGAAAATATTTAGCTAGCTCTGGGGTTTGTGTTACGTTACGTTATTCTTTCAGTTACGTTTGGTTTCTTACAAAAATAATGTTTTTTTTAAACAACTTTTATGGGAAGGTCTGTAAATGATGATAACCATGCATTATCCGCCACAAGATAATTAGTTGTCGTAGCTACTTCCTACTTGTGCATGATTTAAAACGGATGTGAAGTAATTGATACTTCCGATTGAATTCTTGTGAACATATTGGGAAATTTTTGTTTATGAATTATTCGTTTCCCCTGGGCATATAGGCATGGTTGAAATCCATAAAAAAAACTTATAAGCATATGCTGGTTTTTACCTGTTTCATATACCTGAGTACTTCAATATGTACCCATGTAAAAAGAAAGTAACTAACTCATTAATTTTCATTAAAACTTTCAGGACCAACTGGTGTTATCGTTAAAAATCGCAAGACTAGTAAAATCTGTAATTAAATAGTGAGTGTAAAATACCATAGAATAACGATAACAATACCGCTGCTAGATCGTAAAGTATCGATAATACGTCCGATCCATAATAATGAATCACTTCAAAATAAATTGGACTCTTTTAATAAATATTAAGTTGCAACTCTTGTGCATAGTTAGGTCATTTGCTAAAGTTAGATACTGTAATGTAACACTACAGTGAAAATAGATTCTTAACATTTTTTTTAATATCTTATTAAAACTGCACCTCGTCTTCTCTACCGTTCTCGGTTAATCGATCGGCTTTTAATTGTTTTTTATAGACACTTGAAATACTTTCTGTATTAGACTTCTCAAGTGCGGGCAAAGCAAAACGTTTGTTTCACCATTCATTCAAACGTTTGTTTGAAGCAAATTAAAATACCAGCCAGTGGTTGAGGATTCCGGGAGAAGCACGATTCCAACTTCAGCCTTATTCTTCTTCTTCTTTTTGTTCAGTGGCGGTGCCCTTTTAGATTTCGCCAATGTCCAGTTTTTCACTCGGTTGATTCCAGGCTGATTATCAGTCACAGTTACGAAAAATTTCGCTGTCAAACACGATTTCTCTCAAATTTATATGATAGCTGCCTTTGACGAACAACTAAGGAACTAAAACGTTCTGGCCAAAGAACACTTTTTCATATTTTTATGTTATAAAAAAAATACTCGATCAAAAGATAACTAAACTCTATGGAAACTCTTTACTCGTTCCCGTGGCGCTAGTTTGTATAGAAAGAAGAAAAAAAAAATCGACGATATATCGTAATATTTCGGCCACAATTTTTTAGATAATTAGGAATCATCCTGCACAGGTACAAAATACAAATACAAAATACAAAATGCTTTATTTCGTTAACAAACCACGTGATTACAATAATTGAGATGACATTCCTAGTAAGTATAAAAATACCTGTATCAGGAAGCCATCGCTCTTCCACTTTCATTGTCTGTCAGGTAAGTTTAATTAAAACAATGCAATGGAAAAAAGTAAATTAAAATAATATATAATAATATAATCATAATAGCAATATAAAACAAAAAATATTGTTTTTTTTTTTTTTTGTTTTTTACTATTTTTGCATGCTTAAGTGTGCGCGTGTGTGTGTGTGTGTGTGTGTGTGTGTGTGTATGTATGGGTGTGTGTGTTGATTGGTTGGTCTCTCAGATTTATTCATGCCAATAATTATTCATTATGCCACTTAAATTAATTTACACATTTGTTAATAATTTTTCAGTATTTATGTAATCAAGGGATTTAAGCCAAGCGGTTACGGTTTTTTTACATTTAAAATAGTTTATGGGAAGAATATTAAGTTTCTTGTTAATTTGGTTATAAAGATAGTTTGCCTGTTTATCATACTGTCTAGCTGCAAAGGCTGTTTTAACTAATTTTATGGGAATAGCTCTGTCTTTTCGTCTTCTATTGTTTATTTTCGGATCGAAGTTTATTGATTTATGTAGTCTAAGTATGGAGTTAAGGACATATAATTTTCTAACTGTCAGGAGTTCGGCAAGAGTGTATAATTGAACTGTTGGAAACTTATAAGGAAGAGAATACATCACTTTGAGTAGGGCTCTTTGAGTTCTTTCTATTTCCAGGAATTTTGTCTTACAGGCCCCACCCCAAACTGGAATACAGTATGTTAGTATGGATTGCGCCAGTGAAACATAGATTCTGTTGAGTAGTTCTCTATTTGCAACGTGTCTAAGTTTTTTAAAAATACCCATAAGTTTTCTGATCTTGGTCATAATACTTTCTAAATGTAAGTGCCAGGATAGACGTTGGTCAAGTATAACTCCTAAATATCTAATTGAGTCAACCTTTTTAATTGTCTGACAAGAACAAGAACAAGATGGATTTTGATGGTTGCAGGCGTTGCAGCAGTTATGCAATTTTATTAGGAAATCATTTTTTGGTTGAGTTCTTTTGTCGATTGTGAAACATATGTAGTTAGTTTTAGAGACGTTTAAGGTGAGGAGGTTTGCATTCAACCACTCTGCTATCGTACGTAACCCAATTTCTGCAGTACTTTGCACTTCTGTCCATGTGTCTCCTGAAAATACTATGGCCGTATCATCGGCATATGAAAATATATTTGCGTTGTGTAGTTTTAAAATGTGTGATGTTAAAGGTATGATGGTGGATAAAAGTTTCTCCGTTGTAGATAAAAAAATTAACTATACTGTTATTATTATTAACTCGATGCTTGAAATTACAGTAAAGTTAACTGAGTTAACCATCAGGAGTCCCTGGTGACGCCTATTTTACCTAATAGCGGCAAAATATTTTAAGTCGTTCAAATAAAATGGTTAACACGGGTTTTACTAAAAAAAATGATTAAATTTATTATAACGCAATCACAGGCGACATTCTTTACAACATCGTTTGCCCAGAAGATACTTTGATAGTATTTTTTAAAGAGAACTCGGCGATGCAATTTTGTCGTTTTATTTATCACTAACGATAACTATTTTGTATGTAACAATTTTAATTTCTATAAAAATCAGTCTGTTTAAATAGCTCTTGAATACAATACAATCGACACAATTTTATTACAAAGAATCGAAATTGAATAAAAAAGGGAAGGTCAAGGGGAATCTTTTGTAGTAACCGTAAATGTTCCGTTACGACGACGTGACAAATAAAAAGACGGAACCGATCTCCCAGTTATTCGGATATCCTTATATTTTATTGAGTTGCATAATCTACCGGTACAGTTTTTTTATATTATTATATAAATTATGCATTTAACTTAGCACTTGCAAACTTGTAAGCAGACTTTTTCTTCAGACTTTTTTGACTTAAGTACACCAGTGTAACAGAAAGGTGCATTGTCTATGTAAACCTTTCAGAAATCAATATTTGTTAAGTATTTTTATTCTCTAGCAATATGTAGCTCTGAAATATTTCCGGTTTGGTCATTTAAAAACCTATGAAATGACCGATTCCTCAATGCTCAGATAAAAAATCCATTCATATCTCTTTCAGTTTGCGATTGTTATTTATTTTAGTTGGAAATTTAGTTTCTGATTATACCAAACATCTATAATTTCTGTTAATTATTTCTTTCTTATAAGATTTAAAATTCCAATCTCCGATTTTCTCCGCCGTTTATGAAATTCACTATTAAAAATTCTGGTTACATACATACATACATACATACATCATCTCCTCTATAATTTTTACCGTGTTCTAAATTAATAGTGTGAGATGTAACGTTACGGCAATAAAATAAAATGTCACAGTCACAGCTAATAGCCACATTCAATACCAGTTGGTCATGATATATTTTTGAAACATTTACAAATTTTACTATTTATTTATATCCGTTATGTAAAACAACCATGTTAGCCGATGCTTCCTGTCCAGAAGGTTGAGTTTGTATCTCTATATTTATCTGGGTATTATTAAGTAGATAACGAATTTCATTACTTCGCATAGCATAGCTACCAATGGCTACAAGTGAAACAGATTTATTTGCGTCATTAGTAAATTGCATTAGAGAGGCCATTCAAACGGTTGTGTAAGATCACCTATCGTACTTCCAGTGACGATAACAACCGTTTCGATATTGAGAAAGCAGATTCATTTACAAATTACATTATTATAATTTATATTTTATGACTTAATTTTAATCTTTAACTTTAGTGTCCCAAACAATCAATTATTTTACAAGAACCGTAGATATAGCTATTTATCAGGTAACGCTTCACAATTTTGTTATTGAATTACATTATTCCCATAAGTATCGATAGATCGCTGCTATGGCGCTCGGGTGAAATGCTTATGAACGCTCATTAACCGAATTTTATACAAAGAAAATACTTTGGTTGGCTATAACCACGTACTCGAAGGTGTAATGAATGTTGTTAAAAAATATTTTATGGGTGCACTGAACTCTACTATTACTGGTTTGCGGGTAATGTTAGCTATTGCTTCGAATCCAATCCAAATTTCGAATCCACATTTTACCTGATAAAGGCATATTAATAGAAATTAAACAGTGCTATTGGTTATTAGTATTTGAGTTTTTTTTTAACTACATTGTGACTTTCGAGCCTTTTCTATGATGGTGGTTTGTTTAAGTTTTGATGAAATGCTTTTTTGCATTTGTGTGTTTGTGCGAAATTACTCGATCGTGCTATAATTCTATAAAAAAATCTTACTTCAATGAAAAGCACACTACGAGTACTAAGTTTAGCTATTGTAATAGAAGACAATCCTTCTAAATTAAAAAAAACCTAATGTTTGTTACCTAACTTCAGGTTGGACAAAGGTCTTGTATGATCCCATTAGAAGCGCAGCCGAAACTACAGGCTCAGCTAGTGCTACTTAAACTAAAGCACCGTTTCTCATCACTCCGTGTTCACTTAAACACAAATGGGACCACGGCAAAATAACATTGTTTCGAGTTGGTGCCATTAATCTTTCTGTCGGCCCGTATCGTATACGTTTCGTGTTTATAAGTATTGTTCGTTCGTTTCCAGGCAAAGACGGCTCCAAGGTGACGACTGTGGTAGCGACGCCGGGGCAGGGTCCCGACCGGCCTCAGGAGGTCAGCTATGCGGACATGAAGCTGATCGGCAATGGCAGCTTCGGCGTCGTCTACCAGGCCAAGCTGTGCGACACCGGCGAGCTCATTGCCATCAAGAAGGTGCTTCAGGACAAGAGGTTTAAGGTTAGTGGTGGAATGAAAAGCTGCTATTGCAAATAGTTTACTTAGAAGAACCTAGGTCTACCACCTCTTGGTGTGGTCTAACACCAGCCGGTATCGGGTTAAGAGGTCACGGCGTCGATTGAGTGAGGGTTACATGTTGTGTTCGGTTTGAATGGTGCTAAGCTTCGTTCCAAAACAGCTTGGATGGGATTAACAATACCATCTTATCTAAGTCTGTCATCATGACAAACATAACAACAACAATGTTTTCAGCATTGTTGTGGTCTGGCAGTTAGAGATAAGACAGCGGGTTCTTCGGCGGTTAAGGATTCCGGGAGAAGCGCGATTCCACCTTCTGCTTCCAGAAATTAATAATAAATAATTGCATACAATCACACCAATTATCTGGCCCACGTTAAGTTTTATGAAGAACTTGTGTTATGGATATTAGATAATAGATAAACTTCTTATATATGTACTTTTTTTTGTAAATCCATACATAATATACATATTAAACACCCAGACCAAGACAAATATACATGTTCGTGCACACAAATATTCGTCTTGTCCGGAGATCGAACCTGGGACCTCTGGCGCAGAAGGCGGGTTTAGTACCCCTGCGCCAAACAAGTCGTTTCTTCATTACTTAACATCAGGTACTGTACGGCTTAATGTTTTCCTGTTGTAGATAAAAAAAAAAGTTATGTAAAACAAACCGTTTTAGCGCCACATAAAACTTAGGTGCTGCTAAGGTAATGGCTATCGTACACACAATATAATTTAGAGAATTGGACAGTAATGAATCAATCGTTAATAGAATCACTCGCAAAAGCCTTCTAGTAGCAATATTTGTTCTGTTAACCATTGAATACGATGCAACAAAACCTTATTAATAATTACGAGTAAAACGTCACCCTTGGGCCTTCTCTATTATTTACTGGCGTTACCTGACTATGCTGACCTAGTATAACACCGCCTTCTATCTTTTCGTGGGTGTTGTAAAATCTAACTTGTAGGATATTGACATAAAAAAATGAAATATGCAGATTTTTAAGAAACCGATGCTGCCCTCCTACTGTGGCTGCAATGATTTACCTGCGCCTGGCAAGTGTGGGTATTATAATAGCGTTATCCCTTCATTAGAACCTACTTAAACCTTAACAAATTAAACTTTAACTAAGTTTTGTAAAAAAACTTTTGATGTGTAACAAAATTATAATTTCACCTTTCTTCGTTTATTGCAGAATCGTGAACTTCAGATCATGCGACGACTGGAACATTGTAATATTGTAAAATTGAAATACTTCTTTTACTCTAGTGGAGAAAAGGTATATATATACATGGAAACTTTTAAATATTAATCATATATATTTATATTGTATTTATAATGTATTTATAATGTATTGATTTTTTAATAATTGTGCTCTTGTAGTATTTTTTTTATAATAATTGTAAAGTTTTGGTTATAAAATATTAAGGGTATGTTATTTGTGTGTTTCTATTTGGGGAGGCGGCAGCGCCCACAGCAGTGAGCTCGCTATTAAACGCAATGCAGTCTCTTGAAGTCGCAGTATGTCAGACCCATTCAGATTGTTGCGCTAGTGTGCTAACGCACAAATTAGGTCTACCGATGTATTGGCGATGGTTACCGACCTAGATCTTTGGCACTTTTTATATTAACAATTTAGTCGTGCTTTAGTTTTGCGTTTGCGAAGTATCGATCGGTAACCTCCGGAGCCAGTTCAAACAGTTGTGTGCATAATTGAGAACGCGTTGTTCACGTCACGAGTCACCTTCTCTCTGTCATGACTTCATGAGCTTCTGTTCCAGTCCCTCGACGCTCAGTGTTCCTCACATCGTCATCTTCAAAAGCATACAGGCATATGCAAATTCATTTCAGTTTTGTTGGCTTGCATATTTTGTGTTTCTTACGAGATCGCTTTGCGTATCATTTTGTGAAATCACATCCTTTGTTTAAACCTATTTACATATCTACAATTCTCGTGCATTCAATTGTAACTTCAAGAATTATTCTTCCTAAATATAATCTCTATTTAGGTCAGTAAGGGTAGTAAATAGTGCATAAAGTAATCAATCTTTCGACTAGACGCTTGAGCCAGTATGGCCACCATAATCACAATACATTTCTTATTAACTTATAAGGAAATTAAAATGCATTTTCAAGGTTCAGTTCACAGCGGTAGGTAATTGTTATGATTATTTAAACACAAACGCCAACAACCTTTGGACGAGCGCCAAAACAATTCTATTCGCAAAACTTTGATCCCTCCTTCATACATACCCATTCCAGTTATATTCATTTTTATATTTTGCACTTAATATTTTTGTTTTATGCATTGCCTTAGAAATGGATTGTTTTGAAGAACTGATTGGATTTGAATTTTTAACATTAATGATATCTAAATGCGTTTGTTGTTATTTTCATCATTTAACACAGTTTTTATTTCCTCTGTATTTTCTATTGGACAGTTATATATGACGTTATTATGTACATACACTGTTGGTAATCCTTTTTATTGCTGATTAGTAATTTATCTGGCTTCTCGGCGTGTGAGTACAAGTTTGTTTTGTTTCCACAGAAGGACGAAGTGTACCTGAATTTGGTGCTGGAGTATATACCAGAGACGGTGTACAAAGTGGCACGTCATTACTCCAAAGATGAACAAACCATACCCATTAGTTTTATAAAGGCAAGTATGCATTTTTAAGTACATGTGTTAAATGGCATTTGGTGTATTCTCTTTGATATTGATATCCTGTAATGAGATCGATAAGGAACAGTTTATTGAACTTAATTAGAGACTAGATTCAATTTGCTTCGACAACTGATAAAATAATCTTCGGAGACAATTACTTCGCATTTGTCACTGAGCGATAAGTAGTCATTAGATTGTAATTATTGTCTGCTATTGAGGAGATAAATCAACTTTCGTGTAGACCGATCGTTTGTTATAATGGCTGATGATAAAATGTAAGCTAATTCAGTTCCTTGCTTCGGAAAGCCCGATAAGCCGCTGGTTCCGGATGTATCATTCGTATTTGTCTAACGTTTTGGATGATGGCACGAGCTCCTTTTATGTTGTATTGGATTCATCTGCACTTGTATTACTTATATTACGACCATAATAGAGGAATCAATATGTTAAACCATCAAAAAATTTAGAACCTACCAAAACAATAAATTACAAGTATTTGTAAATTAACTCTATAATTGCGATAGATTTTAAAATTAAACAATTAAGAGCAGATTTCGAGACAAGTAGCTTAAAAGCATTTGTGTTAGGGATAAGTTTCAAGAGTTTCACGCCCAATGCAGCTATTACAAATGTAACAGCCACAAGATGTATTTTCATAGATGTTTTATAATTTTTGCTCGGTTATTTATGTCGGTTATTGTTTGGGTTTATACCCAAACTAATACTAATACAACAACACTAATATTTGTCCAACAGCTATATATGTACCAGTTGTTCAGAAGCCTCGCGTACATTCACTCACTTGGCATCTGCCACCGGGATATCAAGCCGCAGAACCTCCTCCTGGACCCGAAGACTGGCGTGCTCAAGCTCTGCGATTTCGGCTCCGCGAAGCATCTAGTCCGCGGGGAACCTAACGTGTCGTACATTTGCTCGCGGTACTATCGTGCGCCGGAACTCATTTTCGGCGCCATAGATTATACTACGAAAATAGGTGAGCAACCTCCTTTAGTAATTTTTACTTTTTAACTTTTTGCGGATTCCGCCACTAGGCGTGGAGGCGCGGAGCATCCTGTCAGAGAGAGAGTCTTATTTTCTAAACAATCGAATAAATGCTTTTGTATAACACCGCATATGCAAATCTTGCAATTGCGAAAAGTAATTCGATTGTTTCAAAAATAGAACTCTCGTTTCTTCGTCACCGCGCGCGTGATTCGCTGCACCACGCTCCACGATCTGACAAATCCATCCAACGGGCCTGTTTCTCTTCTTTCAGTAGTGTCGCCTCGCAAACAGGCCACGCTGTTGCCATGACAAAAAGTTGTAACGCGTGACAGTGACAGCAAACTTACTTCACCTAATCTCTATCTTGTGTTCTGTGCTTTTATTTGCATTTTGCCCCGAGTCTACAATAGATTCCACGCTGGCAGAAGCAAGATATAGGCTAGGTTATTAGAAACTACACTATTTTGGGTTTCCTAACACCTAAAACCAAACATCTAACCAAATGTGGGCGTGGTCGAAAGCAAACATGCTATACGGAGTGGACGGAATGCACCCCCACGTTCGCCTGCGTTATTTTTTGGAGCAGCAGACCCGACTAATATGTGAATACATATACTCTTTCAACTATTGTGATTGAGCTTTTTTCATTCCTTAATGCTTGCTTTTTCATAGTTTATTTGGAAATTTTCAACTTTACGGTTTTTGCAACATCTTAGAAAAAAAACAAGCCAAAAAAAAACAAAAGCAATTCAAATGTGTCGCGGATATAATCAGCACAAAGTTACATACTTAAAATAAATTTAAAAATACTGCGAGAGCAACAAGGTCGTTACTTTTATAATACTTTACAAAGAATTGAATGTAAACCTTGATAATTTATTCAAAGAAGTTACGATTACGATCCAACGTTTTCCATTGATATGCCAATGAAGGTTTTGTGTTGCCATGTACAAACAATATTTAGTTAAAAGCTAGACACAATTATATTTTAAACAGCCTATACTTAAAACTTCTTTGAAAACGCGGTTTATTGACTGTAGTTTTTGTTTTGTTCTACCTTTTTAATATGTGCTGTTTAAACATAGAATGGTATTATTTCTATTATTTAATCATGCCTGTAAACTACGCCACAATTGTTTTAGTTTTCTTTGCCTACTACTACATTATCGAAATATATCTATACATAGAACAAAATCCATATTTTAAAGTTTTTTATATATATATTTCGTAGGCATGTGATATTATCGAGTTTCAACGTTATCATTATCACGTTACTTTAAGGGTGTTGTAGGAAACTTCGTGAGATGAAATAATTGTACGTGAATTGGGGAAGTGAGTAAGTGGTTAGAGTTAGTAAGCAGTTCATACTTTTTCTTTGTTCGTTCAACAGCAGCTAGGGCTTCACATATCTGTCAAATTTCTCCAATCGACTTTAAGCCCCGTATTCCAGAACGTGACTCAAGCAGTGATCTATACTTAAGAATAGTTATAAAGATACCGTTTATTCATCGCATCAAGCGATGTCCTTTTCTAACTGTACTGAACTGCTTGAGTCAGGTTCTTGAATTTGGGCCTTAAAGTCGATTGAGACATATGCCGTTAAGTTAAGATTTGTCTGTAGAAATTTGACATTTTGTATAAACCGTAGTTGCTGTCGACCATATGATCGTACGTTCCGACTTTTCTTGGGTTCCAATACTACCACCACTAAGGCAATGGGCAGTAGTAATAAAACTGCGTATGCTTTGCCAACAGATGTGTGGAGCGCAGGTTGCGTCGTAGCAGAGTTGTTGCTGGGTCAACCTATCTTTCCGGGCGATTCTGGTGTCGACCAGCTCGTTGAAATAATAAAGGTAACTATATTTTGTTCCTAGGTCCGTCGCTGAAAGAAGACGTTCTTGACAGGTCGTGTCAGTTCTCTATATCAGAGTTTCTCCAACTATGGGTCGCGACCCACTGGTGGGTCAAGACCCAGTTTCGTAACTCGTCACTAGGCCCTAGGGTATCTAAGAATTACAAAATTTGGAAACTTGTATTAGCTGAGTCGTAACCCAGAAAACTTTACGAACCACTGCTCTATATCAAGTAAATAAATGTTATTTTCGAATCTATTCGTTTTCCGCATAATTGAAAATGAGTTTTACTAGACTATACAATAGGTCACAGACTGTGGTTGTCAATGGGTACAAATCTGATGTAGTTGAGATATCCTCTGGTGTCCCACAGGGATCAATATTGGGCCCTTTATTATTTAATATCTTTATAAACGATATCAAATCTTGTTTCTTGAATTCGAACTTTCTCATGTATGCTGACGATTTGAAGATTTTTAGAACTTGTGAAAACTCAACTGACATTGACTTATTACAAAGCGATTTAGACAGACTCTCAAATTACTGTATTATTAACAAACTTCAACTTAGTCACTCTAAATGCGTTTCCATAACTTTTTCTAAAAATAAAAATATTATTGAAAATAACTACAGCCTGCTGGGGGTAAATTTGGTGTCGGTTCAATCGGTACGAGATTTGGGAGTTCTTCTTGACTCGAAATTGCATCTAGATCTTCACATAAACGCGATCAGAGACAAATGTCTTAGAATGTATGGCTTTGTTATGAGATCTTCGAATGATTTCAAGCGGCCTTCAACCCTCATATTTCTTTACAAGACACTCATTAGATCCCAATTGGAATATGCTGTGCAAATTTGGAACCCTATGTTTAAAAAATACATAGATGCGTTAGAAAGTGTTCAACGTAGATTCTTACGCTATGTGAATTTTAAATATCGACGTAATCGCCAATCGTATCCATGTCTACTGGAGAAATATAAATTACTTAGTTTAGAAAATAGGCGTATTCTCCTGGGAGCAATGACACTGTATAAGATATGTAATAATAAATTCGACTGTATAGACCTGTGCAATGGTCTTTGTTACATAGTCCCGCGCAGTGTGCACAGGAGAGAGGTGCGCGTGCCCCGGCTGTTCTACACCCCGCGGTGCCGCACACACGCCGGTGCGCGCGCGCCCCTCCACCGGCTAACTGACACATTTAACAACGTTTTCAATAGTTTAGATATATTCGCAGATTCTGAGTCCAAATTCAAAAAACTAGTAGTAGAAGTTTTGGCAGATTTATGAGATTAATTCTTTTTTTTTTCAGTTATTAATGTACTTAGTTAAATTAGTTAATTATATATACATTTTGCATAATAATCATACTTTCCCAAAATGTATTAAGTACTACTTACTTACTTATTCAAGTATCTAGATGTAAGTTTATCTTTTTTGTTTTTAAATCATGCATGTATTCTTTTTAATCAGTAGGTACTTAAGTTAATGAGTATCACAAATTAACTCGAGGATAATGTTGTGGGCTTCACTATAAGCAATACTTATGTACTATCCTTAATTTTAACATATATTGTGAACGCTGTTTTTTGTCCCAAATAAATAAATAAAATAAAATAAAATATGAACTGTCAGGTAGGTCTTCTCTCAGCGGTTGCACATTAAGGGCGAGGAACTCCAGAAGCTCCAGATGACTATATCCAATTTCAGTGTTCAAAGCTGTGCTTTTACATGTTCCTTTACAAAAATTGTTGAAGATCCCCAACCTCAAACTTTAATTTACACCAATAACCACGAGGAAAAAGGACCAGTTATCCCGTTGCTAGTGCCCATGCAAAAGTGCCTAAATGTCGGAAAAACAAAAAAAAACACCGAATTAACCCAAAATCTAAAAATATGATAATGAACGCGTTTGCAATAAATTGTTATTATTATTAACTGCCGGCAGTTGATAGATTTATTATGATATATGATTTGTTGTTATGTTTCGTATATGTGTCGGACCACCGACGAAATTTTCCAATTCTTTTATATTTTTAATATGCTGTAGGCTAGCATTGTCACATCAATGCTAGGATGCTTAATTGTTTGTGTGCCAAATTTTGTTATTATCTAAATACAATTTTGATTGACGCGTTTTGACTCGATTGTAATGGATGTTGATTTGCCATTCTCACAAATGTATCATTTGCAGCATCCCCTAGTACGAGTTTGACAAACTATATTCGTTTTCGAAAACTATCGCCCTATCTTTGTAATATCCATAGACTGCTTTACCGATATGAAGAGTGCACCGGACAGTTTCCGATATCGATGATAGTTTATGTCAACTCGTGCTACGGGATTAGTGCTATAGCGTTGTCTCGGTCGCATTCGCACACGGAGTCGAGTATTAACTGTCTATGGAATGAATCTTATTATTAGAACGGTAAGGTTGAAGTTGCGTTGTACAAAAACGCCGTCAGCTGTCAAAGTAAAGTTGACAGCGAAGTTAACGGCAGTTACGTGGTAGGCCCACAGATTCCATACAATAGATGCTGCGCAAAAAATAATGAATTTAGATATGGAACAAAATTACTAATGATAATACTTTTGAAATTGCACATACAAACCATGTGTGTATGAATGAACTAGTTTTTGTTCACATAAATAATTTTGTTTTACAGGTTCTAGGTACACCTACACGAGAACAAATTCGAGAGATGAATCCGAACTACACGGAATTCAAATTCCCACAAATCAAGAGCCATCCCTGGGCTAAGGTATTGTATATACTTGACTATAACGTTAATCCAAAGAAAACTTATGTATACCTACATATTTTAAAACAATCCTTAGACAAGAAATTACCGTAGTACATTATTGTCATTTGTACAAATCATTTGTTTAAAATGATTGTTTCGTTTATTCTATGTTAGTATTATGTTCATTTGTAATTTTGCCTCGCCTGTAATGTTCCAAACAAACATCTCATTGATATCATATCTCGTTTTGTGAAGACCAGATCTATGCACCCTCTTTAGTAGTAACAACTTTTTAATGCTACCGAAATTGAAGGGAGAAAAGTCTTTAAACATATTTCAATATTTTTAATAAATGACAATTCTGCCTCATAACCATAAGTTCGTAGGTTCTACGAATTTCTTGGTTTCTAGTTTAGACCTTTTTATTTCAACTTTTTTGAGACGAAAATACAACCAAAAGATATTTATGAGATAAATTTGATTGACTATTGGAAAATAAGAGAAGATTCCCAGTGACCATTTAACGCTACTGTCTCATGAGGCGTATTTTCATAAACCCGTATTCGTCCTTCCGCTAAGTGCACGCTAGCGAACGCGAGCGCTATCCATCCACACTCTCGTATTATTCAGTTGCTCACCACGTCTACCTAAAGATGGACATGATTGAAGACGGTATTTCGATCCCAATTAATTGGTTCCGCTTGATATAATTCTATAAAAGTCAGACATAAATTGTTAGATCACTGTGTCATGATGGTATGACAACCACATATAATACCTACGCACGCAAATACTTACTATTTCATAGCACACTGATCTTGTGCGAGAGTGTGGATGGTTTCGTCGCCTCGCGGCCTTTGACTCTGATTAAAAAACCGAGATTGAAAAATGACGAGAGAAGGCGAGAGAGCTATCCACACGCGTGCTTCTGTCACCTCGTGTTGCCTCCTGGAGAGTGTGGATGCGCCGTAAGACTGTTTCATCATCTTCTTTCAAATTGAATTCGTGATCTGCAAGACATTAACTACATGATAAAACTCTAGAATTAAAATAATTCAGTGTAGGGTTGTTTAATAATGACGAATACGAGTTTATGTGTCGCTATAAATGCGTGTAGCGTTTACACTGACTAAAGACTGGCGTCGTTGCAGTACTTGTTGGAGCGAATGACCATGCCCAAGTGTGCCACTGACCACCAGCGAATCAGAGTAAGATACAAGCGACCGAACTAAATGCCTCCACATTGCTAGTCTTTATGGAATAACGATTTCAAATGATTTGTTGTAAACAACACTGCTCCCAGCATGAACACCGCTATATCACACGATATGATATTATGGCGCATGATGCCGTCTTGCTTACCCGCTTACGTAGCGGGACAGGAACTCGATATCGAGCTATGACTGTCGATAAAAGCGATCAAGCTAGGACTACTATGGCCCGTATTAGAGAACGTGACTCGAGCAGTGATCTACACTTGAGCACAGTTAGCAAGGGACGCGCTTATACAACGCATGTAGCGACGCCTCTTTCAAACTGCTCTCAACTACAGAACACTGCTCGAGTAACGTTCTGTAGCTTTAAGTATTGCACCAGAAAGTAACATTTGTTAAAAAGGAAAAATGTGTAGGATTTGCTTGAGGTTTTCGCTAACAATAGCATATTAAAATTTTAAAATTCTTGCATTATTTTTGACGAAGTTAAATTGTTCTTAGAAGGTGACTCAGAATGAAATAAAGCTATAGCTACTTAATTGTTGTGTACCTGAGATAAAAAGTAGACGTCCTAAATATTAGAGAAAGTTCTATTTTGCAATGAAAAACAATTATTTGACCATCACAGTTTTTTTTCTATGAAAAGTGGTTTAATTTACGCAATATCGTATAAAAAATGTGTACCGACTTTTTATTACATAAATTCTAACAGTCACGTTCGCTTTACGATTGTGTCAATTGTGAAAGTCAATGTAAATCAGCTAGCTTTTAAAAGTTATAAAAATAAACAAAATCTTAGAGTGGCATTTTCTACTAAAGTAAATGTGGTTAAAGCATTTTCTAAACAAACGTACAGTCAGCAGCAGATACGGCTTTACACTTGACCTTAAAAGCGCCCTCACGTCGTCGCTCGTAATAGCGGCGGTTTCCGTAGTGCAAATGTAAAACTATAGTTGCTGTTGATTATACCTGATATCGAAAACTATCGGACTAAATAGTTAATGTGAGTAAAGCGATAATTTTATGGGTTACTAAAGCTGGTACTATACTTTAAAGTATATTTTATTATTTAGAGTTAATTAAACAAATTGCAGTGGTGTCTCATAAATGTTTGAAATCGTCACTTAATGAAAACTAATTTGGTTTTTTTCAACGTCGCTTGGAGGTATTTAGTAGCAGAGCCTTTGGCATGAATTGATGACTAGAAGTTACAACTTTTACAACTAATCAGATTTTTACTGCAAAATTTACCCTTTGTTGGTGTTCAGTGTGCATTCTACAGGGTGATATCTTCGTTTTTTTCTATTACTGCTTTAGCCAGAAATCTCACAAGTTTTTTTTTTATATTATCTTGCTATGTCACACCAAGTGTACTAAATTGTTGTCCAGACTCAGTTTTATGTTCTTAATCCAACTATTAACATTGTAAATATCGTCCCTTGTTTTAAATTGTTGTGTCCCGATTGCTAACAACAATGTCTCGAGTGTGGAAAGGTTTGCTTTTTAAATTGTCAAAAATGTGAAGTTGCCTTTATGTCGAGTGTTTTACTGACATTGTTTATTATGAGAGATTAGAGATAAGATTTTTTTATAAGTAGAAAGCAGACAACAACTGATAACATTGTCAATGAAAATGTAAATTTCTTTATGCATACCTAATTGAAACAAACTGAATGAACGATATTTTGGTAAAGTTTTTAATTTTATCAATTGTGTTATTTTAATTGTTAAATTCCACACTACATTACCTCGTCTTTCAATGCATAGACGGGACTCGGAAGTCGGAACAGCGCCCTTCATTTTCCGACCGTTATTAGAATTTGTATTCTTTTTAAATTTTAGTTTTTGTGACTATGGAATTGGAACCATTATCTAAAATCCGGGTAGGTGGTATTCACCTTAAATTGTCTGTAATATTAAATAAGTTATTTTCCTACATTCTATTACTTAATTACATAATTTTACCATTTATCTAATTTTAACTTTTAATTTGTCACACACATACAGGACATCCTTCGTCTGTTATACAGAATGGTCATTATCAGCAATCATAGCGTTAGCGATAGATTTTGAGTTGCATATCGTGCAACCAAATAGCATTAGGTAATGCCAGCTTACGGATCGGGAGCAAAATATAAAGTACAACAATTTGTTGTCCTCCGCTACTACGTCTTAGGCCAGGCCACATCACTGCGTTGTAGCGTCGCACGGCAGAATTATCTCCTGCCGTGCAACGCCACAACGCAGTGTATGCAAAATTGTATGCGATGCGACGTCGCAACACAGTGTTGTGGCCGGGCTCTTACCTTTGTCCATGTTACCCGCGAATTTATATCAGCTCGCTGATATCAGACAGAGCATTTTATAGTGTGAGCAATATGATAGTAATGTTATAGAGCTTCTCACGCCGTTGGAGCCGGCTGCCGGCTGCTAGAGTACAGCCCCGGCGCGCCCGCCTATCGCCGCTTCAAGCATGTGCATATAGCTTCTTCGACGCGTTGCGCGTTCTCTTGAGCTCCTCACGTTTGGTCGTTAATCCCGCCTGCATTGGCAATCGTTAACGTCCACCGATCCTCATTAGGCGTCCTCCGGTATTTAGGGTAGTCCCAGTAGTGGGGTCTTTAAAACATCGCTGTTGTTTAATACCCAGGTGTATCGCGCCTGCATGCCTCCGGACGCGATCTCGCTTGTATCGCGGCTGCTAGAGTACAGCCCCGGCGCGCCCGCCTATCGCCGCTTCAAGCATGTGCACACATTTCTTCGACGAGTTGCGCGTTCTCTTGAGCTCCTCACGTTAGGCCGTTGGTCCCGCCTGCATTGGCAATCGTTAACGTCCACCGATCCTCATTAGGCGTCCTCCGGTATTTAGGGTAGTCCCAGTAGTGGGATCTTTAAAACATCGCTGTTGTTAAATACCCAGGTGTTCCGCGCCTGCACGCCTCCGGACGCGATCTCGCTAGTATCGCGGCTGCTGGAGTACACCCCCGGCGCGCGCCTGTCGCCGCTGCAAGCCTGCGCGCACAGCTTCTTCGACGAGTTGCGCGAGCCGGCCGCGCGACTGCCCAACGGCCGCCCTCTGCCGCCGCTGTTCAACTTCACCGAATACGAGCTGACCATCCAGCCGTCGCTCAACGAGTTCCTGAAGCCGCGCGCGATCGCGCCAGACGCGCCAGCACCATCCACCCAGCCCGATGCACACACTCCCACAGGTATAATATAAATTGATATATTTTTTTCCACTATTAGCACTTTTTTTTATTTACTACCATTTAACTAATTATCAACGAGATTTATCAACTAAAACCCGACTAAAATCGTCATTTAAGCGAGTCTCCCGTCCAAAAATAATAAAGCGGTCTCCTGGGACTTAACGAACAAGATGTCCTCAATATACGCAAATGAAGAATATTACTCGCGAACGCCAGGATGTCCATCCTCTACCCCACCTCGGATGACAATGCTTGCTTGTTTGCTATCAAAACAGGCCCCCCCCCCACCCATATTTGGTTAAATGTTTGTTATGTGTTTTAACACAACAGTCTCGGACGAGTCCCGTCTTTTTTATTTCTTGGTTGAAGCGACTTTAGCGACATGGACATCACGTAATAATCTCAGCGGAATGTAATTAGACATTTCGCGATGCATTTGGCTGTGACGATACTGTCAATAGCAGGTTAGGCTTTACAAAACTGTCAAATTTCTCTAATCGACTTTGAACTTTAAGACGTATGCCGTTGGGTTCGGAATTGTCTGTAGTATTTTGGCGTAGTTGCCGTTGAATGTACATACAATTGACAGCTAATAAATCGAGTCACTGCGTTATTTTTATACAAACATTTTCACTTTATAGTCTCATTATTCAAAACGTATAAACAATTATGTAAACATTTGTATGTCGATGAGTCGAAATAGTTTTGTGCAAAGTAAGGAAAACAAGTTCACTCAATCCGGTTTCCTACAACTTTTTATGGAATGAAAATTAAACATTTGTTTCACTGAAATTTTAGGAAATCAAAAAATGTTTTCAGTTGTTTTAAATGCTAATTGGTTATTTGAACATTTGACCTCGCCATCAACACCCAAATCATTGCAGAAATACACATATATTTTTTTTAAGACCATGAAGTAAGCATGTTTCGATTAATTAGCTGGCGAGTGTATAAGTGTTGTGTGGATGTTGCAGGCGAGAGCGGCGCGGCGGGCGGCGCGGGGGCGTCGGCGTCGTAGGCTGCCGGCTCCCTGGCGATCGACACTCGCTCGTATGCTACTTAGTGATAGTCCTTTTTCGTGTTGGCCATCGGGTAAAATTAAATGCATAATAGGTGTTTTCGGCGAGTAATCGTGTGATAACGTAGTGTTATGAAAGCTTGAGCTGTCGTAGTCGGTGAGAAGGGTAAATCCGCCGTAGATTCTAAACCGTCGCGATGTGATTACTTTGTACTTTTGTAAGCTCAAATTGTCTCTTTATGTACATACCTTAAAATTGAGTTTCAAGTGTCGCTCGTTCGTGAACGGGAGATTATATTATCATCTGGATAAAATTGTTTTGTTTTATTTTCACGGCGCCGGCGCGACGAGACAGCCGGTTCGTTTCACTAGAATCACCTATGGAGGTAGCCGCATGATACCTACGTCGATAAGGAGCGTATACTTGCTTGGGCCATGTAACCAGTAGGAAAGACATATTCAGTAGTGCATTAGCGTATTTATTGTTGGTACGTATCACTAACTCATGAAACTTGTACGAAGCGTATGCCTAGCCTAGCGTTGTCTCAACAATGAAACTTAGCAGTGGAGAACATTTTTTGCAATCAT
The DNA here is from genome assembly GCA_910589605.1 of Chrysoteuchia culmella. Taxonomy (NCBI): domain Eukaryota; kingdom Metazoa; phylum Arthropoda; class Insecta; order Lepidoptera; family Crambidae; genus Chrysoteuchia; species Chrysoteuchia culmella. The sequence goes on from OU342657.1 coordinate 6,534,604, forward strand.
AGAGAGCATACTTGTAAATTTTTATAACTAGCATAAACTGATCTCTCAAGATAATTATAATATTAACGATATCTCAGAATATTATGTATAAACAATTCAGAGAATATAAATTTTTAGATTTATTACATTATAGATATTGTATTTGTTTTTGGCAACTTATATGTTATGGAACATTTTATTGCGGTGTACCTTAATTTTATCCAGTGCTGGATAAATGTAATGTATTAAATAGCACTGTCGGTGTCCTATTGTAACGACATAGTTTTTCGATAATATTGTATTCTATATTCAGTAACTGATATTTCTATAATATAAAATTTGTCATTGAAAACACTATGGTTATTAGTAGTCATCTATGAGAAGAATGTTAAAGTAATGCTATAAATTTCATTGTCATAGTTTTAAGTATTGAAGTAATTTCATTTTGCACTTGTATTTGGCATACAGTTACAAATTAGGCAACATTAAAGTGTAGAATAACGAAGTCTTTATTATGGTATAGAAGTAGCCTATTTTCATAATTTTCTCGGTGTATGTCCATTACCTCTTGCACCACTCCAGTACCAGGAAGGCAGCTGAAGACGCTATCGATCCAGGGAACTGTGTAGAACTTTCAATTCCATTCGGAGATCGTAATAATAAAGGAAAATTGAGTCTCGTGTTATTATTTCGTAACTTGTCACAGAAAGTTAATGAATCTATAACACAAGTGGAATCACCCATGAAAGTGTACACTAAAATTACACCCTGGGGCATCAGAAATTATGAGATATATAATACTTTTGGACCAAAGCATGGTCGCACATGTCTGGCTTCTTTTGATGTTTGTTTTATAAATAAAACTGACTCGCATTAATGCCCTGCCTTTTGTAATCATAACGCTGTAACTTTACATTTGATATTTTAGTGTTTCTTTTGATACTAGCATGCTTAGCGAGATGAGCTCTCGCTACTTTTACGCTGGGACCTTCAAATTTTTAACACATAATTACTTATGTATTACTTTATGTACTATTATAATTACGTATAAATTATTGTATCTTAAGAATGCGCTCGGCGCACCGTTTTCAAATCACATAGTGGAGCTTAGATGTGGTCGTATAGGCTATTGATTTGCCGACACACCTTTTATAATTCGTGTAAATATAATTATTATATAATTATCTGTACGGTATGAGTCGAGTGGCGCACGGTGGGCGTGGCCCGACGGCGCGGCCCACCGCGAATTTGCTAAGGGACACGGTAGTTTAGATATGCATATTTTTATTAAGTCTATCTAATATGAATTTTGTAATCGACGTTGCTTCTTAAGACCCTCTGTGTAAAAATTATAAGACATACTAGTGACCTGAATGTTTGAAGCGATGTTATTGAACGTCTCTATCCCACTGAATTCTCACTTTCACGATTTACGTGCACTTTTACAAGAGAATTGCCCATATGAAATAATACATAGATTGAGATGGGGTTATTACTATGACATACAAATTATTTAAAGTAAAAGTTTTCTTATTACTATTAATGTAATATTGAACTAAATAGTGAGTGAAATTTGTATTTGTTTTAATTTTTGTTTTACTGAATTTGAATACATCGTAACACCCATATCGTTGTTAGTTATGAATGAAAATAACATTATAAAAGTAAATATTAAATGAATAGTAAAATGGTTTTTTCATTTTATAGTTGGCCCCAGCTGTTTTTTAATTTTTAGTTTTTTTTATTATTATCAATGTTTTTGTTCAGTCTAATTACACGTTTTCTGTAAGCAATGCTGAAAATAATAAATTTATTGCAAATTGATGCCTGTGACACACAATGAACAATAAAAATAACATTTGAATTAAATTAATCAATGACCTTTACATGAATTATAGATCATTAGTATCTTTATTCTTTACAAATCAGGCTGCCTAGCATGAACACCGGTATATCACGCAATATCCATTCACCTGGGTGCTTTAAGTCTACCAAATTAATAGTATTACGTCTTATTTCACCTGCTGAGATTGAGCGAGACTGACCCGTTATTGAGTAACGGATGTCGATAAAAATAGCTCATGCTAACGACTACTAAATGCTGTAACACAGACCTATGTCGAGATAGACGGTAAAAGTCTACCTACCTTGCATGCCAAGTTTGATCCACGGTCAGTTTTACTACCTAAGTCAATCCGCTTGAGACCATTGCCATCAAAACATGCGTCACTCAGAAACGAAAATGGTTAATTGTGCAGTGCTTTCTTGCAAGGCTCATCAATAACATTTACACATCACTTTAAATCTCGCTCTTGACGTCATTGTAGGTAATACTAAAATTTCGACACATTAGGTTTTCATAAATTGAAGAGCTTTTTACGTCTATCTCGATATAGGTCTGTGTGCTGTAATAATGCCTTAGAAGTGATTCACACCGAACGGACGGTTGAAAGATCCGTAAAGAAGTTAAGTTTCATATATGCTTGGACGTGTGCGAGGAGCGACCGGCGTCCGCGAGCCGTCAGTCGACTACATAAATTGCATGAAAATGCTTCTTCACGGATGGTAAATTTTAAATAGAAAAATATTGTAAAAAATTTACTTGGCCACAAGTGAATTCTCAGACGGGAATCGAACCCGCGACCTTTGGAAATCCGGTCCAATGCTCTTATCTCTTAGAGTTAATTTTTTCCAATATTTTTCTATTTAAAATTTACCATAAGTATAAAAATAGCATTGAAAAATGCAAAAATTACAAAATCATAAATTCTTCACGGATGTTTCAATTTCCTTCAGCAGTTAAAAATGCTCTGCGCTGCGCGCTGACTCCTCCGTCCGTACGGTGTGTATCATTAGGGAATGGAATGCCAATGGTTTTGTCAAAATTAACTGTAGAGGCCAAGAGGTTGTTTTTACTGATATAATGTTTTATTCGATCTTAAAGGGGTTTGAACTTTGAACCTTTTGGCCTCGTCACCGGTCCGCCATTTTGATATTTTTTCGAATTCGCGCCGCACCATAATACCTATATAAATGGATAGGGAACGTAAAGATGAACAAAAAATATACAACTTAATGCCCTAACCTAAAGTGTCAGGTTACTGAGATAATTTAGGTTAACGATATAAAGGTGATACTTTGGGTCGGCATTATTCATTAATTATCTGGCTAACGTGACACTAGGGCAGGCTAGGCGAACCTATAAGCGACTTATATTATTATCTGCGACGTCATTTTGAAAAATTTACGACATGGTGTCTCATACTACAGATTTGGACGAGGCCAGCCTCCATTCCAATAAGTTCAAATCCCATTACTATTTGAATCGAGAAGAATTAAAGTAAGAATCCAGTCCGAAAGATTGTATTTGGCAAATATTAATAGTATATTTTTTTATTCAAAAGTACTTTATCCCTAGACCTAGACACTTTTGATGTGTATAGTAGTGTCTACGAAACTCGCGTAAGTTTTACAAGACTGACAGTTACTTATGCTATTTGATGTAACCATTGTAATATCTAATGATGGACTTGGTGATTAAGTACATAATTTCTCGATGTTTACATTTTTGCAATTATAAACTTAATTAATAAAATTAACGATAATTATATGATTACATTATGATGATTACGTCAGTTTAAAATGACTACCTACATAATCTACCTACAACACAGTCAAGCTGCAGTGCGAGCGAGCGAGCAAATTTGTTGGCTTAAAACTTCTGTACCAGTAGCCATATGCCATAATGAGAAATATGCAGGTAAGTAAATTTATTTATTATTGTATTTACATATGAAATCCACCTGTAACAACTGCCTAATTAAGGGCTTATCCTAAGAAAAATCCCTCTTGAATCCTAAAGCCAATTCGCTGTAAATATCCTTGGAGTTGGTTTTGGGCTTCTGAATATTCTGTTGCAATGCAATACTTGCAATCTAACCGATTCGAATTATAGACTACGAGTCTGGTAATACACTGGAGGGAGTTCTTTTCAACCGACTTCAAAAATAGGAGGAGGTTATCAATTCGTGTCTATGTTTTTTTTAATGTTTGTTACCTCAGTACTTGGTCATTTATGAATCAATTTGAATAATTATTTTTTTGTTCGAAAGTGTTACTTTTAAGTTGGTCCCATTGTCGTTAAAAAAGGATCTGATAATGGTATCCTGGAGAAATCCAGGGAACCCTTCACACGATAATATATACAATACAATACACAAATTACAATTTCTCTAACCCACTTAAAATCTATACTAGAGCAAAAGTTGATAAACAAGTGATGTTATACGCACACCTACATCAATTTCGGTGTTTTCTGTAACTCGTGCATTTGCTTTCATAATGTACCATTTGGTAGAGTGGAACGGATGATGAAGACCACACATGTTCATCGGAACTATTAATACTAAGTAGGTATCACGGGTGCAATACGATTCCTAAGCTCGAACAGAAGTCGCCTTCAAAATATACTTTTTGGAGTCGATGCCAGCCAGGGCATCAATGGTGCATTCTACATTGTACTACTACTTATAGGTAAGTGCCTTCGTTCAGTTTTTTCGTTCTAGCTGGCACTGACTCCAAAAAGTGTATTTTGAAGACGGTTTCTGTTATTTGTTCACAAACCTTTTTACCATGTAGGTACTTTTTATAAGTAATTTATGTGATAAATATTAAATAAGAAAATATACTAGAACAAAGCAACTTGTCTCATGTCGCTCTGACGGGACTCGAACCCGCATCCTTGGGAATCCGGCCCAATGCACTGACCAATTTTGCTACAGAGACCTAGTCCTTCGTCCATGTTCATTAAAAGCCTTGTCGGACTGTATTGATAGTGTCAACTCGTTTATCATAAAGTACCTACCTGTACTAGAGTCCGCGCCATCAAAGAAGTCCCCTGAGACAGAGTAGCGCTGTAGTCGCGTTCAACATTCGAATTTAAGCTCTATTACTATTGAGATAATTTTAGTTCCTTAATATTCCACGGGATTTCTTTCGTGCGCGGACGCGGACTCTATAATCGTATAAGGATATGGGCTAATTATTGCTGCATTTAACTGTGTAATGAAGCCCATGTCCATATCCACGTTTTTCACACGGTAGAAGTCGGCTGCATTGCTCCTCAATCACATTTTACTTCTCACTTACATGTATCTGAGCAAAAGTATTCTGTAGCATGGCGGTCGGTGCCTTTTTGGATTTCACCGCCAACTCCCAAGCAAAAGAATTTCTGAACGAAATAACAAAATTAACAACTGAATGTCAGCATGACATTAGATTATAGCCATTGACCGGCTGCATTGCTCCTCAATCACATTTTACTTTTCACTTACATGTATCTGAGCAAAAGTATTTTTCTTTTTATGTAATGAATTATGAGTAACATGGCGGTCGGTGCCTTTTTGGATTTCACCGCCAACTCCCAAGCAAAAGAATTTCTGAACGAAATAACAAAATTGACAACTAAATGTCAGCATGACACTATATTAGAGAGCCAATGACAGTGACAGCTGATTTATAATCATTGGGTTTGTGAGTGTTATTTTTGAGAAAATGTTTTTTAATATTTTCATTTAAACCCAAAACAGTAAAAGCATTTAGGAAGTGGAATCAATAATATTATAGCTCTTGTTTATTTCTCATTTGTATAATAACATATGATCGTGTGGTTTCCAGCTAGCGAAATCAATTATCGAGTGTTCTGCGATTCATCGTTTTCTTTATTTTACTTAATCCTAAGTATTGTTAATATAAATAAAAATGCACGAAGCATATGAAGTATCACATCTTCTCACCGTAACAGTCCAGATTGAAGCTATTGCAGCTTATGGTATGTTTAACTCAGAGGTTTAACTATAATAATTAATATTATTAGGAAAGGGGTGTATGTTTATTTACTATATAATCCAGAACTTGAAGCTCTTCAATGTACATGCTCATGCATACCTGTTTTCAATTGTAATTAAGTTATTAGTCATGTAGATTAGTGTAGTGTTTTTTTAAAGAAAAAACTACACTATACTACAGTGATACAAGTTATTTCACAGATGGAAACTTATTACTGGGAACAAGACAAGGTCATTTGTTGATGTACTCATTATCATCCACCAATGGAAACCAGAAATATGAATTGCAGCTCCTAAGATACTGTAAAAACTTTAGCAAAAAACCTATACAGCAAATTGATGTCATTCCAGGTAAACCATGTATAGCAGAACATGAAATTGTTTGATCTCTTTAGAATTACTGTTTGCATAAGATATTATTCAAACAGGATTTTTTATGATAATAAACAAACGAGGGCTATTTAAAACCACAAGTCTCTTTGATATAGAGTAGAAACCCTAGTTGTAGCTACTGTCAGTTGTGGTTACATAGAACTCTAATGCCATGCTTATAAGGTTGAAATTGTCATAACTAGGGCTTAGAGTGGCTACAACCTAGTGATCTACTCTATTTGTTATATTTAAATTTAGTTTTTTGTTATTTAAAGTCAAAAGTTGTTAAGCAATTTTGTGGTGACCTAAAGAAATAAATAATGCTAACTTTACAGGATGTATGATTTAAAAAAATACGAAATCTTAGGTAAAACAGTTTAAAGTTGTTGTAGTCTATGTGATTAGTCAGATTCAATAGGCTTGTTTTTCTTTTTTGTTTTCAGAGGATAATATGCTGTTGTGTCTAACAGACAATGTCTTGTCTACTTATGATATAAACGGCGTTAATTTCCCCATGGTAAAAACATTTCCACAGACAAAGGGTGCTTCATTGTTTGCATTAGATAATAAGGTGGGTACTTTCATAGCATAATATTAAAAATATTGTAGTCATATTAATAGATGAGTAAAATAATCTTCAATATTAATTTATTCTGCAGTTACCACACTAGGTATAAATTAGTGGCTTACTTCGAGTCTAGCAAATAGCTTTAGTACAAACTTTGAATTTTAGTTTAAATCAGTATAATAAATCTATTTGTATATTGTTAATATGTATACAGTATTGGCAATAAACAATATACTAATGTATTCCTGAAAAAAATACTCACATTTTAAACATAACAAAAGCTCAAACTCTCATAGTTTGGGGGAAGTAATCAGCATCCTAAAAACTAAACAACCTGTTTTTTGTTTTATGATTTTGTAATTTTTGCATTTTTCAATGCTATTTTTATACTTATGGTAAATTTTAAATAGAAAAATGTTGTAAAAAATTAACCTGGCCACAAGTGAATTCTTAGAATTTCCCGTCTGAGAATTCACTTGGGGCCGAGTTAATTTTTTCCAATATTTTTCTATTTAAAATTAACCTGTATTTATAGAATTAAAACATTTCCTTGATATGATTTAAGTTAACTTATACTTTGTAGTCCACAACATCAATGACTGGTGAGTCTAACTCATTAGTGCGCGTCTGTGTTGCTGTGAGAAGAAAACTCCAGTTGTACTATGGTAAAAATGGTGAACTCAAGCAGCATCTCTTCGATTTCACAATACCAGATGTTCCGAAGGTAATGGCGTGGGGACAGCAATATCTATGCGTAGGGTTCAAGGCTGATTATACGTTGTATGATGTAAGTAATGCATACTTTTATATCAACCAAATTATTATTATAGTTTTAAGTCTGCGGGCACGAGATTGGTGGCGCCGGAGCGATAGCGGGAGCGGGGCGGCGGCGATGTAAACAACAGTATGGCGTTTCTAGGCAACGCACACGAAACAAGCGAGAGCGGAGCGGGGTGATCAGTGGCCCTACTGCGTATGTTTCAAGTAGACATTGGCGCAACTGTTCACGCGCGACCGCTGATGCTATAGCGCTGTCTCGGTCTCGATAGATTCGAGTATTAACTGACTATTGAAAAAGAATCTTATTGCTAAGACGATAACGTTGAAGTTGCGCTGAACGAAAACGCCGCCGGCTGTCAAAATGAAGTCGACAGCGATGCCGACGGCATTTACGCGGTACTAAGCGCGCCACTGGGCGGCCGACTGTCACTCGCCGCCCCGCTCCCGCCATCGCTCCGCCGCCGTTTATCTTGTGCCCGCAGTCTTACTAGTTAATTCAATTGTTATCACTAAACTGATTATTACCATTTCCAGTTGTCAACAGGCAAACCCAAAGAACTTTTTCCAGCCAGCAGTTCAAAACTTCTGGAACCAACAATAGCAAAATATTCTGAAACAGCCTTTCTCCTCGGGCGCGATAACACATCAGTTCTCGTGGAAGAAAGTAAAGATGTTGAGATAAAGCAAACTATAAAATGGCTAGAGGCACCCATAAGTGTAGGTGAGATTCGATTATGTGAAACTATTTAAAGTCGGATTTTTTATAGAGTCATTTGACAGGTGCCAATGTCACTTTGTAAAAATAATTTTGCTATATACCGTTTTTCATATTGATTTGCTCATATCCAGTTCAAGTACAGTAAGTATTGATTCCATTCACGTACACAAATTCAATATTAACCTTATAGCTACATTGTATTTCAGCATTATTTCTATAAAGTGACATTGACAAGCTGTCAAATTACTTTACTGAATAAAAAATCTGACTATAGTCTTAGGGCCAGTTTCACCACCAACAACTGATAAGTTCTGGAAAGCTTACTTAGATAATTTGACATATTCTTATTTTTTCATATTATCTGTCAAATGATCTGCTATTTAAGCTATCCAAAACTTATCTGTCGGTGGTGAAGCCGGCTTTTAGTAAGGTACAATGGCGAAAGTTCCCGGTAGTCCACTTTTGGTGCAAAATCCCTTGAAAGACTATCAGTGGGTACATTGTAAGCCCATACGACTGTCCAAAATCTAGCGCATGCGAATATCGCCTAAACGTGGTCGAAGGAGGACTTTTGCACTGTATTTGTGTACTTTATGTTTTTTGGCGGTAATTATTTTAATTTTTTCACAGTTTGGGATGAGCCCTTCATATTAGGATTAATGCCAGAAGAATTAAGGGTGCAGACTTTGGATCCTCCACTATTTGTTCAATCTTTATCTGAACTTAATAAAGCAAGACTGATGTACAGGTAAGTTTATAATGAAAATAGGTAGTATTTTTATGTTAGAAATCTTATAAGTTATAAGATACTATGGAACTGTAGATAGTGTGGAAATAAATAAATAAATATTTTCAGCTTTTGCTGTGTACTATGATGACCTTATTGTTTGTGCTGTGTATTATTAAATTAATTAATTATTAAATTATTATGATTGCAGATGTAAAAGAGGTTTGATATTCGTGTCGTCTGTCGGTCAAGTGTGGTGCCTCAGTTCCGTTGACGTCACAAAACAGAGGCAGCAATTATTGAAAGACAAACAGTTTCAAATTGCCATTGACTTAACGGTAAGTATATCTGTACTACATATTTTGTATAATATGGTTTGTACAGTACGTAGGCAATAAGGAAGGCTGATTAAACAACCCATCATCAAGAAGTTACAGTAACCTTGTAGATGTGAAATGGTAACAACGGCACGGACGCGTCTGCCATCTACACAGTCACCGTAAACTGTGTCATGTGAAAAAGCACTAATATCGCAGAATATACAGTAGAACTAACGTACAGAAGTTTCACTCCGCAAATTCGTTTAAATAAATAGCTACCTTTGGTCGTACACAATAAAATGCAGTTTAGGTCGCACAGCGCTTCTTACCAAATGTTATATTAGTCAATTCGTTCCTTCTCTTTCTAAAACATAGCTCGTATCCTTTCCGACCACTCAGACCTACTGATTTCTTTGTGCAATGGCCTTACGTTTGAGAAGGCCGCGATCTGAGGGGTACTATATTATGAATCGAAGCGCGAAGGGAACCTCCCTATAATACATTACATATTCTGTCTGTGACGTTTTATCATAAAAAGCGTTTTGTCACCGGCCAACTTTTAGTAAGTTTGTAATGAAATAACACTGGAGTGTGGGAGAGAACTGCACGACCTTGTTCAGCCAGCCCCTTTCCACCATCGGGATACCAGACGCAGGTTAGCTTATCACCTGTACGTCGTTGACATTCCAACGGTCCATACCAAGCGATTTGCTGACACATTTCTTATGCGAACCGCTAATTAATCCCGATTCCTACAACCTTGGTCTCTTTAAGGCGAGAGCGAATAGGCATTTCCTGGGCAAGCATGTAGCACCTTAGACCACATTCTGTTTATTAAGCACGATGGTGGTCAAATGCCTGCCCAGTTACTAGTTAAAAAAGGCTTTTTGTTGTAAGCGAAATGTCATTCTAGTCACAAAAAAAATGTTTAATATTCGAATTTTATTATTACTCCACTTATTCCGGGTATTTTCCTGTTGAATGTGTAGAAAACAACAGGAAAAATATAGATACTACTACCACAAATTGTATCAATCAAGTTGTCCTTAAACCATCCTGTATGTCAATCTGAGCTTAGAGAATACTAAGTTGTGGTATTAAAATTTTGAGTTATATATATTATATAACTCAATTTATATTAAGAGTACAAAGAGTGTTGTGAAACCGTTCGTGTGTGATAATTTGCTTTAAGGTCATTTAGTGCCATAAACTTTTAGTTCTATTGTGGGGATGTGACCAACTGGTTGATCGGTTTAGTTGATCGGAACGGAAAAAGCGGTAGTTTGTTGCTAAAATTATGTGGAAGTCTCTTTGTGACTGTTATACCATATATGAAGTATATTTATTAATGATGACCAACTTAATCATACTAACAAGAAAAAAGTGTAAGAAAACTAATTAATAGGTTTATGAATGAAAGTCGCTGCGGAAAGTGTTTCATATATATATATCTAGATTAGGCACACATATAGTTTGTAGCCTCTATTTTAGGGTTCCGAACCATCAAAGAACAAAAAGGAACCCTTACAGGATCACTTTTTTGTCCGTCTGTCCTCGTTTATCTCGAGAACGCGAGGAGGTATCGAGTTGTAATTAAAACAATTTATGCAACAGACCATTCAGGTCAACAGCTGTTGCAGGGGAAAATCAAACTTGTAAATTGACATAAAAAAAAGATATGTCGCAAAAAACGTAGATTTCTAGACTCTCAAAGAAATCGAAATTCATAGCGTACTTTCCGTTGACCTAGAACTATGAAATTTGGCAAGTAATATCGTCTTTTACTATAAATACAGGAAATCAAAAAATTTAATCTTAAGTTTTGGAAACTGAATTTTGGGAATACTTCAGGAAAAAACTGCGAGTCTCAATTCGTTGAACTATTTATAATATAATGTACCTAGGAGGAAGGTACCTACAAATTTGTGCGGGACCCTCGGAGGGCGAGTCCGACTCGCACTTGTCCGGTTTTTTTCTATTTGCCCTCTCGCCGCCGTAGGTCATGGAGGGCCATTTATAGTATTCTCCCCTGTGAGATAGTTTTTACCAGTGTTGCCGGCAGCATGTTGCGATTTATCCCGATTTTTCATATGAAAAGATCAGATCCGATTTCTAATAAAAGATCTTCTGCCTCTCACGTGCCGCACTCTTTTTTTAACGTCACACGCGCCGGCGTATTTTCCGCTCGTCAGCAATTTTCCGCCGCGCAGCCTTATAACTGCGATTTCTCTAGAAACTGTATGGAAACTATAACTATGTATTATACATTCTTAGAATCCTTATAAAATTTGCGTATGTTTCATTGTTTGATATTCTATTAATAATTGAGTTGTAATTCATAGTCAAAGTTGAGTCAGCGCGTTTTTGGTACAAAAAGTGTTATTATTGTAAAATAAAGCCTCTTATTGTACATGTTTTTGTTTATTTTCATAAGGATATTAAATCTCACAATAACCAATAAAAAACTCACCCTCCCCCATACATAGAATATAGGAATAGATATTATAATAGCAACGCGGAGACTAATGACAAATTTATGGTATCAAAATTCAGTTCTTTTGTTCCTCTTGCCGCGTTCATTATCATCAGTGCGCAATAATAGTGGAGGTATTTTAATCATTTAATAGGTAGAAAATCAATATAAACAGACCATCGTTACATTCCTGAATTCTCTCCCGACACATGCATTTAAAATGACAAAACTAAAAGAAGGCTAAATACTTTTTTTGGGAACCGCTCCTAAATGGTTAAACCACTGCAATTTATTTTATTACAAATACAAAATTCACAAAAGATCCGACAAAGTTCCGCCAAAGGCTTCCAGGATCCGAATTCGGACCAAAAGTTCCGCACCGGCAACACTGGATTGTAGTTTCTTTTACGGTCAATTATTGTTCCCTAGGGATTTTCCGAATGTCAAGTAATAATTGATTTACATATTACTTTTGGCTTCGATTTAAAGCGGCAGTTGCATAAATAAATCAATAATTGCATACAATCACACCAGTTATCTAGCCCACGTTAAGATTAATGAAGAACTTGTGTTATGAATACTATATAAGGGAGAAACATACTTATTTTTTTTTTGTAAATACATACATAATATACATATTAAACACCCAGACCAAGACAACTAGACATGTTCATGCAGACAAGTATTTTTCATGTCCGGGACCTCTGGCGCGGAAGGCAGGCTTAGTACCCCTGCGCCAAACAGTCGTCTCTGCGTCAGTTGTATTTTGTAGTTTTGGTAAGTTTATATTACCAAATGTATGTTCAATAACTAATAGTTCAGCAGTAAAAACTGAGCAGTAAACTAAATAGAAAAGATTCGTAACTAATATTAAAATGGGCACTTAAATAAATACTGGGCAGTAATATGACTGAATGGGCAGTTACAAGTGGATAAGAGTTTAAAAAATCGAATTTTTAACTGTTCTGCTGTATAAAATAGAGTTTAGCGCGAAAGGTCTAGCGCGGTAACCGGTTACCGCTCAGTGGTAAATGGGCCGGCCGCCTGTGTGGTTGAGTGGTAACAACTAACGGTAGCAGTCCCAAAGGTCTCGGGTTTCTTGTTTATTTCAGCGTATAAAGTAAAAAAAAATTAACTTGTTACGTATGGAAGTAATGATTTATACGTCATCAGCCATTTTTAATGCTCCCATTGCTGGGGCACTGGCCATCCTTATGGATGGATAAGGAAAATGGGCTTTGACCCGCCAGGCGGGCTCAATGCGGGTGGTATTGAAGAACTGTAAATGCAGCCGGGACCAACGGCTTAACGTGCCTTCCCAAGCACGGTGTAGCTCAAGATAATAAATTTTTGGTCTCCCATCCCGTGACCAAAGTTGCTTACTTAACCTCAGAAATCGCAGGTCGAGCGCGCGAACCACTGCGCCACGGGCTCCTCGATGATATGATATGACTAAACAATGAAGAGGAATAGCTTTCGCTTTGATTTACTTCAAAGCGGGAGTCATATAAAACATCGTCACCATAAATAATTTCTGAACAAAAAATAATAATTCTATATTTCTATAATAATAAACTAATTTCGAACTGCCCATTCCGTTATTTTTACTGCTCATTCCGTCATTTTACTGCCCATTTGTATTTTGGACTGCTCAAATGATTTTTGAACCTGCATTGTATGATGAAATAACCTAATTTAATTTTTATTACTGTTCATGTTTACTGCTGCAGTAATTTACTAACTGCCAGAAAATTGAATAACTACCCATTTTGTTTTTCAACTGATCATAGCAACATCCCTAATGATTAAATGACTGTTTTAAAATTTATTTCCTATTACTTTATTATGATTTCCAGCAAATAGTACCTTTTATTCCTTTATTTATACGTTGAGACCTGTTTGAGGCAGGGTACTAGGGTATAGTACCCCTGCGTCAAACAGTCTTCTACGCCAGAGGTCCCGGGATCGATCTGCGGACAAGACAAATATTTGTGTATAGTAAGTATAGTTCTTCATGAAACTTAACGTGGGCTACATTACATAATTTGTGTGATTGCATGCAATTATTTATTTATTTATACTATTTCATGATCATACTAATCGAAAACAGAATGTACAATAATGTTGCCTTTCAATAAGCGAACCATTCAAATAATGTTAGTTTTTTCATTAATTACTTGCAGTCACAATTAAAATCTCGATAACAAAGTAATTTATTAATTTGAAGGACAATGTTCATAACAGACGCTTAGTTGAACGAAAGTTAGCATAAATAGTGTTACGATTCTTTACTGTTATTAATTAATAAATATGAGTGGAAAAATTACCAAGAAGCAAGCCCAAATTATTACTATCTTGAATGTAAGTGACTGTATAAATGTAAAACATCTTGATTATTGAACTTCTCAGGTATATGAAATTGAGACAGTAAATATTTCATTGTTGTGTAACCACCGGCGGTCTTGTGATTCTTTATGAATTAATGTTTATGTACTAAATGTGTAGTTTCTTACTTAATTTAAAACTTATCATATTTTATTGCACTGCAGAAGTACTTCATAATATATTGTACTCGTATATAATAAACATAACTTGTTTAATCTATACTACGTTTGGACGCGCTAATCTCAGGAACTACTGGACCGATTTAGAAAATTCTTAGACCATTAGAAAGCAAAATTTCTCCCGAGTGACATAGGCTATATTGTATCCCGATATTCCCACGGGAATGGGCACCACGCGGGTAAAACCGCGAGGATCCGCTAGTTTGCCAATATGTCAGGATCAATAAAAATACTTATAACAAATAAACTTCAATAGGTTGACACAAAATCTTCAGTCTGTCACATATCCTTCTCATTTACCCAACGGTGAAATAGTATTTATTAAAAAATAAATAAGTGAATAAGTCCAGAAATTCCTAGTATTATTCTGTACATTTGTAAATTACGAGAACCGAGAGTTTACATCCCCACAAGAAAGAAAGATTCAAAAGGAATTTTTAGGAAGGTTCCAGCAATTTTATCTATTAAAAATCATCTGTATAGGCAGATTAGCTGTCGTTGATTCTATCGTAAATAATTAAATAAACGTACAATATGCCGCTGTGCAAAATAAAAAATCGAGAAGGCACTATGGCCTTATTAGTTCAAGTAAGTATAAGTATCTTTTAATTACTTTTACCTACAGAGTGTTGTGGTCACTGATTTGACTTCGGCAAGCAACACGTGTAATCGGTAGAATAGTACACGGTGTTCGCTAGTACTTAAATACGTATACACAACACAGTAGTGTAAAGTGTGCAAGATACTCTTCTCGAATTAAAACAGGGGTGCGATTGCGTAAGGTAATCATATTCATTTGACAGTTCATATCGTATTCAATCGGCTGCAATTTGTATGGAATGACATTTAATATGATACAATATGAACTGTCAAATCAATACGATTGACTTTACGCAATCGCCTAGCTGGTTGTAATTCTTAATAAATAGACATTACTACAGAACAACTATCTATGTATCGGCAATTAATATCTATCTATCTATATAAAATTTATAATGCAACAACGATGCGGGGAACTTCCCGGTTGACCAGTAGAGATTTTTAGGGAGCTTTATTTAAAAAAGTAATAGATTTATAGAAAAGTTCATCTCAATAAATAATAGTACATTAAAACAGGTATTTAATTTGAATAATAAATTATTTCTATAACATAACTACATTCCGAGAAAACATTTCACAAAAAACTCTACTGGTCTACCGGGAAGTTCCCCGATTGTACATGCACCTCTACGTGTAATAATCGGCCTATAGTCTGCAAGATACCCACAATCCCCCCTAAAATTAAGTAATACCTTTTCAGAAACTATCAGACTGTTCCGAGGAGGAAAGAAAAAAGTCAATACGGTCTATCCAAAGGTTGTACGCCTACGACCTATTTGATAACGGTCATTACTCCCAATCTATGAAAGAGTTCATTAAACTGAACACCGACCCGGCAGAGGTCATTGAATTGTTTCCTGACCTCGACGGGAAAGGCGAAGGGTCGAAGAACAAGAAGTTGAAAGGGAAAGAGTTGGAAGATGCTTTGAACGCGTTGATCGAGTATTTGGTCAACTTGCGGTCGATGATCGGGCAGACCAAGTCGGAGGCGAGCACTAGTCAAGAGCAGGGCAGTCAGAGGAATGTACAGCAGCAATTGGAACTTATTGATACAACCTTATTGAAGTGCTACTTACAGGTACAATTTATATCAGTATTTATACTATTATCTTTTTATGTGATAAATATTAAACATGAAAATAATCAAATTAAAAATCAAATTATAATATTATCTTTTTATTAATTTTGGCTGGTGTACAGGCAAACTCAATGTCTTTCACCATCAGATCACCAGAGCTTGATTCAGTCGCTTTAACACAACTCATATAGGCATAAAATAATTCACAATCTATCAAAAATAAACTTTAACTTACAAAACAATCCAATAGAAATAATTTATTGTTTAATGTATTATTATTATTATTATTATATTACCAACCGTCGTTAGCTGCAAGTCTGACTCGAACTTTACTTAAATGCTTGAACTGTTTGAGTAGTTTACTATATATGTAAACTTTTCTAGTCGACTATTTCCATTTGGAGTTGGTACCGGTTCACCAACAAACGGTTGACCCATGAACTGTTTGCCAACAGAATTATTCGCCATCGGACGTTTCGCCAACAGAATGTTTAACCAACGAACGTTTCGCCAACAGAATGTTTAACCAATTAACGCTTCGACAAAGGAACGTTTGCCGAGAGAACGTTTCGCCAACAGACGGTTGACCAATGAATGTTTCTTCAACAGAAAGTTTGACCAATTATTGTTTAATCAACGTTATCCTTTAAGAAGCGTATCTACTTGATAATTTTTTGACATTTCACTAAAGACTCCCTATCTGCCTCCGGGCAGTACGTAGTAACTATTTAGTAATCTGTGCTCCGGGGTTCTATAGGGTGTGGAAAATAACCTTATTTTTTACTCCGACGCACCGTTTCTGAGATATTTACATTTGTGAGATTTTTTCTTAGAAATTAGGTTAAATACTATAGTATAGTAGGAGTAGGTACAATCGGGGAATTGCCCGGTTGATTAGTAGAGATTTTTGCGAAACTTTTCTCGGAAAGTACTAAGGTTCAAGAAATAATTAATTATTCATTGCCTTATTATGTTCTAATATTTGTGATATAAACGTTATCTGTATATCTGTTACTTTTTTAAACAAATCTCCCTAAAAAAATCTACTGGTCAACCGGGAAGCTCCCCGACTGTACCTATACTAAACAAAAAGTTGAGGTTATCGAAAATAATCAATGAATATATTATTTTCTTATATTTTCTTTAAAAGGGATTCATTAATTTAGGTAATCGTTATTAAAAAAAAAAGTTATGATTTTATCGAAATAAATCAATGAATGCATTATTTTATAAAACATTATATTTGACAAAAACAAACACTGATACATTTACTTGACTGACGTATTTTCTTTAAAGTGATTTTTTTTTGTCGATCGATAGTTATAAAAATAACTTGAAATAATCACGCTATAGATAATGTAGATTATTTTTGGCTTATTATTTTAGCAAATAGTTCACGGGACAAATGTTTTTTCGGTGAATAGGTAGTAGTTAAAAGATAACGTTGATTAAACATTCATTAGTCAAACTTTTTGTTTAAGAAACATTCATTGGTTTACCGTTCTGTTGGCGAAACATTCTCTGGTCAAACGTTCCTTTGGCCAAGCGTTTATTGGTTAAACATTCTGTTGGCGAAATGTTCGTTGGTTACACATTCTGTTGGCTAAACGTTCGCTGGCGAATATTCTTTTGGCGAACAGTTCATGGGTCAATGGTTTGTTGGTGAATCATTACAAACTCGCCCATTTGGATCCTAATTCAAGACTGTTCCTGGAATGTTGAACCAATTATTTAATAAATAAATAAAGAAATAAAATAACAATGACAACAATTTATTTAATATCTGCCTGAAAGAGATTGCTATGTAGCAATAAGGCCGCCTATTGTATGTTCCTCTGTTTGTAATTTTCTCTTTGTGTTTGCTTATGTATTGTGTGCAATAAAGTCTTTATTATTATTATTATTATTATATTTTTAGACAAACGACGCGTTCGTAGCGCCGCTTCTGCGCCTGAACAACTGCAGGTTAGAAGAGGCGGAGAAGACATTGCTTCAGCACAGCAAATACAGCGAACTCATCATCCTGTACCAGACCAAAGGGCAGCACACTAAAGCGCTACAACTACTGCGAGAGCAGGCCAAGCAGCCGGACTCCAGTCTCAAGGGATATAATAGGACTAAGCACTATTTGCAGAACCTTGGTAAGCATTTTGAGATCATATCACAAATGTAGGAGCAGTGCTAGTATAGCCAACTCATTATTCTGTACCAGACCGAAAGGCCAGCACACAAAACCAAGCATCCAGACTTGAGTCTCAAATGATATAACAAGACTAAGCACTGTTTGCAGAACCTTAGTGAGTGTTATAAGATCATATAAATAACTAACTACTCACCCGCGTGGTTCCCATTCCCTTGGGAATATAAAAAATCCCTTAGTGCTCGCCTACATCGTTAAAGGATCCTGTATGCGAAATTTCAGCTGATGATGGAGATACTTAATATTTTGAATAATAATATACGAAATATATTTTGTTAATAGGTGCTGAACACATAAACTTAATATTCAAATTCTCCGACTGGATCCTGAAAGAGCATCCTGAAGAGGGTCTGAAGATATTCACCGAAGATATAGTAGAAGTAGAAAACCTGCCCCGTCCAAAGATACTCGACTTCCTTCTCAGAGAACACGATAGCCTCGTTATACCTTACTTAGAACATTTAATACACACTTGGAACGACACAAATCCTTTATTCCACGACGCTTTAATTAGTATGTACAGAGATAAGATAACCACTAAGAAGGCGGATATAACGGAAGAAGAGTACCAACATACGAAGTCGAAATTAGTCGCGTTTCTAGAAAAATCTCCCCATTATACTCCGGAGAGAGTGATATTGCATTTCCCGACTGATAGCTTGTTTGAAGAAAGAGCTGTCATTTTAGGAAAGCTGGGACGACATGAACAGGCTTTAGCGATATACGTTCAAATTTTAGGTGAGTCATATTGATAATAATCTACTCATTTTCAGCTTTGTCTTCTTAAATTTAAGTTATTTAATGCAAAATAAATGTGAAATAATAAATGTAATGTAATCGAAATTACAATAAAAGAGGTTTATGTAGTTTTTTGCTGATATAGGTCGAATAGTCGTTACAAAATGTAAGTATTGCGGCCTTGTAAGAATTTAATAAAAATTTGGTACTTTAGAGTTTCTCGCTGAGTAACTTTAATTTTATACCCAAACATAACTAAAGCAAAAACACCCTTATAAAATTTATCAGACATTTAATATAAGTACAGCCTTTGAAGACTTTGTAGTCCTTTCTTATCTCGCTTACAACAGAATTAATGCGAACCGATAACGTAGCTTCTTAAACATTCACAAGTGCTTGTAAGGGTCTAGGCCAGGCCCGTCCAACATACGGCCCTCGGGCCACAATGTGGCCCGCATAAGTCCTTCATCCGGCTCGCGACGACATCAATAGCTAGGAGAGCGCTAACATAATCCTTCGCTTTTGGGCATTATTTCATTTGGCCCGCTACGGTTACAAAAATACTAAACCTGGCCCTCTACAAAATTATGTTGGACAACCCTTGTCTAGGCCGAATTTTAAAACCAATCAAAATTCCAGGCGATGTCGAGAGAGCCATAAAATACTGCGAAAACGTTTCCGAAAACGGCAAAGACAAAAACCGTGACGTATACGTAATACTGATGCGTATACTCATGAATCCGGACAAGAGTACGGCGCTGTCCGGCCCTCTGGCCGACGTGCCGCGACACCCGGCTACTTCTGTGCCAGATCTGGAGACTGCGCTCTCTATATTAGAGAAACATGCTGATCAAATATCACCTTTGAAGGTAGGCCTAACAAAGTCTATATTAAAAATTGATAAAAGTTTATACAGGCCACAGAACACGAGAATATGGCTAGAAAGAGTAATTAAGTAAAATATGGCTAGAAGAATTAGTAATGAAAGAAGTGTCGCCTCGCAAACATGCACGTCGGAATAACAAATAGTTTTTTTTTTTAAATCGTACAAAGAGATGACGATGGCGTGAGTATTTGTTCAGTGACAGCTAGCAGGTGGGCCACGCCCACTTGCTCTTTCTAAACTCTTAAGTTGTATAGAGCAAGTGGGCGTGGAGCTGTATATCCGGACGAGAGTACAGTGTCCGGCCCTCTAGCCGAAATGTAACGCGATACCCTACAACTTTGCATTTCTTGAATATACTGATTTCTCAAGATATATTTATCTAATTATCAATTAATAATCAATTTATCTATTTTTTTCATTTGCAAACCTCCAAACCCTTTAGTTAGCCAACATGGTGACCCTTATTTTGTTTTGAGAAGTATGTATTATGTTTGTATTTGCAAAAAAAGTATAAATAGTTGGTTCATTATCTAGTTAGTATCCATAACACAAATTCTTAATGAAACTTATCTTGGCCTAGATAGTCGCAGTGACTGTAAAATATTTATTTTATTATTATTTTAAGTCAGTTATTGTTTATCCGCAGGCACTTTCAGTATTACCAGACTCGGTGCCGCTGAGCCGCCTCAAGCACTTCCTAGAGAGCGCCTTAGAAAGCCAGCTCACGCTCAAACGACGCACTCAAGTCCTTAAAGGGCTGCTATATGCCGAACATATGCAGGTATGTTTAGTGTAGACAACATAACACACAGTGTACTCTAGTCTACATTAACTAAATGTTTCTCAATCGATTTTGAACTTAAAATCAAACACATAAAGGTTTATAATCTGTTGGGGTACTAAGATGAGTAATTTATTCCATTAAAGTTTTAATGAAGTAATTCCACATTGTTGACTTATATCTTAAAACAGCATGAGCAGCTATCAGATACCGCCTCTGTGGTCTAGTGATAACAAACACCGAACGGCATCAGACCCAGGGGTTCGATTCCCAGCGGGGGTACATATGTATTCGGTTTGGTTAGTGGTAGCTAGCCAGCTACCACCATCTTATCTAAGTCCGACGCCATAACAACAATGATTGCAGCATTGTTGTGTTCCGGCAGTTAGAAATAACATAACCAGTTCCTCAGTGATTGAGGATTTCGAGAGAGACTCAATTCCATCTTCAATCTAATCAATACTTAACAGGTATGATGAAGGCTAAGTCTCTCCCCGTTGTTCATAAAAAAGAACTCATTGAAACTTACATCCGAACCAATTCCCTCCCCCTTTTGAGTAAGACTTTAGGTTCGCCAAAAAAGTCTTAATTCTCCGTAGCACATAGTCCAATCTACCTCTTTTAGGACCATAGGACTAATGACTAGTGCGTTTAAGCAATCAAACCCGTATGCTTTATTATTATAGTGTAGATTAATTTTATGGTCTCTTATTTTCTCCATCAGGTGCAAGAACTAAAACAATACCACGAGTCCAAAAACGTAGTCATCAACGACTACAACGTGTGTCCAGTGTGCAAGAAGAGGTTTGGTAACCAAAGCGCGTTCGTCCGATATCCCAACGGCGATATACTTCATTATTCCTGCACATCCAGAGTCGATAAGTTTTAGTCTGTGTACTGTTCCAATAAACATTGTTAAATTCAATAACATTTACAGTTTATTGAAGCACTTGTGAGTTCAAAAGTCGCTATGGCAAGTGAATTCTCAGACGGGACTCGAACCCGCGACCTTTGCGAATCCGGCCCACTGTTCCAACGGTTTCTTGACTTTTCGGTTCAATAAACTCTAAAAGTTATTGAATTTAACAATAATAACATAAGTATAAAAATAGCATTGAAAAATGCAAAAAATTCAAAACCTGTTAATTGATACTTTGTAATACCCAATAAAGGAGTGCATCAGCCAAACGTGTCGGGTCGGGCCGCAACGCAACGCAAAAATACGCCTGACTATGTTTTGTATGAAATATCGTCCACTAGCGACGGAACGCCATCCTTAATAGAAAGCCTTTGAGAAAGTTCGGCCCTGACAGGCAGGTTTTCGATAACGTATCTCACATTTGCGGATAATCGAAATGAAACAATGAACAGTAAACTTAACGAAATTATTAAATGAGTGGCCTCACCTTTATTTTGATTGGCTACATACTGTAAAAAAAAAAGTACTTAAGTTTAGAAGATCGAGAGATACTAGAGGTCCTTGACTTCTTTTAATTTCGACGTTGCGCGTAAGAGCTATGTAAAGTTAACTTGTATCTCCTTGCAATATTAAGGTTTAAAATAATTAATTATCAAGTTCCTACCATTTGTGCTTATGCAACTCAAGGGATTATTATCTTACACAATTCCAATATCCGTTATTTGTGGTAAATATTTAACAAGAAAATATACTAGAAAAAAGCATCTTGTCTCATGTCGCCCTGGCGAGGGTCCTTTATTTGAATGTACACAATATAGTTTCAATCCTTATAACGTGCAGTATATCCAATATTTCATAAAAAAATAAGTTATCACAACATAATAAAACAATGAAAAAAAAAAAAAAAACTGAACGTAATGAACCAAACGTGAACAATAACATTATATTTAAATTACTGTTTTTGTATGAATATATTGTTCAAACAAAAATCTTTTTGGTATGAAGACAGGGTTAATTATATGCCCAAGTGAATAAATATTCCAATTTTACCAGCCGTAAATAAATAAAAAGGCAATATAGCTGGCTTTGGTTTTGAACCGCCTCTGTGGTCTAGTGGTACAACTACCGATATCAGAGCCACTGGTCTCGGATTCGATTCCCAGCCGGGTACATATTGTATTCGGTTTGGTTGGTGGTAGGACTCGTAAGTCCGCCTGGCTAGCTACCACCATCTTATGAAGTCTGACGTCATAACAACAATGTTTTCAGCGTTGTTGTGTTTCGGCAGTTCACGATAAGATAGCCAGTTCCTCAGTGGCTGAGGATTCCGCGAGAGACTCGCTTCCATCTTCAGCCTTATCATTACTTAACATCAGTTATGATGAAGGCTAAGAGTTAATCATAAAAAGGTACTCAAAAATACTTGCTTAGAACTAAATTATGTCATTAGAAGTTAGAACCAATTATATTAGTGATCTCGCCTGATTTGTAAATTATGATTATCCCTTACACATGTAGAAATATGTATAAAATAGTAGTTATTTATAGGAAACAAATATTTTGTTTGCAAATACACTTCTAGACAAATTAATCGAAACCGGAAAGAAGTCGAAACGTCGGCAAATCCGAAAAAACTTTAAATTACACGCAATTCAAAACTAAATATGTTAATAAAGGGCGCGTTTTAATCCGTCAGTTGGTACCGTACTTATCGGCAGTTATTATTACAAAAGTAAAACATTTCGCTCTTAGATTTGTATGGTTTTACTCTATATTTGTTGATTTTGCACGACATTTTATTGAAGTAGTAATAGTAAGCGATTTTTATTCTATGTACAGAAAAGGTTTATAATAAAAGTGTATACAGTGTGATATTCTAAAATAAATGTACTGTGTTTATATTGTAATGTGTAATAAAATAATATAATCGATGTATAAATTAAATATAACAGATTTTTATAAGCATAATATGGTTTTCTATTTAACCTTCCTATTATTATGTTTATGTACAATCAGTACAACACCAAATTATAAAGTATTTGATTGAGATGTTTCACGATGTATGTGATTCGGCTTGCACGTTGTACAACGGCAACAAATGTCAATTTTTTTGAGACAATTCCGAACTCAATGTCAAGTTCACAGTTGATTGACAGTTTTGATCCAATCCTCTAAGATCTTCATCCAATAGGATTGATCTATAATTCATCAAAGCAACAATCATATTGGTTTAGATTAGAAATATCTATAACTGGCCATAACAGTGTCTGATTTTTACCAATAAGATTTAACTATGATTTATTAAAGTAATCGTATTGGTGTAAATAAGATAAAACCTTCGTAGCGTAGCTTAGCTTAAGCGAGTGAACCGCAGTCATAAAGTAGCATTTTAAATCAAAATTTTACATAATAACTTGCATATCTTTACCTATTTTACTAATTATTTAAGGATCACAATGCTAATCGCCTTGTTCAAAGTACACAAGTATTTATAAAAATAAGCATTCGTAAACCGAACTAGTGACAAAATTAGACTGGTATGTCTCGAAATAATGAACGAGAAATACTTTGGTTTGTTTTTAAAGAAAACCCGCTCGATCCACCTTGATTTATTCGGCTGCTGACTAAAACAATGGTTACATAATTAGCATCACAGATTAGATCAACCATACAGCATTATTTATTTGTTATTAGCTAACATAAAATTGTTGCTTAGGTGTATTCTTTAATTGTTACCTACTTATAAAATTAAAAACATTTATAAAAAATACTACGTCATTCTTGAAAATATTTTTATTATTACAATTTTATTGCCCCGGCTGCGAAAGTCAATCAAAGGGGGCTTAACATTTATAGATGTTAAAGAATATGAATTATATTGGTTATTGGTTATTTTATGATAATTTATTTTTGTGTTAAAACAGCGTTAATAACTAGTAAAAATACAGCTTATTAAGTTCTTAAAGAATGATATCTTTCCATTTTTTTATTCAGGCATTAGTTACAAACGCAAATCTTATAGAAATGTTACAACTTGTGTACTAATGTAAATAAACTATAGCCGCATACTTGATAAGAAAAAATAAGTAAGTAGTTCAAAGGTGTATAAGGTCTTATATCCTACTAATAATAGAAATGTGAAAGTTTGGATGTTTGTTTTTCAAACATAAATCAACTGAACGGATTTGGATGAAATTTTCATCACTGATATTCATAGGTTTCGCTGGTTCAAATCCGGCTCGAAGGACCAAAATGTTACGTATAGGTAGCTATAGAATTGTGGGAAAACAAGGACTTTTCGGGAAAATAGGGAATGATACACCATTTAGTAGAAGTGAAGAATAAATAAAATTAATAAAAAATAAAAATTGTTTATTTCCATTTACAATGTTGAACATTACAAGTTACGGGTTGGAGCTTCTCTTTAAGCTTTATGGGCCTGTGTTGAGAAGCCCCGCTCCTCCATAATTATTATACATACTTAATAATGTAAACAACAACAAAGGCAACAATTTTTTTAATAAAAACACAACATTCTTATCTAATTACTTATAAATGAAAATATATTTATACAACAACCAAGACTCTTGTAAAGATTTATAGCCTGAACTAAAACACAGGATTTACTTTATTCCGTTATGATCACCGGGAACTGAAACCAAGCGGGTTATATTATCGAGCGTAAAATAGACAAAAATTATGTTAATTAGTACGAATTAACTTTTGCATTTAATAAAACATTAGAAGTGTGTATGTAAAAAAAGATACCTTCCATTCGACAAATATTTGTGCAAAAATGTTGATAACTGAATAGCGTTTTATTCTCTTAACATACGAGGGACGATCAAAAAGTTTCCGGTTTCAGGGGGATGGTGGAGTTTGGTTCGTTTCACCATGTAGCTACTAATTAAGCATCTTATCATTAGTATATATTCCAAATTTTAACATAATTGGGTCGTAAATATTTTAGTTATTTAATGTTTTCGTCAGCCTTTGAAGCTTTGTGGCGAGATAAAGAACGAAGTTACAGTACGAATAAAATACTGAAGATGAAAGTTATGTTCACCACCGTAATCCTAGTCGAAGAAGAAGTCGATACAATGGCATAAAAAAGGCACTCCGCCGCCCAAGAGGGCCGAGTTAGATAATAAGGCGGAAAAATGCTAGCGCCTGTTTTTTTGGTGTATTTTACTTATTGGCTATGTAGAATGCGGTGTTAATAGAACCGTACAATACTCAGCTTCATTTATTAGAACATTTAGAGGGGTCCATAAAAAAAATATATAAAAGGTTTGCGCCTTTTTGGCATGAAAATGCACCTGCGCACAAGAGTCACGTTGCAACGGCGTTTATTCACCGATGAGGCTTCGAACAACTTCATCAACTTTTTTTTATATTTTATTTTTTTAAAGAAGAATGCCTGAAAATAATTGACGTCAAAGAAGTGTTGCAGTCGGCAATTTTAACGTGAAGGACCAATTATTTTCGATGTTTTTAACAAATAATTTGAGTGTTCTGAGGAATGTATTAGGGTTATGGTAGAATATATTAAAAATGAAAAATATTCACTTATTTAATTTCTAACTTCTTTATCGGAATCTTTATGTCTGCCCCTCGTTGTACTTAAATAAGTTATCGGAAAAAAGTGTACTTCTACAATAGCTATTAGAATCTCGATTCGATTCGAACGAAAAAAAAAATCCTTCAAGTTTATGCAACAGCAATTCAGACTTTGCTCTACTAAAACAGCCACTATTACGAGCGACATAAGGGTGCTCTCAAAGTCAAACTGTAATTTCCTACGTGCTTTCTTATGTACATCAGATTAATACCAGAGGTGTGAAAATATGTAAATGTTCTAACTTAACGTGACTAACGAGTAAATCAAACTTTGACAAATAGATTCATTCATAGGTAACGAAATGAGATTGAAGATTTGAGAATCTAAATAAATATATCGACGGGATCTTTGTGAGTATCGATGTAGCTATGTAGGTGTGGCTAGTCCACACCACAGTTGGCGACACCAATGTTATTCTTGGGTCAATGAACTTGGAAATATAGTAAATGTTGTTGCAAGGTCGTTGTACTTAGAAGTAGGTAAAAGATTTCTAATATTTATGGTGTTTTGGTTAGGCGAATGTTATAATACTAACTTGCTATTGCTAATATTACGATAATATTATCTGAAATATTTGTTATCAAAATATTATTTCAGTTCATGACTGGTTTTGATGAAAATGTTTATTTACATGTTAAATCTTTGACACACCGCTAACTATGCTATTTCCATTCCAAATATAAAACAATTTTTTACCATAAGTCCAGAACCATTTGACACCAACTTAGCATTATTGCCACCTACAGCTTACTTAATTATTCAAAGAGAATTATAGAGATTGAGATGACATATGCAATAAAATACTACATTGAGATCTAATCAAGGGCAGATGCCAATTTGCTGCTATCATACAACAGAGATAATCACATTGCTAATTCAAAGACACAGTGTAGATATGTGAAACCCGGATATACTATGTCCACGCTAAGATCGCTTTTACTCTGAACACCGATAGGCGATGTATGACTAATGAGTTTCCGTTAATTATTATCGGTGTAGACGCACCCGCAGCGGCAGCGTGACGCGGCGAGTGACGCACGCGCAGCGCGGAACTAGAGCCGTCGCTCCGGCCGGTCCGACGCGCGCCTCTGTGGCCCAATGGATAAGGCATCGGCCTCCTAAGCCGAGGATTGTGGGTTCGAGTCCCACCAGAGGTACTAACACACTTTTTGTGAAGTTAGTCTGCTGGAAGTTTGGATGATTTCAGTCGAAATTGGATTAGATCTAGATCGAGGTGGTAAAAAAAATCTTATTAGAATTATGGTTGTTTTTTTAATTTAGAATTTAGATAGTTATATATTATGTTGTGTTACATTTCAATGTCATGGTTATATAAAATTAATCACGACATCTCTCACTATTTATTTCAAATTGGAACTAAATAATTTTCCACTAATCTACTTTATTGTTTGTAACATTTTCTTACAGATTTTCTTTACACATGATCTTGTAAGATGATGTTTTGATTTTTATATTGATATTGGTATATCTTGTAAGACTATATTATTGACACAAATACCTATAAGTAAATTAGTATAAATTCTTATCAGTTAATAAATATTTCATTAATATCACAAGTATGTACTGTTGTAGAATTTAAACAGTTTCCCTAAGTATGTTTTTCGAACTGATTTCAACCGTATTATCAAACTTACGTACCTGCTTTATAATTACTAAATTAGGAAAATAAGACAGTGGTATGTGGAAATCAAGATTGAGGTAAGTAAAGAACATATGAACAAAATAATAATATCATCTAAAAATCGGCGGTTCGGTACGGCGGCGCCGGCCGGCGGCTTAATATTTCCATGTCTCACTTTTGACGAATTTTCAAAAAAATAATGACGTTTTCTGGAATAACTTACTGAATTATAAACAGTAAGTCTGTTCTTAAATATAAGTTTTTAGTTATTTTGTTATGTAACATTAAGAAATTGCAGATGAAGGGTTTAAAGGAAAGAGAACCGAAAAGTATAATTTTCTTCTATTTATTTTCCAGTTCCTTTCGTTAAACACTATTTTTCTGCGACGCTAAATTCTTAGTTATGTTTGCACCTTTATAACATAGGTAACGTGACTCAGTCAGCGTTAAGGTACAAATATGATAAGCCCACAATTCCATTTATTATCAAAGGTTCGTCTCTATCACCTGTCGTTCCAGGATTTTAAAACATCGACTGTTGTCAGAGGCACAGTAACATCTGACACAGATAAAGCTATCTCGCCTATCTGCAATATTGGCGTGGTAGGTGAGGTTTTATAAAAGTCCGATATCGCAGGGGAAAGCTAACTGATATGATAAGGACACAATTTTATCGATAACGCCCGATGAAGCATCGATCAGTCGATAGTATCGGTGCAGTTCTCTCGCGTCTACACGTTGACTATCTGCTAATCGTAGAACTAAAGACAATCGGTACAGATTTAAAGTTATAAAGATTAAGAAGTATTTTGATTGATTGTTCTTTTCCGGATTTAATGTTTGTGTGTTGGTGTTGAGTGTATGATGAGAATGATGGCCGAGAACGAGATGGGGTACGGAGAATACTACAACTATGATGGCAGCTGGTCGGTGGCCCCGGCGGAGTACGCCGACCCTGGATACCAGATACGCCACCAGCAGATGGAAGAGGATTACCGATATAACTCTTATGCGTAAGTTATACTGTCCAATAAGAAAGTCAACTCAATTTTTTGATTTACGAGTACCTTGATTAGCTTTTTAGTAGGGTATATGTAAGTATTACCTACATAGAAACGACATTATTGTCTTATTTGTCTGCTGTATAAAACACGTTTTTTTTAAGGTATTCACACTGTGTTCTAATTTATTTGTACACCTACAATGTTTAAGAGACTAGAAATAGACATAAAAAATAGTGAAGAGAAACACACGGCTTAAAGCTTATTTCTCATTGAAATCTCTTTTATTATAGTTAAGTAAAATTACGCGTTGAGAATTATTATTTAGTTCCTATTTTAGGTGTTTTATTCAAGTATCTTATATGTTTCCATCGGTTCATCTTTTAGTCAAAATCGATGGTCGATAGAATCAGAAGTGTAATTAGGTAATTTATTTATGAACAAATTAAAACTTTATGAAGAATTAGGGTTTAACCCTATCTAAATACTTAAATTGAGACGAGTAATTATTTCAATAGAATACCTGTTTGTGATTAGTAACAACTTTTTTCGGAAATATTACTTGATTATTATATATATTTTTTATAATTCTTATATGATCTTAAATCTCCCTCGAAACACATAAGTGTTAACAAACGAAATATTTTTAAATTAAATACCAAATTGTTTGGGCTAGGAATCACGCGATGAGGGCCATTGCATGTCGTATTCAACTAACTCCAAAGAACGAAAAGAAAATTCAAACTGAAATGAAAATCTCAGAAAATTCAAAGTTTTCATGTATTCAACTTGTCATTGTGTTATTAATTGATGTCTGAAAACATGGTCTTAAGCTTAATTGTATTACCAAAACGTTAAATTACAAAGTTAAAATAAAATAATACTCACCAAAACAGTTATTTTGTTAGTTATAGGTAAGTAACATATTTAAGTTTCAAAATTCATAATACTAACAAACATAATTAATAATTTACACCACCTTCTAGGTTCGAGTCAAAATTAAAACTTTTGAAATAGCGGTATCGTGATAAAATAGCTTGTTAAAACTTCCCCGTTAAGCATACAGAGCGTTGCGTTGCGTCCCATAAAAAGGCAAGGCAAAGTTGCGTGTCCCGCAATATTCAGCACTGAGTGCCATCGAGCGAGGCAGCCCAGCTGCTCGCTCTCCCATGCCTTCGTGAAGCCCTTAATTGGTTTGGAAACCCTCTTCGCGAGTTAGCGTGCTCCCACCCATTTGGACTCGACTGCGCCTAACCAGATTGCCATAACGAAATATTCGTGAAAACCCCATTGAGCGCTCTTTTCGCGGTAGGCGCCGTCCCTCGACTTGTAAATTCCGCGCTTGGCGCTGAGGTGTTGAGTGGTGTGTGTGCATTAGTCATTTCAGTAGTCATGTTTTTATTTATAACTTTTTAATTTCGCATTTTTATAATGCTATTTTTATGTCAAAAATATTAAACAAGAAAATATACTAGAAAAAAGCAACTAGTCTCATGTCGCCCTGACGGGACGGGCGACATGAGACTAGTTGCTTTTTTCTCATGTTTTGTTTTCTCTGCTAATCTACGCCGTGGTTGTGGTCGAGGGTCTTTGATTTAGAGGTCCGATTTGTACTATTTTGTGGCACGTCCAAATCTTTTTAAAATTTCTGATACAAAATATATATTCTACACCCAAATACCTAAACTTAAATCAAATTATTTTTAAATAGAGTGTGTGAGTAAGTATTATTCCGGAAATTAGGACTTATGTATAGTCCTAATATCCGGAATAATACTTAGTTTTGCCTTAAAGCAAAACTTTAAGCTTTGCTTCCCGCAAAGTTAGTACCTTATAATAATTGGCAAGAATAAATAAACCTTCTGTTAATAGGTAAATGTTAGTTCTGCTTTCTTTGTGAAGCAAGAAAGAAGAAAGAACAAACTAAATTAATTCTCGATGGTGTTTAAATAACGCGTCATTATAACACTATATACAACCACTTGTTTTACCAGTTAGTTTGAAAGCACCCGTTTGTTCAATAAGGTTTAATTATTTTTATTTATTTTTTATGAACGACGCGGAGACTCTTAGCCTTCATCATACCTGATGTTAAGTATTGATAAGGCTGAAGATGGAAGCGAGCCTCTCCCGGAATTCTCAATCACTGAGGAACTGGCAACCTTATCTCTAAATGCCGGAACACAACAATGCTGAAAACATTGTTATTATGACGTCAGACTTGGATAAGATGGTGGTAGCTAGCCAGACGGACTTAGAACAAGTCCTACCACCAACCAAACCGAATACAATATGTACCCCCGCTGGGAGCGAACCCGGGACCCCTGGGTCTGATACCGGTGGTTGTACCACTAGACCACAGAGGCAGTTAAAAATGATCCTTACACAATTATTTATCTTGCTTGCTCCCTACGCTTTGATCAGACATGACATTTCTCATACATTACTTCCATTCCGCCTCTTACATTCAACGTAGCAACGGGCGGATTCAATGGTTTTCTGTGAACCTCTGTCCCACTGAGGAAACACCAAGGGCTAAAGAATAAAAAAAAAACCTTATGTAAAGTAGACAATATCAACGTTTTGGAACAATACAATTTTTTTTTACGAAAAATTAAAGAATAGTTATTTGTTATGCAAGGCTGGAAAGTTGGTTATTTAGCGGCGAGTTACCTCTATTGAAATCTGAGCAAGTGAACCACGAGCGTAGCGAGTGGTTCAAAGATTGAATCCTGAGCGTAGCGAGGATTTCAAAGGTACAAGACGCTAAAAACTTTTCTGCCGAGCGCAACACACAATTTTTCACCTCACAACAGCGAGGAACATTTTATAGTTGTTTCCGCGGTCAACTTCCGGTAAAAAATTCTTTAAACATAAAGTTTAATCTAAATATACCTTATTCTTGTTGTTTTAATGATATAAAAAACTAAAATAATAAAAAAGGGAGTATCATAGTTAATTCAATGTTATTTAAAGTAGGAATATATTGTTACTTATTAATAAGAATAAAACGATTTCGTAAATGTTGACACTGACATGAGGTACAAGACAAAGACAATTTATTAATAAAGATTTATGTCACAGTCCGAAATCAAATTATAGGTTGTGAAATCTCACCCAGCCTAATATAAAATTCTTATAACAAATAGTTTAATCTTATTGTTATTGTTTTTATGATTCAATGAACTAAAATAATATAATTAAACCAAAACGGAGTATTATAATTAATTTAAAGCTATTTAAAATAAGAATCAAATATAACAAAAAAGTCAATAGTGCGATTCGTAACGCATTAAGACATATTTTTAGGTAAGTATTAAATTAAAAAAGTACTTTGCCCCGCTAGGCCGCAAAAAGCGATTTTCTATGCCTAAACTGATTGACAAAACCTCCTTTTCAGAGCGTGTGAGGTGAAAAAGCTTTTTCCGTTTATAATGTCGACAACCTTTTTGCTGGAAGTCTGAACTCATTGAAAATCTGGAAGCTTTTGGAGGTTCCGCTCTTTTTTAAATTAGTTTCTGCAAAAAAGGAAAACATTCTCAATTTAGATAGTAAAAAGTAACTAATTAAATTTCATATTCCAGTTTTGGAGGCGAAAAGAGGTTTTCAATTCTCTTTCCCTTTGATTTCTAGACTTCATAGAGTAGCAAGGGAAATATAAAGTCGATTTTGGCAAAGCCTCGCATATTATAACAGGGTTTATAAGCATAGACCAACGCGGCTTCCTTCCGGTATGCTTATAATTAATGTGGACGAGGGCGCTGTAACTGACAAAAATGACATTTCCTATTAAACAAGAAAATATACTAGAAAAAAGCAACTTGTCCCATGTCGCCCCGACGACGGAATGACGGAAAAGTTGGTTTTTTGTAGTATATTTCCTTGATTTATATTTATCACATAAAAATAGCATTGTAAAATGCAAAATTAAAAAGTTATTAATGACATTTCATGTTACTTCTTTTTTGCCACG
Source organism: Chrysoteuchia culmella (assembly GCA_910589605.1). Lineage (NCBI taxonomy): Eukaryota > Metazoa > Arthropoda > Insecta > Lepidoptera > Crambidae > Chrysoteuchia > Chrysoteuchia culmella. The sequence continues at coordinate 6,567,390 of OU342657.1, forward strand.
ATCGTTATAAGTCTTGTCGCACTGTAATCTTCTTGGGTCCAATCAATCCCACGGTTAAAAAGCTCGCTTCGCACAGTAAAATATTACTTATAAAAATACTTCCTACTTGCGCCCAATTTGAAGTTTAGTGCTTAAGAGACTTATTGCTCCTGCTAAGCTGCATTGAGTGCCACTAATGAGTTCAACATTAACCTTACTTTACATTAGCCTTGAACAAACTCGTACTAAGTTGGTAAGTTTCCACGTAATTTAGTCGAAGCCGGAGGTAATGTCGTTTCGGTCACAGGGTAGTTTTTCTCCGGCGGCGCTTGGTACGGGCGGCGCGGACCGTACCTCAATATAATATTCTACTTTTACACAAATTACTATCCTATCGTGTTTGCTATCGGGCCATTATTTTATCATTAACTACGGCGGATTTTAAACGAACGCGCTTAAAGGCTGTAGCGCTTTAAAACTTACGGACCGACCGACATTTTGGTTCCATAAAGAGATATGGAAAATTTTACTGTAGTAGTCTTGAAAAGTTTAGATGGGAATTAAAGTGAGAAAGGAGATGATTGATATATAACAAAAATTAATGTTACATATCTACAGGGACTATTTAAAACATGACGTAGGCAAGTATTACTCTGCTAACGTCACGTAGTTTCATGAAACATTCATTACCTATGTTTGCCCGTGGTTCGATAGAGAAAGTACTTAATCTTTTATTATATTTTATGAAGTTGCAGAAGCAAAAGCTGATTGTTCATTAAAGGTTTATTTTCACCCTCAACCCATAATTTTAAAGTGTTAATTACCACTCACAAGGTATAGTTAGAAAATATACACTGAGGTGCAAAAAATCGCCTCATATTATGTATCTTTGAAGAATGAGTAGTACCTCAGTGTATCGTTGTATTATACAAAGTAGGTATAATATATTTAAAATGAATTTCTACGATTTTAGATTAGCGTTGAAAATTACATGTAAAATGCGTGTATCTTTCAAACACCCGTGTATTTTTCAACAAAATACTTACAGAAACTTTCCTTTCAGATCTTCAGTTGAATCTTTCGCAACTTTACGTTTTTTACGTGTATTGTATGTATTTTACGGTCTTTTTTTCGTATTAATACAATATTACAATAAGATGGTATTTGAGGGTAAATTTATATATGTCGTAGCCAACTGGTTAAATCAGCCGTTCAATTGAAGGGCTAGCCTAATAATTAAACACCGGCACTCAATTGAATGCCTAGGCCGATCGTTGATTGAACCGTATCACTTAATGTTCATCTAGTTTGCTTATTATAAGTTAGCCCTTTGAAGATGGCGGATGTAAAATCAGCCAAGTGATTTAAATTTAGTTTAATTTTATGCCACTGCGGCGCTGGGTCATTGCTGGGATATTGCACCGCCGACTTTTCATGAATAGTTTGAATCTAAAATACATCTCACTTAATGAGACGGCTAAATATGACGTTCAGCCAAGTCGTTGACCCTTAGCCATTTCATTGAGTACCGGCGTTTAATTAACGGGCTACTAGCCCTCCAATTGAACGGCTGATTTAACCAGTTGGCTGCGACATTTATATAGATTTTGAGTATCTATGGTATCTACTTAAATCTTGTATCATTTAATCGTTTGTGTTACGGGTACTGGGCTGGCTGGATATATTCGTTCTAATTGCGAAATTAAATATTCGGTGTGGGTATTACATTTTCAAAGAGTTTCGGAGTGGACCGGTAAGTACTTTCGTCATAAGCCATTTTTAATGTTCCCACTGCTGGGGAACTGGCCTTCATTATGGATGGAAAAGGAGACTGGGCCATGACATGTCTCACCACGCGGGCCAAATTGGTGGGTTTCGACGACTGCAAAAAAAGCCGGGACCAACGACTTAACGTTCCTTCTGAAGCACGGAGGATCTCGAGATAGTAAATTTTTGGTCACACACCCCGTTACACCATTGCAAAAGTTGCTTTACCACAATAATAGCAGGCCGAGCGTGTGAATCACTGCGCCACGGGCTCCTTTGTTATGATATAGGTAATGACATGTACAAAATATTAATCATATAAAAATAAACAAGTGGAAGCACAGCCGCGTAAATAAATATAATAATTACGTGTATGATTGTATTTTTCAAAAGAACATTAAAGGAGATCATTCAGGCCACATACATTTGTTGGCTAACAAAAAAATAATTATACGTATGGTTGGAACAAGTCGTTTGGAGCAATAGTTGATATGGCACAAAAGATTCGTAGTTTTCGTACCTTTATGTATTTTTGAAAGTGTAACTAAACTTGATCTGAAGCATTTTACTATGCAGTGAGGTAATAATATGTTCTAAATAACACATCTAACAATATCCCTGCAACAAATATAAAAATTAGGTACGTCTAAATATTCTTTTTTGCTCTTGCCATATCACTGTAGGTATACAAATGATGTGCTACTAAATCGTTTTGTTTTGCAATGACTTCGGATCATTAGTTTTAGCAATATGTATAAATATTTCTCATAAGTATAAAATTCATTTTCTGGATTGAAGGAATGTATGAAAATGGCTAATCTTTGAACTAGTATACCTTGAGTAAGAGTAATCCTACAACTTTTGTGCCATATCAAATATTGCTCCAAACAACCAGTTCTAACTATAGTTGCACCAGTTCTAACGTATGCATACCATTTTTTTTTGTTATCCGGCACTTTCGGAGAAACTCCCAAAAAGAATGATCTCCTTTATTTGTTACGAAAATTTTAAGTATAATACAGGAGAAATACAAAGTTTCGAAAAAAAAAAATATCTTTCGCAATTTTCAACGCTACTCTAGATATTGTTATTGTATAGGTATTCTCTTGAAAATATAAAACTAGAGGCCGCCCGAAGCTCTTGTTTCAATAGACTAAGAACAAAATATTGCTCATAAACTTATCTCCTTTTTTCATGAAACATTTTCTGTAGGTAGGAAGGTTTATGTGTGAAAACGTAACACAACACACACTTAACACATACTTAGATAGAGTACTTTCGCAGTTATTTTCAACAACAATATCCTATTTCATGGAACTGCAGAAGACAGTGTTAGATACTATGATCGTAACGTGTTGAATTAACATGAAAAAATAAACTTGACATAATGCGGTGGGCGTATTTGTTTGCTCCCTAGTGTAGCTGTAGTCCGCCGATGAACAATAGTCTATTAGGCACTGGAGGTAAGGGTGCGAACATCTGGTGTGGGTGATGCTTACTGGCCTGCAGGTGTTCTGCATAAGCCTGATGCGTCTGATAAACAATCAATGCCTAGGTATAATGGAAATAAGTAGGATTAACTTTGGATAAAATATTGTTTTTGCATTAAAAGATATTTTAGGGTGGTTTTTTTTTTGGGTTTCTTTAATCAGTTTAGTAAGAAATATTTAAATTGTAATATTTTTAAAGTTTTGTATCAAAAGATATAAAAAACAGTCACGTTACCCGTTTGACTATTTTTTTAAAAATAATATTTAAAACATCACAATAATGTTTTGATTGGTTTCCAACCCATGACTATGAACTAACAGAAACGCTATCATACCTTTGTGCCATAGTAGAACATAAGAAAAAATCAGTTTTCCGTTGCAGTCTGAAAGCATTTCCTAAGCGATCATACTATTCTTAGACAAACAATCTTACTTTTTTAATACAACGTTTTGTTGTTTCGGGAAACAAATCCACGTCCCCTTTTTAGTGCGGCCGTAAAAGTTTACGTACTCGTATTTCAACAAAATATTATTCATTTAATTACGCATATGTTTACGAGGCTATGATATATTGTGCGCATCGGCGGTGACTGGTGATCCGTGTAACGGAGGGCGATCGCACCTGCCCGAGTGCTCGACCCTCACAAATCTGGCCCTCTGACTCGTAGTACACCGGGAAGATTCACATAAAACTGAGATTTTCTCTATACAAAAAAATACTTGTATCTAACTACTCTCAGACTTGTTGTCCCTTGTTACCAACGTTTATGAAAATAATGTTTCAATACTTCACCTGCATCTAGAGCATGTATTATATGTCAAGTATTCTTAATTTAAAGTAAACCATTAGAGCCCAAAGGCGCTAATGTTGTATGGAACTTCCCTTGGGTAATTATGTCATTTAAATTTGGAACGCCAAAATGTCAACAAAAACTAACAAAAATTTTTTGAAAAAAAAACAAGGCTGTTCGAAGCCCAAGTTTCATGATCCAAGGCTAGTCAAGGCTAGGCAAGTCCAAGGTATTTAAAAAAAAGGCTGTTTGTCTCAGCTATTGTCGAGCTCGCATTGTGAAGCCTAATTATTGCATAAATACAACATTTGAAATTAGCTTTCTCTTTCATTTCCGAGCTTTTTCGTGTCATATTTGTCCTACTTATCAGTAAAAAATGGCAAATTGACAAATGATGAATGTGTGCAGTTGTCATTTATTAGTTAATTATAATTTATTTTTATTTAACCTCACAGCGTAAAATAGAGTATGCTCCTCGGGGATAAAAGTGTCTTAGCCTTGGGAAGACTTGAATCTTTTATTCAGGATTCTTACCATAACATCTTAATTTTCTTACTAGGCTCGAAAATTAACTGCAGAATCCTTAATTTTTCTCAGAATTCAATATGCTGACCGTGAAATAAGACACTGCTATATCTCCTTAGTGCATAATATACTAAAATGGGTTAAGGGAAAGATTACATTATTTTTTCATTAAAGTAAACTTATTTGATTAAGTTTTCTTATCTACTACTGTACATGTATTATTTCTCTAGAAGTTTAAAAGCTATCGAAAAGCTATTTTATAGCAAATATTTTGTCGCTTTATCTATTAATAGTAAATACTGCAAACTGCAAATACCCCGTATTACGTAATATTGTAGGTATATAAAACTAATGGTTTCCTGGTAAATTATATTGTCACATTCAAGAATGCGAACGTAAGTTAATTTGGAATTTATTAGGAGTAGGATATAACAAAAAACCTGGATGTTGTCAAAATGCCAATTATTTCCATTCCAATTAATGTGTGTTTCTATTAATGTGTGATTTATTTAGAATAGACTAACAAAAGTAGGTACTTGTACAAACTTACATAGTTGTTGGTTTATTATACATGTTTTCATTATGAAAGCTATTGGGGAAATGAAAATAAAATCGCAAGGCAAAAACCAACAGTTCCTTTATTTGAAGATTATTTATTTTACAAGGAGCAACGCGGCTTTCGTCAGGTATGATGAAGGGTAACAGTCTTCCCGTGGTTCATAAAAAAAAGTTAGAAAAATATTTAAAACTTTACAAAAGTTTTTGTTTACATTTTAAAACATTCCGAGTGCTAATAATAAGTTTGATTATTGTATAAGTGTAATATGCTACTCGACGTGGATACATTATCGATATCACACTTCTTAAGAGTGACGGCCAGAGATGATTACACCAGATAAAGACACCGTCTGATACTTGTGTCAATGTGTCACCATTCGAATGTGACAGCAGGCAGGGTATCTCGAGGTGATGGTTGGAACTAAAAAAAAAATGTTTTAATATAAAGATCTTTTGACAAAATAGCTACTGTCTCTGGCAAAATGTGTTTAACTGAACGGAAAAGTAAAGGTAATTCATAACCTCGTGGGGTATCGCGGATCCTTATAATAATTTAACTCAGTCAGTTTTCGGGCAATGTTAGAGGGTATTAAATAAAGCACAAGTTTTGTCGAACAGTTGTTTTAGATTTATTTTTGCTTTACTAAAATTAAACAAAAAAAAACTGAATATCGTAACAAATACCTTACCAATTACTGCCTATTAGCAATGCTATTATCTCATAATAAAACTAATCAAATATTCTTTATTATTTCGAAGTGTATTTCAGTTTAACTAAAATCGACTCTAAGCCTTATAAAATAGAGTTTAAAAATAGAGCGTAAAGCTAAAGCTAGTAAGCTAGTAAATGGGAACCTTCGATTTTTAAATGTTTGATTATTTTTTGTAAGCCACTCCATAAAACCTTTTCAATGATTGAAACAACAAAAAAACCTAAACAAGGAAAAATCTATTTAAAAAACATAACATTTTTCTGCATATACTACGTGTGAGTTTGAACCGATTGCATCGATGGGTATTCAAAAAACTAATTCTCAATAAGTCAATTAAAAAGTGCGTGCGCGCCACTTAGGGGATCCGACCCAACGCACGATTGCCCTTAGAGGCGCAGCCTTTACGCGGTAATTGATCATGCACCTTTGATCATCATTTGTTTATATCGACCTACCCACGAACTTTAATCAGCTGATCGTACGGTATAATATTACCAAACGAATTCTTTGATTGATTTCGTATGTTTAAATCGAATGTAACCGTTACCTAATAAGATAACAACAATACCATACCACGAGATAACAACAATGTTTTCAGCATTGTTGTGTTCCGGCAGTTCGAGATAAGATAGCCAGTTCCTCAGTGGCTGAGGATTCCGGGAGAGGCTCGCTTCCATCTTCAGCCTTATCAATACTTAACATCAGGTATGATGAAGGCAAAGAGTCTCCTCGTCGTTCATATAAAAAAAATACTCGTCCGATAAAAAGAAACAAGCGACCTTCGTCGCTGACCCCTCTTTGCTGGGCGTCAAACATTTATACTTGAGATGACATTGTTTCACGCATAATTTATAGTCTTATTTCACTAAACAACAATGTGGCTTATTACTTTTGAAAGGATTTGTAAACTCGATTTAGAAGTTCCAGAGATTACTTTCTGCAGTCTCACAAACTGTCTAACCTTTACCTCTTTATAATATAAGTATAAGTTATCCAACAGCTGGTGACCCGATGGGTGTCAAATATTTTCTCTTGTAATGAAATTTACTTGTAGAGTTCAGGAATTTACTAAATAGGAAGCATAGTTGCTATAAAAAAAAAAACTCACAAGCTTCACCTCTTAAAGATAAATCAAATATTATGGAATTATTGAATTGCTCCAGACATAAACTTGTCCAGTCTGGTTTTAAATAAAGTGTAACTGACAAAAATAACATTTATTTTTTTTAAACTACATCTGGCGTTGCAAATCTAAGAAAATCCGATAAATCTACAAGTTCATTCATTAGCTCGTAATCTCGGCTCTCATTCATTAGTGTCTTCACTATTGTTCTCATAATCTGCAGTTGCACACCTGCATGTCGTAAACTGCCATTATTTGAACAATAAGCTCATTTGAAGAGCTTGAAGCTTTTCTTTCGATGAATAAAAGCCGCTATTAGCTTAGGTAAGCTTAATTAATACAGAGCAAGACTAGACTAGTTACTTTTTTTTAAAACAATTTTATTATAATGGGGAATGTCAATTTCTGTCCGAACTACACCAATATTTAAATGGAAACAAAAAAAAATCGGTCTCATTCGATCATTCTTGTTCAAATCGATATAAATCCCGGATTCCTTAATATCAAGCATTAACAGTTTGGCGATTTGTTTCGAACAACAAAAGGCTTTCATTGCGAGAAACAATAGTTTTGCGAACACGTGCAAGTCATTAAAGATAAGGCCCGGCTTTTTGTACCTGTTCAAGGAATCGCACCAGGACTCGTATTGTCTCTGGCGACAATGTGCTAAGTACTTCCACATGTGCGGACCACTCCTACCCAAAAGCCGACCCAAAAGTGTTTGCCTACTCAACAAAAAACTTGTTCCCAATAGAACATACATTTTAGAAAAATATTCTCAAAAATAAACTATTTAACTGCCATTAAACTTCCAACTGATCGATATAAAGGGAAAATAATTTCTATAATAAATTACACAATTGATATTAGAGGGACAACCCACGAAAAAACATTTCAAACGTTCTCCAAACATAAGCTTACACGGCCTTATTAAAAACACTCTAAGTGGAAATCGTTATCCGGGCATTCAGAGCGGCGTCCATAACGAACCCGACTCAACAATGGGCTTAACGCTCGCTCTCATTACAAAAAGCGACATAACATAACGCTGCGTCGAAAGCTCCTCTATTCAAAGTGTATACTCAAATTTTTTGTCGAGAAGGCTCGGGGTTGCGCCGATTGGCGGGCGCGCGGCCCGCCCAGCGCGCGCCGGGCTGCCATTGGTCGGGGTCAGTGGAGCACCCTCGAGGCTAGTCCCGCGCTGAGTAGGCTGTCGAGGCACGAGGGCGGAGGGGTGTTCTTCACCCCGAGGGCCACTCGAGGGTCGTTCAGTGCAGCCGCGGCGTCTCGGGACGCAGCACGTGCGCGCGAGTGTTCACCACCGTCAAGATTATTCCAAAGGCGAGTTCTCCCGGTCGGGAGATGAAGTGCGAGGAGGGCGAGGCGCGGTCGCCACCGCCGCTGCTGCCGCCGGCGTCGCTGCTGTGGAGCCCCATCCTGCTACCGCCGTGGGGCCCGGCCTTCTTGCCGGCGCTATACCCGGCCGCTTTTCGCTCCGCGTTTCCCGGGTGAGCGACGGATCTTGGATAAACCTTCGCATCGTGAATTTAGTGTTAAATTCAACGGGTTACTAAAATGTGATAACTGAAAGTGAAATGCGACAATTTAATCCAAACAATTATCAAAGCCCAAAAGCTCAATACATAATAAGGTTTTTTTAGTCGTACATCTTTCAAAATAATGACACCGGAAGTTTAATTTTCTTTAAAAATGACAACGATTAGGTACACCTTGAATATTGATTGATTAAATACGTGAGTGCCGACTCATTCGGCAAACAATCCTAATGATCGTGACACTCCAAGTGCCAGTTTTTGCACCTTCCCGGGCTGTTAACATCGTTGTTTACAAGTTTACAACCTGCCAAAGGCTCAGAAGCCGCCCTTTCAACGGTCACGTACGGGTCCTTGCAGGACGCAATAACATTCTGATATATTAATAGTCTATATTGAATCTTTACGAGTGTTCCTTTACAAGAGTCACGTACTCTCGAGAGGTGCACTTTACTTACACATTGTCTTGATGGAATGTCGTGTTTTCTTTCAATTATACGTGCTTGAGACTTGTCGCCTGTAGCTTTTGTTAATCTCTTGCCTTGAGAACGATCGTTTCAATTTTATTTTACGCGTTTATGTCTTTTCTTATGGATTTAATTTTAAAAATTTTGGTTTTAATATCGGCCAATTTTGTAGTAGATACCTATTATATTTTATGGTAAAACATACATACACTTAAATACAACAGAATTCTACGTGAAACCTCGCTACGTCACTTACGGCTCAGGAAAAGTAATGTAGCTTTGTATAAGGACTTATCTTTTGGAAATTTCATTTAAAATTTCCGTTTAATCAGGCTTAAGGGATTGCGTAGATGAGTATAATATGGCTAAAAAATTCAGTGAGATGCAAGCTAATAGGTACAAAAAAAATTGTAAATAATTATTGTAGTTCGTTATAAATCGTATTTGTAAGAGAACACCACAAACGTGAAAGAATGTAAAGTGTGCGATGAAAATCAATTTGTCAACATATTTAGTTTATCTATATGAAGTATGAAGGTGTATTTTCGACAACCGATCTGATCTAATAACGAAGTTGTAACATTCCTTAAGAATAATGTGTTATATTCTAAGGCGTCCGTACATGACCTTATCGTTTAAAAAATCAGAACTCTATTTATTGCTTACTTACCTTCAATATCTTTTTCTTTCCCAGGCTTTTGGACAGCATGAAGATGCCTGGTCAGCGGCCCGGGTTTCAAATCTCGGACATCCTAGGCCTGAACGAAGGCAAAGGCCTGGAGGCCACGCCCCCGCAGGCGCTGGGGTGCCCCCTGGAGCTGCCGCCCTACCCTCAGCACCACTATCCTCACGAACTGCTAAGGCATCACCAGCCTTGGCTGTCCATCGACCATCATGAGGGAACAGGTAAATATTATTTTTTTAAAGCAAAAAGTAGACAAAAGCGTTAACTGCTTTTGGTATCTTTAAAGAAATAACTACTTATATCAAAACGTCTATAGGACACTCAAACAATCTTTGAGCTTTGATATGCTCATATAGTTGATATTTATTACCCAGATTATAAACATTACTTTTAACTAGAATAAAAACAATTTCTGTTAATGTTAATCCTACTTAGTGCCAGTATTCAGGGAAAGTCTTTCCAACAATTTTGTAAAAAATACTGATGATAAACTCTGTAATATGTTATGTTTGTTCTTTTTTTTTTTTCTAATAATATTCAAAAATTTACCCTTCATCTGCACTCTGCCTTATAAAAAAGAGGTAAGTAATTGATATTTATAATCAAAAATCAAAAGGCGATTTTCAAGTATGTATGTACTGTATATGTGTGAAAAATCTTTATACTCTAAATTGAGCTTTTAATGATTTTTTTTAGTGAAATTTACTTTACTTTATTTAGAATTGCAAAATTCTAGAAACCAAAAAAATTATCATGTGGATAAAAGCATTCGTTTAATGAATCGGAATATTCTCTTTTTTTATGATTTTGTAATTTTTGCATTTTTAAATGCTATTTTTATACTTATGGTAAATTTTAAATAGAAAAATATTGGAAAAAATTAACTCGGCCACAAGTGAATTCTCAGACGGGAATCGAACCCGCGACCTTTGGAAATCCGGTCCAATGCTCTCGGAATATTCTCGTCACAAAGTTGTGAACCGATGGCGTAGCTTCTTGACATTCACAAGTGCTTCGACTGGATAAAAAGATGTTAAATTAAATTTGGAGTATTGATACTTGTACTATTAAGTATTCTGTGGTATTGATAAATTAGTGGGTGCTATAAATATAAAGGGAATTTGAAATGTGTAATTAAGAGCAACTCTACCGAAGCATGCTTCAACTTTATGGCAGGTTCGCTGTAGTGACCAGTAGCTCAACACTCGCGCCACTTCATTCTGAGTAGGCATGCTCATGCAAATATACTTTTGTACCAACTAAACTAATAGCACTAAACACATATCAAGTTTCTTCGCGCACTCATAATTGAAATTAAACAATTTGCGGACTATTTATTGCACTTCATTTACCCGAAACATATATTTGGTATTATATTTTTGGGTGTTTTTTTAATGGTTTTTTGGTTTCCCGACGTTTCGGCACCTTTTCAGCTGCCGTGGTCACGGGTTGACTAGCTACTTATACCTAAGTCTACCTTTACAAAGTTCTGAAAGATGTCCGCAAAAGTTATTTTATTTTATTATAACACTTCTAATAATATTAAAAAACAAATATTGAGGTAAGATACTACTCGTATATTTCTTAACTTAAAAACTTCATGCCTTGACTTGCTAAGCTTGCGACAAGGACAAAGTACCAAATCCAAATGCTTAGTCTCTCTTTTCTCTTCTCTATCTGTAGATGCTAGAATCTATTACTTATTCTAAAAAATTTACAGTCGATCGTATTTTGAATATTTATAGAAGAACAATAATATTCATAGGTGATTGATTACGGTGATAGTAATCGTCTAACTTTTGCACTGAGTTGTAGGCATTCGACTTTTCGGGTTACATTAACTTTAATATAAATAAACTGTTTTTTTCCTCATAATCTTCGTGTATTATCACAACAGTGTAGTTCACTGTTGCTAAATCATTATCTGCCGCTATCGGATTGACTCTCGACATACATTCATGTTCCTGTGTAACTCGCCGTTACCTACATCTCGAGATAGTAACATGATATATTTGTCATTTCAGATGTAAACTATGGTGGTCTTGGGCTACCAAATGGGATGTTAAACTTTTTTGCATTCTAAGTATTAGTCAGGGTCCATAGCCCGATTAGAAAAGGAAAGCTTGTTTTGCTGAGAATTTGGGTTAGCAATACAAGTTGATCTTTTGATCGACGGCTGGCAGTTCTCTCTTTATGGCATGAGTCTACCATAAATAAGATTATTTTCTAATTGCATGTGTGTATTTTTTATTTATTTTATACCTATGAAGCAGTGGCTACTACATACCGATTTCCATCAGCTTCCCTTTTAGTGATCCCACCCCGGAGATCTACCATGCAGATCATAATAATTATGTCATTAATTATGGTCTCCAATTTGTTAAACATACGTGAATTCCAGACAGTTGCAAAATGAACAAAATGTGTTTTATTTTCCATGTTTATGACTGTCTGTTTTTTTTTTTGTCCCGGCTTACGTTCGCCATATTTCGACCCTTAGCCACTGCTATGTATGCATACAATTATGCATAGTAAGTAACTCGTATAAACCAAATACTTATAACGCTGTTTTCTGGTGGTCCCAGGTTTTTGTGCCATAATGGGACCAGTTGTGGTTACCATTTACGATCGTGGAAATTTCCACCTAATTTATGTTGTCAAAGAAATGGTTTGTATATAATCCGAAACCGAACGGAATCAGAATCTAAAACCGAAGTACAAAGAAAAAATTAAATTACAAATAAAAAGTCGATAAGTAAAGAAGTAGTGAAAAAATCTTCGTAATTCGTTCGTCGTAATCGTACAATCGTAAACTTACTTCCGATTGGTCACTTATAAAAAAAAAAATCTTTTAAGTGCGAATGTCAAATTACCATAATAAATAGCGTCTATTGATCCACTCGACGCGTACGCCTATATTTGGAGGCGTCGAGAGGCAGAGATTAAAAAAAAAGCAATAACAAATTCGTTATTATGCTGTTGATAGGAGTAGTAAAAATCGTAATCTTACTTCCGATTAGTCACGTATCTTTAAAATCAATTATTTTGAGTGCGGATTTCAAATTATCATAATAAATAGCGTCCATTGACCACTCGACGTAAACGCCTGTAGGTATTTGGTGCCGTCGAGAGGCAAAGATTATTTTTTAAAAAAGACAATAGGTAACAAATTCGTCAATACGCTGTCGATAAGTAAAGGAGTAGTGAAATATCGTAAACTACCTACCGATTAGTCACATCTTAAAAATCAAATCTTATAAGTGCGGGTGTCAAATTAACGTACAAATACCGTCCATGACCCACTCGACTTGAACGCCTGTTTGGTGACGTCGAAATTCAGATATTATTTTAAAAAAGGCAATAACAAATTCGTCATTATTCTGTCGTTAAATAAAGGTCATGGGGCCTACCATCAACTGTAATGCGATTCATTTTAGGTTACTTACAGGTAGTAAGCGCGGGACGCCGCTAGACGCGCCATATGGCAGCATCCCACTCTCACAACCTACAATGAATTGCATTACAGTTGATGGTAAGGCCCCAGTAGTGGAAAAACGTAAACTTACTTCCGATTAGTCACATAACTTAAAAATCAATTCTTTTAATTGCGCAGAGTCAGAAAACTCGTTGGGGACGATAAACTAGTGAATACCAAGCTTCACAGTCTCCCTCATCGTTGAAGAGTGGCCTCATTGTCGGTGTTCTACAGATTGAACTTCGGAGCTGCTATTGAGCTACATGAGCTCATCCCGCTAGCTCCTTTCTACCACCGGTAGTCCAGTAGTACGCGGGCTATCACCCCACCTGGTTGATATTCCTCGTCTGTGTACAAAGCGCGTTTCTTCATCTTTTTATTGCGCACAGCCAGGAAGTGGAACTCTCTGCCTGCATCTGTATTCCCGGGAGCCTGGTATATTTAAAGCTTGACTGAATAGGCTATTTCTAGGCAAAATCTCTCCATCTTCGGCTTTTTCTTAAATCTAACGTTTAGAATGAAGATGCAAGAGCAAACCTATTTAATGTTAAACAAGTTTGGATGTCAAATTATCATAATAAATAGCGTACATTGACCACTCACCGTAAACCCCTGTAAGTATTTGGTGCCGTCGAGAGGCAGAGATTATTTTTGAAAAAAGTAAATATGTAAGAAAGAAGAAATAGTAAAGGAGCTGTGAAAATTTGAAAACTTCCTTCCGATTAGTCACTTATCTGAAACATCAAGTCTTATAAGTACGGGTGTCAAATTATCATAATAAATAGCGTCCATTGACCCACTCGACGAGAACGCCTGTATTCGGTGCTTCGAGAGGCAGAGATTATTTTTTGAAATGCTCCTTCAGTGGAGTGTTTCAGAGGCTAATCTGTTTGTTGTCATTAATTATTTTTATCGCTTATCGCACTTTCGGCAGTACTCGTGCTTTTGATGGCGTCGATAGCTTTACAACAACGTTTGTCTCGCGATTAGGTACTAGTATTTGACTATACTTAAGTTTTATCATCAGTTTTTTTACGTAATTTCATTCGAAAATGACTTTAATTTTCTAATAAACGCAATAGTTATTTGTTATGCAAGCCTGGAAAGTTCGATTTTGCGGCGAGTAACTTCTATTTTAAATCTGAGCAAGCGAAGGACTCTAGAATTGAAAGGGTGAATCCTGAGCGAGGGCATTTGTAAAAAAAAAAACATTAAAAAAGAACGTGCCGTTTTTTGTTTGTTCTAATATCATTTATATAATGTGTGATAAATAACCGTATGATATACCTAATAAAATGTGTCGTTGAAAACTACCAAATTGTTCACGTAATAAACAAATAAAAAAAAATGTTTCAAACGTCCGATACTTAATGAAATCGATGTCGTGCGCACATTGACGTTGACAGCTTGCCGAAAACTGGTTCACCGCTACACTAGGATGGTATACTCTGCCTGTGCATTGATATAGGGCGTAAAAGTAGTGAATTAGTGACGTAACCAACATTGTCCCATACTATACGCTGTCCGATAGTATACTACCTTCCCCTAAATAAACAATAGTCGATTCGGAACGTAGCATGTGTTTTCCTTTAATTAAAAAGGTTCCAATTTTAAAACGATTTTCCACGCTAGGCTGCAAAATGCATTTTCCACGCAGAAATTGCATGACAAAACTAACTTTTCCGGTAAAGGTACAAAATAATTGTTTTTGTAACTTTTATAGTGAATGAAATCGCATCATAATAAACCTTAGTAGTTTAAAAATGTGTTTAAGTACTAAAATTGTTATAACTTGCTTCTTATACGGTAAATAAATAAAAAATAAAGTATTTGTTTGTAATAATATCCAATGAAAAAGTAGTATGTTTGCTAATTTCGCTTACCTTCTGGCTTAACAGTTAAATAACATCCGTGTAGTCTAGTTTGCCAACAAAAGAAAAGTTACAGTAGAAACACAAAAAGTTCCGGTACAAATAAGGTTGATATTTACCATGTGATCAGATCAGACATCAATCTCAGGGGTCGATCACGCCCCTGCGGGGTCGTAACGACCCGGCGAGACAAATCGCCCACCAATGGGCCAGCTGCCGACCCATTGTTGGGGCTATACGTTTGTTGTTCGACGACGTTTATTCTGTGCCCCCTACGTTATCTGTGACAGTATTTAGACGGTAGTTAGCTAGCGGAACGTTTTTGCATTGTTGCGGTGTGAAAAATTGGTGTAATGATTCTGTTGATTGGGGTTCGGGGAATGTCATGTTAGAATATAAAAGCTTAGATAACTTGGCTTTACTACAGCGTCAATTCATTTTTAGATAGACAATAAAAAAATACAGTCTTTTTCACCTAGAATAATTCCTGTGACGTTTCAAGTTTGAGAGTTCTAGAGATGTCCCATATTGAAATCCTATCGACTTATCTATCAATCCTTTCTAAGAGTCAATGTAGCTACTTTTGGAGCAATTGCTATACCTATATACCACGTGGAATCCAATTACATAGCGTAACTTTTAACATCCAAATTAAACGTAATAAAGAATAAAAAGTATTGTACGTGCTAATCTATATGGTAAAATAAAACATTAAGCTGTCAATGTTAATATCAGTTAATATAATATCATTTGATTTGTAGCATCAAAAACCTTACAGACTGTCGTTTTGTTTAAAATGTAAAGTATCTACTTTTTCACTATTATCGACAAATGAACAGCGGCAGTTGTCGATTCTGTTTCGAGAGGAATCATCCTAGTTGAAAAAGACTATAAACGTCAAGAATGATCATGATCATGGGTCGAGGTAGTTGTTCAGTAGGTCCGTGATTTGGTATCAGCTCTGCTGCTGGTAACTAACTAGCTGGACTTGGACTAACTAAATGAACTTAAAAACCTAATGAATTACTTTGTGCCATATTAAAACCACAACTAATAGCTAGGCGGTATGGTCTTTGATCTTAGCCTGTTCCTGTAAGGAATGAAAAAAAACTAACAAGCTGGCTCCAATTTTATTGAAAGGAAAGGCTTTTTAGTGATTTAGTTTAGATAAATAAGTTATTTTTACTTTTTAAAGTTCTTGAAGGGCGTAAATCATTTACAATTGATGTTTTGAATTATAAATAAATAAATATATTACCTGAAAATATTTAAGTACCTACCTAAGAAGTAGTTATTGATTTTTTATATCATATTATTGAATAATGTGTACAGATACGTTTATCAGCCTGTCATTTGTACAAGGGTATAGCCGTAGCCGCCGCGATATTACGTTAGTGTAGACTGCGATAAAAATATTAAGTATATTTTATTTAAATCGATACGGTCGCAAATATTTGTATAAAGGAATAGGTACAATGTTTGTTTTGTCTGCTTTCGTAAAATAATTCAACTACACAAATTACAATATTCTCAGTATAAAAAACAGAAGGAGTCCTAAATATAAATAGGACCTTTGAGAGTATTTGCATTTTGTTAAATTTTGACCTTTATGCGTCGTGGGGTATATTTGTTAAGATTTTCTTTTTATAACTCAGGATATGTTAAAAGAATACCTAAATTATGAATTGATACAAAAGATCGTTATAAAAAACAGAGCAGTCAACTTTAATTTGAAAATATACTTGTCGCCATTAAAACGAGAACTATTGATTCATCTCGCCGCATTATAATCTAAATGGATAAGCTAAACTGGTTCCTCGTCTTTATTTAATTTCCTGGATGCGCTTATTGAGGTAACGCTGAACAATGAGGCAGGAGGCAGCTGGGATGGGAGTGTCTCATCCCCCCTCTATCCCCTCTACCCCTCCGTCCCCACCCCTGTCACCACGCCCACCGCTCCCGCGGCATTATCACCCCGTGTGAATCGAGGGACGACTAACAATGCAATATTTGCACCGATTTTTTTTCACCCATTATTTATCCGCCTGGATGAGAACAGTTAGTTCGTGTTAAATAGAGCTTGCCCCTACAGATTAAGTGGCGAATTAAGCGAGTGTTTAGTGTAGCTGCCGTATTACAATAAGGTTTAGTGGTTTTATTGCTACTTGTTTTTGTAGTAGCGCAGAATATTTCTCAACGTTTTAAAATTAAAAAGAATAATGGTTTATTTGGGTCAAACACTAGGGCGAAACAAACAACCAAACAAAATAATAACAAGCAATAGAGCACAGTTTGTTCCAAAACGGCCCCGAATCAGCATGTTGCTTGGCTTTTGAACAGCGCTGGTCTTCCGTCGGTACCGTTTAGGTGGGGCTGAGAGCTGCATTAACCAAAAATTTTTTTTTTTTTTTTTTGTTAAATTATGGTTGTATGTATCTGCTCTTTACAAAATGTTAAAGCTTCTGAAAGAACTTCTGAATTGTCGATTTTAACAAAACTTTTTCTTTGTTCTAGGCGTTCTCGGACAGCAAGCGAGTCCGGACAGTACATCACGAGCTTCCGAGCTCTCCTACATCGGAGCTCCCACCACCTCGCCCCCAGTCACCGACCCCCGCCACGAGCACGACCTCGATCACGACAACGACAACGACATCGAGCATGACGACGACAACGACACCGACCAGCCAGCGAACAACAGCTCCGATCCAAACTTAGCGCATAAGAAGCGTAAAAGACGCGTTCTCTTTTCGAAAGCGCAGACCTATGAGTTGGAAAGACGCTTCCGTCAGCAGAGGTATTTATCTGCTCCGGAACGGGAACACCTGGCCAGCTTGATCCGTTTGACACCGACGCAGGTGAAGATCTGGTTCCAAAACCACAGGTACAAGACGAAGAGAGCGGTGCAGGAGAAAGGAGCCCATGATTTGAACGTGGGAGGGTTGAATTCGCCCAGAAGGGTTGCTGTCCCGGTTTTAGTAAAAGATGGCAGGCCGTGCCTTGGCAAGCCGGACGGACTGCCACCACTTGGCATACCTCCGTACCAGCCCATGCACCACCAAACGCCCGTCTCGGGTCTCGGGACGCAACCCAGCGGCTGCTGGTGGTGATAAGCGGCAACCATTCCAGTGTTTCCTAGTCGAGGGCAGCGGTTTGCATAACACTGTCAATAAACCATTCCAGATTTCCAGTGAGGCTATATCCGGTGACCTATGCGAACCAACGCCTATCTTTATTCATGGTGGAAGTTCTACTATGTATATAAGTTAAAATGTTACCTAAAGAGATGTTCAGTTCGGATGTAACTCGAATAGTAATCGGTTAGGACCAGTCCTAACCGGATTACGGTGAAAATTTTAAGGTTCTGGAGTTCCTAATTTTTTGTATGATAAATTACCACCTATTTTTTCGAATCTATGAACAAATGTTAGTAACTAATTTCATTTAGAATTTAAAAATAGTGATTTAACATTCCATTGCTTGTGGAGTTTGTATATTTATGTAAAAAGCTTTTGACGAAATAAGTTACTTATATTATGAGAAATGACCAGATTTTATCAAATGCAATATTTAGTGTTAAGGTTCAGTATTAACGTAGTCGAATATGCCTAGTGAAATAATATTTATGTATATTCCAGAGTAAAGTTTTATATTATATACGTACCCGTTGGGTAGTATAACTACATAGTGGATAGTCGTCTATGTACATTGTGTATATAAAGGTTTCGATGTGTGGACAGTTACCGATCAAAATAATAGCGAAACAATAAACTTTTTATTCCATATATACGACATATGTTAACATTCCAGTACTTTCCTTACGTATTCTATTAGGTATAAGGTTGTAAAAACGTGTTACATAGAATAAATTATTATGAGAATATTAAATTGATTGAATGCATTTTGCCTGGTTTTATTAACTCTATTTTTTACCCGACTGCAAAGGAAAGGTTGTATTTTTCGCGCGTATCTTGTATGTTAAAGGAATATACTTTATTACCTTTTATATCTCAAACGGCTTAACGGTTTTCTATAATTAAGATATCGTTAGATTTGTCTAGACAGCCCAAGTGTTCTTAGGGAAGTGATGTTAAAACAGAAGCAACATAGCGGCCGTGACGTGCTTATAATTTGAAGTGAAGAAAAATACATAAGTATTTTTAGAATACTTCAATAAGGGTATCATAAAAACATTTTATAAAAAAAAACAAACCGACTTCAAAAAGTAAAAAATAAAACTTTTGGAGTCGGTGCCAGCCAAGGCATTCTACATTGCACTTCTATTAACTATATATTTTTATTGCCTTAGCTAGCTAGCACCGACTCCATAATATTTGTTTTTTACTTTTTGAAGTCGGTTTGATTTTTTTTTATAAAATGTTTTTATTTCAGAAATTTTTTTGTTACATCATGTGCCGTTACTTACACCAAAAATCAGCCCATACACAACCATGATATCATCTAGGTAAACGACTACTTGCCAAAACGTGTATGATATTTTTCAGGATTCTGAAAAAACTACTGGCCAAATCTCTGTAAAAGTTATATGAGACCACACATAAACCATTTTCTTTCAGATAAAAAAAGAATTATAAAAAGTTCCATCAAAATCCGCTTAGTAGTTATTGCGTGAAACTTCAGCTCGAACAAGAATCTAACAATTACCTGGATGATATAATTGTTTCATGACTTCCATGACCCCATATCTCCGAAGATTATCATCGGATCTCAATGAGACTTATATGGGACCAAATTGACAGTGTACCCGATCGAACAAAAGAACAACTATTAAAATCGGATCACCAACACCGGAGTAATCGGTATACATACATCATCCCTCCTTTTTTGTTGAAGTCGGTAAAAAATGAAGGGTTGATCTTAAGTATATTGAATTTATCGTTAAATACCTACAATACTTTCTATGATTTTTTAATTTTTGCATTTTTCGATTCAATTTTTATACTATTCTATTTAAAATGTATCATAAGTATACAATATTTTCGTTGATTTATTAGTATTGTGCATTCACGAGTATTTAGTATCAATGATGACATGACATAAATCTTTTAACAAACAGACAGATGAAGTAACTTTTTTTTGTGATTACTCAAAGCGCTTTCAGGTCATAATATTAGCTCTCCTACATTAGCTTTTTCTGCTTTTGTAAAAAAATGGAAGTTACATGAGACTTTGCGTGGAAAACTAAGATCATGAAGTCGTGTTTGTGTCAATTCTTTGTTAATAGAAAGGAGAGATTTCCCTCTATGAAAAACAAAACTAAACTTTAATCCTTGCAGTAAGGTTCTGGTTAATTCGACACACATATTTTTTTTTAAAGAAAACTGTTTTGTGTTTAGGTATTGCTTGAAAAGACATACTGACATTTTTGGTGTCCATCAAATATTTAATGTATTTTCCTTTGATTCCTGAACAGTGTACATTGCTGCGAATTTGAAAATGTAGAATCTTGATTTGTATACAATACTAGCGTCCGTCCGCGGTTTCGCCCGCGTGGTTCCCTTCCCTCTCCGTCCACTACTAGTACTAAGATACTTGATTTTTGGCATAGAATTGCCAAAAATCAAGTCGATTTGTATCTTAGTTAGGGCGTGAAGAAAGGACAAACAAACACAATTTCGCATTTAAAATATTTATACATTTTTAATTTTGCATTTTACAATGCTATTTTTGTGTGATAAAGATTAAACAAGAAAATATACTAGAAAAAAGCAACTAGTCTCATGTAGTCATTAGTCTCGTCAGGGCGATATGAGACTAGTTGATTTTTTCCAGTATATTTTCTTGTTTAATATTTTATAATATTTAGTTAGGATTAGGATAACTGGGTGTGGTAACGAATCCCTATTCAACTCCGGTTTTTCACAAATTAAGATGAATGCAAAAATGAAAATCCTCATTAGTATAGTAGCTGTTTTATTATAATCAATTGTCAAATATTTCTAAAAATGTAATCTATCGTCGTCGTTTCATCAATATATATATTTGATGAAACGACGCTGGACCACAGTGTAGAAAGATGAATATGCTAGAAAAAATTTACATAAAGTCTCGGTATTTTAATGGTTAGAGCATTGGGCCAGACTTCCCTTCCAAAGGTTTAGGTTTAGAATCCCGTCTGAGGGATATAAAAAAAAATGGAAAAGTAGTCATAGATACAAATTCCATTGAATAGATCGATATATAGTCGTTACTAGTGTCAAGCTGCTGGCTCTGTAGTGTCGGTATAGAATAGCACTACCCCCTCTCATCCCGTGGGTGTCGTAAAAGGCGACTAAGGGACTCAGCCTTCTGGAGACAGGCAGCAGAGTTTCCTTCAAACATGGCCATACTGCGATCGCCAACCCGCCTGCCAAGCGTGGCGATTATGGCAAACCCCCTCTTTTGGGGGAGCCCTATACCCAGCAGTGGGTGTTATATGGCTGAGACGACGACGACGAATAGTGTCAAAAAGAGAGTAATTGGTATAATTATTTTTTTAACCATTTTAAACTATTGTAAAGGCTAACTACGGAACTCTATACTGCGCGTAGCACGACACGCACTTGGCCATTTTTTTTAGTAACTATGAAATAAATCAAGATTCTACAATAAAAGTTAAAATCCGCAGCACACACCGTCGCAGGATCCGGCCGGTGCAGTGTGATATCATCCTTGCCACAGAATACCATATAGTACAGACCGACATCAAAAAACGGAGGAGGTTCTCAAGTCGACGTTTTTTTTTATGTATTACCATAACTTCGCCAGTTGTTAAAAGATTTTTATAATTATTTTCTTATCCGAAAGTACTTAAATGGTTTATGTGTGGCCCATATAATTTTTCCGAAGATCTGGGTAGTAGTTTTTTCATAATCCTGAAAAATATCAATAACGTTTTGGCAAGTAGTCGTTTACCTAGATGACATCATTGTTGTGTATGGGCTGATTTTTAGTGTAAGTAACGGCACATGATGTAACTAAAAAATCTGAAATAAAATCATTTTATAAAAAAAAACAAACCGACTCCAAAAAGTAAAAAATAAAACTTTTGGAGTCGGTGCTAGCTAGCTAAGGCCAAAAAATATATAGTTAATAGAAGTGCAATGTAGAATGCCTTGGCTGGCACCGACTCCAAAAGTTTTACTTTTTGAAGTCGGTTTGAATTTTCTTTATAAAATGTTTTTATCATACAAAATACTTGTTTTAGCTGATCGATTATTATGCAAAATCTTGGTCAATGTTTTTTTAAATTTGGTGTTTTTTATTTTTTGTGAAACAATTGATTTTACTTTTTGTGCAGTCTTTAACAAAAAAGTTGCAAAATTTGGTCATTTTGATGAAATTTTGAAGTAAGTAGTTTAAAAACCCGCATAGTGAAAACCAAAGAATTCACAAAATGAATCAAATACACAGTCGAAGTGTTAAGCATTCTAGCTTTTGAAAGGTACCAAATTGAAAAAATATAAGTCAAGACTTACTACCTATACTTACTACGAAAACAGGTATTTTGTATGAAAATCATTAAGTCATAGATCACAAACTTCTTTGATGTGTGTCATAGACTTTATCAACGTACGATTGATCTGGCAACAATATGTTGTAGAGCAGTATAAAGAACAGGTGTAGAGAGTAAATGCGCTAAAGGTATTTCAGTAATCGGGTCGCAGGCTATCGGCCGATTAGATAAACGTGAGTAAATATTTAGCGGGCAAACAATGATCGGTCGTGTATCACGCACAGCTAGTATCTACGGATGTAGAGGTATACGAATCTACAGGATTGGTAACAAAGAAACATTGTTTTTCATAGGTGCCCTAAGATTAACCTTAACAACAGTGTTTGCTGCATTGTTGTGTTCCGGCAGTTAGACATAGGATAGCCAGTTCCTCAGTGATTGAGGATTCCGGCAGAGGCTCGCTTCTATCTTCAGCCTTATCAATACTTAACATCAGTGAGAGCTATGAGTCTCCCCGTTGTTGGTCATAAAAAAAAGATTAGGGTAATGGGGATGAAGTCAATCTCATAGTGAAACTCACAATTAAAATCAAAAGAAGCTTTATTGAAATGAACTATTGCTTAAGGTATCTTTGAATCGTTGATTTCTTTCCTACCATAATCTTACTTTGAAAATTATTAAAGCCGACTTCAAAAAGGACATAATAAACCTTTTGGAGTCGGTGCCAGCCACAGACGTCTGTGGTGCCAGCCAATGCATTCTACATTGTTTCCAAAAGTGTTTCTTAGTTAAGTACCTAATGTCCCGTACTTACTTACACTTAAAATCAGCCCATACACAACAATGATGTAATTATGAATAGGGCTATCTGAAATAGTTGCCTAGGATACTGGTTTCGTTGCCTAACATCCATAGTTATTTTAGACCTATTAACAAAAATATCCTAGGCAACTATCACAGATAGCCCTTTACATATGTACAGGTAGGTTATTAATTTCGGGCGTTAGCAAACATCGACGCTGTTGTTATGACAGAATGTCACATTAGCTGTCAAATATGTAGTATTGAAAATGGGGCGATCTCCGCTGTTTCAGCCGTCAGCATCAAGGATGTTTGCTTAGAGAATGCATAAATTTAAAATACATGTTAAAAAAAACGCTCTTAAGCAAAGGTTATTACAAGGTAGATGATTATTTGAAAGACCAAAATGCATGGAAGTGATACTAACATAAAACATGACTATTGTAATTGTATAAAAGGAAAATCTTCTAATAACTGAGTATAAGAAAATTTTCCTCTTATATTAAATATGTTTCAAGATTGTAGATTTGTGTTTGGCAACGACATGTTCCTTTGTAAATGTTGTTGCTTCTGTTAAAGCTGATAAGTTTATTGCGGCCGTTCTTCTTATCAGTTAAAAGATGTCTTGAATGGTTGGTAGGAAAAAAAATTAGACGATTCGAAAGCACTTGTCTATAAGTCTATTTGAATAAAAATCTTTGACTTTGACTTTGACTTTGATTTATTCGCCTTCCTCGCATTCGAAAGAAACATCTTTACAGATGTTTGACTATCGATTAAGATGAAACTGCCATCTACTTATAACTTTTTAATTTTGCATTTTACAATGCTATTTTTATGTGATAATTTTTAATCAAGTAAATATACTAGAAAAAAGCATACATATCATACATACATATCATACATACATACTTATTTATCACATAAAAATAGCATTGTAAAATGCAAAATTAAAAAGTTATAAGTAGATGGCAGTTTCATCTTAATCGATAGTCAACATCTGTAAAGATGTTTCTTTCGAATGCGAGGATATTTCTCTCATTGATGAAACGACGGTGGCCAACACCGTAGAAAAAGGTGAATATACTAGAGAATTTCAACGTGTTCTCGCAGGTCTCTGTAGCATAATTGGTCAGTGCATTGGGCCGGATTCCCAAGGATGCGGGTTCGAGTCCCGTCAGGGCGACATGAGACAAGTTGCTTTTTCTAGTATATTTACTTGATTAAAAATTATCACATAAAAATAGCATTGTAAAATGCAAAATTAAAAAGTTATAAGTAGATGGCAGTTTCATCTTAATCGATAGTCAAACATCTGTAAAGATGTTTCTTTCGAATGCGAGGATATTTCTCTCATTGATGAAACGACGGTGGCCAACACCGTAGAAAAAGGTGAATATACTAGAGAATTTCAACGTGTTCTCGCAGGTCTCTGTAGCATAATTGGTCAGTGCATTGGGCCGGATTCCCAAGGATGCGGGTTCGAGTCCCGTCAGGGCGACATGAGACAAGTTGCTTTTTTCTAGTATATTTACTTGATTAAAAATTATCACATAAAAACTTCCTTCTTTTTTGAAGTCGGTTAAAAATATACAATACAAATTTAAAAATATTCAGAATAACAAGTGAAAAATTTGTAAAACTGGGAGAAAACATAAAAAAAAGTGATTGACAGTCGGGCAATTCCTTGCCGGTTCCACTCGTTGCAAAGTCTTCAGAAGGTTTATGAACTTGATTCTGATTTTCCTATCGTAAAAAAATTCACGAACTATTAACATTGACCACAGTAGCGATAAATTAGTGAAGATATAATATTAATTTGGGAACGATTTTCACTTGCGTTTCTGAAATATTTCGAACTCCCGCTACAGAATTTATGTTATCCGTTGTTGCAATCCTAAGCAATCTCTATACTCACCCACGCGTGTGATTGTGCGAAAACATGAAATAATATTAGTTTTTTAACACCTACTTATAGTGGGTACCAAAGCTACACTGTCACACCTTCTTCTAAACATCAATACGCCTCCGAAGGGCATTTGAGCTATTCGACAAAGAATTCAACGTTTATTAAATAAATAACAACAACGCACAAAGCCGTCGCCGTCGGTAGCTCAAGAATACGATTCACAATACCCAAACATACTGTGAATTAAATTCGATCGTTTCTCGAACGATTGAATCGATCCTTTCGATTGTTGGTTTAAGCCGATTAACTCGATACAATTGCAGCCTGTGTGTGTGTCTGTCAGTTTGTTTTTCTAACCGTTCGCTTTTGTGTGACGCTTTTCTTGGATTGGCGAGACCCTAAATGGTAGTATCAGAAGGTATATTAACACTTATGGATGATTGAACTTTGTTTTTTTTCTTGGGGAGTGGTAAGTATACCTGTGTTGTTCCCATTTTGTATTAAATCAGAGAAACTACCTACACTTATCCAGTAAAATAACTTAAAGGGACTTTTTTATTATTATTGAAAGCACTGATTGAAGAATTTCCTAACAAAAGAATAAAATGTACCTACTTGCAAAATTTCAGTATTTTGTTTTCGTAGTCTCGTTGAAAAAATAACATTTGAGTAGTTTTCACCATTATCCTGAAAGAAGTCTGTACTACTTAGAAAATGCCGTACTAGAACAAAAGTAAATAAATGTTTCCGTAATAAACTCTAATATATTTAGCGCAATTCAGTTGGTCTCGTACTAAACATAGGTGGTTACTAAGTTTATGGAACTTGTTTGTATGTTT
The DNA here is from genome assembly GCA_910589605.1 of Chrysoteuchia culmella. Taxonomy (NCBI): domain Eukaryota; kingdom Metazoa; phylum Arthropoda; class Insecta; order Lepidoptera; family Crambidae; genus Chrysoteuchia; species Chrysoteuchia culmella. The sequence continues at coordinate 6,593,389 of OU342657.1, forward strand.
CATATATCTTGATTTCGACTTGGTATTCCATGTTAAGAGTCATAATGATCCTCACCTCATGAGCTAACTCTAAAACACTCGGCAAAGGACTAGCATGATGGGTCAAAAGTGCCATAACTGCATAGAATGACGGTGCACGTTATAGCCATAACTTGGACAGTAATTTTATCAAAACATCTCATTCGTCATTGAAAACTGCACTGTTTCACAACCACAAACGGTTACCATTCCTTTGTCAATAGTCCAAGGCGTTGAACGGCCATTCTCTATGGTGACAGTGGGGTGTATTGATTTTCGGATTTCCTCTTACAACAGTTTCAACTCTATTACTAGAGGGTTAAATTTGAAATTAGCTTGTGTTAAAATCCGGGAAGTGTCATATGAAACACAATATTGTCGATGTAAGCGCAATAATGTTATGATGGACGACGGGTCAGTGTGCAGCGGCCCTGAAAGAGATAAGCTGCCAATATCGCCACTGCACCTGACTACTTCAAGCTAATTAGCTTTCACTTAAGTTCAATGTGGTATGATGAGGATACCGTGGAGAGGAGAAGGCGCAATTCATCCCCTGTTATTTTTGACAGCAAAACGTTTTGAGATTTAAAAACCTTTTTGCTCTGTGAAGAGGTCTGTTATGAAAATTAAATTATGATTGTCTTTCGATATTTGATATATTTTACCTGACTACTTTAGCTAAACATTCTCATTTAGGTGGAGATCGTGAAGAGGAAAAGGTCTTCCCTCTTCATTTTGACAGCAAAAATGTTTAAGCGTTATGGGAATCTAAATCTTTTGCTCTGTGTCGAGGTGTATTAGGAAAATTAAACGACGATTGTCAGCCGATACTAGAGTTAAAGCACCGATTTCAAACTCATTAGCGTTCATTTAAGTTCAATGTGGTATGATGAGGATACCGTGGAGAGGAGAAGGCCTCTCTCTTCTTTTTGACAGCAAAAAGGTTGAATCGTTTTCACACTTAAAACCTTTTTTTCCGATTGTTAGCCGATGGAAGACTTAATTACACCTGACTACTGCTTTCATATGTTCAATATGGTATGATGAGAATATTGTGGAGAGGAGAAAAAAATATCCTTTAACGAGTTATAGGTCTCCCGCCGTAGGGTTTGTAAACCGATAGCGTAGCTTCTTTGACGTTACAACAGCCATTAGTGCTGTTACAACAGCCTGGATTGAATAAAAGATATTCAATTTTGAATTTTTTTAAGGCCTTTTCTTTTTGACAGCATTTTTGCTGACAAAACGGAAACGTTTTGAGACTTGAGCACAGAGAATATATAGGATGTTTAAAGACCCATAACGAAAACAAAACCCACGTATTCTCCCCATCGTCCCCAACAAATACAAAATACAAAATATCTTTATTTCTTTCATAAGGTACATGATTAATAAAGCTAGAAATTGGATATTCCTTTTAAGTATATATATACTTTTGCCAGGAGTATTCGCTCCTCCATATCTTACATTACCTTATCATAACTAATATCTATTTAATGGTACAAAACTGCTATGAATATCAAAACCAATCAAAGAAACTGGATCTCGGCCGCCTACTTGTGCCCTCTAGACACACGCACAGGTTTCTTACACGCGTTTTTAGCGTGTAAAAATAACATATTTTTTTTGAAAACGAAAAATAATTGTCGTTACCCAGCAATTATTTTCCATTTTCTTATTTTGTTTGATGAGTACACTACGCATATATTACTTACGGCTTCGGTTTGGGTCTTTTAACACCCTGTATTATAATAGTACAGTCACGAACCAGGATTGTTGAGCTAATTGCATATCATCTTAACTTGGGTGTATTAATCGAATGCCGCCGTTTTTCTTTATTTAAATTTGACTAAAGCAAGGACAATAGTAATTATCAAAACAAAACACGGCCAAAATACGAACAGTGGCAAGTGGCTCAACAATCCCGGTTTGTGACTGTACTAGACGTACTTGCGCACAAACTATATGTATAGTAATGTGCGTACTTGAGTTCTAGAAAATTAAATTCCAGTATTCAGTCGTTAATTGACTTGTTTTTGCCATTAAGGCGGTACCCCCACCGAAAGTGGCGCCGCGTTGAATTTTATTTAATATCGTAATTCTAATTCACAATTATTTTAATAAAACTAAACGTGGAATTTTTAGAGCCCATTGTCTTGTATTTTTAGAAGGTATCGCTACATCTCGTCATAGTCATTCGTAAAAGTAGAAAATGTGTCAAAAACGGCCACTTTTAGCAGTTTTGCTATCAACCTACTTCTAGCAGTGACTACGAGGGAATGTAATGATACCGTCTAAAAATACTAGGCTATGGGCTCTAAAAATTCCACGTAAAGTTTTATTAAAATTGTGTATTAGAATTACGATATTAAATAAAATTCAACGCGGCTCCACTTTCGGTGGGGGTACCGCCTTAATTTTAACATTTAACACTTAGCACTCCCTTAAATCAAAGTAAATCCAACAATATTTGTTAGATACACCTTTGTATAAAAAAGAAATGGTTCAGCCAGTGAGTTAACTATACCTACTTTGCTAACCATAAGAATTATCAGTGTCCCCAGACAGCTGTTTACTTATAAAATGAGGACAAATAAATAAGCGTTTACTCAATAGATTGTAAATAACCTTATTTTTTACGTTGCAGTGGAACGTTTTCATAATTTCATATTTCTTAGACAGCATTTGTCAATGCTATATTAAAATACAACACTTGTTTCACTACTTCTTATATATTTTTTTGACATATATCAGATTGATTACGTATTAGTTGTGTTAATCTAAGTGACATTTACAAATGGTAGAATTCCTAATTAAAACTGTCCTTAAATAATTCCTTTGTAAATATTATAGTATGTTTGTCCGCTTATATAACGTACCAATCATTAAATTATCCCACGCACCTTTGCTTATAATTTAATAAACATTGACACACTTGATCCTTACAACTATTAAAACGTAGTTCCGAATCGTACTTAATCCAATAAGTAAATCAAACATATTCGCCAGATCTTGAACGGCGTTCAAATTGTAAGCTAACAAATTTTTCAATTCAGTTGTTGATGTCATTACTCTTGTACTTCAGGCGATTTTACATGAAACATTCAGTGTTTTGAATGTTTAAAAAATCTGTTAAATTATCTATATAAGATAACTAATTATGTAGTACTGCAAAAAGTCACATATTTCGAAGGTCATAGTTATTTGTTTTAAGTTTTTCTATAGTTACAAATTTTCACCACCAGCAAATACAAATTGGTAGCAGTATTAACCCGCACGCGCTCCTACCATTTGCGGGTATCCGCGACCCGAGGCGATTTATTGCCTTTGCTCTAATAAACACGTTACTGTGTAACGAATATTAATAACTTATTTCCCGGAGCGCCCGATGATATTCGTTTTTATTATTGGCTGTCGTTGAGCTTAGCGGATTTGTTTGCGAGTTGCGAGCTGTTGGGAACGCGTTGAAAGCAACAAAGGTTGTAAATGGAATTTTGCTGCTTCAATTAACCTATTAAATATTTTAGGCGATTATTGTTCACGGACGTTTTAAGAACATAGCAATTTTAATAAAGTTTGATGCTCTACATTTAAAAAAGACAATGTATATAATATCTATTGACAGAAGTATTTGCTTACTTTTTTGGGTTAAACGTTAACTTACTGTTATAATTATTTTCTTTACATTTTGCCGCAAGAATTTTTTCGAAGCAACTTTATCGTTCGTCAGTTCTTCACACAAATATCCACTACAGACGTCGTTTGCAGTAAACGCGCTAGTTTTTCTATTTGTATCACGAAACACATTTTTCACGTGCCAACAGCGACGCACAGGCATAAAGGTTTACGACAGGCCGTCATATTTATGGCGCGGGTATTGTGATATATTTTTTGTTGTGCGCATTAGGTTTTATCTGACTTTCCGCTAAATCAAGTAGCTACTGGCCGGTGTCAGGAAATACCCCCGCGTATATCATCGGCGGCGGATGCGCGCATTTTGGGGTTATGTCTTCATTCGTAGGGCGAGGTCGCCTGGGGCCATTTGTCTTATCGATTCTACCTACAAATTGGTAATTTCTTTGTATCGCAGCGTGAATAGCAAAAGTTGGTGGTGAACGATGGATTATTTGGTTAAACTACGTGTCTTGGAAGAACTTTGTCTGAAATGTAGTCAATCGCGTCAAAAGTTTAGGTAACTAACTGTATTATACTTGTATTATCTAGTTATTAATTTGCCCGTAGCACTTTTTTGGCATATACTTATTAGTAGAGAAAATATTTAAATGTTGTTATTACACTTTCGTTTACAGAAAAAAAATAACTTTAATTCTATTAATTTTAAGAAAAATTTCGCTCCGAACGTCTGATCCGAAGAGTTTGAATGCAAATATCTATAGACAAAGGCATAGCATAGGGACAAAATTGATAAAACGCCTGCTGACAGTATCCCGCTACGTTCGGTTTATACCAAACTTTTTTAAAGCGACGAACCATTTCTTTTCCTTTTGCTTCGCTTAGATACTGCAACTCGAGGGTATAGAGACTACGGAGGTTTTATAGTCTGTGTCAGTACGCTGCCCCACGTTCGATTAAGACGTCTCGCGCCCTTTTTTCTGTAAAAAAGGGAAAATGAATAGCACAGGGCGGAAATATTACGGAGTAACGGCATTTCCGCGCGATAAATCGCCCTCCAATCAAAGGAACCTCTGCGCTGTGTCCTGTCGTATTTCTTTATTAATGATACACTTTATTTTATTGGACCTTTTTATCGTTCGCATTGTTGTTTGTATTTAGTTTAATTGATGTGCTCTTAGCTTACTTTTTGCTTTGTTGGCTTGAAAGCTGAAAGATCTTGTTTTCTAAATAGGTTGATTTATGTTTTTTAAAGATAAAGAACTTTGCTTTTTTATTGTTGTAGGAAGAAATAGTTTTTTAACATCAGTGTTCAAGCTTTTCAATGTGATCCACTGCTCGTTTTATAGCATTGAGGACAATGTGTCGTTAAATGTTTGGTTCTAGTGTCGATTGGTCAGTTTTATAAATAGAAACAGTCTAATCTGAATAATTAATAATCGAAACGCAATCGAATAAATACCTGTTGGTCAGCACTCAGCACCTTGGGTCAGCACCTATTTTTTTTTATGAACAACGGGGAGACAACGGTGCGTCGGAACCAACCCCCATATTCTAAGTCGTTCCTCCAAAACTTTTTACACTCCACTCAACCTCGTCGTGGGTAAAAATGGTGGTGTACGCTAGGCCTAACACGGAGTGGCTACGTACACTTTGGCTCCTCCAGGTCCTTAAAGGAGTTATGACTTAGAATACCGATTTCGAGGAGTATTTTGAAGAGGTTTCGTTAAGTCGAGGACGAGTAAGTTTTGGAGGAACGACTTAGAATATGGGTGTAAGTTTTTTCGGTACCGGTAAGTAAGGTAAGTAAAAGTTTCGGAAGGGCGATTTAACCGGGAATGCCGATACATCTGGTACTGAGAAACCCCTGTAAAAATAATCATTTTTGGCTCGACGGGAGGGCTGGGTGGTTCTAACCTCTCCCAGACCCCTCAACCAGCTCGAAAGTTCGACAGGGGGTCGAGAGAGTAACTACTTGCTCTCTCTTCACCATACGCCCTGGGGACCTTTGTGCTAATCACCCCTATGGCTTTCGGCCTGCCCGGCTTCCCGGGCCTCCTTGCGTCTGAGAGAGGCCATCTCCGCCATCCGTCCATCCGTAGCGCCACCACTTTCGCCCACCCGTCTTCATCGAAGCCGATCTGCATGAGCATCTTCTACGCGGATCCGCTCCGATGCCTCCTAATGCGAGATGACGCTCTCGCAAAGGGATACTGCCGCCTCCCATGATCTCTCTTTGTCCAGCATGGCTCTTGCTATGTTAGGCAAGACATCCCTACCTATCTCACACAGCCTCCAGAGTACGGCGCTGCGGGGCCCGGTCAGGGCACGTCATGAGGTTGTCCTCCGGATCGCTGCACTCATGGCACTGTTCCTTCTGATCCGACACAGATACTTTCCGAAACAGCCATGCCCGGAAACCATCAGTGTCAGTCTTAAGGTAAGTTGTCCTATTTTTAATTTACTTGAATGATTAACTTAAGTGACAAAACACCGATTTCTTCTATTGGAGGATGATATATCTGTCGTAGTTAGTACAAAAATTAAAAATAATCATAATGTAATTGAACATGAAAATGTCATCAACACACAGTTGTATGTCTTACAAATTGGCTTCAAAATAAAAACCTAAAAATCAACATTGACAAAACAAATTATATTAGCTATAATTACGATCAGTCCCTAAACGTACATTATGAAAATCATATGATTACACATAGATGAGGTAAGCAAAAAAATTTATAGATTCGTTTTCGCTCTTTTTAAGTTAACAAAAGTTCCCATCTGAGAATTCACTTGTGGCCGAGTAATTTTTTTTCCAATATTATCATAAGTATAAAAATAGCATTGAAAAATGCAAAAAATTATAAATTATTGGCTGTTGCATTTTGTTAAACACCTGAAAATATGTTTCTTTCGAATGCAAGGATATTCTAAGCATTGATGTGACAACGCTGGCCTACAGCGTATTAAAAATATAAAAGTATTGGAGAATTTCGACGGTGGTTTGCAAGCCTCGGTAGCTCAGCGGTTAAAGCATTGGACCGGATTTCCAAAGGTCGTGGGTTCGATTCCCATCTGAGAATTCACTTGTGACCGAGTTAATGTTTTCCAATATTTTTCTATTTAAAATTTATCATAACAAAAGTTGCTACAAAAAACTGCCCTTACAGCATACTTCGCATATGTAGAATCTGTGTTACGCTACGGGATCATCATTTGGGGTAATAGTACAGATATACAAAGTGTTTTCGTTGCCCAATAAAATGTATTACAGCAATATGTGGCATTGCACCGGATATGACATGTAAGCCGTTCTACAAGTCATTAAATATTATACCACTACTTATTTTATTATGTATTTGATTATGTTTATACGTCATAGATAAATAATACCCTCGAATGATACCATTGTCGAAGATAGCCTTCTGATCGTGGAAATTATATTAAGAAATCATGCAGTAACTGATAATTACTCGTTAATTAATTTTGTTTTATCGTTTTGCATTTCTAACCCATTTATTTGAATTGTTTTTTACTATTATTGATGGTACCGGTACCAGTTAATGTGCATTAGCCGGCACATTAGCTGGTAAGTAATAGGCCGGTAAGTACCGGGATTCCCGGGAAATTTCGGAACCGGGAATTCCCGGGATCATGCCCTAATCATACCTGATGTTAAGTATTGATAAGGCTGAAACTATCTTAATTTCAGTGATATGTCTTATGCCAAAGTTGAATTAAAATTATGTAATTTCCTTTCATTTTTAACCCCCGACGCAAAAAGAGAGGGGTGTTATAAGTTTAACGTGTCTGTTTGTGTATCTGTCTGTAGTATCGTAGCTCCCAAACGGATGAACCGATTTTCGTTTAGTTTTTGTTGTGTCATAGATATTTTTATCCCGAGTGTTCTTAGCTATGTTTCATGACAATCGGTTCAGTCGTTTGAATATCATCAGCTATTTCTAGTTGATGAGGAGATCTGACTAACTTCCTTACGTTCGATCGATTCGAAATTTGGTACCGAGTTACTTCAATGATATTAAAAGTATATGGTAAGGTAACCATGACCTGATCAGCCGTTTGAAGATCATCAGCTCTTGAATAGTCGATGAGGGGATCTGACTACCTTCCATATTATGTCCTATCATCGGACAATTTGATCTTAATAATAAAATTTTAAAAAGCTTTAAATAAAACTTAAATTAAGAATTAAAAAAACCCCCAACACAAAAAATACTCGTAAAAAAATAAAAATAATATTTATTTAAGTACTCTAATTATTTATTTATTACGTGACCGATATGTACTAATCGCTAGGCACTTGCACGATACTATTCAGCTTATAATAGCGGTCTCTCGACGTCTGTTAAATTAATAAACGTAATAAATAAGTAATTAGAGTAAATAAATATTATTTTTAACTTATGGAGTATATCTTTGTGTTTTTTAATTTAAAAAAATTATACAAATGGGTGCGAAATCAAACTTTGCCGAGTTTTACACCACTTGTGTGAGGTGCTTTGCAACCGTTTTATGGATACCAGACATTATATCTACGTGTTGCTTACAGTAAAAAAAAAAAACATATATGATAAATTTTAATTAAAAAAATATTGGAAAAAATCAACTCGGCCACAAGTGAATGATGAATTTTCTGAGAATTCACTTGTGGCCGAGTTGTTTTTTTCCAATATTTTTCTATTTAAAATTTATCATAAGTATATAAATAGCATTGAAAAATGCGAAAATGAAAAAGTTATAAAAAATATATATTCAATCGAGTTATCGTTTTCTGTGTCCATAGCAAGGGCATTGGTAGGCCGGTACCCTGTTATCTACCGGTGACTTAATCAGAAAATCGATGCCACCCGTGCGTCTATTACGGCGCTCCTTTGGTGCTAGGGTGCGTTTCAAAGTTATTGGAGTAGACATTGTTGTACTGGAGTAGACAATCTTTGGTTGTTATAAATAAAATATTGAAACAAACTATTTTCTAGGCAACGTATAAAATTCACACATATAGGTTATAGGTAATTAATTTAACAACTAGAAGGAACAAATAGTTTTCGTTATTAATTTTGAAAGTTCTTACTTAACTGTATTGAGTAGTTTTGAAAATCTTCATCTAGTTAAGGTAGTAATAAACGCAACCGAACGACACTAAACCTTTCTTCGGCAAGAAGACACAATAGCTACAGTGTTAACATTGGAGATTGATTTTCTAGCTACACTATATTTTAAGCCTAAATTTTCGCCTTTAGTAATGCGGCACGCAAATAATCAACCAAAAAAAAGACGGGTTGCACTCCGGGAGTGCCGGCAGAAGTGAAAACTTGATTATTAACGTTGAGCATGTTTGATATTTTGGAATGGTTAGGGAATAATTTTGCACCAATTGCTTTATCAGTATAAAAGTACTATCATTTATGTGGTAGAATACAATATTCATTTATTGCGCTATCGTACACAAACATGACAAACCATATTAAAGTGAACGTTAAGTTAGGTAATAAGATATAAGAAAACATTAGTTATTATAGAGAATCGAAAAATATATATTGACAATAAAACAAGAGACAAGTAAAAGACATTATCAACAGTCTGTCGCTAAGCAACCGAGACCATAGTCAACCTGTCACCTCAACATTCTCCATCCGTCCTACGCTTTTTCGATCAGGTCACGTGTCCTGACGCGAGTTTAAGATTTTATACCCATTACAGAAAAAGTGCTCAACGCCGCTAAAGAAGTTTTCACTTCAAAAATACTTTTCCACATCCACAAAGGTTAGGTAAGCTTTCGAGTGTTCGAACCATTATGTAGTAGTCACTTTAAGGTCTAGGCAAAAATCAAATGTAGTCAAATTGTGTTCTAGACAGTTCTAGACCAACCCATTAATTTTACTATCGCGCATCGCCTCCATTTTATTATTGGAACTCGCAAAAATCTATCTATTGCAAGCATAGATAACTATATTTTCGTCGAAAATAGGTGGTAACGCAATAAGTATCAATCAATTTGACAACCTCTTAGATAATTTCTTTACAAAACCACCTAAGTGTCCTTTCCTACAGATATGTAGTCATTAGAAGACCACGGGTGGCTGCTAGCCAAATCAAGTTCTTCTTATATTAAATCATGCGATAAATCTTGACAAGCCTTTGGTCTTACCACATGGAGGTTTTATTATATTGAATCATAAACAGGAACCAAAGTGAGACGTCACATTGACGCACTTCCGGCTGCGTGGCTAAAATGGCGCCCTACTGTTTGTTGTGAAAGAGACGTCACGACTGTCGATTAATGAGCTATACATTAATAGCTCGCCAATAGTGGCCACCGTGGTGGTTATTATTAGTGCTGGCCAGTGTGACACTAGAGGCACGCGATAGGCCATTGTCAGAGTTCCAGCTGGGCTTCAAGTGACGAACGATGTTTTTTTATACGATTGCTGACCACAGCTGTTTATGTACTGTAACTCTTGTGATAGGTGATGGTTAGATAACTGTATTACAAGATACACTTGTAAAGATCGCTATTTTATGATTTCAGAATAAAGGTGATGCACCTTTAATAAAATAATTATCCCATTACTGTTAAATAACTATTTCGTTGCCATAACAAAAAAATATCCTGTTTGAATGCTGTGACTCATATCCAAACCTAACAGTATCCAACAGTATCCAATGTATATTTCAGAATAAAAGGTGATGCACCTTCAATAAAATAATTCTCTCATTACTATTAAATAACTATTTCGTTGCCATAACAAAAAATATCCTTTTTGAATGCTGTGACTCATATCCAAACGTAACAGTATCCAACAGTATCCAATGTATATTTCAGAATAAAAGGTGATGCACCTTCAATAAAATAATTCTCTCATTACTATTAAATAACTATTTCGTTGCCATAACAAAAAATATCCTTTTTGAATGCTGTGACTCATATCCAAACGTAACAGTATCCAACAGTACCCAATGTATATTTCAGAATAAAAGGTGATGCACCTTCAATAAAATAATTCTCTCATTACTATTAAATAACTATTTCGTTGCCATAACAAAAAATATCCTGTTTGAATGCTGTGACTCATATCAAAACGTAACAGAATCCAACAGTATCCAATGTATATTTCAGAATAAAAGGTGATGCACCTTCAATAAAATAATTCTCTCATTACTATTAAATAACTATTTCGTTGCCATAACAAAAAATATCCTGTTTGAATGCTGTGACTCATATCCAAACGTAACAGAATCCAATAGTATCCAATGTATATTTCAGAATAAAAGGTGATGCACCTTCAATAAAATAATTCTCGCATTACTATTAAATAACTATTTCGTTGCCATAACAAAAAAATATCCTGTTTGAATGCTGTGACTCATATCCAAAAGTAACAGAATCCAACAGTATCCAATGTATATTTCAGAATAAAAGGTGATGCACCTTCAGTAAAATAATTCTCTCATTACTATTAAATAACTATTTCGTTGCCATTACAAAAAATATCCTTTTTGAATGCTGTGACTCATATCCAAACCTAACAGGAAATCCCAACAAATTAGAAGCCTACGAACACCTTTTGTATTTTTCTCCAGACAACAATTTCATTCATTGAAGTTAAAATAAATATTTTGCCTTCGAAAAAGTCTCAAATCTGAGTCATCATGCAAACCGCCCATCTGTATAACGGGAAGAGATTTTCGTTACTAATTCGATAGTTTTTCATGCTAACCCTTGGTACTTTTTTACCGAAAAATCAGCTGTAAATAAAAATTAAGGAATATTGTAACGGGATTGATAGTAATTCGAATTCGAACTAGCTTCATTTCTGTTGCATAAGTTGAACTAAAGATACCGTCAGATTTCGACGATCGGACCCAGACTACGGATCATTCTTTTCTTTTACTTTCTCTTCGTATTTTATCAAATGAAAATAATTCCTGATAATGAATATTATTCGAATAATTATACGTATGAAGTATACGTTCCAAGATACCTTTCGAGAAAAAAAAAGATATTAGCAAATACGGAACTCTACACTGCCCTTACGTGATCCTCCACGGGCCGGCTTTTAGCCTCAGTTCAATAACTGAAACTCCATCCGTCCATAAGAGCTTATCATCATAAACAGCATTTAACAAGTGAGCAGAGTTATCGGCCACCGCGTCGCGTGACTCAGCACACTCCTAATGGTCATCACTGGATGATTGATAACGGCCATATCGCGGCCACCCCGGCCATCGCCTAATGGCCCAATGATGAGAGCTAATTCCGGCCAAGATGCTATGAGTTGGGTGAAACGGTGAGAGGTAGGTTTTGATGAATAATTATGCTCCATTGTGCATACAGAAGCAGATAAATATTAGTCAAGCACCCACAAGATGCTATGCTCGGTAAAAATAAATTTGGTTTTTAAATGATAAAGAAAAGTTTTTCATATAAACTTACAAATACGATAGAAAGAAATGTGAGACATAATCTAACATATATATAAACTTACATCCAAAATCCATATTTACAGCTATTAGGTCTTGTAATAATAATAATAATGTGTCGAGCTGTTGGTGAGTGGTGACATCACGGGTAAACCGAGTGCTCCAGAGACTCGGACGCGGCCCTCGCCTCTGGCTTGCCAGAGTGGTTTTCAAGAGGGCCCGTACTCTCACCCCTGGCTGGCCTTCTTCGGCTGATCAGAGTGGAGGCGCAAGACCTATACGCTCGCAGGATGGAAGTGTAAAATGGCCAGCACCGGAAGCTGGCGCCTCGCAGCCTCACCTGTCGACACCCTTTAGTTGCACGCGCCGGTGTTTCGCCCCGGCTGGCTGATGCCGACCAATCTGGGGTGCCCATCTAGCGGGCGGCGAGCCACCTTCCGCCAACGATTCGAGTTGTGAGATGTAGGAAAAGGCGAAGTCCGTTATCTCACCCCATAGCCCTATATCCCAGTTCACTAACCTATCAACCAATAGCCCAAACATTTTTTATATATATTTATTCTCACACTCACAATAGTCTATTACCTGCCGGTGTCCGCTTCCGTCTTTTTCCAGTATATTTTCTTGTTTAATATTTACTTGTAAATTTTAGCTGGATCTTGATTTTCAATAGACTGATGAATGTGACGTCTTTGGGCATCCCTAATCACCGTATTGCACCGACTTCTAGTTCCCGTCTTGTAGTTCACGTGGCAAGTACTTACCTACGGACTATTTCAAAGTGTGATTCATTTATGGTAACTGTGACTGTTACAACATTTATATGATTGATATCATATACATAATATATCGAAGAAACTACCTGTTTATTCCATTTATCTTATCAAGTTTGCAGGCGAGGAAAGCGACATTCCCTACTCAAATGGATTTAAGTGTGTTAGGTAGTCATAGGTATAACATATTAGTCATTCAGACAGTGCGAAAGTACTAAATTCGCCACTATACTTACGTCATAATATTTATTTTAAAATTAGGTACATTTTGTTAAACGACAAAAGTTTTCCGTAACTTAGGAAAACATTTTCATTTCTTGGTCTGTTTCTGAATTGAGAAAACCTCACTCATGCATAATATTCAAAGTTTTTTATTTTTTACATGACCATAAAATATAATCGTCACATTTGCAATACTTTTCCATATTTTATTTTTTTATAAATCAATAAATGTTTCAGTATATTTTTAGTAGTAGTATAAAAAACAGAATAAAAATACACAACATCAACCATCCTGTATCTTTAATCCTTCTATCAATTCATAGCTACCGGTCATTCAACTTTTTTACCATCATTCTCAAAAGATGCGTAAGAAATATCGTCTAAAGAATTGATCAACGTTTCCGAGTGACCATGATAAATAAGATTGGAGGGGAAATTAGATTGCCGCGGGGGGTCCACAACTGACAATAGCATTCGACTGGACTTCGGACGTCGGAACGAAAAAAGTTTTGCCTTCCCTAATTGATTGTTTGCAAGGACAGCACCAGATTTATATTTCCGATCAAAAAAGTTAGAGCTTTACTGCTTCACGCGTTTTGCTATTTTTAACCGACTTCAAAAAAAGGAGGAGGTTCTCAAGTTGACTGTATTTTTATTTTTTTTATTTTTTTTATGTATGTTCCACCATAACTTCGCCAGTTGTTAACAGATTTTTAAAATTCTTTTTTTATCTGGAAGAAAATGGTTTATGTGTGGTCCCATATAATTTTTACGAAGATAGTAGCTAGTAGTTTTTTCATAATCCTGAAAAATATCAATCACCTTTTGGCAAGTAGTCGTATACCTAGATGACATCATTGTTGTGTATGGGCTGATTTTTAGTGTAAGTAACGGCACATAATGTAACAAAAAAATCTGAAATAAAAACATTTTATAAAAAAAAATCAAACCGACTTCAAAAAGTAAAAAATAAAACTTTTGGAGTCGGTGCTAGTTAGCTAAAGCCAAAAAAAATATAGTTAATAGAAGTGCAATGTAGAATGCTTTGGCTGGCACCGACTCCAAAAGTTTTATTTTTTACTTTTTGAAGTCGGTTTGATTTTTTTTTATAAAATGTTCTTTTTTATTGCAAAATATCGGTGTTCTCAGTGTCGTCAAAAAGAGTTTAATTCAAAAGCAAAACCAACTTTATTGTAATAATTAATGACAGATTTAACAGCGGTCTGAGCTAGCTTTATTTCACACTAATTTTGTTTTTCTTCATTCAAGTTTTTGATTAGTCGGTGTTGTAATCTGAATTACGCTAATCCCTCATTCTTTTCTTACTTGTTTCTTTGAAATTCGGAAGCAACATTCATCGAGAAGGCGAGTAGGCAATTCTTATAATTGGCTCCTTTATGTGCCCGGAAGGACCCACGTCAATCGTAAGGCCTCTAAAAGGATTTGCACGGGCATAATAAAAGGTTTTTTTTACACTTCTGTGCAGTGTTGGCATTCTTCACGGCAGACAGTGTGTCGCCGCCGCGAGGTAGCTATGAAGATCAACGAAATGTTTGCTGGAGGTCTTCGCGGCTTATAATTAAAAGGACTGGATTGGTAAATTCAAGATTAGGAGTTGAATGTACAATTATTAATTTTAACCCTACACGTATGTAACCCATGGATCAGAGCCGGCGCCACTGACTTCTTTGAGATAAGTATTATTATGCATAGCTTACTGTTAAGTTTCACAACTTGTAGAAGCTCCATCAGAAGAATTGTTCAATAAAAAAAAATCGCTGAAATTGTAAAGTACTATGCAAATCGTATAGATTGTTATGATTTTGATATACCTATTCGTCAAATGAATACGGGACTTTGTTTTATTTTTACGTTGGTATGTTCCATGAGTGGATATGCAATAGACAGAGACAAAAAGATCGCGATAAAGCAAAAAAAAAAATCGCCAAAGGATGAGCTGTTGCAAAAAATCGTTTAAATTAAGTTACCAAATACCGACGGCAAGCGAGCTATGGATATTAAAACGTAATTATAATGCTAGTTGCATTTACTTGAAGTGCCTACTTCTATTCTAGTATACCTACCTATACCTACAGAAAGCCTTCATAAAGAGGCGTGTAGATATTACCTCGATAAGAAACAGATAAGATCTCCAGTTTCAAGCACTTATACAACATTGAGGATAATAAACAATATTGATAACAATAATTAACGTCTATTTGTTTGTATTGTTCGATAAAGTTTATCACAATTATTGGTATTGGCACTTATTACAGTATCGCTACCTACTGATTTCCCTCGGTGTTTTTGCAGAAAATCTCAACAATATTTAAGCCACGCGTTGGTTTTGTATAGAAATCAAATGGCCATTACATGTTCGGGTTGCGAATAACAATGAAATTATTCTCGTACATAATCTCAAATGACAGTTTATTCGGTTAAATAGACTTCGTGATGGAAGCAAACGTTTTGATGTATTCTCTGGAGGCGTTCATTCATACTATGTTATTCCGAGTAAATCGTGGGATATTGACGTTTGTGGAAACTCAATATGTTTTTGAATGCAGTTTTATGCAACGGTGTGGAAGCGTAAAATTGATTCGGATCCGCACACGGGAGGCGGAAGGACGACGTAGCGAGCAGCGATTTCCATTCCACCATTCATTTGGTTCATTCACAAAAATTTACAACTCGTACTACGAGCATCAAGGCGCAGGTAGAAAGTCTATTTATGAATGAATCCCCATTAAATGTGTAAACATTCAAGTTTTGCTCATCTTCACTTTTTTATTACGGACTGCAACTTCAGGTTAATAAAGAAAGTATTATAGGTATTATTTTAATTTCAAGAAAGTTACTTTGAGTTATTAATATCCAAATTTTTCATTAAATTTTTACGAGCATTTAGATAAAAAAAATCCAAGTCTAACGATATTCAATGCTATTTCCTTTGAATTGTTTCAAAAAACTAGACAATATTGACAAGATTCGGGTTGTAAACAGCCTAGAAATTAGGTTAGCATTTTTAAATAGACCAAAACAAATGACTGTCATATGATTCGTGATTCATTTTCCTAATTACGAAATAGTCGTAAAGACAGTATGAAGTTCAAGTTATTGTTACCTACACACATTGAACTTTATATCTATTCCACTTGTGGCCGAGTTGATATTTTATTCTCCAATATTTTTCTATTAAAAATTTATCATAAGTCATTTCTATTAGTCTGGCTAAATTTTACCAGTCTAAAATAATAGTCAAGCAATTTTAGTGTCCAATCAAAGTTTGAAAGGACTCAACTAAATGAGTGTTCTTCAAGGAGCTCTTTGAAGCTGAATGGCGGCTCTCAAAACGGCAATTTCAATGGACACCTATTTACTAGTACAAGTGTTTTACGACTGGCAAAAAAATTAAGGCAGGTCCAATCCGGATGCGAATGGTGCCCACAGATGATTCCCACGAGTTAGGACAGTTAGGACACTTTATGAAGTGACTGGCCATTTGTTTATATCCCTTTTGTTAGAGATCGAAGGACAAAGCGCCACATGTTTAGGATTGGTGTCAATAAGGTAATTTAGGCAACAGATGTTGGGTTTGCGTGTTTGAACAAGATAGCTCTATTGTTACAAGCAGTGGGCAAAAGTTTGAAGAAATTATTGAAGTTTTGAATGAAAGAATGCGAAAATTGAAAAAAAGGTTTTTGATTTTTGTACTTCTATTTTCTCTCTTTCTTGATGTTTGTATACTATTTATTCTGTGGTATAACTCAGTAATCTATCTACATTTCTACATGTTTATAAAATAGTAACAAGGCCAAGTTTGTTAATAAAATAAAAAACAAATGATTCTACTTGTAAAAAAAAATATAGATGTTAGAACAATGGAAAAGTTTTGTCTTTACTTTTCACGTAAAATCTAGGTAAGACTGTAAATAATATTGTGTCGGATCAACGTTAAGGATACTTAATAAAATTTATCACTTGTTTTATATTTAATTAACAAACTTGGCCTTGTTACTATTTTATAAACGTCAAGAAATGTAGATACATTACGTACCTATACCACAGAATAAATTCGTATATAAAAACAAATTGGTTCGAAAATCTCAACTACACTTTCTAGAAGTGCAAAAACTTGGACGAATTAACCACGTCCAAGGCAAAAATCAAACACCAAATAAATAGGTACAACTTGGTTCGAAAATGCAGATGCACGCAATTTTATTGCGAAAGCATGAAATTTAATCTAATATTTAATGAGGTAGAAAATTCTCATTGTTTCCATTTGAAAATGCAAAAACCAAAAAGCGGTTTAAGACAAAAAAAGAAGTGTGTAATCGTGTAAATACACATTATTTAAAGTACCTATTTATTAACTACGATTTTCGTTGAGCTAATTTATATCTAATGTAATGATAAATGTTACCACTTTTAGAGACATGTGTAATTAAATTTTATATGCAGAGTATTATAACATCAATCAGCAATTGTTTTATTAGAATTTACACTACCAGCTAGCTCCTATTACGTACGTATATTCGGTAACAAGAGTTAATTTAATTTATCGCAAGAAGTACTATTGCCGAGTAGCTCAAACAGTAATGCTTATTTAAGATCAAATTGCTGTTAACCCAAACAACGTTAAGTGTTTTAATATTTACTTTAGTAAGCACGCGCAATACTTTACACTGCGTCAGGTCAGACGCAGTTCTTGGTATAGTGAACTATAGTGGAGAGGAAATGATTATTACTATAGTATCGCGTAGTTGGAACTCGATCTTATTACAAAGGCAAAGACCGTCGGTTATTTTATTAGGCCTTATCGGAGAGAATTTGAGTGAACGATACTTGTGAGACGTTGGCAAGGATTATCGTGACGGCATTTTTGAGATGAGTCATGTCAGTGTCACATTTATTATTTATAGAAAAAGTACGAAACTTGTCAAATATTGGAAATGTTTAATAGAGTCGAAGTCACTTTGTTTGTTGCTGACATTGTACCAGATGACCACGTTTAGTATAAGTGATGGTTATTGAATAAAGTTCGATTTTACAATTTAGTCAAATTGTTGTACGAAAATATTGGTCTCATAAAATTTGAGAGAAAATCATGAACGTAAGTATAACTAAAGAGGACCAAAGACGAACAAAACTTTGACAATTTGTGATGAAAAGCTCTAAGATATTTAGTATAGAAGGTAAGCGTAGTTGTTAATACAGAAAGATGATGAAGTTCTTTGCCTAATAAAAACTTTGCACTGCAGTAATTTAAAAAAAAAAAAAATGAGTTTTAAAAGCAACATTACTTGACTTTTGTGCATGTTGACTCATCTTCAGTCACTGTTTCATGCATGACTGAATAATACCTGAATACCATTATTGCAGTTGTCCGTTACAATAAACTAAGTAATAGAATAGATATTGGCAAGATTGTTCCCGCCTTCTATCAATGAATTGCCATTACGAAAAAATTGAATTAATCCATCCATTGCAATATTGGTCCAGTTGCCCATACAATTCCTACATCCGTCCAGTTCGGAAGTGTGCGGTAGGCTGGTTGTGCGACTCAGCTTACTGGGAACGCGTCGACCACCCATTGAGTGGGCATCGAGTAGCCATACTCGCGAACGGTGTAGTAACCAGAAAGTACCGACGCGTGTTTGTAAAATTAATGAGATAAATATGATTAATTTTTGTTAAATAGTTTAAAAAAAATTCAAAGTGTGGCTACTAGGGCATGTCGGGTATTAAATGAAAGAGCGCTGTTTACACATTCTCAAACATTTTATTTTTGTTTTTAGGCCGCATAGTTTTCGACTTTTGATGAAATTGAAAAAAAAAATACGGGACCCTCGGTGCGCGAGCCCGACTCGCTCTTGTTTTTATTATACCTAAGCTCTGTAAGAATTTTCTTTATTGTCAATAACACTGCTTTATGCTCGTTTGTGTCATTCTTAATTCAACAGGCCACCCTTAATTGGGTTTTAAAAGATTTTCACATAAATTGTATTTTTAAAATATAAGAACGTTATTTTTTAAATATAAGAAGCTCTTGATAATGAACATTGCTTCGGTTTTGTGTACTATTTTTTCATTTGTTACATAATGAATGGTGACATTTTGATTTTGACAAAGTGTTTGATCAGGAAAGACATTTTAGTTATAATTGATTGTTTCAATGACACAAATTTGTGCGAGCTAAGCCGATATATATTAGTTATGCCCGATGGCACCGGCGAAGCGTGCCAACATTTCTCTGACCTTTATTTCAATATACACTGTTCTCGTTTTTTTGACGGTCAAATTTATTTTTAATCCCCATAGTACGAATTCCAATTGACACTCGATACGTTTTGTAATACCGTTCAAATTGTATAAACCACAGCAAATGGTGGCAATCGGGCATTTCATTCCAAGTCCCGAGCCAAGATTTATATTATAATTTCACTGCAAAAAGTAGGCTTACATCAAAATTTGTTGTGGTAGGGGACTATTTCTAATTACGCCTGGCTGGCTACCACCTCTTATCTAAGTCTGTCGCCATAGTAATATTGTTTTCAGCATTGTTTACCGTATGAAACTATGCAAGCATGATTCTACCTTCAGCCATCATTGGTTAACATCAGCTATGATGAAATAGTAGTATTAGCTTAGGGTTTCCCAATTTTGTGTAAAAAAAACCAGTTCAGACACACAGATGTGAAAGGGTAACAGTGTTATATATAAATTGTCATTGAGGATGTTTGACATGTTAATTTCTAGACATCATATTTAACGTAAGTAATAAATATTTTTTAGGGAATCCTTTATAAGGATAGAATAATATGCAATACCAAAAACCGTACGGCAGTGTAAATACAACATTTCGTAATTTTGTAATTCGTACTTTACGGTTCCTGTGCCGCAAACACAAGTACCAGTAAAGTTCATTCATCAGCGCGGCCATAACATACCATTGTGCCCGGGCGTTATTCTGTAAACGTTCCTCATTATAAAACCACACTTTGTATAAAAATATGTGCTCGAGTATAAAGGTAAACATTGTTTTTTTCATACGGAATAGAGAATGGGTGTTTAGGTCGCCAGTGACAGATGGACAAAGGCACAATGAGGGATGATCTTGAATGGCGACCGCACACTTGGTGCGTACGCGCGTATCCCGAGGTGCTGATAAATTATTGTTGAGTAAACATCAGAAAGGATGACTGATTTCTTATAATTTGAATGAATTGGAGGGAATAGTAATAATAATAAATATCTCTTACACTCACAAAAATTAACCTAGCCCCAAAGTAAGCACTATAAGGCCTGTGTTAAGGGATACTAGGGTAACGGATATAAATACATATAATTATACATATATAAGTATTTATGTGTAGAAATTTCAATAAACGTCCATGACTCAGCTTCAAAAGCTCGTATTCATCAAAGGAATGAAATCATCCTTATTTTCTTTATCAAAATAATTTCAACCATTCATTGGTTGCAAGTAATTTTAACTATGGTACCGTTGTTTCCTCGAAAGTTCTGCACTTCGATTCACATAGTTAAATCAAAAAGTTTTCCGTTCACCTGCGATGTAAAAGAATTCGTAAGTTTTTAGATTCAAGAACATAATTATTGTGAATTAAACAATTTCCGGTCTAAAGAAAATACAGAGCAGCTCTCTGTTTTTTCTTCGATAATTACGGGTAAATTCCGCGACTATTTGCGCCTATTTTGCGTCTGGTATTTCGACAAAGAACACTTCCTATGCCGCGACCATTTCTTAAAAGCTTACCGTTGACCCAACTTATTTGGATCAATAACATGTATAGAAGTAACATCCAGACAGAGAACAAAGAGTACATCACATAGATGTTTGTCCTGACGATCAAACCCACAACCTTTGACTCTGTACCCATGATTTACAACTATTTCGCCATCCAGCAATTTGTAAGCAGCTGCCTATCTCTCTAGTTGTAGGCTCTATTCATCCGATTCATAAAAGATCACGCCCAACCCTTAGAATAGACAGCGGCAGTGACTTCCAACAATTTATATGAAACCACAACCTAGAATCGCGACATAAAGGCAGCAGTTAGTATTCTTTGATAATAGTATCACACCCACTTCTGGCGGATAGCTTCTCCGCCTACTCCAAATTTGTACTAGAATTTATTAAAACGTCGCTTTTGAAATTGGTTGATTAATTGTAAAGTGTTGGGTCTTTATTGATTTTTCTGAAGGTTTTGTATTTTTTTTTAACGGTAACGAAAACACGGGACCGACGAGGGTGAGTAGAAACTTTCAAAAATATTTATCTATGCTTTTAAACGCTGATGAGTTGTAGAGGCAGGTTTATGTAAAGTAGGTAAGTAATCTAAAACAATTTAATTTTTTTTCGAAACCATAATCCTTAATATTAACGTTTCATAACTTTAAAGTAGGTAATTCATAAGCTCGTACTCAGCTGAAGTTGTTTTTTTTTGTTTTGAAACTTGGTCGAAGCCGCATATTACTGGCTTACAGTCAATCAACCAGTTCGATAAGATGGACTTACACAAGACGGGCTCTGTACATTTTTTTTTGCTGTGGGTAAATACAAAATTACGTTAATCAGATTTTCATATTTTTAGCCGATACCTTTGACTAGACGGACAAGACTATTGCCCTATTTTTTTTTACCTAAAGTCAACTGAAAACATTTTCACTTTCAGTAGATATTTTATTTTCAAATTTGTTTTTTTTTATACTTTAAGTAATTTATGATGCTTTCGTGAATATTGAAAGAAATCATAATTATCATTTAATTTATTTGAGCGTTTTCTTCCTTCTAGCCGTAAAAGAGAACACAATATTTCCACCCGTGAAAGCACTACACTTAACAAGAACAAAAGACTGTCGTCGCTTTTAGCTACCGAGAGAAACGGGGAACTACGTTTAACGTAGAGCACGGAAAGTTGCGAGATACTGCCTACAGTCTCATGAAGTTATTAGTATTGAGAAAATAAAACACATTGCTGTTCAATGTTGCAGTCTGTGACCATGGCAAGTAAAGGTAGGTATTTTAATTATATAATGCAATGATGCTAAAGGGGTTTGATATTTTTTATAGAGCATGGTATACACAATGGTATACCTACTGTTTTTTTTTAAAAATCGCTGATGACACCTTTATAAATCGATAGTTTATATCAATACAAACACAAAGTAAGTATTTTTCATTTCATGTTTCAAAGTTTTAAACAGTTAAAACTGTCAAAAGAAGGTCGAAAGCGCCACTGTTACAACTTTGGCACAAACAATTGATTTATAAAAAACTTTTTATAAAAAAATTAAAACCGACTTCAAAAAACTTAAAAGCAAAAAATAAACCTTTTGGAGTCGGTGCCAGCCAAGGCATTCTACATGGCGGAACGGTAGGTATACCAAAATCTTTAAACCCCTTTGGACGTTTGTTTATATTTAAGTATTTAAGATGTTCATGATACAGACTAATTTGTTATGTGATCAATCATTTGCACTAAATCTAGAGTCGTAAAATTTTTATTAGAACTTTAATTGTGATAGAGATCGCAAATGACTCAATTTGAAAGACCGTCTTTTTTGTCACAGTAGTATTTATTACGACTTTATTACGATCAGTATTACACGTTATAAAGAGATCTGATCAGAAAGTATGTAACATTTCCGCGTATACTACCGCACGCGATCTCATAAAGCCTTGAAAATCCGTCTCGAGTAAATTGAAATAGGAGTGAGACAGCAAGAGTGGAGGTTGTTCAGAATTGTTCCCGCTGGAAAGGGATGGAAGACATGGGAGTGAGAGCTCAATAACGAGGCATCCAAGGGTTGGCTGTTTCTCTTACAGGTTCTGATAGTCGGGGAAGGCAATATGTGGAAATTTATGTGCCTCCTATACATACATGGGGAATACTTACGAGGAGACTTAGGAAACAAGTTATTCCCGTTGTTCCTACCTACTTGCTGACGTGGAAGGGAAAATGCTTCGCTCAACAAATAAGACGGCGAATCAGCTTGTGACTTTGATTTATTTGTACGTAAATTGCGTTGTCTGTCTTACAACTTTTTTTGTTGTTACTTTGTATGGAAGATAGATTTTATATAAGGAGAGGGACGATAACACTTTAGACTTAAATGTCATTATAAAACATTACTTTTTTACTTAAAACATAGCCGTTTGTTTGTTTTAATTCTAGATTTTACTATATTTACTAATATACTAATATATTTATCAATCGACGGGAGATAGTAGATAATGATACAAATATAACACTGTATTTACGGTTTATAAACATTTCTGCCTTTTAATAGTCTAAAAGTCAACAATTCGATGTTTCCAGTGTGTCGCTACGAAAAGTACGAATGAAAACCTAACTAATGATAAGAAGGTTTCTGTATAATGCAAGTTCCAAAATATAATATTGCAGATCGTTGTACACGATTGAGTATTTAGCCTTTTAAGATCTGATATTGCAAGTTGAAAACTTTGTTGATAAACCTTTTAAGCCTATGTTGTTTAGCTATGTAAATGCAGATATATATTTTATAGATAATGACACGATAAAGTAGTTAACTAGTGGCAGGGCAGGGAGGACGCCACTGTCGCTAAAGAGGATTGATGGCGCGGCATATTGCCGGCGATAATCCGCCACTATCCACCGCCACCGTCCGCTTCTATCCACTCGGATTAATCTTCACCTTGCGTAACGCCTTTTTGGATATTTCGGAGACCAACCTTGGAAAATAAGTTCAAAATGTTTTTTGTACTTACTACATTTTGTATAGTAGATGTTTAAAACAAAATGATGTATTTCGCCTCAAGAAATGACTTAAATTAATTACAATAAGATTAAAATAAAGTCCTTTTGTTTAGTGAGCCTATTTTGTGTATAAAATGCAGATGTATATTTCAAAGATAATGACATGATAAAGCAGCTAGGCAGACAGGAGGGCGCCACCGTCGCTAGAGAGGATTGATGGCGTGGCATATTGCCGGCGATAAACCACCACTATCCGCCACCATCCACTTCCATCCACTCGGATAAATCTTTACCTTCAAATTTTTAAAGATATTTTGGTGGCTAACCAACGAAAATATGTCTTAATTTCCTTTGTAAGTATATAAAGTACCTACTACATTGTGTATAATTGGTGTATAAAACAAATTATGTATACCAATGATTGAGTTTTTCGCCTCAAGAACTAACGTAAATTGTTAGTTAAAAATCCTTTTGTTGAATAAATTACTGTTCTTTAGCTATGTTAAAATGCAGATGGATATTTCAGAAATAATGACACGATAAAGCATCTAACTAGTGGCAGGGCAGACAGAACCACCAACACCGCCGCTAACGAGGATTGATGGCGCGGCATATTGCCGGTGATAATCCGCCACCATCCGCCGCCGTTCGCTTCCATCCACTCGGGTTATCTTCACCTTGTTTAACATCTTTTTGTTATTCATAGACATATGGAAAAATGTCTAAAAATAAAAATAATTTTGTGCTAGTTACATTTTGTGAAAGTAAGTTATGGGTGCCACATTTGTAAGTACAAAATGTTAATCGCCATTCAGTGACTGAAAAAATATAGACCATGCGGAAAAACTAGCTGTTTTTTTTTAAATTGCAGTTTCTTCTTTGTTTCTATCTATTTTGTAAATTCAAGCTAAAATTTCAAAAATTTCAAAAATTTAAAAAAATACTTACCTCTATCTTACTTTTATTTAAAAAATCATGTCTAAGTATGCAACGAAGCAAAAACGCTTTTAATATTTATCAGATAAAGGTTTCCTATAATCAAATCTATGCAGCAATAAAATTAGTTCTACAACAAAAAAAACAATATGCCTCAGTCCTCCGGCCCTTCCACTTAATCTCCAAGTATCAGTAACAAATTTAATATTTACTCTGAGTGACTTATCCTTATAAATCGTCGACAATATTAAAACCACCAGTACATTTTGATTGTTGTGTCGCATCCACCCCTGCAACTTCAGCTGGTGGTCCAAGTTAAAAGAGTTTCGTTGTTCTCTGGATACCGGTATCCAGCCAGTATCCAGCTAGCAATTTATTGTTATTACAAAAAGTTTCATATTACTTATTGATAAAGCTAATATCAGAAACAAGCATTTTAAAATAACTATATAATTACAAAATAGACATCTATTCAAAAGATAAGTAAGGCCATTCGACATTTTTTTCTAATAAAATGTAATGTTTTACGGAAAAAACAATTAAGCTCGAATTTTCTGAACCTGTTTTTTTATCAAATGCAAGATTTGTTATCAACCACTATGTAGTTATTGTTAACATGGATACGAAAACACGTTTATAATGAATAAAATAGAGTTTCAAGGTGTTATATTTTTAATAGGTTATAGGAATAAGGGATTTAGTAAAGACGCTTATGCTTGTAACTTATGTAGCATAGATGCGGCATGGATCGGGAATCACTCCACCCCTGCTATGCGAATACATGCGCGGATTTAGAACTAAGCCGAGCCTGTCTATTATAGCCTTATATCGAATCGTGCTAACTTTATTAACATACCAGTTTGTGTTGCTAGTGATTTATTAAAGTTCGTGGAGCTTTGATTTTGGACTACGAAAAATTTTAACTTTTTTGTTGATCTCGTTCGATCGTCTCGATCTTGACAAAATAAGAAAGACGAAAAGTTTGTTTGAATAAAGATACTAAAATCTCTCTTGCCACAGGTCGGATTGTGATGTCATTTTTAAAATAGAAAGAGTGAACCATGACAAAGTAAGTATTTAAGCAAAAATAAATATGATGAAATAATTAGGGGATGAAAATATCAAGGAGTCCTGAAAAAAGTAAGATTTTTATGATGATTTCAGTTTACAGATTCTCTGTTTTTATTATAGTTATTTCAGGCGTGTTGGTGTTTATTTACAATTCAATGTACGTCAATGAGTGACGTCATTATGTTAGTAGTTAGTGTAAATATTTAAAACAGAATCTAGTAAAGATGCACTTATTTACCTCATAAGTATCCGTAGTTTCCGAATGTAAGAAACTCTACGTAGCAAAGCAACAAATAGTTTAAATAATAAAATAAATAAATATTTTTTATTCACCACACCAATTATCTAGCCCAATTGTACTATTTAACTAGTATTCTGTGCCCGAGGTATGTTTCATAAGAACTTGTGTTATGTTCATGCACACAAATAATTGTCTTGTCCGGGCATTGAACCGGGACCCTCTGCGTAACAGGCGGGCTACGTTACTTATTACGGCCCACTTGCGCCAAGCTGGGTTAACACATTTAACCCAGAGTGCTACTATTCAGGCCGAATTAAGAAATTTTGAAGTTTAAAACGTCTCAATCTCAACTAGAAATGTTCATGTACTCCCCGACTGTATTAATCAGGAAATTAAAGGTTAAGTCTATCGACTAGGCAAGAAAAAATTGCTACGAAATAATTTT
Source organism: Chrysoteuchia culmella (assembly GCA_910589605.1). Taxonomy (NCBI): domain Eukaryota; kingdom Metazoa; phylum Arthropoda; class Insecta; order Lepidoptera; family Crambidae; genus Chrysoteuchia; species Chrysoteuchia culmella. The sequence goes on from OU342657.1 coordinate 6,619,939, forward strand.
GTAATAATTCCTCAGTAAATACTTAATTATTTCTGATCTATTTATTTACAAAGTATTCTAGATATAGACTCGTCTTTCTGGCATATTAGCAGAGGTAATTTCTTTCCAACACTCACTACGCTCCTGGCATATTTTTGTTACACTACTCTTACTATGTTTATTAAATGCCGTGAGCCAAGCTAAACGTGCAAGCTTATAGGCACACTGTTGGTGATGAGTGTAAGAACATGACGTGTAAAAGCAGCTAAACACTTGTTTCTGATTTCTTTTGTCTCCCAAAAACACAACTAAACAAAAAATTCGTTCCATACAGCCAAAATCTGTCACCAAACATTGACAGTTGTTAGTCGAACTGATTAAAAAATTAAACAATCAACCCTCAACCGCTGTGGCGACAATGACAGTCAAATTAAGCGAATGAAGGGTGACACCACAAAGCTGCTGTGATGGATCCGTTTAATATCTGCTCTACTTCGGACTACGGGGCTTAGGATACCCCCCACTTTCATCTATTCTGTTTTAGCATACTTAATTATATTTGTAATAAAATCTTCTTTTTTTTATCTAATCTCTGAGTTGAATCACAGTGCAATGATTGAACATAAATAAAAATAGACAAAATAACTTTTTACATGTTTATGTTATACCTACTTTTGTGTTAGAAAATATCTATATCTTCAAATCCCTCTTTTAAAATATTATACAAATTATTAATTCATATTGATTTAATTGTTGTATGTTGTTGTATATATACTAATAAAACTATACCGTGACTGATGTTAGACAACGCACAACCCAAAAAGCTGAACCGATTAAGCCAAAATTTTACAAACAACATACGAGCACTAAGAATGGATTTTTTTATATTCTTACGGAAACGGGAACCACGCAAGTAAAACCTCGGGCGGCCACTAGTCTTACATAAGTAAACAGCGTGAATTCTTATAAAAGTTTAGAAACGAGATATTCACCTGAACTTGTCCGAATGTTACTCTCGCGCTCTATTTATTTAATAATTTATTGCTACTTAGTCACAGTTTGAATCTTACCTCGTGTTTATAATAGAAAGGTAGCAAGGTGTGTTTTGTTCATGTCCAATTATTCAATCATACATAATTATGATGTCAATCAAACGAAACAAACACCAAATAGTTAAATTCTTATTATTATAAAATTATTTGTAAATCTAAAACTATTTTGTTTAACTTCGCTCTTTGCGCAAACTAATTTATAAGTAAACATCCAATAGTAGATTGTTATACAAGATATACCGAGTTAAAATAGGTTTTAGCGCCGTGTATTACCTACCTTGCTACCTAGTAGTACCTACCAAGTACCTACTAGTACCTAATACATTCTGGGTAGATAAAACAGGGATATCAACATAGCGGCAATTGATCCACACTGCACCGAAGAGGTCGCGGTTAGTTTCATTTTCAAATTACTTTATTGCTCAAGGGCTTAAAATTTTACTTCTCTGGTACTCTATAATGACCAACTTTTCGAGCAAGAGGCGTCAATTTTTTTTATTAACCACAGAATTGTAACTATTCAAGAAAGTGATGTGTCCCAAATCAGGCACGCTGACATGCCAACATGTAAAGAAAATCCAAATCATAAGAGGGAAATGTACGAATTGCTTTAGTGTTTAGCTCAATCAAATGGTGGCAACGTGTGACAAATAACTTGCTACTTCTATTCTCTTTCTTGTATTCTGTAATTTCAATACAGGATTAAAGTATAATTTATTAAACAAGAAAATATACCAGAAAAAAGCAACTAGTCTCATGTCGCCCTGACAGGATGACATGAGACTAGTTGCTTTTTTCTGGTATATTTTCTTGTTTAATATTTATCACATAAAAATAGCATTGTAAAATGCAAAATTAAAAAGTTATAATTTATTGCTGTGTAATTGCATGTTTCTTTTTTCTCTAATCGATTTTTTTAGTAGGTATTTCATTAATTAACTAATTTCGCTTTTGCCATCATTAAAGTAGGTATGTTTTTGTGTCTGTGTATTTTTATTTAAATGGTGATATCTTTTTCTAATCAACTTAAGTTTTATTGTTTCATTTTATTACTTATATTTTAGTCTTCACGCTGCATATAACCTAATAGTATGTACATAGTTAAGGGTTTCAACTTAGTCCTTGTAACTGTTTTAACTATTTAATGTTTATTTACCTTTGGCTGTAACCTGTTTTGTACATCTTAATAAATAAATAAATATCGCAAAACATCGTAAAAAAATATGTAAACAAACATCTACTTACACGTATTAAGATGATAGTCTGATATGTTATTATTAAGATGATAGTCAGAAAACACAAACCTTTTACACAAATTGTTTAATTTATAACACCGCTATCGATACAGCTATCATCAGATTAACTTCGACACCGAAAGCCAATATGCTAAGTTGAAATCAGATGTCCGATCAAAGCCCCGGTATTAAGTGAGATGTAAGCGAGGGGAGGATATTGCCTTATCATTCCCGCCTTCACACCCTACTAACTGCCAGTTGTTTTAGCATTCATGGCTTTACGCACCCTGACGCGTTTACATTGATTCAATGTTGTTGAAGCGAGTTCATAAAAAGGTTGGTGATCTTTGCTTTTATAGTTTAATTAAGAATCGACCAAGGAGGTGGGGGTAGAATGGAATATTGTCGTTTAGTGTTTATTGTAATGAAATAGTGTTTTTAGAAAATATAAAACAAGTTTATATCAACAAGGATTTTTTTACATCATCTGCGTTTGATATACAGATATATTTTCGAAGTAAGGTAATGATAAATAAATATTTTAAAACCATTAACGAAATGCTAAAAATTGTCTTTTGGTTTTATTGGAGGAAAATTAATTACCTGTACCTAGTTTATTTCACTTAAAATTATTATTAAATACGAAATCACAGTATTATCTTATTTATGCAAAGGAAAATGAAAAGAAAACTTCCAAAATCAAACAAAGATAATTTATCCAAACTGTTATGTGATCTAATAATTTGATCCATAACATACATTAGTTATGCATGCAGCACCTTTAAAGAAGTAGAGTTAGAAATAGTTTATTCATACAAAACAATTACCTTAACGGTTAGCATTAATTATGATGAAAGCAATCTCCTTCTCAAAATTATTTACGTAATTGTATTGCTGGTTTAATAATCCGTGAAACAATCCGAAAATCAGGAAAGTCGTTGCGCGGTACGTTTACGCATTATTAATCTTGACAAATATGCGCCGACGGAGAAAGGGTTGAGGACGGTGGGCTAAAATATTGTGACGTCTGCTGGTTCGGTTAAAAAATTGGGTCGTTTTATTGTATATACGTATGGAATCTCGAAAGATTAATATTCAAGTATAAAACGTAGAGTTAGGTTTTGTAAAAATGATCTATAGTTTATTAAAATTGGGTCATTTCATATTCGAGTATACATAGTATGTACCTAAACTCGAAATATTTATATTCTAGTTATGGAAAATAGAGTAAGATTACGTAAAAATGAAGTATTATTAATAAAAAAAAATATTGTGGTAACAAAACTAAAAAAGTCAAGAACTAACTACGTATCGACACTACAGGATAAAAACAATGAATTGTTTTACATTAATTTCTAACGCATTTGATAGAATAACACATATTTATATGTATTGGGGATCATTGCCGAGTAAACTAAACCTTCCTTTGACATGGAAACCAACTTGCAAAATATTAAAATCATTATTAGATCGCTTTAATTACATAAAACCCTTTTGTGTTTTCTTTTCAGTGCTATTGTTATACTTATGATAAATTTTTAAATAGAAACATATGGGAAAAAATATCTAATATACTGAGTCTCGGTAGCTCAGTGGTTAGAGCATTGGACTGGATTTCCAAAAGTCGTGGGTTCGAATCCCATGTGAGAATTCACTTGTGGCCGAGTTGATTATTTCCAATATTTTTCTATTTATAAATGTACATAAAACCATCAAGATTCGTCCTTAACACCTCCGGATCCCATTGAATATTACAATCTTGTTATTACTAAATATCAAAGTATTGTGCAACACAATTCACCAAAGCAGCGACATCGGAAGGAACAAGAAATAGTACAAACCATACATCATTCGCTCAATGAGGCTACAACAATCAAACAACCGGCCATTGAGGAGTAGTCTTTGTGTGACGTAATTTTATCAAAAATATCGGACGCCACAATAGGACGTTCCGCCGACAAACGTCGGAACAACGGATGCGATTCGCGTCGTCTCGCCGACAATCGCAACGAATTTTTTACGCAACTCTGTCAACAAAAGACTGTCGTTTGCGCGAGGGGATGTTTCCACCCACAAGACGACGAAACTCATCGTTCATTATGGACAATCGGAAATGACTTCGGAACTTTTGACTTACTTGTACTTTCGTAAGATCCTATTGATAATACGTTGCGTATAAACACAGGTGTTGCAATCTGTTATTACAAATTTTTATGGCATATTATGTCGGGTCGATAGCGTTCGGAACTCTTATTGAAAAGAAAACAGCATTGCAGATTCCAAATCGACTTATATAGTGTTTATTTAGTAAAGATTTAGAGCACCATTTTCCAAAATATATTTAAATTTAAGTGCGTGATAGTTTTTACAACAAAACCATATTAGACAATATTCACGACAGTTGTAAAGCGAACCCTTTAAATGTTGCCACTACTAATTGCCAACATAAACCTGAAACAATTTATTAGTGAACCAACCAATTAATCCTTTGTGGATCATTTGGGAAGTGTGGCAAAGTTGACACAATCGACGTCGCCGACGCCATTACGGGACTTTTACTGTTATCGCGTATCGTAACGCCCATCGTACACTGTGTAATTAGCAGACAATGTGAAACTAGCTTAATTCCACGACGATAAATAACCCCTCAGACTGAAAGCAATATTACTTAGCAACTTGTACATAGCTGGCTAGAAACCTCCTTGAATATTTTGCGCCAAACATACTTTTCAATGGAAAGTTCAACAAAAGATTTCAACGCAGCTCAGTCGTCGTTTTCACCCCTAATTGCATGATGGGGCGCCAGACAAAAGGCTCGCTTTGCAACAATGTGATGGTTATATCCTAACAAAGGAATTGATTTTTCGATTCGTAATTTAACTTTCGTTGAAATAGAGGGGAATGCTTTTTCAAGGAACCATACGGAAAGTTGCCACACCTTAGAAGTCCTAAAAACTTATATGTTAGGACTCGACTTTTATCGTGAAAGATTGTGATGATGGATACGATACCCAATGATTTTTGCTCTTCTGAAGGATGTACACTTTGATAATTAATAATAATAAATAAAATCTTTATTTCTAATATTATAAAGCTGAAGAGTTGGTTTGTTTGAACGCGCTAATGTCAGGAACTACTGAAAATTCTTAGACCATTAGAAAGCTACATTTCTCCCGAGTGACATTTAAACATTTATCCCGATATTCCCACGGGAACGGCAACCACGCGGGTAAAACCGCAAGGATCCGCTAGTAATAAATAAAATCTTTATTTCTCGTCACAAACAATGAACTTGGTAGTGCCTTAAGACGATCTAAACCTAGTTTGTGTGAGACTGATGCCTGAAGTAGGTAAATTAATACCTGTAAGTACAGGTCACCAGGCTCCCACCACCTCGGACAGATATGGCAATCAACTGTACTTAGTTACAAAGCTGTGATACTATAATTAATAACAAAGAAATACAGATCTAGCTTTACGGATAAGGTAATAATTAAAACTAGAAAGAAAAACTAAAACACTAAAATAAAATAAACATTATCTGCAGATTACAGGTGTGCGTGCGTGAGTGTGTATGTGTATGTGTGTATTAATGAGTGATTGCGTGTACGTGGGTCGGTCGGTGTATGAGTGTGGGTGATTATGGTGGAAGTAAGCTTGGATGATGAAAAGTTGGGGAAGAAAATAACGGGTATACGAAAACTTTAAGACAAGAATATTCCAATGCCGCTGCTAAGTACGGAAGCTCACCGGGCTAGTTAGACCCTGGGAATCAGGAAGTCCTCAGTTGCGTCATAGTCAAGTGTTTTTAATAATTTCAATACTGCTTCCTTACATTTGTACTTGGTAAGTGGATATATATTAATGGTCTCTTTTATTTTATTGTAGAGATAGCTGCCAAGGAAACAGAAGAAATTGTGCGATGCTGAAGTACGAAATCTAGTAATAGGACACATCTTGCCCTTTCACCGTTTATTTTGATTAAGAAGCGGGTCATACTGAAGTTGGGAGTGTTTTCTCAGTATTGTTTGGAGAATAAAAGACTGTCTGACTGTAAGCACATCCCAGTACCTGTACAAATCCACAGTAGGGAAACAAAAAGGCAGACCCAAAGCAACTTTCAGGATAGCACGCTGCGCCCTTTCTACTTCAAGTACGTGAGTTTTGGCGGCACCTCCCCAAGAAGAGACACAGTAGTCCACAATAGATTGGCACAGGGCGAAGTAGACCATCTTTATCACTTGACGGTCGGCTACATGTCTAAGAGTCTTAAAGATAAAGATGAGTTTACGAAGTCTGGGCACAAGGCTTTCAATGTGAGGTTTGAATTTTAAAGTTTGGTCGAGAACCACCCCAAGGTATCCAATGGAGCTAGTCCTGATGAGGTTAGGACAGGAGCACGACGTGTCGTATGAGCTACAGGTGTAACCATGTGCTAAGATGCGTAGAGACTCCAGAGGCAGTTGATCTAAACGTAGAGCAAATGTTATATATTTTGTTTTGGTGACGTTTAGGGTCAGCACATTAGCCTTGAGCCACTCACAGACTTCATTGAAACCCCGCTGAGCCGAAGCAAATTTTATTTTAAATTTATTTAATATTCATAACAATCATTTACCATAAAACCTATACTGACTATTTATTTATTGACTTTAAGTACTAGAATTGTATGCAAACCCCCATGCAGGCAGACATGCATTATACATGAGACTAGTTGCTTTTTTCTAGTATATTTTCATGTTTAATATTTATCATGCATTATGCAGCAAGGCAGGTGCAGCATGCATTATGCAGACAGGCATATGCAGCATACAAGCAGGCATGCAGTATGCAAGCAGGCATACAGCATGCAAGCAGGCATGCAGCAGGCAACATGCAAGTCTTCTGTCTCGGCTCCGGCGCTGTGGGGTTCCGGCGGTCCCACGTGTTGGTACTTATCGTCAACGATGGCTTTCGCTCACCACCGCAGCTTCGGCTTGCTGCCAGCCTCAGCCGCGGCGGCTCGCTCATTGCCACCTGCTCTTCAGCACGCGGGCCGCCTCACCCCTCCGCGCCTTCGCGGCTGTAAATTACAATTACAGGGGTAGGACATACAAGACTACGGGCAGTCGGGGGACAACTGAGTCAGTCGATTTGATCAACCATCAAAGGGTGCACAGAATTAGTAAATTAGTATTGATATCAAGCAATAGCTTCTAATATTATTTCACGCGTGGCATTAAAGTTCTAGATAACTTTACTACAGGGTCAGTATTATTTACTTTTTATTGAGGCAAATTATGTTATCTCATGGAAAATTGCAATTTAAAGGCCAAGCTATCAAAGTCCTGGGAAACTTCTTGTAAATTTATGAAATTACTATTCGATTAAACGAATCATAAAATTATGAGAAAAACAGTAAAAACAAAGACAACTTAGATAATTTTGATAAGACTTCACTATCAGGCTAAAAAAGAATTGTCAGTATCTCTTATAATTGATTGCCTTTCTTATAAAAAAAGTTACGTAAAGTATCTTTTTTTTGAAAAACATTTATTTCGAGCATACTTTATTGTACTGATTGTACAATGCTTTGAGTCAGTGCCGAAGATGCGGCATCGGCATGACTTAGCTACGCCCTTGCTCCGGTCAGTACAAAGAGCTAAAGGAAGGAAGTGAATGATCATAAATCGATTAATTTTAGTTGGCGATTATCGAATGCCTTACTATTGCCACAAGAGTGCAGCTTTACTGTTGAGTTGGGATTTGTAGTCAATGAGCATTTTTAGGGTTCCGAATCTCTAAAGAAAAAAAAGGAACCCTTATGTTGTTGTCTGTCCGTCCGTCCGTCCGTCTGTCCTCGTTTATCTCAAGAACGTGTAGATGTATCGAGTTGAAATTAAAACTATATATTCAAGTCAACAGTATGTTGAAGGGGTATAAAAATTAAACTTGTAAAATAACGTTAAAAAAAGATAGGACCATTTATGTCGCAAAAAAACGTAGATTTCGACAGTCTCAAAGTAATCAAAATTCATGGGGTACATCCCGTTGTACTAAAATTATGAAATTTGTCAAGTAGTATCATCATTTATTACGTATACAGGAAAAAGTCTAAAACTATACATTTGTGATTAAATCATATAAATATAGTCATGAGTTTGGTAAACTTAATTTCGGGAAAAACTCGGAAACGCGTGGACGTGTCGAGTTAAAACTAAAATCATATATTCACGCTAACAATCTCTTGAAGCTGTGAATAAATCAAACTTCAAAATTAATGTTAAAAAAGGTAAGGCCATTTATGCTGCAAAGAAGTTATACTTCGACACCTTCAAAGGAATCAAAATTTATAGGATACTTTTCGTTAACCTAGAACTATGAAATTTGGCAAGAAATATCGTCTTTTATTACAAGTACAGGAAACAATCTGAAGACTAGACATTTGTAATTAAATCATGAAAAAATTTGTCTTAAGTTTTGGAAACTGAATTTCGGGAAAACTATTCATAAAACTGCGAGACTCAATTCCTGAACTATAATATATACTAATATTATGTACCTAGGTGGGTATCTACTAAGTTGTACGGAACCCTCGGTGGGCGAGTCCGACTCGCACTTGTCCGGTTTTTATTTTCAAAACTTGACTTGATTTGATATATCCTCTTTTAACTAATATAATTGAAATCCGATTTTCTAGATTTTTCAGGATATTCAAGAAGCATTTTTTTTTTAATACACGACAGGGAAGCGCTTAGCCTTCATCATACCTGGGCCCGTATACACTATGACCATTAAGCGATTCCTTGCTTCAGAACCACACCAATGTCGTATTTTGTTCCGACATTTTCAAAATCGTATTCGCTATGACACTTGAATGAAATGGTGTGGTATGAATGTGACTTCGTCGTGGTTTGAACTGTCACAAATTCCACGTTTGAGCAACGCAAGGAATCTGCACGGAATCGTTGTGACTAAGAAGAAATTTATTGTTGTTGCACTAAAAATTATTGAATTAAATCTATAGCGTAAGAAAATAATTTGTTTTTCGTGTTTTACAGCTACAGCAGCTACGGCTTTACACCTTGACCTTAAGAGCGCCCTTACATCACTCGTAATAGCGGCGGTTTTCGTAGTTCAAATGTAAAGCCGTTGCTACTGTTGACTGTACTTACCTTATACTCTGTATCGGGTATCTTTCAATGACAATGCTGAAGGTGGGATCGGTATCTTCAACATCTTCTCTTGATATCCTCGACTACTGAGGATGTTCTGCCGGGTTTAGGGTGAATTTTGAACTCCTGATTAAATTTATTTTTTTCGTACGTTTTGAAAGACAGTCATGATTCAGTTCAACTTATATTTTTTCGAATGGCGACATGTACTTCAACATCAACATGTTAGACTAGAAAAAAGTTTACCAACGTTTTTGTGTGTGTGTGTATGTGTGTGTATAAGTACAAATGTGTTTCTTGCTCTATATTTCTCCAAGAACCGTACAATGTAAAGTGATTGTTTTCTATTCCGTTTAAAACCACAACAGAGGCGGTATCTATTAGAAGGTAATTGTTCGAGTAACGCGGTAACGAGGTGCCGTCAAACCGACTGCACTCATTACACTCGGCTGAAGACCGCGTGGATTAATTGAATTTCTAACTATGGTCATTGACTGGAAGTTTACTGTTACTGTATAATAGACGGTGAAGTCAATTTCTTTGAATTACAAGCTTATAATCATGAAGTAAATAATATTGCTGAAAAAGGTCAACTTGTGCCCTTCTTGTTGAAATCGGGATGGTTGTATCATTACAGATCATTACTTTTTTCAATAAATTAATGATCTGTAATTTCAGGATTTGAATTTGAATCTAAATGATCATGAGTTTGTATTGAATTTTGTTCGACAAAAGGATTACGACGTCATTTCATCATTATTATATAGATTAAAATCGAAAAATGCTCATTAAGAGCTAGCGCAGACGACGGATAACGGAGGACTTTTTGTCCGCGACACGTCTTTATTGTTAACCAAATAAGATTCAACTTAGATCGCGTATATCCAAGAAAAGTACGCGATAGTCCTCGTTATATATTCAACTTTATGTTCTTAGTAATAAGGTCGTGTCCCGGACAAAAAGTCCTTCAATGTCCGTCGTCTGCGCAGGCCATAAATAAAGCAACTTAGTCCGTTGTTTTTCCCAAATTGCAGGTAAAACAAGATTTTCATGTCATTTTTAGGGTTCCGAACTTCTAAGGAAAAAAAGGAACCGTTATAGGATTACTTTGTTGTCCGTCTGTCCGTCCGTCCGTCTGTCCTCGTTTATCTCAACAACGCGTCGAGGTATGGAGTTGAAATTAAAACCATATATTCAGATTGACTTATAATTATGAAATTTTGCAAGTAGCATCATCTTTTACTACGAATACCTACAGGAAAAAATCAAAAAACTATACATTTGTTATTAATCCATTAAAAAATTGTATTTAGTTATAACTTTTTAATTTTGCATTTTACAATGCTATTAGATGATAAATATTAAACAAGAAAATAAAAGACGATATTACTTGTTAAATTTCATAGTTCTAGGTCAACGGAAAGTATCCTATGAATTTTGATTCCCTTGAGAATGTCGGAGTATACATTTTTGAACCTTACCTTTTTTAACGTTAATTTAAGATATAAGAAATTTGGCAAGTAATATTGTCTTTTATTACAAGTACAGGAAACAATCTGAAAACTAGACATTTGTAAATAAGTAATGAAAAATTTTGTCTTAAGTTTTGGAAACTGAATTTCGGGAAAACTTCGGAAAAAACTGCGAGACTCAATTACTGAACTATTTATAATATAACGTACCTAGTAATTTGTGCGGAACCCTCAGTGGGCGAGTCCGACTCTCACCTGTCCGGTTTTTTTCTATTTAGAGATTACCAACCGTCAATGTAAGTTGAAACGAATTGTATCGGTTTGAAATGTGAACCTCTTTGTTTTTCATCAACCAAAACTACCCTTATTTATGAGATTACTGCTAAACTAGTGTCATTTTCTCAATCTATCTAACGACTTTTATGCAAAAACTGCATTCCTATAAAATATTGTTGTCTTTTTGTAACAAGTAATTAAAGAAGCCAATACGTCACATTTCAATAATACCTACACTGTAGTGCCTTCAATACCAATTAAAAAAGGTTATAGCAGTGGTATTTTTTGTCAACAGTCAGAACCAAAGAGTGTCATCTTTTTATAGTCGCAAATCCGGTATTCCAAATAACAGAACGATAATTTGTCATCGAAGTTTGAACCACCTGGCCTACACGCGACCCCAAAAAATATAATAATGGCCGTCCCTTGATTCGCAACGCGCCTCTTTGTCAATATGATTGTTTAATTTATATTATGTGATCTTGAAATGTTGTTTAAGTAGTTATTTAAACATGTGCAGATGGTGAGAGGCGGGCCGAACGAATCGCAGCTGCGACTGCAACCTCTGCGGTTTATGTGTTTGTTGCACAATGGGAAGATGCGGAAGAAGTATTTTATGGGATAGCGGGAATATGCGTGAGTGGTGAGCGTAGACAGTTTTTAAGTTTCTTTTTTTATAATAATAGTTTAATATTTTGAAGTTCCCCATACAAGGCGACTGACATGAGTCTTGGACGAATTAACCACATTTGTTCGATGTGAATATTCGCATCGGTTATTTGTTAGATGCTTTTGAGAATGCTGAAAACATTGTTGTTATAGCGCCAGACTTAGATAAGATGGTGGTAGCTACGGACTCACAACAAGTGGGAATCGAACCCCTGGGTCTGAAACCGGTGGTTGTTACCAGAATACGTATAGATAGGCACACCTACCTAACACACACACCAAGACAAACAAATAATATAGTAACACACAAACCAGTTATGATAAATTTTAAATAGGAAAATATTGGAAAAATTAGAGACCGAGTTTTAAGTCTCGGTAGCTCAGTGGTTAGAGCATTGGACCGGATTTCCAAAGATCGTGGGTTCGAGTCCCATTTGAGAATTCACATGTGGCCAAGTTGATTTTACCAATATCTTTCTATTTAAAATGTAATTTATCATAAGTATAACGTATAATAAAATAGCATTAAAAATGCAAAAATTCAAAAACCTTAAATACATTGTATGGGAATCAAATCTGCGACCTATGACCAGCTCCCTTACTTTTGACGTAATCGACATTGAATTAACGTCAAACGCCAGTACTTATGACTTAAAATAAGTAATTAACCTAAAAATCAATGCTTGCAATTTTGTACTCTAGAAATCAATTGTAGAGTTAATCTAAATCGAATCAACGTCAAAAATCAGTAATATTTATTGACATTCAATCTCGATCTCAATGCGATCCTGTCAAGAGTAACCAACGAAGGTAATAAGAAATAATGGACACAGTATTTTTTTGAAGTGAAAACTTCTTTAGCGGCGTTGAGCACTTTTTCTGTAATGGGTATAAAATCTTAAACTCGCGTCAGGACACGTGACCTGATCGAAAAAGCGTAGGACGGATGGAGAATGTTGAGGTGACAGGTTGACTATGGTCTCGGTTGCTTAGCGACAGACTGTTGATAATGTCTTTTACTTGTCTCTTGTTTTATTGTCAATATATATTTTTCGATTCTCTATAATAACTAATGTTTTCTTATATCTTATTACCTAACTTAACGTTCACTTTAATATGGTTTGTCATGTTTGTGTACGATAGCGCAATAAATGAATATTGTATTCTACCACATAAATGATAGTACTTTTATACTGATAAAGCAATTGGTGCAAAATGATTCCCTAACCATTCCAAAATATCAAACATGCTCAACGTTAATAATCAAGTTTTCACTTCTGCCGGCACTCCCGGAGTGCAACCCGTCTTTTTTTTTTTTTGAAAACTCGGGGTTCGCATTTTTCCGACTAGCAACTCGAGCTACACTGGCGCCACCAACATTCGCGGTTGCCGAATTGACTTCCTGCGCACCGTTTTCCGCCAAAATGGATCGCTTCCGGCGAGTATTTGTCATCTCCGTGTCAGGGTTAGCTGTGGAGTTGCTAAACAATATGAAATATTTTTCTTTGCGTTATTTTTTTTATGCATTGAGTTATTATTATTACCTACATGTTTTTTTTTCTTCAAAGGTATCTTGCAATATATAGGTCTCTTTAAAATAATAATTAAATAATAGTACATTACTGCAGCGGCCAGTAAAAGAGGCATTGATGGACGAACGTGTAAATGTAGGTGAAGCCGAGGCCATACGTAAGTCCATCAATGCCTAGTTTTGGCCAAGGCATGTATATGTATAGTACTTATCGCAAATAATGCGCGGAAATTAAAACTACTTTTCGAAATCAGGCGAACAACGAACAACAATATTTTTTCCCGCGTTGTGTTCATGTGTTCATTTGTTGTTTTTTATTCTAAAACAGCTTTCTATTTGCAAGTCAGTTCAAAATTTAAATAAAACCTTTGATAAGTTACCTCCTTGGTTGTCATATTTCGGAGTAAAAGATTGATCCATTTTTAGGGTTTCGTAGCCTAAAGGCAAAAAACGAAACCCTTATAGATTCGCCCAATCCGATGTATGTCACAGCCACATTATTCCAAAACTATGAGGATTACACAGTTGAACCTTGGTAGGTAGATGTATTCTGTAAACCGCTTTACGGTTTTTATACAAAAATAAAAAATATATAAAAATCTATAAAAATCTAAAAATCTATAGTTTTTTTTCTTTATTTTATTTAAGGACTTTTATCTTAACAGTCCTATCATAAACCATATTCTATATAATTTACATATTATCTCTTAACATTTTACTACTTAACTAAGTTACAAAGCATCTTGGCTGCATCCGACAGAGGTTCAGCCAAGATGACATGGAAGGTTCCTACATCTTAACGATTTATACCTAAGGAGCGAATCAGTATTTGGCGTTCATCTTCGTTCCGGGCACACTCCGACAGCAAATGGTGTACATCTTCTAACGTTTATATTCTTAAACTCGAAATATTTATATTCTATAGAAAATAGAGTAAGATAATAGAAAATAGAGTAAGATAATAGAAAATAGAGTAAGATTACGTAAAAATGAAGTATTATTAATTAAAAAAAAAAATGTGGTAACAAAACTAAAAAGTCAAGAACTAACAACGTATCGACACTACAGGATAAAAAACAATGAATTGTTTTAGATTAATTTCTAACGCATTTTATAGAATAACACATATTTATATGTATTGGGGATCATTGCCGAGTAAACTAAACCTTCCCTTGACATGGAAACCAGCTTGCAAAATATTAAAATTACTTAAAACCCTTTTTAGGGTTTCGTAGCCTAAAGGCCAAAAACGAAACCCTTATAGATTCGGCCAATCCGATGTAGGTATGTCACAGCCACTTTATTCCAAAACTATGAGGATTACACAGTTGAAACTTGGTAGGTAGATGTATTTTGTAAACCGCTTTACGGTTTTTACACAAAAATATATGAATTAAGGGGGGCTCCCCATACATGGAACTGACAACGAAAAATTTTTTTTCATCAAATTTATACGTGTATATATCTATAGATAGGTCTTTAAAAATTGCATTGAGGTTTCAAAAACGATTTTTTCTCAAAGTCAACCGTTTGAAAGATGTATACTTCCAAAGTGGTAAAATGTGTCCCCCCTCTTACTTTTAAAACAAGAAAGTGAAAAATCAACAAAATATACATGATGTAGAATCTTTATAAAAACTTTCAACGAAAATTGGTTTGAACGAAATATATTTAGTAGTTTCAGAGCTATAGCACATTTTCCAAAACAGCAAATATTACTTTGTCATTCATACAAACACTATGAAAAACAAAGTTATTTTTGCAGACGAAAAATTATAGTGGCATTTGGCAATAATAATAATAGAAACTTTATTGCACACGATACAAAAACAAACGCATACAGAGAAAATGACAAAAAAGAGGAACACACAATAGGCGGCCTTATTGCTACGTAGCAATCTCTTCCAGGCAACCTTGGGTGAGATGATATGAGTTTACTATGTAATTTATTTGGCCGATAAACACGACACTCGCCGGCCGTTACTCGCATATCTCGAAGACGGTTGTCAAAATAATGCTCATATTTCAATGCATGTTTGAGAAAATGTTTTTTATTCCCGAAACTCAAGAAGGCTTGTGGAAGGGCTTCAACCCAAATGCATAAATGTTGAGTATTCGAGAATGTTTAATTTAATTGATAAGAAGCGCCAGTGACTCTTTAAGTTATTTAGTTACATTAGTTTAACTGACGAGTGTGACTTTAGTACGTTTCGCCAACTCTAAGGTCCTTGACCATACAAACATTTGCCCGGTAGATGCAAATGTTTGTATGGCGAATACGAGCATTTGTACCTGGACGTTTATATATATTTCTACACATAAATACTTAATCCGTTACCCTGGTATCCTATAACACAAGCGTTACAGTGCCTACTTTGGGGCTAGGGTAATTGGTGTGAGTGTAAGAAATATTTATTGTTCATTAATCTGTATTTGCATTGTTACAAAATTAGCATGGATTTTACAAAACTCCGCCATTCACCATCTAAGATTTAAACATTACATATTACTTTATAAATTATTACCTAGGTACTAGCTTTTCGCCCGCAACTTCGTCCCAATGGAATAATAAAAACTTTTTCATCCCATCTATTCGAAAAACGCTGATTGATTCGCCTATAAAGCGAGCAAAGTAAATCTTTTCTCCAAGAGACTTTTTCACGGGGCAGTAATGAGATTTGAATTTCGAACATTAACATCGTCCCTTACAGAAAAACCCTTGTATTGGACTTTATTGGAGTAAATAGTGTTTTGTGATATTTGCAGTGCAATAATTGCGAACAATTTGTTTCACAAGCAGCGACAGTTTCTTTTTTTTTTATTTTAACTATGACTATAACATTTCAAAATTGCACAAATGTTTCAAATATTATTATTAATTTTTAAGCTGTTTCTTTATATTTTTTTTAACATTAGAACATTATATTGGTGTTTAATTTTTTTTTATAAATACATTCATTAGTTGTAATCTAGAAACGCCTCTTATTTCTTTTTCTCATAGACGGGGATGAAAAGTAGCTTGTATCACTCGGTAGCAAAATATATTTTTGGCTCGGGCGACGTACTTTGATTCAAAAAAGCGCCCTCGCCGTAAAAATATTATTTTGCTCCCTTATGGTACAATCTACTATTCCATACTTTTTTTCACTATTTTCGTATATACAAACCTTCTCCTACCAATAACGAACACAACAAAAAAAACGAATTATCCAATTAAGTGCAGTCGTACTGAAGTTATGCGCTTACAAACCATTTCAGCGATTCATTTTTATTTATATAAATATCCAAAAATGACACTCGATTGTTACTGAGTAGCTTCTCAATAGTTTTCCGAAACCGGATCGGTATCTGAGCGGCGTAATCCGTTTGGTTGCGAACACATCGTTACCGGCGGGTCGGCCGCGAGAAGCCTTGTCCCGAAATTAATGTGGAGGGCGCAGCCCTAGCTAGCACCACTCAGCTGCTGCGTAACGAGCCGCAACCACCAAATTAGATGAAACTAATAAACAAAGAAATTAAAGACAAGATCAAAGAATCAAACAATAACAAATAAAAAAACCATAAAACTAGAAAAATAAAATGTCGTATATTACTCATAGCAGCCGAAACAACCAATCGGTCCTTGTTCTTTTACCACACTGTAACTTTGTATTAGTAATAAATAAATAGAGAAAAACAACGAATAATGCGACAGCAGAACACAAAAGTTAATTGCTTTTTTCTTTTTGTTTATTTTTTATTTTTGTTTATTTCATGTTATACAAAGTGATACATCATAATACAAAAACAACCGAGTGACGCGCAACGCTTGTTCTTTTGATGTCTACACGTTCTGTTTTTGGACAAACCGAGTATAAATATAAGTATTTATAACTTTTTAATTTTGCATTTTACAATACTATTTTATGTGATAATTTTTAAACTAGAAAAAAGCAAGTTGTTTCATGTCTCGTATAAGAATTTTTAACCAGACTGATCGTATTCGATCATGTTACGTCACTTAATGTACCACAGCAGTAGAAAAAAATCTTATGATATTCTTTACTGTAGACATAATCTCGCGAAAAAAAACACACACAGTCACACACAGCATACATATATACGTATGCACACGTATTGCCAGCGTTGCGGTGCCGCGTCGCAGAAACCAGCGGTGCATGTGTTTTCGCTCTGACCATTGCAATCCACCGCAAGATTACGCACCTAGAGTAGAGAGCAAGGTAGAGTTCTTATGCTTGTGTGTTTGTGTAATGTGTGTGTGTGTGTGTGTAATTTTAACCGCCTCTGTGGTCTAGTGGTACAACCACCGGTATCAGACCCAGGGGTTCCGGGTTCGATTCCCAGCGGGGGTACATATTGTATTCGGTTTGGTTGGTGGTAGGACTTGTTGTAAGTCCGCCTGGCTAGCTACCACCATCTTATCTAAGTCTGACGCCATAACAACAATGTTTTCAGCATTGTTGTGTTCCGGCAGTTAAAGATTAGATAGCCAGTTCCTCGGTGATTGAGGATTACGGGAGAGGCTCGCTTCCATCTTCAGCCTTATCATTACTTAACATCAGGTATGATGAAGGCTATGAGCTTCCCCCGCCCATAAAAAAAAATGGCGGATGTGACTAGATACAATTTTATGATGTCTTTTTTATGAATTTAGTGGATAAGAGCTAATATTCCTACCTATAGACAATATTTAGCACAGTAAATGTAGTTATTTTTCTTTATTAACACGTATTTTATGCAGACAACATATTATTAATTATTAAAAATAATAATTCTTTATTATTAAGCACAGAAATAACGCAGAGTGAAAAGAAATGAGTGAAAGTATACATGTACCTAGTAATAGTAAAATTCTAGAGTGGATTCCTGAGAACTTAAAAAACGCGAAACGATATTTCGTCGATATCATCAGTCATCACGTTAACTGCTCAAAAATAAATGAAAAATATTCAATGAATATTGATATCTATACAGTCATTTAGTTAAATGGAGAAAAGTATAACTTTTCTGAATGTGCATTCTATACAATTTCCTGTTTAGCGTAACTTAAATGGCTTTTAAAGTGATAACAATAATTAGCGGACGCAACGGTAATTTCAATTGCACTTAGGGTGTCCGGGGCGAGGTGTCACGGTAATTGTGAGAACTGATTGTGTAATTAGCGCGGGGGCGCGGGAATCGCTTCCCGGCTGATGCTTTTTTACCCCTGGGAACTTTAATTACTGATGTACTGCGTTTGGGTGATCGAATTGCTGTTTAACTTTATAATTTGAAAGTAATAACATCGGTTGTTTGTGTATTAATAGTTACATTTTAACTCTATGTGAGTTTGTAACTATAGAAACTTGATAATAAGATTAATTGATAAAGTATAGGATGCTTAGTTAGTTAGTAGCAGTGTCTGCTAAAACATCGTAAATTGGCGGAAGGTAAGTACCAATTTAAATATTTAACGCTTACTCATTAAAAGCCGAATCGACTTTTCAACGTAATTAAGTTTTAGATTAACAAGAGCACCTATAAAGGTGACCTGTGAAACTTATTGTTTGCTCTACAATAAGAGAGCATCAATTTATTTCAATTTACACGTCACCATTGTTTCAGGGGCGAGGGGGAGTAGCGCATCCGAGCAAGCTTCCGCCACGCGCCGCCACGTGCGCCATCTATGCAAGACACCCTACAACACCACCGTGGTGTTGCCGCACGCAATAAACAAACCCGAAAATCAAGCACAAATTCCTACCTTGCACCCTATAACATTAAACTTATACTCCCTTAACGCACTGCTTCATTGACTCAGTATGATTGTTTTATCAGTTACGTTAATGTTTTTAATAATTATGTAGACTAGCTTCGTGTGTTGTTCGAATTGATGGGTGGTGTTGGATGACTGTAATATAACTAAAAGTCACGTCATCGACTCGTAATGTAAACTTTTTGTAGTTTAAATATAAGTACATTACAGTATTTTGTATTTTTGATTTAAAAGAGCATGTTGTATTACAAAAATATTGAATCTAAATATACCAACAGGAATTAATAAATATAAAAATAAATGGTAAACAAGTTCAAAACCTCTGTTTGCTTTGCCAAAAGAGTATAGAAGTAGCAACTAAATCTTTTATTTTCCAATTTCATACTCTCCAATCGGACAAACTTAATACGTATGTTTTGGCGCGCACTGTTCATTGAAATAAATATATTATTTATTATAAAATAGTTGCCAGTCATCCCGTGACCACGGCAGCTGTAAAGGTGCCGAAACGTCGGGAAAATCAGGAAAAACCCCTTAAAAATCTAAAAATACGGACAATTACAACGTAGTTCGCGAAAATATAGCGCGTTTGATATCCGTAAAAGTTGTTTTATTTCAGACAAACGTAATGTTATTAAGAAAATGTATCTCATTCATAGCATAGGAACATATTTTTTATACATATGCTGTCATTTAAAAATACTAAACTAAACAGGATTATTGCATATTATTCAACTAATCGAATACAATATTCATTTCTAAGTAATTCTCTTATGAGCAAGAAAAGTTTCAAGTTTTGCTTCTTATTAGAAAAGTTTTAAACAGACTTATCGTACGATATTTCTAAATGACAATCTTATTAGCACCATTCACATAAATCTTGTACAATATGTCTACTACATTTAGATCTCATTTAAATCACTTTAAAGATGTTTGTGTGCATACAGTAAGATAGAGATACAATTAGAAAATATTATAATAAGATATCTAATTTCTAATTTTACAAATAAAATTCACAAATGATTATCTTTTGCATGTGTTGTAGATAGTTTGAATAAAAATATTACATTGGGTTACACTTTCGAAAGATTATTGAACAAGAAACTAACATATTACATGCAAGTATAAATTTGCAAATATGAAATCACTTATTACAAAGATTTTAAGAAAGCGCCTTAGCGCTACGTCTTCACAAGCATTAAATCCAGCCAGCGGGTAATTAATTTATCCATTACTTGTACAATAGCGCCACCAATCGAGGTGTTGTTGATTTAATCCAAAACGAGCTCAAACAGTATTTGGCCTTTCAAGCAATCAAATAGGCCATTACCGTTTTAGCCGCCAAACTTCGGCCTTTGTATCAATCGACACACCATCTTATACGTGCAGTATAGAGTGGCGCTAGTGTCGCGGTTTGGAATCAACGACTATTTTTCTGCAGAAAATAAATAAAAAACCTTTTTCGTTTTATTAGTTACATCTTTTGCTTTACGTGTTACATCTTGTTTTCCAACTTTCATCTTTAGGGCAAAGATCATTTTCTTAAAAAAAATATCTGAAAAAGTAATAAAGAGTATAAATATTACTTAATTGAAAAGAGGAACCAGTACCTATACGCGTACGATTCGTTTCACGATCTCAAAATTACCCAAATATAAACATAAGGAGAATCCTTCATTATGTCACACAAACTCTGGAACAGTGTGTGTTTTTTAAGCTGCTCGTGTTAATAAGAAGTCTAACGAAGACCGGTTCAAGAGGAATTCTCTCAACAACAAAAAACTTAGAATTCAGTAAATTCAATCAAATCACCTCAATATCAAATGGTACACCACAATGTGAAAATAAAAAAAAAATAATGTCATGTAAGATTTTAAAGGGGTTTGAACTTTTTTGTATGAAGGCTGGCCTCGTCCAAATCCGTAGTATGAGAAGCCATTTTGTTTTATTTTTTCAAAATTACGTCGCACGATAATACCTATAATATACCTATATAATACCTATATAAATGAATACACAGAGGAACAAAAAAATGTTATAATACATAATGCCCTAGTGTCACTTTAGCCAGATAATTAGAGTAAAAAAATTATTAAAAAGATATTTGTTGCAATTAACATTTGAATTTTTTTTTTCAAATAATCTCAATAACCTGTTACTTTAGGGCATTACGACGCTAGATATTTTTTGTTCATCTTTATGTTCCCTATCGATTTATATAGGTATTATCATACGGGGCTATTTTGAAAAACATCAACATGGCGGACTAGTGACGAGGCCAAAAGGTTCAAACCCCTTTCGCGCTCCATTATAATTATAAAAAAGAGTAACGGGAATCAAAGCGACATTTATTCGTACTTACAGCTTGACGTTTCGGCAGTGTTACTACAGCCGTCGTCACAAGCAGACTGAGTAAGTACATATGTACTAAATAATAAATGACGCTTTGAGTCCCGTTACTCTTGTATAAAATTATAATGTCATAGTTCTTAGTTCCAGTTTCATCCACCTACCAGTATAGCCGGCGCCTAACCGTCAGCAAACATTTGCGGAGCCGCACCCCGGTGCACTCCGATTACTCCGCTGCGTGCGTTGTGTGCGAACTCTGTTTGCTCGGCTCTGACGTGCGTTAGTACATTGGGGTGAACAATTAAAGGTAATGTGTGAGAGATGTTATTGAAAATAACAATTGCTTGGATCGTTGACTTTGGCCAATGGTACTTACAATTCATACATACATTCTGCAATTGAAAGATCGGGGCCCATCTGGGACATACTTACACTACCATTGCATTAGTGGTGCTTTAGACTTTTCCGTGTAAAGACTGTATACAAATACGGACGCCATAACGTATAAAGTTGATGATCTACACAGAACACAAGAAAGAGGTTAGAAGGAGCATGTTACGCATTTAGTACTGAAAGTAAATCTATACTAATATTATATAGCTGATGAGTTTGTTTGTTTGTTTGTTTGTTTGAACGCGCTAATCTCAGGAACTACTGGACCGATCTAAAAAATTCTTAGACCATTAGAAAGCTACATTTCTCCCGATTGACATAGGCTATAATTTATCCCGATATTCCCACGGGAACGGGCACCACGCGGGTAAAACCGCGAGTATCCGCTAGTAATACTATAAAGCTGAAGAGTTTGTTTGTTTGAACGCGCTAATCTCAGGAACTACTGGGCCGATTTAGAAATTTCTAAGACCATTAGAAAGCTACATTTCTCCCAAGAGACATAGGCTATATTTTATCCCGATATTCCCACGGGAACGGGCACCAGGCGGGTAAATCCGCGAGAATCCGCTAGTGTTAAATATACATAAAATGAACCTTGACATTCTCTTTGTTTAATAGTCCGTTTTATATTGGGAAAAATGTAGACAATTTTGAGTATAGTAATGCCATTTGGTACGAACGTCAACATAAACTCAAAACACCCGGTAGGCATTTCGAACTCCGCGACAGGTGGGGGAGTGGGGTTCAAAGGACAGAAATACGGCACTCAGAAAAAAAAACCTGGCGGATTTGTTTGTATTTTTGAGTCAAGTTTGGTGACGCTATTAGGGAACTAGATAATGCCCAGTTCATTCCCCATACTAGATTTTTAGGGATCCGTAGAAAACATGACGCAATACTTAAAATAATAATAAAAAAATACTTTTAGAAGTAAAATAACGTTGTATGAAACTTAGTTTCTAAATGAAAGCCCTGAAAGCCTCTTTAATAAAGATTTCAAATACATTAACAATAAATATAAATTTGACTATTTTTAATGTAAAATAAAGTATTGAAAATACTGCAACGTTCGTCAGCGCAGCGCAGGGGAAGGCAAAAAGATCCGAAAACAAGTACTACTAACAATAGTAATTTGTTATGCAAGGCTGGAAAGTTGGTTATTTAGCGACGAGTTACCTCTATTGAAATCTGAGCAAGTGAAGGATTCTAGGATTCAAAGATTGAATCCTGAGCGAAGCGAGGATTTCAATGGTACAAGACGCTAAAAACTTTTCTGCAGAGCGCAACACACAATTTTTCACCTCACAACAGCGAGGAACATTTTATGGTTGTTTCCGCGGTCAACTTCCGGTAAAAACATAAAGTTTAATCTAAATATACCTTATTCTCGTTGTTTTAATGATATAAAAAACTAAAATAATAAAAAAGGGAGTATTATATCTAGTTAATTCAAAGTTATTTAAAGTAGGAATATTATTGTTACTTATTAATAAGAATAAAAACGATTCCGTAAATGTTGACACTGACATGAGGTACAAGACAAAGACAATTTAAAAATAAAGATTTATGTCACAGTCCGAAATCCAACTATAGGTTGTGAAATCTCACCCAGCCTAATATAAAATTCTTATAACAAATAGTTTAATCTTATTGTTATTATTGTTATGATTCAATGAACTAAAGTAATATAATTAAACCAAAACGGAGTATTATAATTAATTTAAAGCTATTTAAAATAAGAATCAAATATAACAAAAAAATCAATAGTGCGATTCGGAACGCATTATGACATCATTTTAGGTATAAAATTAAAAAAGTAATTTGCAGCGCTAGGCCGCAAAAAGCGATTTTCTACGCCTAAACTGATTGACAAAACCTCCTTTTCAGAGCATGTGAGGTGATTAAAATTATATATCCATAGCTTTAATAATATTTACAAATATAAGTTTGCCAAAATTCACCTAAATGTGTTTAGCCGTTTTTGCGAAATTGAGTAACAAATATCCAAACATTCAAATCTTCTATTATCCAATCTTATATAAATAAATTTAATTTGGGTTAGTTACATCATTTATGGCTCATTCCCAATAGAAAACGGACCATAACCTAAGAACTTTTAAAATGACCTAATTGATTTTTTCCAATATTTTTCTATTTAAAATTTATCATAAGTATAGAAATAGCATTAAAAAAATCAAAAAATAAAAAATCATATAAAATCTTAAAAATATCTTTGAAGGTCTTCGAAATAGTTAATCTTATAAGTACGAAGATCAATAAATCGTCCACAGGTTCACCATTGCCCTTTACCAATTAATATGTGCTCGAATGATATTATCAATGAATGATTACTAATTATAAGAGAACAAACCAATTAGTAATATAAAGTCTCTAAGGTGTCTGACTAATATTTAGCTGTTGTCAAGACGCCAACAAGAATTGAGACTTCTAATTAGTGCATGTCTTGATGCTCTTTGATGCATTTCGATATGGACACTTAAATTCGAACATCGAGATTATAACAGTTAAATTAATTTTGTTCAATGATATCTTTATGCGCATCAGCAATACAGAATTAAGGTCTATTTTTTTATAGCATACAAACTCGATGGCATTTTACATTGGATTGAACATTACTAAAATCATAAATATCGAAACTTGATGCAGTTGGATCCACGATAACGCGTACAGTACAACAAAGCTAAAATTATCAATGTTTTATACAATTCTGTTGTAAGAAAATATTGACCAAAGTAAAAAAATAACATACGACGTACGATATCAGCGCAGTAAACTACAACAAAGTTACAGTAACTAATTCACCAAAACACAATAAAATTTGTTTGTGCAAAGCAGCGTCCGAGAGCACCCACGTCGATTCGAGTACGTCCGCAATTCCGTATTAGAGAGCATTACGTCGGGAAAGTTTTCCCCGACAATACGGTAATGTTGCCATTTCTATGCGAAAATCTCCCGGCCGGAAGCGCGTGCGCCTTCCGCGGACTTGCGCGTCGCTATCCTATTGTGGTGCCATCTACAACTGTCCGATACACTGACGTATTTCCGGCCTCTCTTCAAAAAGTCTCGAGCTGTCAAGTCGCGAGGGGTTGGCCCGAGTTTCCTTGAGGGTGTTTTTATGCTATTCTTGAGATTTATTTGCGTCAACAAAACAAGTCTGTAACTCACTGTCACATTTCACGCAAGTAATGTTTGCAGAAGCGATCATGTGAGCTTTTGAACCTAAACTATGCGGTTTAAAATCAATGCTTTGAATTTTTTTTTTATGAATGAGACGGGGAGACTCTTAGCCTTCATCATACCTGCTGTTAATATTTATAAGACTGAAGATGGAAGCGAGCATTGAGGAACTGGCAGAGTAGTGCATTTCAATAGGAGTCAATTATTTCCAAATGAAAATGCAGTAAAGTATATGCAGGCAAAGTCACGGGCAGATACTAGTTGTTCCTATCGCTCAACCTCTACCTTTTTCTTTTCCGGTAATGGGTTCAGCTATAAATACTTCTATAAAGAAGGAAGTACGATCTCATCCCATCACAAAATTTCAACTTTTAGCTGGGTTGAATAGATTTGGTTGTAAGAGACTTTTTGTAAAACACAATAAGACATTCATACAAGAGGTGGAACAAACATCTGAAATGTAATGATGCTGATGAACGAATGATCGTCATTCATTTTCAGAGCAGACCCGTTAAAGATCGCTCTTTATTATACAGGACAAATCAATATTTCGTAAATGATATAATATAAATAATATAATAAATATATATATAATCCATAAAACTAACCACCAACATATATTTTCAACGAATTTACAGGTTTAAATACTGCATTTTTTTATATTTTTTCTCTTTTACTTTTCCTGGTCACGGCCTCTTGGAAAGGTGATCCGGCTTAGTTGGAAAGGTGTCTAAGCCTGCGGGAAATGAGAAAACTATAACATAAACTAAATGTTGGAACGAAAAACGTGTTTTAATCGGTAATTGTTGTTTTATACAATGAACTTTAAGCGCGAAAGTAAAAAATGTGCATATAGATCAAGTTAAACGCCTGATTGGATTCAGACCGAGATCCTAAAATAGGAATCGAGTATCGAGTGGTGTGCCGAACATTGGCGCCATAGTATGTTATATGAGAGACAGCAGATAGCAGTGCAGATATTTACAGCACTCCAGGCGGCCAGGGTCGAGTGCGCGACCTACATCGCGATGATAGCATTTAATGTCAAGCTATTATTACATTGCGAGATTACCAATTTAATTAAGTAGTATTTTTTATGAATATCTATCATCACTCCAGCAAGTTGGCTCTTTTAACCTTAAAAACAGTAAACTGAAGCCTGTCTTATAAATTCTAGAACACATATGAAATGTACCAGTAAACCCGAGAACCCAGTAGCTCGAGTTTACACGAATTTCCGCTGGGTGAAGCTAATGACTCACATTCATTTTATTCCCCACTACTGGTGCGCTTCGGAGTCATTAGCTAGGATAAGGAAGGCAAAAGACGACTTAAAAACAGTAATAGAATACGTCGAGATCATTTTTTGTCTGTTTGTCTGTACACGCTAATCTCGGAAACTACTGAACGGAATAGAATGAAACTTTTTGTAATATGTAGCCAGTAGGTCTTGCCGTAATATAGACTAATACAATTTATTTTGAAATCTGGAGAACCTGATGCAGAAAGCTAAGATACTAGCTAAACTATAAGAAATATGAAAGTAACGCCTTAGCAAAAATCGTTAAGTGTAATAGGCATTTTCTGTTGACATATAAAAATCAAGAATATATGAACCTAATTTAGGAAAATAGAAATGGCAGAAAAGTAATAGACCATCTAACTAAACTATTAGTGATATGCAAATGACTCTTTTGCTAAAGTTGTTTAATGTGATGGTTATTTTCTATTTAAATTAGAATCAAGGATATTGTAGGATAGACAAGGATTTTTCCTACATTGGGTTAATGGAAAATTGGAAATGGCGACAAGGCTGGCAAATTTGTTTGGGCATATTCTGTTGAAATATAAAAGTCAAGGATATGGAACACGTTTTTTATTACACAAAAAAGAAATTAAGAATGCTACTTTTTGCACTGGTTGCAACATATTATTCAAGGACCGACTTCTTTAAGTTTTTTAAAGACAGTTGATGCTGTAGAGCTTCGTACGTTTCAAGCAACCTGTAGGGCACTCTCGAGGAGGCCTGTGTTAGTGACAGCCCCCGTTGCTCAACACATTTGTTCACAATTATGTTAGTGTTTTCTGGTCTTCTGGATACTTTAGTATTGTGGAAAAAATACAAAACACTCCTCTCTGAAGACTTTGAGATAACAGACAAATCTCGGGAAATTTTAGACAGACCTTTCCTGTTATCTCATTAAAATATTCTTCTACTTATGGCCTCAGGTACATAAGCTAGAATTGACAACCAATATGAAAACGCAGCTTGACGGTCATTTACATGCCTAAGAATGCCCTGAAGATCATGGTCAGGCTAGTCTTCCCCAAATACTGGGAAAACTAGTTGCCTCAGAAGAGGAACTTATACATTCAATATTTGGGGACCCCCAGTATGTATGAAGTCAGGAAAATTCTTGGTTATGTGAACGCGACATATTGACACCCCAAAAAGACCAAGCAAATGCAATGAATTAAATAAAATTAGCGGAAATTGTTATGGATGAAGTGGTTTACACTTCCTTTAACAATGTAGTTGATCATGATGAACGCCACAAATTACCAAATTGAATTTTGCGCTCTCCCTGCTCATAAGATCAAACTTAAAGTCGGTGTTCCGATAATCTCCGATCCGATAACGGGAGCCGACTTGCTTTACAAATAAATATTGTCAAAGCTAAGATCCTGACTGGGTGTGGTGCCGGGAAACTGTGTATATACCGCTCATCCCCAACAATTTTCCGTTCGAGTTCAAGCGCACACAGTTTTCTGGATGACCACTTGCTTTGCAATGACTATAAATAAGTAAATAATTAATAAATAATTGCATACAAACACAAGATTTATCTAGACCACGTTAAGTTTCATATTATTATAACGTTAAATTTCATACAAAATGTGTTAAGGTTACTAGATAACGGATAAACATACTTATATACGTTTTTTGTAAAAACATACATAATATACTTATTAAACACCCAGACCAAGACAAATAGACATGTTCATGCACACAAATATTTGTCTTGTCCGGGGATCGAACCCGGAACCTCTGGCGCAGAAGGCAGGCTTAGTACCCCTGCGCCAAACAGGTCGTCAATAAGCAGTGACAGACGCTGCAAGCCGCTGGTGTCGCCCTAAGGTCTGATTGTTTTTCCCACGGCCAGCTCTATGTTTTTTTTGCAGGTCCGTAGCGCTACGGGTATGTTCATATTGACTTAAAATGGAAAAACTACCGATGTAGTTTATAAAGAAATCCTGTAAGGTACACACCTTACAGCTACATTAGTAAAATAAATTTCCTTTGGCATACATACGGCATTTAATAATCATTTATTGTTGTAACTAACACGTAATTATCATTTATTGGTCGATCTTTAACGTAAAATCGGTTCAATATTTTTCAGGAAATCTTGAAAATACTTTTGTACGTACACAAGCACTAGTTCCTAATATGCCGTAAGATAAGAAAAATGCTAGCCAAAGTAAGAAAAATAAGAAGTGCAATGAAGAATTCCTTTGCTGGCACCGACTCCAAAAAGCTTATTTTTTACTTTTTAAAGTCGGTTTTTATAAAAAGTTCTTTACCAGTTAGATTAATAGATAGATAAGCTGAAATGCGTCTACGTTACGTACATACGTTCCAAACTCATATTATAATATAACTATGTAAATTTTCTGACTTGTTTGACTTTCCTTCGTTCATCCTACCCCAAGGTTGTCAGATTGAGGCAATTTTGCAGGAAATTATGTGGGGAAAATAAAAAATTTTTTTTTTTTTTTTTTCATTTTGGGCAAAAAAAAACCGCATTTAGGTAAACCAAATATCATATTTTAATAGAAATCTTATCATTTTGAAGTAAAATATATTTTTATGAGATCTTGGAAATTTTTAAAATTCTCATCTGGATACCCTTTCCTACCATTTTCTATAATTTTTTTGTTCAAAAAATCTTGGTAGTCAGTTGGCATTAAAATATTCTCATGACTAGATCCTAAATGTTTCCATCGTAATCCAATAGGTAGTATTATGAAATATGCTTAATTAAATCTTTATAAAAAAAACAGTATTTACCTAAACAATAAACCGTAAAAAATTCAGTCAGTCGAGTTTATAGGCGGCTGTGGGCGGGTACTATTCGCGGCAAGGTCGGCCGGCTTGTGTTACAGAGGACGACCAGCGCTAGGTGAGCTTTCATCTTCCGATCGACTTCTAGTTTTCAGGATTCGTGTCTATCGTAGACATAAAACTCATTACCCAATTGGCAAAAACTTTTCTACATCCAACTTCGTCGTTGTTTTAAAATAGACATTATTAGAGAGTAATACTTAACCAGTTCTTTATTTCTACGTTGGTCTTAATTTTCTGCTTTCCCAAAAGATAATATTATTGCAATTTGATCGCCAAATAACAATTCCCTGATAAAAACAAAAGAAGCTCCCAATCACAACAAAGACACAATCTATAATATTGTGACAAATGTTATGAAAGGCGTTTCTCTTGTTTAAAATAAGGGTTATCTAACACTGGCGCGCGCGGCGCTTACATCGCCCACGTGTATCGACATTCGCCGTGCGTCACTGAGACACACGCCTTTGTGAGAAACGGTTCATTCAGAAAGATAAATCGATTACGTGTTTTACATAATACAAATAGTCTTGGTGTTTGTTGACGGCTGTAATAGACCGTGACAAAATTCATAAAAAATACCTACTTACGTTTAAAGGAAAAAGCTGTACTTAAGTTGTATTTGCTGCTAGTTTGATCGTTTCTGTAGTCTAATGGTAGCACAATCGGTATTACAGCTAAAGGTTCATGCTTTGACTTCGGTTGTTGTGACCAATGTTGGATTCGGTTTGTTTGGTGGTAGGGTTTTTGTTCTATGTCCGCCTGGTTAGCTAAGCTACTACATGTCCACAGTCCACACAGAGCGTCGTTCGGTGCGTGGTCGCCATTCCAGAACTTTTCCGCCCCACCGGCCACCGGTTCTTTTCGTTATGTGTCCCGCCCACTGCCACTACAGCTGAGATAGTTTCATAAGTTTCATGTAGGGACTAGTATTTTTTTAATAAAATGCACTCTATTTTTTTAGATCAAATTGTTTTTCTCCACTATTCCGCATCGAAATTAATCGATACTTTAGATATTTATTTACTGTTGCATTATACATCATATGATTAATTCATAAAACATCTTTTTTCGCTTTGAAGTAACTTCGTGTTTTTAGGATTACGAACCTCTAAAGAAAAAAAAGGAACCCTTATAGGATCACTATGTTGTCCGTCTGTCCTCGTTTATGTCGAGAACGCGTGGAGGTATCGAGTTGAAATTAAAACCATATATTCAGCAAGAAAATACTAGAAAAAACAGCAAGTCTCATGTCGCCCTGACGGGATTCGAATCCGCAACCTTGAGAATCCGGCTCAATGCACTTATGCTATTATGCTACCGGTTATTGAGGTTCATGCTTTGACTTCGGTTGTTGTGACCAGTGTTGGATTCGGTTTGTTTGGTGGTAGGGTTTTTTTTCTATGTCCGCCTGGTTAGCTAAGCTTAGTAGCTTAGTAGTAGTCTACTATCTTATCTATGTCGATGACGGCTGCCACAACAACAATGCTTTCACTTTCAGCATTGTTATGGTTAACAGTCAAGTTTTAGCCTTATCAATACTTAACATCAGGTATGATGAAGGCTAAGAGTTTCCCCGTTGTTCATAAAATAAGAGTTGAGGTAGGCGCGGTCTCAGCCACATGACACCCACTGCAGGGTATAGGCCTCCCCCAAGGATCTCCACGACGATCGGTCCTGCGTTGCCTGCATCCAGCGGCTTCTCGCGACTTTTACCAGATCGTCGGTCCACCTACCCACGAGCGTCGTTCGGTGCGTGGTCGCCATTCCAGAACCTTTCCGCCCCACCGGCCACCGGTTCTTTTCGCTATGTGTCCCGCCCACTGCCACTACAGCTGAGATAGTTTCATAAGTTTCATGTAGGGACTAGTAAATTTATGAATAAAATACACTCTTTTTTTTATGATTTTGTAATTTTTGCATTTTTCAATGCTATTTTTATACTTATGGTAAATTTTAAATAGAAAAATATTGGAAAAAATTAACTTGGTCACAAGTGAATTCTCAGACGGGAATCGAACCCGCGACCTTTGGAAATCCGGTCCAATGCTCTAACCGCTGAGCTACCGAGACTTGCGAACCACCGTCGAAATTTTCCAATACTTTTATATTTTTAATACGCTGTAGGCCAGCGTTGTTACATCAATGCTAGGAATATCCTTGCATTCAAAAGAAACATCTTTTCAGGTGTTTAACGATCGATTAAGATGCAACAGCCAATAATTTAAAACACGAAGCTACGTCAGAGCGAAGATGTTTTATGAATCAAGCATATCACGTATATAATGCATCAGTAAATAAATATCTAAAGTATCGATTAATCATAACTTATAAATTGTGCATTTTACAATTCTATTATTATGTGATAAATATTAACCAAGAAAATATACCAGAAAAAAACAACTAGTCTCATGTCGCCCTGACGGGATACAAACCCGCATCCTTGGGAATCCGGCCCAATGCACTAACAATTATGCTACAGAGACCTACGAGGACTCGTCGATTTTTTCTAGTATATTCTGTTAGGACTTTATAACAAAAGATAATATTATTTCAAAGAACAGGCAGCGTTTAATTCGTTTTAGGTGACACAAAAAATTCGAACGTAATAACACAACACAATACAAGGCGACCTCCATTACATTACCACAGAGTAGGGATCAGGGCAACCATAGACAAATTTCATTGCCACTCAACATATTCACCTTTCTATGGTTTTGGCCACCGTCGTTTCATCAATGAGAGAAATATCCTCGCATTCGAAAGAAACATCTTTACAGATGTTCGACCATAGTCAAACATCTGTAAAGATGTTTCTTTGTTGATGTTGATTAAGATGAAATAGCCATCTAACCATAACATTTTAATTTTGCATTTTACAATTGCATTGCATTTTTCTAGTATATTTTCTTGTTTATTATTTATCACATAAAAAAAGCATTGTAAAATGCAAAATTAAAAATTTATTACCATATATTCAGGTCAACAGTCTGTTGAAGGGGTAAAAAAATGAATGAAATGAATCGAAAAACTATTATATACATTTGTAATTTAATCATAAAAATATAGTCGTTAGTCAGGGAAAAATGCGTTACCGTGTAGCTAAGCTAACCTCTAGCTATAAACTTGCACTAGGAAAACCGCCACTATGACAAGCACGGCGCTTTGACTGTCAAAATGTAAAGCCGAATGTGGTGTTGACTGTACATAATAATAATAATAATGAATATTTCTTACACTCACACCATCAACCTAGCCCCAAAGTAAGCACTATAAGGCTTGTGCTAAACCTAAGGGATGCAAGGGTAACGGATATAAATACATATATTATACATTAATAAGTATGTATGTGTAGAAATGGGGGTCAATTCTGGAATCTTTTAGGCATAATTGTATCTCAATCGTGTTTCAATTGTTTGTTTACACTGTAGACAACAACTGTGTCGTCATCAGCTATTTTAATGTTCCTACTGGGGCACAGGCCTTCCTTATGGATTTATAAGGAGAACGGGCCATGATCCACCACGCGGGCCTAATGTGGATAGGTGGGTTTTAACGACGGAAAATGCAGCCGGTACCAACGGCTTAACGTGCCTTCCGAATCAAGAATGAGCTCGAGATAGTAAAGTTTTTGTTCACCCACCCCGTGACCGACCATTGCGAAGTTGCCTAACCTCAACAATCACAGGGTGAGCGCGCGAACTCATCAACTCCTCCTACTCCTCAACTATTGAAACACGATTGAAATGCGACTGCTACACAGACCCATATCGAGATAGACGGTAAAAGTGTACCTACCTTGCGTGTAAAAAGTTTGATCGACGGTCAAAGTTTTCCGACCTAAGTCAGTCCGCTTTAGACCATTGCCATGAAAACACGCGTCACCCAGAAACGAAAATGAATAATTGTGCAGTGCTTTCTTGCAATAGCTCGTCAATTACATTTCCAGATCACTAAATCTCGCTCGTGACTTCGTGTTACATACGAAAAATAGCTATGTTCTCATACAGTTTGAAGCGCTCTTTTCGTCTATCTCGATATAGGTCTGTGGACTGTAACTAATTTAGCAGAATTGGACCGTGAGCTTCCATCCATCGCGGAGGCCTGTCCACGGGTGTTGTTTTGTAAACACTCTTTTATGACTGAGCGATTGCTCAGAAAATGTTCATGAAATTTTAATGACGTGTAACGAAGGTCATATTCTAAGATATTAAAGTTTATGTAGCACGTATAATTATCGATATGTCTTTAAATAAACTAGATCCCGCTTGCGACTTCGCACGCTTAAACAATTGGAAAATACCTAGTGATCATTAGACAGGGATAAATGGCCGGGAGGGCGATGGCGGTCTGCTGTAATAATGTTGGCCCGCAGATTTGCGCGCTGTAGTGTGGATGTGAAGCTCCCCCATTTCAAGGCCTTCTGCCAAACGTTATACACGTGTAATCTGTGGGTTAACTACACGCAGGGAGCCGTCAACGCCCTCCGAGTACAGTACAATAATGCCTTCAGGGTGTTGATGGGGTTGCCCCGCTACTGTAGTGCATCAGCGATGTTTGCGCACGCGCATACCGACGGGTTTCATACTGTGGTGCGCAAGCGTATCGCGTCGCTGATGTGCAGGGTGCGGGGCAGCGCCAACACCATCCTGAGGGTCATCAGTGACAAGCCCGACAGCCCCATCCTGAGGCATTGGATGCGAATACACACGCATGTGCCTAGTGCTTCGATAGGGCACAGGTATTTAAATTGATTAATAGTTAAGCATGTTAGACTTTTGATAATCTCCATTTATTTTAGTAGAAAACGAAAAATATGGGCGAAACACGTGTAGAGTAGTCGGTGAAGGTGCAAGGTGCGTCACTGGGCTGCATCTGCATTTTTTCTTGCGGAATTACGCGACATATTTTTCGTTTTCTACTAAGATATGGATTTCCGCCAAGTAACGCCTGATTCTATCAAATACTCCATTTATTTATTTTTTTATACAATGTAACAATTTAATAATGTACTTTTGAGTTTATGTAAGTAATTTTCATTTTTTATCTTATTCTAATTTTTATTTCATTTTGTTAATTTTAATAATGATTCTATTTCTTTTTATGTCTTAATTTATTTATAAATCCGTTCAGACGTTTTCGCTTCGTGTGATTGAGTAACAAATATCACATTAATCATATTACTAGTGGTCGCCCCCCGGTTCCTGTTCCCTACGTAGGAATATTGGGTTAAAAAGTAACCTACTTATGTTGTATTCCAGGTTATCTTCTATGTGTGTGCCATATCTCATCCAAATCTGTTCAGTAGTTTTTGCGTCAAAGACTAACAAAGAAACTGACATACTTTCGCTTTACTAATATTGTAAGTAATTATTTCGATTATAATAATGGTACAAATATTCATTCAACTTCACATTGGAAGATTTTTTATTAAAGCAAACGAGTGCTTTAAATAATTCCACTTAAAAAAATGGAAATAACAGAGACCTTGTTTATGCTAAGTAATGCAGCTATTTTATTCCGCACTGCGTCAGTGATTTATTCAGAACGTACAAAATTTAAACGTTTTACATACTTTCAATGACAGAAAAGTTATTTGTGTAGCAGTATTACTGCGTTACTGTCTTCAAATATCAACACTGACTTTGGAACTGATTTAATGAAACTTTGTTTATAGATTTGTGCACTATAAACGCTTTTTAACGGTGTAATAACTTTTAACATCATTCAAACGCTCACTCAAAATTTGTGTGCAAGTTATACAAATGAGACGTTCATGTAGATATTTTGGCAATAACCACAATGAGCTTTTCCAAAATTTAATACATTAAATTTAAACTCTGACAGTTATTATTATAGCACAAAATCGTTCACTAGTTTGTCTACTCAGTTTGACCATATGGAAGAACAGGCCTACGCTACGTTTTTATCACAGACCTATATCGAGATAGATGAAAAGAGCGCTTCAAACTGTATGAGAACCTAGCGTGTCGAATTTTTCTTACCTATGATGACGTCACGAGCGAGATTTAATTGATGGAAAATATTATTGACGAGTTCTTACAAGAAAGCATAGCATAATTAACCGTTTCGTTTCTGAGTGACGCGTGTTTTCATGGCAATGGTCTCAAGCGGACTGTCTTTATTTTATGATTTTGTAATTTTTGCATTTTTCAATGCTACTTTTATACTTATGGTAAATTTTAAATAGAAAAATATTGGAAAAAATTAACTCTGCCACAAGTGTATTCTCAGACGGGAATCGAACTCGCGACCTTTGGAAATCCGGTCCAATGCTCTAACCGCTGAGCTACCGAGACTTGCGAAACACCGTCGAAATTCTCCAATACTTTTATATTTTGAATACGCTGTAGGCCAGCGTTGTTACATCAATGCTAGGAATATCCTTGCATTCGAAAGAAACATAGGTGTTTAACGATCGATTAAGATGCAACTGCCAATAATTTATGATTTTGTAATTTTTGCTTTTTTCAATGCTATTTTTATACTTATGGTAAATTTTAAATAGAAAAATATTGGATAAAATTAACTCGGCCACAAGTGAATTCTCAGACGGGAATCGAACCCGCGATTTAGGTTAGGTTTTTCTTTATGTCGGAAAACTTTGACCGTGGGTCAAACATTTTACAAGCAAGGTAGGTACACTTTTACCGTCTATCTCGATATATGTCTGCGGTTTTTATACCTACGACCTATATCCTACATCTCCAATTACTATTCACTCTCGCCTTGAAGAGCCGAAGGTTGTAGGAATCGGGGAACACATGAGCAGGCAGCACATCTATTTTTTAGCGGTTCGCATAAGAAATGTGTCAGCAAAGCGCTTGGTATGGACCGTTGGAATATCGACGACGAACGGGTGGTAAGCTAATCTGCGTCTGGTACCCCGATAATGGAAAGGGGCTGGAGAACGAAGGTCGTGCAGTTCTCTCTCATACTCTCCAAAGTGCTTATTATTAAAATAACTCAGCCATTTTATGATATTCTCAAGTGTTTCATTTATTATTTATTCAGAAGTCTTATCATTTCGATTTATTTTTGTATCCGGTATGGTAATAGAAATATCGTCTACAAAAAGCACGCATTTTTGGTCAAACAAATTAGGGAGATCGTTAATATATAACAAAAAAAGCAGCGGATCCAAGAAACTGCCTTGCGATACTCCAGTTCGATTTGTTAAATAATCAGACCTGTATTGAGTTGATAAATTATTACTATCAAGGCGGGATATTTCAAAATATTGAGTCCAGTTACTTAAATATGACTTTATCCAATCGTTCACTCGCCCTCTAACGCCATATTTTCAATAATGAGATAGATTAGATACTTAAGATAATGAGCGATGAGATTTATTGATTTTCAAAATTTTAATAAAGCCAATCATATCTTTTATTACTTAGCTGTTTGCCTTGGCGTCAGAACAATACATCTACTAAATGATCACAGAAAATCTATAAATTCTGGTACTTTAGAACTTTAAAATCATGTAATTTATGACTCTATTAACGACTGAATCTATTCTCTTCAAGTAGGATTAGACTATTCATATAAACAAGTTTATGCGTTCAAGGAAACCACAGGATCCGTGCCAAAAGTGAGCGTTAGATTGGTAGGTTCCGCAAATTACGCTAGAACCCTCGAGATTTAATTGGGTCATTAAACAATTTAAAATAAATAACGTGTTTCGTTATAAGTACTTCCAAATTACTTTAATTATCTTTATAATTTTTACGTTGCACGTCATACAAAGTTAATTTAAGGAACTATGTAAATAAAAAAATCTTACTATTGTTAATAGCGTAGGAACGATTACGAAAGCCACAAATGCTGAAATACCATTATAATTTTTACCCATGAGTTAAAAAAAACACATTTCATGTGTATGACAGATTGTTCTTTTTAAAACACTAATTTTTTTAAACGATTTTTGTTGCCAACTATACCAACTCTTACTGAAAATTGCATCTGTTCAACTGAATTCTATGGAAACGCCCAAGTCTTCAATACTACGTGTATGACGTTACAGACCTGAACTGCATAAAAGATAAGTTATTAATTCCAAATCAACCACTCTTCAGACACGTGTTCTAAATAATATATTGTTCACAATCTTATCATTTAATTGGAAAATATTCCGCCAACTGTTAACTGAAGCAATGAGTAAAGATTTTCTTAAACGATTTTTCATAAATCAAATTATTGATTACACAAAACTTACACACACATAGGATTAAAATATGCGAAAATGTGTTAGAAACGACAAAATATTCGTAAATTGTAAATAAACTCCAATTCAGAGACATAATGATTAAAAGTTAAAAGACTTATGATTACTTTTACTGTCAGTGATAATTTTCAGGACATATAATATAATTCCATAACTATGCTTTTTTCAGATTGTAAAATAGTTTAAAAATATAATTTGCATATATTGCAATATCTACACGAGACACATTACGACAGTCTAAGCAAAGTTAGGTACTTATAGCTCTTACTGTGTTGATAGAGAAACTTCTAACATATTGTTATATCTATGTTCCTAGCTACGCTTACATAAGAAACACATGATATTCGATGATTGATGAGTTTATCAGGAAAGAATATTTTTTCATGCCATAACAAACATTGGCAGCAACTCAATAAAAAATGCGACTAATTAAAAAACTAAAAACATATGACAGTCTACAGAGCGCGTCCGATTTGTAGTCGGTCAAAAATAGCAAAGCAATGAGGTAATAAATAGAAACATTGATCAACGTCGATACGACAGATGTTTTGTTTTGGCTAGGAACGCCAGCTCCGAGTCGTACAACTTGTGAATACTTATCATAATTTGTCATATATGTATATATAGGTATAGTGAGAGTTTTTAAAACGAGGGCCAAAACTCCCGATTGTTTAATTTACTATTACGCATTTGACCCCCCCCTTCGCCTTGGGCCCGCGCCATGGATCATGGACCATCATCCATAAAAGGAAGGCCAGTGCCCCAGCAGAGGCGACAGGGCTGATGAGGTTTGTCTATCTACTTTTATAGTACCTACTCTGTTTTCGTTTACGATAGACAATTATATAAGCAATAATTAAGTATAATCGATCTCTATCAATTTATTTTATTAGTACTTATTAGTAGGACTGGTGTCTATCCGTACCCGCGACTTTATCCAAGTAGTATTCCATTTACTAAAAGGCAATGCCTAAAATTGGCGTTCTTCGACGCGACCATCAACTAAACCTTATTATTTCGGTTCAGAATAATGTAAAACGAAAATTTTATTATGATATTTTAGTATCTAAACTCAGTCCGGGTAGAAATTCAAAAAGAAAATGCATGTGTTATATTTTTGTGGTCATTCTCTTAAGATTAAATCTACCAGTTAAGAATAATTTTCCCTATCGAAGAAGAGTATGATAGGCATTAAATAATTAAAATTGCTTTAGTGGTTTGATCAAAACAGATTTTCTTTCGCTTACTATAACTTTATGTTCATTTCTCGTTCGTATAATTTTCCTAACAAAAATAGAGTCTGTTTACTTTGGAAATACATTATGTGAGTAATTTTGTCATTTATTTGGCCGACCTTCAGTGTGACGTAACAGCTCGCGATTGCGCTAATATGGTGTGCCTAAAACTATAACACCTGGTGCATTATAAATAAATGAAGGGTAGACAAGGGAAGTGCAGATTCGGCCACTTCTTATATCTATGATGCGTAGTTATAATGTTTTTATACAATCACACCAATTAGGTAAGATGACAAAGTTAGGTTTCGTATTAAACTTATGTTATGCATTCTTAGATAAGAGATAAACATATTTATATATTTTTTATACATAATATACATAGAATAGTTAAAAGAAATGGGATTTTAAACATATTTGTATTATGCTATCGAGTCTCCGATGTCCTAAATGTCTGAATACCGGGGACTCGATAGCAAATACAAACATGAAAAATCCAATTTTTCAAATCCAGTCCAATGGTCATGCATGACCTACCGAAGACTCGGTAGCCCAATTGGGAGAGCATTGCATTGAAAACCGTGGTTAATAGGAAAAACTGTGGTACATATATAAACAAAACAATAACTACGTACCAATAAGAAAATAAAATGTTGTTAGCAGAATCTAGTTTATCTCTGATAGCCAAAGACTATGTTTAGAAAGTCTGGTTTATATCACGTTTGCATACCAGCAATTTTATTATAAGTGCATTTACTACATCGCATTAAGTGCTATTTTCGCAAAGCAAATCTTAAGTACCTTTTACAAGCAAGCACCAAGCTACTGCATTCAAGATCAAGTAGTTCGGAAATAAATCTCATATCATCGGAAGTTGTACAAACACGATCTTGTTGATATAAATATAAACGTTGATAGTGGGCCAAAATTCGATAAAACGTGATTTTTGAGTTGAAAACACGTGGGCAGGGTGACGACACCACCAGACAACACAAAAACCTAAAATAGTGACGTTAACTAACGTAATACTAGGTTATTTATAGGTTTCTAAACGATCGATACTTTATTTCGACGGTGGCGCTGAAAAATATAAGTTTTTTCTATATACACGTCTTGTTTAATGAGCAACTGAAAGATTAGTTAGATAAGGCTTTCCAGTTTATGATTATTTAGTTGAAATATATCCTTTTTAAGAATACAAATATTAGGATTTTTTAAATATTTACAATGCTATTTTCCGATCTGAGCGATATGTTGTTACAGAAGTTTTTATTTTCTAGTTTAAAATTTAATATAAACTTTGTTTGAGAGATCAAAATATGATATAAATAAAAAATCATAACAAAGATATATCACCTAATAAAAATAGAACTAACACGTATAATAAACAAAGAACTAAAAACATGCTACATATTAGTAACAAAATTTGAATCACTGTGATTTCGACCTTCTCTTTATCTTCCTGCTTGAGACAATTACCAAGAATGCAAGGCCATGAAACATGAAAAAGAGGAAGACCAGAGACATACCAGAACAAGGGCAGACAAAATATAAACTTCGACAATAAGCTATGTCGTTACATCGTTACCTTGAAGATAATGTGATACTCGTTACAAAAAAAATCTTTTAAACATCTGTGTTTTATTGAAATAAAACAACTTTAACGGATATCAAACGCGCTATGTTTCACAAACTAAGTTGTAGTTGTCCGTATTTTTTTGGTTTTTTAGGGGTTTTTTGATTTTTTGATCTGTGTTCTATATAACTACTAGCTTCCGTCCGCGGTTTCACCGGCGTGATACCCGTTCTAGTAGAAATATCTCTGGATATAAAGTAGCTTATGTTACTATTCGTCCTTTCAACTAACTCTATGTCGAAAATCAAGTTGATTGGTTGCTTAGTTAGGGCATGAAGGAAACACAAACAAACACACTTTCGTATTTATAATTAGTTAGGATTAGTATGACAAAGAT
Source organism: Chrysoteuchia culmella (assembly GCA_910589605.1). Taxonomy (NCBI): domain Eukaryota; kingdom Metazoa; phylum Arthropoda; class Insecta; order Lepidoptera; family Crambidae; genus Chrysoteuchia; species Chrysoteuchia culmella. Next base: position 6,660,587 of record OU342657.1, read on the forward strand.
TTGCTGACTCTTCCAGTTTATAAAGTAGTAACAAGGCACAGCTTTCTTTTTAATTCTACTTAATTATTTCTCTTGGCATTTGCTTGTATTTACTAGCTTTAGTAAGAAAATGATGTATTGTTTTTTTAAGTTAAGGGACGCCTTACGCTCCTAACTGTTCTTTAAACAAGTTTACTTTCCGTGGCAACCTTTAAGAAAGACAGCACCAATTATTGTAACCACTATTATAGCTGTAACTCCTAACATTTAAGGTGTATGATCTTGTTGGTTGTCCAAATAAAAAATCTTAAAAAATGCAATTCAACCGGGAAAAACAACTTTTTATAAAAAACTACAACAACTTTTCACTATTTTTATGAATTTGTCTTGAGTATTACTTACAGGTGTAGTTAATATCTGTGTGGACAGATTGTGCATTTTTATGTGTAGAGACGTCATTTTTTTCTATTTTGAATAATTACCTACATTATTAACTGTTTTTGTGCCAAAACATTGACAGGAAACAAATTAGAAACATCCACATGAAACTATTAGTATCCCTAAGGAAAGGACAAAAGATGATTCCTAAGTCACCTCTGATGTGTCAGTACACACACCTCACACTCACACCCAAAATAATCTCAAGGCTAAGAGTAAAAAGCTGGAAAACCAAACAAACAGTAGTGAAAATTTTGTTTTAACTGCTATAGTGAAGCCTTTTGTGACTTCCCCGGCATATATACGAGTAGGTATTTCGATACGTTAACGTACGGTTACGTTTAATACTCACTTTCGCAGAGGTCAAATTTTCAAATAACCATTCTTAGTTGTTGCTACGGTTGCCTTTAAACACGGTTCATTACCTTGCATTAATAGATCTGTAAGGCATTTATTATTCATCCTTTGTCGAAAATACGAGAATAGAACAACTAAAAATGTAAGTATCTATAAGTTTTGTGCCCAATGCGACTACGGACATTTAACGACTTTTTCCGATTCTACCATAATGGCGATTTCAAATTTTTGGTTAGTTGCATGATATTTAAATTACCTCCAGATTCCATAGTTTTTGCCCCAATAATCAGAAACTTGCTACTTATTTTCCACCCCCTTATTATCTGGATAATTTTTACGTAACTTTCAACTTTCTATACCTACGTATAGCATTCAATGTTCGACTATGTTATAAAATAAAATGATACCTAGGTATATGCTACGAAATGGAGCAAGGTTAAGGAAATTAATGTTTTAATAAAAATATTACTTTTTCAATAGTCATCAAGTTTTTATAGCTATGATTGATCTTTTAGTTCAAGGTTGTAAAAATTAACTGTTCAGATTTAAAAAAAATCACATACTTTATTATTAAGAAGGTCGGCCTTTTTATAAAGGTCACACGTCACAGCCACTCCTGGCCTTGCAAAAGATTTGTTACAAATAGAATTAAAAAGAGCATCAAAAGTTAAAGCGATCCAGCTTTAATGCGCAGAATCACAAACATCCGGTAATACATTATGAATAACGATGCTCCAGACATGATTTGTTGATGATAATGCAAATTGGAAAAATAAACATGAAAACGACTGCGTCAATGGTAGTCTTCCCGGCTGAACTTGGAAAAGTTCATACAATATTTTAAATGGGTAAAAAGGTACTTTTTATCTTAAAAAGAAAAAGAGCATTGAATAATGCAAAAAATATATTTAAAGTAGTAAATGAGCCAAAGTACACTTGTCAGCTAATAAATTGAGCCATTGCGTTATTTTCATACAATCATACTGAATTTACAGTCTCATTATTCAATACCTATAAATAAAATTTGTACGTCGATGCATGAGTCGAATATTTGACTTGTGAATAAAAGTCCCAAAATAAAAAAAAAACTTAAGTTTTGTGCCGAGTAAGAAAAACAAATGTTTAATTGTAATCCCTTTGTTGCAGGAAACCGGAGTGTGTGAATTTGTTTGTCTCGGTAGCTCAGTGGTTAGAGCATTAGACCGGATTTCCAAAGGTCGTGGGTTCGAGTCCCATCTGAGAATTCACTTGTGGCCGAGTTCATTTTTTCCAATATTTTTCTATTTAAAATTTATCATAGGTATTGTTTTTCTTAATTAGCACAAAACTGAAAATTTTCTTGAATTTTTGAGGCTTTTATTCGCAAGTCGAGTATTCGACTAATACATCAAATGTTAACATAACTGTTTATACGATTTGAATAATGAGACTATAAAGTGAGTATGTTTGTATGAAAATAACGCAGTGGCTCGATTTATTGGCTGACAAGTGTATATTGTGTGTATTCTCAATAAAGAAGGTATGATGAAGGTTAAGAGTCTCCCCGTCTGACATAAAAAAAATGTTTATGGAAATTTCATGTTCCTTAAAAATATTTATTACCTACTTAGGTTACCTACTAATTATTGTGTTTTGTAAAATAATATCGCCTCGCCAAAAATAGTACATTATAAGGAATTACTTAATATTTTAATTCCTAACTTAAAAAGTCTACTTAATTTAAAAAAATACATACATATTCATTATGCTCATTAGTTTTAAACAAGATTTTTCTTATATTTATTTTTTAAAGTACGTTAAAGTAATAAAATAAATAGTAATATTAATTTAACGACTAAACACTACATTAAAATTAGTCACAACACAATATTCACAAATTCCAAATGATTCATAGTTGAACTTGACATACCATCACAGGTGAAATCTGCCTACTTATTTCTATTTCGGCGTTTTCAGTTTTACAGGGTTTCATTCATTCAAAAATAGTTTCTTTTCCTCAATGATAAGGTCCAAATGTGCTACGTTTATTCAGTTATGTGGGTGGATTTAATAGTACACACCTCTCACGAAGACTCTATTTCAGGGGAAATTACTACAGGTCTGGTGTTGCAACAGATAATAATAAACATTTCATTTTGGTAGTCGTTAATTAGTCACTTGTATTGCGATGCAAGTGAATGTACAGTCCACAGCACGTTCAAAGGTATAAGGGCGTTTCAAGGTGAAAATGAAAAGCCTGACCCCTTGAACACAAAAATAAATTCTGGAGCACGTATTAAATGTCAAAATTAAAAGTAAGCTAATAAAACTCGAGGGAGTTTATGTTGTATGGAAGTTCCCTTGGGTAATTAGCTGGTAATTAGTTATAGTCAACAAAAACTTTTATCTAAAATAGTTACGACAAAAAAAAAACAAGGTTGTTCAGTTCAAGACATAGCTTCCTTGGTCCAAAGAGGTTTTTTAACTATAAAATTGACACATCAAAGAGATGTCTCGCTCGGGGTCCCATTGCACATAGAAAACATATGAAATTTGAATATGTGCCGTCATTAAAATTAGGTATATCTTTAATTTCCTGGTTTTTAGTGTCTTTCTTTTGTCGTAAATATTGTCATAACCATATAATTTCAGTAAAACATGGTGAATTGTCAAATTGTGAATGTGTCTAGTCTTGTCAGAGATTTCAAATTACTATGAAGTAACATATCTATATAATTGTTAGGTTATCATAGCCTACGGAACTAAATAGAAAGGAAAAATAAAAAATCGTTTTTCGATCCATGTTTTTTTCCGCGAATTGAAAAAAAATTACATTTATTAGTTTTATAATTTATTTTTTTATTTAACGTCAGAGTGCCTACTGTGAGGTTAAAAAAAATATTTATAAACACACAGTAGGTGTACAGTCCATTCAGGATTCTTACTACTACTATGTATTCCCTCACTCATTCCTTCCTCACGTTCGGGAATTAACTACAGAATCCTTCATTTCGCTCAGGATTCAATATGCTGCCCGTGACATAAGACACTGCTTTATCCCCTTAGTGTATAATCTACTATTAACGTAGATTTTATTGAAAATAAAATATTACCTTGGTTTCCTTACATTGTATTGTATTGAGCTTTGTTTACATAGATTGGTCAATCATTTAGAATTTCTAGAAGGGCGAAGTAAGAGAATTTTTGTACTTTATGGAAATGGAAAAAAGCCCAAAAGCCATACATTGGTTCAAAGTGTCATTGACATTCTTAAACTTAATAAATTTATTGCGTCCTTGGTGTCATTCGAAAAAAGGGATTTTCTTTTGATAGTTTTCTTAATTTCTTACATGCATATCATTATGGAGACCACTTTTTTTCTTTTGTTTTACCAGCCCTGACTTCTTTGGTCTTCAGAACATTTTCATTTGTTTTATAAAGTGTTATCACTAATCTTATAATTTGCTTTTGATACTCTTTACTCTTGTCTTCCTCTTCTAATACCTACCACGAGCTGTTGAGCAATGTTAAAGTAATATTGTAAGCCTTTTCATAGTGTATAATCAACATTAATTAAATATTGCGATGACAGCTGTTGGTAGGGCGAGAAAAAATTTCAATTATTCGAAATTACAAAGACCTGTAATGTCAGATTGTTGTTAGCTATAATATCACAATTAGAAACATTTTTAACTTCCCCTTAATAAGTTAAATATTTTTCAGCTGAAAAAAGAAAAAATGTAACGTTAGAACAATAACATGTCAAAAGTGTTATGTATAAAAGGAAAATGTAATAAATTAGTAGATTTTCAAACTTTCGTAAACTAGGAGAAAAACAACGAATTCAAAAGGTACGTAACCAACATTAAACCACATGAAGACACCCTTGAATAAATTAATAAGTTGTTAGTTTATATTGTTGTTAAACATGCCTTCAGTGTTATTTTTTAGTGAAATAACTTAAAACATAACTAACACTTACAAAACACTATTAATTACTAAACAGTAATCATATTTTACTAACTTAACAGGAAAAATATTGGACGATGTAATTATAATGTTCGTTAGATATATAATAATTAATAATAATAATATTAATACTTTATTGCACACTTAAAGAACAGGTAACACAGGACAATTTACTTATACAGAACAAACTACAGGCGGCCTTATTACTACATAGCAATCTCTTCCAGGCAACCTTGGGTGAAAGAAAAATAAGAATGACAATAGGGGAATGGGTGCAGAAGAAACAAATAATCATCGAAAGAGAATAAGAGAAAATATTTATAAATTAAGGAGAAAAGGAAGGAATTGATCGCCAAAGGATTTTAGAGTCTGAGCCTTTCTGATACCTTCTGGCAGGGCATTCTCAAGCAAACAGCATGTACAGTGAAAGAGAAGGAAAAGAAATCCGAGGAATGACTAATTATATAATAAAAAGGGCAAGGTTGTAGAAAGAGAAGAAGTTTTTCATAAGAAACATAAATGAAACCTCACACCGAAGTATGTTATACCAAACTCCTTAAAAAGTAAAAACATAGACACTGTTACCTAAATGATTTCATCTTACGTCGTAGACGCTTCGTTCTATTATTCGCAAACAATAATATAAACAACAAATCCGTAAAAAAATCTTGATATATCCGGGAGCATGTAAAGATCTAATAAAACTGTAAGGCTACGTTTCCTTCTGTAAAAGCGATGAAAATGTTGTTTAATTTATACATCACTTGTTTTCAATTGGCATTTACAAACAAAGCGAAAGAAAGTGCGCAATGTTTGCTAGCGTGTTTATATAATCGGTTTGTAGGTACGATTTTCAGCCTTATTGAATGTTTTGGGCGGGCGGCGGGGAGGGCGGCCGAGCGGCGCGGCCCGGCGGCCAGTGCGCGCCCGCCCCGGTCCGACACTCGACGTCGGCTCGTCCACGAAACAACACTACCCTATATATATTCGACCAATATTTAATCGGTAAGAGCAAGTGTTAAGGGCTGTGCCAAGTGTATCGAAGGGCGTTATCGCTTCTTGCGCAATTGTATACCCGTCTCGTTCGGGATCGCAATCGGTATTATTCGCGCGTGTTTAGCCGAGTTAAGGTGGTGTAACGTTACTACAGCACGTAAGTTACGATGTTATTGACTGTGTCCATGAAGATTTGTGCAAGCAAAGGGTGACGGCGAAATGTAGTCCTAATTTTCTGTGAAGTTTCATGAGTTTTTAATAGAAATTTTTTTGCAATCTCTCGAAATTTCCATAAAAATAGATCTCGGAAAGTTAATGTAATCCTAAAGTAAATATCTAAATTGCTCGAACTCAATTTCGGGTAGCATTTTTTCAATATGTGTTCAGTATCTGCAGTGATTGTTTTGTGAAAATTTCAAGGAAAATCTCTCATCACTTTGCTCCTTCTAAAAGTGTGAGAACTCATTACTCATCGTCAACGTCACATACAAATATTGAAGTGACGATATGTACATCCGACTCCAGCCCACGTCACGGCACGACAGCAATCCGCCGGATCCGAGAATGCTGTGAATCCGATCCGGCCCGAGGTTATTTTCGTCCGGACTCATCGCGGGCCAAATTTGCGATCCCGCCAAATCGACGCGCGTATATTTTCGTAACCATTTCACAATCTCACCTAGTTTTTTTGTTGCTTTCAATTTCTATACTTCTTCAACTACGCTCCGCGATGTGGATATAAACATGATGGATATGGCAAAACATTTTTGACATTGACCTTCAATGACTTCAATCTTGACCTAAATGTAAATTGGTTAGGAAAATCTTTGTGGCTTTAAAGGACGATCTTTCAACTCTCTGATAGATGGCCCAACAAATATAAATCATTGTATTTCCTCTCATATAGTAGTCCGCCGAGATGAAATCTATTTGGTTTTTATAATTTCTTACGTGAAAAGAAAGCAACAATCAATTGTTATTACCAAATAGAAAAAATATAATATTACATGTTTGTTTAAAATTTCTGACATTTTAGTTTCTAGAATGAATAAAATTTAATTACAAGCAATTGCTTTTATAATTTTGAAAGATTTATATATATTTAGCATTAGAAAAAAGTACTACAATTGAATCAACTCTCTTTTTCTTGAACGTTTAAATATTTTTTGCAAATCTGAATGCTGTTAAAAACAAATTGGAGCTATTAATTTAAAAACTTGGGAGTCTTAATTAATCCATTACTATATATGTATATATGAAAATGCAATACAATATTCCTAAATCTACTCCCGGTTTGTTTGCTATTCAATTAGGCCTCTTTACAAAAGCTTCAAATTCCCATATTTCCATTCCCATGCACCGACATTGAAGAGTTTACGATGAAACAGAGGAACATGCACCATCTCTACCCGTCAATCTTAACTAGTGTTTGATAAATAGCGCTCCTGCGCCGATAAATATACAACGGTATGACGCACAAATGGATGAGCTTTGGAAAACCAACATGCATTTACACATAACAGGAACATTACATCAGATGTTTAATAAAAAATTATCATGGGTGGAAAATTTTCAATATGCGAATAACAGTTTCTCGAAGAATGAGGATTCTGTTTGAGAGTTTTTGCTTGTTTTAATGTTTTAGGAATTCGAATCGTGGTAACTCAAGCTTCTACTTAGTTGAAAGCTCTTAATAGATAATAACTAAATGATCTTATGATCCAAAATAAAAGCTATAGTCTTAAAACAACAAAAGCTCACAAAACTTCTAATCTAAAAAGCCAGTAAAACGCGAAAAACAAATAAGTAAAAAGAGCTACAAAGTTGTCGAGTCGTAACTCCTGAAATAAAGCGAGGCGGCCTCGTAAAACCTCATTAGTTCGTCTTCGCATGCTTCAGACCTTACGTAATTAGAAATTGCGGCAGGCCGCTGACTTATCCGCGGCGAAACTCGCAACAAGGTCGTCAGAATCTCGAAAATAGCCGAGCGGTGAGCAGACATTCGTAAAAACGGACATTTTCAAGTTTCACCGCGATACGTGTGGAGTTGGCGTCGCTCCAAGAGCACGGGCCATTCGACACGACAGCCAGCCACGGAGACTATTTGCGGCCCTGCTGCTAACTCTGCATACGTCAGTGCTCTATTTACGACCACCAGCACGCTATTGTAATCAATTATGTCACCTGGACATAGTTTTTACGTGAAAATGTATTCAAGGTTACTTGCAGATCGATACACTTGGCATATTTGGTACTGAAACGGATAACTAACTTGCAGAATACCTTCAGAAATTTTAAAAATTATCATTTGTTTCAGAAAACGAGCACGACATAATCTGCCAAAATGTTTAAAAATCATTTAGAAATGATTGGCAGAAACGAGACGCCGTCAAAGAAAGCCAGATTCTGGCAATCTTTCGTGCGATCTCTAAAAGGTGAGGAACTACATCTTATAACAAAATTCTCCCGTGACTATCTTTCTTTTCACCATTGAAAATGTCTCACGCAACCCTTATCCATAGGATCGGAAGACATCAGAGCCGAAGAAAGGTACAGGCCGTCGCGCCGCAGCGTCTTCCCTGAGCTGCTGTCCACCTCATACCCCTACAGCAAGTCGATCTACGACGACCCCATAGGCGCCGCCGAGAGGATCACCGTCCCCGGCTACCGTTACCTGCCTGTCCACCGTGAGGTCTATGGATACTCCCCCAGGCCCATCTACGCCCACAATTACTCTCGCTCCCTCGACCGGTACAGGCCAGGTGTGTAGATCTTCGAATACGAACGACTTAAGGACCCTATTGCGTTACTTCCGAATGTTAATAAAAACAAAACTGAATCGTCTCAAATTTTAATTCGAAACACCTCTGAAATGAGCCAAATGCCGATCGCACCTCAACGAAAAGAGAATACATTTTTCACGTAATAGAAAGAATGACGTTTCACTTTTGGTCTTATCATTCAACTTTAACGCGCCAGGGTCCCTAGTTTTGTCAATCTACAATAGAGTTCTTTTGATTCTTGAGTAAAGTCTTCGACTCGACTAGATTGCCTGAATATTAACTTTGAAGAAAAAATATCATTATTATGGAAGTGGCAAGGTTAGAGACTAATCCAAAATAGTACAAGTGTTGAAAGACACATGTTTTGATTTGTTGCTCTATTGTTGACTGACAAAAACGTTTCCGTAACAGCGTGGCGTTGGCACGGGATGTTGCTAGTTACCGATTAATACAATTGCCTAAAATTATAATTAATAGACAAATTTAGTTTTAGGTACACATTTTTATATTTAATGTAGATATTCATCACCTTCAACACGCACACTTCATCTTTGTATATACACATTTTGGTTAACACATTATAGGGATAAGCTTTTGCTTTGTTACTAAATTATATCTTAGGTATATTCGGTTATTTCTCTTTTATTTACAAACCAGATTTAGTATTGTATGTAATTCCTATTGTTTCAGCAGAAAAGAACTCCGGCGCAAAATAATTTTTATAGTTCACAATATATCTCGATGAATAATTATAAAACTTAAAGATTTTCTGCATTTTTGTCATGACCAATCATACCAACATTAAAACACAAAGAATGTTAAGAAATATTATATTATAATCAACCTGTCACGACTTCCATATTGTTAATATTACTTTGTACTAAAGTTTTATAAAATATATAAATAAATTATTATAGAAAACCGAACATAGAGGATACAGTGGATCCTGTCAAAAGCTCGGAGATTTTATTTATTTTGAACTGATTCGATATAACATTACATGGAGTAACATTCACACACACTTTTCATGTAAGAAATTATTAGGTTTTTCCAGTAAATTGATAAATGGACACATGATACCTGTGTACAGTCATCAGATTATCAATTTTCAGAATTAATGTTTACACCATAACTCTACATCATGGTGAATTTTTCAAATCGCTTCGTTAATCGATCTAGCAGAAGTTTATGAATACTTTGAAACCCAACAAACTTACTGAAACCCAATTTCAAATATTTTTAATAAGATCAAAATATATATTTCGGTTTTTTTTTGCGTTTTCATGTCGTCTATTCATATGTAAACATCAACCGTTTCGACTTCGCATTCTTAGTGACCTAGGCAGTTATATAGGCAAGTAACCTAGGAAGTGCCTTTTTGTAGTGCAGGCTTTTAGTATCTAGATTATCTTAGTATTATATGTTGTTGCTTGTGCAAGATCTACTTCACATTAATCATTGCTAATAACCGCATGGGTCATCAGAAATCACCTCTTACAAAACATTACATCACACTGTATATTCCATGGATGTTACATCGGCTCCATTATCTGTGATCTTCTAGCCTCTGTCAGGTGACACGTTTTGTTATTTATCCCCTTATAAACATTTGTACGAGATTGATGACGTAATAATTATAAAATATTGATTCCACCAAGCATCCCAGGATTTATAGAGGTGAGTTCCATGATACGCTGTATTCGAGAACCCTTTAGTCATCTTCATTAAATACTTATGCTATGCTAGACTAATCCCTTACTAACTGAACTAACCAATTATTATATATATTTTATTTCTATCTAACTTATCCCATTTAAAAATAAATCCTTGTGGAAAGGATATTTCAGAATCTATGATGTGTATCTAAAGTATTGATTAAAATGGTCCTACGAAAAGGAGCAATATTTTTTTTCTTCTCATAAAGATTCAACTGACGAATCTTTAGATCTGTCGCGTAAGTAAGTTAACTGATCATTGGTTTTTCTTTTTTAATGTTGGACAACATCATTACCTGGATCTGATTCCGATTAAGCACTTGTGTTACGTACACCAAAACCAACTATAGTATACATATTCCAGACACGGAATAAACACAAATGCTAATCATTTAGATGTTTGTGCCGGGTAGGGATCGAACCCATGACCACTAGCTCAGTAGTTACAATCAAGGAACTTCCTTGTAGACCAGTACAGTTTTTTTGGGAGCGTTGTTTTAAAAAGGAAAACGATTAATAGAAAATGTTTACATCAAAATTAATAGAAACGTATTACTTTTCGAAAAAAGAACCACCAGGACAACCAGGGAGTTCCTCGAATGTATGGCCAGCATCACAACGCCAACAATATTTGCTTTTCCTTCAACTGACTGAACTCCCACAGTATACCACGTACCGAGGCGCATTCGACGAGGCGTTGACCCCTTCGACGCGCACAAGGCGTGGCAGGACCACCTGGACAGGCTGGCCGCCATCGACCGCCTGTACCCCTCCCGCTACGGCCTCTACTTGAAGGACCGGGCCTACCCCATCACCGACCTTAGCGCACCCATCTCCAGCGCCCTCCAGCCCAAGAGCCTCAAAGGCATCGAGTACGAGCCCGACTCTAAGCCGCACTGGGGAACAGGTAAATACTAATTCATGCACGACTAGACTAAGATACTAGATTAAGCCCAGGGGGTCCAATGAGGCCTCTATTAAGCATCGCAATGTGAATTTCCTGACAATTATTTCATTTGTTTATTTTATATGGAATTAATTTTTAATAAGTTACCTTACCTACAGTAGAGCTAATTCTGCTACACTGACGCTGTTCTAATGTCATGTCAAGCAATTCACATTATGATTCCTTAACAATATTGCCTAAGTGGCCTTATTAGTCCCTCAGCTGAGACTCGTCCGTTCTGCGTTTTCTATACATCGCTTTCTTCGGTGTCTCAGATAGACTGTTTGTTTGGTAAATTCGAACTGGCGATTTTCAGCGTCCAAATCGATCCGTGTTATCTGGTAACTACGGAATTCTCTTTACATAAACCCTCAAGGGTTCTTTAATGGACCATTCCAAAGCTGCAGATAGCACGGAATTTAAAATTGAATCAATGGATTACGATCAACTATTAGATTCGAGGTCAAATCGAATCTAATTTGAGTGATAGTAACTCGCAATTAATATTAATTCCCTTTACCAACTTGAATTTTTTTGTAAAAAAAATAATAAAATCTACTTAATAACAAAGTAAGGAAAAAAAAACGTATTTGTTACTTTTCTACAGTTAATTAATTTGTAATTTTAATAGGTCTGTTTAAAATATTTTTATTTGTAAAATAGTATAATGACAAAATTCAAAATTTTGTGTACATAATGTACTATATCATCATTGGTTTGACATATTTATAATTTCGAAATTAGTGTTATATATAATTTTCGCTGTAAACAACCCATTAAGACATATCTTGAAATAGAATAGAGCTTTATAATAAGAAAAAAATTGTATCATTGATTAATGTTGATATTTTTATACACGATTACATACTCCATAACTTATAAAATAGTACAAACGTTTATTACATGATACTAACACAAAAACTCGTATTTTTTTGTATTAAAATTTAAAAGATCCATCGTTGTTTTGATTTTAGTAGTTTAGAACCTCTCTGTTTTAAACTTTTTCGATTTTAATTTTTAAATCGTAATCACTGTAAACTGTGATAGGAAATTTCTGGAAAATCCCTTAGTAAAAATGTATGCATGGTCTGCATTGTATATAAAAGCAAAGCGGCATTCATATACGGAATACGCTTTTCAATCGACTTATCACCCTAGTCCAAGAACACTACACTCTGAACAATGACTTTTTATACACATAAACACACTTTCGTTATGAATCTTACGAATATAGCTCTGTAGATGGTCCGAAGAGTGCCTGACGATTGTAATGAAGTAATGGTATTGACAATAAGACTTGTAACGAAGGAGCGTGGCCGGCGCGGATATCGGACCCGTTCAAAAACGACCCTTTTTTCGCTGACGCCGAAAAATGGACGGATTTTGACCGATCGCTCCGAGGGAAGTCGCCGACACCTGTGAAGCCGAGGATAAGTCAACCTCGCGACTGCGAGATCGCTTTCGATGCCGACGGTAAGGGGTGGACCCTGTCGAACCCTCTATTCTTCGTCACGACCCTCTAAACATCGGCTCTGTAGGTGCTAAGCTGAAGCTAAAACCAATTCGAAATAAAAACAATCTAATGTGTTTCCATTTACCAAATAATACAGTAGCTAGACAAAATTTAAAGCCTATATGAAATAGCTTGAAGTGAAAGAGAAGTGGACTCTCAAATCACGAAACTTTTGTACCCCTGCCCCGTAGAATAACACTTTGTTTCTTTAGACTGTTTCCCAACGAGTGTACGTGTTCTTATACACATAATAACCACATTTTAACTGCATGTTAGATTTACTGGTAAAAATTATAACGAAGCTTCACTTCATCTAACTTTATAAAAAGCAACAATGTAAACTATTTCTGTACATTTATATGATGCAGATTACATATGTAAATTAACACTTTAAAGCTGTGTTTTATATTATCTTTCATTGCTAACGCTTGATTTTATTCAGTTGTAATCAAAATGTCATACATAACTTAAAAAAAACCACTACATTAATATATACATTATGAACTTACAAAGAAACGACTGAATAAAATAAGGTGTAATGTATTTTTTTTTGGCGTAATATATCCATTATTAGCTTACGGCTTCCATGATAACACGTGTATCATACATGCAAGGCTTTTGGCTATACCACGTGGTTCGATGACGAAGATGAGAGGCGAGTGAGTAGGGCACTAACGGTGCAGTTGTGCAGGTGCGCCGCTGTACACCGCCGGCGGGCTCCGGCGCCGGCCATGGGCCGACATTTTCAACCCGAGCCCATCCTTGCCTATCTCGGCCATCACTCGGGACCCCTTCTGGTACGACTGGCCCGAGCTGAAGCCCCTAGCCAGATGGGACCGCAGCCCTTCTTACATCAGGGACTCGTACCTGTCGCCGGTCAAACGCACCTTCCTTTGGGACAAGCACCCGATCAGACCCCTAGGTTAGTCGGACGCTGTATATACGCCACAGCTTCACTCACAAGCTGTACAAATAGCCTGCAATATCACTTGAGTTAACATATAAGCTTTATGTGATGTTAATTTATTTCAATTACGACAGATTTAATGCTGGAAGACTCCTTCACTGTGGATGACCTAAGCAGGACTTTACCATTCATGCGTAGTCTTTAAATGGATCGCAGGTATCAATTCAGGGTTTTGTAGATAGATTGCCGTTTTGTTATCAAAGTATCGTCGCATCTTGTAGAAAATGGGGTGGTCGTCATTTGCACAGTCTTTCCTTTACTTTTAATCAGGATAGGCTTAAGGGTTCAGCTAAAATCCTGATAATTTGAAAGACACTGTGCTTTTGAAAGTTGCTATAACTCTCTGTGACGACTTCCTAAGTTTGTGTAACCTTGACTGTAGTTTTTCTTCCCTATTATATTAGTCAATAGAGTAACGGAAGCACCTCAACTTTCTAAGCTGACTTGTTAGATATCAGGGTGATTTTCTAGGTTAACCCGGCAAACTTTAAATGATTCTAAATGTCCATGGAATGCTGTCGCCGTAATTTCACCATCACAACGCCATAAAAGCACGATTATACATAACCATTTGGAACATAAATGTTGCGGAAATATCACTTCGTTGCATTATAAAGATTACAACAATGTTATTCTGCATTAACCTATTAAAATGGGAAATTTCATTAGGTTAATAGTGCGAGGTTCTTGTTGTAAAATTATAGTGCACAATATACCTAATAACACATCAAGACACATAACAGTCATTTAGCACGATTTTATCTTTAATTGTTTGTGTATTTATATTGTATATTTTTAAAGTTGCGCACTTTTTAACGTTCTATGACATTATTGATGCATTCGTTGAACCTGTAATTGTACCATTTAATCATAATCGTGTCTCAATCGCGTTCCAATTTGCAGTACTTTTTTTACACAGTAGCAACAAGAACTGTGTAAATGAGCATCAGTTCAAACACGATCGTAATAGGAGTGTGACTAAACATATAGCAGAATTAGACCCCTGTTATGAGCTGAGTGCTTAGTGGGAGTTTTTTCTACTCACGGTCGATCGTGAACGCATCGATTTTTGTATAAAATCAGCGCCCAGTCATCAAGCTGATTACGCCACGGACTCCACCAACGCCATACAAAAACCTAACGCGCTCACTAGACCATGAGTAGAAGAAACTCGCTCTAAGCATGCTATAAATAAGCTAAAAAATTTGTTCAAATAAGCATTTTGGAAGAAAGTTTTTTCATTCGATAACTACGATGTTCTACGAAAATCGCTCTTATTTTATATAAGATAAGAGCGAACTCAAGTTCAATGTGTATAGATTGATGTGCAACCTAAGTAGAAGCAGATTCTTGAACGAGAGAAAAAAATAGATCTGCCGTTGTCATTACAGTGTAACACAAAAGAGTAGAAAATAATTGGGGGAGCCACTAGTCCATAACTAGCAACCATTTAGCTAGCAACTATTTCACTATTTCCACTTCTTAATGAAAATAACCATTTATTATGAAGACGCTAAAGGTTTGACAGGAGAATTACCATCTTGACTGTCGTCATGTTGCCTTGCATTGAAGTTGGTAATTAGTACTACTCATTTATGTCGTACTGTATATTAGTACAAAACGCCGACTGAATTAGCAACCATTTACAATTGCTAAAGTTGCATGGATGTCCGTATAGGGTAGACGATCCGGTTTTGACCAATAAGCCCCGGTTTTCATTGAATCCTTATTTTCATAGCGATATATAACATATATATGGATACAACGTGTTTTTATATATCCCATAACTTTAGGGTTTTAATCAGACCATGTAAGCGATTCAAATAGCATTTATTTTTTTCCCAGATCAAACTTTTTTTAAATTTTTCATACATATTCATTTTGTAAAACTACCATTTTTGTATGGAGAAGCAAAAAAAACTTTCAATTTGAAAAAAATATATATGCCGTCAGATCTAATTAAAACCCTTAAGTTATGGGATATAAAAAACCAGGTTCTATACTAGCCACAACTGGGGTTTCTACCCTATCTCATTCATTTCCCCGACGACGATGTGACATTGTATGTTATAGCAAATGTCACATCGTCGTGACAAAAATTCTGATTAAGCTGGTAATGAGCTCCTTAATCAGAATTTTTAATTTCTCGATTAAGAAATTATTCTTATTTGTTACCTACTTAACAGACATAAGTCTAATTTATGGAGTATGTAAGATGATATATAATAGCCAAATTGAAACATACATACGACAAAAACACTGTTTGTCCAAATAAATAACTGTTACGAAAATAATGGAATGAATAAGTACTTAAAAGAAAAAGAATTAAACACTATAGGTAATTAATAGTGTGGAATAATGCGGAATTTGTTTCAGGTCAAAATTGTTTATTGAGTAGGAACGTTCGACAATAACTTGTTTGTTTTTTGTAATTGTGTTCGTCTTGTGTGGACTATTTAATGAACGTATTTAGCACAGGCTCCATGGAATGATGGAAATGATACTAAGCGAAAAAAAATTCACACCAGAAACTACTGCGGTTTGGCCGATATGTTTCTTTGGATGATACTGTAAAATAGTAATATATAGTCATTGGTTTAGATAATAATGTCAACAATGAAATTTCCTAGACGCTTTTATTATTTTTAAAGGATTGATCCCAATGATATTTTGACGCAAAAGAAATTCGACAACCATTTTAGGACTATTTTCTTTTCCAAAGAAAATATTGGCGATACAGAGAATCTCCATACTTAGCTTAGTTTTGCAGATTTTTTGAGATTGTAGACATTTCATCCAATGAGATCAGTCTGTAGACTTATGTCGAATTTTTAACTCAGTAGAGTGATTTGACAGGTTGTCAATGTCACTTTGTAGCAATAATGCTGAATTAGTGTGCGTGAATGAAATCAATACTTACAGTATGGAAACTGGATCTGCGCATATCATTACGAAAACAATTTAAAGCAGCATTATTATTACAAAGTGACATTGGCATCTGTCAAATTATCCTACTGAATTAATCCGACTTATAGGTATGCTGAGGAAATCGAACTTTCTTTTCGCTTAGCATCGCTCATCGTGGAGCTTGTGCTTTTCCTCTGTATTTAAGTTGTCGATCATTAAAACCGCTTTTGTGATTGTCGGATGTTCAGAAATCATTGTTTTAAAACATAATTTACTTTGTAAAATATTTCATATTGTTTTTACTAGGGTTGTACATTTTTTTTAAAGCCAAATTAACAAACTTTTTAACTTATTTTTCTACTTTCTGTTGCAGCTGCTGCTTTTTAAGGGGCCTTTCATCGAACCTTCTATACTTTAAGCTATAAATTTACATCACTATACTTAATTTATTATTTTACGTACATCGTATGTTAAACAATGACTATGTTTCTATTAAATCTGATACTACAGTTACGATGAGAATCAATTTAATTAAAGATTTTCCAGGAAGATCTCAAAGACTGCTATAACATAGTCACTGCCACGGAAATAAATAATTGTTACTTTTTGTTTATATTAAAACTATTTTTATTTATTCCAAAAATAAAAAAATCAATAAAATCTAAAAAACCAAAAGCTTATTTCTATTTGACGATCCCCTTTATAGTAAATACTTATATGCTACTTCTTTTTCTGAAATTAGTTACTAGTTATCATTAATGCAATGAACCCAATATCTATTTAAAGAAACTTGAGGAAAATATGAGAAATACATAACCGAAACTATGCGTAGGAATCAAAAATTTCGCAAAAACATTTTCGTTCATAATGTAGACGAGCACTACGAGAAAACATTTAAGTTGTAAAAAATCCTACTCATAACCGAGGAAAAATTAAGAACAAAAAAGAGGAATATTCTAAAAGGCTTCCATTAAGTATATTTCAGGCGAGCAGTATGAAAGAAAAGAAGATGAAAGAAAAGAAGAAAACGAAAGAAAAACGAAGTCAATGAAAACGGCTAATCCATACAACAAAATAAGTATTAGACATTACCTTTTGCCCTACCTACATATTTTAGAGAAAAATTAAAATATTTCAGAATCAAGCATAGCTAAAGTTGCTAGCCTATTGCAAATAGGGTTTTTGCTCGAGCTTTCTCGAACTCGAGAAAATCGAGAAATTTGGCTCCATTCGAGACGAGAAAAAAATCACCGGAACTCGAGAATTCTCGAGCTTCGAATTTAAATTGCGCCAGACGACAAAAGGTAAGAAACCCACTATCGGACGAGTCAAATAGTGCTCTAATATTCTTGAAAGCCTATTTTCTAAGACAAAAGTAAGTTTCCTACTCATTTAATAGGTCAACTATGCTTCTAGACTGGTCAAGTCTAGGAATAGTCTAAACCCTTTTCGAAAATGATTTTTAAACATTGAGTGATAGCAGACTTTTATTGATGTGTGTATGCTTTGATATGTTTGACTGACTAAGGGCCGATTTTTTTTTATCCACGGATAATTCATTTCATAAAGTTGGTTATGAATTTAACTTCCTTTTTACCTTCATCAAATAAAGGTAAAAAGGAAGTTAAATTCATAACCAACTTAATGAAATGAAAATTAAAATATGTTCTCTTTATTTACATGCAGCTCCAGATTTTTATTGTTACTTATCTTTAAAGTACACGCGCCTTTATTGCTTTTTGGGGATTATTGATGCAAGTATTTCTTAAAAATAGATCTATTGTATTTTCACGCAAAATATGCCGTAGCTCATCTATGCCCCCAAAAGTTCTTAATGTTTCTATTCGTTCGAATAGAAGAAAATACGTTATTAAGAAAAAATGTGGTACATAACATAACAGGATCATAATTTTATTTGAAGTGCCGGACACATTAACTCAATTTGGGCATTCAAAATTTTATGAATTGAATACATTTGGATAAAATATTAATTAATTACCTATTTCATATAATAATAAATAGTGATGTATTAATCAATTCAAATTATATTACCTAACTAGGGGTCACATATCATAAATTAGTCGTAAATTACTACGTTTTCATTATTAAGTAAGTATGTTAGACGATTTGAAGTTTTGTTCCTTTCCTTAACTAAATAAAAGGTACCTACCAAATTTTACTAAATATTGATCTTGGTGCAATGAAAATACCAAAGATGATAAAAATCCTGTTTTTATTCAATTTCAACAGTTTCTTAAAGTTTTAATTCAAAGACTCGAGACCCGAGAAAACTCGAGAATTAAGTCTCGAAAATTCTCGAAATTCGAGAAATAAAAAAGGTCAAGATATCAGAAACTCTAATTGCAAATTGCAATCGACTTTTTGCGATGAAAATGCAGTGCATAGTAAATTGTATGTTTGCGCATGGATGATTTTTGTTTTATTATTATTGTCAGGACAGGACAAGGCTTGTATACTTATTTAAAATAAAATATTATACAGAGTTTTTTTTAAATTTCACGCGGATGGATTCGCGGCTGTAAATCTAATATAACATAAAAGCCATCAAAAATCTTTTTAAGTAAAAAACCTAAAAATTAAAAAAATATAACAACATAATACGTCAGCTTGGATAGATTGCTACGACTACGATATGGAGTTGCTACAGGTGCTACGAATTGACTACAATAATTTAAAGAATTCAAATTCTTTTACAGAGGGCCTAGTGTGAATTTAAGGTTGAGAATTAAACTATATTCGCAAACTTCGGCGTAAGCGAGTAAGGTGTTTCTCACCTCACAGTACTCACAGTAAGCACTCTGTACGCGAATAACTTTAGAATGACTGCACCAAATTGTTTTCTTTATAAGGATGACTCACAGTACACCGTGCCGGGTCCAAGCCGAGCCCGAGTATATATTTTGTATGGACAACCCGGACAATACACGGTTGCACCGTGGGCCAACCGTGGGTCATGTGGTGTCCGAGCAATGTGTATTGGTGAAACCTCGGCTGACCGCCCGACACGGTGTGATCATCACGGCATGAGTCATCCTTTAGATGTGTATGTTATTGTCAGGAAAAGGTTTGTATAAAAAAATTGGCAGAAAAGTTTAAATCATTCCACGCAGACGAAGTCGCGAGTTTAAAGCAAGTACCTTTAACCGTTTGTTCCCAACGAGTTAATGTGTGACTAGTTGGGAAAATAATATATAAAAAAACTCCCAACGAGTCACACCCCAAAGGTAGAATATTAGGCATTAGGGAAAAAAACAATTTAATCAGAATCAGTGGGCCCACCGCGTAAGTCCCGTCAGCATCGCTCTCAACTTCACTTTGACAGCCGACGGCGCTTTTGCGCTTTGTTCAAGGTTATCGTCCTAATAATAAGATTCCTTTTCCATAGTCAGTTAAAGTCGACGACGTCGACGGCACTTACGCGGTAGGGCCACGGAACTCAAAACATTTAAAATAACTCTTGGTTAGCTATGAGTCCCTGGTAGTTTCAGCTAAAAATATTTTAATTAAATAAGTATTCGTAAAAGAGTTTTTGAAAGCAGCAGCTTTTTAAGGATAAAAACTTCTATTTGACTATGTGCTAAATAAGGTTGTACATACATATTAGCAATGAGCTCACTATTTCCATATGTCCTTGTTCAGAGTGTATCAGGTTGAGATTTTTTTTTCCCCTAACGCATAATATCCTTTGGGATGTGGCTCGTTGTTAACAAACGCCTTTAACATGAAAACTATCAAAACGACTTTACAAGTCCACAATCTAAAAACTTAAACGACAGACTCAATATGTACGTCAGCTTGCATAGTGTTGTAGCAAAATTATGGAAGGTATTTGTAGCATCGACTACGAG
This sequence comes from Chrysoteuchia culmella, assembly GCA_910589605.1. Lineage (NCBI taxonomy): Eukaryota > Metazoa > Arthropoda > Insecta > Lepidoptera > Crambidae > Chrysoteuchia > Chrysoteuchia culmella. The sequence continues at coordinate 6,681,005 of OU342657.1, forward strand.
ATGGAGTTGCTACATTGCAGTGATATGAATTGACTATAGTTAAAGAATACTGATTCTTTTACAGTACACGCATAACTTCTGAATATATGTTCGTTATTGTCAAGACGAGGTTTAAAAAAAATGTACAGAAAAGATTTAAATATTCCACCGTTCTACGCGGACGAGGTCGCAGGCGTAAGGCTAGGCTACCTACTATTTCCAACTTATTTAAAAAATGCAAAAGTTTTTTATTTTTTTATTTCATAATTAAAAAATACAAAAATACTAAACTTAATTTTCACCAAACTGCGTAAGAGTTTGTGAGGATGTTTGGATGTTTGTTACTCTTACAGGCCAAACTACTGAACCGATTTGGATGAAATTTAACACACAGATAGCCTAGATTAAAACATAGGCTACTTTTTATCCCGATATGCCCACGGGAACGGGAACCACGCGGGCGGCCGCTAGTTTAAAATATTCCACGAGAAGTCGCGGGCGTAAAGCTAGTACTTACCTTCTTATAACATAAATGCTATCAAAACGATTATAAAATTCCGCAATCTAAAAACTCAAACAACAGACTGGCTACACCATTCAACTTGGATACACTTATCCAAGCTTCTAGCAGAATTAAATAAGCTACTTTGCGACGGCTACAAGATGGAGTCGCTACGAATTGACTACAAATTTACAGTGTGCTTATTGCGAGGATTTTATGCTCACGGTCGAGTCGATAGAATCCGCGCCATGAAAGAAGTCCCTTGAGTGCTTGGCCAGACCGCACACGCGCACACGCACACGCACATTCGAGTGTCCATAGTTGGCACGCGGGCGCGGCGAGTAAGATTTCATATGTTTGAGTACACCGCGCTGCGCCCGCCCCGCGCCCGCGTGTGCAGTCTGGCCAAGCACAGAGAGAGGCGATGCAGTCTATAGCCTGACCTATCTAAAAACTCAAACGTCAGACTCGCGAGACGCGACGTTGATTTGATAGTATTCCAGGCTAGCGAAATTAAGAAAAGTACTTTGCTACGAGCAGACTACGAAATGGAGTCTGTAGTACAATGCTACGAATTGACTACCTACAGTTTACAGAATGCAATGCTTTCTATAGGTACAGAATGGTTCATTGTAAAAAGTGGTTTTATAATTATCCTAAGACCAACTTTCAATAGACTTATAGCGAACTCATAAGCGCTTACAAGCCCGGAAAAGGGCCCACTTTATTAGTGTATTCAGTTTTTTAACAGTCTAATAGTATAGTACCCTCATGGAATTCGAATTACGACTGTAACTGCCGTGTAGCGGCATTTTGTAAAACTGTACAATCCTACGAAATCTATTATTTGTCTCTTATAAAACTAAACTAAATTGTTATGCACTTCACAACTCTTTTACAAGTTCTTACTCATTCATTCGTTCAGTCAATCATTCAGTTATCAATATTGGGAGTTTTACACGCTCCGTGTACATAATAGTGAAAACTTTATTAAAATACTAATAATATTTTGGACATTAATAAGGTAAGTTATATGATAATTTTGTGTGTTCGTTATTCCATATTGTTAATCAAAAACGTACAGAGAACTCGTATTTTTCGTGCAACATACCAAGTTTCTGGTGAAAATTTTAAAGCCCCTCTTAAAATAAGCGATTATACATTCGTATTCATTATTTAAAATTAACAAAATGTTCCCCATTAGTCATTTTCGGTAGCCATTTTTAGGTTAGCATTTCGAAGTGTTTTACTATACCACTATTGACAAACTCGGTTCTATAATGTCTCATAGTTGCTGCATTCACTCGCCATGTTTTTATCATTTAGGGATCCGTGGTGAAATAAGAAAATCGCTAAATATACAACCTATTATTGAAATAACGCCTGTAGGTGGTATTTGTGTTCATGAATATAAGCAGGTGTGTATTTATTGACGATTTGTGTAAGTACTTAATATTTTTTTGAGTTAATGCGCTTTTGCTGTAATACTAACAGTAAAAGTTTGTCATATTTATTCATGAGCATAATCATGAGCATGGTTTGGTGTTACTTCAGTAATAAATACAACAAATAAATAAATAAATCTGGACACTCTCACTCACACCAATCATCTAGCCTCAAACTAAGCAAAGCTTGTACTATGAGATCTAGGTAACGAATATTGGTATATTAAATTAATACATAAAACAAATATTTATATACATAAGTACAGGGTTTAAGGGACGGTGCGGTGTACCGTAAACTGAAACAGGTTGCTCTGTCAACGAAACTTAACAACATTCACAAAGAATTTAAAAAAAAAAACCTGGAAGGTAAATGTTTCCTTTGAAAGTTGTTCAGTTTCGTTGACTGAACAACCCCCTTCAGTTTTCGGTACACCATCCATCACGAACAAAAATAAACATACTTATTATAAACATAATAACATCCATGATTCAGGAACAAAAATTCGTGTTTATCACATAAACATTTGCCCACACGGGATTTGAACCCGCAACCTCTGCATCTTTAGACAGGGTCACTGACCACTGAACCAAACGGGCTGTCAATGTTATTAGGTGTAAGTATATTTAATTTAATTTCTATTATTTGTAGGTGTCAACGAGCTGGAGCAATGGTTATGTTTCTAGATATCGACCGGTTTTTGACCAAAAAGGATTACCGTTTATTAAAAAAATTAAAGTGGCCTTGGATTGCAACGCATTTTGTACTATCAGACAAATGCTACGGCTGTGGTCATGAAGTCTCTAAAGACAGGCCATTACATTTTCAACGCCAGTTTCACTCTCACTTTGATGAATTAACACAAAAACTTTCTTCGTATTTGAATCATAGTCCAATATACTATTAAATTGTGCGGAACCCTCGTCAGGTTTTGTGACTTGAACTTCAACCGGCTCAAGATCAGAACTTCTTTTAAATCTTTTCCATTTATTTAAATCTATTTCAGAAAAGATATTTAGTAACAATATAGTAGCAAGAAATTACAATTAAAATGGCCTGCGAATCAAATGAACTATTTTGGCCTAAGTCGCCTATTGCAAGGGTAAATAATCTTATAATGACTTTGCCAACGAATCAATAAGTGTTTTTTTTACAATAACAGCATTGAACTTAGCTCGTATAAAACCATTACGCTTTTAATAGCATGTGGCAAGTTTGTTATTAGAAAAAGTAGTATCATTAAGAGTGTTTATAAGCGCGCATTAAACTAGATTTAATTACGACTTACAAATGCTTTTATAAAACTACTTTATTTGTAACAATCAAGTGTATTTACACTTATGGACAGCTTTAATAGGAGATTCGGGTCTATAGTAGCCTAATAATCAATCTTGAAAGAGCTTACAAGTGCTACTTATAAGAACCTTCATTCTTAAGTCTGATGGATCTTACTAAAAGCTTTTACAAGAGGGTGCGGCTTATAGTAGTCTATGTTAATAGAATTATAAGCGCTTAGAAGACTAATTATCAGAGTAATCGTGATCAAATACTAAATAGCATTTACCGAGACGCATGAGTAATTGCGAACGCCAAAATCAATATAAGAATCAAGTGTCATGTGTTCTGAGACTATTTTGCTTGTTGGGCAGGCGTTAGACCACAGATTACTAAATAGTCACACCCTTGTAATACCGGTTAGTAGGTATTTGTCATTTTACATACGACTACTACGAAGTAGGTATGTATACAATATTAGTTACCAATACTATACCAATAATGGTACTAGTGGTTTGGTATTAAAAAATTATAAAAGGAACTTGAACCCGACTAGGTACTCGATTCGTTCAGTTTCTAGCACGAGTAGTCGAACCTCTAGAGTCCAATATATTACAAGCACCGTGAAGTCGACGCGGTAGAAATTAGTCATCGCGTGACCTAGGCTGGCACCGAAATATCGGAACCTCAAAGAAATATAAAAAAGCAATTCAAACGAGTAGGTAGAGTTTACACAGAGAGCCCCAATCGAAATAATAGTTTAAAAAATAGGCTCCAACAGCAGTTTTAATAAAATATGGATTTGAAAAAGCGTGTCATATCAAATTAAATCAAAACATTTGCGTTGCGTACTCTTTGATAGTAGCTAGCGCCATCTGTCTAAAAGATTAAATGGTATTCGCTATTTTGCAGCGACATCTAACTATTTCATTAAATACTACCATAGAACTCCGTAGAGCATATAAAAAATAATCTATTTTAAAAAAATATCATTGTGTAATGTTATGTAAGGGTTATCAAATAATCTTGATCAAATTTCTTTGTCCAATAATAAAAATGACATGCACAATAGGATCCCATTCAGACATCATTAAATGAAGTCATCCAATTTCTTTGATCAAATACACATTGGACCAGAATACCTTAGGTCAATGTCACTCTATAATACACTGAGCAAGTAATCACTACGTTTTTTAAGAGACGGCACTTCCATACAAGCAACTAAACTGATTTATGAACGTAGTTTGTACCAACCTGAGTTTTTCTAAGAGGTACCAACATAACAGTGTCAGTTGTCAAAATGACAGGGGCTTAGGGATGCACCCCTAAACATAGACCTATCGATATCGATAAATAATACTTACACCGTTATAATTTTTCACATTCCACTCGGAAGTTATTAGTTAACTATTAGTGTAGTATTGCACAAATAAAACAAGTCTTCATAAGATTTATTTAATTCTGATAAAAATAGTTGGAAGGCAGTATCAGGAGAATGAAGCAGCCACTGATAGAGAGGACAATAGCGGTGAGCTATTCTTCCGGACTGGGTGTTATCCGCCCGGAAACCGGGATCCAACCGATGGAAGTCATCGTCCCATGACGGACATCTAAAATATAACAATATCGATAACTAATAACTTACTTAACAATGACACAGCACTATGACAATATAGTACAAACACTACAATATTGTAATTTTCATAAAATTATTACTTAAATCCTTAATATTTACTGATAATACAATTATTATTAACTCTGTTTTTACTCAAACGGACTTTATTAGACAATGTTTTTATTAAAACAATTGATAATATTACCTGGGGGGCTATCGCGTAAAAAATCTGGGTATGGATATGGGCTTCATTTGACAGTTGAAGCTCATAAAATTACCATATATGGTCATTTAACTGTCAAATGAAGCCCATGTCCATATCCATATTTTTTACGCGATAGCCCCCCTGGGGCCCTAAAAAATCTGGGTATGGATATGGGCTTCATTTGACAGTTGAAGCTCATAAAAATACCATATATGGTCATTTATGGTTATAAAAAAGTTATAAAAAATATGGATATGGACATATCCATATTTTTTACGCGATAGCCCCCCTGTTCAGCTCAAGCGGCAATTTAGCCAAAAATATTACCTTGTTCAACCTTCTCACTCACGAACACAACAAATTAAGCACATTCGCAATGGTTTGCCACCCATTAAGTTACTTTGTAATTATTAACATTATAATAAAATTATGTAAAAATTAATTAAAACTTCTGACTAAAATATCACGTTATCACTGACAGATAAAGTTAAATTTGGCGGCGTATCACATGCTGGCCATCATGACGTGACGTATAATGCGGCTAAATTACCGTGTCGTTATAATACGATAGTACTAAGCCATTAAACTTCCTTTTTCATTAGTTGGATTTTTTCGTAACTTAATGTTGGCACAAACTACGTTCATAAATCCATATATTTTGTTTTTGTATGAAGTGTCGACCCCCTGGTATAATATTAAGACATAATAAAAAGGACCGGGGGGGCTACCGCGTAACTTTATGGATATGAACATCATACGTTTTGCGGAACTTTAAGTCAATATTGTAAAAAAAATTGCCGCTATCAGATCCCCGTTTAGTGACGTCAGGTTTAACAATAGCTAGATAGCAACGTTCAACAAAACAAAGAAGCAAAAATCTATCAAAATAAGGAATTTAAATGACAGATGAAGCCCATATCCATATCCATATTTTTTAGCCGGTAGCCCCCCGGGTTCTTACTTTCTATCAATGAATGAAGATGCTTCTCTTTGCCTTTCATGAAATGGAAGATTAACGGTAATAGAACGATAATGACAGTATGTCTTTAATTTCTTCGCCTGTCCTATTAAAAAAGACTATGTGTAGTCTTTGAGTTTGACATTTCATTGAAATTGGTATTGACATTACCGACGGTTGAGAAGGTCGTGATCCGTGAATCAATTTCAAAAATCTGTTGTTGTTGTGTTGTGTTGCAAACAAGCAGTTTATTTTCTTTTCCTGAATTATCTTTTTGCTCTGAAAATGGGTGAACAAAAAGAAGATCAAATAAGTGAAGTTGATATGAATAACTCAGAATTAACCTTCGATAATCTAACAATTTTGAAGGAATTTAGCAATATTGCTAATTTGGTGAAGTAAGTGATAAAATTGATATTTTATTACAATTGTTTAACCAATTTCCTCTATTTGCCTTGCAATGTGTACCTCATAACAGATACTACTGAAATTTCACAATAAACGGTAAATTCCTACAATCAATCAAACAACATTTCCTTTCAATCATTGCAGAAATGAAGATTTCCTTGAGACTGTTCCCAAAGCTAAGTTGAGAAGAGTGAAATGGGTGCCTATGTTCAATTGCCTCAAGCAAGGAATTTTAGAAGGGATGGTACAAGAGTTGACTGATATGTGGCAATATGAGAACATGCATGATAAAATTGAAGAACTGGAAAAACAAAAAGAAAAATTTTCTGAAATTGACACTGAGAAGGTATTGTGGTAAGTAATACTTGTTTAATATAATGTGGTACTCTTAATTTTCTGTCATAACAAGGTCACTATACTCACACAATTTGCAACTTTCAGGAGACCACAACTTGGACATGTTAAAGCTCAACTAAAAGCTAGTGATATAAGTAATTTGCAGAAGCAGAAGACTTTATTAGAATCTCTAGCTAGAGAATATGAAAGTAGAGTAAACCGACTAAAAAAGACAATTTCAGCCAAAAGGGGATATCTGAAAGCAATACAACTAGACATCCAGAAGTACCATAAAAAGAATGAGGACTTTATTACAAAAATTAATGAGAAGATTGAGAACCATCATAATTTAACTAAACTGATGTTGCCAATCAAACAAGACATTGATGAAATAAATTGGGTGGACAATGATTTGGGTGCCGAAGAATAAATAGATGAAATTATATAACAACATAATTTGAATAAAATTTATTTTTCAGAAAATTGTACACACCTGAGAAAAAGTACAACGAAATTTATTATAATCATTTTAAACTCAACTTTCTGTCTACTAGTGTAGACGAAAATAGAATAAGTTAGTAAGTGATAGAATCACATAAAAATCTAAAGTCACTGCATTCCTTTACCAGCTACCCATTATCTCTATACATTTGAATTGTACATACAGAGAACAAAGATATAATTTAGATTAATAGCAACATATTATTCTCTAAATAGCTAAATTTATAAAGCATTAAGAAAAGATGAAAAATATTTAATAGATGAAATATTCTATTAGCAAAGAACATTTAATAAATTATACAATAAGGATTACAATTATTATTGTAAATGCAAACAAAAATGAAACAAAAAATAAACCTCTTAGTTTAAATAGTAATATTTATTAATGAAAATCATTTGACATTGTTAACATAGCTAAAAAATAAAATTGTACAATGCAAAACTTGCATATAATTTTACATTTATAATTGTAATTAGCAATTGCACTATTGTTGCGAGGACTACACTGTAACTACCACCATTAATTAAATTATGAATTCATTCAGACTCGCTACTGCCAACTGTGAAGGATAGGCAATTGGAGAACATGCCAATGTCTAAGAAATTTTGAAACATCTACTTACTCGTTAGGAATAATACTGAGTGCAAAATAACATTAATTTCTCTGAATAACACCACTCTAAACATAACTATGTGTGGAGTCTTAGGATAGACAAAAACACTAGCTATGACAAGGAAAGGTTAATATCTTGGTTTAGGCCAGCTCCACAATAGAATTATAAAGATTAAAGACCAAATAAATAAAATAGAGCACTAATGTATGTAACGTAAATAAATGTTAAATGAATGGACGAATAATAAGTTGAAATTTTCATAAATCCAAAACTAGAATTTAACCAAATTAAATCCAATTTACGTTACTTATACGAGACCTATACATACTTTACATTTATAGGCACATTAGTTACAGAATAAACAAAGCGAATGTGCTTTCGATCCACTACAACTTAATAAATAGTAATCATGTATGTGTAACAACGCTTTGTGTCCAATGCCCGCATTTCTAAGATAACTCGCCACTTCACTCTTCAAAGTTAACAAAACAATTTTACTAGAATATCAACATGTCACAATAACACAACAGGGTTTAATCCGATATCTAAGGCTGCAAGACACCAGGGATCGAAAAAGCAATAGTCACCGAGGCATCGCCGAATATCTCATGACCAACCAATACCCACAAATAATCTCTGTAGAACTAAATTCATAAATTAATATCACTCACATTAATTAAAATTAAAAATAAGAAGGCACAAGCAAGTTGATAAATAATTTTAACAATATGCGATACTATTCGGCTTTGTCCAATGACTACACTAAACATAATAATTATAATACATGATACAATTAATTATTTGTAGCATTCTTCTCACTGTGCAGCACACTGGAACCCAAATGTCAGTTATTTCTTCTTGGGTGGTGACCGCTGAGGTGTGGCTGGCCTCCCGCTGTTGATTCCATTGTATTGGTACTTAGCCTTTTTCTCTGATGGTTTTAGGATCTACAAGTAAATTTTAAGCACATGAGCAAATAGCATTCCATTATATTATTTAATTTAAAGATTCAAAGGTGTTCTAAATGTATTAAAAGACTTTTTAACAGTGATTTTTTACCTGGAAGGAGCACATGAGTGTTTCATCAACAGACATCATGCCCCCAGCGTTGTCAAACTCCCCACAGTAGTTAGGTGCTGAGAACAATGTAACCAGCTGTCTCTTTGCAAAGAATTCGTACCCATCCTCTACAACCTAGAAAAAATAACCGATTTTTAGTCCAGATGAACATTTTATATAATCTTAATTTTTGACTCATCTAATTCTATTGTCTATCAAAATTTGTTACAGTCCACTACTTACTGATAAGATTAAATAATCATATTACTAGATCACAACCATGGGTGCGATTGCGTAAGGTAATCGTATTCATTTGACAGTTCATATCGTATTCAATCGGCTGCGATTTGTATGGAATGACATTTAATATGATACAATATGAACTGTCAAATGAATACGATTGACTTTACGCAATCGCCTAGCATGTTATAAGTATATTCCTAGTAATTAAGTCATTCATGAATTGCTTTAGTAGAACTATGTTACAGTATATGATCATATGCCTAGGGATATAATTATGGAGTTTCACCCCGAGTTCTTTTCGCAACAACACGTGTTTTGAGACTATTTCAAATCAATCTACCAAACAATTTGTAAAATTTTAATTTATAAAAACTAGATACTGGCGAAATCCAAAAGGGTACCGCCCTTAATAAAAAGAGAAGATATAATTATATTACGGCTTGAGAGTTAAATGTATAAAGATCACTCTCACACCTGACGACCTGTTTGGCGCAGGCGTACTAAGACTGCCTTCTGCGCCAGAGGTCACGGGTTTGATCTCCCGGACAAGATAAATATTTGTGTGTGCCTCTATTGGTCTTGGTCTGGGTGTTTAATATGTATATTAGGTATGTATTTACAAAAAATAAAAATAAATTATAAGTATGTTTATCGTTATCTAGTAACCACACAAGATCTTTAAGAAACTTAGCGTGGGCTAGATATTTGGTGTAAAAAAAAAACCTCAATGACGCCAAATTTGGCAGTAGTTCGAGTCTTAAGGGTTTTGGAAAGCTAGCAGCAGCTAGCAACATTCTATGTTTTTTTACACCCCCAGTCTTTAATGGGTTTTCAAACATAATATTTAGAAAAAAATACCGTCATCTGACAGTAGCATTGATTAAAACTGTGTCTGGGTGTTACTTCAGCTAGGCGATTGCGTAAAGTCGATCGTATTCATTTGACAGTTCATATTGTATCATATTAAATGTCATTCCATACAAATCGCAGCCGATTGTATACGATATGAACTGTCAAATTAATACGATTATTAGCATGTATTTGTGACAACTTCCATATAATACTACAAGCAACAGATCAATGCACTACACAAACATTTATCATTAAACTAGCTGCCGCCCGCGTCACCCACGTGGTTTTTACGTTTTCGTGGGAATCTTCTATTTGTGTGCCTAATTTCACCCAAATCGGTTCAGTAGTTTTTGCATGAAGAGTAACAAACATCCTCACAAACATTCGCATTTATAATATTAGTAGGATTATCGCATCATAATTATTCATAATACCTGATGAGCTCGACAAATCAAATCTAAGTCGTGTCTATTGAGGAATTTGCTAACGACATCAGGTCCGAAAGTAAATGACACTCCGCGATCGTTCTCTCCCCAGCCCTGCACATCTTTGTCTGGATCTGACCACAAGAGGTCACACAGTAAACCTAAAACAAAAAGGTAGGTATGTAAAATATTGGATTGTAGTAAACTCGCAATCAAAGTTACGACGACGACGCCTGTAACGACGTTTACAGATAAATTCCATAGTAGTGGCAGATTTACTTTCAATGTATGGAACTTTTTAAAAGTTGACGAGATCACTTAAGTGGCAAGTTTTCAAAGACCCAAAAAAATATATAATTATTATGAAAAAAAAAGTACGCCTGCGATCGTAGAAGTCAAGCAACTTTCGCAATGATCGCTCACGGGATGGGTGACCAAAAATTTGCCACGTGGTCCCGGCTTTATTTGCAGTCGTTGAAAGCCACCAAACCGCATTGGCCCCGCGTGTTGGGTCATAATCCTTATCCATCGGCATCCGTAAGGAAGGCCAATGCCTCAGCAGCGGGGAAATTAAAATTACTGAAGGTGATGAAGTACGACAAATCTTTGAATCCAGAAAATTCGCGAGTTATATTAGATATTGATCACTTTGTATATCTTGCTTCACATGTTATTGATTGTTCGTACATAATTCAAACCTCAAGGGCATTGTGATAACTGTCATGGTGAAACAATGACCATGAATCATTGATTTGTCTTGGAGTATGTATCTAATTAACAATACAGTATTGTGATTCATATTACTGAATTTTGTTGTTGTTTACTCAATTCCAGTTCCTATTTTTGTTACTTAATTCATTTATAACAAGGTTTAGAGTAGGTAACAAAGTATATGTCAAATAAGGAGTTGATAATGTAGTATTGTACGACTGTATACCTGTATCTGGAACGTCTGTAGGTCTCATTATTCGTCTAATCTGCTCCATGCCCTGCAAATCAGGTGACAAACCACCATGGCAGCAAAATATCTTTTCATCTATGATGGCAGCTATGGGCAGGCAATTAAAGCAATCCGTGAATGTCTTCCACAGCTTTATGTTGTACCGACGTTTACATTCATCATAGAAACCTGTTTAGGAAAAACAATAATGTATGCCTCCACCAAACAGTAATGTATTAATCTATACCAGGGTAGGCGAACCTTTATGCATCAACATGCCATTTTGTCTAAAGAAATGTTGATGAGTTCATAGAATGCCATCAAATAATTTTGACTTAGTGATTATTGGGAAAATAATAATAATAAAGATGGTCAGATGAATATCGTAACCTGATAGACCCACTCTGGCCAACACTGGCTAGAGATAGGGTGAATTGGGACAGACTGGAGGAGGCCTTTGTGTCCGGAAGGGGCAGACTTGCAAAGGATGCTGCTGCAAAACCAAAAGATCAAAACCCAAATTAGCTGTAACTTTATATAACTAATAAAAATTTTATGTAGTACCTTCAAGTAAATAAAGGCTTAATAAATAAATAAAATAATAATAAATATCAACAACTCTTTATTTACTGTGAAAATGTACATTTTGCAATGTGTCCATTACACTCATTTTTTCAGTAAAAGTAAAATTTGTGGGACTTCTGTTGTTGCCGATTAGATGACAAATAACTTATATTAGGGATGTAAGATGTTGGTGACGTGCCCAAAACATTGTGTCGTGTGCCATTGGTTCGCCATCCTTGATCTATACCATCACTTATTATTGTATTATACTCACCATAGATACGATTTATGCTGGCACACTCATGATTGCCTCGAAGAAGAAAGAAATTTTCTGGGTATTTAATTTTATAAGCCAGCAATAGGCAAATGGTCTCAAGAGATTGCTTGCCACGATCCACATAGTCACCCAGAAACAAATAATTAGCTTCTGGTGGGAAACCACCATATTCAAAAAGACGTAATAAGTCTGTATACTGGCCATGGATATCACCTGCAAAAGGAAGTAAATCAGTAGCGTGTTAGGTAAGTAAACTCTTGTTAACCTCGTTACATTAAATCAATAACTCCTATTAATATTGATCTTTACTGTGCTCAGTAATTCACAGTAAATAAAATCCTGAATAGCTCTAACCAAGGTTGCAAGCAAAACATATTAAGGTCATGAGGTTAATAGCAAAGTTAAATTCATTACATACCACAAATTTTGAGCGGTGCCTCCAATTCGAGTAATATTGGCTGTTGTAGGAATATTTCCCTGGATTTGGTGCAAAGACCTCGCACCTCTGATTCTGACATCTGCACCGTCTTTCCGGGTCTGCATCCTCGAACTATAACAATACAATGTACATCAATCAACTTAATCTATACATAGCATAACCAACCAGGACTCGTCAAGAGTATTTTGTAAGCCACAATTGATGTCAATTCAGAGTTGATTGCAGAGAAAATTTAAAATACCTTGTATGTTGATTCTTAACATATATACTCTAAATTGACACTATTGTAATGTATAAGTAAGCAGTAAATAGCTACTTAATGTATAGCATGCATTGTGGGGAAACATTAAACAATATGACCAGGAATTTCTTGCATGTGTGTAGTTACTCACATAGTGTTCATTGAACAAAATTATACCTGGACATATTATACAATGTTACCAAATAACTTAACTTTTATTTGTTATGAAATTAATTAACATCAGAAGTACTTCAAGCAATGGCGAAACAATACATAAATAAAATATTTTGAATAGATGAAGACAAATAAATGTTATTTGCCTTACCTACCAACATCGCACAAAACAATTAAACACAACATTACTGAAAACATTGAAATAACATTTTTGGACAAGTTTTAAACAACATGCCAGAGTAGCTTACAAGAGGCAAACATTACCAAATTATAATTTCAGTAGATCATTCCGACTTTCTCTCTGCTCAACAAACCAATTTATAAGTAGGTATTGTTTTTACACATATTTCCTCACAAACACACATCAATAAAAAAGGTCAAAATGCTGAAATATGTGTCAAGTAGAATATTAAATTTAAAATGTATTTGTATGGGAAAATAGGACCAGTCTTGCACTTTTCATTAGGTGATAATAAAAATTATAGGATCAGTACCCACCATTAGCAAGATTTTCAAAATAATTCTATGATAAAGAGCCAGGTGTCAATATAAAAGGGAATAGGTACACACAACTTCTGTGAGATATCTGGGAGTTTAATTCCAATTGTCAGGATTGATCACTAAAGGAAAATAAAATGAAAGATTCTAGCTCAATACTTCCATCCACAAGAATTTTGGGTTAAACCATACATTCTCCTGAAAAGATGTCTTTCAATTTCCCTTTTCGCCTTGCCGATTCCTGTTGCAGTCTGTACACTGTTGTGACCCATCAAAAAGCAGCGTAGTAAAGTAAAATAAACATATTTAAATTAAGTTTAATGTGCATAAAGCAGAACAATAGAGCCAGAGAAGTGAACCAAGCTACGCGGTTATTCTGCAGAGGAATATTTAGCCATTGGTATAATTTGAGTTTTGCTTGAAGACAAGCTATCCTCGACATCTAATATGAGTCTACATCAAATGGAGAATCAGATAAGAATTGAGGATAATCGATTTATTTATGAGTTTGACGTTTTGATACCTCTACATACTCGATGATAATTACGCAACTAAGAAATTAACGAGCATGGATCACATATTTGACGTATATTATGAAGGTATTAGAACCAAAAGAAGGAACAAAATTGGTGATAAATGAATATTTACCTTCTAAAAGTCTGTGAATTAGACTGTCAACATTGAGTTCGTCAGCCATATTTACTACACGATAAATTTACGTCAAAAAGTCAAATCGGCGACAGACACCACCATCGTCCACTGCCGCCTTCTTGTTTTTGGTTTTTTCAAAGTGCGTTTTGTTTCACACTCTACGTCTTGGAGACAAACATTTTGTGCATTAACAAACATATAAAAAGTTACATTCTATATAATTTGCACTAAAGTTAAGAATCGCCTAAGACTATTTTTATCGTTCTTAATAAAAATGTTTTGCACTAGCCTTCTAAAATATTCATAAATCTACTAATGCTATTCTTGACTAAAGCTATTCTTATTAATAATATTAATGTCATATTATGATATAGAAGAGAGTAGCCAGGTATTCTTTAGTATAAATGGGTGTAAAAGATTCTGGCACTCATTTGCACTGAACTTAAGAATCGCCCAAGGTTATTTTTATTTAGCTTACGTTACGACATTCTTATTAAGAATAGCTTAATTAAACCTTAATTGATATTGGGCCCGTACGTAAGGTAAGAATAGCCTTACTAGATTTAAAAACGTTATGCAAAGCATTTTTTTTATTAAGATTAAGACCGATAAGAATGGCCTTAGGCGATTCTTAAGTTTAGTGCAAATGGATGTGAAAAATGAGATATTTTAAAGTATTATTAGATTTTTGTGTAGTCTGTGTGAGGGGCACTGTCTATGGTATGTTGCTGTACTGTAGTACGAACGAAACGTGGATAAACACTTTGGACAAACACGACGAATGAGGAACAAAACGAATGTCGATAATGTCGATTCGATTATAGAGAGACTGCGAGCGAACATATAAAACAGAGAGTCTTTTCCTCCTTCATTCGCCTGTTTCTTATTCTTTTGTGATTACTTAATTTTGTTGATCAATTATATTACCTGCTTTAACATACAATTCATTGTACAAATATAGTTTTGATAAAATAGGACCTATTGTTATTCACTGTTTGTAGGTAAAAAGAGGGCTGATGGTTTTGATTTAATATTCCCGCTAAATAGAGAACGTCATACGTCACACGACAAATGCATAGACAAAATATTTTTATTCTAAATCCTTTTACCTAGCGGTCAAAATGTCGCTTTTCGTGATTGTCAAGCTATTTTCTCCTCGTAATGTGCCGTTCTGGCGCATAGTATGTATGAAACGGCGTGCTTTGTCGTGTGCGTTTAATTTTATTTTAGACAAGACTTGACGGCTGCTCAAAAAAACTTCATGATTTATTGTTCGACCTTACAACTCTGTTGCTTCGGTTTTTCGTAAACAACAGGTGTATTACAACGCGAAAGCTCAATGTAGTTTCTTAAAAAACCTACTTGGATGCAGTGAAATTGTGGGCGAGTCCTCAGACTATTGTTTTCTATGGATGAAAAGATGGAGAGCGAACAGAGCTTCAGTGGTGATAGTAGCAGTTCATCGGAGTCGTCTAGTGGAAGTTCCGACGGCGACGATGAAGTAATGGAACCAGTTCGTATCTTGGGACAAACACTCGAACTTCCTCAAGAGCTCTGTGAAGACTACTCTGTATTTAAAGAGTTTTTCTCTATGAAGACGTGGGAGACCTTAGAAGACAAACATAAAGAGCAACTAATGAACTATTTGCCAAAATTTACGGATAATGAAGAAGAAGAAAAGGAGAAAACTATCAAAATGTTGTTCAATCATGAGCCCTTTCATTTCACATCACCTCTTAACATCTTTTACAATAACTTGAGGCAAGGGAATTATAGGCCTGATATTGCTAAAATGAGAAAGTTTCTTATGAAAGCAAGAGCAAAACAGCAAAGACATAAGGTATGGAGAACTATAGATGAAAGTTTTACCTTGTTAAAATATCAGCTGTATCTAATCTTAATGTAGGTACAGCTACAGTTTCTTCTATTATCAGTCAAACTTATTCAATCAAAATTTTGATATTTCAGATAAAGTCATACTATGCTAGACTATTGCCTGAAGTGCTTTTATCTCGTGAAAGGTTGCTTACAGTAGCCAAAGCTGCTCCTCCTGGTCCAGCTCCTCGGCTACCAGTCATGCCACCAAAGCCCTCTGCTAAAAACAACTACAAGCCATTATACTTACGTGCCAAACAAAGGTATTTTGAGGAGTTGGCTGCAATACAGGGTGAAGTTGGTGTTGATGAGTCAGAAGATGATAATTATCCTGAAGGCCCTCCAGAACAAAACTCAAGGAAACGTAAACAAGTAACAATAGGACTTGTAAGTTATGAATATTATTTGTGGGATATAGAGGCTATTGAAAACTGAGTCACTGAGACCTAAAAGAAGTATTAAAATTGTGACTTAAATTAAAAATAAGTAGATGTGACAAATCCAATATCCAATAAGTTCTGGTTCAACAAGTAATATATGAAAGTGATAATGACTTTATTCTCAAAGTTTCTAATAACATTGTAATTTTCAGGGAACAGATGGTAATGGTAATGTTTCTGGAACTCTAGGAGGCTCAGATGCAAATCATCCTACTTCAATGGATTGCTTAAAAAAAATCTTAGCAGCTCACAGACAACGCAGACAATTTAGAGAAGTATTCATTATCATTTTTCACATTAATATACTATCTTACTAACAGTGTTTCCCTCGTCCCACTAGGACCACTGATAATAATCCACTGGTTGATCTATGGTTATTTTGTTTCCTCTTAAATCCACCGGTGGATCTATGGCTATGGCTATTATTTCTTTCCTCTTTAATCCTTCAGTGGATCTAGGGCAATTTTATTGCTTGTGGGCAAAGAGAGGACGAACAGATATAATACAACTTGATTGTGTCACTTCTGTGTGTCTGTCGGATAATACAACTGGCTGTATAGAGAGAACTAATTTGCTAGTGTCGTTTGCCAATTTAGTTATGACCATGAAATTATGGCGCTTTATGACTAAAGTGAGATAGCAATGAGAAAAAGATTTGCGCAGAAGCGAGACCGATTTGGCAGATTATGTGAGAAAATCACGAAATCAAATCGTAGTAAATAGCTGTAATAGAAATGCTTTTATATGATGCTAAATATTATTCTATTCCTCTCTTTGCTATTATCTCAAGTGACACAGTAATAGAATATTATATTAATTCTTCCTCTTGCACACAAGAAAAAAAGAGCCATAGTACCACTGATGAATATAATAGGAAAAAAATAGCCATAGAACCTATAAAAATAATACCACTGGTGTATTTGACGAAAAAATAGACCACCGGTGGATTCTAGTGGAACGACGTCAGTGTTTTGTCAGGTTTTGCTATATAAAAGAGGTAGAGTTGGATATAGAAGTAACTGATATTTGTCAATTTTACATTAACTATTGCTGTTCAGATATTAGCTAACCTAATTAAATGGTACTAAAATGTTCAGTACTTTTTAAGTTGTGATCATATTATGGTTTATTTTGTTTTCATTGAAGCATTATACTTACTAAATCTATTAGTATAGATACGAAATTATCTCAGACAGAAAGGTAACCTGATTTATATTTTATTGAATTTTAGAATCATCCAGAGTTAAATACAACGGGATTAACACTTGATGATATAAAACAGAGGGTGGCTTTGGTTAATGGCAGCAAAAAGCTCATGTTTGGAGGTCAAAAATCCGATCTGCCTATTCAGAAGCTTAAGAGAGGCCCGAAGAAAGATGCCTCTCAGAGAGCTAAGGCACAAGAAGCTAAAGCAGCTGTCAAAAAGAGCAAGGAAGAAGAAAATGTAGAAACTAAGCCCCTTCTACCAAATATTAAAATCAAATGTGAACAGGAGGAGTCAGACTCTGAAAGTTCATCCTTTGTTGATCCTGTGACCAGCCCAAAACATTCCAAGAAAACTGTAGATCAAGTTGAAATAAAACAAGAAGTTGATATTATGAAGTACCCATCTTCAAAGTATGTTTTACAATGTATTCTTAAATTTTAAAAAATATCTGTATATTTGTATTATCTATTTATCTGTGTTATTTGATCTTTATGACTAAAAACTAACAAAGTATAAAAAAGTAAATAAAACAGTGAGTAATTTGAAGCCATATTTGGTTCAGTATGTATCGTTTTTGTTTGTTTTCAGTGTTAATTACAGTGATGGCAAGTTAGAAAGCATGATTAAGCAAGAGCCACCAGACCCACCTCATTCAATCCAGAATTCTGCAAGATTAGTTCAGCCTGTTCCAATAAAATTGGAAGACTTGGATGGAATTGGTAATGTTGTATTTTGTATTAGTTTGGTTAGTGTAAACTAGAGATAGTTTGTCAATAATTTTTAAATTTTGAGGGCTCTCTTCTCTTATCGTATGAGTTATTATCGTATTAGTGGCCACTTTTGGTATCAGAGTTTATCAAGCTACCTATAAGGCCTTTGAAGGCGTGTGCCGTATTCATTAGGCAGAAATAAGTAGGACAGCTAATTTGTATGCCACAACCAACACCTATTCTGGCATATCATCAATGGCCCTTGCTTCTATTGCAGACCATTTACAGTTGTGTCAAAGTGACAACTTTTACTGGCAAATGAGATAGAGATAATTGCTGATTGAGCTTTAGGGTCAATTTACATAGCCGTGGATTGGAATGGAAGCGAATATTTTAAACGAAATTGTACATAATATAATGAGCTGTATGTCAATAATGTTAACTTCAAGTTAGATAAACATTTAAAAAGGTCACTGGAAGGCGGGCGCTTTCCACGGAATTCTCGCGCAGTTTCGAACATTGTAGCTTATATCTAAATTAAACTTTTAACACAATGATATAAAGGTTATTATAGTATGTGAGATACTATAATGAGTTTTATGCACAGACCTACATCGAGATAGGCGGTAAAAGTGTACCTACCTTACGTGTAAAAAGTTTGATCCACGGTTAAAGGTTTCCGACCTTTGTCCACTTGAGACGATTGCCATGAAAGCACTCGTTATTCAGCAACGAAAATGGTTGATTGTGCAACGCTTTCTTGCATGAGCTCGTCAATAACATTTCCCATCACTTAAACCACATGTCTGCCACAGGTTTTATGTCATCAGCAAATCTTTTCAACTAAATTGTTCTGTACATACTATGTACAAATTAGTTTAAAAGATTCGCTTCCATTCTATTCCGCTGCCGCAATGTAAATTGAGCCTTAATCATTGTTATTATTAATACTCAACATTTTCACAGACATGATGGCGTTACCAGTGGAGTTAGCAGACGATTCTGGTGAGGTGATCCCGGTAGATACATCAGGAGAGGGAGAGGAACAGTTGGTAGACGCTGACGAGTCGTTGACAGAGACAACGCACGCCAACTTCTTGTCTCTGGTGCGAGCGTTGTTCCCGGCGCGGGCGGCCCATAGAGCATCCAAACAGCAGTTGCATTCGAGATGCATGGCTGTCATTAGGTCTCCAATAGCGCCGCTTAACACTTGGTATAACTGTAAGTGGCCTAACTACTTTTCTAAATTCAAGTTTTTAAGTTATATTAGCAATGAGTTTAAAAAATACTAAAAACACTAGTCACTTCGGATCTTTTGTCTCACTAATCAATAAACTATTCTTTTATTTTCTTCTTAGTATCTGATGATTGGTGTTCGGAACTGGATTCCGCTCTGGATTTCCTTGCTGGAGAAAGAGGGCCACACCCTGATGACTTTGTTCCTTATTTGCAGTTTTTGCCAGAGACACAAGTAAGGATTAATTACGAACTTATAAACAGTGATACTAATCGGGTGCATATATGCATATTTACCTAAAGTTGAGGTGTTGGCTGTATGGAATGCACTTTTGTATAAGTAAAAACAACTCGGATTTTTATCGATTTTGTATGGGCCAGCGACTTAGCCGAATTTCGAGTGATTACTATTACTATGGAAACGCGACTTGGAGAAAAATAGTGCACTTTTTTTTGGATTTTGTTTTTTTTTTAATATGTCAATTTATTCTGAGAGGGGTTTATGAGTAACGTAGGGGGACGAAAAATATCTTATTTTTGTGCTACGTTGCACCGTTCATGAGATATATCGAAAGTTTCTGGAATCCCGGGATTTATATTAAAAAGTATATATTTTAAGAAGCCGCTTCCATAATTTACTAGCCAAGAACTAAGTTTAGGTAAATATGCATCCGATTATCCAATCACTGGTTTTTTTTTATCTATATTAAAAATTTGTGAAAGTAATCATGTCAAAAATGTCTGATACACTAATTTCAGGGTTCGAAAATATCCGATATTTATTATAAATATCAAGATATCGGATATTTATGATATACAGGGTGGAAATTTAAAACGGGGTACGAAGGGCAGGTGCCTTAACCGATGTAGCTACATGAAAACGTTGTTAGGAAACCATCCTTAATTTATTGAGGAATTTTGAACTGCATTCATCGATTTTGAAAAAAAAAAAAATATTGAGCTGAAAAATGATTAGTTTTCAAAAATTTTTTTTTATGGCGATCGATCCTGTTTCTCATGAGGATCAAACACTCTTTGACATCAACTGAGGTATGAGCACTAGGAAAGTCGGAAATCGCGAAAAACTATTTCATACATAGTTATACTGTATTTGTACAAAAACAAAGACGAAGGGCACAGCGGCACGCGGGCGGAGCGCAGCGCGCTGGTTAGCAATTAGGTTGTTTAGATATTATTTTTTTATTGTTGTTTTTAATATCTTTGTATGGATTCTCAACCAGTTCAATAAAATTATCGTCTTAATATCAAAGTGACTTAAGGCTCTTTTCAAACGAAAAAAATGTTCTCAAGCATTGGTTAGGATATGCCTGATAGATTCATTCCGTGTTTTCTGGTAGCGCACGGCACGCGGCCCGCCCCACGCAGCCGCATCCGCTTCATCTACCTATCTTATGTTAGCGAATGTATGGAAATAGTTTTTCGCGATTTCTGACTTTCCTAGTGCTCATACCTCAGTTGATGTCAAAGAGTGTTTTGATCCTCATGTTGTAACTTTGACTATTACAAGCTCTTAAATCTTGTCAGTTTTCTGAATAGCTATCAAAGCGTCTTTTGCATCTTTATGCTTGACCTATATCAAGATAGATGAAAAGAGCGCTACAAATAGTATGAGAACGTAGCGTGACGAATTTTTCGTATCTACGATGACGAGCGTGATTTTGTGATGTGGAAAAGTTATTCACGAGCTCTTGCAAGAAAGCACTGCACAATTATTATCTAATGCATTAATTATTAATTAATTAATGCAGTTTTGTTTATTTTTTAAAATAAAGGAGAGAAAGACCTTTGAATTAAATTTGTTATCTTCATTGTTTGGAAAACTCCCTCCAGACGGCATTCAAAATTTCGACCCTATTTAGTCACGTCGAACTTCGATCAACTTCAACGAATACTTACCGAGAAGTTTAATGCAAATGTTAAAATGGATTGTTTCGGTGCAGATGTACCAATGGATCGGCGCGGGGCGCGACTGCGACGCCATCCTAGGACGACTGTGCGAGCGATGGCTGCGGTCCGTATCGCCCGGCCCGCCCGCCAACGATCCGCCCCCGCCGAGGTACACAACACTGCTTACACTACACTGCACTCAATTATACATGGCTATGTCGTAGGATGATTTGATGAATAGAATTTTCGCAAAAATCCTAGGGATATTGCGAAAACACGGATTATTAGAAAATGGTGTTGACATTTCTTAATCTTACTGAAAAAAAGATAAGGTTTTTGCAAAAATACGGATTGCTTTAGTAACATTGGATATTCTTAACTCTGATTGGCTTAATTTTTGATTGCTTGCTTACTCTTATTCTGATTGGTTCGCAGAAAGTTACACGTGAGAGAATGGATAGACATTTGAAACATCAAGTCGTCCAATTACCAATCAGAAAAGATTGGTAATTAGTAATTATCTAACCGTTTCCGAACGCAATAATAAATCAACTTTGTGAAGGTAGACTTATACGTAGCTAGTCAACCCGTGACCACGGCAACTCAAAAGGTGCCGAAACGTCGGGAAACCAAAAAACCTCAAATAAACCGAAAAATTATAGTACCAAATAAATATTTCGGGTAAATCGTCGTATTAGCCACATAACATCCACTGCTGGGTATGGGTCTCCCCAAAAGGGGGGTTTGCCACCATAATCGCCACGCTGGGCAGGTGGGTTGGCGATCGCAGTATGGCCAAGTTTGTAGGAAACGCTGCTGCTCGTCTCCTGAAGGCCGAGTCCCTTAGTCGCCTTTTACGACACCTACACGGGATGAGAGGGGGTAGTGCTATTCTAAGCCGGGTACACAGCTGCTTCGGGTAAATAAATCGCACTAAATATTCCGCAAAAGTTGCTTTATTTCAATCAGAGAAGATGTTGTCTTGGACGGTCCGACCAGCCAATCAAGTGTTCTTATTTCATAATAGCTAGCGATTCTTTTCGCAATCTTAATTAATTATTAAATAACTGTAGGATA
Source organism: Chrysoteuchia culmella (assembly GCA_910589605.1). Classification (NCBI taxonomy): domain Eukaryota; kingdom Metazoa; phylum Arthropoda; class Insecta; order Lepidoptera; family Crambidae; genus Chrysoteuchia; species Chrysoteuchia culmella. The sequence goes on from OU342657.1 coordinate 6,703,657, forward strand.
TAGGGGCTATGCAGGTCCAGTCGGAACTGTAGTCACTGCGAACTAATATATCTAATCTTCTTTCGCAATCTTTCTGGGGCAACCCGTTTTATTCGCAAAAACCCAACCTTCTTTCAGTACGATTAGGGGGTACGGTTAAGGGGTACGGTTAAGGGGTACGGTTAAGGGGTACGATTAATACCATTGTCTAGTTATCCGTGCTTTCGCAATATCCCTAGGAATTTTGCAAAAAAACTATTTGTCTTATTATCCTGGGACATTTATACTCCGTATTTTTAGTATTATAAATCTCGTTAATTTCTCAACATATTTGTAAATACAATTAATTTGGAAACATCATAAAAAATTACGTCTGTTCCTTATCAGGTATCCTACATCGTGGGTGATGAGAGCACCGACGGCCACTGAAATAACTGACTTCAGAGCACAAGAAAGGCGCAGATTTTCAACAGCAGCTAAACCTTTTACTTATATCCAACACGGGTATGTATTAGTGGAGTCTTGTTATTTGAAATATGAAAGATGTCTATATAAAACAACTTTTCATATCTGTCTGTACTGAAACAACGATATTTGAAATCCTTTGTGATTAGATAGACCTAGATAGACATATGTTTTCTCTCTCAGAGCAATTTGCAAGGTTTAGGCTTCATATCTTAAATAATCAATGCGCAGTAATAGACGTACCCACTTACCAAAACTTGAAATGACTGCCGTCATTAACACTAGCAACTAGTTACTGACCTGTAGAACTGCTTCTTATTGGGAATAGCCATAGAGGGAAAGTCTGTCATCTAAAAATACTTATAACTTCTAAATATATATTTGTATAGCGATAGAATATTTTTGTAGTGTAACTTATTCATCAGTCTCATCTGTTCCACAGTTACTGCTCAGTGGTGGGCCCTTGTGCTCGTGCATCCATATCCTGCGGCACACAAGGCTCACTGCTAGTAGCCGACCGGCCTCGACATGCTAGCTTCATATCCTTAGTCCGAGACGCCGTATCGAGGCTGCCCAACGGCGAGGGGACCAGGCACGATATACTGACGCTGCTCAGGTGAGGAACAGTGGCAATATCTCTGCATTATGTCTGTCTGTATCTATATCCAAGGCTCAGTAGTACATCCCTGTTCCGAGATGCCGTGTCGAGGCTGCCCAACGGCGAGGGGATCAGGCACGATATACGGACGCTGCTCAGGTGGGGAACAGTGGCAATATTTCTGCATTATGTCTGTCTGTATCTATATCCAAGGCTCAGTAGTATATCCCTGTTCCGAGATGCCGTGTCGAGACTGCTCAATGGCGAGGAGACCAGGCACGGTATACTGACGCTGCTCAGGTGAGGAACAGTGGCAATATCTCTGCATTATGTCTGTCTGTATCTATATCCAAGGCTCAGTAGTACATCCCTGTTCCGAGATGCCGTGTCGAGGCTGCCCAACGGCGAGGGGACCAGGCACGATATACGGACGCTGCTCAGGTGGGGAACAGTGGCAATATTTCTGCATTATGTCTGTCTGTATCTATATCCAAGGCTCAGTAGTATATCCCTGTTCCGAGATGCCGTGTCGAGACTGCTCAATGGCGAGGAGACCAGGCACGGTATACTGACGCTGGTCAGGTGAGGAACTGTGGCAATATCTCTGCATTTTGTCTGTCTGTATCTATATCCAAGGCTCAGTAGTATATCCCTGTTCCGAGATGCCATATGTCGAGGCTGCCCAATAGTGAGGAGACCAGGCAAGAAATACTGACGCTGCTCAGGTAAGGAAGAGTGGCAATATCTCTGCATTTTGTCTGTCTGTATCTATATCCAAGGCTCAGTAGTATATCCCTGTTCCGAGATGCCGTGTTGAGGCCGCCCAATGGTGAGGAGACCAGGCACGATATACTGACGCTGCTCAGGTGAGGAACAGTGGCAATATCTCTGCATTTTGTCTGTCTGTACCTATATCCAAGGCTCAGTAGTATATCCCTGTTCTGAGATGCCATGTCGAGGCTGCCCAGTGGCGAGGAGACCAGGCAAGAAATACTGACGCTGCTCTGGTAAGGAAGAGTGGCAATATCTCAGCATTTTGTCTGTCTGTATCTATATCCAAGGCTCAGTAGTATTTCCCTGTTCCGAGATGTCATATGTCGAGGCTGCCCAATGGCGAGGAGACCAGGCACGATATACTGAAGCTGCTCAGGTAAGGACAATTTTATTATTACAATTTCTTTGTCTAGCGCGATCATAAATTTGGTAGTTTGGTTTGCCTAAACTTCTTGTTCTAAAATGATTCAATGGGTAAGAAAATTACTCAAGATTATTTTAATTTGGATATTGCTGAATCTCTGCATATCAGTAGGAATTAACATTATTTCACAAACCAAGTTAGTTATATTTTTTGACACAGAATGTCTCAATGGATCGGAACGTGCAACGACCAAGCTTTACTGGGCGCCCTGTCTTCAGCATTGGACCGGTTACAGGCGGCTAAGAGGGACCCCGTCGTCAAATACGACCAGAGAACCGCTGTTTGGACGTACCTGCATAGAAATAGGTTAGTTTATTTGATAATGTTACCGTAAAAAGGTAGACCTGAGATAGTTGCCTTGGATATTTTTGTTAATATGACCAAAATAACGACGGCTGCTAGGCAACGACGCTAGTATCCTAGGCAACTATCTCAAATAGTCCTATCCATATCTACAGATACGTTATTAATTTCGGCCGTTAGTCAGCTCGCGTTTTACAGTGTTGGTGTGCAGTGCAATTCTTTGTAACTGATTTTGTATGTGATAAATATTAAACAAGAAAATATACTAGAAAAAAGCAACTAGTCTCATCTAAGCAACTAGTCTATATTTTCTTGTTTAATATTTATCACATAAAAATAGCATTGTAAAATGCAAAATTAGAAAGTTACGATTTTGTATGTAATAGTTATAATGACGCGGTTGTGATGTGTTCTGTTGTTCCGTGTATAAGCAACAGACTTCAGAAGATCCGCCATAGAAGTCCCTAGTAACAGGGCGGTTAACTAAAGCTGGCTCGTTCAGCAGTTCACACGTAGTGTCTGTGGATAAGCGCAAGGCATGACGTTGCACGGCATGGTCATTAAGAATAGTTTGTCTGTCTCTCTCTCGGGCGGCCAAACTTATGAGTACGAAGGAGATAGTTATTGTTTTGCTTTTGCTACTATTGAGTGAAATTTTTTCAATTTACTATTGGTTTTTTGAAATTGCTTTAGTGGATTGAGTTTTGTGAACGTGCCAGGTTTCGTTAACCGACCTGTACCATAATCAACCCGACAATCTTTGTCGCAGGTCAGAGGACGACTGGGTAAAGTCAACGGGTCGCCCTCGCGCCGGCAAAGCGGCTACAGCTCGGGCCCGAGAAGCCCTCGCTGCGCCGCCTACAGTAAGTTTATTATGATATTTTTATCTACAAAACGGAAACGCTTAGCTTTTATAATATCTGATCCTTTACCAGAATCATCAACCACTGAAGAAGAGGGCCTGGTGTGAGTTTGCAAATGTCCAAACGTTACCAACGCATAAGAGTAAAATTTTGACATATATTCATACAATGGGAATAAGGTTTAGAATAAACTATATTCGCAAATTTCGGTGTGAGTTAAGTGAAAACAATCACACTGTTATAATAATATGTATGTCCATTTTACGGTCGTCGTCGACGTCGTCTCAGCCACATAACATCTACTGCTGGGTATAGGCCTCCCCCAAAAGGGGGGTTGGCATAATCGCCACGCTTGGCAGGTGGGTTGGCGATCGCAGTATGGCCAAGTCAGGGGCGTGCATTCCATATAGGCAATTAGGCAGTGCCTACCTCATTCAAAACCTAAATAAATATACAATAAGTGTTAAAGTTATTTTATTTTAGTTTAAACTTCTATTCAACACTCACCGACTAAGATATTCCTTACGCTAAATACTGAATACCTACCGATAGGCAGTCTCGAAATTGCCTACTCGAAACAAGCAGCGTTTCATACAAGAATACAACATATTTAGAAAAAGTATTGCTCAAGTATAAACCGCCTATGGCAAGAAGGGCGCTGTTTATACGTGTAACGTTCTAGCATAAACTTCCGGAATATATCAGTATAAAGTAAGCATGCCTACCTGACGAATGAATTTGGTCGCGAATTATTTTGTTGAGGAGTTATTTTAAAATTATCATATTTCCTAAGATATTCATTAAAATTTAATGATGTAAAGGACAATTTTGTTCATAATTAAATACTTGTGATGATTAACGTATTTATTTAGATAATGATTAATATCATGTTTATGAAAACAGCTTCTCAAATAATACATTAGTTTAGAACAAATTTTATTATCTGAAAAATGGTTATAGTGAGTTAACCATAAAACATAGACATATGCTGTCGCGGACATTTTTTTTGAACTTTTGATGGGGAATAATTTCGTCATACATGATTTTTACATAACTTTAACCGTTTACACACCGTCCGCAACGGAAGCTCCCAAAACTAATATTTTTTTCCCGTTTCTGTAACGTTTTACATTAATGCTCTGCTCTTATTAATCGTAACGTGATATTAAATATCTTATTACCTTCCGAGATAAATGGACTATCCAGCACAAAGATACATTCACAATTCGAACTAGTAGTTCCGGAGATTAGCGTGCTTAAACAATCAAACTCGTCAGCATTTTAATATTCCTACTAAATATTACGAACCTTATCATTTATGACTAGCGGCCGCTCTCGGTTTCACTCGCCGCGTGGTTGCCGTTACCGTGGGAATATCAGGATAATTATAAATATTTGCATACAATGTGGTTTTCTGATATATAAGCTACATTGCTGTAAAGTTTCATCTTAATCAGTTCAGTAGTTTTTGAGTGAAATAGTAACAAACATTCCTCCATCCAATATCCTCACAAACTTTCAAACTTATAATATTCGGTAGCAGGATAGGATAAGTGCAAAGTTACTAGTTAGATCTACAGTGCCTACTACGCTGGAAAACCAATGCACGCCCCTGGGCCAAGTTTGTAGGAGACGCTGCTGCCCGTTTCCTGAAGGCTGAGTCCCTTAGTCGCCTTTTACGACACCCACGGTATGAGAGGGGGTAGTGCTATTCTAAGCCGACACTACACAGCTGCGAGCAGTTTACGGTAACGTTGTCCATTCAGCGTTAGCATTTATTAATCATATTTTGAAAGTCCTTTTTCGTGTTGTACTGTTATTTAGCGGAGAGCCATGCTCGTGGTGTCCCTACGAGATCGAATCAGAAATGAGGAGATACGTAGGACAACTAAAGTAACCGACATCGCTCGAAGGATTGCTCAGCTGAAGTGGCAGTGGGCGAGACGCATAGCGAGAAGAACCGATGGCCGGTGGGGCGGAAAGGTTCTGGAATGGCGACCGCAATTCAACGCTCCGTGGGAAGGCCCCCGACAAGGTGGACCGACAATTTGGTGAAGGTCGCGGGAAGCCGCTGGATGCGGACAGCGCGGGACCGATCGTCGTGGAGATCCTTGGGGAAGGCCTTTACCCAGCAGTGGGTGTCATGTAGCCGAGACGACGACGACGTCAGTTATTTATACTACAGACACAATATTTGTTTCAGGTGGAGATGGAAGTCGGTGGTACGGAAGAAGTAGCCGAAAACGCGTCAGACAGCGACGTAGACATCGAAGATACTTCTGCTACATCTTCAGTTCCTCACTTATCGTCCGCTCAACTGCTAATGCAAGCGACTCAAACGAAACCCCCCGCTCCCCCTCCCGCTAAAACTAAAGGGAAACTCGTCGCCACCCCTCCACAGAAAACCAAAGCCAACGTCCCCGCCAAACAAACCAAAGCGAATTTGATGACGCAATCAGTGAAGCAAGCGAACCTTCTAAGCCAAGCCGCTAAGCAAGCTACGCTCATGTCCCAAGCGGCTAAACAAGCCACCGTACTCAGCCAAGGGAAACAAACTAGCGCCCCAAAACAAACCCAACCTAAACAAAATCCAGCAACACAAACTAAGACAACAGTCCAAGCGAAACAAGTCAATTTAATACCACCGAAATCTACACCACCAAAACAGAATACTCTTAAAACAAATGTGGTCACAAAACAAGTGAATGTGAAGCCAGTGCAAACGCCAAAGACTACCGTTATTCAAACCAAAGCTACTCCAGCTGTATCAAAACCTACTCCAGCTGTATCGAAACCTACTCCAGCAATATCTAAACCTATTCCAGCGATATCGAAACCGACTCCACCTAAAGTGACCATCGTTCCGAGTCCGTTGAGCGTACCTACTGTGACTCAAGTGTCGAAATCTCTTCCGTCAGTTGTAGCGACGCCTCAAAAGTCTCCGTTGATTAAGCAAAGGCCTTTGCTAAGGGTGGAGCCGCCGCAAAATACTACTGTAAGTACATTTTAAAATATATTCAGTCCCTAAATAATTATTAAAAGTCTTGACTGGTCTTGGTTCAAAGTTTCAAGTTTCTTCATTATTTATTATTATTATTAGCTTAAATCGTCCTGCTGCTGGGCAAAGGTCTCTCCACTTTCCTTCCATTTGACGCGGTTTTGGGCTATTGTGCACCAGTCACTCAAATACGAATCAAGATCGTCCCTCCATCGCCGTCTCGGTCCGCCACATGGGGGTCCAATTGGTTACAATTTTTGGCCAGCGGTCTTCAAAATCAAAGTCAATATCATTTATTCAGTCTAGGCTGTTACAAGCACTTATGAACGTCAAAGAAGATATGCAACTGGTTCACAAACCCTACGGCGGCAGACCTTGTAATGAGAAGAACCGGCAAGAAACTCGTTAAGGGCTGTTTTTTAACCGACTTCAAAAAAAGGAGGAGGTTCTCAATTCGACGGTATTTTTTTATTTTTTTTTTATTTTTTTTTTTATGTATGTTACTCGATTACTCGAAGACGGCTGGACCGATTTGAGTAATTCTTTTTTTGTTCGAAAGGGTATACTTCCTATGTGGTCCCATTGTCATCATGTCAGGATCTGATGATGGGATCCTGGAGTAATCCAGGGAACTCTTCAAATATTATAGGGACTCCTATAGCGATTTCGGTGTTTTCTACAGTAACTTATGCATATGCTTCCGGAAAGCACCACTTGGTGAAGTGGAACTGATGATGAAGACCACAAATGGTCATCGGAACTTTTAAATACTTAGCATTTCACGGCAGCGATACGATTACTTTTAATGTGGTTCATAAGCAATTTAATAAGCAAGCGACTCAATCCATGTGATGAAGTGGAGCTGATGATGAATTATCGGAAGAACTCCTCAATAAGTAACGTCCCTGCACCGGGAAAAGCAGCATTTTGTAATAGGTGATGAGGAGTTGACATAAGGTTATTAGCGTAGGCACGGGACCTCTTCTACCTTTAAAAATTGTGAAATAAAAAGCTTTTTATAAAAAAAAAAACCGACTTCAAAAAACTAAAAAGCAAAAAATAAACCTTTTGGAGTCGGAGCCAGCCAAGCCAAGAAAAATAAAATAGTAGGACCGCAAAGTAGAATGCCATGGCTGGGACCGACTCCAAAAGGTTTATTTTTTGCTTTTTAGTTTTTTGAAGTCGGTTTTTTTTTTATAAAAAGCTTTTTTTTCTCCCTGATTTATTTCATACAGAGTCGTCAATTTGAAAAGTGACCTTAACATATCAGTAAGTTCAATTTCCATCACAAAAAGAATACTAATTATAATATTACATTTTATGGTTATTTTAAATGTAAACAATTTTCAACTGGCAAAGAAAAACTTATCTATCATACATTACAACATTTCTCGCACATGCGACAGACATGCCAGATCCATGTTAGTCTGCTGCGTTCCATCCCCCTCTGTCACACCCCGAGGGCAGACCTTTGCATTTTGGTCAAAGTCCAAATTTGGGCGCTGTATTTGAGAACTGATAGTATGCACATGTCCATGACTTTATTATTTCTTATTTCTTCATTGTGTAAATACAGTATCTGTCGACCTTGCATTTTGGTCTAAAGTCCAAGTTTGGGCGTCGCCGTATTTGAGAACTGATAGTATGCACATGTCCATGATTTTATTATTTCTTATTTCTTCATTGTGTAAATACAATATAATGCAGTAAAATCAATGTTTGATATTGTATTTTGAAGTTACTTGTTAGTTTTCTTTTATAACTTTAAAAGGCGTTTGAACCTTTTGGTCTCGTCACCGGTTCGCCATTTTGTTTCTTTTTTATTAAAAATGGGCAGGCATTTCACCACCATAGTGCTTAATAAACAGTTAGTGAGATAATTGGAGTTAAAGATACAAAGGGGAAACTTTGGGTCGGTATGTTTCATTTTTAACTCTAATTATCTGACTGACGTGATAATTTAAGGGCTTTATATATCTTAATATTTTTTGTTCCTCTGTGTGTCCCCTCCCCTCTTCATTTATATAGGTATTATCGGTCGACGTCATTTTGTTTTTTTTTTAATGATAGGGTTTTGAACTTTTTGTATACAGGCTGGCTTTGTCCAAATACGGATTTGGACAAAGCCAGCCTCTATACAAAAAAAGTTCAAACCCCTTTCTTAAAAGTTTATATTATTATAGGTAACGGCTTCCACCACACCCTCTCAACCAACTGCGCCTGCGCCTGCGTTGCAGCCCACCGTCAGTATATCAACACCACAGAATCAGAATAAGGTAAATAAAGAATTTAGTTAGATGAATTACACAATTTTGTAAATTAGAAATTATTTAAGTTTTTTGTACAGCAGAAACGCGTTTCTTCCTGCGTGTCCATCTCAGACAAATCGCAACTCTTTATCAAAGTAGGTGGGTCGAAATTCGCCTGCGGGCATTGAGCGTACTTGATTCAATTTGGCACGTCAATGCGGAGTTTAACAGTACTGTTTTACACATTGATAATTACAGACTTTATGAAAAGATTGTGTTTGTTCTGTGGTTGTGAAAATGGTTATAAAATATTGTTATTAAATGGTGACATAGGACTAGCATTGGTTAACTTATTAATTCGTAATATGCTAGTAGGACTCCGGTGTCCAGAAATCAATGGAATATCTATTGTGTCTCACCCCAAGGTCTGGACCTCTATTTTTGAATCACTCGTCGGCGAGTGGCGAGGCAAACGAGAAGGCAATCAGGCGATTAGCGACCTTGCTAGCGTAGACATAGCACGCTTTTCACTTTGCCCCTCGCGCGCTTGTGTTGGGAGGCGGTACTACAGGCGAAAAGCGAAGCTATGTATATACGGGCAAGGTCGCTTTTACGGAATACGGAAACTCAAACGTCGCACGAAAATCAGTAGAATCCTCGAGACGAGTGAATCAAAAATAGAGCTTCTGCGTGGTCAAAATGTATGTAATTTATTACAAACCCTACGAGTATGTTGTCACATGTCACATTTAATATTTATGTTGGCCTCTACAGAATCAGAGGCTATAATTGGTTTGCTTTAGAATTACATGTGAACTTTCATGAACTAAAATTGATTCTATAGAAACTAAATAACTATACCTATCCTGTTTTGTTTTTATTAGTTGGTGCAAGGTACTCGGTCGTTGCTTATTCGTCCTCCTACCGTTCAAACTACGGTCACTGCCGCAACAACTCCCACCACGCAGGTTTGTACAGGAAATTTATATTAATAATTCTGTATTGATTATACAAACACATGGTCTAACTTAATATAAAAAATAAAAAAATGCATACAATCGCACCAATTATCTAGCCCTTTTTAAGTTTCATAAAGAACTTGTGTTATGGATACTAGAAAATGTCATAATAGACATACACATTAATAATTTCAAATCAATAGCGAATTGTATTGGCAGGTTCTGCCAGATACAAGATAGTAAGCGTATTCATCTATTACAGACATTAACGACGACGCCTCGCCGTGGTGTTGTAAGGGTACTAAGTCCTGCAACCCCATCTTCTGGAAAGTCCCTGATTTCGCCAAGAGCTCTTATGCAAACAGGTACTTTCAAAAATATATTTATATTTAATGAACCTTAATTTAAATGTTCTGTTATTATATTAAGTTGTTTCTATCAGGAACTGCAACAGCATTAGCTAAGAAACGACCTACAATACCAAGTACCACATCTGTCACAACAGTGGTTCAGGTAAGATGGTATTGGAAATGGTTTTTATATTTATTTTATTTATGTGTTCATTCCTTTTCATGAGTTTGTTGTTTTTCAGAACGTCACCAGTGCTACGACAGTCGTAAGCAGTGTTCCAACAGCTGTCAGTTCTGCTATAGCTACTCGCACTGTACAGTTAGCTGGGGGCCGAACTGTACAATTAGCAGCAAATCAGACGGTCCACTTACCCAGTGGACAAGCTGTACAGTTGACACCTGGACATACACTCCAACTATCGTCATTACAACTACCCACCCATAGTGTTCGCTTACCGAGCGGGCAAACGGTCCAATTAGCTTCCCCACAAGCCGTACAAGCGGTCAGAGCCGTATCTTCAGCAACAGTAAAAAATTCCAGTCCAAGAACATTACAATCTTCACCCACAATCAAAGCAGTTACAAGTCAAACAACAGTCCCAATACCAGTCTCAACAGTTCAGCTTTCAGGACAAACTGTCCAGATCGGTGGTCAGACTGTCCAATTGGCCGGACAAAGCGTGCAATTAACCGGACACACAGTGAAATTACCGAGTGGGCAAAGTGTCCAAATGGCTAGTCAAAGCGTTTTACCGTCACAAAGTATTCAGTTACCCAGTGGTCAGACAGTTCAAATAGCTAGTGGGAATATGCAGACTGTGCAATTAGGGTCGGGTGTTCAGCTTCCTAGTGGACAAGCAGTGCAAAGTGTGCAAATGCCGAGTGGACAAAGTGTACAGTTGGGTGCTCAAACGGTTCAGTTAGCTGGGCAGACAGTTCAACTCGCTGGTGGGCAAACGGTGCAGTTGCCTAGTGGGCAAACGTTGCAGTTGTCCAGTGGGCAGACTGTGCAGTTGTCTGGAGGACAAACATTGCAGTTGGCCAGTGGGCAGACTGTTCAGCTAGCGAGCCCGGCGGTCAAGTCTGTGGCGCAAGTTGTGCGCAATCCGGTAACTACGGAGAAGACTGCGCAACCGATCGTTGCGAAGTTGCTGACGAACGCTCAAGTAAGTATGACCAAATTCTAATCATGATCTTGAAGAAATTTCTCTGGCTTTTTCATGCTAACGTTTTTAACGACACTTCTACAGTACTAAATGCGTATCATTCTCCTTGTAATCTCTTTATCTACATACTTCGAGAAGAGAAAAAAAAAGAAAAGCAGAGCAATGCAGAATGTATTGCACTGCAATGGCACAGAGGCTTATTTTTTACATTTTGAAGTTGGTTTTTATTTCTTTATAATTATATATATTTTTTAATGTATTACATTAACCCACAAACAAGTTTACAATGTTACTTTAGGTCTAACAATAGCTAATTATAATTACTTAATTATGTAAACTCAGTAAAGCTGGTTTCGCTTTAAATATTTTTTTTACACATGCAAGACTCGAAAGAATAGACTAAGATAAAGATACGAATATTAAGATTAGACTAAGTACAATGATTAACAAAAAAAACATACTACGTACAATAATTAACAAAAAAACATTGTGTTCTGTGGTTCTATCATCATGTGGTCTGTAACCATGTAAAATTTTGTCTAGGGTCAAATGATCTCGCTGGAGAATATGGTGGGTCGTTCAATGCAGCTGGGGGCGGCGGCGGGCGCGGGGGTGGGTGTTGGGCGCGGAGTACGAGTTCTGGGAGGAGCCAGGCCTTTATTACTCACCGCTGCCAAGCCGCTGCACAATATTATACTGCAGGTATGGATATTTATTCAGAAAAGTATTATCTTAGAGGTCGCAGTTAAGTTCAGTACCCCTAATACGAGTTGACATTGTCTATCAACGTTATCGGCGGTTCTATTACCTAATAATTAGAAATTATCGCGCAGATATCGTGCGGTCGCTGCAGAACGCCGAAATATAAATGGTATTACGTATGTGATTGCTGGCTAATCGCTCGCTGATGGTTTGTATAGCGGCGTCTCACTCTCTCGCGCTCGTACCTAGGTGCGAGAGTGAGACGCCGCGTGTTGCTATGACGTTAGCCCAAAAACAATTTGGTAGCAATAACAGGAACTAAATGAATGTATATAGAAGTTCATATTTTGTACGGTAGAGGCTGCACTGTTGATACGTGACGTAAAGCAATTATCGCGCTATTTCTGCCGTCGCGTTGCTGTTGCAAAGATAGGTAATAGTCCCGCGAATACTATCGGATCCTCTGCTCATGTCGGTAAAACAGTCTATGAATATGAAAGAAAACAGTAGTTAGTTATAACGAAGCGATAGTTTTCGTTTCGATATCGAATATAGTTTGCTACTTTACTATAATTCTTACTCGTACTAATACTACTACTCTCGTACTAAGAGTACTGATTATTAGACATATTTTTTTTTATAAATAATGGTACTTCTGTAAACGTTACCTTTTTTGTCACTGTTACATTTTCATCCCCAAACCACACTTATTCAAGAGTATTTTTTAACCTAACCGATATTTTCTAGCAAGGAGACGGAACACCGATTCGCGTGACATCTACCGGCGGTGTTGCGCCGACACAGACTATCGTCTTGAACAATCTAGGTATGAGATCCACCTAAAACTGTTAAAAATTACTTTAAAAATTTGATAATAAACTATCATTGCTTCAACTTCTTGATGTTTCAAGCTCCAAAACGATTACTTTATTGATTATTTTTATCAAAAAAATATTATTCATTTGACTGTGGATGTCATTAATTACATATTAATTAATATCCATAAGTAATTGTAATTGCTGTCATATTGATTATGTTTGGACAATCCATTTTTAGCGATCTATACTTATAATATATAATGTGTACCGCCACTGGTAATAGAATCTAGTTATTTTGTTTTTTCAGCAGGAGCCCAAACTGTTACTACGCCCACTTCATCAACGCCTGTGTTAAAGTTACAACAGGTGAGATAATATTAATGTAACTATTAGGATAAAAAAATACATATTCAATGACACTTTCAAAATATTATCTGCAACAACATTGTTACATGAACAATTCTACTTTAGATACTTATGAACAAAGTTATTTTGGTATATTTGCAGAAGAAATATGCACATTGATCAAGTAATTGATCGCTGTGATAATCTATTTGCTAGAATAACGCCAAGTTTTTTATACAACATACATTTCAGAAACATTGTCATCAACATCTTTTGATTTTTCTGTCTGTACACATTTTAGGTGAATGCGTTACAACAAGTCAAACTCGCACACGGAATAAAAATACAGCAGGTGATTTTTGACACATGCATGATGGATGCACAGAGTGGGAAAAATAACATTTGCATTCTTGGTCACGATAAAATCGATTGTAGCGACGCTAATGCCATTACATATGCCAAAAATAGACTTGTTAGGTATACGATTTTTAAATTTTGAATTTAAATTGCATTTTTTTTTTTGTAATAAATATTTTAGACCTTTTTTTTAAAAGCCATTTACTGTATGCTAGGGGAAGCACTTAATATAAATTTTGCCCTCCCGCACTATCCAAAGCAGATTTTTTTCCTTTAATTGACTTTTAACGAAATAAACTGAAAATTCGTTAGCGTTGCTTTATATATTTTTTGACAGTATTTTTGATAAATCATTCTACTGGCAGTGAGTTACAGTCGATTTTAGACGTTGATACACATCTTTTCGATGACTTTGTAGTTTGAACTGACACCGCATGGATTAACACATTACGGAGTTATTGCATGGACGATTTTATGACTAGTGTGTGGTGGAAGTTTGCGTTCCAAATCACTTTTTATTAATACTTTTTTTAGTGAAATTGATAAAATTTATTCGCATAAGGAGAGAATGCAGAAAATTACATGTTGGATTTGGAAATGGGATGGTTTTAACGTGTGAGGCCGATGGATGACAGAAAATCTTATCGCAATCATTGCCTCTTGGCGAGGAAGTTCTTATCTCTTCTTGATCTCTAAATAAAAAGCATGGTTTGGACTTAAACTTAATGTACCTAATCTATTGTGGTTTAGGTTCACTTCACAGCGAACATTTGGTGCAAAATCTTGTTGTCGAAATATGTTCTTTATCAACTCAATATATTTTTGATAAACTTTGAACGCCAGTGAAAAAAATCAAATTTCATAAGAATTATAATACATTAGAGTTTAGAACATTATAAAGGTCTTAAAAGAATTATATGTTTGAGCACTTCTCATCATCGAACATTTTTATTGCAGCACAGACCTTTCTCATGATCAAATAATCTGAAGTTACTGATATTCAGATACTTACTAATCTCTTTGGTATAGGCATCTCCCTCTAACACGGCGACTGTGGCGACATCTAGCGTCCGCAGCGTACTGATGGACGGGCAACAACTGAAACTGGTTGGCGGGAGACATGTCTTGGCGCGCATTCTCCGTCCCGCTCACCCACCGCCATAGAGTTAATTCTATAAACTTTTTGGACAAAAATCTTTGACGTCGTCATAATTTCGACGTTTGTAAGTCGAATATAAGAAGAAATTTTGGTCTCTCTCATTTTGGAGTTTTCGAGTACCACGTTGTATTCGAGACTAATTTGAGTAATATTTATTTGTATTGTAATTTAATAAATTACAAAGAGTAATTTTTGTGTTTGACCGACTTATGCAACAAGTTCAAATGTATACTAAAGATACTAATTTCTTTTATATTGTTTATGTTGCAAGTTATGTTCTTAACACAACCATAGTTGAGAAATCGTATGAAAATAATGCAATGTTATTTTAAATATTTACCGTCAAAATTTTTAATATCAACTACGAAGAAACCTTAAGAAATCCTAAAGATTTTTGTACACTGAACTCTTTTACAGCATGACAGATATAGTTTTTTATCAAAAAGATTCTTGAAATTTCCACAACGGGCAGTAATGCATGCCACCAATCAATGGATCTAGGATCTATATAACTCAAGCAAAATTAAATATATTTTATTAATAAATATTGAAATTCAAAATATTAACGACAATATTAAAGTAATAATAATAATAGAGTCAGTTATTGTAAAACCTTGGTAAAACCTAAAAGGTATTTTCATACCTTGTTTTCTTTGCTTAAGTATTTCTAAAATGCATACTAGAAAACACACATAATTTTCTCGTTTGAATTAATAATAATGATTGTATAACAGGTCGGCAAATATTTGAAACCAAATTGTAAATAGATATTTTAAAATAATTTTCGATTAATTTTATGTCGACGACATACGTCTTACATGGTTATCGTTTGTAAATAGTAGGCATTTTAAAATAAATGTGGGTGTTATTTCGAATGATGTGAAGTATGTAGCATACTTCGTTATCAATGCGAGTAACCAATGACTGTATTCATATAATGGGATTACCTTTAGGGTCAATTCAGACTCAGAGGCGACAAAAGGCTTGAACAGTTATGAGATTTTTTTTATAGAAAAATATTTGAAAAAATTTTGCTCTGCCACAAGTGAATTCTCAGATGGGACACAACCAAGGCCTTTGGAAATCCGGTTCAATGCTCTTGTGAAGAATTCACTTGTGGCCGAGTTGATTTTTTCCAATATTTTTCTATTTGAAATTAATTATATATTAAAAATAGATAAAATATATATAAAAATAGATTTTTTTATAAGATCCTCCAAAATTAATTTTACCACTACTGGCGTAAGTCAATGGTATAGTAACCCTTATTTTCGAGTATCATAAAAATTACTCGAGTCTTTTGCCTCTCGGTCTGAACTGACCCTTAATAATATTTTTATTATTTTTAGGAATTGTCACTTTAAATGACTTCTGCTTGCGTAGGCAAGTATTTGTTTACTATAGAAAGTCTGCCATTGTACAGGAACATGCAGACTGCAATTTTTTTTAGTATTTCATCACAATTTACCACATTGTATTAAAATTTACCTAATGTACCGGCAACATACCTTTTAACCTGAAACAAACAAACCGGTTGGGCCGGGAAAACTGTATGCCGTGCAGTCCTCTAAGCGCGGCCTGAGTAATCATTGAAATGCTAAAGATTCGAACTGTCAAACTTGGACAGCACGGTATTGCCTGCACGTGTGGCCGGGCGTTCAGTCCGCGCTTCAGTCCACGCCTCAGTCCGTCAAAATTGTTTCCGATGACACATGTAGTAAATGTATTAAAATGAGCGATGTAAGAGGTTATTCGAAGGAGGATTTAACTCTCTTCTTTATAGAGTACTCTCTCGACCGCGCAGTTGGACTGTGCGTGCTTACCTGCAAGTGTGGCCGGCACATTAGGCATGACTAAGTTAACATGTTCAGATTTTTCGCTGATGATAAGAATATCTAAATCGTTACCTTCTGTCAATCCAACTTTTGCAGTTGCTAGTTATATATCAGTTCACTGGTATTACAGAATAATTTTATAATGGTATTTGGAATTCGTACCCACTTTGTTAACGAATAGAGATGTAATGTGTATAACACAACAGCATTATGTATAAACGCCTAATAGCATAACATATTTTAGTTTTAAGTTAGATGCAATAAAACAAAGATGATTGTTTATGTTGATAATAAGTATGCATTATTTTATGTTCAAATGTAATATTTTTTGTTGCAATAGGTCTGATTTATTGTATTGAATAAAGTCAATTGTGGTATTTTTGGCTTTGATTGCGTACGACAAGTCAGCTTTAGTCTAGAACTTTGTAAGACCCACTTGCGCCAAGCTAGGTCAACGTTTAACTCAGAGTTAGTTGCATGCAAAAGTGGCATTAACTTGTTACATTGGATAGGTATATAGAAAGGTACTTTTGGGTGGGAAAACATAACTTTATTTCATTGTTTATGTACATGGGTGAGTGTAATCAGCAATTACGAAATAATCACACTGTTCGCGGCAATACAGGAGGTATACTAATTGGACACAAAGCTAAAATCCTATCAACACCGTGCTTAAACTTCGGCATAATATAAAATAGCATGATCAGTAATGATTTCCTTACTTTTACTTGACTTAAATTAAGGACACCATCAAATGTAGAATGTACTACCGATAACACAAGTGACAGTGGCCTCGCAATTCCTTCTACTGGGGAATAACATCACAAAGATACTACGTAGGTATCACATTTGAATTTCTAACTAGAACAATCCCCACATTCCCCGAACCCGATTTTACATTTACATCATATCTAACATTGAAATACACAACATGCGTCGATACATGCCTGTCACATAAACAAAAATAGTGCCGTTAAAAAAATGTTCTCTAACACATTGTTACATTTAATACTCGAATCCGTAACTCAATTTTATATCAGTCTTATATCTATATTAAAATTATACAATTACCTATGTAATAATAATAAATAGGTTTAAATTTAAATGTAAAGTGACGTTCAAACACATACATCGAGATTGATATTTCACCTTAACCTAGACTACACAAAAATAAATATGTTTAATCCGTACATATACACCACAGGGTTAGTTAATACTGACGAGTTATACTGTCGATTTCAGAGATATGATATAGGAAACGAATCTACCCCGTTAACTATTTTAATAATTATTTTTATTTATTACATTTTGTTATGTTGTGCTCATTGTTCGTTCATTCTAAATCACGATAAGTGGATTTGATTACATTTGAAGATAACTGACTTAACTCTAAATTGTGTGTGGTTATCGGACACACCCTTAATGTTTGAATTGCGATCATTAAATGGGACTGATGTACTCTTAAATAGTAAATATTAAGTATTTGTATGTTATAGTCTAGTAGTTTCTTGACACTAAATCCTGATTTACATTGATCCAGTAGTTGGTGCCAGTGGCGCTGGTATGCCAGCGCTAGCACCGTGTAAACGATTTTTCGTGCCAGTCCAAGGGGGCATTTCTCGCGCTGAAACATGTCGGATTCGACATTTTTATATCCTCAAATAGGATAAGATAATTGAAACTAAAGGATTTTGACAATTGTAGAGATTTTACTTACATTTTTAATAAAGAAATATAAAAAATGTAAGTAAAATCTCTACTACTGTCAAAATCCTTTAGTTTCAATTATCTTTGACAATCCTATAATGTCAGAGATTGTTTTCAGAGAGATTTTAAAGTGATTTTTGGTTTCAAAAAATGACGAATTCGAGATATCGAAGCTGCAAGAATCGGCCCCCAGCCCTGGCAATGAGTACAACGTATGCCCACTTTTCATGCCAGTAACAGGCACCAGATACTTGATCAATGTAAATCCAGCTTTGTCACTTGAGTGATATGCAACTGCAAGTTATGAAGTGACACAAACTTTCTGGATTTTACGGCCTGCGCAGACAACGGACATTGGAGGACTTTTTGTCCGCGACACGACCTTATTACTAACAACATAAAGTTGAATATATAACGAAGACTATCGCGTACTTTTTATGGATATACGCGATCTAAGTTCAATCTTATTTGGTTAAAAATAAAGACGTGTCGCGGACAAAAAGTCCTTCGTTATTCGTCGTCTGCGCTAGCTCTAAACCTTTATTTAAATTCAAAAAGTTTGTGCCATATGAAGATAGGTAACAGTCGAAACAAATGAATTATTCAGTAAAAATTACTGAATGAACTAACTGATTGATTGAGGGGGTATTAGCTACATACAAGGGGGTGCCGATATGTATTCACACACACACACACACATTATTCGAATGGTGTTTAATATTTTCCAATGAAATTTCTAGCAAGCTCTTAGAGGCGTTATATCTAGTCGACTCTGCGTCCGGCAAGTACTACGTTGTACATTATTTGTAACAAAAATAAATAGCGTTTTTGGCATTTGAAATACTTATTCTACCATCGAATATCTAGTGCGTTTACAAAATATACTCAAGTATTATATCGTATCTCTGAATGGATTTCTAGCTTTCTGATCAAGATTCTACTCAATCGTACATTATATACAAACAATAGGCACTGAAAGAAGTATATGTGGTATGGATAGAAGAACACGATCCCAAGGTTGTACTTGAAACTATTCTAAGGCGGCTAAATCATTACAAGGTGCTGGAATGTCTAACCAACAGCAATATTGTGATCTATACGAGTAACCTCTACCTTGTCTTGGATTTGGGATTTAATCGATTATGTCGAACATCGGCCATCAATTGAATACGAATTTGCTCTCAACATGGACTGCGAAAAAAAACTTGCCAGTCGTTTCTGTGAAACAATTGGAGCCAAACGGGAAATCATAGATGACCCAAATGTAATGTCTCGGAAGTAGAGTTTTTCTTCGCCTTTAATATTACTTTCTTTTGTGGAGCCCTTTTCTCGTAAAGGACTTATGGAATATTGATGGTGTGGATGTATGCGATGCAATGAAGGTTTTTTTGCAATGGGGATGTAAGAGTTTGTCCCACGAAAAGTCCCACGGTGTACGGTGTGCACCGCACAAGGTATGTCAGCATTTTCGTGTTTCGTACATTTCTTTTACTACCTACCTACATAATGTGGTTTGTTTATCTTTGTATAAATGGAGGTTTTTTTTCGAATGTTGAAGGCGACTGCAGCGACACATTCAGGTGACTTCTTGACAGACTCTATCTTGTTTTCTATCTCTGTATACTTTTTTTTGGTAGAGGTGCTGTAAATTAGACTTTCACTGGCTGAAGAAGAAGCGTGAAGCTTGATCAGATATTCGTTCGTTCACTCTTCAAGGTCTTCTGGATTTTCTGCTGTCAGCAAGTTGGTATTGTCGTCTGCCTGAAGCTCGGCGGTTAACTTCTAGAACAAGTGGCAAGATATCAAACTTACGTTCTGCGACCTCTAAAAGTTAAACATAACTTCAAGCTTTAAATAATCAAGCCATAGTCAAGATAATAGATTTTGATATTGTCATTGTGCAGAATTATTTATGATCATAAGTAAGTCGTCCTGTAAGCACGATTCGGTTTGCTGTTAACAAAAGAATGTATAATCCAGTAGTACTATATTATCGTCCGGTGCAACAAAAATTGATTAGGCCACACGGCCAGCGCCAGAAGCATCACCAGCGCGACTGACGATAGCGCCGGGTTATCCAGCATATTTTGTCGAATACTTCGATTTGCAAATATTTCCTTAGTGATATTATTACAAATTCAATACATTTTTCTTACATTGTCCACATAAATACAAAATCAATCTAAATACTTTTTTATTATTATTAACTTTTAAGATAAATTTCATTCAATTATTATTTAAGAATACAATTATTGCAAATGTCATATTTTGCATAAGAAATATCAAAGTTATGTTGTTACATTATCCACGTTAATACAAAATCAATCTGATTCTTTTTTAACTTGTAAAAAAAGGCAATGCCTAAAATTGGCGTCTTTTTTTCTTATTTCGTATGTTACTGTATGATACACACACGCACCCCAATCTGCACGTTTGCCACGTGGCTCCGCTTGCGACGCCACACGGCCAGCGCCAGCAGCATCACCAGCGCGATCGACGACAGCGCCGCCACCAGCAGCGGCAGCAGCAGATTGTCGCCTGGTGAGTAGCCCTGGAGCAAACAAAATATTATTTTTATATCTTCATCTGCAACGACGAAACTCTTAGCCTTCATGGATGAACATGTAAAATAATGATAATGCTGCCGTGAAAGTGCTGCCGCTGCGAAAATACTTTTCTGACAGGTTCCTACTTATATAATTATTTTAGTTCCTGTCAGTACGTATATTATCCGAAATAGTTTTGATTTATTTGCTAATAGAGAACTGGAGTTTGTAAAGAAACATTTTTGAACATCTATCCTGCACTGCGATGCGACCAACCAACGAAAATTGTGTAAGTTACGTCTCTATGCGCGTTATTAAATTAAACACGCTAAGACGAAGATTAAGGGCCGATTTCACCGCTTCAATTGAACGCGATCAATTCGAGTTAATCTCAGATTACGCGCTAAAGCTGAGTTCCGCCTTAAGTTTGCGTTTCATCGACATAAACTAAACGTCGATCAAGTTGAACTTGGTTCAGTTTCTGAACGGCCGATTTTCGACGGTTAGAGTATTTGAACGCGTTTAAGAGCTGTTTGTCATGTCATTATCATAATGGTGGAGTAAGTACATATACATGGGAGAATTGTTTGTTTATTTTTATAGGAAGAAATAGTGGAATGAAAATAGACTTCTTGTATTTGCGTAAAAAAAAGATAAATAGAGCCTATATCACTACAATATTAAAAATCCCCATAATTTGTTTTGCCAATTTACCTGTATTACCTACACATGACATTTATATTGATTTTTAAACAAAAAAGTATCTAATATTTTTTTATTACTAATACCCATTAAATACATTCTGACCATTTTTACCGACTTCAACAAAAAAGGAGGGAGGTACTCAATTCAACGCGTTTTTTTTTTTTTTTTGTTTGTCTGATGTATGTATACCGATTACTCCGGTGTTGGTGATCCGATTTTAATAGTTGTTATTTTGTTCGATCGGGTACACTGTCAATTTGGTCCCATATAAGTCTCATTGAGATCCGATGATAATCTTCGGAGATATGGGGCCTAATGTCATGGAAGTCATGAAACAATTATATCATCCAGGTAATTGTTAGATTCTTGTTTCGAGCTGAAGTTTCACGCAATAATTATAATTCTTTTTTTATCTGAAAGAAAATGGTTTATTTGTGGTCCCATATAATTTTTACGAAGATCTGGCTAGTAGTTTTTTCATAATCTTGAAAAATATCAATCACCTTTTGGCAAGTAGTCGTTTACCTAGATGACATTGTTGTGTATGGGCTGATTTTTAGTGTAAGTAACGGCACATGATGTAACTAAAAAATCTGAAATAAAAACATTTTATAAAAAAATTCAAACCGACTTCTAAAAGTAAAAAATAAAACTTTTGGAGTCGGTGCTAGCTAGCTAAGACCAAAAAAATATAAATAGAAGTGCAATGTAGAATGCCCTGGCTGGCACCGACTCCTTATTTTTTACTTTTTGAAGTCGGTTTGAATTTTTTTTATAAAATGTTTTTATGATTCAAAAATATCGTGATCTGTATAAAATTATTTTATTTTATTTGCCCATTTATGAAGGAACAATTTCTTTAATTGCAACACTTTGGACCCTAATCGTTTAGTTGATGACATGTTGTTCACTCGTTCATTATTTTCAAAGCTAAACTAAGTTTTAGTGAACGGGCTCGAAACGAAGCCAGTGAAACCGGTGTGACGTAAACTGCGATAAAAACTAATTTCTGATCTCGCTTAAGCAGAGCCAAGTTCTATTAAACTCGGTTTCTATAGGGAACGGTGAAATCGACCCTAAATTTAAATTAAATAAAAAAATACCCGCTTTTCCAGTCCATCATTCTACAAAACTATTAAATTAGCTAGAAAGAAAAACGCTATTATTTTGATCGCACCTCGAATAAAATTCCACCCCAACTCTGCTTGCTACAAAATGGGGCTCTTCAAATGAGCCGTGAAGAGACAAAAGCTCCGTGCTTTACTAGCGTACTTCGCGTCTAGCCTTCACTTAATGAGGCACTGTGGAATTCGTTTGCATGTTTTTAGGGGCCGTTCCTTAGAAGGAAAAACTAATTCGTAAACTAAAGGATCTCTTCTATCCATCCCTCAAGGCTATTTTTTTTAGGAAGGCGAGGATGTGCCGATATGAAAAGCACATGCAATAAGTAAGTAACTAATGTTACTGATCGTCTCACACTTATACGTTACGTTACTAGTTACTAGTACGTTACGTTACGTAAAGTAGTATTATAACTGAGTGCTTCCGTGCTTCGGAGGGCACGTTAGACCGACGGTCCCGGCTATTGTCATTTGATTACAGTCGTTAAGCCAAGTTAGAGGCCTTATAGGCTGCTTGATAAACTCTGATACCAAAGGTGGCCACTAATCCTCACTCGATAAGAAGAAGTACGTTACTAGTACCTATTGGGGTGATTTATAAACTCCTCGTTTAAAGTCATCATAATTTCAGCGTTGGACGACAACTCCTAGGACTCCCTGTGTACCCGTGTAGCTCTATCGGGATATCATGAACCGAGCTACTTACTCGGCAAGGCCTGCCGATACGGCAATCCACGTGAGGCAAGAAATAATTTTTAATGATGTGCTTTTTATCTTAATGAAAACTGTTTTATTTAATATGCTACCATACGAATAATTTATTATCACGTTATTTCTGTACTTTGAATCAGAATAAATGAAAACCTCCAGGGTGTTTCCTCTAGCCTTACTCCTCGAATAAAGGACAATCCCGGAAATAGTGCCTAATATCACGTTTGAAAAATCGTTTTTTCCATGGGAAAATAATCCTAAGTCAATACAGATGACAAACCTGACCTACTTAAAAGTTACCCGATGAACTTATTTTTCATTGATACCTAAGTACATGGAATAAAAGGTCGGATTAAACAAAACGCGCTTTTTATTAATATAAAGTTTAAATTGCGTGTTATTGTATGGCCGTTTGTATGTCCCACGGTCCACGTTCATAAGTATAAAAATAGCATAGAAAAATGCAAAAAATCATAAATTATTAACCGTTGCATCATAATCGATCGTTAAACACCTAAAAAGCTGTTTCTTCGAATGCAAGGATATTCCTAGCATTAATGTGACAACGCTGGGCCCCTAGATTTAGTATTCTGTTTGCAAAGTAACAATTCAAAAACGATAACGAAGTTCGAATAGAATTCAAATGTTGGCGAATTGGCATAAAGCCGATTCGTTATTGTCTATATGCGCCAATTAACGTGCGGTAAGACCACGTGATTTAGCGCGGCCTATGCCAATCCGCCAATCCCATACATTTCATTTTCGAACTTCGTTATCGTTTTTAAATTGTTACTTTGTGAGTATTGGAGAATTTCGACGGTAGTCCGCAAGTCTCGGTAGCTCAGTGGTTAGAGCATTGGACCGGATTTCCGAAGGTCGTGGGTTCGGGCCCATATGAGAATCCACTTGTGGCCGAGTCGATTTTTCCAATATTTGTCTATTTAAAATTTACCATATGTATTTACCTACACAATAACTACATATGTTGCAAAATCCTCGTATGTGAGTTAGAGACAAAATTGTTATTAATTTTATTGATTAGGTAGGTATAGATTAAGTAGGTTCATTAACCGCAAGACATAATTAAATGTATTTATATGTCGGAGCCATCTGGTTAAATCAGTCGTTTAATTGAATGGCTAGTTCCATTGAACGCCGGCATTCAATTAAATGGCTAAAGAACAACTAGCCAAAATGTTGAAAGAAACGTTTAACGACTTGGCTAAACGTCATATTTAGCCGTTTCGTGTGTACTAGGGTAAAACTACTTTATTGACCCACTATTTTGGTAGTTTTGGGGGGTATTATTAAAGAGACTTCTATGGTTTGAAAAAAAAATAACCTCAAAATTTAAGGGTCACACTTCGCGTTCGCCTTAAATTCCTAACTTAGCCCGTGACCTACGGGGCTAAGGCAGCAGGAATACAAAAAAATTCCAATGAAAAATCATACCATAACATTGTCAGCTGAGCGAGTTATCTGACGCCATAAACTAATATAAAAAAAATAACTAAATTAAAATCATCTGCCTGAATTCACGTCATCAATGGGCTAGCTTACAATCAGCCAACTAGTTGAACGTTGAGTGATGCTATTTCTATCAATTATCGACCTAGGCATTCTATATAATTCCGGCGTTTAATTAACGGGCTAAGCCTTTCAATCAGACGGCTCATTTGACCAGATGGCTGCGACATATATAAATACAAAATCAAATATATCTTATCTTGAACATGCGTGTGTCAACGACTGATTATATTTTGCTTAGTAACCGTAATAGTTCAAATTTTAACTAACATTCAAGATAACGATAAAATATTATATGCCTACACGGGAAATGAGTAGAATTTTGATAAGAGCCAAGTTGTAGATACTTAGTGTAATAATGAAGATTATTGTAGACTAGCTTCCGCTCGCGGTTACACCCGCGTAATTCCCGTTCCCGTGGGAATATCGGGATAAAAAGTAGCCCATGTAACTCTCCGTCCTTTCAACTAACTCTATGCCAAATAAGTCGATTGGTCGCTTAGTTAGGGCGTGAAGTGAGGACAAACAAACACACTTCGCATTTATACTTAATATTAGTTAGGATTGGGATGTAGGTACAATTGAGGAATTTCCCGGTCGACCAGCGGAGGTTTTTTGGAAAACGTTTATTCGAAAAGTAAGGTTAATATAAGGTTAAAAGAATATTTTATTATTCATATGAAATTACTAATAATAGTCTATTTTTTTCAGTGATCGGATAATCGGATGCATATTTACCTAAAGTTAATTTTTGGCTGGGAAATTATGGAAGCGGCTTCTTAAAACATATATATTTTTTTTATATTAAGTACGAGTAGTTCATGAATTTTTTGATAATCTCGGAAACAGTGCATCGTTGCACAAAAATAAGGTATTGTTCGAAAAATATAGTACATTACTGCAGTGTGGGCCGAGGCGTAGCCGAGGCACACATACGTAAGTCCATCAATGCCTAGTTGTGGCCAAGGCGCGGAAATTAAAACTAAGTAGTATCTAGGCAGAACTTTTTATTTAAAATATTTTTTCCCCGCCTTAATTTGTAATTTTTTTTTTTCAATAAACAGCTTTCTATTTGCTAGCCAGTTCGAAATTTAATTAAAACCGTTATAAGTGAAAAGTTCGGGTAAGTCGCTGGCCCATACAAATAAAATATATTATATAGATTTTTTCGACACGAAAGTGCATTCCTGAATAGCCAACACCTCAACTTTAAGTACATATGCATCCGATTATCCGATCACTATATTATTTTATTTAAACGTTTTCTACAAATCTAATACTTTTTGAATAATTTGAATGCTGTAGTAGCTTTCCCTCACTGTTTTTTTTTGAGATTTTTTGTAGATATGTATTCCATACTTAGCAAACATACTTAAAAAAATACTAGAAACGGCTCCAAACTGCACCACCTTCGGTGGCGCTTTGGAGCCCAAGAGAGGCGGAGCGCCGCGAGCTTTTACAACTTTATGTCGGCATAACTCTGTGAGGACATGACGGATTTAGACGCGGTTTGTTGCATTAAACGTTCATTAATTCAATTACATTCTGGTCAAATTTGTAATGTATCGCGATGCACAAAAGTCTATACTTTTCGAGAAAAACCCTAAAAACCGAATTTGGCTCTTCTTTGGCGCCAAAAGGTAAGGTTATGGTGATGGTAGGACATCGAATTTTTGTCACCTCCTAGGTATGGTTGATGTCTAAGTATGTGTCAAGTTTCATTAGAATCGGTTAAACGGTCTGGGCGCTATGACCGGGCGGACAGATTTTCAAAAGAGTCAACATAAGAGAGGCTCCGCTACGCTCCGCCTCAATAATTTCTTGATTTTATGCGTTTTATATATACGATGTAGACGAGGGCATTTGATTGATGACGTCTGTGGTAGAGTGATGTGGTATGGTACACCGGTTTTTAAAGTCTCTGACTCTGAAGTTCTGGGTTCAAATCCCGGTAGTGGTAAACGTTTGTTTGTATGATTCTAAAAGCATTTGTACCGGAGTCATGACCGTTTATAACTTTTTGTATGTATCGTTATATGTATTCCTATCTGTTACCCTAGTATACAAAGCCTTATAAATTAGTATAAGTACTTATGTGAAATATTTTTTTTTAGCAGACACCAGACTCAAATAGAATCAAACGCAGATAAATAATAATAGAAAAAGATGTAAGTAACTGTTATTTGTAGTAAATATTTATCAATAAATGCAAAATACTTGGTAACGAAGGTCAAAGTCGCTAAAACCCTTGACTCCAATATTACTTCATTGCAATTCTAAAATGCAAACTAGAATGCAAAGCGCGCATTAGGTATAGGTATGTTACTAAAACAAACGACTTATATTATGGTAGGTCAGAAAAAAATACTGAAGTGGCGATAAATATTTTTTGAAATAATAAAAATAGCATTCTTTGATTTTAAGGAAAATATTTTTTTTTATGTCACACTTGTCGATAAGGGGTTCCGAATTAAGTAGTAAAATCAAACTATTCCTTTTTCTTGATATATCGACTCAACGTGCGTAATGCATAGTCAATTTAAATGTCACGTTATTGCGTCTACTAGTTGTACAACACGAGCAAAAAAAATGTCTTCATAATGATGTCGGCCTATAATATATGTTATTCATGCTCTTGTTTTCGTTAGGTACATAGTAGTCTAGATAGCAGAGCCAGTAGTCTTATAAAAAAGAGATAACATTTAAATTATGAATCAAAACGAGTCTTGAAATGTCCTCTTTATGCTAACGCTCATGGACTACAAATACCAAAGATTAAATCAGGAATCTGTTATGATTTCGATTTATTTCCACTCACTAAGTTATGAATGTTATTTCAGCCGTAGCGGTTGTAATGATTACGAGTAACTTTGTCACGCGATAACATTCCGAACACGTAAATATTTTTGTGTAATCGTTACATAAGTTAGGTAACATGGTCCGCTTACCGTCCATTGGAAGTACGAAGAGGTATCGACGAAAGGCCACCTCGCGCCGTACCAGCCGCTGTCACCAGCCTTTAGGACTGTCACTTCATCAGAGTCGGCGTTGGACGTCGAGGATCCTGGCTTGGAAGGTGGCAGTGAGAAAACCTCGTCAACTTCCAGCGATTCCTTAAACTCGTCGTCGTCATCGACTGAAAGAATAGTGTCTTTCAAATCTTTGAGTTTGTTCCTCTCACTGGTTGTGGTAAAGTCCGTTGTCACTGGAGTTCTCGTCGTCGTGGGCTTGGTCGTTATCAACACATCTTCCAATACTTTCGTGATAGCAGCCACGGGCTTCTCGGACGGCACGAAAGCCCGCGAGTAATATCTGAACACATTACGCAAAGTGATGGGTTCAGGAGTTGCAGTCGGTCTTATAATTATGTCCTTCTCCCAAGGCTTTACTGTCATGTGGAATATATGGTCCACGTAACGAATAGTCTCCGGAGATGTGATGGCTTCAGTTATCTCCACAGGTGCATACATATCTGTTGTTGTAACAGGGCGTAGTGTCGTGGAAGCAGTGGAGCTTTTCCACGACCTCAAGGCAGGCATCGTCCAAGGCGGAGTGGTCACTCTTTCGCTAGTAACTGTCGATAACACTGTTGTTGGTGGAGTAGTGGACGATGTGACAGTTATTGTTTCAAGTTTAGTATCTAATGTTGAGATAATTTCTGGAGACATTTTCAGTTCCTTTTTCCTCGACTTCACGATTTCTCGCCCGGCGGGCGCTATTGGCGCTGTTGTGACGACGTCATGGTGGTCCTGCTGACTCCTCCGAGCGTACAATGCCCCGTTCATAACATACAGCGGAACGGAGGCTAATGCTAGTGCAACAATTATTCCAAATATGACAAGTAAAACATATTTTAGGGTTGATCTCCTCCTGGAGCGACGGACGTGAATAGAGGGGCTGTAGTCCCGACCCTTCCCCTTGAGACCACTGTTGTTCAGCACTTCTTCCGTTTGCGGAAGAATAGTGTACTGCAGACTATTTTCACCGTGTCTCACTGTTTTGTACATGATAGTGGTTGCTACGTTTGATAATCACGTCAATAACAACTACGTTTAAATGTAACGCGAATTCTTATCACATGCTCGTTTAATTCACTGGTATGGAAGTGTGGTTTGCAGACGTTTCCCGGCGGTACATCAACGTCGTGGGAACTCGGTGTGAGACATTGCGAGTGCTCGTGCTTTGTGCGACTTTGTTCGGCGTTTGGCGGCGCCGGCGGGCGCATGCGCGACAACATTGAGCGGCGCGCGCTCCCCTTCAGCTGGACGCTCCGTCCGAACCTTTGAGGTTATGACTTAGATGCCGGCTCCTATCCATCATCATCCACATGACAATAACAATAACATTACAACTCGTTTACTGCCATAACACTCCGTCAACGCGCTGTTATGAAGCTTTTAGATCGTTTTTGTTCATTTTATTTAGGATATGCACTGAAGCAAAACCATACAGTCAAATGAGTCGGAAAATTTATTTTCGGGAGCGGACCTTGTAATGTAATCGAATCGCCGAATGAGACGGTCAGTTAAGCAGGCTGGCGGGACGGTGAAGAATTTGGGAGATTTTTTTTACGTGCTTTGCTTAACTTTTGACTAGTAGATCGACCCGAGTCTTTATGCTGCGTTGTTTGTACGTCGTAACAATTTTGATAGTCACGTTAACCGGTCTCTTTGGCAGTGAATGAGTAGGTAGTATGATTCAGCATATCGTATCTTCTTTTTGTTTATCGCCTGAGTCACATTTCTTGTAAGTATCGTGAATAATTCGGGCGTATTGATCAGAGATGCACAGGCGCATATAACTGTAATTTGGAAGGGTTCGTGAGACATTGATTCCTATCTGCGTTGCTGCGTGTAACTCCAATATCGAAATATATTATTTAACTCAGTAGAGAAAATAACCCTATTTTTTTATTTTATAGCTCTACGAAAAGTTTTCGTAGTAGGTAACTAGGTAGGTACCTATACCTTGTGATACCTACATTCTCCTGTTTAAGTTAATGTTACTTTCATAAATTAACTTAGCCCTAAATTCTGAATGTAATTAAGTTATGGTTTCCAAATAAAAGGACAACAAGTGACATCTGCCAGTCATTGCATTTTGATTTCTGATGCAAATATCCATCAATACCTAATGATTAATATCATGGATATGATATGACCATAACGTTTTCACCTCACACGCTCGTATACGGAGGTTTTGTCATTCAGTTTCTGCGTAGAAAATCGCATTTCGCGGCCTAGCGCGGTAAATTACTTTTTTAATTTAATACCAAAAATATGTCATAATGCGTTCCGAATCGAACTATTGACTTTTTTGTTACATTTTATTCTTATTTTAAATAGCTTTGAATTAATTATAATAGTCCGTTTTGGTTTTATTATATTATTTTAGTTCATTAAATCATAAAAACAATAACAAAAAGATTAAACTATTTGTTATAAGAATTTTATATTAGGCTGGGTGAGGTTTCACAACCTATGATTGGATTTCGGAACGTGACATAAACCTTTATTTTTAATTGTCTTTCTCATGGCAATGTCACATTTACCGAATCGTTTTTATTGTTATTTAGAAGTAACATTAAATTCATACTTTAAATAACGTTAAATTAACTATAATACCCCCTTTTTTATTTTTGTTTTTATATCATTAAAACAACAAGAATAAAGTATATTTAGATTAAACTTTTTGTTTCAAGATTTTTTTTATCGGAAGTTGACCGCGGCTGCAACCATAAATCGTTCCTCGCTTTTGTGAGGTGAAAAAGTGTGTTTTGCACTCGGCAGAAAAGTTTTTAGCGTCTTGTACCTTTGGATTCAATCTTTGAACCACTCGCTACGCTTGTGGTTCTATCCTAGAATCCTTCACTTGCTCAGGTTTCAATAGAGGTAACTCGCCGCTAATAATCAACTTTCCAGCCTTGCATAACAAATAACTATTTTGTTGAGTTGTCTTACCTACATAGTTATTGTTTCTGGACTGGACAAGAATATCTTTGATTTCCTACAGACATAGGTAAACAGACTAAAGGGACTACGTCATTGAAATTCTTATCACACCCTTACTTAATATTTTATACAACTCAATAGGTGTTTCCAACGTTTTCTTAAACAGTTTCTCACATAACAAGTGCCAAAATGGCGCAAGCAACAGTCAATTCTAATCGAGATGATAAAAAACTGGACAGGGAGTGTATTAACAAGTTTTTGTGGCCGGTCAAACTGCGCTCGCCAGGCGAATACTAATACAGTTGACCTTGGACAGAACCACGTTTCCTTTCGAAATTGGTTCGTGAATGTGATATTTTTAGAATAAAACTAAAAAGAGGACGGTCGAACGAAATAAAAGGGTTGGCCGAACGAATCGTCTTGCTTTTTGTTGCACAGCCATCTTTTTCTACGTCCAATTTGGTGTCTCGCCTTAGATAAAGGGTTCGTTTTGTTCCGCTCTTCCAAATAGATGCTTTAAGAATTTCATTATCTGTTGTTCTAGAGATAATAGACTTTCATGTACTACAGTCGAGTTTGATTAATATACCTAACACTTCAAAAGAAAGTATGATAACATCAATATCTAATTTTTTCCGTTTCCAAGTAAACGCAACTTCAACAAAAAAGAAACCAGGGGTCTAATTGTCTTATTTAAAATCAATCGCAATCCCTGTCAATTCGTAATTTTAAAGATTTTCAGGCCGTCACTATTTGAGATTTGAAAGAGATTGTAATCGGGACGCGTTTTAAAAGGTATGGAATAAACGAAATTGAACTGTCTAAGCAATATGACAGACGAATATAATCACAATCACAATACCTCTGAAAGGGATTGTGATAGATTTTAAATAAGACAATTAGGGGGCAGCTCATAAGCTCAAATAGCTTTGTACTGAAAGTTTTTAAATTAGATCATTGTAAAATTTCCGAACTCCTAATTACTTACTTAGGTTGAAAGAGCTTGTAGGTCCTCAATCTCAGCTCAGTTGCATACACCACGGTGTTACCACAGTATAGGCACTACCTATAGATAAGGTGGGTGTACCATGGAAGGCCATCCTAACAAATAAACAGTTATTATTCGTTTATTTACTGGATAAATGAAACTAACAAATATTTAAGTAATACTTTGTTTAATTACGTAACATATAAACCACTTTTTTAAATTGCGGATTTAATCAATATTGATTGAACTTAAGTTTCATTGAACTCTTCCAAATGGCCTTGCTAGGAACAAGGCTCCTTAGAAGGCCATTATAATAAATCAGTCATTTAACACTAAAAGTTAATAAATAGCGATTAAATCTACAAGAAAAAGAAATGGTTTATATGTTACGTAATAAAACAAAGTATTACTTAAATAATTGTTAGTTTCATTTTTTTTTTTTTTTAAATTAGTTTATTAGGAAAACAAACAGCAATTTTAAAACACATGTAGGTTTCACAAATAAATAACACATTTGCCAATACAGTTTCCACAAATAAATTTTAAACATTGGTGTCTAAAGTTGAATAAAGTTGAATCTAGTAAAAACAACAGGTAGTTATGAACACATTCAAACAATCCAGTGATACATGATTACAAAGGAAATAACAATTTACAGACTATTGAGTAAGTAACAACATTTTGTATTTTTTAGGTTTAGTGCAGAAAATGTCGATATGACAATACTTCAAATTGTATAATTTCATGGATCTTAGTATGAAACGATTTCTCGTATAGTTTGTACGAGAATTAGATATAAAAAATGTACTGCATGACCTAGTGTTGAACCTCGGACATCTTAGCAAAATTTTACTTAGCAGATAAGGCGAGTCGACATAGTTATTAACAATCTTATACAATAAAATTTGATCGCGTTGCTGTCTTCGCAAAGTAAGGGAAACAATATCGTCATCGACAAAATTTCGAAATTTATATTTCATTCTCTTAATGAATTTATCCTGTATTCTTTCAATACAATTTATATATACCGAATACTGTGGATTCCAGACACACGATGCGTATTCTAACTGGGATCTAACGAGGGCATTATATAAGAGCATTATCGTTTTTAAGTTAGTAAACTCAACACTCTGCCTTAGTACGAAACCTAACATCCTATATGCCTTAGCAGTTATTATATTTATATGAGACGAAAAAGATAATTCACTGTCTAGATTTATCCAGTAAATAAACGAATAATAACTGATTATTTGTTAAAGTGGCCTTCCGTGGTACACCCACCTTATTTAACGTCGTCGATTACCAATATCAATAAAGTTAGGGATCGTACTGCCAAAATAGTAGCGCAAGCGATTCGCCGCGCGTCTGTGATTTCCAGTTCGATGGGTGTTTGTGTAAATAGAAGGAATTTGTCATCACATGGCACTAACTATGAAATATTAATAATCGGCCTTCGAAGGAGCATGGCCTTCCATGGTCCACCCACCTTAATACTACTAAGGGTAGGATAACTAAATTACTAAGTTCTATCCCTGGAACCCATTTCATCATAGATAGCCAGCCGATTTAAGAAAAGAGAAAAAAGAAGAGTGTAAAGTTTAAAGGGCTTAAATAACTCCACTTTCGCGGTGAGTTTGGTCAACATTCGCGTAGGGTTCCCTAGTACAATGACATCGCAAAGGTGCTATTTTCGTGAACCGCTGGACGGCAGCCAGCGCAACTTCGCGTAAATAAAGAACCACAAACGCACTGCGCCGCTCGATTCGACTAATTTAGTAATGTCCTGCTAGGAAGCGCGGAAAATATGCCTAATGCTAATTCTGGAGATGTTTTGGTAATAGCAATGTAGAAAACAATCGTACTGTAAGGTATTAATAGGGGTTAAGATTGGATGCCGAAGAACTCAAAGAAGACATAAGATAAACGCGAAAGACAGGGGCTTCACCTTTTGTTAAATAATTTCATTATGTCAAGAGTTAGATAGAATTGTAAGAATCACCACACAAAAATACAAATGACACTAGACAAAAAAATAATATGACAATCGTATGAGGATATTTTAATTTTTGCATTTTAAATAATATTTTGTATAAAAATAAATATATATAAGTATATTTTTTATTATTATTATATTTTTATAGTATTAGGGTTTAAGATTTAAAATTGTTTGCCAATTAAAGGATCTAAAAAGAAGATAACGAGAAAGACAAGGTTGTTGGTGCTTTACCTTTTGTTAATTTCATTGCGATAGGCAGGAGTTATAGTTACCACTGATAAAATTGTAAAAATTAAGACGCTATAACGAAAAAGTACGTACTTTTTGGTATACAACTAAGTATAGGACGTTTAGAGATGTTACAAATCAGCTAATAAAATAGGTATATCTATTTCTTCATACTTATATCTAGATTTGTATAGTTTCAGAAAAACGATTTTATTATTTTGCCTCGACACTTTTTTTTCGAAATGATCCCTTAAAAATCGTTTTTTCAAGATTATTCTTAAATGGGATATACTATTGGAATTTGGTTTAATTAGTGGACACCAATAAATTTATAATCGTATAGTTTCATTTTCTCTATTTTCGCTATAGGTAGTTATTTATTACGAAGTGATTTCGCGTTTTTTTCGCCTATTCTCCAAAATCGGTCTCGCTCTCGCGCGCGTCCTTTTCTCATTACTCGCTTCAATCGAGCCGCCCTTCAATTAACAAAGACGTTAATGCAATAGGCAACATTGAATAAAACGATTATAATATAAGAGGTTAAGATTGGATGCCGATTATTAAAGAATTCAATACTTAACGAAAGTGTTAAGTATTGAATTCTTTAATAATCGGCGGACAGTGAAGGAGACACAATAGATTTTTTATTGTTATCACTGCTATAGGCGTTGAATGTCCGCGAAAGGGTTAAGTAGACATAAGTAAGATCATCGCGTCAAAATTTTGTTAATTTCATTACCTACGCCTATGTCAGAAGTTATTGTTACCACTGATAAAATTGTAAGAATTAATTAACAAAGACGGAAATGGCACTAGGCAAAAAATAAATACTTAGTAATTTAAAATAACCTTCACAACCTTGAGGGTTCAAAGCACATCCTGCCAACATATTTTACGAGTTCGCCTAAATAAACATTTCAAGAAACACGTGTTCGCTGCGTCCACCGTCCGCGTCCGTGGCGAGGGCCTTCATAAAAACTTTTATTATTGCCAAAAGAATATTGTTCCTTACTCGTAAAACAATTCGAAAGAGAAACTTTACTACCTGCTGGGTCGTGAAGACGAATTTCATTATTGTTTTTTTTCTAGACAGCGCTTTCTAAATATTATGTCTCGCCTGATCCCGAGGGACTTAAGATAAGTCCTCTTTTGCTTATCTTATCCGTGAAAGCGACAACTCTCTGAGCCTTAGATAATGTATGTGTACAAAAAAATGCCCTTCATTTCGAAGGACGAGGGAATCTAGACGTTAAGCGTGCGTCGTTTTTGTAGGCGCTTGGCGCATATAGGGTTATCAGATTTATTCTTATTTTAGAGCCTAGGTTGTTGGTCATAAAACGTGTCATCGGCTGATGTTGGCTACTGAGTGACGGGCTGGGTGCATCGGCCGGTCCTGACCCTGGCTGGCCCAATGCCACGATCCATCTGGTGAGCTGGGCAGTTCGCCAACGGTCGAACCTTCCGCATCGTTCATACGTATCATTTTAAACGGCACGATCATTTTTAGGCAGTTCTGTAAATTTTATTGTCAATTTCAACAATAATAAACATGTTCCGTAAAACCGGTTGAGTTTAATGGGTGTTATTTGGTACAGATTTATATTAAGATTGTATTGAATTTCCGAACATAATGTTTACTTTATTGACAAGATTTTAAACAGATGCTAGTAACTAAACAGTTGAAACAAAAAAGAAAAGAATACTTTTTGGATGAATCCAATAATGACGAAATCATACAGTAGGTATGCTGTATTAAAAAAGAATAAGAATTGGATCACCAGTCTAAACGTCCACTCGAGGCACCAATAAGTTTGGTTTTTTTTTCAGAAAACTGATTTTGTTTTAATAAGTAGTAGATCGTTATAGCACATATCTTAAGCTAACAACATAAAACGTCGCAATTTAACGAACCGCTGCCATTACTGGTTATTCATGACTACTATCTGCCTATTTGTATAAACGCGTAGCTTTAATAGAAGAACATTTAATATGTAATTGGTTTTCATTGGCAAGTCGTTCTGGCATTGGCAAAGGAACCGGTGCGTTGAACCGACCGCGTGTGCGTTTGTACGAAAGTGCAAGTGCACCGCTCGATGCATCTACATCGGCATCGGCTACAGATGAAACAAGTATCGAGTTCCGCTGGCCGCTATTAGTTTTTGTAGCTTTTTTAACTGCTTTAGCACTGAAATAAAACAATCATCCCGTGACCACGGCAGCGTGCCGAAACGACGGGAAAATCAAAAAACCCCTAAAAAACCAAAAAATACGGACAATAATTACAACTTAGGTTTTTTTATGAACGACGGGGAGACTCTTAGCCTTCCTTCATCATACCTTTTTTTATATATATATACTAGGAGAAATGATTTTACGCATCCCTCGCCCCCAGGTGCAGGGGCGATTCGAAATGTTGGACTCACCTGGGCGGGTACTACCAACTAAAACTCCTAGTAGGTACCTACTTGCCCTCCAGGCCGCCATTGGTCACGGGGGGTAGGGTTCGCAATCACCCCTAAAGACCAGTTGGCCGTGGAGCCTTCATCATTACCTGATGTTAAGTATTGATAAGGCTGAACATCTTCAGTAAGCGAGCCTCTCCCGGAATCCTCAATTACTGAGGAACTGGCTATCTTATCTCTAACTGCCGGAACACAACAATGCTGAAAACATTGTTGTTATGGCGTCAGACTAAGATAAGATGGTGGTAGCTAGCCAGGCGGACTTACAACGAGTCCTTCCACCAACCAAACCGAATACAGTATGTACCCCCGCTGGGAATCGAACCCGGGACCCCTGAGTCTGATACCGGTGGTTGTACCACTAGACCACAAAGGCGGTAAGGAGGTTAAGGGGCGGTTCGTGAAATATAGCGCGTTTTATATCTGTAAAAGTTGATTTATTTCAATGAACAGTGCGCGCCAAAACCAAAACATAAGATGTACGTATGCTTTAGCACTTTTGTTGTTAAATAATTTGTGCCATCAGAGTAAGCACAGATTAAGAAATTTAATAGTAAGTAACAGAGCGACAAAAATACTTTTAGAATTAAAACTTCTGTTCCATTTTTTAAGCAAACCAAAAGATAGGTATATTTATATATATTTATAAATTTAAAAGTGCCTACCATAAATAAACGTTATTTATTTTTACATTGTGGCTCACTTTTGGGTAAATACAACGGCAACAATAATTCTTACCGCCGGTTGCACCAAAAAATATTTATACGAATTCATAACTTTTCTTTTTGTTTATATAACTTGTTTAAATTACTTTTTTTTTTGTTTGTATAACTTGTTTATATAACTTTTTGATTTTCATGAACTGTTTCATATACTGCTTTTTGTGAACCTAACATGCCGTGGCAGTTTGTAACTAAGGCCACACTACGTGTCTTGTACCCGATCATGTTTTTCACTTATGTATAAGTGTGAGTCTTGTAAACTGTCCTTTTCTTAAAAAATAAAAAAAAAAAAAAAAAAATGTAATTTGCTAGTCAAATCTGTCAAATTGCATACATTTTTAAACCATAAATCCTGTAAAAGTATAACGTATAAAAACATAGTGCAACCGGCGGTTAATCTTTTTGATTTGAGTGTCTTTCATACCACCCATTAAAATCTAGCTGTCAAGCAGACTGACAGCTATATTTTAACCTAATGTAACATTTATTAATTAGGCTAGTCTTCTATGTGCATTCTACCTTTCGTTTTTATTCGGTTTTCTGTGTAAATTAATGTTTTGGTATTATTTTCTGTGTGAGAAAATATTTGTTAATGTAAATTAAAAAAACACAAAAAATAATAATATTCAGATGATGTAAACAGGTAGTAGGACTAATAAATATTTTAAGCCCACTACTCAATTGAACCTGGGTATAGTTAGTGATCTATAATTATTAATGACCAATAACAACTTCAAAATTAAACCTTGAAGCTTTCAAGTTAAAAGACGTGGAAAATTTCAAGTTAAAGAACTTGTGGTTGAAGAGTAAAAACCACTCCTATTCCAATATCTTAAGTAAATATCGCCGTGATTTAGAAAGTAGATACAGTCGCTGTTATCTTTGATTAGGTCTGTCGGCGTCTAATTGTCGGACCTGGGAACTCTTATTAATAAATTAATACATTTATATATTTATAACTTTTTAATTTTGCATTTTACAGAGCTATTTTTTGTGGTAAATATTTTTATTTCTTAATACACTCACACCAATTTAACCTAGCCCCAATGTAAGCACTGTAAGGCTTGCGTTATGGGATACTAGGGTTACCTTATATAAATACATAATTATACACAGATAAGTATATTTGTGTAGAAATATAATATATACCCAAACGTCCATGACTCACGTACAATCGGGGAACTTCCCGGTTAACCAGTAAGATTTTTTGGGAAACTTTTTCTCGGAAAGTAGGTACTAAGGTTCAAGAAATTATTATTCAAATGAAATACCTGTTAATGTTCTATGAAGGTTTTCTATATATCTATTACTTTTTTAAATAAATCTCCCTAAAAAAACTCTATTGGTTAACCGGGAAGCTCCCCGAGTGTACAAATGCTCGTATTCATCATACACACATTTGCCCCTACCGGGAACGGGAACCACGCGGGTGAAACCGTGGGCCGAAGCTAGTTATTAATATAATTTTTATAAAATTAGGTAAGCGCCTGACCGCTATCGCGCAGTGATACGATCCAAGATTAGACGTTCTTACATAGAAGATACCTACTCACTCTAAACTGAAGACTCCTAAATTGTCTGATTCAGGAATTATGTATACAAAAATGTTGCAGTTGAGTGAGTAAGACGCCGTTATGTGCTTCTAGCGTCGCGTCGTCTTCCCACTCGGACCAGCAACGTTACTGCCACAAGAGCAGTGCTAAGGTTCTTTGTTTTGTGAAAAGAACGACTATTTCCTATTAGGTAACTTTAATCGATGATATCGAAGTTACGATCAACAATGAGGTAAGTAGTTGCTTTGAGTATTTTATGTCACTTTTAAAATAAATCATTGATTTAAGAAACCTTCAAAAGATATAGATATTATTTAATTTTGTAAGTAAACTAAGTATAAGCGATCGAAAACGAAATATTTCAATAAAATGAGTTCGTTTTATATTCGATTACCCTTCTAATCTAAGGAGGCAGTTTTGTAATAATAGTTATCATATTTTTGTTGTGTGTGTAAAACTATTGTTTTTGTTGTGTTCATAAATGCTAGTATGTTTATGAAAAAAGGTCTGTGTTAAATAGCTAATAATGGTGATGAAAATAAAGCTTAATTTTTCGTCTTTCCGTTCAAACATTTTGATTTATTCTTCAATAATGCATATATAAAGCTGGGTTGTAGGTACCTGAGCGTTCACTTTCAAAATAAATAGAAATATTCAATAATGGTGTCAATTATTATATGTACCTATCAAAAAGTTTCCTCCAACGCTGATAATGATGATTGTCAGTTCAAATATTAATGCAAAGACTCTATAAAACTACATGGCTTAGTGATGAAGCCACACGTGACTAAAGTACCTGCTGGTATAAAATTTGCGACCCTACCCTTCGTAACCACTTAAGGCAAATAGAGATGCTAGGAGGACTCATATTTTAAAATAATATTACTTGCTAAGTTAAGTACATACCTAAAATGCATAGAACATCAACCTTTACATAAGGTTAAAAGGAGCATATTACGCAATTAGTCCTGAGTGAAGTGTCGCATCGAAAACAGGTAAGTACTTACATTGCAATAAGGAAAGTGAAGAAATTCAATATCGTATAAATGGTGGTAGTATGACTGGCGGCGTGACTGACAAATTATTACTTAAAGTCGGATTTTTAATTCAGTGGCGTAATTTGACAGGTGCCGATGTCATTTTGTAAAAATAATGCTTCTTAAAATTTAGCTATAATGATAATATTGCTTTTGTGTAGGTACGTGAATGGAATAATTACTTACTAAACTTGAACTGGATCTTTTTTTTTTATGAAGTAGGGGAGACTCTTAGCCTTCATCATACCTGATGTTAAATATTGATAAGGCTGAAGATGGAAGCGAGCCTCTCCCGGAATCCCCAATCACTGAGGAACTGGCTATCTTATCTTTAACTGCCGGAACACAACAATCTAAGCAAATCATTGCGAAAAATAGTTTAAAGCAGGATTATTTTTACTAAGTGACTTTAGCACCTGTCAAATACTCTACTGAATTAAAAATCCGACTAGAGGATACTTCTAACTTCTTTGTAAGTAATGCTCTGTGGTAGTACCTTACCTACCTTACGTAAAGACGTATTGTAAAAGGATAAAATAATTTAAATAAATACCCCCGAATTAATTATCGAGGGATTTAAAAAAATATATATTTCAAACTTTTTAGGTAGGTAGGTACATTGTGTACATTTGTTGTGTGTACATTGTGTATTATATGTACATTGTAATACATAAAACCTTTTACTGGAAACTGCATCAAAATCGGACTGCTAGTTTTGGTTTTGCTCAAACAAATGTTTACTGCAGCGCCCCCTAGTGAGTTGTCACGGTAACACTTATCTAAGAACATTCATCAATTAAACCCAAACCCATTACTGAAAACCGCATCAAAATCGGACTAGTAGTTTTGGAGATAAATTGTAACATTGGTTTGCAAAAAAAATGTTTACCATGGGTGGTGAGTTGTTACCGTAAAACCTATCTAAGAACATGCACCGATCAAACTCGAACCTATCACTGAAAACCGCATCAAAATCGGACTAGTACTTAGTTTTGGAGATAAATGGTAATTGGTTTGCACAAACAAACTAGCAACCTCTCACCCCAAACGCATATACCGTCTCCGTACCGTCGCGGGTAAAAATCACTATAATTAACTAAAATACAAAACAAAATATAATAAAAATTAAAACATAGCCGGAATGGTCTCCGACCTCGGCTTCATTGTGAATGATTTTTAGGCACTGGAGACAGAGAATAGGTACAAAACAGTGAACACACTGGTTTTTGATTTTAAATAAACTTACGAATCTTCTTCTATATAGTTTTACAAGTGGATTTCGTAAGTATATTTCGGTACTTAATAATTTAACTTTTCTCAAAAATGGCGTCGCCACTTATCGTCACGGCTCTCCTTTTGCCTAGAGTAGAGTGTTGCCTCTTTACGCGCTTAACTTAAATTTACGGCATGATCAGTTAACGAGGATTAAGTGCACCTACTTAGAAGAGGTTCATTTAAACAAGTTTCAAGTCGAGCAGAAAAAACCCCTTAACATTTGTAGGGCAAAAAAACTTAAGGCATTTTTGGCTTTGGGATTTACATGACTGGTAATTTGGGTTTTTGCAAGGAAATCACTAACTAAAAGCGTAGTGCAAGGTAATGTCATATTAAAGTTTAAGAAAGGAAAATTTTCTACCAAACATTTTGATTTCCGTCGTCGGTTGTGAAAATCTTACTTCATAGTTTGAGAAATTGCAATCAGGTACCTACTAAAGTTTTGAAGGCCACTGGCCATTCAAAGTCACATTTCAAAGTTTTCAGGAAAAACAACAAAGAACCAGAAATGTTATTCATCATTTCAGCATTCGGAAAGAGTTCGTAGTAAAATTCCGCACGTATCTATTTGGAGACCGGCCAGAGTTAGGTGGGCAGTCGGAATATATAGCCTTGGACTTGAATTCGTACATTGGCATTAGAGTCGTTACACCGATATATTATTACGATAACGATATATTGGACAATATTGAGCAATGTCACATACTTTGTTCTAGGGACATTATCACAAGGCAGGCTACTATCCTTTTCTTCCAATCTACTTATGCTCAATTCACCTAAGCATTACTGTTCCTTAATCGGTACGATACGAGCTATTCACGAAGCTTAATCATCTTTTGTGATAATTTTCGCGATCAAATATTTATGTATAGGTTGTAAATACAAACTGGAAAAGATAGTCATAGTAAAAAATCTATTATCATCACTAATAGTTTGTATTAAAAAAAAAAGACTATATTAGGTACCGTCTGTCTGATATCGTATTACGCCTAAACTTAAAACAATGATAATGTAAGAAAATAAGGATAAATATCAAGGGGATATTTATGGGAGACTAGAAAAAAGTCTGCAATCATGCAGATAATCCCACCCCCTCTCAAATGAAACTTTTAATAGATAGACAAAAACTTAAACATGAAACATCTAATAGTATAGATAGAGGTTATAGTTGATTACGACGACGCTAATAGCGAAATCCAGACACTTCGATACATGAAACAAGTCACATGTCTATGTCTCTTCTCATCTGTCAGCGAAATTGAGCAGAAATGTAAAGGGGTTGTCTGTTAGCGACGCGTATATTGTAGTGTCTAAATTATTGTTCAGGTAAGTGACAGTGACAAAATGAATGGCAACTAGTTACCAAACCGTGTATTTTAGGAGCAGTGACAACGCACACTTGTCTTTTTTTACTTTATTTCTTGCTTCTCAAACGTATAATATAGGTGACTGGGAAAAAGAAAAATGAAACGGGTGGTTTTTGTATCCAACTGGATGATTTATTGAACGGTTACAAGCAATTACAGAGTTGAAAGCAACAATACCCGTTTTGTAGTAAAAACATTTTGCGAGCAGGCTCAATTACATGACAGTTTTGAAGCTGTTATACGACTGTATGTTGGACTTAAAACATTGATTATAATAATAAGTATCTGGTACAAAATACACATCATAACGCTATCTAAATATGCCAACGTCATTATCTATGTAGATTATGTTTAAAGTTTTTATTAATATACATGTCGCGTAATATGCATGGCGTTGAGATAAAGCTGCGGTCCACATGTGCTCTTGCGTCGTTCCCACGGAGCACTACCCCTCCACCCCTCCGCAGACCATGTGTTTTCGGCCATTTTAAAAAGATCTCTCCAGTTTCGTAACAGAACGAGATTCGTACTAAAGTTTTATAAAGTCTAGTCTTAAGTCTACTGGTTGGAAAATACCTCCCGGGCTTTCGTGTCGTGTTCACGCCTATGGCTTCGTCTCAGGAGTGACGGTTGACGGTCCAACGTTAATTGAGCGACGTGTAATTGATTAATGAAATATTAAAAGGAGTAAATGGAAATTTGAAGCTAAAGTTGTCCCGTCGAAAGGTAACGTTACTAAACGGAATGTTAACGGTTACGACAGAGTAATGAAAGTTCGTGTGGATGAGTTTTCATTAGGATGTGAGGGATGATGTGTAAGGTGACGGAGTACATTAGGACTTAGGTCGATTAAATATTATTAAAGTAACTTGTTTGTTGTCTAAACACACACAATATAGACAAATAAATTAATTGAAAACGTTAAAGGCGACTTCAAAGATAGGTATATTTATATTTGCTGTAAAAAAAGCA
Organism: Chrysoteuchia culmella; assembly: GCA_910589605.1. Lineage (NCBI taxonomy): Eukaryota > Metazoa > Arthropoda > Insecta > Lepidoptera > Crambidae > Chrysoteuchia > Chrysoteuchia culmella. The sequence goes on from OU342657.1 coordinate 6,746,869, forward strand.
AATTGTCTCCACTCAGACAACCTACAACAATTCCCTCCCTTTCGCGTCTTCGTTGTTTTCACAAATAAGTTTTTTGATAATTAGTTTTGTGAATGCAAATATAAATAACAATGCAAAGTACAACAATTACTTTTATATTTGCTACACTATTAGTAAGGCATACAACCTTAACGAAACCTAACAGGTGAGTTACCAAAATCAAATTAAATCATCACTATCAACAACCGATCACAAATCCTCTATTATCTTATTCGGTCTTACACTCTTTTAGTCACAAAAATCAGTTCAGTACTCGTAAGGATTCAGCCCAGATTGCAACACACCTGTGCCTTGATACATGACACCCAGACGGCTTTGAAGCACCCCTCTGAAGCAAGGCATTGTCTGAAAACCACTTTAAAATATTAAACCGGCGAGGCTCCGACAAGCGACGAGATTAAAAATTACTGAAAGAAACATGTGCGAAGTATGTTAAATAAACATTAGCCCTCAATGTGGTCTTGTACAGCTTTTAAGAAGCTTTTGGGCTTATATTGTTAGTCTAAGAAGTTGTTATTCAAGAGGATATAAGCCTCAATTTAGGCAAGTTCTCTTAAGTAGATTTTGAGTGTGACACTAATTATGATTATGTGTTTACCGATATTACTGAACAGAATTAACTATAGTGTCCGCCCGCTACTTCGTTCACAAGCTTTCGTGATTTAAGGATACTTGTTATTTTGCCTTTGAAGTTTGAACTTTTAAAAATACTAACATGCACTGACACAGCTGGCAATGAATTCCTCTTTTGAATATTGAGTACATAAAGTCTTCTGTGTGAAAAAGTAGGTCATATTCATATCATAATATAAAACAGCTTGGGTTTTCATGAAACAAAACATCGACATGTTTCACATGTGTTACGGGTTCATAATAGCCGACTTTAAAAGTAGAGCTTTAGTATATTATGGTAGGTAGGTATCTAACGCTAATTGTTGTATTTGTATTATATGTCAAGGTATACAAGTTCAAAGATTCGTCATTTTTATAGGTTTGAAAGTGTAAAAAAACTTGATCTGGAGATTTTTATTAGGCAGTGAGGTAATTATATACTATAATAGCACATCTATCAATATCCCTGCAACACATAGGTATAAAAATTTTGTACGTAAAAAAAAAATGTTTTTTTTACTTATCAGCTGTAGCTATAAAAATGATGGGCTACTAAATCGTTTTGTCTCGCGATCATTAGTTTTAGCAATATGTATATTTTGAATTTTTAGTATGTAGAAATTAAGGAATGTATGAAAATGGCTAATCTTTGAACTTGAAAACCTTTACTTAGAGAAATTCTACAACTTTTGTGCCATATCAACTATTGCTCCAAACGACCAGTTCTTACCATACGTACCATTTTTTTTGTTGGCCGGACTTTAATAAAACTCAAAAAGAATGATCTCCTTTAGGAAACCAGAGCAATATCAAACTGTACTCGTTCACTGCATCATCAAGCGCTTCTCGCAGCTAAACCAAAATCGATTTCAGTCAGCTCAAAAATGTAAAAAACAAACATTTTAAACACAAAATCGTGCATGTTTGTGTGACACTTGTTAGTATACGCAGAGTGCACGTGTACCGCCACCTGACCTAACCCAACCCTGCACTTGTGAGTTGACTCCCGCCGTCTTGTAGGGATGGGGCCTATACGATAAACAGGAAGACGATAAGGTATCCTACTGAAATTATTAATATGCTATAATGGTTGTAGGAAAAATAAGATATCCACCTGACATAACCCAACCCTGCACCTATGGTTTGAGTCCCACCGTCTTATAGGGACTATTCAATAAACTGCGGCCCTATTTTGAGCTCTTATTTTCAGACAGTTTTCTGAATTGCTATAATGCCATCCCTTTCTCTTTATTTAATTGGTAAAAGACATAAGTACTCTGATTGCAATTCAGCTAAACAGCTAAGTAAAAGGTCATAATAGTAGATATAGGTACTCATATCATAGGGCCCAGGAATATTAAAAAGTAGCCCTCTTCTACTGATTTTTTGTATGCAATGACGGATGTAAAAAAAACAGAGTAGTCATATTTTTTATGGATGAAAAAAGAATCAGATAATACGAGTTTATACAGACATAAACTTATTGAATTTGGGGCTTAGAAGCTCATAAAGACTAACATAATTATGCAAAATTATAAAATATATATTAAAAAAAAACTACGGGTCAAAAGGATAACTTGTTTTTATTTAATTCGGTCGAAAAAGATATTCATTTGCCTAACACATTTCAATAAATTGTTGCATTTTAAACTTTATGCGTTCTAATTAGTTTATTTGCAATATAAAGAGGTCACATACTATACGGCATCATCAAAGATCAATGTTAGTTATACAATCAAATTGTAAATGAAATAGACGTGTAAGTAATACTTTATAAGGTTATACAAAATAAAAAGCCATATAAAACAGTAAATTCTTCTATGAAATAAAACGCGGCTATCATAATCCCCCGCAATATAAAAACATTCAACGAAGCAATCCAAGGCATTGTATTTAAATATATTAACAAAGGGGAACAGAAACAATAAATACATTTTACGATATGTGAATACGTGATCCTCAATATAATGTCCCATCACTATTCCGGTTTGTTTTTAAAGTGAGTGGGGTTGACGGGTGGTAGAAAAAACCTGCTTTATGTGGTGACAACGGAAAATTTTAGGCCCTTTCTTAAGGACGATTTAAAATTTTGTTATTGAATTTCTCGCCCTTAAAAGATGTGGCATAGCCCCTAATGGTTCATAAATTTAGCCGCATGGTTTCCATAAATAATGACAAGGCAACAGAAATTGGTTTTTGCTTTTGTGTTTTTGTGACATTTTTAAATAGAACTTGTTGTTAATTCAGGAAGTTATATCGTGTTTTCGCCTGTCATTCGAATGTGATGACCTTCGTAGTTATGGCCCTAGTGACAATTTGTAACACAGATGTGTTAAAAATAATGACACTGGTCGTGCAAAGATCGAAACAACAAAACTACATTTCTTGACAAACACGATAGACTGGATAACACGAATAATCTTTGTCATTCCGCATGTTGGTTGATGTTGTTATTTTTGTTTTAAGTACTTACTATGTTTGGCTTTTTGCAGAAAATTCTAACAATGGAAAAAAACTATGGTGTTCGATATTTTATTTTTTTATAATCATAACCACAGAACAGAAAAAACAGATCATAACGCTGACTTGCGTCACGAAAATACAACAAAGAAGGGTTTTAAATTGGGACTGGATTGTTTATAGGAAACCCGTTATTTCTCAAAAGTTTGGGTTATGAAATTAAAATTTCTATTTTTTTTTATTAAGAGACACTGCTAAAAGCAGGCTTTTTTAGTTAAATATCCTGTACCTAAGTTAAGAATAGAGTTAATGTTACACAGATGAAGTCGTGCGTGATATGAGTACAATGTAATGTTATATTACAAGATAATAAGTTCCTATTTAGATTGATAATAATAATGGGATCATTAATTGTGAAACAAACATAAAATTAACATTTAAATCACATATAGGTATGCATAATGTTTTGACCTCGCGTAGCGTGAAACGCAAATAATATTGTTTCTTCAAACCATTGGCTTCCTTCTGCGTGTTTTGAATAGGTATAATTTGCAAATATGAATAGTTAAATTGCCTAAATATCAATAGAGCCGTTCAAAGATACTATCGTTTATACTGTGTGTGTTTTTTTCACCGCAGGAAACAATAAATAACGGAAAAGGATATCAATAGTATCTGTCTAGAATAGCTCTTTCATATCATCGCTCTACCTATGGGCGCGTCCGCGGACTGGTTATATGTTTTCTTATTATTCTTTTTTTGGTCTACGTCGAGGGAACGTTTCCCTTTTCCCTTTAAGATGATGGTAGTTACCCAGATGGACCTAGAACAGGTGTACAATCGGGGAACTTCCCGGTTGACCAGTAAAGTTTTTTCAAGGAGCTTTATTTAAAAAAGTAAAAGATATATAGAAAACGTTTATTTCACAAATAATATACCATTATGAGGTATTTCATTTGAATATTAAATTATTTCCTTAACCCTAGCACTTTTCGAGTTTTTTTTTCCCAAAAACTCTACTGGTCTATCCTCGATTGTACGTCCTACCACCAACCAAACCGACTAGGTGGCGGGTCATGGCCCATTTTCATTATCCATTCCTGAGGAAACCCTATGCTCCACTTATTGAGGAAGTTAAAATGGTTGATGTTGACGAAGTAACTGTTACACGTTATACCTTTAAAACTCTGCGAGGACAATATCAAAGTCACAATTTAAGCTAAGTGGCACCCACAGAACATTAAAAGAGGTGGCACCTCACTCAGTCTAATAATTAATAACACTTTTAAAACTGCTAGAACAGTTCGGCGCCCAAGAAAAGATTAAGTGGCCAGTTAATCACGGGTTCAATCTCGGTTCAGGTAAAAAACAAACAGCTATACCTACGTTTACTTTTTTATGTAGGGTTGACTAATAAGACAACAAAAAGCTGATGATACAAATATTGCGAGTTTGATTTCCTCACACAACTGACAATGCTTTCATTTTTAAAGAGTCTCATTATCCATTTTATATTTTAGTAACACTTTTTTTTATAAGAGGATATATCTTTTCATGCAAAAAAGTCGCTCTATATTTGCAATTTTTTAAGCTTTAATTAATGATCTAGGCATGTCTCGATTAACTACAGTACCACGATGATGATCAATTGATCAATAGTTTTCGTACTGTTGTATTTATTTATTGCAGGCTTAATTTGCATAGGAGTAAAAAAAATACATAAGCAAGAAGACTCTTAAGATCTGCTTATAAAACATTAGTATTTAGTTAGATATTATACAGTGTTTTGTCTTGTAGGTACCTAACTGGTAAGAATGATGTTAGTTAAGTAATTATTGTTTGAATAAATTTATGATTTACTCGTAGGTATAGTTTATAAACCACACCATGACATCTCAAATGAAAACACAATAACTATTGTAGTAAGTATACGGGTATCTGGCAGTGATTGTCCATCTTATGTGTGCACAATTTGATTATTATGCAAGCTTTGCTGATACGTGTTGCCTAGCTCTGACGAGACAGGTTTTATTTTACCTCACATCCTATACCTTTGTTTTGTTTCGGAGAATCAAAGCTCGCGACTTGCGTATAAACGTGGGCCGGCGAACATTACGAGACGTACGAGACGCTTCGAAAATATATTAGGTCTTTTGTTGCTATTTTGCCTTTTTGTTTTTCAGATGTATATATAGTTCTTTTAATCTGGTATTTATAAATTTTTATTTTAAAAAATCTTGACTTCGACGGGTACTCACAAGGCTCAGTAGCTCAATTGGAGAGTTGTGACGTTTCGTTCGCAAACGTTTCGTCCGATTCGGATCAAATAATTAAATAGAAGGTGCACACTCGAAGATTGCACGTTCCTCTTCGCAAATACGCGTGTCCCGTGGAGTCCCTCTGTCAATGCTAGGCTGGTGGATACAGCGCTAAATGAGACCTGCCGGATCATTACGGGCTGCCTTAAGCCGACCCCGGTAAATTAGCTGTATCCACTAGCTGGTATGGCGCCTCCAGATGTCCACAGGGCTGTACTTACTTTACTAAGGTACTTACTTTTAGAAAGGGGTTTGAACCACACTCTACCACGGAGGTCGTCAGAACACACATAATGCCCTAAATGATCAGGTTAGTGAGATAATTGGAGTTAAAGATACAAAAATGATACTTTGAGTCGGCATTAATCATTTCTAACTCTAATTATCTTTCTAATGTGACACTTTACGGCAATAATATCATATAAGTTTTTATTCCTCTGTATGTCCCCTGTTCATTTACCTATATAGGTATTACCTTGCGACGTGACTTCATTTTGAAAATTTTTCATACTACGGATTTGGAAGAGGACAGCCTCCATACAAAAGTTGAAATCTCTTTCGTAGAAAACCTAAAAAAAAGACAACTTGTAGAATACATATAAAAGACATTTAGTAGAAAACCTAAAAAAATAATATTCTCACAAATGTAAGAAAGTTATTACTTATTTATTTGTTTGTTGAAAACTATGGGATACATTTTTTTTTATTATGTATTTTGAATTTGTATCTAAGTATACAGCCACTCTCAAAGATACAAAGATATGTGTACTGATAGAAACAAAGCTCAAAAGTAAACACAATACGTAAGTTACTCTTACAATGTGAAAAAAATATCTCAATGAAAAAGTTTAAAACTTAGTAAAAGTACAAGTGAGCTTTTCGAATTGGTAAAACTGTCAGGTACACACGTACGCTGGGAGGCATATGCGTTTATATATGAATGTAATTAGTAGTTCAGTCCGTATGTAAATCGTAAGATGACGTAGTCAGATTTCCAAGAGCTGTACAATGCACCTTTATGGCGTGTCAGTCGCGGGAAGTGACGATGATTTTGAATATCGACATCGATATTTTTAAATTGTTGTCATATTAAAGAAAAATCATAAAGCCGGAATTATTGTATAGGGGCACAGCTTATTTTACATTGAACACATTCTATTATTTTGACTACTTTTCTTTTCACAGGTATTAATATAATATGTTCAATATTTGATTAGTTATCTATCTGGCGACGACTAACAGGATAGATTAGTTCCATGACTAAAAATTTCAAATTATTTTTAAATACCTACTTAGTACCTAATTAAGACATTGAAACAAAAAAGTATCTTCAGCGGTGTGGTTGGAGAAAGAAACAATTTTCACAATTATCTCTACAAGCTTTTTACAAGATAGTCAACAAATTTAATAATTGAATATGCTGATTAAAGAACTTAAAAGTTAAGCAAAATATTTTTTTTTTATAATAAACCACAGAATACTTAATAGTACAAGACTGAAATAAAACGCAAAGTTGTTTTATTTCAATTATGAGTGCGCGAAGAAACTTAAGATGTGCTTATATAGTTTTTTTTTAATTACAGAAAAGATAGAAACTTGTAAGCTACATCAACAGTAACAACATTAGTTAAAAACCTTTTTTTAAAGTTGCTTTATCAATAGTGATGACATATTTTTTTAAGCGGAATTAAGGATAAGTTTATATATTTTTCGATTCCGCCATCAAGAGCTAGAACTTTACGGATGGCGTGTGTGTCAAACGCCCGGTTGGACGACCTAGGTATTGATGGTTCCGGTCCGGAATTCCGGAAGGATCTGAGGGATCTTCAAATAACCAACTGGGAACAAGTCGCTCAGAATAGGGACAAGTGGCGCAGTTTAGCGTCGGAGGCCAAGATCCACTTCGGGTCGCTGAGCCAGCGAAGTAAGTAAGTTATATATTGTTTTATGTCGCCACCTAATTTATCGATAACTAGTTACATGGATGACTCTACTTGCAACCACAAGTTACGAGACTTGTGAGGCTGGTCACGCACTTCCCTAAACGCGTCTCTCGCATTGTCACACCGGAGCCAGAACATCATAGACGGCTGCGTTATTTTTACTAAATCCTGCTCTTAGCTTTGATTATTATCTGTAAAACGTAATTTTCCATTCGAGTACCAAATAAATTAAAACATGAACTGCCTAGAGTACCTACTACTAAATATGACTGCAAAATAAACTGCAAAGCTATGGAAGTTTAAAGCTCGAAAGTAATACTTACCTACATCTACTATTACTATATAAAATTCGTTTTAATCATCTTAAATTTAATTTAATTTAACCTTTTTAAATCTATATGACCTAGCTAGGTAAATAAACAAATTTTAAGACGGACTTAAAAACATCTTAACCCAAATGTACCAAATACTTACCTATTATATATATTTATATTTCCTATATTTCCTTTGAATAATACTACTCGTTTATTGAACTTCAGAGAGAGAGAGAAACTAAAGTTTGACATTTTACACAATCAATAAAATCCTTACAAGAAAGGTATAAAATTGAGGAACTATATCAAATGCTCGCTGTCTTTTAAAGGCAGAAGTAGTTGGTAGCGGCATATAAAGTTGCCTAATTCATAGTGTTGTTGTCCTACTGCACTGTTATTAATTGCAAACGCATAGGAAGTGTAGTATCGTTATTAAATTTAGCGTTAATACCATACCTACTGATTCGAATAAAATGACTTTATGAGAAGGTTGAACTATAAATTTACTCATATAACTTTGTGCACTTACAAAAATTTTACAAATTGGCAGATTTTATTTGTCGTTTTATAGGAGAAAGTTTAAATATTGCAGTATACGTATAAAATGATTATTTTGTACGGAATAAGTTATGAAATGCATTTTTGTAGTGTATTATAATTTTTCAGCCTCGATATAGAACAATAGAAAGAAAAATATTTATTAAACTGAAATTATATTCCGGTACGACGAGACTCGGTGTTTTGTTTAGTGTTGGGTGTTCAGTAAATCTACGTTGAATTGAAACTTGAAAGTAACCACTAAATTATCCTTTATTGATCCCATGATATCATAGTAACAGATATAAGTCGAAACAGTAAGTAACTCATCTACACCGATACGCGTCTTTATTATACCTCTCAGTGTGATTGGAAAATAATATAATTTTGTGACACACGTGTTTGTAAAGACGTGAAGGTCCCATAATATGGCTCAGTTTTAGATAATTTAAGGCGGAAAAAACTAACATTGGAAAGTTATAATAATAATTTTGTGTATGTATATGTAGTTATTTAATAAATTATTATTTACTATTGTTGTAAACGTCTGTTGTAACATCCTGACAGAATTACAGCGCTTCTGTGTTCATTATGCCCATCTGAGAATGGCACAGAAGCACAATGCTGAGCCAGGGTATTTATTGGTCCCACATCATATTCCATAAGTTTTGTTTGTAAGGTATAATTTCAAGATTTTTTATTTTAATTTTTTTATTCTATATAAGTGTGTGTGTGTGGATACCAATAAATGTTTTTCGTTCTTTCTTTCAATAATAAATATTTCTTACACTCATACCAATTAACCTAGCCCTCATTCCACTTGGATCCACCGGCGAGGATCCACCGGTGGATCTATGACTATTTTTTTTCCTCTTTAATCCACCGGTGGATCCATGGCAATTTTTCTTCCTCTTAAATCCACCGGTGGACCCATAGCTTCTTTTTTTTCCTCTTAACTCCACCGGTGGATCTATGGTTATTGTTTTAAGTGTCGTTTGTCAATTTGTCACGACAAGCATCATTTTCTAAGTCTATGTATCGAGGTATTTTATTGCATAATTGCATTAATACAAAGATTAAATCTGGCTCAATTATGTGGCGATGTTCGCAATGGCGGAAGTTGAAATGTAACGCAACATTGACCGCAATAATAAGAACGAGTTCGTCACAATTATGTTAATATTATAACATCCCATTCGTTTTTATGTCAATTTAATTAATTTTGTATGAGAAACTATCATGTCGAATTTTTCGTACCTACGATGACATCAAGAGCGAGATTTAGTGATTTTCGTTTCTGAGTGACGCGTGTTTTCATGGCAATGGTCTCAAACGGACTGACTTAGGTCTTAAAACTTTGACCGTGGATCAAACTTTTTACACGCATGGTAGGTAAACTTTTACTGTCTATCTCGATATAGGGCTGTGGTTAAACCTCGTGGAAATCATTTATCTTTGTTGGACATAGTGTATACTAGGTAAGGGCGGAATATTCGGGAATCTTTCCAAAAATTTAAAAACAATTTTTGGCCAGAAATTCAGTTCGGTAAAAGTTTAATCGAATATCCAGCCCAATGTTCGTAGTCGGCGAAATCCATATTCGGCCCATTACTATGTGTGCTGCGGGTGGATCCCTCGTCGGTGGATCCTTATTGAAAAAGGGGAAGAAATACGCAAAGATCCACCGGTGGATTGAAGAGGAAAAAAAAGTAGCCATGGATCCACCGGTGGTTTTAAGAGGAAAAAAAATAGCCTTGGATCCACCGGTAGATTAAAGAGGAAAAAAAATTGGGTTAGATCTACCGGTGGATCCTCGTTGGTGGATCCAAGTGGAACGAGGGCCCCAAAGTAAGCACTGTTAGGCTTGTGTTATTGGATACTAGGGTAAGGGATATAAATACATATATAAGTGTTTATGTGTAGAAATTTATTTATTTATTTATTAACACAAACACAATATCATGACAGGACATATCCCAATATATATAAACGTCCATGACTCAGGTACAAATGCTCGTATTCATCATACGAACATTTGCCCCCCTGCCGGGATTCAAACCCGGTACCTCAGAGTAAGCGACACCTTGAAACTGGTGTACGTACCACCCTACGAGGCAGGTCCTCGTCGTATTGCTTGACAACTCTCCAAATATTCGCCTTTCTTAGCATTTTTTATTTATTTATTTCATTGCTAATGTAATGTAACGCATATAAACATGGTTCGCACTTTCATGATAATCAACAATGCCAACGGATCCAATCGTTACAATAGAGCTTAGATAATTACCATTAAAGAGAGGTCTAGGTATAGTCTGTTAACTAACTAAACCGAAAACTATATATATATAACATAGTATCGGATTCTTTTGTGTATGGACAATTCAATTTTGACATTTATTCTATGGAAAATATTTCAAAATAGCCTGTCTGTAGCCAAAACAATCCGTTAGTAAGTTTTAGAAACCCGGGGTTATATAATATCTCTGTGAGTTAACCAAAGGTCGAACTCATCTGGGGGCCTACCGCCATCTCTTAGTGCAGTTTTGTTTCAATCTTACAATGCTATTTCCTACTACGAATCTCTTAAAGTACGCTTGTTTTTTGTCGGAAGTTTTGTGACGGCTTAGCTCAGCATCGCCTTCAAAGTCGAAGTGTGTCAAAATGTGACAACTTCAATAAAAGTAAAACGTTCTTGTGACATGATAGTTTCTAATAGATAGAATAGGTAGTAGGCCCACAGTTCATCTCATGTCATGAACATTTTTCACCGATGACATACCATGAAGTTATGTTCTCTCACGTAAGTACATACCATTCGCCCTTGATTTTGATCTGCAATCACTCATCACACAAAAATAGGTGAGTTGATGTTGGATGTTATCCAGACAATACCATGAGATTTGAATAAATTTTAGTTATTTCACGCCAAGACGAGATTTACTTTTTATTCTCGGCTAATACAATAACAAAATAGGTAGGTATCTATCTACCTACGAGTACTATTTTGTAAGTATTTCTTATTAAACATAACACTTTATATTATTATACTTTTATCCAATCAACAATAAATTTTGAATATTTTTTAATAGTTATTTATTTAGGATAACCTAAATAAATAACTATAGAATAACTATTTAAAAAGAACTATAATAAAAATACATATTGATAAAAAGATTTATTTAAATAAACACTTTCATGTAAAACAACTAAGTACCTACTTAATTACGCAATAGTTACCACAATATATTGTTTAAAAAATACTCTACTTACTGGAGCTTCATATCACGCACAAAGTAAAAGAAACTGTTTTTATATATGAAATTTCATGACAAATAAAGAGTTTTACAAATCAACTTTACACAAGGAATGTCTCAGATATGCTCTGCTTTACGATTCAGGAAGGATTTGTGGCCTCGGTTATATTCGCACAAGGAAGACATATAAGTATGTATACCTACTTATGTATGTTGATAATTTTAGTTCGTACGAGCGACGACGTCAGCCACCACCATCGCTTTGTTAAATTAACCAATTAAAATACATCTTTATACGTTAGTTGTTAACTTTAATCTTTATTTCCGCATATTGTATTACAATTATAATTACATATTTAGCTATTTGATCCTCAAACAAGTTATCAAACTAAGCGAAAATAAATGTCACACACAAAACAGGATTTTTATGAATCACGAAACATAATTTTGATACGTACTACATCTAAGTTTTGGCGCGCACTGTTCATTGAAATAAAACAACTTTTACGGATATCAAACGCGCTATATTTCACCAACTAAGTTGTAATTGTCCGTATTTTTTGGTTTTCTAGGGGTTTATTTATTTTCCTGACGTTTCGGCACCTTTTTAGCTGCCGTGGTCACGGGATGGGGATGACAGCATCCCGTGACCACGGCGTTTGATACCCGTAAAAGTTGTTTTATTTCACATGTTCTTGAGATTGTAACTATACTATGTAAAAAAGTTTTGTGTTAAATATATTTAGGTACTTCGTTTGATTTTATTAATAGTTTAAAGCTCAATTTTAAGAACTTTAAAATTTATAAAAATTGCTCAAGCAGTTAAAAAGTGCTACAAACCAACCACTAACGAAATATTCTGAAACTTTTGCTTAGTCGTTTGCAAAATAATCTACTGTTTCAAATTAGGTAGTACTTTGTAGCTGTTTTTAGCTGTGTAGTGTCGGCTTAGAATAGCACTAACGGGTCTCATCCCGTGGGTGTTGTAAAAGGCGACTAAGGGACTCGGCCTTCAGGAGACGGGCAGCAGCGTCTCCTGCAAACTGGCCATACTGCGATCGCCAACCCGCCTACCAAGCGTGGCGATAATGGCAAACCCCCCCCTTTTGGGGAGGCCTATACCCAGCAGTGGGTGTTATGTGGCTGAGACGACGACCTATGTACTTTGACTGTCTAATTTTTTTTTATTGTACAATAAACACAAAGTTAGGTACAAAAGACAAACTTAATACTAAAAGTATTCTCTACCAGTCAACCTATGATTGATTTTGGGGACCACAGATAATTAAAACTCGTAACACTTCATATAAGTTTAATTGATAAAATATCAATGAATTCTGCTAATCAATTCAGCTACCCTTGACAATCACACTGTAAGGTACCTAAATAATAGTTTTAGTGTACCTCTCTACTCCATAAAGATTTCTTACAATGCTCAATCAGTTCAATGGAGCCCAAACGAGCTGTCTAGTCAGAAATTTCGTGTTTTTGTAGAGTAGGCCTTGAGTTTTGTTATAGCCCTGGCTAAAACTGGTCACGCAGCCCGCGGCACCTTTGATAACCATCCACCGCGCCGCCCGATCTGCGAACCGACTCGCCAGTTAATAACTAACTTAATAAGTTCCGACGGCTAATTTATGGTTAACTTATACTCTATTTGCAGCCACCGGGCATGTGAAAACTAATTAACTTTAAGTTAAAGTTCGAAATGGTACTAAAGTTCTATAGCAAAAGCAGAATGCAGCATCGCAAATAATGGAATTTCTAAGGAAAATTTGCCATTACATTATAAAGTCAGTCCTTGACATGGTGGATTTTTTTTATTGTATTGATAGCCTAAGCTTTTATTATATTTTAGGTGATAAATATGTTAAAAATCAAATTACTGTTTCTATGAAAGTTATGTTTAGGTACACCCATAAACAGATGTTCTTATGTGTTTAATTAAAATATGCAAATTAATTGTATAAGAGTATGTTCTGACACTGTGGTTACATTGTAATAAGACACGTTAGGATGTTAATGAGTGGATTTTTGAAGTCTTTTACATGTAAAATGTTTGAATGACTTCTATTCGTGGTAAATATTAAACAAGAAAATATACTAGAAAAATAAAACAACTAGTCTCATGTCGCCCTGACGGGATTAACGGGACGGGATAAAATGCAAAAATTAAAAAGTTATAATTCTATTCGTGGATTTAGCTTCATTAGGTATAAGAATTATAAAGTTTGTTTTTGTCAAACTTGCTATATATTTTGAGTAATTGATATTTCACAAAAAAAAAAATTAGGTAAAGGTGGAATTTTAGCAAACTCTTACATAAAGGATTCCTAAAGATTTTAAATTCATAAAAAAAAATCATTTTTTTTGTACGCCACAGTTCCATCATTAGAACAAATTATTGCTCTCCATCCGTCTTTGACAGATCAGCCAATCACCTCGCTCGTCTATGGGAAACGATGAAAAAATTCATTTAGAATAGTTCCTAAAAAAATGATATCAGTTCGCTAGGATTTGTGATTTTTAAAACATTTCCCGCCATAATACAACTTCGAAAGTTAGGGTTTAAAACAATGGTGTTGCCACCATAATACACAGCTCTTAAAATCTAGTATAAACTATACAGGCTCTAAAATCTAGTCTAGTATATATGACCTTGGTGAGGAAGAATTAGCTCTTTATAAGGAACCCATGGTATCAGATCTAAACGAATGGGCGGGACGTGCCGAATTTTGGTTACAAACAAAGACGGCCTTAGATGCTCTGAGGCGAACTCAAAGTTAATTGGTACTCTAACATCTGATTCTGAGAAATACCATAGCGGAGTAGAGAACTATAAATATATTTAGCATTTCCGAAGGTTCTAACATTACTAAAGTTTAAATTTTCGCTATCATAATACTTATGGCGATACTCGAAAAAAATATGCTGAAGCGAGATAGCAATGAGAAAACGACGCGCACGGGAGCGAGACCGATTTTGCAGATTAGGCAAAAAAAACACAAAATGACATCGTATTAAAAAACTACAGCGATTTTAAAAAAATGCTTCTATACGTTCCTAAATATTATTGGTGTCCACTTATTAAACCAATTTCCAATAGTGTAAGTAACCCCATTTAAAAATAATATTGAATTTTCGTATTTTTTAGAGGTCTTTTCGATAAGAAAAAGTGTCGAGGCAAAATCATAAAATCGTGTTTTTGAAACTATACGAATCTAGATAAAGGTATGAAGAAATATATATGTTATTACCAGATTTGTAACAACTGTAACCGTGCTATAGTTTTATATCAAAAAGTCCATTCTTTTTCCGAGTAGCGCCTTATTTTCGTCATATACTTAATATAAATTTCAAATCAATGCAATCGTTTATACTGTTTGTACACACGTAATACCACTGTAGTACACGTTAATATATAGGTATTGTCTTAAAATTGATAATGATGTATTTCACCAAATACATCGTTTTTAAATAATGCAATAAGCAACTTAAGGCTTTTCTTTCTATAACACTTATACTACTTATTGAATGTAAAAAAGATATCAATCAGTTGTATTACTGTAAGACTTTTATGGTCCTCACAACTTTATTAAACGCGATAAAGTATTAACACATCCTTTACTCCTGAGATCGTCAGCGATACGTAATTTACAATAGGTGCCGCGATTTACATATCGTAAATACTAAAATTTTCCAGCAACTACACCATTAGAGGATTAATAACGTGTCTAATCTGCCCATACCTATTCCTTTCCTCAATTCAGATCCGTATACGTCACGCGTTCATACGGCGAGCACAAAGGAGCCTTGCTCGTGAACCGGCGAAGGTCGACTAGCTCTTGACAACGAGTTTCCTTCATGCAACGCTCTGTACTCTGTAAATTTCGCTTAAGAAGTTCACGGCTGTTTTTATTTTTATCAGATAGTTCCGACCACGAAGGTCAAGGATTTTGTTTTTGGCGCGTCCTACAGCAGCCGTTGCCAACGACCCGATTCTGTACTTTTGATCCGTTTTTTTTTTTTTTGTGAGCTTTGTCTACGTGTGAGGTGTGGTCTTGCCATCTTATTGTTTGAGATCGCATATTGGTAACATCCGCTTCTGAAATTGTCCATTTTAATCTCTATGAATGGAGAATTAGAGAGAGTTAACTGATATAATTGGGAAATTCCAGAATATCTTACTGGTAAAATTGTCTGCGAGCCACTGCAGGCGATCTGATCAGATTCCTTCGACAAATTGCACAGCTGAAGAAAAGTTATGACACACAGCGAGAACAACTGATGCTGTTGGGGCAAAAAGGTTCTGAAATGTCAATTAAGATGCGTTAGGCTTTCTATCAAGTGGACCCATGATCTGGTTATGTTCGTGATGATTGCACCGCTTGTATGGAAGTCCCATATGGCCTATGACCAGCAATTCGCTTATGACCATTATTGATTTGCTATGGTGTCACTTGTTAGCAAACTTGAATACCAATCAAATGTGAAATAAAACATGCTGGGATGAAAGTGCATAGTGAAAAATATTAATTATAGGATAGTGAATAACAACACTTCGACTTCTGAATATTAAGTTCTATACGTGGTTTCGGCAGTTTATAGAGGCACCGACAAAGCTAATTACTGAGCAAGCAAAATGAGCAACCTGAAGCTCTGCGGATTATTAAGATCATTTACAAAAACTACTTTAATAATTATCTAATCAACTTACTTTTGAGCCCATTTTTTAACCACACTGGGTCAGTAATCCTAATATCATTACGTCCATTACCAGAACTGGTTTCTCTAAGCTCGAATCAAAATAAATACGTCGCGATTTGGCATCCTATGGTAAAGTACGTTCGTTGTATAATCTGGGTATATTCTGTTGGCGTGTAGGCTATAGATTTTTTTTAGGATCACATAAAGTATTCACGGTGGCCAACGAATTAGCATTTGTTCGGCGATTGCCGGCGACCGCCTGTCCTTGGAATAAGGATGTGGCAAAATGTCTTATCTTGCTGTTTCAAATGCCGACCGGCGAACAAATGAATTGGTGTAATAGCTGAAATAAAGTCAATCTGACTTTGGTATTGTTAAATAATTGTTAATTGTTAAATAATAAA
Source organism: Chrysoteuchia culmella (assembly GCA_910589605.1). NCBI lineage: Eukaryota > Metazoa > Arthropoda > Insecta > Lepidoptera > Crambidae > Chrysoteuchia > Chrysoteuchia culmella. The sequence continues at coordinate 6,763,457 of OU342657.1, forward strand.
TAAGATTTTGTATCTTGAGAGAACACTCACACAAAAGTGATAAAATAAGTTTAAAAAAAATAATAATTATGGAGCTACATTTTTGCGAGAGTTTTCGCCACCATTGGTTTTACAGAGTATACAAAAAAAAAGAGTTAATATGAGATGTAGAGATCTTTTTCAATTTGCGGAGGCGATGATTAAATTAAGATCACACTTTTGTAAGTACCTATTGTATTACATATTTATATACTAGCGGCCACTCGCGGTTTCACCCGCGTGGTTCCCGTTCCCGTGGGAATATCGGGATAAAAAGTATTATTTTTGAGTTTACTGGATGCAAACAAACAAACAAAAAATCAAATCTTTCCTATTTTTAATATTACTATAGATTAGCCACCAAAGGTGAGACGTAAAAAAATCTTGCATAGAAAAAATAAATGTTAGAATGTTTGATAGCTGAGTCTATGTTCTAAAAAACAAGTATAAAAACAGCATAGGTTTGAGTTTCAATTAAGAAAATTCCACGATACCGATCCATGTAATGTAACGATTAGACTAGGTGGTTATTCTGTATCTTGTATCGTAGTCGTGATATGAGCCCTAGGTTTGGCTTGTGTAGCTTAGTAACTCGATAGTAACGCAGCATATTAAAATTCTTCAATCGATTTTGATCATAGCGTTTAAGACGATGCGGTTTAAATTTCAGTTTGTCAGTTTGGTACAACCTGATGATTGTATGGGTAATAGTGAAAATTTCAGGTCGACCAGTAGAGCTTTATTCCGGAATCGCGATTCCGATAAAGTACATATACTTATTTTAAACAAAGCTCCTTCAAAAAAGTCTGGTGGTCTAACGGGATCTTCCTGGATTGTAGGTATATTTTATGGTTAAGGTTTGTTGGACGTAGGTCATAGTTATGCAAGTATCATAACCGAATGTTTGAAATGTATCAGTAAGCGTCAATTAAGAAAAAGTTTCATAAATAATATAATAAATCATACAAATTCAAAAAAATTAAGTCTTGACTTGACTGACTGATTTGTCTGGGAACCTACATCTTAAAATACTGGACGATCTGGCTTCACATTCAGCATAAAGATCGTTATTATGATATGACGCAAGCATATAAAGTTTTTTTCAGATAAATCTCAGTAGAAAATATAAGTAAAAGGGCAAAATATATTTTTTCTTGTTTTGACAATGTCCAAAGGAAAGGAAGCCGCTAGAAAAAGGCTTATGGTTTATACTTCAGTCCACAAATATATGACTACTAGGTACTTATAACATATACGGGAAATAAAATGGGTAGTATTTAACCAATCGACTAAAAAACTTTTTGAGCGACAAAAATACTAATTGAGCGACTTAGTCGCCCATACCTAATCTAAACCTAACCTAACCCTATTTTTTCTGCAACCAAACCTTTTTAGGATTGATGATTTTATGTCGCTTAATTTATAGTCTGTTTTTTAGTAATTACTACTTACTATAATCCAAATAAAGTTAAGAGACTGTTCTGTGTTCAATTCCTAAAGATGATTGCTGCTGTTTTCAGAAGGTGCGTTTACCTCAATTTACACTTGTTTTGAAACAATATTTACATGCTAAGACGTTGACGTATTTTCCTTGAAATGGTTCGTTACTCGGAGTGAGGTACCTAGTTGAAGTTTTCCGCGTTGGCGCGATGTACGATTTTGTATCATTATTTTCGGATCGATCTGCCCACTTCTGTTACTCATTTTCTAGAAAAACGAAAACAAGAACAACCTTGACGCGTGTCTTCTGAGAGTGTTCGCAGTACACTATGACTACACATATTTTAGTATTAACTCTAAAGTCCGTCCATTCAAGCCGTTTCAGTAGCTTTCCAGATATTTATGCGTCCATTTGTAAAGTACCTACTAGGTTTTAAAATTGGCCCAAATTAATTCATTGTTGGAAGTTATGAGCAATCTGCATCCCTTCTCGACAAAATAGTATTTATTTAATTCGATATATCTTGATTCAAAACTAGTTATAGGTAAACAAATTACTATCTAAGAACGTACATAAATTGCCGAAAGTAATTAAATCCTTAAAACTTGAAAGTTTATGCAAGCTTCTGAAAAATAATATTTCTTGGCAGTACTTATATATTGTTTTAGGATTCGAATTATTTGTATTCCTCCAAGGAATAATTGCACCACAATTTCAACAATAAAGTATTAAATTTGATACATTATAATTTGTAGAAGATAAAAACAAATGTGTCTTATTAATACGATATGTCTTTGTTATAAATTAAATTCTGCATTGAAATAAGACATGGGTTTTGTATTGCAGACTGCTTCCCACGTCGGCCGCTTTTGGTGTCATGTGGCTGCATTATGCACTTTTATTGCACATTACTAGATTAATTAAAACGAAAACTGAATACTTATGTGTATTCGCAGAAATACTGGCTAGTTTCCGCGCAGATATTCGTGGAAAAACTCTGGTCTAATTACTTGCATCGACAACGTTGTAAGACAAGATGTTATTTCACCCATCTTGCTGAATATCGTTTAATTAGTTCATGTCTAAATCATATTATTTGTGGGTTCATCAATATACTTAGGTAAGTAATCGAATATTCAATAAGTAATTGATTGGTACAGTTGGGGAGCTTCCCGATAGATCAGTAGAGTTTTATTGGTAGCGTTATTTACAAAAGTAATACTTAGATTTATAGAAAATGTTTAGACCTCAAATAATAGAACATTATTTGGTGTTACATATGAATAATCAAATATTTCTGTCACCTTATAAATGTTCCCAAAAAAGTTCTACCAACTGGTCGATCGGGAAGTTCCCCGATTGTACAATTTGGCCGCATATTATTACAACAATTCTGCTTACTGACGTTAAGTCATAATCGTATCTCAATCTTGTTTCAATTGTACGACTATATGCTTTTTTGTAGCCATTTTTACTGTACTTTAGTAACAAATGTGGAAAAGAGCACCAAAATTGAAATACGATCACCTATTACTAAACATAAACAGAATTGGGTTTCAGTTATGGATCTGCCGTGATAAGGTTGATGTGGTGTCTGGACTACCAAATGTGATGGTTTTCTAGTCTATTAAGACTGGGAGGTACGAATATTGGGTGCTAACAATGACAACTGAAGCCAGTATCATGACCTTTAAACTACGATCACTAAGATTTCTCGATGCAGTAAATAAAAAACAATGCAATTTCCTTAATGTTCAAGAGCGTTTCGGTTGAGAGTTCATCGAACTGTGTGTTTTACGCCACAAGCTGTTGATGTCGATACCCAGAAATATCTGATAAATATTTGCCTGCCCACGTGGCCGCGGCCTCGTGGCGGTGATGTGATCGACTCTCGGGACGAACATCTGTACTGTCTGTACTGAGAGGTATCTCTATCTTATGTAGATATTACCTAGAATACAAATACAAATACAAACTTTTTTATTTAGGTTTTTTTTGTATAGCATGCTACACAGACTCTTTATAAATCCCTGCTTGGATGACAGAGGATCAGAGGTGCAGGTTGAAAGTGAAATGTATGAAGCCAGATTTGGCATTCGTCGTCGTTATCTCAGCCACATAACACCCACTGCGGGTATAGGCCTTCCCCAAGAATCTCCACAACGATTGGCCCTACGCTGTCCGCATCCAGCGGTTTCCCGCGACCTTTACCAGATCTTCGGTCCACCTTGTCGGGGGCCTACCCACGGAACGTCGTCCTGTGCGCGGTCGCCATTCCAACCTTTCCGCCTCAACGGCCATCGGTTCTTCTCGATATATGGCCCGGCCACTGCCACTTCAGCTGAGCAATCCTTTGAGCGTTGTCTGTTACTTTAGTTCTCCTACGGATCTCCTCATTTCTGATTCGATATACTCCGAGCATAGCCCTCTCCATTGCACGCTGGGCGACCTTGAGCTTGCTTATCAGACCCATAGTTAGCGACCACGTTTCACTACCCTAAGTCTACACTCGTCATAAACTTTCGTCTTGAGACACTGTGGTAAGTTTGCATTGGCTGGGTCTAAATGTTTCTTTTATATTTATTAGAAAAAAATACTAGGTAGTCTCTTTATCGCTCACTCAGACGGGACTCACACCCGCAACCATAGAAATTACGTCTAGTCTCGATTATCCAATTACGAAATTTCATATATCCGAATCCTAACTACAATTATAAATGCGTAACTGTGTTTGTTTGTCCTTCCTTCACGCCCAGCTTAGCATCCAATCGTCTTTTGGCGTAGAGTTAGTTAGTTAGTTGAAAAGACGGACAGGAACATAGGCCACTTTCTATCCCGATATTCCCGCAGGAACGGAAATTACGCGGGTTAAACCTTGAGCGGAATCTAGTGTTGAATAAATGACAGAGACCGCTCCAAACAATGAATACTAATCGAATATAGTTATTATTCTAACAGGAATAGTAATGTAAATGTCAAACTGAAATCATAATACATATAATAAGTACCCACATTATGATAAATAGATAAGGCAAACGCTACGTGCATTCGGCCTCGTACTCGATGTAACTCGGAAGCTGCGCAAGGAAGTGCGTCTGCGCAGCGCAGCCGGAACAACGCCGCACTTCCTACCGCCCGCTCTTCTCGTGTGATCAATGACGTAAACCGACAAATGTCACCCGTCACTTTTAATGTTTCATTAAAGCTTTTAAAGGTCATTTTAATACTTTATATTTATAATTTATTAAGGCACCTCTTTAAGCAATCCAGCAGGAAGAAAGGGCCTAGACCCACGCAATGCGGACCCAATGTGGATAGGCTCGTATTAACCTCAGGCCCCGGGTTATGAGACACAATGATATTCCATTCTTCTCTGGATACCACCCGGTGTCCTGCTAGCAAATAACGATTGTAATATTTTTATTGCTTGGGCACTGGACTTCCTCATGGATGAATTAGGTGAACAGGTCGTGACCCACCAAGCGGGTTCAATGCGGATAGGTGGGTGTTGACGACTGCAAATTTAGCCGGTCCCAGTAGCTTTTAACGTGCGGAGCTCGAGATAATCGATTTGTGGTCACCTACCCCGTGACTAATTCGCAAGCAGCGAGAGGCAACCACCGCACCATCAAGTTTATAAAAAAAATAAAAAAATAATAATAATTAAGTAACAACACTTTGCCATTAATTAAATAGTGATTGGAGCCTCCATTTAGCGAATATAGCCTGTGTTTGGGGGCTCCGCTCTTCCTTAACTAATTATTTTAGAATAACAAAGAGGCGATATGGTTCATTCTTGTACTTACAAGTTTATAACACCAACATTACCAGTTTACCCAGCCCTACGATAAGGAACTTGCTATCAAATCTTAGGATCAGAACATCATTATATAGCTTATCACTAACAGTATCAGGTACTTTTAGTATAATATTATTAAAATCCTACTAATCCTACTGATATTGTAAATGCGAAAGTTTGTGAGGATAATTGGATGTTTAGATGTTTGGATGTTTGTTACTCTTTCACACAAAAACTACTGAACGGATTTGGATGAAATTTGGCACACAGATAGAAGACAGCCTAGATTAAAACATAGGCCGTTTTTATCCCGATATTCCCACGGGAACCGCGGCCGGTCGCTAGTATTAAATAAATAAGTACATATATAAAAAATTAAGGTTGATTTGTTTGGTTCATGTGATACGATTCAAAGATACAAATATTTTATTGTTTCTCATTCTAAAGGTTCTCATGTTTATTTTGTTACCCGAAAATTCGGGCAAAATTAACTGTTTACATATTTGTACGTAGCCCACACTCATTCTGTTTTGTTTCTGTTATTTATGCGCGCATACTGTTTTTGTAAAAACATGTGCAGAGTTGATGAACTGCGAAACAAGACGCAAAACTTAATGTGTGTGCTTTAATTAAGAGGTTTTTAAGCAATTTATTTAAATACTAGCTTCCGCACACGGTTTTACCCGCGTAGTTCCTGTTCCCGTGGGAATATGCGGGATGCCTATGTTATTCTCCGTCCTGTCAACAACTCTATCTCAAAAATCAAGTCGCTCAATTGGTTGCTTAGTTAAGGCGTCAAGGAAGAACAAACAAACACACTTTCGCGTTTAGAATAAGGACGCATTTACAATTTCGCGCGATTCAATTTCATGTAGGTACTACTTACTACATGCGCAGGGCACACAGACTGAGCGACGTATGTTCAGTAAGAATTTATAGAACTTACACATCTTGATACTTTTTTCAAAATATATTTATTTTTACATCAGTATTTTTTTATATTTTAGATATATTTTCTAATATATTAAATTTGATATAAAGTACTTTTTATGATTTAACAGATGGATGAAGGTCGATCCTAGTTCGTTTCCTCTAATAAGTTGATCTAACTCTGTTTTTCTATCTGCACAGCGATGTATTTGACCAAAAATTTTGGTGCCGAAGACCTCCACAACACAAAGACCTCCTTTCACTAGCGCTGACAAGCTTGACTTAAGCTTCATTCGAAATGTTCGTCACTATAAACTAGGAAAACGAAACATTGATAAGGTTTTTATTTTATATTGTATAAACTTTGGTGAAACTTCTAAAAGAAAATTGTGCAATCAAATGTTTATTATCTGTGGTATATGCTTGTATTTTTCTTTACAAGAATAATCCTCAAATAACTACTTCGGTTTCCCTACCGAAACCTAACCCTGTCTTCGTTGTTTTCGCATTTAATTCCAACTTGTTACACAAAATATTGTTAATGAATTATTATTAAAGGTCTTCTGTTCCCTAAACTACCGTTAACATTTTTTGAAGTTCAATGAATTGCTTGAAAAAGGATACGGAAAACTGCTAATTTTATGTATTTACGCGTCCTTTAATTAGGATTAGGATGAATGAAATTTAATTTGTTGCTTAAAGTGGAATAAAACTACTTTTTTGTATTTAGTAGTTTTAGTAGAATTTTTTCCAATATTATTCTATTTCAAATTTATCATAAGTACAAATAGTTTTAAGTCAATTTAATATTTTTAAGGTTTTTTTCGATTATATTGGTATTTATTAGCGGTATTTTATCAAAAAAAGAAATGTATCAAATGTCAATAGGGATGGTACAGTCGGGGAACTTCCCGGTTGACGAGTGGAGTATATTTAGGGAGATTCATTTAAAAAAAATAATAAATATACTTATAGAAAATGTTTATATCACAAATAATAGAACATTAACAGGTATTTCATTCAATTAATAAATTATTTCTTTAACCTTAGTATTTTCCGAGAAAACTTTTCCAAAATAACTCTAGTGGTCAACCGGGTAGTTTCCCGATTGTACCACAATGTCAATTTTATCAAATTTTTATTAATAAAAAAAAAAATAGATCAAATGTAGAAATTCAACTTTGTTTTTTACGTATTGGTCGTACAGAAAACAAAATGTTGCTTACTATACAATAGTTGAGAAACGAAGCCAGTTCACGTTTCGTATGCGGATGAGGAAGCCGAGTGCGGAACTGTCGTGTTCCGGGGTGTCGCCAGATCTGGCCGAGCATGCTTATTTATGGCTTGGAATGAGGATTAAATATATTTATTGCAATAATAATAATATTGAGAGATCATATCACTAGTAAGGTCGATATCTACGGGTGGAGCAGTGAAATGAAAAATGTAAATATAACCGTTAGAATGAGAAGAATCCCAGGTTTTAAAAATTAAATTATATTTTAACCGTTGTGTTCGACGGGATTTCTCTTGGATTATCATGGGATAATCCAAGAGAAATTGGATTGACTTCGAAAAAAATACATTATTTTTCAAATAATCATACTTTTTAGTAATACTAAAGAATACTAACTATTACTAGGCAATACTTTGTAGTATCGACTCAAGCAAAGAGTCAATACAACAACAAGTTTATATTACAGTAGAACTAGCTAAAGTTGGGAAAAGCTTATTCACAAAACAAATAAATAAGCCAGAATTGAAGGTTGCTTCCTAATCTTTCCAGGCTGACAATGACATTAAAACGAGAGCTGAGCCCGTCCATTAAATACGTGAGGCTTTTTTGGTCAAGCCAAATCTCACGATATCTCACGTTGGGGAGAGGTCCTAACAAATATCACGTATTTATTTTTCTGCAAAAAAATAGTGTAAAGCTTAGAGAAAACTGGGTTGAAATGAGAAAACGTGTTGGTCTATTAAAATATGACTAAATTCTGCACAATAATATTTATCGCGCACATGCTACCGCCACAAATTTTCACTTAAAATACCCATTTTGAAAAAACTCGGAGGTCGAGCCAAATCCAAAAATAGCCAAAATCACCTCACGTAATTAATGGACGTCCCCTGATAATTTCCCATTTTATTCACTTTCACAAGACAAAAATAAGTTTGTTGGCTTAACTTTTTTCCATCACTTAATTATGTCGTGCCCGCTATTACGTTCAGTTGTCCATTTAAGTAATAATGCTAAACTTTTCAGCAACTTCTGAACTTTGGTATTCAGATGATGAGCTTTGGATTTTATCACAGTTGAAAAAAAAACATGGAACTAGGAAACGACATTTGCAATTATTTGAACGTACTATATGGAAGGTCAGTAGTACAAAAACATGAATTATAACTAACAAGTAAGTAGGTATCTTATAGAAAAAGAAATTGGTAATGAACAAAAAGTTATACAGTAGTGCTATTTCCTTCATTGTTTTTTTATTAAATACAAACGATAAATGGGGAAGTTGGACTATAATTACGAATTCATTTAATTAACAATTATATATCTCATTTATGTGTTTTGCCATTTTCGTCACTTTACATTCCAGCCCTTTAATATTTTGTTTATTTATTTGGACCACCAGGGAAAATTACAATAAAGCTTACAAATACTACAAATTATGGAGATCACTTTCAAGATGTAAAATTATTTCAAAGGTAGCCACTTCATCATTTTGACAGGGGAAGTCAGGCTAAGATACCTACGAGTACATACTCGTACACCGCGCTTATATCCTTTAAAGGTCATAAACATAGAAAGACTTTCCAATGGACAATAGGCGTTACAATATAAAATGTGAATAATATAGTCAATAATATTTACAAACGGATTACTCTGCATTAAATTGTAAACCAGTACTTATAGGTAATCGAACTTCACTTATGGTTAAAGACACCGTTAACTTTTCTGTTAAGGCAAGTTAAATATCAGGTACTATTAAGCGGGCAGCTCAAGGAAAAACTCAGATGCAAATAGTTTGGTTACAAACTTGTGGTTATGGTCCAGTCAAGAGCCAGAGCTTTATAAAATTGTTGCTTGACGTGTTGATTCTTATTCATTTGTTTCTATCCAATGCTGTATTGCTTGGCTCTTGTTTGTTGCGGCTCGTAGCTCGTGCGCATTGGATTGTGTTGAGAGCGGTATAATCGTCTAGTATTTGCGCTTGAGTGATGTGGAGTGCCTCGGTAGGGGGGCAGGTATTGCGTGGGCACGGAACGAGTGCGACCGGTCCCCAGGTGCTGGACAGATTGTACTGGCGCGTATTCGGACCTTTAAACTTTAAATTGGTGAATTTATAGGGGCAACATGGTGATGGCAAAGCTTAAGTTAGTGTCTTATCACTTTTTTTTTTACGAAGATTGATGCATTTTGTACGTAAGACTTTTTAGTTTCTTCATGTATCCAGTTTTAAAATTCTTCATTAATCTTTGTAACGTTTGATAATTAATAAATTCGCTTATTGGACTTGTTAAATACTTACATATGTATTTTTAGTCATTGATAAAATTATAACTACAAATAGAATAAAAATTAAGGTAGGTAATGATATCGGTCAAATCTACTCACGTGAAGAGGTTGCGCAAATACTTAAAAGATAGAGTGAAATTGCTATATCTAATAATAGATAAACAAAATAACGCTACTGGTAATATGTATAACAAAGACATTGTCTTTTCCATAACAATATAATATAGTTATGGAAAATACAATGTTTTACTAATTTACATTTTAAAACCTATTAGTTTAAAGTAAATCCTTATATTAGATTAAGAATATTGTTATAATATGGTATCCCTGTACTGTGTAAATTCCATACCTATTAGTGGCCAGGGGTCGAAATATGGCGAAGGTAAGCCTAACCAAATACTTATCCAAAAATTATCTTAACCCTTTTGGGGACACTCAACAACTATACCAGGCATACAATAAAAATTCTATTGTGTCTCGTTCACTGTCCGCGAAAGTGTTAAGTGTATGGTTGATTGGAGGAGTGGGATTTTCTAAAAGGGAAGCCGATAGGAATCGGTATGTATGGACCCTTCGTCACTGACACCTACCTATCAAATCACACATAAGTCACACAACAGCTTTCAGTTGATATAGACTCTATAGCAAATAGCAAAAATACAATGTTAATGACAAAAGTATCTTCATTGAAACACCAATTATCATCTTCGAATCTAGTACCAATGAAGTATGGAGTTTGGTTTCAATTTGTATGACATTGTGCCCGAATGAAACCCACATCATTTTGTTGTGTTTTGAACTTAGATTCAGTTAGAAAAAATCGGCCAAGTGCGAATCGAACTCGCACATGAAGGGTTTCGTCTCTCACCTAAGGTTGCCTGGAACAGATTGCTATGTAGCAATAAGGCCGCCTATTGTGTGTTCCTCTTTTTTATAATTTTCTCTGTATGTGTTTGTTTTTGTATCGTGAACAATAAAGTTTCTACTATTATTATTATCATATTAAATACACCTACCCAAAATGCTACTATAAATTTTCTTCTGCAAAAATAACTTTGTTTTTCATTGTGTCTGTATGAATGGCAAAGTTATATTTGCGGTTTTGGAAAAATGCTAAATATATTTCGTTCACACTAATTTTCGTTGAAAGTTTTTATAAAGGTCTACAGTATATATTTTTCATTTTCTTATTTCAATAGTTAGAGGAGGGGGGGGACACACATTTTGCCACTTTCGAAGTGTAATCTTTCAAACGGTTGACTATGAGAAAAAATCGTTTTGAAACCTCAATGTAAATTTTTAAGACCTATCTATAGATACCCTACACCACACGTATATGTTCAATGGAAAAAAAAACAGTTTCAGTTCCATGTATGGGGATGTATCCATGTAATCCATGTAACCCTTAATATATATATTTTTTATTTTTATGTAAAAATCGTAAGGCGGTTTACAGAATACATCTACCTACCAAGTTTCAACTGTGTAATCCTCATAGTTTTGGAATAAAATGGCTGTGACATACATCGGACATGACGAATCTATAAGGGTTTCGTTTTTGCCATTAGGCTACGAAACCCTACAAACACCATTACTCTAATTCGACGGATTCATGAGAAATATGCTTATTAAGTTCATCAATTTAAAGATTTATTTTATTAAAAACTGTTTACATGATTTGATTTGACTTTGTCTTTTAGTATGCATAATTAATTTAGACATAATTATTTGTTTCTGTAGTAAGTAGGTACTTATTTAAGGCATTTAGTAAAAATAAAAACCTTAAGTATAAAAAAAAATGATACTGATACAAAGCGAAACCATATCTGCCCATTATCCTTATCATAAAAAAAAAACACTTGGCGCAGTAAGCATGATTACTTTACTATGCTACCCACTCTCCCAATCGCCATAGCACCTCCCAAAAGTAAGTGATAATTTTGAGTTACAATTTATTCTCCTGATGTCAACGTTTCAACACAACATTTTTTTCAATTCCTCCGGAAATAAATGCTTTTCACTATATGTAAAAAAAAATTAGACACGTAACAAGTAAAATATCCGGCTTGAGGGACCGATTTCTAGTTTGGATTGTAAAATAGCAAAGAAATCCAATTCGAATGACTTTTTTAATTTCTTAAGTATGGACCTGAGCGCTCAAGCAAAATCCATGATTGGACCCCATCTGCACCAAAGAAATAAGTACTGCTATCAATCGTGTTCATAAAAAAAAAACAAATCCCGCTCCAGGAATCGGTAAAGAACACCTTAATTTTGTGGTTTCTGAACGAATCTTACAACCTTCAGACGAAAGGTCACTTTAACTTCGATCCTACTAATATTACTAAATATGAAAGTTTGTATGTTTAGATGTTTTTGTTATTTGCCACTCAGTCACGCGAAAATAGCTGAGAAGATTTGAATAAAACGCATAAAGCTATTAAACATAGGGTAATTTCTGTGAAATGCGTCGAAGAACCTGGGGGTTAATTGTTTAATTTTAAATCTATCGAAATCCCTTTTAATTCGTAATTTAAAAGTTATTCAGGCCGTCACTATTTGACATTTGAAAGGGATTATGATCGGGACGCGTTTTAAAAGGTATGGAATAAACAAAATTGAACTGTCTAAGCAATATGACAGACGAAAATATCACATTCACAATACTTCTGCAAGGGATTGTGATAGATTTTAAATTAGACAATTAGGGGGCTGGATGTATAAGATAAGTGTCGAGTAGTATCAGGAAATCAAGGAGATGGGAATGTGTAGGGAGAAACGGAGAAGACTTCATCGACAATAGCAGAGCTCTTAAATAGAAAGAAAAGAATTTTCTAAGCCGGTCAAATGTTGTTGATTTTCCGAATAACCACGCGGACGAAGTCGCGGGCGGAAGCCAGTGAATCCATAAAACGTAATAAGCTTCCAAAGCATACTATTATCAGGCTGTGGTTGCACTTTTGACTGTGCGTGCTCATCGTTTCTCAGAATACCTCCCTGCTGTCGACAATCTAAGCGGACTTGCTAAGCAGGAAAGCCAATACGGTTGTTTGCGTAAACATTAGCTGCATCAGCTGGCTACGTACTACCAACAACACACTAAACAATTCACTTTACACCTCAGATCCACCTTCAGGTGTTGTCATAAGTGTTGTTTCTGCGATACCTGAGCCAACTCCAATTAAAAAACGCTGTGACTCAAGCGAAATAAAATGTATACAATGTGTCATGCATGAGCCCGTCTTGTTGCAAGATAAAAGCGATAATATCAGTTCTGCAGAATCAATTTTCAATTTAATTACTATAGTAGAATGCTAGAATGTGTCTGACTTAATAACTTGTGTGAAGGAATGAGATTTTTTATAGGAGTTGGTGATATAGATCATTTGTTGGTTAAAGCTTGAAAATTGATAATTTAGATTTAGGATCATTTCGTTTTTATAAACTTTTGGTATGTAACGTCGTTATAGAAAAAAACCTTCTGGTTGTGTAAAGACAGTAAAAGTATGAAAATTTTAAATCTATATTTTTTTTAATTCTAGATTTTATATTAACATGTCTGAAAAGAACGAAAAATACGTCGTTTCCAAGTTTTTAAGGTTGTGAATCAACGGAAAATATCGCAACACCATTTTAAGGTTACTCTAACTCAAAACAAAACTACTTTGAAACTTCCCTTTTCCTTAATTAAAACTTTCCTAGTTAACAAAGTCGGTTAGCAACACAATTTACTAATAGTATTTATCACTGGCCCCATTGCATTATCTACCGGTGGCATAACGTGGTGGCCACTATATCACCGAGTTGCTTAATCTTTTCCGCTAGTGATAGTGTCGATCGACACATATTTTTATGAAACTCAGTTACGATAGTCAACTGTTTCCCCACATCGCGTCGGATCTTGCGGTCGCGCACGGCTCTTGTAACATAACAACATGTTAGTGGCGAATAAGTTACAAAATAAAAAAAATACAAAATGTCAGTCTAGAGTCTAGACATTTCGGTAATAAGCTAAGACTGACAAATGACTGTATGATTCCAGTACTTTTTTTTAATGTTTTAAGAAGACAGAGATTCGGCAATAGCCGAAACTGTTGCAAGTAGGAATTCGAACATTTTATAATTGTGGCGACGGTTTTGATAAAGGAGGTATGACAACTATGAAAGAATTAACAACTAGAGTACTTACTAAATTGGAATGACTACCAAGCGGTAAAGTCGCGGGCCCGCAGTAAACCTACATAAGAAGTACCTTTCATAAGTATCCTATATGTATCTATACTAATATTATAAAGCTGAAGAGTTTGTTTGTTTGAAGGCGCTCATCTCAGGAACTACTGGACCGATTTAGAAAATTCTTAGACCATTAGAAAGCTACATTTCTCCTGAGTGACATAGGCTATATTTTATCCAGATATTCCCACGGGAACGGGCACCACGCGGGTCAAACCGCGAGGAACCGATAGTGTAGGTATAAAACCTTCTTATGAATTCCAAATTAAGTAACCATTCGTAGACGATATTTGATGACGCACTCAGATTTGGAATATCCTCTTACCTATGTGAAACAAGAATTTCGTAATTATTCACGTTGCGTCTGTATCCAAAAATTTACATTAATGTAATTGTCTATAATAATTTGAATCAAAGGCTAAGCGGGTCCCCGTTTAGTACAAAAGTTCAATAATAAAAACGGGGATCGTAATAATAGTCAAAATCTCACTAAGGTTAATTGTCTAATTTTTAAATCTATCGCAAATCCCCTTAAATTTTTCATTTGAAAGGTATTTGCGATCTTCACGCCACAACTATTGACATGTCTTAGGGATTGTGATCGGGATGCGTTTTGAATGAGCGAAATAGAACTGTCTAAGCAAAGTGACACACGAAAATATCTTTCGAACTATTATCACTGGGTGTTGCTACAACTAGTTACCGCGCTTCATACAAACAACGGATCAAAAAATGTGACCACAAATTTTGACTCGGTTTCAACCAACTGACTCGGTTGCTAGTCATGATTGTGGTGAGAACGGGCAAGATCAAGCTAAAGTATGAGGGCGGTATCTTCAACCAACTGACTCGGTTGCTAGGGATGATTGTGGTGAGAAAGGTCAAGATCAGGTAAAGTATAAGGGCGGTATCTTCAACCAACTGACTCGGTTGCTAGGGATGATTGTGGTGAGAACGGTCAAGATCAGGTAAAATATAAGGGCGGTATCTTCAACCAACTGACTCGGTTGCTAGGGATGATTGTGGTGAGAACGGGTAAGATCAGGTAAAGTATGAGGGCGGTATCTTCAACCAACTGACTCGGTTGCTAGGGATGATTGTGGTGAGAACGGGCAAGATCAAGCTAAAGTATGAGGGCGGTATCTAGTTGTAGCAACGCGGCGACCAATCATAAATTTATGCTTCAAACATATGGAGAAGTGACAAATGAAGTGTCATCTTAATATCATTCATATCATCATTCGTTCGAAAAACGATTGTGACTCCAAGTTAAAAAATTCTTTATATCGCTATCACAATCATTACACCTTTGAAAGGGGCAGATAATAACATAATTTATTATTAACTGAAGAATTCTACGCAAGCTAAGAGACATTTGAAAAAAGATATTTGAGACAACTATTGCCGGCCCACTTTGGTCTCCGTCTCTATATGCAGTGAGTTACGGACAACTACAGATCCCGCTATATTTATATTATGAATAAAAATTACAATATTCGAGTTTTGACTTTCGACGATTTTTTCTCCTCGAAAGTTAGATCTATGTAAAAGAAATTTCACCAAAAGAATAACATAGTTGTACCAGGTCTCCACATTACACGACTTTAGTAGTGATAAAAATAAAATGTTTGTTGACATTATTGAGTCACATTATTGAGTCTAGTTGCTTGGAAAAACAAGTTATCGTAAAAAGGAAGACATAGAAGCATAGAATAAGTAAAATTTTATTTTATATATGAAAATCATTTCTTAAGTGTCAAAAATAAACAAAAGTCATTTCTTTAGTGTCAAAAATAAACATGGAATACGTCGACATCGTTTGATGGAAATAGCATTGAAGCATTGTCCACCTCCATTGAATAGCTTTCCACCCCCCGGTATCAGACCCAGGGTTCCCGGATTAAATTCCCAGCGGGGGTATATTGTATTTGGTTTGATTGGTGGTAGGACTTGTTGTAAGTCTGCCTGGCTAGCTACCACCATCTTATCTAAGCATGGCGCCATAACAACAATGTTTTTAGCATTGTTGTATTCCGGCAGCTAGAGATAAGATAGCCAGTTCCTCAGTGATGAGGATTCCGGGAGAGGCTCGCTTCCATCTTCAGCCTTATCAATACTTAGCATTAGGTATGATGAAGGCTAACACCCATATTCTAAGTCGTTCCTCCAAAACTTACTCGTCCTCGACTTAACGAAACCTCATTGAAAACCTCTTCGAAATACTCCTCGAAATCGGTATTCTAAGTCATAACTACGTAAGGACCTGGAGGAGCCAAAGAGTACGTAGTCACTCCGTGCTAGGCCTAGCGCACACTACCGTTTTTGTAAAAAGTTTTGGAGGAACGACTTAGAATATGGGGGTAAGAGTGTCCCCGTTATTCATAAAAAATAATAGTTGCACACGATATAGTTTCACAAACAAAAGAAGAATGTAGAATGAAAAGGTTTTTTTTTAATTGAATAAAAAAGTTGCTGTCATATAGCTTTATGGTCAGAAGAAAAAGTAACGCCCTTAACAGCGTCATAGTTTCAACCTACCGAACAGAGTCAAAGTGCTTTTTAAATCGTCTATTTTGGTGATACTGTATAAGGCCAAAGAGCATCGAACCTTGATGGCATAACCGCATTACCCGCCATTTTGGAAAAAAAAGTGTTTTGACCTTTTACCTATTTGATGTTTATTAAATGGTTCACTTAATCATCACTTTTTTTTGCTTAATTTTTCTGACTTTAGACTAAAATATCATAATCAGTGAGATTATAATCACTCACTCTATCGATTGACATGCATTTCGTAGCTGGCCGCCAAAACACGTTTTTTTCTAAAATGGCGGAATGTATTAGGTATTGGAGCCCCCTAATTGTCTAATTTCAAAATCTATTACAATCCCTTTTAAAGGTAATGTTATTGTGATAGTGATATTTGGAATTGTGCAACTTATAGTCGCAATCCCTTTCGGAACGAATGATGTTTGAAATGACACTTCATTTGATACATTTGAAAGATATTTTCGTCTGTCACTTTGCTTAGATAGCTCAATTTCGTTCATTCAATACCTTTCAAAACGCGTCTCGATCACAATCCCTTTCAAATGTCAAATAGTAAAGGCCTGAAGTATGCTATATCTTTCAAATGATGAATTGAAAGGGATTGCGATAGATTTTCAAATCAGACAATTAGTCCATACAAAAATGATCGCACCCCTTTACAGCATTTTGTCAGTTACATGCAGAATTGTATGTGAGTAGTTTTCTTTAAAAAGTTATTACTTAACTGCTTCTGTTATCTTTCACTGACGACCTGCCCCCACCTGCCCCCTAATTGTCTGATTTCAAAATCTATCACAATCACTTTCGAATGTATTATCATTTTGATAGTGATTTATGGAATTGTGTAACTTACAGTCGCAATCCCTTTCGGAACGAATGATGTTTTAAATGACACTTCATTTGACACTTCTCCATACATTTGAAGATATTTTCGTGTGTCACTTTGCTTAGACAGTTCAAGTCCCGATCACAATCCCTATCAATTTTCAAGTATTGACGGCCTGAAGTATGTAAATATCTTTCAAATGACACATTGAAAGGGATTGCGACAGATTTTAAAATTAGACAATTAGCCCCCTGCTTGGCGCAGGGGTACTATATCCGACTTTTGCGCCAGAGGTCCCAGGTTCGATCTCCGAACAAGACAAATATTTCTGTGCATGAACATGTCTTTTGTCTTGGTCTGGGTGTTTAATATGTATATTATGTATGTATTTACAAAAAAGTATTTAAGTATGTTCATCCGTTATCTAGTATCCATAACAAAAAAAAATAAAAAAATAAAAAACACAAGTTCTTGATGATACTTAACGTGGGCTAGATAATTGGTGTGGTTGTATGCAATTATTATAAGGTAATATAATTATTATTAATTTTCAATTATAACTGTTCCTAGTTAAGTTCTGCCTCATTTGTAGAATCGGTATTTAATTTTGCTGAAAAAATGAACTCCGATCGAAGTAATGATCATAATAAAATAATTTATATTTGACATTCGACAATATTATAGTATTTACTTTAAACAAGCAAATTGAATAAGTCTAGGAGAGTCAAGTCCTGGACCGCATTTATAATAACAGAATCTGCTTTTGAATTTTAGATTATTGTTCTTACCTGCTAATTTGGGAAGTCCTTATCCTGCTGTTCGTATGTTACGGTAGAAAAAAATTATGACTTACAAAATAGATTTAAAAAAAGTTAGATTATGGAGAAGTTTCCAATTTTTTTCTATTAATCAAATTTGAAAATATACATAAAATTAAACGTAAATGTGAAAGAATCATGAAAATATGTCTACAAATCGAGAAGTTATGGGGCCTTGAAGTTGCGCTTAACAGCTCAGCGTGTAACGTCACGCCACTTCGGCCCTCCCTGGTAATTTGTGGGGCGGTGCGCTGACGTGAGGAAGTGGCGTGATGTCACCGCCATATTGGAGGTCAATTCTGTGCGAAAATATGTCATTTAAATAATTTATTTTTCAGCCTATTCTTGATGGATTTAAAAATAGTTATTTGTTATGCAAGGCTGGAAAGTTGGTTATTAGCGGCTAGTTACCTCTATTGAAATCTGAGCAAGTGAAGGATTCTAGGACTCAAAGAAGAAAGATTGAATCCTGAGCGAAACGAGGATTTCAAAGTTACAAGACGCTAAAAACTTTTCTGTCGAGCGCAACGCACAATTTTCCACCTCACAACAGCGAGGAATATTTTATGGTTGTTTCCGCGGCCAATTTCCGGTAAAAAAGTCTTTAAACATTAAGTTTAATCTAAATGTACCTTATTCTTGTTGTTTTAATGATATAAAAACTAAAATAATAAAAAAGGAAGTATTATAGTTAATTCAAAGTTATTTGAAGTAGGAATATATTGTTACTTATAAATAACAATTAAAACGATTCGGTAAATGTTGACATTGACATGAGGTACAAGACAAAGACAAATTAAAAATAAAGGTTTATGCCACGTTCCGAAGTCCAATCATAGGTTGTGAAATCTTACCCAGCCTAATATAAAATTCTTATAACAAATAGTTTAATCTTATTGTTATTGTTTTTATGATTCAATTAACTAAAATAATATAATAAACCAAAACGGATTATTATAATTAATTTAAAGATATTTAAAATAAGTATAAAATGTAACAAAAACGTCAATAGTGCGATTTGGAACGCATTATGACATATTTTTTAAATTTGTATTTTTAGATTTTGTAATTTTTGCATTTTTCAATGCTATTTTTATACTTATGGTAAATTTTTAAATAGAAAAATATTGGAAAAAATTAACTCGGTCACAAGTGAATTCTCAGACGGGAATCGAACCCGCGACCTTTGAGAGCATTGGACCGATATTTTTAGGTATTAAATTAAAAAAGTAATTTACCGCGCTAAGCCGCGAAATAAACATTGCCATAACTGAGTCAATATTGATAAAGTGTTTGTACTTCAAAAACGTGCTGTGCGCGTTATTTACAAACTAAGGTGTAGAGATTCTTTAAGAGAACTGTTTGAAGAAATTAATATATTAACATTGGCAGGATAATTCATCTATGAAAACATTGTATAGCTAAGCAAACATTTAGATTCATATGTTAAAAATAGCGATGTGCCTCAGTTTAATACAAGAAATAAGCACAAGCTTGCCATTCCAAAATTTAGACTTAAATTTTAGTAGAGGCTCGTTTTTGGGGAAAGGCATAGCATTCTTTCATAAGTTCCAAAAGATGTGATTGAACTACCTTTGCATAAATTCGAAAAACATGTTAAAAAGACGCTCATGAGCCTTTGCTCATGGTATTACAAGGTACAAGATTATCTAAATGACTGTAACGCATGTTACTCATCAGTCATATCAAATAATACTTTGATTGATTTGTATTTAGTAATGGTATATTGTTTTGTTTGTAAATACCATTAGGTACTTACATTTGATAAAGCTGGTACTTAAGTTTTTTTGCGCCAGTTTTTTCTTATCAGCTAAAATAGTCTGAAACGGGTATAACTGACTATTCAAAAATGCGTGTAATATGCTTAATTGAATAAATCATTTACATTTTTATATCAGCTTTGATCTATATTTTAATCCCATCAAGTGAAATATAATGTTTTCAACATTAGGAAACATCTCCATTAAAAGAAAATAATGTCTCTGTTCGAAAACCCCTGTCTGTGCATTTAGCTGGAACGAAGAGTGTAAAAATACTATCGTCCACTAAATCAATATCGAATGAAGGCAAGAATAAAACGAGTGTTGTGCTGACGTCTAAATAAGGCGAGTGCAGGCACTCGCTCACAAAAAAAAACCGCCAAGTGCGACCGCGCCATTTTGGTTTTATTCGAATTTTATCTCGCAGAGTAAATGAAACTCATTACGTAATTTCTGATCGATCAATTGAATATTTACTGTACAGATTGTTTATATATAAAATTATAATTATGATGCGTGTATCTTTTTGGCACCTACCTACTCATTCGCGAAAGTCAGCACTCAGCGAAAATAATAAAAAAAACTGATGTCCTTAGGAACTTGACACATTAAGATTTTCGTTTTGATATTTTCTAATTTTTTTATAATGCTAAAAGCTGGTAGCCGTTGTCATTTTGTAAACATCTGCTTATTTTTTTAATCGTAAGCCCTTATTTTCTAAATTAAAAGTTTTATTTACTGTAATTATTTGTTAGAGATTGATTAAAGTTGCATTATAATTTAAAGTACGTATTTTAAAATCTCGGAAGTAGTAGGTATTTAAGGCGCTATACGACTGAAGTCAGACAGCAAAGAGAAAAAGACGCGCGCGGGAGGGAGACCGATTTTGTAGATTAGGCGAAAAAAGCACAAAATCCCTTCGTACTAAATAACTATAGCAATATAAGACAAGATATAACACTACCTACATTAAGTTGCCTGAAACAAACAATTTCTGGCTTTACTCCTACGGAACCCTATCATCAACATTACTTCTTCATACCGGTCCCCTGACTCGCCATTCGGGCGAGAATGGGCTCTAATAAACTGTATCAATAATCAATATTAATTATCGTAAGTAATATGTACGGTCAATACCACGTCAGGCTTACACTTGCGCTACGTAAACCGACGCTATTACGAGATAAATCTTACTATAATATTATTAATACGAAAGTAGGTATGTCACTCTTTCACGCTAAAACTGCTGAAACGATTTGGATGAAATTTGGCACACAAATAGAAGATAGCCTGGATTAATATATAAGCTACTTTTTATTCCGATCACAGACCTATATCGAGATAGACGAAAAGAGCACATCAAACTGTACGAGAAACTAAGCGTGGCGAATTTTCGTCCTACGATGACGTCACGAGCGAGATTTAGTGATGTGTAAATGTTATTGACGAGCTCTTGCAAGAAACCACTGCACAATTAACCATTTTGTGTTTTGTGTTTGGCGCAGGGGTACTAACCCCACCTTCTGCGCCAGAGGTCCCGGGTTCGATCCCCGGACAAGACAAATATTTGTGTGCATGAACATGTCTATTTGTCTTGGTCTGGGTGTTTAACACGTTAAGTGCGAAGCGAGGCCTAAATCACCCCTGATGCAACTTCCCTGTGGTGCGGCAAGCAAAAAAGTGAATTTCTCTGTCGTGCGAATGGCATAGCTTTGGTTTGGTCCAGTGTAGGAAAGAGATAAATATATATTTGAGATCACTAATGGTTCCGGACTCGGTGGTGTACCTACCTTGGTACCGGATGTCTTAGGCCTCGTGCCGCACTGAATTAATATAATTTTAATGCAGTGCGGAACGAGGCTAAAACGTCCCATATCCCCCCTGACCTCGTACCGCACTCAACGCGAGCTTCCCGCGACCAGTGTTGTGCATCACGTCGATTCTTTGACCAAAAAGAGACCAAAAAGACTCTTTGTGTAGAAACTTATAGAATCTTTAATAAAAAAGGAAATCGATGAGACCCCAGGTAATGTAATGCTTAGATATATTTCTTGACAGTCAACGTGTTGAAGCTTTCATAAACTAAGCTTGACAGTTGGTCATTATTAAGTTATTTATTATTGTTTCCTTTTAATTATTCTGAATTTAAGCTACCTTACCTACCTACTCTTTCAACATTTTAAGTATAAAACAAACACATTCATTTGATGCAGTTATACCTACATTATCATTGTTATTCTCATCTACGATCTAACCTAAGTAACAATGTCAGTTTTATTACGTTATCTTTACATTTTTGTTATTTTTCAGCACCTGAAAGCGCACGCCATTGCCTCGAAAAGGGTGAAAAAAGGAGAAGATGTGTTGGTTGTTACCAAAAACTACGCACATTTTTACCATCTCGTGAAGCTGATAAAAAATCCAAAAAGATTTTGACTCAGTGCACTCAGTGCAAAAAATCTTATTGTCTACCCTGTTTCAATGAAAAACACTCATAAATAAGTACAACATATATATTGAGATTTTTATAAAAAAAGTATATTGATACTGATTTTTTAATGTTAATTCAAGTTCTAATAATTGTATTTTTAAAGCCCGAGGCAGAATAAATAGGACAGTTTCTTTTCTACTTCTGGTTGCCTTTTTTTTCTATTCTGTGAACCGCATTAAGATTTTCATATACAAATAGAAAGATAAACCTTATGCATAAACCGTAATCCATTATTTTCCAATAATAAGTCTGTAATAGGTGCCTCTTAATGGTATAGAATGGAACGCTTCGTGCGCGAGTCTGACTCGCACTTGGCCGGTTTTTTTTTCTTTATGGCGCCTTCAAGCACAATTTAGATTATTTAAAAAAAATGTATCCTTTGATAGCTTTGTGTTGTTTTGCCAGGTTTTGCCCTTAAAACGATCTAATGAGATATAATTGATCAAAATCGGTCAAGTCGTTGCGTAGTTAAGACAGTTTAAAAACGTCGATATTATTTTTCCCATCACTAATCGCAGCGAAAATTTGCCCTATTTCAGTGCGTTACGAGGTGTATAAGATCCCATATTTTGTTTTGCTAATAATTCCTAAACTAGCCATCAGATCCCGGGGCGACGGTGGATTAGGGTTCATCAATTCACTGTCTATATCAATAAGGACCAAAATTCTCATTTATCTTTGATTTCGCGCCAGAAAATGGATTTTAGTCTGTAAAAGGAGGTGGGGTCTAATAGACCGCGTGTCGCCCTAACGTCTGGTCACGGTACGGGCCGATTATACCTCGTGCCGCAGGAACGGAAAGTATGCAAAAATTGGTGCCGCAGCTAACGTGTTAATATGTATATTATGTATGTATTTACAAAAAAAAAAAAAGTATATAAGTATGTTTATCCGTTATCTAGTATTCATAACACAAGTTCTGCATGATACTTAACGTGGGCTAGATAATTGGTGTGATTGTATGGAAATATTTATTTATTTATTATTTATTTTCGTTTCTGAGTGAAGCGTTTTTTCATATCAATGGTCTCAAGCGAACTTGTTAGGTCGGAAAGCTTTGACCGTGGATCAAACTTTTTACACGCAAGGTAGGTAAACTTTTACCGTCTATCTCGATATAGGGCTGCGATTCCGATTTTGCCATTGGAACGGGAACCACGCGGGTGAAACCGCGCGCGCCCGCTAGTAAGGTCTAATCTAAATGTCATAGTGTAGCCTTACGTGCTTTTGACTGTACGCAGTCGTTAGATGCGGGTGTATATATATGTATTACGCCGATGTTCATTCCACGATAGCACTTGTGTATTCCATCGATTCCCTACATACATCACAATTGCAAATGGCCGCTATTTGTTTATCAATTTAACATGTTGAATAACAAATGCAGTGGACGGTTAAGTATTCTGTAAGTCAATCACGACGGATAGGCCGAGATTGTGTGGAGATTGTATAGTATTAAAAAGTTACACTAAAGTTAAACTAAGTTTATTTTGTTTTTTTTTATTTTTAAAATACAATTACTATACTTCGACGATCTGTTTAGCGAAGGGGTACTAAGCCTTGGCAAATATTTGTGTGCATGAACATGTCTATTTGTCTTGGTCTGGGTGTTAAATATGTATATTATGTATGTATTTACAAAAAAAGTATATATAAGTATGTTTATCCGTTATCTATAACACAAGTTCTTTATGAAACTTAACGTAGGCTAGATAATTGGTGTGTTTGTATGCAACTATTGCTTGATATTGATTCTATTACATAGCCCAAGTTGATCAGTCTTATTGTAATTGAACAGTAGGCAATGGAATGACAGTACCTAGGCAATTTATTACCTACCAGCTACTATAAATAATGACGATAAGCATACTGTTTTAAACAATAATAATTGCGAGTCGAACTCGCACATAAAGGGTCCCGTCTCTCACCCAAGGTTGCCTGGACTGGAAGAGATTGCTATGTAGCAATAAGGCCGCCTATTATGTGTTCCTTTATTTGTCCAATTTTCGTTGAAAGTTTTTGTTAAGATCTACAGCATTTTTTTCTTCTTCTTCTTCTTCTTTCTCTCTTATTTCAAAAGTTAGAGGGGGGGGGGGGGGGGGGGCACATTTTACCACTTTGGAAGTGTAATTTTTTCAAACGGTTGACTTGGAGAATAAATCGTTTTAGAAACCTCAATGTAATTTTAAAGACCTATTATACCCACGAGTATAGGCTTAATGAAAAAAAAAACAGTTTCTGTTCCATGTATGGGGAGCCCCCCTTAATATATATTTTTATTTTTATTTTTGTGTAAAAACCGTAAAGCGGTTTACAGAATACATCTACCTACCAAGTTTCAACTGTGTAATCGTCATAGTTTTGGAATAAAGTAGCTGTGACATACGGACGGACAGACAGACATGACGAATCTATAGGGGTTCTGTTTTTTGCCATTAGGCTACGGAACCCTAAAAAGTGTAAATAAAGTTAGACCCATTTTTAACCAGCTGATTAACTGATTATCGACCAAATAACGCTAAACATATTCCAGCGCTTTGTTTGAAGATAAGTGACAGAACCATGTCATAAAGTTATACTACAATCATCTTAATCGACAGGAGGCAACAATGGCTCATGATTTTATATAATAATAGAGGTTTGTTTAACATCGTTATTTTAAATGTTTAACCGCTATAATACAAACTATATTAAGTTAAAAATCTTGTTGAAAACTAGTTTTCTGATGGATATTTTTTTGCTCTACAAACGAATTTATAACTCTAATGACAGCATACTTTTTGCTATATATCTTAGTCACGATAACTTGATTGCTTCTAAGATATGCGTAAAATGAGTCATTTTATAAGAAAAACCTTATTTGATCAATTTAGATATTGGGAAGACCCCTCCAATCAGACACGAGGGATATAACGTCAAAGTCATATTAACAAAACAAATCTTGTTATGTGATATTTTAAAAGTTATTGACAATCGAACTGTTGTTAGTTTTTGCCTCATTATATATTTGACGAACAAAATTAAATAAGGTTTTTGTCGAGAAAATATTTGACGTTTACGAAACTTTAAAATGTGTAATTATCGAATGTTGTGTAGTCAAACTGATTCATCCGGTGGTCACGGCCCAATAATTTCAATTCATCGCGTATTTTTTGAAATGTATGTTTTGAAGAAATCTTGAAAAACTGACGTTTTTCGGTCAAGCAATTTGACCCAAACGGTTTCACTCAAATTAGTAGTGTAGGCACTACTAGTTTGAGTCAAACCGAAGTGCGGGACTTATTTTAACTTAAAAAAATTTGAAATAAAAAACATTTTATATAAAAAAGTACCTACTGCAAAAATCAAAAAGTTTAAAATAAACCTTTTGGAGTCGGTTTTTTTAAGTATCTCTTTCTGTAAGAAAAAAATATGATTGCAAAATGTCCCAATTAACTCACACTCAGGGTTTGAGAGTTTATGGTTTAACTCTCAAACCCTGAGTCCGCGCATTGCAGAGGGAGCTGCAGGAGGCCACTAGTAATACCTATTTTATTAGCTTTCGTCTGAGTGGGTTGTTGCTTATTGTAGCAGTTGATTTTTAAGCACTAACTTGTTTTTTTACAGCGGTGGTTAAGGCAGACTGGCGGGCGTTCTGCGTGGAACTGGTTTCGCTGGGATGTTTACGAATTAAAGTAGTTATACTTGTTTTGAACTTTACAATAACATGACCATATGCAGTTTAAATGCATTTGCATGTATAATTTTTTGTGATATTAGAGATTTTTAAAGTAATGGGTTGAGTATTTACAACTTCCTTGAAAAAGTAAACTCATCTTTTCTCGTTCCTTTTTAGAGATGCTCGGCTCGATGGAGCTGTAGAAATAGCTGGTTGGTGACGCAGTGGCCTGCAATTTTAGCGGTAAAGTAACTTTCGCAATGGTCAGTCTCGGGATGGGTGACCAAAAATATATTATCTCGAGCTCCTCCATGCTTCGGTAAGCACAGTAAGTAGTGTTGATCCTATCACCCGGCTGTATTTGCATTGGACCCATGTCGTCGATAGGCCATGGGCGTCATGGCCTGTTCCACTTATCTATTCATTAGTAGGATCTGTTCCCAGTAGTAAGGTCATTAAAAAACTGATTCTCGAACAAACTGTTTTATTTTTAGGCTTTTTTGGTAACTACCGCAGATCTGTCTAAGACTAGAGTCGATCGAAATTAGTATTTTATACCCAAGTAAGACAAGACAGGATATGTTTTGCCCGTTTCTCATATAACCATAAAACCATGATGCACCATGTTCGGCCGACGCCGGGTGATCGATCCGATGGCGTTTAGATAATACGCGCCCGCGCACGCTAGGGCATTACGCTCGGTTTATGTAACAATAGACTTACGATGTGTTACTGCCATAATTTGCATAGTTTTAACTGAATAATTCATAGTAACTATTTACTAAGTTAATAACTTATTTAGAGTTAGTTACCATTTAGTGATTAGAGATTATTCAATCTGATGTAGAAATGAAGAACTTGTACGTTGTGGATTTTTTGAAGTCCGTTAAACTTTGGCACGAGGAGAGTTTATCTATTTTAAATTAATTTGAAGATTTTAGGTTAATTTTGTATTTATAGTATATTTCTTATCGATGATTTTAATGGATGAATATTACTCTTGTTCTTCGGACGAATATGAAAGAGCTGAAGAAAATATTTCGTGTAGTTCAGATTCAGAACCACTGGAAATCAAACTGTCCTGGGTGTTAGATGAAAGATCTAATTTCCTATTCCTGGTGCACAATGCGCAAAGTTTACTAGCTCACCACACTGATCTTTTGGCTTCCTTTAGCAACGGCTTAGTTGATTGCATTCTTGTCTCTGAAACTTGGCTCAAATCAACTCTTCACTTTACTTAGGATATAACTGATTTCGAAACGTCGATCTCACTGGCTTGGGTGGTAGTGGTGTAGGTATTAACTGGGTGGTCACTTGCTCTCCCCCGCAATACACGGCTTCTCATGAGTATATATTTTTTAATATTATGCTTCACCACAAAAAATTCTTCTTGGCGCATTGTACAGCGCCAGTGATAATAATAAAGAAAAATAAATTGTACTTTACTTCGCCACTGGTGTCTACGCCTAATGTTGACCGGTTGAGAAATAGATTGGAACAAGATTAAACTGCGTAGCTTTTGTTTTGGTATAATTAGCTACTTTTGGAGTCACTTAATTTGATTTTTGCTACTTTCTGTTTTTGGAAGTTTTTAGTAGGTGAAGCGAATGCGGCTGCGTGAGGCGCGAGCGCGGACTTTTGAGGTTTTTTTTTGTAATTACTGGGCAGGCATTTGACCACCATCGTCCTTAACAAACAGAATGCGGTCTAAGGTGTTGCATGCTTGCCCAGGAAATGCCTATTCACTCTCGCCTTGAAGAGCACAAGGTTGTAGGAATCGGGGAACACATAAGCAGGCAGCGCATTTCTGTCGTTTCTGTACTCAAACCTCAGTTGGAACTCAGTTGTCTTCGGAACTTAAGCAACAGGATGTGTGGAGATGCTAAACGCTAAATATACATTCTCAAATGGCAAGCTTGGACCAAAAACAAGTTTGGGGTTTCTTAAGGTCAAGGGTGGCCAAGGCCGTGGATTCTAGTCCAAGCACTTTAGACCTTAAACTTTTTAATAATCAATTCTCTTCACCTCCTCCTACTTTGGATACGGTCTCTAAGTCAGTTTCCCTCTCCTTTCTCCTTCAAATCCTGAGTCTTCTGCTTTGCTTCTTTCACTTTTAGTGTTGTTTCTGACGAAGACGTTGCGAAGTGTATCAAATCCATTTCCACAAAGGCAATTGGTAGTGACGATGGCCTTAGCCTAGATATGATTCTTCCAGTCTTGGGTGACATTGTGCCACTAATCACTCACAATGTTAATTTCTCACTGCAGCACAATGTTTTTCCTTCGGCGTGGAAGAAATCCTGTGTCATACCTCTACCCAAAACTCTCAATCTAACTTCTCTGAATCAGTTTTGTCCTATTTCTATTCTCCCAATCCTCTCCAAAGTCCTTGAATTCATAGTCCACAATCAATTATACTCCTTCCTCTCGTCGAATGCCCTAGTATGTCCTTATCTATCTGGTTTCCGTCCTTCCCACAGCACGGTGACTGCACTACTGAACATCACTGAGGACATTCGCGGTGCAATGGATAACACCAAGCTCACGGCAATGGTCCTGCTGGACTTTAGTATTGCATTTAACTGTGTTGACTTTGACCTTCTAATTGGTACACTTCGTTCGTTCAATGTCTCTTCCCCTATCATTGATTGGTTGAAATCCTATTTGCTTAGCATTAAGTATGAAGATCAATATGACTTGAGTAACTCAGTGTCTTAAATTAAAGACAAAGCCTGAAAAAGCGACGGATAATTAAGTCAGTCAAAAAATTTCAATAACGTTTTAATCGCCCGCCGCGCCGTATGTTTTTTTGAAAATTTTTGATTTTACTTTTTATTTCAAACTTCTAAAAGAGAGCATAGGTATTATGTACATTGTACTACATTAAAGCCATTACTGAAAACCGCATCAAAATCTGACTAGTCGTTTTGGTTTTGCACAAAGAAACGTTTACTGCGGTGTCGAGTAAACGTTTCTTTGTGCAGTGTCGAGTTGACACCGTAACACCTATCTAAGAACATACACCAATCAAACCCGAACCCATGACTGAAAACCGAATCAAAATCGGATATTAGTTTTGGAGATAAATGGTAACATTGGTTTGTACAAACAAACAAACATCCTCTCACCCCAAACGCATATACCGTCTCCGTACTGTCGCGGGTAAATATAACATTGTAAATGCAACATTTCTTGTAGTTATAGGTACTTATTTGAAAGACTATTTCAACAGTAAAAATATACTTTAAAAAATATTTTCCAGAACATAGGTAAGTTATTCATGTTATTATTATAAGTTTTATCGTAGTGTTTTGCTGATTTTTTTTATATGAATGTGCACATTACATAACAAAAACTTATCAATAGCTCATCTTAACAACAAAACATCATGATTTCCTGACACACGAAGATCATTACTTATTGTGAGCCGGATATTCGATTATTCATTAGATTTCTGTAATAAAAATATAACGCTCATAAAACACATTAATGCGCAAAAAACAAGGAAGTGCTTTACTAACTAGCAAACTTTAGTTTTTTAACGTCAAGGATTCGCCATTCAGTGGTTTTTTGTATGTAGTATAAGATATGATAAAGGTGATTTTGGCAACAAGACGCATAATTTAAGATGATGCGTTAAAGTTGTACACTAAAGTGATTGTTACTTTTGAACTATAATAAATTAAGATAAAATGTTACTGACATCATCAAGTAAATTGTATTATTAAACTATTATGCATATTTTGGTTCAAATTTTTACTGTTTTAAACACCT
The DNA here is from genome assembly GCA_910589605.1 of Chrysoteuchia culmella. Classification (NCBI taxonomy): domain Eukaryota; kingdom Metazoa; phylum Arthropoda; class Insecta; order Lepidoptera; family Crambidae; genus Chrysoteuchia; species Chrysoteuchia culmella. The sequence goes on from OU342657.1 coordinate 6,793,299, forward strand.
AATTTATACCAAGTAACGTAGGTATGATAAAGTGATCTAGCTTAAACTTGTGTTACGGATATCAGAACTAATATAAATATATTTACTGCATATTATTAATAACACAAAACAAACATAAATGTCAATGTCGCAATATAAGAATGTTGGTTCCGGGTATCGATAGAAATTTTGCTAAAAATGTATGTAATGTTTTTGTATGTATTGTACATTTAAAAGAAGTTGCTCAAAAGTTGCTTAAATTTTTTCTTAAGAATGGCCGGTTTTGAATCTGCTCAATATAAAATGGTGTATAAAGTTGTGATATATGCCATTTTAAAGGTCTTTATTTTATTGTATGACACCAACAGCAAAACTCTTGCAGGAAAAAACTTTACCTATTACATGACGTTAGTAAATTTTTTAACAAAATTAAATAATTTTCAGTTCTTTTAAATAACATAATAAACCGCAACTAGATACACAACTACGTACTAGATAACTAGGCTCCGTCCCCAGAATGTACAAAGATGTGATATAAGTAACTATGAAAGTCATGTCAAAAGCTGTATTTTATAGTATGACACAACGTCCAAACTCGTACCAGGGAAGGATACACATTACTTAAATTTATTTACTAACAAAATTTTCATAGTTTCTTTCCGAACCATGGTCTTCCTCAAAACCACGACGCAAAAAAAAAATCAAGTTACTTCAACTAACATTTTTAAAAAGAAAACAATGTCGGCATGACATCAATAAAACTGTCTCCAGAATGGTTCATTTCCTATCCAGATTTATAGTACATTGTAATAAGAGCTCGAGACCTTGTAGCTCAACGTTTCGTAGCGAACGAGCAAATAAATAAGACATAGCAATTATGCTGTCATAACATATAATTATGGCTATTGTCTTCTATAAACTCGTGCGCAACTTTTAATCGATTCGTATGTTTGTTATCTAGGGCTCAGTATTTGGATGCTGCTGAAAATACATTCATAATTAGGTCAAGATATTTCTTTTTTTTTTTATGAGCGACGGGGAATCCCTTAGACTTCATCATACCTGATGTTAAGTATTAGATAAGACTGAAGTTGGAAGCGAGCCTCTCCCGGAATCCTCAATCACTGAGGAACTAGCTATCTTATCTTTAACTGCCGGAACACAACAATGCTGAAAACATTGTTGTAATGGCGTCAGACTTAGAAAACGTGGTGGTAGCTAGCCAGGCGAACTTACAACAAGTCCTACCACCATTCAAATTAGTATATTTGTAGAACTAAAGTCCTTTTTAGCTGGAAATGATCTAAATCTAAAAAGATCTAAAAAGTGTCTTATAATAGACAATTTTGTGAGTAAGTATAGTATCTAGCAGTGGCGAGGTGTCAAAATATAGAAACGGTAAGCCGGACCAAAAATTTCTGCAAAAGTTCTCTCAACTGTATGGTGGATCGGTGGGGTGCGATTTCTAAAACGGAAGCCGATGGGAATCGGTTTAGGACACTTTTATTTTGTCGCCACTGTTATTTTTTTTTCTTTATAAAGATCATAAACAGTTGATACATTGATACGTCAGAAATAATTACTTAATCAAAGACTTAACTTAATGTATAACCACTTATAGGTGCACACAGCATGCTCCAAAAATTAACTCTATTCTAATTTCTTAACGAACTAATAGAACTAAATTAAAGGGTATGTATGAAGTGAATGCATGCGATCTAGATTAAGTGTGAGTATGTGTATGTTGAAGTAGTTTTGTTTGTTTATACGAGTGGTCGTGTGTGAAAAATTATGAAAAAGGAATATGAATATGATGTTGTTGATGTTGTATGAATGATGTTAGCTAGGTATCTTTATATCTCCTATCTTTACAAACTCGATAGGCCAATTTGGTGAGGAGGGTTGTAGTAGATTATTTGTTATAATACCTTTTAAACAATTCTCGCGAATCACACTGCATCTTAGCTTAAATTATAACATAACAGTACCTACATATTTAAAAAAAAAAAAATGAACTTTTAACAAAATTTAAATTTCCACGATTAGCATATAAATCTAAAGAATGATTAACATGAAAACAAAGTTGTGCTAAATGCAGAACAAAATATTATTCAATAACAAGCAATCGTAAACGTCAAACTCGTTTTAAATATAGATCTAACAGTATTAAGACTGTACTGACCATTTTAGCGAAAAAGGACAGTTATGGTTAATATGATTTTAATAAAAATAGTTTTGTTTGCACTGTTAAAGTTTACATAGTTATTACCTCGGATAATGTGTCTACACTGTTTGTGAGGCCAAATTTTGAAAAAGGGCACAGTTTTTTTATTGAACTCTTCTAAAGTTGTACGAAATCTTCAAAAACGTGCGTTGGCAACAACAAGATTTCGTAATTTTTTCTTAAAAAATATTATGTCAAAACTAATTTTACTTAATGTCTAGTACGTAATCTACAAGTTTTGCGTCTTACATTTTCAATTTAAGGTCTAAAAGATTTATGATAGATTTTAAATAGAAAAATATTGGAAAAAATCAACTCGGCCACAAGTGAATTCTCAGATGGGACTCGAACCCACGACCTTTGGAAATCCGGTCCAATGCTCTAATCACTGAGCTATCGAGACTTTCCGATTTTCCAATATTTTTCTATTTAAAATTTATCATACGTATAAAACTAATGCAAAAATTCTAAAAGATTTTTGCTGTATTTTACACGTGGAACGTTATGACGTCATCTCATACAATAATGTCGTTAGAGCAGCATTAGGGTCGGTGGAGTATAATTAAATATTGCAGATATTTATAAATGTTATTGAAGTTTATAAACCGATCACTAATTAATTGTTTACTGAGGAGGTAGCCATCTCGTGGTTTCTGGAACATTTTCGTGGATCGTCAGCACTAATTGCTGTACGTAAATCGTTATTGTCGAAACTTTGAATAGGCATTAAATAATGAGATAAATATGGGTTAGTCAGTACATAAAGTATTATTTATGCAAATTATCTGGGAAAACTTGGTATAACCAATAGTGTTTTAAATAAAGTACGACATAGGTACATACGTGTTATTACATAGGTACCTACGTAGATTGTTATTGTACGATTATCTATTTTTAGGGACCCGTTTCTCTGAAGGAAAACGAACTATTCAAGTATTGCTTATTGTTCTGTTTTCCAATATGTTAGCCCCTTTTTCAGGTTTTATAATTATTATATGATTTTAAATAATATAATTGCGGCAGTTGAGCATCTTTCGTTTGAAATCTACAAACGCTATGGTCACTCATAGAATTGATGCCCAATGTGTTTGGCAACATGTTCCATTGTAAATGTTTTTGCTGCTGCTGCTGGTAAAGCTGATAAGTTTCTTGCGGCCGTTCTTCATATCGTTAAAAGATGTCCTGAATGGCAGTAAAAATCTTTGACTTTGACTTTGACTTTGAAAGTCAAAGATTTTTATTTAAATAGACTTATTGATAAGTGCTTTCGAATAGTCCAATTTTTTTCCCCTACCAGGCTTGACTTTGACTTTGACAAATAGTTATAATTTTTAGTTCCACTTTGTTTTCGAATTCACATTATTACTGGCTTGATTTCGGTATATGTCGCGTTTATACTCATCAGTCCCTGTTGTGCCCGCATATACATATTAGGCTTATGTGACACTGTACAAAATATCAAACTTCGCAACTCTACTGGAGATATCTATCACATAAAAGTAATCATCAGTAGAACCCTCTGGGCGCAAAGCAGGTTCGTTCTTCTCCGGTTCTTATATCTCAAGACATTTCAATCGGTTACTAATATGGTATAAATGTGCAGAGCAGTATGTCACCTGTCGCATACTGTAAAGATAATAAGTTTAAAGGCCGCTCTCGGAATGCACCGCATTTCTCAGCCCATTGAAAGAAGACAAAGGCGATTTCTTTGTAATCTAGAGCTTATGTGCTCCCAATGTTATTGAGATTCTTGTATTTCCAACTTTACTAGTATTCAAGTTTCGTCTTCAAACTTAACTAAAATAAAAACTTTTTGGAATAAAAGGTCAATCGTAGAACTTCCCGGTTGACCAGTTGGAACAGCTTTTATGGGATACGTTTTTTTCGAAAAGTAATAAGGTTAGAGAAATAATTTATTATTATAATAAAAAATCTAATTATGTTCTATTAATTGTGATGTAAACTTTTTCTATTAATCTTTAACTTTTTTAAATTACACTACCTTAAAAAACTCTTCTGGAGGACCTGAAAGTTTCCCGACTACACCTACCTAAAATTATCCCTAATTTGTAAAAGGAATATCTTAATAAATCAACTAAATAATGCAGTGCTCATTGAATTATGTCACAAGTCACTGGCGATGAGCACAATGGTAAATTGTTTTAGCCTTTAAGAAATATAAGGGAAAAAACTATATCACCAATTGGGGATAAAGGGGTTATTGGTTTATCGATTGGTTAGTATTTTTGTAGCTTCTCACTATATGCATAATAGATAGTCGATTATCTGTTATGCAAAAAAAGTATATAAGAATGTTTATCCGTTATCTAGTATACATGTTTGTTTTTGTTTGTATGCATTTTTTTTTTATTATTTATTTATTTGTCCTTTTCAAAGTAGTCTCTATCCAGTAGAGTATCGACTGTCGTTAGTGGCTGTTCTTTAACTCGGTGCTCGATATGAATTCTAATCACCGGTACTGTAGTTGTTTCAGTTGGATACAGACAAACCTATCACAAATAAAAACTTATTACTTATGGTGAATGTAGTAGCACGTACTTATTTTATAGTTGGATTCATGACGTTACAGATTTTGGATAATAAACCAATTAGTAAGAAATTGCCACATAAATATTTTATAACAACGCAATAAATTGAACATGATGTTGAATAAATAACTCAATTAGGTTTTGAACTGACTCATAAGTCTTACTGATACAGCAACAAATCAGTCATACTATACAGATTTGGACTATTGAAGTCGTGCAAATTGTTTTAGTTCTTTACTAAAAAGGAGAGATTGTTTTCGTACCTACCAACTTTGCATAAAGGGCGATCGAGAAAATATAGACATGCGATTTCGACCCATAACGAAGCAGCTGATTTTGGTAATATACTCATTAAGTAACTACAGTCTTTGTTCATACTTATTGTGAATCTATGAGTCTTTCTATATTAAAATTCCTCAGCAAACTGTAACTTCGAGAACACTGAAAAATCTGTAAATTGGGTTTCTAGCTAGAATAAATTAAGACAATTTTAAGGGTAGGCATAATATTTTCAAATTTATTGTTGAAATATAATAATTTGGTACTACAAAAATAAACATTAAATAAACTATATGGACAGCGCAATTCAGTAATAATAAAGCAATTACCAAGAGCGGAAACAAAAAAAATATGAAATAACTTTCAACCCTTATTTTATAAATATATATGAGTTCGTGTATGTGTTCGGTGATCATCAAGCGATGTTTATTTGTTTGTAAATCGTTTTATTTCCGTGAATCGTTAAAAATCTAGCTTGTTCTTTTGTCTTCATTAGCTCGATACTTACATGAATTTTAATAAAGGTTTTAATATTAGGGTTACACAACTGTGTAGCCCTAATATTTATACTACCCTGGCATTACAAGGGTGTTCAGAACTACCAACAAAGGTAAGTTATTCCGAAGTAGTTTCAACAAACTTAGGTAGTTAGCCAAATAGTATCAGTATGATTTATCGCTTAGGTATGTTTACTAGTCGTATTTAATACGGCTGTTTGTGAATTTATCGAGTATTGGCGTATATGATAGTTGACACCGGTGGCCTTGAATTTTATACTACCGTCGATAAACAAGCCCCACTGCAAATATTGTATTTATGCAAATAATGTTAGATATTTAAACATACCTATGTATGAAGTAGCGGACAGGAACATTTTAGCGATATTTTCAATAGATAGTTATCATTCATATCGGGGCAGCTTTTATTGCGATTGCTGTTATATAATACTTGTTATAAATGACTTTGGTTCTACAGTAAGTGCTTTAGAAAACATTAACAACGATGGTGATCGCCCAGATACAAAAAAAAATATAGTAAGCAAACTCGACCTGCAATTGAGCTCAAATCTTCTTAATCTTATTTTGAATTAATTCTATTTGTAATGTTTGACGAGATAACAGGGGAAAATAAAGATGTGTAAGATGTACAACTCCAGTTCCCAAATACCTCCATATGCCATAATTCGTCAAAATTTGTTCAGTGCTTCAAACCTGTGAAAGCAGTAAGTCGGCAAACTTTAATTTTTTCGTACTGTTAAATCTTAGCGACTAGACTGCTTGTAGCATTCCTTACAGATAAGTTAATTGTGCCGACCACCTCACATTCACAATGTGATAATTATAACCTCTAGAGGTTATCGCTAAACAACATGAATCGTAGTCGAAGAGCTAAAATTACTATTTTAAGTCAAAGGGCGTTACTTATCAAGGTGTGTATAGCTACGACCTTATGAAATTTTAATACACACATTCTTCAAATATACAGTTAAGTTTCCTATATTTTAAATTGTTACTTTTTACCTACATTTCATTTAGCAAAGTGATGTATATCGTTTTAAAATGAGTTACTCTTTTAAAACATGACAATGCCACTTCAATACAAATAATTCAATAATAAAACTTATCTAAGTAAATTTAAAAAAGTCAAAAGTCGAATGAAAATTCAAATAGGTATGTAGGATAAAAACACACATACGCCATGATAAAGTACAGAGAATAAACTAGTAGGTAACTTTGACATAAAGTAGCTAGTTGCAACGTTGCACTTAAGCCATCGATTAAGAAACGTCGATTACTAATTACATCGAAGATTATCGTTCATATCGAATCGAGTGCGATGTGTAACGTGTTGCAACTAGGATGGAGAGGGCCTACTTTAAAAACCGAACAACGATCATCGGCCGAATCACGCCAATATAACTACACGTCCACTTTAACGTTAACAAAGACATCCTGTCTGATAATTAAATAACTTAACCATGGAACGGTTTCTCGATATTTATAGGTGTTAGAACTATGTGTAAAGGAAGACTTTACGAAGCGACATACGTAATAATAATAATAAAATTACGACATTCAATTCACGTTCTCTGTTACTGGAACTTGTTTCCGGCCTCTGCACGGATTTTTATTGAATTTTACAATGAAGAAAAAAAACAATGTAAATATTTGTTTTTTACAGCCGTCGCAACGCTAAGTTACCGGCAAACTTATGTCGTTAATTATCTTAAAGCTGCCAAGATTCTTGCGCCTGTTCTTCTCGTCGTCGGTTAAAAAATCTCGAAGTGGACAGATTTTGACGATTCAAAAGCACTTTAATTACTTGTTGTTCTGGGTAGCATATGCTTTTATTTTATTTAAGGCTCTCTTAAATATAAAGTACAAATTTATGATACTTGAAAAACGAACATAGTCCGATAATATTATTTTTCGTAGTAGGCCACTAATTCTGGTGAGAGGTGGTTGCCCAAGAGTTGCCAACGAGGAAGCGACGGGGCTAGTGACCTTGGTGCTTGGTGACTACTAATCGACGGGTTGCTGCTAACCAGCAACTGTACTGGTTACTGGTTTCATGCGATGTCGATGTTGCGTGGTCAGTACGTAAATGCTGACTTTTGAGATAGCAAAAGCTCGATTGCTGTTTTTTTTTCAACGAAAAAGAACGAAATTTTCATTGTCTTATTTAATAGTTTTACACTTTTACTTTTGAAATAAAAGAATACTAAACTATGAACACATTTTGATAAATAATAAAAAGGTCAAATGTCAACATTTCAGCATTAGATTTATTGTTCCAAAACAGCGCTATCAATGCATATTTAACTACTAAGCTTGTAAAATAATAAGATAATTAGGCTGCTAATCTAAATTTTTTTAAAGTACTTGCTGTGTGTTATATTCTGTTAAAAAATAATCATTCAAGTATCTATTAAATTCATTTGTGGTCTTACCATTTCATTTTTGTAAGTTTATGCTCTTATCTCTACTAATAGAGAGAATCTAACATAGCTTGGCTGAGCTAAACATTCAACAATCTAACTAACCTAATAATTAATTAGGAATTTAGGATTCTAATTATGGGATTGGTCTGAATTACAGTTTTTCTGAAAAAGCAAGAAAATTAGCAACACTAGTAGAGAAGTTAGTTATACAAGCTGTCATTACTGAAGCTATAACCAGATGGTAACAATCAGTCTGTCTTACATTTTCACGCCGAAGCACTCTGATATGGAAAAGTAAGCGCTTACATTGAGGGCATCATTAATGATATTATCTAAAACTCTGATTTTGATAAAACACAATAAGAGGCGCAGAAAAAAAAAATCAAACACTGAAAAGGAAACTTTTATTTACTGATCAGCATTCAAAATGTTGAACAATAGCAACGACATTGCATCACAAGTCTGCGACAAATCTATCGAATAATTTCCTTAACCAAATTTTGTCAACTTAACCTTCGGATCTCCATAATCGCCATAGAGTTTCACTTTTCAAAACATCTCGTCGTACCTTCGCCATATTTTTGCAATAAGCAAACACTATGAAATTAATGCAACAGGGCCGTTAGTAATTTGAAATGGAGAGTAGTGCCGATTGCGTCGCCACCGTATAACTTCCAACCGTCATTTATAAACGTCAACACCACATTTTCATATTCAGATTATGTTTGCCAACATGATTTTCATTCGGAGTATGTCATGGAAGATTACATTTTCGACTCGCATCGAGTTATGAATAAAAAAAATTAAAAACAAAAAATATAATTAAAAAACTTTTTATAAAAAAATGAAAACCGACTTCAAAAAACTAAAAAGCAAAAAATAAACCTTTTGGAGTCGGTGCCAGCCACGGCATTCTACTTTGCGGTGCTACTATTTTATTTTTCTTGCTTTGGCTGGCACCGACTCCAAAAGGTTTATTTTTGCTTTTTAGTTTTTTTAAGTCGGTTTTCATTTTTTTATAAAAAGTTTTTATTTCATAATTTCTAAAGGTAGAAGAGGTCCTGTGCCTACGCTGATAACCTTATGACAACTCCTCATCACCTTTTACAAAAAGCTGCTTTTCCCGGTGCAGTGACGTTACTTATTGAGGAGTTCTCCCGATACTTCATCATCAGCTGCACTTCATCACATGCATTGAGTCGAGCATAAATTGCTTATGACTACATTAAAGTAATCGTATAGCTGCCGTGAAATACTAAGTATTTAATAGTTCCGATGACCATTTGTGATCTTCATCATCAGATCCACTTCACCAAATGGTGCATTCTGGAAGCATATGCATAAGTTACTATAGAAAACACCAAAATCGCTATAGGAGTGCCTATAATATTTGAAGAGTTCCCTGGATTTCTCCAGGATCCCATCATCAGATCCTGACATGATGACAATGGGACCTCATGTGAAGTATACCCTTTTGAACAAAAAAGAATTACTCAAATCGGTCGAGCCGTCTTCGAAAAATCGAGTAACATACATAAAAAAAAAGATTCCGTCGAATTGAGAACCTCCTCCTTCTTTTTTTTTGAAGTCGGTTAAAATGACTTTTTCATTGTTATTTTTTTAGACAACAGATGTACAGTGGTGTTCACATAATTAACGACAGTCGATATTCATATAATCGAGATAACTTTGGAGCCTTGATTCTCTGACAAGGATTGACCGAGCTGTGATCTGTTGATGGCCATCCAGAAAGTGAATGAAGGAGATCCAGATTTCTATATACACCCAACTGATTTGATCAATTTTCTAAGAGATGTATGGTTACGACTGTTTACGTTACGACTGTTTTCACTTATTGTAAAGTCAAAAAAAAAAAAAAAAAAATTTGGTCATTATTGTATGAAATTCTGAAGTAACTAAGTCGTTTAAAAATCCGCATTGTTGAAACAAATAATTCACAAAATGAATGAAATACACAGTCGAAATGTTGAACATTTCTAGCTTTTGAAAGGTACTAAATTTAAAAAAAAAACTGTGAAGATTCAGTATAATATTTTTTACGAAAAAAGGCAATCCATTAAGTGATCAGAAACTTTTTTGATGTGTTTAGGTACTAGGAGTGAGTGGGTATAGTCAGTAACTATTTCTTAATCTGTGGTATAGTGCTTACATGGACACGAAAGGCTAAAAAGGGTGCCGGCAATATCCTGGACATAATCGCAAATTTAAGTTCTTCATATTTAATTTTTTTAGACTTCACAATTTAAAATACTTATATCCTTTAAAGTTGATCACGTTGAGTCATACAGTATAGTCAGCCCGTTTTTTTCGTAGATCGATGGTGTGATAAATAAAACTGCTCGTTATTTACATAATGTATTGATAAAACGCGGGGCCCTCATAATCGATACCTCAAACCGCGTGGGTACAGTCGCCCGCGTATCATCTTGTGTAAGACCTTCTCAAGTACACAATAAGGTTGGTTTTTGTAAATCAATCGTTTGCTTCTGAGTGATGTTGAGACATGTACATGTCGTCGGCTGATATGCAAGCACATGTGCACTATATCAGCGACAGGGCAACGTTTAACTGCTACATATAGTGTAATAAAGAAGTATATTGTGTGTTGATAGCTTGATTTACTATCTTTGGTGCAGATATTGCGGAACAAAATAATTTTTCGTAAAAAAAAAAACACTACGTATTATGATTTCGTATATTTTGGACCCGCTGCGACTTCACTTATTAGGTAGGTACTTATAAATGATAAATTTTGAGATTTAAGATTTTAAGGCACAAACTTTTTATCTACTACCAGTACCTACCTACTCTTTCCAAAAAAAGACATCTTTTACATAAAACTTATACTTAATACTACCACAATATAATAAGTTTTTCACGCTCTGAAAAGGAGGTTTTGTCAATCTGTTTAGGCGTAGAAAATCGCTTTTTGCGGCCTAGCGCGGCAAAGTACTTTTTTAAATTAGTACCTAAAAATATCGCTATGCTCGTGGTTCAATCCTAGAATCCTTCACTTGCTCATATTTCAATAGAGGCAACTCGCCGCTAAATAACTAACTTTCCAGCCTTGCTTATCAAATAACTTTTATTTATTTTAGAGTCATTAGAAAAATAATGTTGCCGATTATATTGTAAACCCTTATAGGTACAATCGGGGAACTTCCCGGTTGACCGGTAGAGGTTTTTTGGGAAATGTTTTCTCCGAAAGTACTAAGGTTAAGATAATAATTTATTATTCAAATGAATACCTACAAATGTTGTATTATTTGTGATTTACTCGTTTTCTATATATCTATTAATTGTTAAAATAAAGCTCCCTAAAAAGCTCTACTGTTCAACCGGGAAGTTCCCCGACTGTACAGTCAGGGTTTTTTTTATATATCATACTTTATTCGAAATTCCATACAACAAGTTCACGACATTCACAAAAATACGCAGGTTTATACCCAGAATGCGTCGGTCGGACATCATTCGCGCACGATATTTAATTTTAGTTGTTCGCAGTTGTGCATGCTTAGGTACATAGATATTTGTATTAATTGATTTAAAATATTACTTCTTATAATAACAATATTGGGAAGAACAAGATGATAGAGTCCTGCGCCAGAGGTCCCGGGTTCGATCCCCGGACAAAACAAATATTTGTGTGCATGAACATGACTATTTGTCTTGGTCTGGGTGTTTAATATGTATGTATATTAAGTATGTATTTACAAAAAAAAATAGTATATAAGTATGTTTATTCGTTATCCGTTATCCATAACACAAGTTCGTCATGAAACTTAACGTGGGCTAGATAATTGGTGTGATTGTATGCAAATATTAATTTACTTATTATTTATTAAAAGTTTGTTTTGAAATAAAATAACATAAATGTATTTCATTTTAATAAAGAAGTATCTCTTTAACCTTAATATTATTCAAATAAACGTATCCCAAAAATCCGGGAAGTTCCCCGATTGTAATGAAAAATAAAAATCGTCTTTTACAGTTTACTTCTTGATATTATTATAAACATTTTCCCACGTTATAAGTACGTCATTTCGATAGCAAATCGTATATTCTTTGCAGTGGACCTTTTTAACAATTACAAAAAAAATATGCGAAGTTACATAAAATACCTAATTGTTTTTTATATTTCCAGTAACAAGACCATAAACATAACATTATGTAACGTAGATGTTATTGATTACGAACGCGTTTATCGAGATGTCTGAACAATAAATAAATGCCACCGGCTGTTGCAAAACTATTGTATCGTCATACATAACCGTAGGAAATTTATATCTATAAGGAAATTATTATGCCTCGTTACATACATCCTGTTTACTGTTGTTTTAAAAGTTAACTAAGTTATATATTTAATCGAAGAACTGATTACTTTGGACGCTAAGCTCTTAATACAAATAACTGCACTGGGGCACTGGTGACCTGTGAACCTGTGAAACCTATCTCAGGCATCAGTCCTCACATAATGGCTTCCATCTTTTTTTGACAATAGTTAAGTACTAATGCATTATGTTACCTTTGTGTGGAAAAAAAAACTATCGGGAGTGCCGGCAGAAGTGAAACCGCTTAAACGAAACAGCAGGAACAGGCATACATTTTCGCCGCGCGGTCGAAAGAGAGGGGGATATTACTTCCTCGACTATGCCGCGCTGGGGCGCTCTACTCTCCCTCCGTCTTACGAATTTTCTATCAGGTCACGTGTCATGACGCGAATTTAACATTTTTTACCCATCCCAAAAATTTAAAACTCTGATATGAACAACAACGCCGCTAAAGAAGTTTTCACTTCAACATTTATTTTATTTATTTTACTAAAAAAGTTGTTTTTGAAAAGTGAAAACAAAATATAATGCTTTATTGATAAATTATAGGGATTACGATTATATAGGAAATAATGATCACAACACAACCTCTGATTTTTTTATAATGTCTTGTGACAGAAAATGACAAAATTATGTAACAGAACAGTATACAATGCCATTTTCTCACAATTTTATTGTAACTTTTTATTGACGGAGTCTAACAAAAGTTTTCGTCGAACGTAATAGCTAGTTGAAAACCGTTCAATGTTATGACAAAGATTCCGGTTAATCAGTAGTAAATAACTACCTACTGAGTAAAATAATACATAATTACTACGAGAATAACTCGAGCGCTGTTATCTTTGTTGTTATTCCTGTTTCGTTCCAATAATACTTTCGTTTTCTTTGCGTCTTTGGTTTTAGAGATAAGGTACGATAAAAAAACTCATTTCTTAATCTTTATTCTTGATACAAAGCAGAACTTTTCCTACCCATTATCTAAATAAAAAACCAAAAAAGAAAGAAACATTTATTTTGATAACTCGTCACTAATAAGTAGAGGAGGTAATTAAAGCTTTTAAAGTTTACTAAACTGATTCTATTGTTGAATATGGAAATATTAATGTAATGACACTTCGGACTACTATCTCTGACCTGCATGACTAAGCGCATACAGAACTGGTACGAGGATGTTTCAGACAAAGACGGAACTATTCAAAACTCAGTACAAACGAGTGGGATAACCGTATAATCCCTTCTCCTCTCAAGAGGGAAGTGAGGCGCAAACGCAACGAAAGTAAAAGCAAACTTCAGTCTTAAGATTATTAAGTAACAACATAATGTTAGATTTATTGCTTCACCGCTACTAGGGTTGCTAATCCTACCATATTTCATAGTATCCTACTATTAGAGGATAAATACTAAAGTATTAAAAAAAAAGTTATATTACGTACATCTTAAGTTTTGGCGCGCAATGTTCATTGAAATAAAACGACTTTTACGGATATCAAAAGCGCTATATTTCACGAACTAAGTTGTAATTGTCCGTCTTATTATTATTAGGGTTTTGTGATTTTCCCGACGTTTCGGCACCTTTTCAGCTGCCGTGACCACAACTTAGTTCGTGAAATATAGTGCGTTTGATATCCGTAAAAGTTGTTTTATTATATTTTGCGTAAAGCGGCACGCAGCCTTAAGCTTGTTCAATGTCAGCTCTACACAAAAAAAAAGTAAATATTTTACTTACATACAATTTTTTTGCCATCTTAATAACTAATATTATAAATGCGAAAGTGTGTTTGTTTGTCCTTCCTTCACGCCCTATCTTTTTTTTTCATTATTACCGTATAAAAAGTTATTTTATAATAATTGAAAAATAACAGCGTAAGAAATCCACAGAGGTTTATAGCAACACTGTTAAAATATAAACTAACCAATCAACTTGATTTTTGGCATAGAGTTGAAACGACGTAGAATAACATAAGCTACTTTTTATCCGGATATTCCCACGGGAACGGGAACCGCGCGGGTAAAACCGCAAGCGGAAGCTAGTCTACTATATTTTTAGAGGTTACCTATAGCTTCGAAAACACTGTAATTCGTTTAAAAAAGTTGGTAACCCTACGGCACAACTTTAGATAATAACGCTCGTTGAACTAACTCTCAAGGTCTTTGAAGCTCAGTTGCAACTTAGAATTAACTGCAACGCGCAACATACATTAATCTATTAAATTAATGAGCCGGTAGAATTGAGAAAAAAGGTGTTACTATAACAACAGTGTTATTATACGAGTATTACTTACTCATTTCGAGGAGATCGTGGCTTAGTGGTTCGCGCGCTCCTCCTGCGATTGTAGCCTTTAAGCAACTTTCGCAAGGGTGGGTCGGTCACGGGATGGGTGACCAAACATTTATTATCTCGAGCTCGTTAAAATATTAAGACGCTGGTCCCGGCTGCATTTTTGCAGTCGTTAAAACCGACCAATCCGCTTTGGACCCGCGTGGTCATGGCCCTTCTCATTATCCGTCCAAAGGATTCTTTCAACAATTTCATTTATGGTAATTTTACGAGTAATTTGGAAAGAGCTTTTACTGATTGGTATTTCAACCTATTATACCAAGATACTCGTAATTAAATGCTTTTTATGAGGAAGCACTCGGCAGTTTTGTAACAATCTCTCAACTGACAGATTAACCGACCGATCAACACTAAACGTCACTTAAATGTCATTGCATTTCAGTCGTTTATTTCAAAGTTGAAAGGGACAAAAAGATGTTTTAAACCACGATTATCTAATCGCCAGTTCGTAAACTTTGTTCTTAGTGCATTTAAATTTTATAAAGTGCATTATTTCTAAGACGCCGTAAGAATATGTTAAGCACTTGGCGCAAGTCGTTGTTATGTAACAGACGATTATGTAAACAGGCTGTAAGTAGGCACGGAACTTACTTCTAAGAACTGGTATGAAACTTGATATTGTACCGGGAGCTGTATCATTAGGGTACAGGCCGTGACGGTTATGTTGATCATCAAAATAGTATCTGTTCTATCCTACTAATATTAGACACGTGAAAGTTCGGATGTTTGTTGGTCAATCAGGCAAAACGGCTAAACGGATTTACATAAAATTTGGTACACAGTTAGTTTTTGCCCTGGATTGAAAATATAATTCATTCCGATATTTTCTAGGGAATGGGTACCTACCGCGTACGGTCACTAGTATATAAATACGTTAATTATGTTTGACATCTTCTGAAAGTAGGTATTTAAATAAAAGTAAGTACTATAAGCTAAAGTAGACTAAGCGACTCATCTGTTGATGCCCTATATTTAGCGCCGCTGTATAGGTAGGCATTTTCGATGAATTGTAACTTCATTAAATATTTACAAAAAATCAACACACAATGCTATCCATTTATGCTATTTTCGGCTAAAGGACTAAATATTTGAAACGTTTACTATGTCGTCGATTATGTTATTTGAATGTGCACAACGACGATATTGTTGTTTGAGCTCAGTCAACCCATGTGGGTTCACCTTATCAGCAGATAACTCCGACCTCTTCCCGTGCTTATTGCTTCGATAAATTCACACAATATTGTCAGCTAATTATATTAGAATAAGGTTGCTATTTAGTTGAGCTAAATTTGCTGTGTATAGGCGACTTTATCGGAACTAGTAGAGACGACGTAGCAATATGAACGCGACGCTAGAGAATTTAGGAAGTAGCTACGACAATATGTCTAGGAGCATTTAGGTAATGTATCAAGAAGTATACTAACATTGATGACGTTTTACTAGATACTTACATTTGTGGAATAATTTATCAACCGGCTTTAAAAGAAGGAAAAGGTAAGAAAACTAACTATAGAGTGTAATGTAGAAACCGTTATCCATGCCTTGGCTGGCACCCACTCCAAAACGCTTTTATATACTTTTATAGGGCGGTTTTTATTTTTTGTAAAAAGTTCTTTTGTATTTTGAAACCAAGACTGCATATAAAAATGTAAGTTTCCAAATTAAAAGAGTCATATAGGCATGGAAAAAATAAATTTAAAGTTATAAACCCAGTAGGTATTTATAGGTATTTCAGTACTGTTATATCAGGCGGGCATCGAGCGAGATTTACCAGGGGAGTTACAGGATTTTATCGCAATCAAAGTATAGTTAATTTCTACACCGAATTACTATGTAATCATTCGTAGTTTTTGCGTTCATTAAATAAAGATAAAAATACAAAATTAATACTCTTAAAAAATATATGGAATATACAGGATTCGTTTCGTTTCTAGTTTTGTGACTATGTTCAAATAACTATTAAAACTTTTTAACTTTTTCATAGAAATGTGATGGCACGACGGTGGCCACGATAAGCTTTTTTTTATATTCTTCGGTGTAAAACTTTTCGCCTATTCTATATATTTGTGCATACAGATAATATCGTAAAACGGTCTCCTGTCACGTATCTATCTTCTATTTTAATACAGTTATTTACATTTACATCGGTTTGTGTGGACAACTTATCGGTTGGACACACAAACACACACACTATGTAAATACTGAGTTGATACGGTCAGTTTCAAGGCCCGATTATGTGCCGTTTTTGATTTCAAACAGCTTTATGATATTTAGTAAGAAAAAAATATTGAATAGGATACAGTAAAAAAACTAAATTACAAAAATCTTGGGCAAAAGGTGTCGAAAATGCGTTACCTATACACACACATATTTATTTTTCTCCACCTCCACACAAAGGTTTCGGTAACTTAGTATGGATTTTTTTTTCAGCGGCCTATTTTTTTTTTTTATATATCTGACTGATTAACTTTGCCTTAAGTAATATCGGAACTGAGGTATGATATTTTTTGTTTATTTTTTCCTCAATAATACAATAGAAAGTCGATAAGTCTGAAATCGCGGTTCTGATATACAGGGTATTAAAAGACCCATAACGAAAACGAAAACCACGTATTCTCCCCATCGTTAATAACATTTTATTGTAATGAACCAAGCCTGGGTAACTGATAGTTAAGGAGTTATTGAGGATTAAATTCATTATTTTTTTTCTAAAGATTATCGTTTTAAGTAACAAAACCGCAATGAATATCAAAACAACTCAATGATACGGGGACACCTACTCGTACTACAGACACACGCAAATGTTGTTGCACGCGTTCCATTGCGTGTAAAAATTAACACCAATTTTTTTTACTTTGTTTTACAGCAATTATTTTTAGATGATCTTATTTAGTTTGATGTACACTACGCATATATCACGGCTACACCCTGTACATTAGCTATATAATATATGTCCCCATAGTGAGATTTGTGTCTTTTAATATGTTCTTTAAAATTTCTGACTTTTAGTAGAAATTTGAAAATGACGCCAACTCTACCCATCCATACCCTTTACGTGGAGGTCGAACCCACGCCCCTAGGCTCAAGATATGATTATATCAGTCAGTACTACTGCGCCATTGGGTCCGTCACTAATTAAAAAGTAGATTAAGTACCAGCTAAGAATATTTATAAAGAATCTGGTAGTATTTTTGATCGACCGATGTCGACGCTATTCTATAAAAATACCGTGGAAACTATAAGTTTGTTAATAAGTAGCTTAAAAACGAGTTACTTACCAATCAAACGCCCACACACAGTTACCCATTAACTTCTCAGAAAAAAAAACACAAAGAAATCTAGTTTCGGTAGTCTTACCTTAATATTTCTTATGTTTTTATTGAAAAAGCAACCATATGAATTAAACATCTAAAACAGCTACCTACGACTTTAATAAGTATTTATGAATATTATTTTAATGATTATTTTTATTAATTAACCTCGTGGCAGCTGGTTTTAGATATGTTTGCTGTGTAATATTTTTTAATACTGGATTTTATGTCGACAGTTGGATTAAAATCATTAAGTAATGGGTTTCTATGATGACTGTGATGATTCATGTTTTCAAATATTTTTATACTATGGAACAACTGGTCTCAAACTTTTCACACGCGACTCGAACTTACTACCTTTTGCCATGTCCTTAGGCTTATCGCGCTTCTTACCTTAGAGGCATCACTTCAAATTTTCGCGACAAGTAGAGGAGGCAAAAACAAAAATATAAATTGAAATTTTGATGTATTTTTTAAGCCTAGAAATAAATTATAAATAAACTAAGTAAATGCTATAATTACTGAAATCAATTTCCTTTGCGGCCACAAAATTACAAAAAAGTACCTTTAACTTAACCCCTTAATTTTGTTCTATGTTTGTATCTTAGAGAATATATAATAAGATAAAAAATGTTTTAGGTCGGAAAGGACATCTCACTACGGTGATTTATTGAGGATTAGTCGCAAATAAGCATCAAATTCAATTAATTATTATATTTTATTTTATGTATTTTAATCTTATATTAATAAGATTTTAATAATATGTTAAAAATTACGAAGTTCGTTCGTATAATTATTGGAACAAAAGTTTTTATAGGGTTTTAAAAGTTTTGATTTATTAATTTTTATTCTATAAATCAAATAGTTCAAATGTTTTAAACAATAATTGTTTTTTTTTTTTGCTTTTTATGTTTATTCATTTTTTACTTTAAAGCAATAATTTTAAATCAGTAAGGTTTATTTAATTTCTAGACAATTTTCAAGTTCGCGTAGAAGGTTATTTCAAAAAGTCGATCAGTTGATATCGATGATTTTGAATCGAGTGTTCGCGTCGTGGGAGTATAAGTTAAGAAATTGAGTGCTATCCCCCAGTGACCACGACTTCTGGAAAGGTGTCGAAACCTCAGGAAGCCCAAAAATACCATAAACTACATGGAAGTTTTAAATATATGGTGTGAATTTATAAATTTCTCGTTAAAATACTGAAGAAGTTGTTTTATACACTCAAACTTAAATACTATTTAAATACTTTCTTATGTTAGGCCCTTATTTTTTATTGAGTATCTCTCATCATTACTGAACACTTTACGAACACTTTATATGCTCTGTCCGATATTAATTATTGGATTAGTAGGTAATATCCATTGAATTTTAGTAATTAAAGTCCATAATTATTTTATACTCAATAAAAAGTAAATACACCTAATGTTCTTTACGGCATTTGAGCCGAGAGGTATCGATATTTTGATGTCATAGTTTATGATAATTTGTTCAGTGTTTCAGTGGTTAAGGCGTGAAAAAGTTACAAATACCAATAAATAAAAACTTTTTATTTGGTCTGAGACAAACGGACTGACTTTATTAGTACGAATTCAAAGTCTTAATCATTATCATTTAAGTATTCACTCGGACGTTATCTTATAAAATTTAATTAAAAACTAATATCAGAATGGCATTTTCTAGGTAGTTGCACATCTTAGTATTTGAGGTCATTGCTAAATATTTAATAGCGACTTCATAAGATTAATGGATATTGAAAAGTGACTTTGATGGATATTCCTAATGTTGAAGTAATTGTTGTTAAGGTATTTATTTTTTAATATCTTACACGTAATTACTTTACGCACACTTTAAAAAATTTAAATATATTTAAATATCTACTTAGTGCCTATTTCGTATGTATTTTATTTGGTTAGGCACAAAACGACTGATTATAAAGTTTCCAAGTTTAATATCTGTTTGATAAGTCAATTGAATACTTCTGATTCACTTGTTAGAGGTCCTTTACATTACAATATAAAGATATAAAGTGAAGTTTTTGGAAATAAACATTAAATAAAATTGCTTCAATATTTCTTGTACATATAGCGCCCGCTGTACACGTATTTTAATATGGAAATTGGAAACTAATGTTACACTCAATTTATATTAAAAATCAAACTTTAAACTTAAGAACAAAGTGTTCGCGCCTTTGTGGCACAGATTAATAAATAGTTACTTCGTTGTAGTCCGGAAAAGTTGAGCGGTTGATATATTTCAACACAGAAATCTACCGATGTATTAAGTGGTTAATTACATAATTAGTAAGAAAACTCATACGTTAAAGAAATCTTGTTTTGCTTGAAAAAAGGCTGGAGAATCTGAGTCGGACAAAGATGAACTTTATTTATACGAATAAGTTTATATAGTTTTTTTTTTGCTTTTGGAGATAACTGTTTGGCGCAGGGGTACTAAGCCTGCCTTTTCCGCCAGAGGTAACGGGTTCGATCCCCGGACAAAAAATATATTTGTGTGCATGAACATGTCTATTTGTCTTGGCCTGGGTCTTTAATATGTATATTATGTATGTATTTACAAAAAAGTATATAAGTAAGTATGTTTATCCGTTACCTAGTATCCATAACACCAGTTCTTCATGAAACTTAACGTGGGTTAGATAATTGGTGTATTTGTATGCAATTATTTATATTTATTATATTTATAGTGGTAAGGTTAAAAATCCAATAGACCGACAATTAAAGCCTAGTCTCCAGGTACAACAGCTTTTAAATATGCAAGAATCAGCGGATCGAGTCTTGTTGATTAGGTAGCACATTGTAAAAGCACTGACACATACTATTTTCGTTAAACCACAGCTAAATATGCCTCGGGCATGCTCTGTGGACGCTCCTCGGTGGTCGGCATTTGTTTTTGGACGTGACTTGCATTTTGAGATGCACGCAAATTGCCTAAATATAGACCAGTACCCTACTACATGCAGCCAAGGGGATGTTTATTATTGAACTTCGAAAGATCGTTTTGTTTCGTGTGTTTTCTGGGTTCTGTTCTTTTTAATGTTTTTGAGATTCCTTGAGCTAAGTAGGTACTTCATGTTAGATCAAAAGAACTCAAGGTTAGTGGGCTTCTCAATGAATTGCATACGTTAAGTAAGTACTTAATAAAAAAGTATTTAGCGAATCAGGCCAGAGAAAAAAATAAATATATCAATTAAAATAGACTTTTAACAATTGAAAACCCTTTTGTATCGACAAAGTCAAATTATGCGTCCTGAATATCATATTTCAGTTTAAAAATCGTAAGGTTTCTTCTGTTATCATCTAGTATTCTAGTAGTTCATTGACTTGAAGCATTACTATTTAAATAGTTTATCATAGAAGATAAACTCTGCCAACACAAGTGTATAACTTGTACAAGCAATCATCTATCATCAGGTGATAATGTTGAGGATTGACGACGACGAGTGTTCACATATTTGCAATGTATTTATGGTTAAAGAACTTTATTTCTCATAAGAATTACATATAATTCACTTACTGAGAAACTTATATAAACAAAATTCACAATTTAGCATTGTCAATGAGCGTACTTAAACAGATACAACAAAAAGTCACCATGTCGTAGTTGCACTTAGTATGGTTGCGACTACCACCGATCACAAAAATATTCAACTAATGACTTCGGACGGACGGAACACGGATGTAAGTTGCGTCAAAAATGATACATCATTATTTTCATAGATTCATATCCGAAATACATGTATTTCGGATATGAATCTATGAAAACATTTTATAAAAAAAATTCAAACCGACTTCAAAAAGTAAAAAATAAAACTTTTGTAGTCGGTGCCAGCCAGGGCATTCTACATTGCACTTCTATTAACTATATATTTTTTTGGCCTTAGTTAGCTAGCACCGACTCCAAAAGTTTTATTTTTTACTTTTTGAAGTCGGTTTGAATTTTTTTTATAACATGTTTTTATTTCAGATTTTTTAGTTACATCATGTGCCGTTACTTACATTAAAAATCAGCCCATACACAACAATGTCATCTAGGTAAACGACTACTTGCCAAAAGGTGATTGATATTTTTCAAGATTATGAAAAAACTACTAGCCAGATCTTCGTAAAAATTATATGGGACCACACATAAACCATTTTCTTTCAGATAAAAAAAGAATTATAAAAATCTGTTAACAACTGGCGAAGTTATGGTGGAACATACATAAAAAAAATAATAAAAAAAATACCGTCGAATTGATAACCTCCTCCTTTTTTGAAGTCGGTTAAAAATAATTTTTCGCTCTTGCAAAGTTAAGGTTTTACACTAGTAGCTTTTGTTACAAAAGGCGATAAGTGGATTAAAAACAAACTCAAGTAAAAAGTAAGTAATTTGCCGGCGAACCTACATCTTTTGACAAACTGTTTCATTTTAAAGCTTTAAATCAGTTTCAACCTTTATGGTTAAAATTTAAGTTAAAGTTCTAGTTAGATGTAAACTTAGTTGCCCTTTAAGCCGAACCTTAAGCCCATTTAAAACTAGCTTATCAAAATATCTAATATAAAGTTACATGTTATGTGAAAAGCAAAGAAGTTTCTGTACCTGACTACAATAACAAAAATAATATAACTTCAAGCACTGATAGGAGCAAAGAAACTTTTGGTAACATTTAAGCTTTTATTTATTATTTGTTTTTTTTTATAATATAGGTAATAAATATAATACATTTATTGTTATGTAATATAAGGTAACTAATAAGTAGTAAGAACTAATTCTCCCGCTTTTACGGCAGGATAAAATTAATTCTTTATTCCGTGACACAAATGACACATTTTATTGTTACTCACACAGTGTTTTGTCATAGTGTAAGTAGGTTAATGTCCAACAGATGTATTTAATGACACAAAACGTGTATAAACAAGTAGGTTGATTATATTCCTTGATAAATTTTATTATTCCTTAAATAGAAACATTCTACGTTGACTCAATACGATGAAAGTTTTTGAATTTTGTGAATACCAACATACCAAATACTTAAAAGCATATTAATGAGGTAGCATAATACCCGCGTGGTTCCCGTTCCCGTGGGAATGTCGGGATAAAAAGTAGCCTATGTTACTCTCTATTCTTTCTACTAACTCTATGCTAAAAATCGAGTCGATTGGTAGCTTAGTTAGGACGTGAGGGAAGGACTAACAAACACACTTTCGAATTTATAATATTAGTCAAGAAGTTAAGGTGTGACTTTAATAAGCATTATTAATTTGAAATAAGCATTTATTAATTTTCAAAGTAGGTGCACTTGACAGAATATATACAGTGATGGTTAGATAATTAACAACGCTAGTCGATTTTCATACTAACGAGGTGACTTTGGAGCCTTGGTTCTCTGAAAAGGTTTGACCGAGCACTGGTAAATGATAATGGCTATCCAGGGAGTAAATAGAGGAGATCAAGATTGCTATAAACGCCCAACTGATCTGATCTGCATTCTAAAAGACGAAGGGGTCTTTTTTCAGTTTCAGGATTTCCATACATTTTTATGCTATTTTCGCTGTTTTTTTAAACATCATTCGTTCGCAAAAGCATCTCGCTTTCATTCGCTAAAGCATTTCGCTTTTGTTTGCAAAAGTATTTTCGTTTCAAAGTTAGATTAGTAGTTTATGCTTCTGGTTTATTATTGAATGAATTGCTTTCAACAAAATTAATAAGTAGGTAAGTATTCCAAAAACATTTATCACTCCTACCGATTTGAATTTGATAAAATACTTTGCAATTAGTTAATTTACCTGCATATTTAGTTTAAAGTCATAGTAACCGTTAATTTTGACGGCACCCTCTTTAAATAGCGAGGGAGGCGCAGCTAGATTGGCGCGCCGCTAATAGCCACGATGCGGGTACTTAATAACACCCTCTAAATTGTAGAGTTGGAAATATATCGATATCGATATTTTGCTTAGATTCTATTTTTATATCTTGATTTCTATTTTGTGTTCTATCATAAAGTACGAGTACGATAGACTCATAACCAAAATGTTATGACAATCGCTTTCGATATTACAGTAGGTATAGTATACTGTCGTCGGGGAACTTCCCGGTTGACCAGTAGAGATTTTTTTAAGAAGCTTTTTTAAAAAAAGTACAAGATATATAGAAAACATTTATATTACAAATAATAGAACATTAACAGGTATTTCATTTGAATAATGAATTGTTTCTTTAACCTTAGTACTTTCCGAGAAAACGTTTCCCAAAAAACTCTACTGATCAACCGGGAAGTTCCCCGATTGTACATCATTGGTTTACAAAGACGTCCAAGTTTTTCGTATCGCTCTGCCATAGCAACGGATTTACAGTGTAAGTCAAATTGAAAGAAAGCTTTCTTTCTTTCTTTCTTTTTTTGAATGCGATTCAAATAGAGGGTTAGTGACAATTACCGTCCGCGTCGCGTCGATAACAATAATTTAAAAAAGAAAAAGAAAGAAAATACATTTATTTTTTGACATCACACAACAGAGAAAAGATAATCAGAGACAATATGTGAAAAGACAATAGAGACAAAAAGAAAACTTAAAGTACACACGCTTTTGTAATATCTTATTAAAATATTGTACATCTTTTTCATGGAATATCATACCATTAAAACAAGTGTGTTTTTTATCAATTACTTTAATTGAAATGTCGCGGTCCGTTGACGTAAAATTGTTTAAGTAGTTTAAGAGATTGTTTTAAGGTGCAAACCAGATGTATGGGTTTCAATTCTCAGTAATCGGGTGGAGTTCCAAACAATCCAGTCTGTAACTATTCGTCGATTGACCTTCAGCGGCAGTGAAAGTGCCATGACAATAATTCAAGCTGTTTACGTAATGATTGATTTTCTGCTGGACTGGTTAAGAGTTACCGAAAATTTATAGCTGATAATCGAGCATGAACGACGGTTTTCTTTTCTTTGTGCAACGCAATTAATTGTTTTTTTCTTATCCGCCTGCTACGGTGTAAATAAGGCACACGTAATGGTTCATAGCGAACCCAACCAATTAACCTTTTAATAGCCTATGAATTAAATCTTTGCGAACATATATAACCATAAATTCTATACAATTTACGATGTTCGTGGTGTGTACTAAACTAATGCAAGTTATTATCTACTTGAGCGTATTTGTTCCGCTTTGCTACTGCTAAGAGTTAATTACGGAATTTAATTTTGGAATTAAATTGAATTCTAATAGTTTTGTTTGTGTTCAACTCTTTCCCGTACCTAAACATAACTTAGCTTATCTACTCAGTAATTGTAATATTGTATTTAATGACTGTTACCTGTCTCATAATTCACAATATCGTAAGAAATAGTATCTTTAGCGAGAAGAGTTTCATTCGTGGTCAATATGATGCACGTTGAAAGCTATAGATATTTTGTTTGGAATATCGACATCGACACGCGTGACCAACTCTAGCGCAGTTTTTACAAAGTGACCGTTTGACGGGCGCTCGTTTACAATTACCATATTGATTTCCGAGATAAGAAGCCTGCGTTGTAAATTATGAAATTACCTCCGACGCCCTCGAGCATTCACATCGATATTTGGGGTATAGTTTGTGTAGTCACGTGGTTTTTATTTCTGCACTAAAGTGAACAGATAATTGTCTTTTAATACCCATTTAAAATGCCCTGTCACGAGCCGGCTGGTAAAATCAGGTTTTACAGACTTTAAGAGCTAGCGCAGACGACGGATAACGGAGGACTTTTTGTCCGCGACACGATTTTATTGTTAACCAAATAAGATTCAACTTAGATCGCGTATATCCATGAAAGTACGCGATAGTCCTCGTTATTTATTCAACTTTATGTTCTTAGTAATAAGGTCGTGTCGCGGACAAAAAGTCCTTCAATGTCCGTCGTCTGCGCAGGCCATTAAGTGTAATAGTTTGACCTAACGCCTTTGGTCTTGAACTTAGTAACCTTGTAACCAGTTTTTATTAGCCACTTTAAAAGGATAAAATAGTCGATACAAATAAGCTCTGTACAAGATTTGCTCGTTTTCTAATAGTCGATTTTCTAAGTACCTGCTAGTTATGAGTATGCGTAGGTAACTTTTTTAATGTCCTAAAATTATGACGTCGCAGGTAATTTGTGTTCGTGTACTTCTAAAGTATACTTATTAAAGTTATGTGTAAATTCTAGTGTTCGATGACACATTAGGTAGTAATGCGACCTGCTGCGCTGCGGAACGTGGTTTGATTCCCAGCTGGGACAAATATTCATGGAATGCAATATTTAGGTTTGGTCTCTGTACTACCTCTGTAACTTTATGCTTATTTAAACATGTTTAATACATAAGATTTTATATACAGAATATAATTAGTTAATTAATACTTTCGTAGCACAAGAGCTTTAGCCACTCGGAATCATACCAATGTAAGTAATTTTGTCCGAACTCTATTTATAGTTATGTGAAACAATAAAAATATACTTGTATGTGTTTCGCAGCACAAATAATTAAAAGCTAAACAAAACAATAGTGTGTGGCGTGTGTCGGTATTTATAGTCTTTATTCAGTTTGTTCCTCATTTACTGAGTTGACTCTCTGTCTAAACAATGACGCTCCACGTACAATACGGTTTGTTTAATTTTAACACGGAAAAGCGAAGAAACTGCTTTAAGACAGTGCACAAACATTAAACAGTGCAGCTAACAAGATGCTCAAGGATTTCATTAGATTCATAATTAACGTCTCCTAGCGTTTGTCTTGGTCATGTCATAAGTTTTTGTCTAGCAAAGCTATTGAGTGCGTGCGTTGGAAATGAATAAAAATAATAGTTCTTTTCTCCTTTCTTCTGCTTTTAGGATTCGTGGTTCGTCATGAGTATAACGGACGAAACGGATACTCGTTTAAATTTGTAATTTTATTATAATTGTTGTGGTTCGCATAAGTTTAAAATAATTGTGCATGCTGTGTACGCTATTATTGGGTTAAGTCTTGTCTCATATATTTAGAATAGATTATTAGTTTTGTAATTCCTACTAAAAAAACCATTCGTTATCGAACTAGGAAAAAATATGGCTGAATCTTTTGGTCGAGTTCGAAAAAAGCTCCAATAGAATCGAGTAGGTACTTTAATATTAATTTAAATACTAGTTCCAATTTGATTATATACTCCATCCTAAGAAAAAATGGTCTACAAAGAATAACAGACAGACACCTAGTCAGATAGAGACATTCACCTATGTGTATAATCCTACCCTATACCTACCTCTTTTCACGAATCTACTCAGCATCCTTTTTTATGAGTTTTGCCAAACATTTTAAAATCACTTATTAACGGATAAACTTTATCAAGGGAAACTTTACTAGGTGGCGCTCGTCACTCTAACCCTACGCTACTAACACCAACAAAATTGATATATGCTAGTCAAGGGTCCTCAGCGTCCTTACTAGGGGTTTCAGAACCCTGTGAATTTAATCTGTGGGGCTAACCATGCGGGCTTGCGTGGGCCAACCAAACTTTTTACCCCCAATTACCCTACATTATCTTTATCGACTCTAATGCTACGCAATAAAGGCCAAAATAAATCCGTTGAAGCGTTATAAATTTAGCAATCTGCTAGGGCACAAATCAAAACAGGGATGATTAATGTTGTGGGAACGTTTTCGTGGGATTCGGATGTTATTGGAAACCTAATTAGTGTGATTGTCTTGTTCTGATTGTTAAATTAAAAACGCTTCATTATGAGTTTTAGAAACTCTTACTTGAATATTTTTAGAAAGCAATGAGCATTTAACATACTTACCACAATATATTAATGACTATTACGATTTTGTACAACAGATTTTTGTGAGGAAAATGTAATTATTTCTGTTTTTTTTAATTCAAATAGAAACTTATGCATCATCAAAAAATAAACGCAGAAAATCATTTGGGACAAATACCTTAAAATACAAAGCAAACATTAATATAAAATAATGTCTCAAAACTGTCGAGACTCAGCATAATGCATGGTCTACGAACAACGCTGATCTTCCGTCGTAACGGAATGATGATTGATGACGGACGTTCCAATGATACTTTTAGCACCTTTTAGCCTGCCTGTTCATTGAAGAAAAATTTGACATATGTTATTGTCTCTATTACCTATTTATCATACCTACATAATATCGCTTTAGGTACTGTTAAATGTTAAATTAATGTTAAATGAATAAAACATATGTCATGTCGTGTTATAAAATAATAATCGGTATAATTGTTGTTTTTTCCAGAATAAACACAATAAACAATTATCGTTTAACACGTTACAGGAAAGAATCGAGACGCGATTACGCCGGAATGCTGGCCGGCGATTAAAAACCTTACTCCCATGATCGGAGCAGAATGCTGATTCCATTTAGTTTTTTCATCCAACACTGGGTCTGGGTGTTGAGTAGGGATGACGCCTTTAGGAGGGACGGCTAAACCACTTCTTAAGCCGAGTTTTCACGATCATAGTTGGCTCGTAAGAGTGGACTACGACGTTTTACTGGACGTTACTACACGTCCAACGCAATTAGGCGCATTACAGCTGTGAAAAACATAAAATAACTAACTGAAAACGAAAACTTCAAGAAGCACTATTTAATCGGTTAATTATTGCTATTCAATCAGTTAATGGGGTAAATACGTTGAAAGAGACGGGGTAACAGGCTTTGAAAAACGAAACCGCATTCCTGTCATGCGCCTTATTGTGCTGGACGTGTAAACCATGTAAAATCGTCAGAGTGCACTCGGATACACGGCTTAATCGATTACCTTACTATTAATTTAAACATAGGTAGCTAATTCCTTAGTGGTGGAGGATTCCGGAAGAAGTGCGATTATTACCCACTACCAGGTACCAGGCTCACTGTATTATGAGAAAATGTTTTGAAAATTGTACCTTTAAAGAATAGAAAAGAAGAGAAGATTTATAAATGTATATAGCAATTTTAATGGCACTTACTT
This sequence comes from Chrysoteuchia culmella, assembly GCA_910589605.1. Lineage (NCBI taxonomy): Eukaryota > Metazoa > Arthropoda > Insecta > Lepidoptera > Crambidae > Chrysoteuchia > Chrysoteuchia culmella. Next base: position 6,822,243 of record OU342657.1, read on the forward strand.
TTAACAAATATCTTTCTGGCATCATACAAGATTAAATGGAAAATAAAGGCAGGGAAATTAACTATCTAACGAACTATCATCCTTGTTACAAAGTACCTAATTTATTATACTTCTCAACGTGATTTACCCGACCCGTTAACATGTCAACGTCGACAGCCCTATAACCGACAATGTGGACGTGCACAAAACCAATTACGTATTACGGAAGCAATCCACAACGAAACGAAACTATTACGTACGAGCACGTAAGTTCCCGCGTTATCTCATACGCGATTATTTATTTACGTCATTATTCTTAACGTAGTAGTCATTATTAAGGTATCGCTTACGTTACGTTAAGCAGTCGACAACTGCCGCCAGGCTTTTTGGCGAAACGAAATGTCAGGGCGTTCTTTAAAATGATGACTGTTAAATTATTACATATTCCTCACTGTCAAACTTGTCAATCGATTTTCAATTTATCTGCTTCATTTATAATGTACTAGAGGTTAACAGCTTCGTTAATAATCAAATTCGTTTCAGCGAGTTTAAATAACTGATGATATTTAAATAAATAATATGTAAGTAACACTGGATCCACTGCTACAAAGGACGGGTTACTCAAAGTCATGTCAAGTCAAAAGAAGCTTTTTTCTACTGACCTAATTGCTAAGTGTTTTTAAATTACTTATGACCTACATTATTTCAATACTCCTGTATCTATTTTCACAAAATAGTATATTCTAACTAACTACTTTATACAAAATTTAAAACGTCAAAAAGTTCCAAAAAGACAGACTCACATTTGCATATTCGAATAAATATTAAAGATAAACATATTAAAAATGCGTCCAAAGATTCATTTTGAATTAGTGGTTTTTTAATATTTGCTTATATTAGGTATTGTAATTGCGTTATTGGCCTTTCGACGACCGGTTTGATTCGTTAGCGAGTGTATGTCAGTTTGGAATCAACGGTCGGATCGCCCCACGCGAGTGGATAGGGTGGTACAAAGGTTAACGCATTCACTTATCACCCGTAGCTTTCAATGGGGTGATTGACTCAAACAGACAGTTTTTTGATAACAAACGGCAATTTAGGGACTGCTTTGACAAAAAAAAACAATATATTAAAACTATGTTTCGATGTTTATTCCAACGCCTATTTCTGCGTAATAACTTTGTTAAATAGTTCGTTTTTCCTTTCTCTGTGGATTTCTTTTCGCTGTTATTAAGAATTATTCCAAAAAAATATACAGGGTGGAAATATAAGACGGGGCAGTAACGGCATGTATCTTAACCGTTGTTGCTACATGTAAACGTTCTTAGGAAACCGTTAATTTTTTGAGAAATATTGAACTGCATTCACGGAGCGTGTGGTCTGAGGCAGAACCGATGTCATACTTATATATTATTTTCATTTATTAAATACCGAAATGCCATAGCTGCGGGCGAAGCTAGATTTAACTTTAACAACTATTTGAATTTATAATGGTAAAGTTTCAAGCAAATATAGTCAATTTTGAGCTATATTTAGGCGTTGTTTTGGACACAACATTTTGTGAGGCCCAAAAGTTCTCATTCGCACTGTAAAGAGTTCAACTTTGCCTCGGAAAGACCTCATACGCACTGGTTGAAAGTCCATCAAAAATGTCTTTGCAGCGAACGTGTTAACAGCATAGTAAAGGTTTAGTAAACACAATTAAGTTCTTACGCTGAATCGTGACACGTCGGCGCCGGTCAAACGAAGCAAAAGTGAAGGATACAAACATGCTATTGTGTGTAAAATTTAAACAACAAAACTTTACGCAGCACGCATAAAACGTTTTAGTTTACTCGTAACAAATCTCTGCTATTACAATTATGATACCGGTTTAGTAAATATCAACCGGCGTTGTTTGGAGAATGGAGTTAATTATGCAAATGTTGTGTGTGCGGCGTCTCACACCTAAGGTTCCCCTCATATATCACCGCTATCCATTGAAAAGCTCATCAACAGTTTATGAATGTTTCGAGTGTCGACTTAAGCTTTTTATTATGTTTAAATAAGTGTGGCATAGCGGACACGCGCGGTACACGCGACCCGCATGGGAGCCGGGGTGCACACAAAAGTATTATTTTGCAATGTGCGCACACACAGTTGCACGCACTCCGGTCACCAATAAAAGGGGTGATTGTAAAAATAACCAGCACCGCGGTCTGCTTATGGGAATTCTTCGGCTTCGAAAAATCGTAAAAATCGCCGTGACTCAGAACAGTCAACGGCCAGATAAAACTCTGTCCTTTAACAATTTACTGTTTGTTATTAGGTAGCAGATTACATTGTCTTCGCTTGTTAACAGATATAAACGTATTCATGCGGCGATAAACACGCTAATGAAGTTTATCGGACGACGACCTCGCTTTTAATAGTGACGATCAATCACGGTTATCGAGGACATAAAGCACACTCTAATAATGACAATGCATGAATTCAACAGATGAAGAAACTTTGTATATCACTTTAAATTCAGTGCGCATCAAAGATTTACCTACCTATCCATATCGTACTTGAAACCTGCTTAATATTAATGGTCGGATGAAAATGTGTTTTGCCTCCGCTCCGTCGGGAACGCAAGTTTTTCCATATCATTTGAAAGATTTTTTTACAATTATAATGTTGAAATTAGGGATGGGTAAACGCCCGGATTAAAATCCACCGCTGGATTAAAACCCATTTCTGCCCAATAAATGCCGGGCGTTTTTAATAAATGCCGGGCAGAAATTAAATTATTGGTTTCCTATACTCAGTGTTCAATCGGTGACAAAAGAAGCTACAGCAAGGTGAAATACGTGAACTTAAATGTATGTACATTGAAAATAATGTAGGGATTATCAAACGATAAAAATGCGGCCTAGTGCGGGTCGGGTCACGCCTAAGTCAAAATATCACAACATTTTTCGTCTGCAAAAATAACTTTGGTTTTCATAGTGTTTGTATAAAATGACAAAGTTATATTCGCGGAAAATGTGCTATATGTTTAAAATTGCTAACTAAATTTCGTTGAAAGTTTTTATTAAGATTTACAGCATATTTTTTATTTTTCACTTTCTTATTTTAAAAGTTAAATTGGGGGGAAGGGGGGCACTTTTTACCTTTGAAGTGTACATCTTTCGAATGGTTGGCTTTGAGAAAAAAATGTTTTAGGAACCTCAATGTAATTTTTAAAGACCTTTGCAATTTTTTCTTTAATTTCAGTTCCATTTGGAAAATGTGCTATATTTTTAGAATTGCCAACTATATTTAAACCGACCTGTTTGGCGCAGGGGGACTAATCCCGCCTTCTGCGCCAGAGGTACCGGGTTTGATCCCCGGACAAGACAAATATTTGTGTGCATGAACATGTATATTTGTCTTGGTCTGGGTGTTTAATATGTATATTAAGTATGTATTTACAAAAAAAAAAAAGTATATAAGTATGTTTATCCGTTATCTAGTATCCATAACACAAGTTCTTCATGAAACTTAACGTGGGACTAGATAATTGGTGTGATTGTACATGCGAATATTTATATTTATTTATATTTCGTTAGAACCGATTTTCGTAAAAAGTTAGAGTTGACCTTGAGAAAAAATAGTTTAGGGAACCTCAATGTAATTTTTAAAGACCTATCTAAAGACGAATAGGTATTTTTTTAAATAATAATTGGGCAAGCGTTTGACCACGATGGTGCGTGCTTAACAAACAGGATGTGGTCTAAGGTGTTGCTTGCATGCTTGCCCAGGAAATGGCTATTCACTATCTCGCCTTGAAGAGGCCAAGGTTGTAAGAATCAGGGAACACATGAAAAGGCAGCGCATTCCATTCTTTAACTATTCGCAAAATAAATATCGTCCAATGAGGACCTCCAGTGAATAGAGGAACTGACGTTCCGCTGGGAGTGTCCAAAGGTTACACGCGGGCGGAGGCCCGGCGACTGTCACCACAACCCCGACAATCTCCGCCAACGCGTGGAGGGAACAACCAGGGGGTTTTAGTGGGTTCGAGTCCCACATAACCTACCTGTCTCCCCGGACAGAAAGGTATGCGCGGACATTTCCCCCTGGAGAATAAAAAAAAAAGTTCGAAAGGATTATTGTATTGCTCTGCTTGTTAACTCCTGTCAAGCGATAGAAAGAGCTATTCCAGTGAGTAGCGAGGCGAGGGTGTGAACAGGCGCGCGCGGGTGGCTCGCCTCGCATACTCATGCCAAAAGATCCCTGCTTTGGAGGCGACCGCGCGAGCCACGAGGCAAGCCGCGACGAATGTAACTGACCTATTAAATAATTAATTTAAGTATCCGTACACTGACATTGACATTGCCTACAGACTGTAGGTAAGTTGATCACACTCACTGAATAAAACAATCTCAGGATTTTATTTTTTTCCTTTTTGCAGTTCATAACTAAGCAAAGAAAGTTTAAAGTATTAAAAGCGAGAATCGAAGTTGACCCCGACCTATGTTTGTTTATGTTTTTATCCTGGTTCTCGTCATTTATTATTTTCCAAATGAAGTTTTGCAAACAAAATATAGGTAATTTGTTGTAATTTTTCATTTATGCCCACCAAAATGGGCAAAAATCCATTTCTGCCCGATTTAAATCCTTTGTGCCCGATTAAAACCCATTGGGCAGAATAGACAAAAACCCACCGCCCATCTCTAGTTGAAATAGACGTTTTGAAATCAGAACGCGACGGTCCCCCTTGTGTTTTCGTTTCGCATAATTTTACACAAGTGAAATCGCATCAAGAATATTTCACAATTTTTGATAAGTCAATATTCGAGCGCTCGCTAAATGGATCATTTACTTTCTCACACCTGCCAATTTGCGAATTACGAACGTGTTTGTTGCACGTTGTTGTTGCACGATTGTTCTCGTTCAATAGAACGTAGTAACTATTTTTGGGAAGGAAGTAAAAGCGTCATATTATTAGGTATGTACGAATCATAAATTTTAATGAACGTAAGGAGATGATTAACGCTTTAATTCGAAAGACACATAAGTATATCTCTATACAAAGTGAAGACAAGAGCTATAGTAATACTTACGGCGGTACCCTGACCGAAAGTGGCGCCGCGTTGAATTTTATTTAATATCGTAATTCTAATTCACAATTTTAATAAAACTTTACGTGGAATTTTAAGAGCCCATTGTCTTGTATTTTTAGAAGGTATCGCTACATCTCGTCATAGTCGTTCGTAGAAGTAGATAGCAAATGTGTCAAAAACGGCCACTTTTAGCAGTTTTGCTATCTACTTCTAGCAGTGACTACGAGGGAATGTAATGATACCGTCTAAAAATACTAGACTATGGGCTCTAAAAATTCCACGTAAAGTTTTATTAAAATTGTGAATTAGAATTACGATATTAAATAAAATTCAACGAGGCGCCACTTTCGGTCAGGGTACCGCCTTAAACTGACATGTTTATGTTCTAGGGAATGGCGATTGTTCCAACTTCCAATCCTACTAATTACTACTAATTAGTAGTAATAGTACGATTGGAAGTATGTCGACCTATGTCGTAATAGTTTAGGACATAGGTTAGTTCTCACTTTTTGATCTAGCTAGAGTTTAAGCGCCGGCCTCACTGTAAGTAGAAATAGTTATTTTTGCCTGCGACGGTACGGAGACGGTATATGCGTTTGGGGTAAGAGGATGTTTGTTTGTTTGTGCAACCCAATGTTGCCATTTATCTCAAAAACTACTAGTCCGATTTTAGGAATGGGTTTTAGGAAGTACAATGTAAATACTACCTATGCTCTCTGAATAGTTTGAAATAAAAAGCATAATTGATAATTTTGCAAAACCTACGACGGTTTAAACGTAAATTTAAAAACGATAAAATAATTTTAAAAAACCCCGACTTAATTATCCATCGACTCGGGGGATGCCATCACTATTTTAAATTTCAACATAAATATAAATAAGTCAGTTAGTATAGCAAAAAATTTCTCCAACTATTATTCACGTTGTTACAAAACTGCAAAACTACTTAGTTCATTTAATAGCAGCCCCCCCCGACGGATAATTAAGTCGGGGTTTTTGTAAATTATTTATCCTTTTTCAATTTACGTTTTAACCGTCGTGGGTATTGCAAAATTTTAAGTTTTCATTTTTTTTTTATACATTCACACTGCAAATTTTGTATTAATCAGATATCCCTAACCGATAAAATATTCATAAAAATCGTTATTAAAAGTGCAAAAGTAAAAAAGGTAGATATATTATTCTACGTAAGTAAATAAGAGATTTTTAATTCTTCTTAAGCGCAATACAGGTCTTCAGTATGGATGGATGTATAAAAAAATCACGTATAAAATCCTCAACCGGACCTATTTAAGGTAAATCAACATGTGTAAGTACTTACAATAAACATTATTTTTTTACTGTAAAATATAGAATTTCAATAAATTATGAAATCTAAGGAAGTTAAACAATTAGATGGTTCCAAAGTGCATATTGTTTATATTGACAATTCTAAAATCTAGAATTAAACCTTTATCCCCAAAATCGTCATGTTATGAGTATAAAGTTTTCAGTATAACGGGATGCATAATTTGGTAAATTTGTTAACCAATGATGGTCCGACAGCCTCCAGGGGAATAATTAATACTAAACGAAACGCTTATGAAATTATAATGAGATTCGGGACAAAAAAACCGCCGTTATAAAAAGGGATATCTTTGGGAACAAAGAAATCATAAATCATCTAACATATAAGTTAGGAAATATCAAGCTTTTTTTGTATAGGCTGCACATTTTAAATTTTGGCGCACAAATACAACAACTTTTCCGGATATTTAGCGTACAGATTATTCGCGTGCCGAAACGTCGGGAAAACTAAGAAACAGTAAATACACGGAATATTATATCTTATTTTTTCGTTTTTTTTTGTAGATTTATAAGAAATTGTTGGATCTTCAAAATTTTATTTTTGTTTTGTTTTCAATTGATTTTAAAAAGTCATTGGCAATAGTAGCGTAGCTATAAACTGCATTTCTTGTTTCTTAAACGCCTTGTTTCTTGTATCCTTTGTAATGTGTCATGCCTTTTTTCTTCGGTAGACAAATATCTAAGTACTTACAGAAATTAAATAGGTTTTCATCATGCAAGCATAGTCCTCTCAATTATTATGACGTAGTTCTTTAAGCGTTTAAAACGAATGGGAGTTTATTCCTATCCTACACTATTTTTTATTTCGGATTTATTATTATACTATGTATTTTTGTTTAACCCGTAAATAATTCTGGGTGTAAATTGACCCTTAACGAAAACGAAAGTCTCTTATTCTATTTATTATTACGAAGATTTTTTTGTAAGGAACCATACCTGGGAAATCAATAGTTACGGTATTATTGACCAACAAAGTGACAAATCTTTTTGAGACTTTTTGATAAAATCAGTTAGTAAATTACATTATAAAACATACCTATTAATAAACTTCATGATTTGACCTACATTTCTATCCAATCGTTTTTTAATAAAAATGCACTCAATAAATAAATAAATAAATAAATATAAATAATTGCATACAAACACACCAATTAGCTAGCCCACGTTAAGTTTCATTAAGAACTTGTGTTATGGTTACTAGATAACGGATAAACATACTTATATCCTTTTTTTGTAAATACATACATAATATACATATTAAACAAAGACAAAATAGACATGTTCATGCACACAAATATTTGTCTTGTCCGGGGATCGAACCCGGGACCTCTGGCGCAGAAGGCAGGCTTAGTACCCCTGCGCCAAACAGGTCGTCAAACACACAACAAAGTTTGTTAATATAAAGTTAATTAGCTACTTATCTACATGAATCCCCCACTGACCCTAATTAAAGGTACGGAAACTCTTAATCATCGAAATGTTTATATATTTTTAGTAATATGACGCCTTCCCCACTCTTTGTTATTCCCAACAATGATCACATTAATTCGCCACAGTGTAATTAATTCACTAACAAAAGATCAAGGTTGTGATTCGACGATAAAGTTTTTGCGGTGATTCGTGATCAATCTGTGGCGGCGTGTAATTCCAAATGGGTCCCAGAAAATAAAATGGCGTAGTTACAAAGTTTTGATGGCTTGGTTTCTTTATAGGTTTCGATGGATAATATATTCAAGTCATCTATGTCAACCTTTTAAGTGAAAACTTCTTTAGTGACGTTGTGCACATCAGAGTTAAAAAAAAATTGCGATGGGTAAAAAATGTTAAAGTCGCGTCAGGACACGTGACCCTGATCGAAAATTCGAGACGGAGGGAGAGTAGAGCGCCGCGGCGGCGTAGTAGATGAAGTAATATCCCCTTCTCTTTCTTACGCGCGGCGAAAATGTATACCTGCTCCTGCTGTTTCGTTTAAGCGGTTTTCACTTCTGCCGGCACTTCCGGAGTGCAACCCGTTGCTTTTTTTTAAACAAACCTTGTCTTAACAACAAAGCACAGCAAAACAAAAATTAAACAATTTAGTGCAGTCGTTCTGAAGTTATAAGCCTGCATATTTCGGCGATTCATTTTAATATTTATGAATAATAAAATTATTAATAATTATGAATTTTACTTTTGGAATTGCGAAAAATATAACCTGGAGTTAAAAACCTGAGAAGCTATACCAAACCGCTTCATCATTGTTACTTTGTATAATAATAATAAAATAATAACTTCATTACCCACGATAAAAAAATAAGTAGACACAAATGACAAAATATAAAATAATCGGCGTTCAATAGGTGTATTTGTCTTGGTCTGATGTTACGCACCTTCTATATTTTTGTCGAATCATCATTTTAGACCATCCATTGTCCATTATGTATGTTTAAAAAAAAACGTATATATGTATGTTTATCCGTTATCTATTATCCATAACACAAGTTCTTCGTGAAACTTAACGTGGGCTAGATAATCGGTGTGTTTGTATGAAATTATTTATTTATTTATTATTTATTGTCACCACTGCTAAGCCAAAGACAAAGCCCACGCTGAATAAAAATCAAGGATGAACTCTTTCCCTTTGGAAGTCCTATGCGTATTGAAGTAATTTTTCTTTTAACTATTTATTTACACTTGACACACCAAAAATATAATTTTCCGGTACCAAGAAAAAGCCCTATTTTCTTTAAGTTTTTACAATTTTTTCTTTTTCCTCTTCTTTCATTGTTTCTATTGAAACGGCAGAAACTATTCAATATATTTCACGTGTCTTTATAAATAACTATGCATTTTTCCATTAGCATTATTACAATCGCAAGGCGAAAGGCCTTCATAAAATAATGACAACATCGTAATAAATCATTTATTTAAGGGTACCAATCATTATATTAAGATTTGGCATCCCATTAGTCACAATTTAGTAATGTCATTGCACAAGTAAAACAAAAACATAATAAGGCAGCACTTAAGGCAATCCCTATATTATAAGCCCATTGACACACAATGCCCAGCATATGCGCAGCGAGGAGTGTTTGATTAACATAATTGTGGTATTGCGTTAATAAACAAATTCTACGCTGTGCCATTTTCATCATAGCGATACGGAACAATACGTACGGAATAAAATTACTGAGTGAGTAAAACCAAGGTCGTGGTACGCGGATATACCCAACTTAAAATTCTGCCAGCCCACGGCTTAGTTCGACGAGCTACCGCCCATGACTTTTTAGATGAGTTCGAAAAAACTGCGTATTACCTACTACCATATAGGATGGTCAATTGGTTTGATTGCTGATTGAAAACTAATCACATGTTGAATAAAAACTTTTTTAACGCGATGGAATTTTGATGCAATATTGGAAACCGCTCTGAAGATCTCTCAGATCTTGAGTGACTGGTTAGGCTGGTTAATATACCGAGTCATAAAAAACAAGAAGAATATTATAAATGCGACAGTGTGTTTGTTTGTCCTTTCGTCACTCATTAACTAAGCAACCAATTGACTTAAAGTAAATTTTAAATACAAAAAATAGACAAATTGACTTGATTTTTGGCATAGAGTTAGTTGAAAGAACGGAAAGTAACGAAGGCTACTTTTTATTAAAGGACGGAAAGTACTTGATATTCCTACGAGAACGGGAACCACGCGGGTGATACCGCGGGCAGAAGTTAGTCTATGATAATTTTATATGGACACTTACACTCTAAAATAACTTCAAAGCTTTTTACTTTTGTCTCACTCTTCAAACCTTTTACCGTCAAATCGCAAAATTTAAAGATTCTTGGAAATATCGTTAAGATTTAAATTTATTCTGAGTAGGTAGTTCTGTATCTGAGACGCATTATTTTATCGGATGGAAGCTATAAAAATATTTTTTTACCGCACTCTTTAATATTTGTCATTAATTTAATATTCTAACATTTTTGGATATTGTCCGATTCTTTTTTTATTATTTTCGGCGCATGGTAGGACGGACCACTGCCACCTGGAAACTCTTTGCTAAGTTGAAAGTTAGAAGAGGAACGAAGGGAAAAAAAATGGGGTACGTACTTACGTCAGATGGTAGAAAAAATGTGTGGCGAATGTATACATAGGAACACGGTTACATAGATATAGATAAGTCAAGGAAGACGAGATTCTTTTTTATTACTACAACAATAATAACTTGATTAAATGAAATGTCAGTCTAATCTCATCTTAGATATAGAGCCTGCAAGTCACCGTAGAATGTCTTCATTCGTTATTATTATCTCATTTGGGACAAAATGGTTTTTTGCAATATTATAATAATAGTATTTTACGAAGTCATGCTAAATGAAGCCCACCAAACAATGACTTTAGAAAGTTATGCCTTTAGTTTCAGTTTGTCGTTAGCTATAAGAAGTTGTTAACTATTTTTAAGTCTACAATTATTTCGGAAATAACGTTTACCTATTCCATTCAACTAGCTTACAAAATGAAATATCTATTATGAACAGACTTTTGCTTGCCCATTTGCATATTAGTTTCAATTTGTTTTCATACATATGTCTCCATAATAGTACGGATACCTAAACGTATTATTTCACGCGAAATACACGAAAATCTAAAATCACAGTCAATAAATAAATAAATGAAATAAATATTTGCATACAATCACAACAATTATCTAGTCCACGTTAAGTTTCATGAAGAACTTGTGTTATGGATACTAGATAACGTATAAACATACTTATATACTTTTTTTGTAAATACATACTTAATATCAATAATCACAGTTTGTTGTTCTGTGGTTTGCAACTAATAACTAAACTCGAATGTAATGTAATGACATGCATTACAGCAGATCACTGGAACTAAATAGCTCAAATTAAAACAAAACAAAGCAACTTTGAAATATTTTTACATTTTCTCATACTAGGGCTGATTGTGTCGTCATTATAATGAAGTAAACCTATCGAATATCGCTTATCGCATAAATTCCTGTCTTTCAGTAAACTGTTTTCAACAATACTTGTAACTTTGAACATTATTTATTTGCCGATTTAAATTGCTCAATTTATAGTTAAAATATTACCTAGAGTCTCGAAATATCTAGTTCGATTTCCATATCCAGTTGTTATTATCAAATGAGAACCAGTTTTTGATAAAAATCACGTCAACACTGACTTGAACCAATACTGCAAGTTAGTTAGGAAATGTTGATTCAATTCAAGACATTTGGTGGATAATGATTTCATGATAAATAGGACAATTCGTAATCGGTCCCCGGGGACCGCGCTCGAATTACGCGCTACGCGATTTTAGACTCTATTGATATTGCTTAGAGTCGAATTTATTTATGCTAAGAAAGTATGCAAAATACGAAGGGCGTTTCGAAGAGTTAAAACTGATCTTGACTTCTCTTACAGATCTGCTTCCTTATTTGTAACATCAACGGTTTATTTTTTAAGACGCTATACGCAAAAAGGATGTACTTTTTGATATTAAAGTATAGGATAGGAAGTATAGGTTAGAGATGTTACAAATCTGGTAATAATATATATATTTCTTTATACCTTTATCTTTAACCGCCTCTGTGGTCTAGTGGTTCAACCACCGGTATCCGACCCAGGGGTCCCGGGTTCGATTCCCATATTGTATTCGGTTTGGTTGGTGGTAGGACTTGTTGTAAGCCCGCCTGGCTAGCTACCACCATCTTATCTAAGCCGGACGCCATAACAACAAAGTTTTCAGCATTGTTGTGTTCCGGCAGTTCGAGATAAGATAGCCAGTTCATCAGTGGTCGAGGATTCCGGGAGAGGCTCGCTTCCATCTTCAGCCTTATCAATACTGAACATCATAAGGCTAAGAGTCTCCCCGTCATTCATAAAAAAAAAATGATTTGTAAACACGATTTGATGATTTGGCTTTGACGATTTTTCTTTTCGAAGTGACCCCCTGAAAATACCAAAATTCAAGATTATTTTCAAATGGGGTAACATATATTATAGGATATTAGTTTAGTGGATACCAATAACAGCATCGTGTAGTGTCATTCCTCTTTGAAGTGATTTCGTGGCTTTTCACAAGCTTTTCACCTAATCTGCTCTCGCGCGCGTCCTTTTCTCTTACTATCTCGTTTCAGTCGTATAGCGCCTAGCTTAAGGGTCCGCTATAGGCCAGCGAAAATCAGATTGCTTTACATGATCGTCTGTAATATCAATATTAATGAAAAACTGAATTTCAAATTAAGATGCAGCAAACTACAGGACTAACACTAGTGACTATGTTACTCAAAAACACGATTGCATAAAATTTTCTCGATAGAAAAAATTGCGAAGTTGTCTCCAAATCACTATAATTAACACGATAAACTGCTAGTATTCAAGTAATACATTAAAATAAATCTTGGAACTTTTTAGTATAATTACACTATAGATAAGGCAGGGCTATGTTATATATTTTTTGTAAATAACCTTTAAATATCCTTTAAAAAAGATTTTCCTTCATTTCTTCATTCCGGACTGGCCGAATGGGGCTGGAGAATTATATAGTAAATGCTGCCTTATTTCTCATAGAAATAAGGCAGCATTTACTTTGCAGTTCGCCGTTGCAGTTATTACTTTTGCTTTTGGCCTAGAGAGCACCCTTAAGCTCGAAATAACGTTCCCATTGAAGCTCGAAATGTTGATCATACATTCACTGTTACATTTCTTTTATACTAATATTATATAGAGGAGAGATTTGATTGTTTGTGTGTTTGCATTGAATAGGCTCCCAAACTACTGAATGGATTTGGATGAAATTTGGTACACAGATAGTCGATAGCCTGGTTATGAACATAGGATACTTTTTATCGCGACATTCTTACGGGAACGGGAATCACGCGGGGGAAACCGCGAGCGGCCGCTAGTGTATAAATAAAGCTTCTGAACACCAGCAATGACGAAAGAACTCTGTCAGTCGTATTTTTATTTTCATTAATTTAACTATAAAGGCAATCTTACTATATTTCACAACTCGCTTAGTATTTATTGTTTAACAAGATATTATTTTACGATTTAATGCCGTTATTTTTCTTTCCACGATTTTCTTTACCCATTTTGATGTCTTTTAAAAGTAAAACCAACGAAACCTGACTCACTCTTACTAAACGAGTTGCAGTTTATAACATTAAAACGCTGTTCGAAATAGTAGGAATTTTCCATGAATTGCACAGCACAACATAATAACGCAAAATCATCAATGCGTCGTCCATATGATGGCTAGCGAACCGGTCTGGCTGAAGTGGCGGTCATTAATCTTTGGACAAGGACACATCAGTCTCACGTGTTTAATATCAATAAGAACATCGCGATCTAATTAAAAGATCTTATATCAAACAATAATAAATGCTCGATCATATTTCCATATAATGTATGAGCGAGGTAAAAAAAGAGTTAAGATTTTTCATTTTCGCATTTAAAATCTTATATGCTATTTTTATTAGTCCTCGGTAACTCAATCGATGAAGCCGGACTCTTCAGGTTGCGGTTGCGAAGGTTGTGGGTTCAGTCCCGTCTGAGCGATAAGTATAGAGATAAGTTGAATTTTTCTAGTATATTTTCTAGTATAAAAAGGTTGTGTCTTATCTAAAATTTATTCAAAAAGCTTTCCTCAATTGTTTAGTCAATAAATAACCTATGAATACTTATAATGCTCTTATTACGTCTTAGCTAACGATAAATAAGCTAAGTATACAGGTAATTCTGATCCGGACTAACAATCAGCTCCGCAAAATCTGAGCCATCCATCACGAATGAACTAGCCATTAGAACTACTTCCTATTGTGTGTAAGTAAGGCAGTGGCGTAGTGTTGAGCTATTATCTAACAGTGAAAGTGTGAGTGTGTGCGGCGGTGACGTAAACTGGCTGCCTGCGCCCGCGCCGCCGCCGCTGCCGCCGGCACTCTCACTGTCGACGACTGATGCTGATATTGTAGTAAACAACCAGCTAGTTCCCGTACCAGAGATAATATTAATTCGCAATAAGCCAGTACCCAATAAGGAAACGACGTTTATATCACCGACCGACATTGTCTTATAAAAGAATCGTCGCGTTGAAGTCTTTTGCGTGGCGGGTTGCGCAAATAAAACCATTGCGTATGCTTGCGCAAAATAACCCGCTTATTACGACTCGCTTTTTATGTGTATTAATAATTTTGCCTACTAACATGTTACACTTATGATAATGAGCAATAAAATTAGAATTCGTGTCGGTTTTCTGTTTATTACATCTCGTAAACGAAGGGCATACATAACGCCATTATTGTATGTGTATGATTAATTTGAGATAATGAATAGTTGTTATAAAGGAGTTTATCCGTCGGCAGTACTGTCAGGGCCGCTTCATAGGTCAGTCAAACAATTTTTTTTCGTTACGTATATGCAATCAAATAAGTAAGTGGCAACACGGTAATTAGATTGTACAAAGTATATTATACAATGTATGTGTTGAAAATGATTGCGATTGAGGTTGACTTATTACTTACATTTGATATTTATTGCGTATTACACAGACCGTCAAGCACGTTATTAATTATGTGTAAAATATTAAAATGCTAAATATTAAAATGCGATAGTTAGTTCACTATTGTTAAGATTTGAATAAGACTATGTTTTTAACGCTCTATTGAATTGGACAATTTGTCAAAATAGGTAGTGTTTTATACATTTTAAATACAGTCTGATGCTGAGGCTTTATTTAGAAGCTTATTTAAATATTTGATGGCAAACATAATTTTCCGCGCAAATATAATCGATTTTCGTTAACAAAATATATTTAATGCTAATTTATTCCTATCGCTTATGCACTTGGCCGCATTTTGTTATTGAAATTATGAAAACAGCTGACATTTGTATTAGTAGAGGTCACGTTACAAAATGTTATAGGCTATAAGGTTATGTAAAATAGGATCTTGGTACAAGCGGCGATGACCAAGTCACTGCGGCTGTTTGGTAACGCGTTGAGGGGCGGAATACAATACTTGATAATGCGTATTGAATCTTGTTTCGATAGAATACATTTGCCAAGAAACATAATAGGAATACTTAAATATTTTTATCAGCAAAATGTCTAAAGGGTCAGCTAATTTGGCTGTTCTAGTACTTGCTGACCAAATAAGTTTTTTTTATGTAGATTGTTATGTTAGAGTTTATTGCTGATCGATTTAATTACAACCTTAAAAATAAAAGAATAAAAATAGGTCCAACAGCACAGACGGGATAAATTGGATAAAGGTAATTTATATAGAAGAATATGTGGTCGTGGGTTCCCGTGAAAAACATGTATGTGATGTGAACGCTTGGGTTTGTTTCGTGTCTTGGTGTTCTGATATCCGTAACACAAAGCCCTTAATCTACTTATTTCGGAATGTAGTCTGATATGTCAAAGAGAATAAAAAACAACAACATCAACGATAATACTAGAAATGACACGAAACGTCATATAAGGATATTTTCATAGTCTATAACAAGACGACCTTTGTTGATGAATTTCACCGTGGAAAATGGAGAAAATGTCAACCTCTGTCTCTTACTATTATTAAGGTATTTTATTATTTATGTTTGTCTAATCTCTGCCACATTACGAAACTATTTATTTAATAAAGTTCACAAAGAGAAGTAGTAATTTCCTTGTATATTGGTCAAAGATTATAAAACTCTTTCGTTCGTAACCAAAACGAATCGTTGTACGTTTATAGAAACCGGCCATAAATCTGTAGATTTTATTACTGAGGCATTGCTATCGTATCATAATCCGATGTTGTACCGTAAGAAATCGCAATAAGGCGATAAGCGTCGCTATGGTAATGATTTTTTTTTTACATAAGTTGCGTCGAACCCTTTTTCTATTTACCAGAATTATCATGTCCACATGCAATAAAATCACATTAAAATAATAAAAAAATATATTACATTCTCTTCTACGTCTCATAAAATTCTAAATGGATAAACTCAAATATTTTTTTGTAGCTGCATACCTACGTACAAGACATGTTCATACACACTCGACCAGAAATCGAATCCGCAACCACTGAGCTTCAGGCTGGTATTCTTACCTCTTGACATATTGGTCAATTAAAAACTAAAACAATACAGAAATAGATAAGTAATTACAAATAAACACAAAAGTATAAAAAATATTTATTGAAAAAGTCTATAACAAGTGAACTAGCAAAGGAAAAAAAATACTTAAAACTTTTTTAAAAGGAGCTTAGGGCGCGATGACTGGCAGTCGCCTGCGCAATGGAGTGAAGCCTCACGCGTCTTGATTCGGCCCGCCCGCCCCCCGCTCGCCCGCCCGCCCCGCGACACGCTCGGCCGAACAGCCTTTTTTGCCTCAAAGAAATAGTACCAAATAATTCTGAGTCATGATCTTGAGAGTGGGTTACTAATGCTCATTAGATTTGATTTGTAAGATTTTAATAGCCTCATTTATTTTAACTGACCTGTTTATCATTTATTTTAAGTAAAATTTATACATTAAAAGTAAGTAGGAAAGAAGAAGTAGCTTTCAAAAAGTAAGTTCAAAAATCATAGAAATAAAAAAAAAGACTTTACTAACTTAGACCCTTTTCTTTATCGAAGAAGACACCAGTCTGGACACTTGCAATGTGGTTAATATCTTCTAAAACTGAACTAAGTAAGGTACTTAAAGCAGTAAAAATCTCAAACATACATCGCACTCTTTTTTCGCCATAAAGGTGACACTTCACGACCTGTTGACTTTGCTAAGCGTTGTGGAAAATCGAGTAACACTGTCGTCGTTGAGTTGTCAACCAATTGTGAGTTAGCACCCGACATGTAAGGTAGATAAACAACGCCACAGAAATAACAAGTAAATGCCCTAATTCAACATAACCATGTTATGTACAAAAGATTTGTTTTTTCCTTTAAACTTCAAGTTTTTTTTCAATATTTGAAGATAATATAAAGAGTAGATAATACAGGGACTTAACTGAATAACGCTTTTTTAAAAGATAGTTTCTTTCTAGGGATAATATGATTTATGTGTCTATAAATCTACAACATACTCAAGTTAATTTCCTACATCTCGTATGGGAATTACCAATGTATGACTCAATCTACAAAATACTTGAAGACGTCGTAGTAAAATTAATGAAAACACAAAGAAAATAATTATAAAAAACAAATACGACTTAGCTCTTTTAAAAGAACAAGTTTCCATTTACGATCTGCCATTTTCCTTATACAAGAGCATCCGAATACATTAAATAAGAAGTGTGTTAATTACGTCCCTTCATAAGCCATACCCCCGGAAGGCTTCGAGGCACGGAATTATCCAGCGTCAAGCCAAAATAACGTGATGTAACATGCTGTCACGTGTAGTTGACGCAACGCTTGTTTTCGGGCAAGTGGGCCGATCATTTCGGTCAGCCGGTGCCGGTGGCCCACTCAGCTCGCCTGACGTAATCTTCCGCCAGTCGAGTGAAAGGTGGCCTTTATGTCACAGCCTATATTGTGGGTTCCATTTTACGTTCCTATTTCTTAGATTTAGCACGATTAGATATGTGAGATAGATTTATGGTGAATAAGCTTAATTTTGACGATCTGTTTGGCGGAGGGGTACTATACCCGCCTTCTGCGCCAGAGGTCCGGGGTTCCATCGCCAGACAAGACAAATATTTGTGTGTATGAACATGTCTATTTTTTTAATAATTAAAATGTGCAAGTATTTGGACACCAACTGACCTGCCCCCTAATTGTCTAATTTAAAATCTATCACATTCCCTTTCAGAGGTATTGTGATTGTGATTGTGATATTTTCGTCTGTCATATTGCTTAGACAGTTCAATTTCGTTTATTCCATACCTTTTGAAACGCGTCCCGATCATAATCCCTTTCAAATGTCAAATAGTGACGGCCTGAATATCTTTCAAATAACGAATTGAAAGGGATTGCGATAGATTTATAATAGACAATTAGCCCCCTGATTTGTCTTGGTCTGGGGTTTGTTTAATATTTATATGTGTTAATATTAATAATATTAAGTATGTATTTATAAAAAAAGTACGTAAGTATGTTTATCCGTTATCTTGTATCCATAACACAAGTTCGTCATGAGACGTGGGCTAGATTATTGCATTATTATTTAATTGCGTTAGTTTTTAAAGATAAAAACAATTTGGAATGATTTGATATTCATTTTCGTTTTTAATTAAATACATTTTTATAGTACTTATATTTTTTATTTGATGGTCATTCACCATCTAACATATATTTACTACTAGTTGATGCCAGCGACTTCATTCGCGTTGATTTAATGTATCAGCTTTTGCATCCGTTGACATCGAATGTGGTACAATGTTACCGCCTTCACCGCGTGGACGAACTCCCAGTGTGATTTTTGTATCATATAATAGACAAAAATGACCCATAACCCTGTTTTTTATATGTCAACAGAAAATGCCCATCACACTAAACGACATTTGCTAAGGCGCCATTTCCATATCTCTTATAGTTTAGCTACTCTCTTAGCTTCCTGCATCAGGATTTTCAGATTTCAAAATAAATTGTTGTAGGTAAGTACACTACATGTTACATGGCTACATCAGCTACATATTACAAAAAGTTTTATTCAAATCCGTTCAGTAGTTTCCGAGATTAGCGTGTACAGACAAACAGACACACAGACAAACAGACAGACAGACAGACAAACATTTAAAAAAATTGACTTATCGATTCTATTATTGTTTTTACGTAGTCTCCAATTAGTTTTTGGTAAATTTATTCAATGTACAGATATTTAGATTTTTACAGTTTTATTGTATGTATATAGTTAAAGATATATAGATAATCTATAATGCTATAATTTACGAGTACATACCGTATACATTATGTACCTGTTTCAAATTTATGTAAATTTTTATGCATGAATGTTTTTTTGATTTTACAGTTTAAACACCAACAAATAAGTGACTTAAAACTTTAACGATTTTAACCCTACCAGTTCTTGAAAGTTATAATTACCTCGCTATAAGTATTATTTAGGTGCCTTATTTCATCTAAAGGCACCTTCAATATAAATATACCAAACAGTTGTACAGTGGCAGCCAACTGTCTACTGTCGATAAATCAGCCATTTACTGCCAAATACCGTTTCAATTAGAGCTGGCAAATAAATGAATGTCGCTTAACGCTTTATAATGGTTTCGCAACAGTAAACCACTGGTTGTATAGGAACCCAAACCAGTCGTTATGAGCACACAGCTGGTAACAAGACGCGGAAATGGCTCACAATTAGAGCTCTATGGTTCCGTACTTTTTTTTTATCTTGAAGCCGGAACTACTTTAGATTGGTTGGACACAATATTTTTTTACGACAGATTGCTACAGCCTGGTATATAGTAAAAAGCGGAAGGGCAACAATGTACTTACACTTTTACGTAAAAGTCTTTGCACACGTTGCCTATAAGGGAGATGACCTCAAGTCTGATGTGCCCTGTATTAGATAGCATGCTCCGCGTACCCCAAATGTCGGCCGTGAGAAGAACTGTAAAGTACTTGTGTGCTTCGCAATCAGCAATTATAAATGTTGGCGCGCGAAAAAAGGGGAAAAAAATATATTTTAGTGCTACTTTGAAGGCCCCAAACTTTTGTAATGGTGAA
This sequence comes from Chrysoteuchia culmella, assembly GCA_910589605.1. NCBI lineage: Eukaryota > Metazoa > Arthropoda > Insecta > Lepidoptera > Crambidae > Chrysoteuchia > Chrysoteuchia culmella. Next base: position 6,842,309 of record OU342657.1, read on the forward strand.
TGGATTGTTTTTGTTACTTTTTGGTCGTTAGGTAAGGTATCTAATTGTTGTGTAAAACACGTTTTTATTTCATTTTTAGGGTTCCGTACCTCAAAAGGAAAAAGCGGAACCCTTATAGGATCACTTCGTTGTCCGTCCGTCCGTCCGTCCGTCCGTCTGTTAAGACCGTCTTTCTCAGGAACGCGTATCAAACTAAAATTTATATCTAATACTCTAGTCTACTGTCCCTTGGAGCTGTGAAAAATTCAAACTTTTAAGCCAAAGCAATCAAAAGATACAGCCGTTTATGCCGCAAATTTCCGCAAATTTTCGGAGCTCGCACGGGAATCAAAACCGAAGTAATGTCATATATTACAGATAAAGGAAAAATTGCGAAAACCGTAAATTTTTTGTGATTTGATATATTTTGCGAAAACCGTAAATTTTTTGTGATTTAATATATTTTTTTTTGAAAATTTTAAATTTTATTTTGCAATAAGAATACTATAACTATGACTCGATTGTCGTGATGGGTGTACTTTTAGGGAAAGTTTTTAATACTTTGAACACAATTTCAATGAGGCATCTATCCTCACGACATTCGTTAGTACAACAAAAGTTTGAAGGATAGACACTTCATGGAATTATTTTTAGTCCTGGGATGTTTTGATATTCATTATAATTTTTATGGCGCAACCAAAGTTAATGTATAAGTTTAGAACTTATTCTTAATGGAATAATGTTTATAACTTTTTAATTTTGCATTTTACAATGCTATTTTTAAGCAACTAGTCTCATGTCGCCCTAACGGGATCGAATCCCGTCAGGGCGACATGAGACTAGTTGCTTTTTTCTAGTATATTTTCTTGTTAAATATTTATCACATAGGAATAAGGTTTTTTTATGTATTTCATTTCCTTTTAAAATTACTTTTATGTAGTGGTAAACTCTAATTTTATTTATCTGAGCGGCAACTATTCCTTCGAGCAATTTACAGGTAAGGCGACAATCCGGAATGCGGCAAATATCCCCCAAATTTTAGAGATCTGTAAAAATCATTGTAGCTCATACGCTAACTACAATAATCAAATATATGTTACATGAACTTACATGAAGGAACTTATATACAGGTGAAGGATCACAACAGATGTATACATAAACAGTTTGTTCATTTTGCTCATGATTTTTAAGCTTTTTATTTTTTTGACAAGTAACTGGGCAGGCATTTCACCACCATCGTGCTTAGTAAGCAGGATGTGGTCTAAGGTATAACAAGCTGTTAAGCAATTTCAAAAAGTGCTGCATCTATCCGTGAGTTACCCTACGTCTTGTGATCAGAGTTTCATAATTCATAGTAGGTACTTCTGGAAAACTACACAGTGACAGCGACAAATAATAACCTAAAAGTTTCATTTTATTTATAAGTAGTACTTATTGTGAGGACCTAGGTCAGAACGGAAACCCATCTTCAAGCAGGACCAGAATTCTTGTACTCTTGTTTCAGGGGTTTGTGTATATTTTTAATTTAATTTGATCAATAATGAATTTCTGCAGTGGTCTGTCACGGGATGGTTGACCAAAAGCTTACTTTTTCAAGCTTTGGATTGCACGTTAAGCTGTTGGTCCAGGCTGCATTTGCAATCATTTAACACCAAAAACACAAATCCACAAAATCTCACATCGGCACGCTCACATGGATAAGGATTTCATATCCATCCATATAGGAAATAAATGGAGTTTTGATATCACATTAGATGTATCTATTTTTGTTACCATATGTCCGACAAAAAGTCAAATCCAAAATATCTAACATATACAGTAGGCCTAGCACGAATAACTTTCGAGTAAGTATCGAGAAAATAAAGTAAAAAAAATGTATGAGAAATTGAGCAGCGTTCATACCGGACGTAAACGGAACTACATTTTCCTATGCATTTTTTGACATTACATGCTCGATACTATTTCGATAGATTTTCGTGCTAACTCTACCGAGTACCGAGAAATGATATTCGTTACGAATGATTATTTAATTCATGTCGTTTCTGTAAAAAAATATGCTTTAAAGAAGAGGTGTAAAGCTCAAAATGGATCGACGACACTACCAATTATACCTATTATTCTTAACTCCTAGTTTCATTTGCATACAAACAAAGTGAACATAACTTTCATATCCGGATGCCAAATAGTTAAAGGTCAAAAATAGTCTTTAAAATATATAAATATTATGAAGGATAAGTAAAAGTAAAATTTTGTAATGGAAGAAAAACTTGACATTACATATCGACACGATTGGAAATCGAAATCAAATTTATTGGAGACGGGGATACCATTGTCTAATATAGGTAGGTCCAGTGGCGAAGGGTCCATACAAACCGATTCCCATCGGCTTACCTTTTAGAAATAGAGATAAACGTAACATTGGCTAACGGTTATTCTATAGGCTATGGGTGAACCACGCGGGTAAAACCGCGGGCCGAAGCTAGTAGGTAATATGATGATAGGCGTAATTCTGTGAAAAATAACACTACCAAACAACATAAGATAAAGTGATATTCTTAACTCTGACACCCATTTGCATTAAACTTAAGATACACCTATGACTATTCTGTCTTATTCATAACAAAAAATTGGTTTGCACTAAAACTCTTAAATCCACTAAGGCTATTCTAAATCATATTCTTTAACAACTAGTGTTACAATAAAAGCTGTTAAAAGTACGATCCATAAACTTTAAACAAACTTTTTGCAAACAACGAAATAGGCAAACATTTCAGAACTGACGAGAAGGAGTGAAATACCTCGTATATTGTTTGCATTATTTGCGTTTGCAATTATCAATCCATCTACTACATTGTTGCTAAGAGTTTCACAGATAGAAGCCGTCATGGTGACTCGTACATTGACTTTGCTAAATGTTAAGAGAATCAAAAGAATTGATAATACTTATTTATTGCACTTCCCTTATTTTCAATTTAAATATCTGTGTTACATTTTTCTACAGTTTCTGTTTCATTGACTACAATTTTTTGTGTAAGTTTGATTTTACACTTGCAAGTGAAGAGTCCGTGATCACGATGCCCATAACTGACCAACGCTAGCAAGGTTATCATAACACAAAAGTAGGGTTGTCAACAGGCCATAATGGACTGCAACAGGCCATAATAGGCCTTTGTATAGTAGAAAAATATTATCCGGTGTAGATCTTTGAAATAAATTCCGATTACTTTTTTTGGATAAACGCTTTGTAAGCTGCTCGATGCAACCGTCTTATTTATGAGGCTAAGAGATAAATTCTTTGTTTAAAAACAAAACATATTTTGTGATTTTAAGTTTTTGCGTTTTCAATGATATTTTTATACCTAATTATGATTATTTTTTAATAGAAATATATTAGAAAAAATCTACTCAACTCACAAAAAACCCACCGCGTGGGTTCGAGTCCCGTCTAAGAATAACTTTTGAGCCGAGTAATTGCTTTCCAATATTTTCGATTAAATTTTTATCTTATGTACTAAACATATTTTAGAAAAACTAAGAACGGGCGGCTTACAATGTCAATTTTATAAGCCGTTCGCTTTTGGCAGGGTAGTCAAGTAAAAAGAAGCTTACTCTTGCTGTTACACTTGAATTGCCGTGGTACAGCCTTCTTATTGCTTTTTTTGTTTAAATAGTCAGTGTCACTCGGTTGTAAGGAACCAAACGATATCCCACACCTACATCCAAATCTGTCGTGTAAAAAGAGCGTCGTGAATAATATCTCTTTTTTAATTGTTAGTACATAGGATCTAGGAAGCAACAGTAACAATAAATTGTTAGCCAGTGTCGACACCCCTATTACAAGAAGGAGTGGCGCCTCGTCCCGGCTGGACTTGCTTTAAATCTGTCGTACTAGCGAAAATTTAATAATTAATAATAATCGTTAGCCAGTGTCGACAACCCTATTAGAAGAAGAAGTGGCGCCTCGTCCCGGCTGGCGCGATGGCGTGGCGGGGTCAATTGATGGACAAATTGGACTCGACCACTGGACGCAACGTGCTTGCGCTGGATTTGCGTAAAATGTCATCCGAGCGAAAATTCAGTTGATGTAGATCTGGGACCCTATACGAGTTAATATTAACTAACGAATGCACTACTCGAGACTGTAGGATAGTAAAAGGAAAAAACTGAAATAGATTTCAATAACGAATATAGTTTGTTAAACTCGTACTAATCTTATATGGGTAGGTAAGTATTGATTATAATACTTAGGTCAGTTTCACCGTCTCATTTTTTGACGTTAACTATGTAACCCAAAGATTTGAAATCACATTATTCGCAGAATAGTAAATCTGCTAACACAATTTACTATTTGAACTGAGTTTGAAAACCGCAAATACCTACTTCGAACCGCGTTACTTACTCACTTGGTTCAAGGAACGTTCATAAACTTAGTCATTCAAAAGTATGTCGTGTCTACTAAAGCTTCTTTGCGATCAATTGGAAGCAATCAATATATTGTGGTGTCTGCCCATTATTCGTATTGAATATGATTGTTCATTGTAACTGAAGATCTATAGTTAAGAAGAGCTGCTTGTTAAAAAAAATATCTTTTCACCTCACACGCTCGGAAAAGTAAGTTTTGTCATTCGATTTCTGCGTGAAAAATCACATTTTGCTGCCTAGCTTGGAAAAGTGATTTAATTGGAACCTTTATATTCGTAGAAAGGTTCCAATTTTAAAACGCTTTATACGTTCCGAATCGTCACTATTGACTTTCATGTTACAAACAATTTATTCTTTTATCAAATTACTTACTTTAAACTCATTATAATACTCCGTTTTGGTTGGTACTACGAAAACTCTCAAGGTCGAACTGTAAACCCGAAGAGCTTTTGAATGTACATACATTTGTACTTACTATTTATACATCAGTATTATTATTTCCGAGACCAGTGACCGTGCAGGCGGGCGCACAGTGCAAGCGTAGCGATAAGCGATATCGCCCCGGCCTCGGCTCGATGCACACTATTCGTTTTAATTATTAATTTAATATTGTTCTGTATTTTTAAACAATCTTTACTTTACACGCGATACGAGATATAAAAAGCCTTGATCTCTTGCTTTATCGTGGACGACGTTGGTGGCTCGTTTTTAGGCCTATCAATTTTGTAAGCAACAACAGTTTTTTTTTATTATTTATTTTGATAACTCAATTCATATTCATAATTGTAATCGAGAAATGCCGTGTTTTCGCTAATTAAATAGGTACCATAAATTATCATCATTACCTATTATAGGTCGGTAGGTACTGCATCTTTATATCTGGAGTAGTACTATTTGAATCGGCGTGTGTTTTTTTTTATTATATTTTTACTCCAGTTTGACCTAAACTTCTGTATTTAACGTCCAAGCTGTCTGGATTGTTTTAATTTAGTTTTCATGCATAGAACCTCTTATTTTATTATCGTGATCCAGCTTCACCAGACCCAAAATAATACTTAAATAATAACAAGTGACTTATTTCATACAAAGAGGGTCAAGGAAGGAGCGACTTCCGGTTAGCCATAGGCCGTTAATTAACTCCTACGGCTAATTAATCCAAAAATATGTCAGGAAACTGCGTGCTAGTTCAATTAAATTTAAAATTTATTTTTGTTTCAATTATCCCGACAAAATGATAAGAAAAATAGTTTATTTTATGTTAGACTTATTTAAGTTCGGTGTGGTAAATATATTATATTATAAAAGCCTATAACTATTAGTACGACAAATGGGATTTATATGTTGTTGTCGAGTCCGTATCTATAAATATATGTATACATTTATAGTCCGTATCTATAAATGTATACATATATTTATAGATACGGACTATAAATCTGGAATCTCGATACTATAAATATATGTATACATTTATAGTCCGTATCTATAAATATATGTATACATTTATAGATACGGACTAAATATATGTAAATATCGGAGACTAAACAACAAATACGAACATGGTAAAAGTCCCGTTTATCGTACTAATAGCGATAATGAATTAGCTGGTTTGTTATAGACAGGACGGACTGACGGACGGGACTATAAATTGATTTCTTAAATAAAATGTATCATTTGTGCAATATCCAATGCACACATTCAAGCAGTAAGTATACCCAGAAGTTAGTACCTACCTATAATAATATTTCCATACAATCACACCAATTACCTATCTAGCCCACGTTAAGTATCATGAAGAACTTGTGTTAAGGATACTTTTTTTGTAAATACATACATAATATACATATTAAAGATCCAGACCAAGACTAATAGACATGTTCATACACACAAATATTTGTCTTGTCCGTGGATCGAACCCGGGACCTCTGGCGCAGAAGGGTTAGTACCCCTGCGCCAAACAGGTCGTCAGACCTATATTATCATTTTATATTATTTTGATTATTTAATTTAAGGTTGCACAATTTCCCATGCAGTTGTGCAATTAATAATGTGAATCATTGAATATAAAATAACAACGGCGGAATCCGTTATCGTGAGGAGGAAATTTTATTAATCTATCTTGGGTTCAACGTTTCAAATGTCATTGAGCGAAATTATTTACAGACACATTTGTATTTTTTTTTTGTATTACCAATACAAATGGATCCTTATTTATTATCCCCGGGTTTCTATAGGTATAACTTACTAACGGATTGTTTTGGCTACGGATAGTTATATTGTGGCATATTTTCCATAGAAAATATGTAAAAATTCAATTGTCCATTGCCAAAACAGTCCTTAAGTAAATTAAAGAAACCCGGGGTAAATAGATCACAAAATTGCCTCTAGTATTGATAAATACAAAAACTATGCCTTATGTGTTAATTTAATCGAAAATCTATTTTCTTTGTTATATAGGTACTAATAAAACAATACCGTGACTGACAGACAACGCACAGCCCAAACGGCTGAACCGATTAAGCTGGAATTTTGCATACAGGAGCATTTAACGATGTAAGCGGGCACTATGAAAGTATTTTTTGATATTCCCACGGGAACGGGAACCACGCGGGTAAAACAGTGAGCGGCCGCTAGTAATAAATACTAATTATAACTTTTGAATTTTTCATTTTACAATGCTATTTTGATGTGATAAACAAGAAAATAAACTAGAAAAATCCTGTGAGGGCGACATGAGACAAGATGCTTTTTTCTTGTATATTTTATTGTTTAATATTTATCAAATAAATACTAAGTTTGCACCTGAAAATAAATATAAGCCAACAAATAATTATTGGATATGCAATTCAGTACTTTAGATGGTACATCAGAAACATTTATCTGATTCGGAAATAAAGAGCTTGAAGCACTAGGATATTAAGAATACCAGGGATAACAAACATGTTTTTTATGTATATAGTATTAAAATATTGGACAGCGTTATAAAGAAATAGCAATAGCAAAAAGTTCATATAATTTTAGTATTTAGTACATACTGATATTAGCATACCATTATGATTTTGTACCTTTATAGTAAAAATAAGCAAGAATTAATAAAACTATATAATTAGCTGTTTCGAACCCGCTAGATTTTTCAATTAAAATAAATACTTCAGTAGGCATAGGCTGCAACCCACTTATAGCGATAAGAAGCGATATTAATTAATGGTGTCGGCGGCGATAAACTCGCTATTATTGTGCTGCATTATCTTGTCGCAAGCAAAACAAACCTACTAGTTTCGGTTGAGATAATGTTTGTTTATTTAAAAACAGAGGTCGGTTTCCCGGAAAAGAAAAATTATGTTTAATAATACAACAAATCTACAATTTGAGTATTATTTTTTACTGAATTGCGTCTTTCTTCGAGATTACGTGATTTGTTTCAGTTCTAATTACCTAAGTATAAAACTTTCATTCCCTTTTCAGCTTCATTGTGATTTATTTTCGTGACGAAGTATAATTCTATACATCCATTCTCCATCCTTCTATACTTATGTAGGTACTTACTTTTGTTAACTTTTATGTATTATGATAGACTATACCAATGAAATAGGGATTACGGATAACTTTACTGCATGAAACTGAAATTCTGATGAGATACTACTCTGCTCTGAATATGTTGTCCTTATTCAAGTACAAATACAAATACACTTTTTTAGCTATTTCAATCAGTGTACGTCTTTATCGAATGCACATACAATTCTTCTTGAGCTTTTGTTTATAATCATGCTATACAATATTCCACTGTCTCCAAGTCCTATATTTCTTTACAAAAGCTTGCATAACATCCCATTCTACTATTTCGCTCACAAAAAATCGTAAATGTCCACAGTTATTGTTCTCTTCGCGGCCAATTTATGAGGCATTTCGGACGAACAGGGTCTGTGGAGTGTTCGTGATTCAGTTCTGAGAAATATCGAACTGATGATACGAAAAGATAAAGAGGATAAATAATGAAGTCATATGCATAATCAAAATGCAGAACTTTGGCTGTATGGTTTGTGAATACAGAGCTGAAACAATACTAATAAAATTAACTTAAGTACCTTAATTTTTATCTTTCCTTAAATTGTCTATACAGAGTAAGAAAAGCCTTTACGTAACTAAATAAAAAAAAATCTTATGCAAAAATCTTGATTTTGCTTTTCTGTTAAATCTTTACAAAACTTCAAAATCTACAAATCTAAATACATCATGGTTGCCCCGCAAGGCAGTACGAACAGAGCCACGACTTGGCGAATGCTGTCTTTGTCCAATATCCTACTCTACAGGCGACGAGTTTTTTTGGCTACCCTTTTGTTTTTATATTATGTAACTCTTATTTCAATCGGCGATACAAAAAAAAACGGACTCGCGATGATATATTAACGTCTAGTTGCCTTAACGAGTTCTGTTTATTTTTTATCTGGTACCCAGAGACACATGAGCGGCCATTTAGATAGACTGCCACTTCACGATTTATTCGAAGCCAGAGAAAGAATTTTTACTAATATTGGATATTTTACATTTTCATAGTTTTAGACCAAAACTGTTTGAAAATAATAGGGTTGGCACGAAAAACTATCGAGTAAGTATCGAGCACGTTATTTTAAAAAAATGTATGGGAAAATGTACTTACTCGTAGTTCCGTTTACGTCCGGTAGGAACGCTGCTCAATATCTCATACATTTTTTCACTTTACTTCCTTGAAAGTTATTCGTGCTAGGCCTACTGATAACATTTCAGTGTTCGATTGAAATTAAAGGATAGGTTGTCCACAAACCCATTTGGTATTATAATGTGTCGTTATTCGCTGATACAATCATACGGTGAAACATAATTGCTTTTTCCCATCAATCAAGATGACTTTAGTGGCGTTTAGTGGCACTTTTATGGGGCTCCTCCCAGTTTAATCGACAGAAACCACTAACTTCCGGTTTGTTACTAAATGAAAGTTTTCATTGGCCCTTAAATGTATTTCTATTTTCATCGACTGAACTAATTGTGTTGATAAAACTCAAAAGCAATATTCTATAGTCTTAGAACTAAAATATGAATCTCTGCAATTTTCTAGTCATAGGTTAAACTCAATTTAAATAGATCCAAAATATCTACTAATAAGGACTAGGTAGGTACGCTAGTTTTACGTCCCTAAAAGGCTAGGCCGTCCAAAGATCTGTCATAATATACATTAAATCACATAACATTATTTTTGTACAAAAAGTTGAATAAATAAATAAATTATCGCTACGCTTGCGAGGCGGGTTGGCAATCGTAAGATTTTAGAAGATGACGCTCCCTTATTTGGTTCTTACTTACGACTCTCATGGGATGAGAGGCGGTAGGCTGCTGGTGGCTTTAGCAAAAAGCGATAGGACTTTAGCTTGGTAAGAATAGAAAAAAAAGACTAACAGAATAAAATATCGAATTTTAATGAGACAACCATACTTGACGATTTTTTTGAATTGACGAATTCGCAGCATCATTATAAAATACATGTAATAGCAGATTTATTTCGCAGTGTTTAGGTATAATATTTTTGGTTTTGCTAGCGCTTAAATAACGTTTGAGGTTGGAAGTCAAATAGAACTGACAATTTATTACAATGAATATTAGTAGACATGGGTGATGTTTTCTTAGCTTAACGTATTTTTCTACGTTTTATTTCTTTTACATTTTTTTTATCCTTATCTACACGCGAAATAGCTTTCCAATCTCAAACTACCGGAGTTAACAAAGCTCAATTGTTGTTATAATCTTGTTACAGCGTCTGGACTAAGATAAAACTAGGGCGGTTACAACCCGATACTCGGGTTCGTCGATCGACGAAAAATTCAAAATTATGCGAAAATAATGACACTTTTTAATTGCAGTTTGTGATCATCACGTTTAACATTTTGTAGATTTTATAGTTTTCGGAACAAATAGACTCAAGTACCTTTAATTTTACCTTACTCGGCCGCGTACTACGTGCCAAAGTCCCTATCGAGTCGTCACAAATTTTGCGAACCTGAATTAAGTATATAGATAGATAGAAGTCATGCGGAATTAGAACAAGTCTTACCAACTGGCTAAGTAAGTAATACCTACATATTTAGCAAATAATGATGAAATAAACTACTCAAAAACAAATGAAGGGATAAAGAACAAACCAACTTTCGTCACATCAAACAACTGAATTTACTTACAGGAAAGACGGAAGCTATCTTTATCGTAAGACGTAAGTTATCTTAAATGCCTTTTTTAATGATCGTAGGTTTCATTTTAATGTGATTAGAAACTTATTGTAGTTACGAAGGTCAGTGGGAGCGCACTCGAGCGAAGTCGCGCGAAAGAACCGGTTCTGGCCGACATTGTTGTTCATTATTCAAATTAGTGCGTGCTGATATAATTCGAGACTTGCCTTTGGTTTAGGTCTGCGATTTACAGGGGGCCTATCGCCATTTCTTAGCGCAGTATTGTTTCAATCGTACCATGCTATTTCGAACCACGATTTCTTAAAGTAAGCTTGTTTATTTGACAGAAGTTTAGTGACGTCTTCGCTCAATCATCGCCTCCAAAGTGTGAAGTGTGTCAAAATGACAACTGTAATAAAAAAAAACGTTCTTTTGACATGATGGTTTCTAATAGATGGTGGTAGGCCCGCAGGTCTTTCGACTCTTGAAATGTATTGGTTGGTAGTTATTATTAAATGTATTCAGTGGAATTTTCAGTATTGTTGTAACTATTTATCTTTGATATGTGGCTAAATAAAAAGTGTAGTAAGAAGTTTGATGGTCGAAATCTTCCATCTAACTTATTCTATCTTATTTTCTTTATCTTGTTCAATCAATTGTTATGCATTTGGAAAAGTTGTAATTAGCGGCCCGATTCCCGTTCCCGTGGGCATATCGGGGTAAATTGTAGCCTATGTGATATTCCGATGAATAGCTATATTACTGTACAGTTTCAACAAAATCCGTTTAGTAGTTTTAGCATGAATAATAACCAACATACATCTATCCATACATTCTCACAAGCTTTTTCATTAAAAATATTAAGTAGGATAGGTTAACAATATTCTTTATGATAAAGAAGTCTTTAGAGTTTACAATTATAGATAATGTATAATCATCTTATATTAAAAATTTAAAGAAAGACCAATACTACGTTGAAAGAACTCTAAATGTAATTTTAATGGAAATTTAGTCACTTCATTTTTATTTACCAATTCGCCTGTCGCTTGTATTTATAGCAAAGAAGACAATACCTTGAACTCTTTTATCTAACTATGTTAAATTATAATTTTGAAGTAACAAAGCTAAATAACCTTCGGAGAAGGTGCCTTGAGGCTACGCGCAGTAATGGTCTATTATTATTTAGTGTGTATTCATTTTCAGCATCGGTATGCGCACAGTGCACACGCATATTGTCACGATCGCTGGAGTCGTATTTGGAATCGTTAGAATTTATTATACGAAATCAATTCTCATGCGAAATGAAATTCAAGCCCCAATCTCCCATTTTTGATCATTCGAACATGGTGTTGCCTGTTTTTTTTTAACTCTTTCGACCCCTTTAATTTTACGCAAAATGTTTTAAAACCTAAGTCTAAGTTAGGAAAAGTCAACACATTCGAATGTTTGGAAAATGTGATAACATGGGACTTACTGAATTTGATTTCGCATGAGAATTGATTTTCATTAGAATTTCTAACGATTCAAAAATACAACTCCGGTCGGAGGTTAGGAATAAGATCCATGTATTTCTGTATACAAAGCTTTAGTTACTAAAGATTAAATCTCCTGGTTAACGCCCATTCAGATTAATTAAAATGAAATATGCGTTAAAGAAGGAACTAAATTAAGCAATTGCACTCTTCCCATTGAATTGAGCACTTATATTCCAACACTATTTTAATTATTGTAATTGAAGATACTTTAATTATTTCCAAGTCACGTTATAAACACGTAACATTTAACCAACACACAATGTTAATACTGGAGATTAAAACTAACTAAATCATGGTAGTTATAATTGTGTGCGAGTTTTGTATCAAAATATTGAAATAAAAAGAAATCAAAACATTCAGGAAATTATGTATAAATTAAAAACGTAAAAAACTGAAAATGAAAAATACAAGCAATTTTAATATCAAAAATAGGAGTAAAATAAATTCAATTATTATTGACCGCATCTACGTCCGTAGACTCAGAACTCTGTTTTGCCATGGGATTAAAATATTCTTACACAATATAAATAAAATCTAAATGTATATCGAGATTGTAATAATATCTTCCCAAACTTTCCATCCGTAACTTATGCAAGAAAAACGAAACGAACAGACTATCAAAAATAATACAGACGATCAAAGTTTTGGTGCATTGGTTATCTCAATCAACCATAGATCAAATAATATTTTTAAATTAAAAATTAAATCACACTATATTTTAATCAATTGAATTAAAATTACCAACAATTCAACACAAATCCACGATATATAACCATTTATTTTTTTAATTTTATCTACAGATTTGTCTAGTTCACCTTCTATATTTTATCAGGTATATTGTGAGCATAGCTTTCCTATTAAATACGCTCTTTGGAATTAAAAGCCTTTAAAATCGAAGACGCTGAAAATTATAACGAAATGAGGTCTATTCACGAGTTATCAATATTGCCAGAAAAAAATATGTGTCTTATCTATAGTTGAACCCTAAATGAGTTAATAAAATTGTGACCCGCAGTTTATCTGTTCTTAGTTCGATCTTGTGTTCATAAATGAGTGACGTCGACAGTGTCGACACTATACTTCCTCGAGAGCTGTCAGTGGTCGGCATTATAATAAATGGCACATGTGACTCGACTCGACACCGGCAAGTATGGCGTACCATACCATACTTGTCGAGTGAGCAGTATGGCATTTTTAAGTAACTACGGTATGACTATTTAAATTGACTGAAAATCACTGAATCCACTTAATTTATGTAGCGACCCTTAAAGTTACAAAACGGTAGGTTAAGGTTATAATAACCCAGCTCAATCCCAAAAAAGACCAAAGAACACGGATTCAATAGCGCGAAAGTGATCTCCACTAACACTTACCTTTTAAGATTAAAGTTTTTACTAACAGCTTATAGTTATTATTATTATTATAGACCAAAAGTTTGAAATAAAGTTTCAAAATAAATCGCTACATTTTGGTTTAAACAAAAGAATTTTCTCATACTCAATCTATGGTGTCAAAAAACCGGTTTCACTAAGTGCTTTATAGGATTAAGTCCCCAACTTACTCTTACTTGGCCAAAATCAATGACAGCAAAGGCAAGAGCATACAAAAACAATTTTAAGTTTCTAACAAACTTGTATGACCTAACCCAAACCTTTTCTATACTGCCTGTACATACTCTATGGTAGTGGGTTCTCGTAAAACCGGTCTTGTTCCTAGTGATCAGCGTTATTGGTACTATTAGTGGCCCGCCCCGAAACGCATTTCCCTAGACCGAGGGGGTCGTCTCACCGACAATTTATTAATGGGACTTCAATTAACCAAGGGTGGTGGACTTGAAAAATGTATGATATAAGTGTGCTACACGATGAGTAAAATGCATGTTTAGGACAATGTTTCCTTGGGTCTGAATTATTATCACAAACCATGAACACAATGAAATGACTTACTAAAAAATAAAATAAAAATCTAATAACCTTTTTAAATCCTCCTACAACAAGAAGAACAGAAGTCGTGGTAGTGGGTCGTGTAATTTATGGTGTTCTTCAGAAAGACTGTCTTCGTGCAACTTAATATAAAGTCTAGCACTTATTATTTTTTTATTAGAAATAACGGGGAGACTCTTAGCCTTCATCATACCTGTTGTTAAGTATGGATAAAGCTGAAGATGGAAGCGCGCCTCGCCCGGAATCCTCAACTATTGAAGAACTGGTTATCTTATCTCTAACTGCCGGAACACAGCAATGCTGAAAAAAATGTTGTTATAGCATTAGAATTAGATAAGAAGGTGGTAGCTAGCCAGGCGGACTTACAACAAGCCCTACCACCAACCAAATCGATAACAATGTGTATCCCAATTGGGAATCGAACCGGGACCCCTGGGTCTGATACCGGTGGTTGTTACCACTAGACTACAGAGGCAGTTAAAGATAATAAAGCCTAAGGGCCTGATTCACCACCACCGACACATAAGTTTTGTATAGCTTATCTGGCTTATAATTTGACATTATTTTCATATTATAACTGTCAAATTATCTGTCGGATAAGCTTTTTAATGCACTAACCAATTCCGAATACAAGTTACAGTTATTTCTATTTGATTATAATGAAAAGATATTATAAAGAAACTCACAAAGAAGACAAAACATTAGTAATCAAATATTTTATTTTCTCATTTTCCTTAGTCAGGTCGGGTGTGCTAAAATTTTACTTAATATTTTTTGTGTCAAAGTCACATCATGTCACAAATCCGGTTTTGTCATTCACACAAAACGTCTATGTACCTATATTGTCGTTAGGTACTTATTGCTAAACTTTGCTCACGCAATTTTTACACATTACCTTTTGTGTTTGAAAAACCGCACAAACATTATTTTGCTATTAAGAAAATACTTATCTTTTTTATTATTTGTACCTTACCACTATTTTGAATATAACTATATTAATTATCACTATTCATAGCTAGTGGTTAATTTTTCTGTTAAATCAATTAACGTCTCAATCTCAACTCAACAGACACAACACACGACCTTACAAAATATGTAAAATTTCTCCAATATCCGTAACCCAACGTGATAATTATGATTGAATGAAGGTCTGTGTAGTGTCGGCTTAGAATAGCACTACCCCCTCTCATCCCGTGGGTGTCGTAAAAGGCGACTAAGGAACTCAGCCTTCAGGAAACGGGCAGCAGCGTCTCCTAAAAACTTGGCCATTCTGCGATCGCCTGATGTTAAGTATTGATTAAGCTGAAGATGGAAGCGAGCCTCTCCCGGAATCCTCCATCACTGAGGAACTGGCTATCTTATCTCTAACTGCCGGAACACAGCAATGCTGAAAAAGTTGTTGTTATGGCGTTAGACTTAGATAAGAAGGTGGTAGCTAGCCAGGCGGACTTACAACAAGTCTTACCACCAACCAAGAGATATTCAGATTAAGACAGTATTTATCTAGGTCGCAATTATAAAAATGATCCAAACTACTTACCCAATTAAAAATAAATGCCTATTGCAGTTTTGTATGCATTATTTTTTATTGGGTAGATTTTTTTTTATAGGAACCTAGATAAATACTGACTTAATCCGAATAATATCAAGAGTACAGTCTATCATACTGAAATTTTAAATTAATTTGGTATTAGGCTGTTAAGGGAAACTGCCGCCGCCGTGTCACGGGCCACTTAAGGCGGTACCCCAACCGAAAGTGGCGCCGCGTTGAATTTTATTTAATATCGTAATTCTAATTCACAATTTTAATAAAACTAAACGTGGAATTTTTAGAGCCCATTGTCTTGTATTTTTAGAAGGTATCGCTACATCTCGTCATAGTCATTCGTAGAAGTAGATAGCAAATGTGTCAAAATCGGCCACTTTTAGCAGTTTTGCTATCTACTTCTAGCAGTGACTACGAGGGAATGTAATGATACCGTCTAAAAATACTAGACTATGGGCTCTAAAAATTCCACGTTTAGTTTTATTAAAATTGTGTATTAGAATTACGATATTAAATAAAATTCAACGCGGCGCCACTTTCGGTGGGGGTACCGCCTTAAGAAGCGCATTCTCTTACACAGCAGGGTCAATAATAACTATGCTCTATCGTTTTCAGATTTCGGTAAAGCCGACTTCAAAGTCACTTACCCATCTATAATGCTTGAGACGAGGGAAAGCCTTGGACGATGGTTAATTCGTCCAAGGGGAAAGCATAGGTTCAAAACTGTTTCTTTTTTCGTTTTTTTCATTTTGGCGAGTTAAAGCTGTTATTAGTAATCTGTGGTTAAAGTTTAAATTACTACTCTAATGAAAATATTATTGAAAGCCAATTATTTATAGAAAAAGTTGAGTTGTTGGTTCAAGTTTGTTTAGTTCAATTGTTGAGCTGTTGAATTTAGGTTGTTTGGGCAAGCCGAGTTTGGTCGCTCATGTAGAAGTTGACCACATGCCTTAAGGCAGAAAAGGGCGTCTTCAGCATTTGTAGAAAAATAAAAATAATTACAATAAATTTTAACCTCAGAAAATCAACAATGTCGCAACCATTAGAAAATCCGAACTAGTTCAATGCTATGGTTGCGCCATCTAGAAAGCGTTGACGAGAGGGGAGAGCAGTTTACTACAACCCCATTTTTTTATTGTTGAAGCCAAAATACGTATTTTATTTGTAGTTTATTATAGATAGATAATAATTCTTTATAATTTTTGAATTTTCGCATTATTAATGCGATTTTTATACTTATAAATTTCAAATAGAAAAATATTAGAAAAAATCAACTCGGCCACAAGTGACAATCCCATCTGAGCATTCACTTGTGGCCGAGTTGATTTTTTATATCTTTAGAGTCTAGTTTTGAATACTACTAACTTTCCAATTATGAATAAAGTGTAATAATCGGGTTGGGTGACCAAACATTGATGTCTCGAGCTTCTCCTTGTTTCGGAAGGCACGTTAAGTCGTGGTGCCCAGCTGTATTTAAAGTCGTCAAAATCCACTAATCCGCATTCTCCTTGTCCATGTATAGGAAGACCTAGTGCACCAGCAGTGAGGACATTAGCACTCTTTTGCGCTGATGAGCACATCTAATTTCAGCGCGCACTATTCTTAATAGCTATTAATTTCGTGACCCAGACCCTGGAAAAGTGCCAAAAAATCGAGAAACCCAAAAACAAACCGCCTCTGCGGTCTAGTGGTAAAACCACCGGTATCAGACCCAGGGGTCCCGGGTTGTATCCCAGCCGGGGTACATATTGTATTCGGTTTGGTTGGTTGAAGGACTTGTTGTAAGTCCGGCTGGCTAGCCACCACCATCTTATCTAAGTCTGACGCCATAACAACAACGTTTTCAACATTGTTGTGTTCCGGCAGTTAAAGGTAAGATAGCCAGTTCCTCAGTGATTGGGATTTCGGGAGAGGCTCGCTTCCATCTTCAGCCTTATCAATACTTAACATCAGGTAAGATGAAGGCTAAGAGTCTCCCCGTACTTCTTAAAAAAAAACATTGAATAACACCAATCGAAGTAATGTGCTAATAGTGAAATATAATTGTTTTATTTAATGGCTGATAGAGATATAGCGTCGCTGTAAAGAAAGTAAGGTCCTTAGTTGCTCAGCAAGTATTTTAGTTATGGCAAAGTCCTAGGACTACACAATATTATGAGACCACATGTTAGTAATAGATTAATGAGCCACTATAATCGCTTGTTATTATGAACCAGGAAAACCGCGTCGTTCGCGAACAATAGTGATATTATTAATGAAATATAAAACGTTAACACTGGCCTTTTTTTCCTAGAACAGAACAAAAAGTTTGTTTTATTTTTCACAGAAATTTGAAATACTTTGTTTCGAATAATGTAATGAAGATTAGAGTCGATTAAGTTTTGGCTACAAATTCGCTCCGTGGAAGCACGATAAGCAACATTAATTTCAGATGTTATGAAGTCGCAAATAAAGGTCATTCTTTCGTTGATCCAGTCATTCAATCATCCTACTGACTCCTATCGGAGACCTATCATTCTGATAGGCAAGTATTATAAAACTCGACATTTTGTGATGGGAGGATTGATATTGCTTCTTTTAAATGCGAAAGTTTGTGAGGATGAGAGTTGGCTATGCTTCACGAAAACTTCTCTACCAATTTTGATGAAACTCTACAATATGATAGCTTTTAAGGAATAGCAAATGGGCAAGATAAAAACATAACGCTAAGGACTCTTGCTTTTCACGGGCGTCCGTTAGTCCTACATGTGAAAGTTTGGAAGTTTATAACTCAATCAAAAAGGGCTGGAAGAATTTGGATAAAATTTGGCATAAATACAGATTACGACATTTGCCCTGATATTCCCACAGGAATGCGGGTAAAACCACTGCCCCCAACTAATATTCCTTCGGATTATATCGAAAAATAACCCTTTCTATCTTTAAATATTTTGGAACAGCTCTTTAGACATGGCATCTCCATCGATCCAAATCATAAGTTTACACTTAGAAATAGGTTATTAAACTATTTGTTTGTTACCTAAACCATACAAAACCCAATGTTATTTTTGGCATACATATGATAGATTAGACCTTGGACTTATTGCCCGAGGAAATTTCATGACATTCCTAAAGAACTCGACGTAACCGGGAGCACGATATAAACGGCTACTATACTATAATAAAATTTCAAACTGCAAATTGTTTCATAATAAAATACAACCGTAATTTTAAGACTTATTTTATTTACTAAGATTATTTGACACCCATCATTAACATACCTCTGCAATATTCGAGCAGCAATCTTCATTATCTTTCGCAAGGCGAGTGCAAGAAAAACTGTTGTACTTATAATGAGTCGTATAACCACAATAGCCCAAGGTCGATAATTGGAAATGTGTAAGTGAGTTTATTATGGTTTTATTGGCGTCCTTATTATAATTTGCCAGGTGTACGCAACCCAATCCGACAAACCGCTCCGACTGGAAATCTTAAGCGTTTTTATGCACTTATCTGGAAACGGGACGGACTGTCTATGCCATCATGACCAGCCTTCGATATGTTGACTTAATAAGTTATCTACATCTGGATTTTATAACGGTTGATTCCCGTTCTATAGAAATGGACGGGATTAGTAATTAAATTAAGGTTTTGCTACTGTTTTTTTTATTATCCTCATTCATACCTAGTTATACCAGTGTCATTTTAACTTCACTTTTACTTAACTTTTTTCTTTTCGTATGTTTTTTAGACCCTTTTTACAGAAACAGATTTGACAGAGTAACTACCTTTATTGACGACTCAGAAACTTTGACATCCCAATTGGCAATGGTAGAGAATTAATTTTGCCATTTTTTGTATTTATTTTTATATTGCAATTACGGTAAATATTAAATAAATACAAAAATTGTTGTCCAAAGAAGTTCGATCATGTTTAATAGCCAGAGCCAGTACTAACATATCCGGCAGGCCAGTGAATCGATGTTGCATGAACTCAACACATTATGAAATGGTAGTTGGATAACCAGTAGAATGGTTTATTTTGACTGGCAACTTTGCGTTGCCAAAGTTTTCGATTGGCCAGTCGGAGTAATGTGCTGTGCCAACACATTGTTTCGAAATATTATGCACTTGGTGTGCTAAGATACGTTTAGTTTCTCCTAAAACTTGATACAATAGTTGGTAGAATTTTTATAATATGTTGTTGAAAAGACTGCAATGAAAACATTATCTCAGCCATTTCAGCCTCTATGTTTTCAGCTTCGGAAATTAGGCCTTCTCCATACTTTACCATAGATGTATCTCTTGTACCATATGCTGATTTACTTACGAAATTAAATAGGTAATTACGAATATATTAAAATTCTGCACAACTGCAAAGCAAGCAACATAAGAAGTGAACCGATATAATGAGCGATATGCAATACATAGTAATTGAAGAACTGATATTCAGATAATGACGCTATTATTCATAGTATAGGTCTATACAATGTAACAAATCATAAAGAGCTGAAACTTCACACTTCATAAACCTACCTATCCAAAAATTAATACATCTCATCTGCCAAAAAAATAATGACTACATTAACAGGCGTTTTATTCATAGAATATTTATGTAATTGCAAAAAAAGAACTCGTTTAAGAGATCAAGGTTATAATAATCATTAATTCAGGCCGTTCTTATAACATTTTTTATTCGGCAGAGCAAAAGTGGGTAATGTTTTATCATTAAATTAATTCGAGATGGATTTTTTGTTTCATCTAGATGAGCTTCCTTGTCATTAACAAACGTATCATTATTATGTCAGCAATCATCAGTTAATATTAATTATATATTTACCTTTAAGCTAAACTGTGTTTGATAATTTATATCACTTGTTTAATTATAGTTAAGTACTCGATGATGGTTGTTAATTCATAACAGTCTGGTATAATTTTCTCTTATTTAATAGCTTCCCATATTGAGAGAACAAAAAACTGAAAAATATCACAAAATCTGAATAAAGAATTTAATTTACATAGTATGAAAAGTTTTTCACGTTAACAACTTAGAGAAAAAATATTTAAAATATTGTGTTATCAATTCTAAAATGGACGTTCATATTGAAAAAAAAAAAGAAAGTCATTTTAAAACTTATAACAAAATCTTTAAATCTTAAAGTGTAAGTTGTTATAATAAACAGAACAATTTATTAGCTATAGAAATTCAACGAAAAATCTTGAACACTAAATAACGTAGGCAATCTTCTTGCAAGTACCTAAACCAACTTCAATGAAAACTTTCATTGAACTATTTTAGGAAAAAAATTTTGTTTTTTGTCCGATTAATTAACAATACAAAATATGATATCAGAGCAATGTGTATCAGACATACCTATTATGACTATTCATATGACGTATCAAAATAGGTAATTTCCCCATACTCAGTCGATGATGAATAACACTTTTTTTAATGATTGTTTTGCTATAAACCACTACATTTTACCAAATCAGCAAGTTTTTGTCTTCTGGATTTTTGTTTTGTATTCCCCCTTTTTATTAAATTGGATATCGACTTAAGAGCATTAAGTAGGTATAAGGTAGATATTTTTACCAGTTTATTATGTGTAAATAATAAAAATCCTTTTTTACGATTTATTTCTAAATATTTAAAAAATCGAAAAAAATTATAATATATTTCAGCTGTTGCAATTTATTATTTGTTCAAACAAATGCAGTGTTGATTATACTAATCCGTGACGAAACAATTAAATACGGTCGCATGCGAAATGTAATTGTGGATAGACATGTAAAACTAGTGTTGTTGTTTTTTTGCGTGCATAATGCTCGATTTCGTTCACGAATGTAAGTAAGTAGTACAAGCGCAGTAATGTTGTAATTATTGCACAATCGTAGTAACTGCGTACGTATGTACGCGTAGGGTTGCCAGACGTACGACAATTACCGTACCTACATGTACGATAATTTCGACTCCGATACACCGTTGTACGAGACAAAATGTAGCCTGTAAGATAATTTTAAACCCCTCCGAGATGGGGAAAACAAACAGTTTATACTACTGTAATATTATCAGAATTTAACTTAATTCGTAGAGGTCGATGTTTTTTAGACGCACAGAAAGCTGTGATGAGCTTTTTTCTTTTTTTTACGATAATTTTTCTTCTGGTACGATAATTTTCTTATACTGATATGATAACTCACTCGCAAGTCGCACCCGTCTGGCAACCCTGCGCCAGACGGGTGCGAGTTGCAAGTACGCGCACGTTGCCAATCTGTCTGCGTGGTAAGCGATCGTCAAATTTCATACGAGACGGCGGAAAAACCGGAAGACACAATATTTTTCTCACATAACCTAGTTTGTTAATTTTTATTATCTTGATGCGAAGTGCTCGAGGAAAACCCGCGATTAGTTTTTTTCGGTATGAGAGTTGGTATTTTAGATTGAAAAGATTTTTTGTTTTGGAAACCCAATGAACTTATTTTGTTAATATGTTTATCACGGACCTAGCAAAAATATTATTTTTATTTATTTATGTTAATATTCATTGAACCTATATATATATATATATAACAACGTATATGTAAGGAAACATTTAGATTCATGTTTCATGTTTACAAGAAATAAGAACAATGTTGCCGTTCCAAAATTTAGACTTGAAAAATGTAGAGGCTCGTTTTTGGGGAAAGGCATATCATTCTTTAATAAAATTCCAAGAGAAGTGATTAAACTACCTTTGCATAAATTCAAGAAACATGTTAAAAAGACGCTCATGAGCAAAGGTTATTACAAGGTACAGTCGGCGAACTTCCCGGTTGACTAGAGTTTTTTCATGGTGCTTAATTTAAAAACGTAAAAGATATGTAGAAAACTTTTATATCACAAATAATAGACCATTAAGAGGTATTTCATTTGAAGAATAAAGTATTTCTTTAACCTTAGTACTTTCCGAGAAAACTTTGCCATAGAAACTCTACTGGTCAACTGGGAAGTTCCCCGATTTTACAAGATAATCTAAATGACTGTAATGCATGCAACTGATAATTAATATAATGTCTACTATGTTAGTCATCAGTCAAATCAAATAATAGGTACTATGATTGATTGGTATAAGTATTTAGTAATGATATATTGTTTGTAAATACCATTACTTACATTTGATAAACCTGGTAAGTTTTCTCTTGTCAGCTAAAAGAGTCTGGAACAGTTGGTAGGGCAAAACTGACTGATTTAAAAATGCGTGTAATATGATCAATTGAATAAGAATATTTTATTTTCATCTCTGCGAGAAATTAAAATAAAATATGAGGTAAGGTACAACAAGAAAACTCCTACGTTTACTTAAAATATCTGTGATATACCTACATTCAGAAAAACTAGGAAGTCTACCCATCAAATAAGTGCCAAAGTTCAAATTTACAAATAGGTATAAGTCAGTTAATTTCCAAACAAACTTCAAAAAGTGAAGAATAAGACTTTTGGAGGTGACTAGCCAAGGCTAGAAAAATAAAAAACGTAGAAGTGCTATGTAGAATGCACCATGAACGCCTTGGTTGATGTTGGCTGGTACCAACTCTAAGATACTTATTTTTGCATTTTGAAGTCGGTTTTTTTATCATAGTAGTTTTTCATAGTAACTAGCTGTCTATATCTATGTTTTGTATTAGGTATCTTTTTGTATAAACTGGTATTTTGTTGTAGTTGCACCATAACCGCTTTTCAATACAGTCCACTCTTCGTGCTAAACAGTAACTTATTTTTTTATCCCACTTGCTCCTACTGTGTCTTTAACGACACACCAACTTAAAAAAAATATTCTGTTGTACGAGGGTACTTTATTTTTTTATTTTATATTGCTACTAGCTGTTGATGCCTTAGTCAGTCATAGTAGAGTGGTAACCGTGATATTCAGTTTATTGTTTTTTTGCAAAATGAGGTTAAATTACGTGCTTATTAAAATGATAAATACAGGGTAATTTGAAATATTGTTTTATGCTGTTTTTAATTTATTTGTTATCTAATTATCAATAGTCGGTTCCTAATAATCTCGAAAATAAAAAAATACGGTATATTTATAAGATATTCATCAAGTATTTTCGTTTTACTTTGTCTGTTCCGTAAAAGACACAGTAGGAAAATGTACTACTATCAGTAGTACTTATATTTGTTACAGGGCTTTACGACAACCTTTCACTCTGAACGAGATTACTGAGAAATAAGAGCAAAATGATGAAAAAATAGTTCCAGACTCTATAACTATCATCATCACATTCATATCAGCGGCATGAGAACGACTGCTGGGTATGGGTAGCCATCGAACAATCGTTGTGAAGATCCTCTAAGGCCTAAGGATCTTCACGTTGATCGGTCGTTGGCGGGCTGCCCTCATCCAGGAGCTTTCCGCGATCTTCACCAGATCATTGGTCCACCTTGTTGGGGGCCTACTCACAGAGTCGCCATTCTAGAACCACCCCGCCCCATCCGCTAACGGTTCTTCTCGCTATGTGTCCCGCTTACTACCACTTCACCTGAACAATTCTTCGAGGGATGAAGGTTTACTTTTGTTTTCCTGCGGAACTCCTCACTTCCGATTCGATCAAGCAGGGAAACGACAAGCATGTCTTTCTACATTGCACACTGGGTGACGTTACCTTACATCATGCCTCCGCAAAATTGTAAGTAACGGATGAAGACTCTGGAGACAACATTTTGTTTTTCTTCAAAATGTCCCTGGGCCTTTACTCGGAGCACTTGCTGAATTTGTAACATGAATGACTTCTTTGATGAATGTAAGTTGAGTCATTTTATTATTTCCCATGCTGGACTGAGCGCAAAAGACAAGTATAAAATGCGTCTAATGCGGGTACATAGAGTAAAAGTGTCTTCCAACTGTCAGGGCTGATGAATGAAGGATATTCGAAAACTATTGTAAACGATGAGCTGGCAACCTGTCGCTATTGCCTAACGTCTGACCACCTCCGTTGTCTAGTGGTACAACCACCAGTATCAGACCCAGGGGTCCCGGGTTCGATTCCCAGCGGGAATACATATTGTATTTGGTTTGGTTGGTGGTAGGTCTTGTTCTAAGACCGCCTGGCTAGCTACCACCGTCTTATCTAAGTCTGACAACAATGTTTTCAGCAATGTTGTGTTCCGGTAGTTAGAGATAAGATAGCCGTTCCTCAGTGATTGAGGATTCCGAGAGGGGCTCGCTTCCATCTTCAGCCTTATCACTAGGTATGATGAAGGCTAAGAGTCTTCCCGCCGTTCATAAAAAAAACGCCTTAATACCTGAGACCCAACCAATGCCAAATATGGCGTCGTCGTCGAGGTGTGGATATGAGAGTGATTCTTTGGGTGTTTTACTTTATTTCTCCTATATATGTCGAAGCCTACAGAAATCGACGTAGTGAAAGATCATAGTAGTAGATTCTCCTACTGTGTCGTTTACGACACGGCATTTTCCAGCTTTTCCTGAACTAAAATATTTTTTTTATTATTTTTTATCAGTTTTATGTTTCCGTTCTGTGAAGTATACGAAATTTCAAGTCAATTGTGCAAAAAAAGTTAATTCAGGAACAAGTGGGTTAAGGTATGGAATTAATGTCAACTATCATAGCAATTTAGTACGTCAACTAGTTACCAACGGGATTAAGCAACATCCAAGCAGTGAATGCACAAGGGTGACTTGCACAATTTTCATACACGCGGCATTAAATAAGACGTTGCACAAAACAGCACCGGTGACATATTATACTTATTTACGTTTTATTTGAGTATCACATCAAAGCAAATTACTTTTATTAAGGATAAAAATAATATTGTGGCTTGAAATATAGTATGTATGTGAAATGTAGTATGACAATAATGAAGAGATTGAAATTAGGCTAACCCTTTACTGTAACTTGGTTGACTAAAATAATAAAAAAAAAACATTTGAAACATATTTTTCCAGGATATCCTACGCAATCCCACCTAACGCTGCTGCTAATGTATCAATCAGTAATTAAATAAATGAAATATTTTGTATTTAGTAGACCAATTCTTGAGGCAACACATATTTTTAAGAGACTCTTTATGTTTACGGAATAGTCAATAAAAATCACAGATTACTAATTAATAATTATAACAACGCACAAGTAAAACCAAAGACGTCGAGTAACATTTAATAACCAATATACATACAATCAATTATAATAAATAACCATTCAATTTGAAAGTCAACCGTTCGAGTATCAGATAGCCGTCCAGCATCAGGAAACAACACTTCCTGATCTGCCAAATACGTAAGTTCAGAACGTTTCGTTTGGCCTTTAGTCTCGATAATCCATTCATACAAAATATGTATGTTTAATGGCTGAACTGAGGTCTTACACAAAGACTGACTTTTACACTGACTTCGTACACAAAGAAACGTTAACATCGGTATTTGATCTTACGTACCTCTCGGTAGCGCAGTGACTATGACTGCGCTTTTAGCTTGAGATCGGGGAGGTTAAATTCTCAGTATGGTCGGCCACGGGATGGGCCGACTGCATATCTCCGTGCTCCCCCGTGCATTTGCAATCGTTTTCTGACAAAAGTAATTGCTAGACTTGAACTCCCCAAGTCAAGATTCTACGTATGCCAAGGGGCCTGTCCCATTCCGCTTAAAATTTTAATTTGGTATTGCTCTTTCCCTACTCAATCCCTACATCTGGGCCCGTATTCACTATGACCACTTACCGATTCCTTGCTCAAACCACGCGAATTTCGTATTTGGTTTAGACATTTTTAAAATTATTTTTCTCTAAGACACTTAAAATGTTTAAAGTTATTTTACTTGTTTATTAATTATACAACTTGTGACTTTCATGTACTTGTACAATAACTCTATAATTTTGAAATATCATGGAGAAAACGACTTTTGAAAATGTCAAAACTAAGTACGACATTGGCGTGGTTTGAGCAAATAATCGCTAAGTGGTCATAGTGAATAAGGGCCCTGGTCTTTATAAGTAAAAAAATATATAGGTAGTGAGTCAAAGCCACTTTCGTATTTGCAATATTAATATTAGTAAGGATGTTTGTAGAAGCCATTTTTAAACTGACTATACTGATGCCGCCATGAAACGACCATATCAAAGGGGAAATAGTTTAACGCTAAAATCTTGTTTTTCAAGAACGATGGTTTTTTTAATAAAGATTAACGAACTGTGTTTAATGATGTCCTCGCAATCCGAGGTCACTGCGAAGAGAAATGTCCTTTCTTCGGAATCACCACAAAAAGGCCAGATAAACTTACTTACCTACTTTTCAAGAACTATTGTCATATTTTTTCTAGATTTTAGAAAATATAAGTATAGATACAATAATAATAATTTAATGATGTCCTCGCAATCCGAGGTCACCTAGGAACGGCTTTTGCTAGAAATCACGAAGGAAATAACAGTGCGACTTTAAGATGGATGGCATTTCCTAGATGTTATTGACCGATAGTCCGTTCGTTAACGACTATTCTAGTGTTTGAACTTTAAGGGACAGGAGATGAAGCTATTTCCTTTATGACCTTTACAATACTGGTAAGAGTTTTTTAAGGAATAAAGGTTATCTCACTAAAACATAGGTAATAAAGCTTAGGAGATTAAAAATTTCGAAAATATTCTAGACGATCCTATTGAAGGCAGTGCAGATTTAATAAAGCGTAGGGAACGGAAATTATTCCTTCTTAACAACATGTGCAAAGAAAAGTTGGAAACTAATAACTTGTAAATTGAGCCATTGGCTTCGATATATAATTGTGTTCTTCCAACGTTGAATCAGTGGTTTCCCATACTATTATCGGAGACTGAAGATATCTCAGGGCCATTCTCGGCTTACCTCCATTCTTGTATCGGCACATGAATAATGTATCTTATTCCCTTTTCACAGGGAAGTGCAACTATCGTGTCGCACGTGCGACCAGTCGTGATAGACTTCGTTGTGAGACTCAGGTCGAATGATCTCATAAATCGTACGTTATATCAATAGGAAATACTGTGCAGACTGAGCTCGTATGACGCCAGCCGATCGTGCATGCCCGTATCAAATACTGAGACAGATCTTTTATCGGTCGAGTAACTATTTTAATGAACAACTCTTAAATGCTTCAGGCTACTGACTCAATTTATCAATCTTACGCTCGCTACATGAATTGGTTCATCATTGAACATTCATTATTAGGTACAAGTCCCAGATTCCCAGACTCCCACGGTAAGGCACAGATGGGACTCGAACCCACGACCTTTGGGAATCCAGCCCACTGCTCTAACTGGGTCGGATTCCCAAACGTTGTTAGGGTTCGAGTCCCATTAGAGAATTCACTTGTGGCCGAGATGTTTTTTTTTTTTTTTTTAAATTTACAAGTAACAATATGGTTACTTAAATAAAATTGATATTACAAATAATTTGATTCTTGCCGACCTAAAGGAAACACTAACACTAAAGAAGCTTAACAAATAAAATAGATTAAGTTTCGACCTTCGTAACATTACAATAAAGATTAATATCTCTTAGCAGTCTAAATATCAGTCTGAAGAGAGGTTGAAGCGTGGGTTTCACATGCAAAGCCTTTCGCATTCAAATCGTAAATCATTTAGACATGTTGTTACTTATCAATTTCGTAAGGATTGCTCAAATATACGTAAACGAAACTTAAGGAATGTATGAGAACGTCAAAATAAAGTAAACAAAGTGTAAGATCTTCTTTTTCTTCATCATTTCTGGCCTCGGATGATGAGACACTATAGATATCTCATTATTCTCTAGACACCGGTGTTCGGTTTAGGTTTGATGAATTAATAAGTACGTAGAACCACTTGTTTTATGCGCCATTATTGAAGATCTGCGTGCCTACCATCATTTTGACACACTTCACTTTTTAGGCGATGATTGAGCGAAGACGTCACAAAATTCCGTCAAAAAACAAGATTACCTCAAGAGATTCGTAGTACGAAAGAGCATGGTAAGATTGAAACAATGCTGCGCTAAGAGATGGCGGTAGGCCTCAGTAGTAAAATAAAAATACATTAATTAAATTAAAGTAAATTTTAGTTTTACGATAAAAAATAAATGAAATAAAAACTTCTTTAACGGCGTTGTGCACATCTGAGTTTTAAATTTTTGGGATGGGTAAAAAATGTTAAAGTCGCGTCAGGACACGTGACCCTGATCGAAAATTCGTAAGACGTAGGGAGAGTAGAGCGCCCAGGGGCGCGGCGTAACGGCGTAATAGAGGAAGTAATATCCCCCTCTCTTTCTACCGCGCGGCGAAAATGTATGCCTAATCCTGCTGTTTCGTTTAAGCGGTTTTCACTTCTGCCGGCACTCCCGAAGTGCAACCCGTTGTTTTTTTAGCTATGAACTACCCACCCAATAACGATACCTTTTTTTGTGAACAGCCCGCACTTACAGATTTATGAATTATCCCACAACTCTTTCATAATACGCATAGTTTTTCGTAAAAAAACATACCGTAACTCAAATATGCCAGTTAGATAACAAGTTACAGAAACAGTTATTTCGCACAAATAATTTCAAGTTAACCCGGTGTTGTGATATTTTTTGTTTATCGCGTAATAGGCTGTAAGAATAATATGCGGCAAGAATTATATTTTAATATTACAAAAACGCGCAATGTAACCCTCGCTATCGAGTAATATGCATGCTTTTTATTTATTAACTACCGATAGCGCGAAATATATATCATAATAACTTTTTGAGAAATTATAATTTCTGACAGCCTTTTCCGCTGATAGAAGCATAATAATTACGATAATGCTGTATTTTTTTTCCAATTCTTGCTTATTTCAATTGTTATAAAATCTCCATTTTTATTCATGCATAATGATATTATTATTGTTTGATATTTAAGTTAAGATAGAAGTTTTGTTGTAAAGTCACTGACATAGGCCTTAGAGTGTCGAGACCCAAATGGGAATGGGCCGGTCACATTGCCCGAAAACAAGAATCCTTGTGCACGACTCCTAGATTAGAGGCCGTGGGTCCAAAAACGACCATGAGGGAGGCCACAAATGCGATTGAAGGATGACATCAAAAAGGTGGCGGGCAGCATCCGGACTCTAACTGCCCAAAACAGAGAAATATTTGAAGGTGGCCTACACAAAATCTTTGGTTGACGAAGGCTAAAGAAGAAGACGAAGAAGTTTTGTCTTTACCTAAGTAATCGGTGAGTTTCCGAAATAAGGGTCGCGAAATAATAATTCCATTGAACAAACAAAGGCAATTCTGTAATACGCAATACGAACTGAAAAGAAAAGCAATGCTTTAACTGCAACTGCAAAAAAAACAATATTTACAATTTCACACGAGGAATCATTACAGCTCAAAGTCAAAATTCAAAGTCAAAGATTTTTATTTAAATAGACTTATATAACTTATAGACTTATAGAATAAGTGGTTTTGTATCATAGTCCAATTTTTTTTTCCGACCAGCCATTCAGGATATCTTTTAACTGATAAGAAGCACGGCCGTAAGAAACTTATCAGTTTTAAGAGAAGCTCGTCTTGCCATATAAAGTAACATTGTGATGTTCATGGAATCTAATAAAATACCAAATGTAACATCCTTTCCGATTTCTGAAGATTTGGAGAAAAGAAAAGAAAATCAGCCAAATCTATCACGCCGCTGCGCCATTTTGAAGTGATGATCTTTTCAAACTACGGCATTTGTTTTATTTTTTTAAACCGGTCGACTAAAAATACTAAATTGGTTGCTAGGTTTGGTTGCGGAAAAAATAGGTTTAGGTTAGGTTAGATTAAATATTTTTTTATTTTAAATGTTTTATCATTTTAGTTATTTTAAATAATCTAAATAATATGCGCGTTTAATATCCGGAAAAGTTGTTTTATTTCAATTAACAGTGCGCGTCAAAACGTGTAATCTAAATAATCTTGCACATATTCTGTTATTAAACTCAGCGTATTAATATTTTAAACAAGTACCTGAGTAATAAAGTTTAAATGTGTATACCGGTAAACGGCTCACAGTGACACTAAAATAATTCTGTGTCTAACTGTCCATACATATTTATGGATAAATTCCTTTGTCTATTTGTAAGCTATTGTTTTTTTTGTTTCGGAAAAGGTTATTATGAAAAAGGTTATTGACAGGAAAGGTAGGTAGTTCTTCTTCGTATGAATTGTTTTTAAAGGTTATTTTACAATGTTTCTTTCATTGTATTGTTTAGAACCTTCTTTAGAGGATATTGTGCTATTTTTAGGTAAGACGTCTTTTTATTTTTATTATTAGTAGGCTTTCTGTACAAATAATAAATCACGATAATCTTCGTTTGATTTGTTTGATGTACTGAGGGTAATACAATAAACCTACTACCTATGCCCTTATTTCCTAAACTATGTTGATATTTTCACTTTATGGTCACGTCATAATATAATAGTTCTATATCGGGTCATAAGTTCTGTCACACCTAACGATTTTTTATTTTTGAATAGATTTTGAAAATCTATTTTTTATAAGCACATCTTAAGTTTCTTCGCGCGCTCATAATTGAAATAAAACCATTTTTGCGGAGTATTTAATGCGATGTATTTACCCGAAATAAATATTAGGTACTATAATTTTTCGATTAATTTGCGGTTTTTTGGTTTCCTGACGTTTCGGCACCTTTTCAGTTGCCGTGGTTACGGGTTGACTATACCAAATATATATTTCGGATAAACAAACGGAAATAAATCGCACTAAATACTCCGCAAAAGTTGTTTTATTTATATTTTTTATGTTCGAAATATAGACGTACTAGAAATAATAAACACAAATAAATTATTTTTATTTCAATTTGTTTCAATTTAGCGGACGTTGAAAGGAGATGCGATCGTGTTGCTTGGTTTACTTCATTGTGGTTACGACGAGCAAAGTCAAATTTTCGGTTTCGTTAAAAATTTAAAATTAATTTAAAATATTTCAATCCAGACTATAAACTTTATATGTGCCAAATTTAGTTTAAATCCGTTAAGGCGTGATTGTGTAACAAACATCCGAACTTTTGACCTTTCACATTGTAGGATTTTTTGGGTAGGATCAGAAATCTTATTTACAATTGAAGGGTCTACTGAAGCTGAATACCTCCCTTTCTTAGACAATGTGCTCGGTCGTTTTATTCTTGACATACTTGGCTAATTATTCTTGTTTATTTTTAACAAAAATGCAAAAAAAAACACTTATTATAGAAAACATGGACCACTTCCAGTTAATCAAGCACATAACTCAAGTATTTTGAAGCAAACGACACAATTACCTTCATTTACATTACTTTTGTCACTAATATCAAAGGTACTGACGACCTGTTTGGCGCAGGGGTACTTACTCCGCTTTCTGCGCCAGAGGTCCCAGGTTCGATCCCCGGACAAGACAAATATTTGTGTGCATGAACATGTCTATTTGTCTTGGTCTGGGTGTTTAATATGTATATTAAGTATGTATTTACAAAAAAAAAAGTATACATGTATGTTTATCCGTTATCTAGTATCCATAATACAAGTTCTTCATGAAACTTAACGTGGGCTAGATAATTGGTGTGATTGTATGCAAATATTTATTATTATTTATTTATTATTATTACTGAGCAGCTCAGTGCCCGGGGGCGCGAAGAAGTGACTGATTTGTGAGATTCATACATAGGGAGGAGCTTGTGAGACTCCATGTCCAAACTTAAAGGTAAAAAAACAACGGGTTACACTCCGGAAGTGCCGGCACAATTGAAAACCGCTTAAACGAAACAGCAGAAAGAGAAAGAGGAGAGGGGGATATTACTATCTCTCCTACGCCGCGCCGGCGCTCTACTCTCCCTCCGTCTTACGAATTTTCGATCAGGTCACGTGTCCTGACGCGACTTTGATATTTATTACCCATCCCAAAAAATTAAAACTGATGTGCACAACGCCGCTAAAGAAGTTTCGACTTCAAAAAATTTTAGGTATTACTTATATAAAATGATAAAGAAAAAAATATAGCAAACGACAGAGCAATAAAACAACGTAAATATGACAAAACAATTATTTCTTTACAAAATTATTAATCTAATTATATTTTATAATAAATCGACGACCTCCGTGGTAGAGTGCTATGTACACCGGTTTCAAGGTGTCGCCTGCTCTGAGGTCCCGGGTCCGAATCCCGGAAGGAGAAAATATTTGTAATATTTGTGGGTATTTGTAGGTACCCGAGTCATGGACGTTTATATATATATTTGTACACATAAATACTTATACCTATGTACCTACCTGTAATATGTACCTATAAAATTAAGTTTTATTTATATCCGTTACCCTAGTATCCCATAACACAAGCCTTACAGTGCTTACTTTGGGACTAGGTTAATTGGTGTGAGTGTAAGATATATCTATTAATATTACCTACTTAACTTTTACTACTGACAATCTTATTTATTTCTTACTTTGTGTAAATTCGTGTATACTCAACTTTTTTCAAATAAACTGTTTTTTAGTTTTCAAAAATTTCGGGAAGATTCAAGAATGCGGTAAGAGAGAGAAAAATGGCCATCCTCGTACGGTTCGGACGTAAGCAGCGGCGAATGTAGTGAATGTGCGTATTCAAAGAAATCCGGCCCAAAAATGAAAACTGTTTCCATTACAGACAGGACTTAACAGTATGAGCGGAGAAAGAGTGTTGATCTGAGACCTAAAATTATAAGCTAATCGTAGAAAAGAAAAACATCTACCAGGCCGATCTCGTGTTTTGTTATTAGATCGATACGCAGGAAATAAGCAAGGTCCTATTCTGTCTTCCGATTTTTTTTTATCGACTTATTAACATGTTTTATACAATAGTTAAGAATGCTAATAATTATACCCTTACTTTTCTCTACTAAATGTTGAAACGTAAGCTGACACAGACGGTGTTCATGATCGGTTCAGTGTGCACTGGCAAACCCAAACGTGGACATTTTATCATAAATATGGTATGGGAAGAGGAAATAATATAGACTGTGGTATGTATTAGTAACATAGTGCCACACAGCCAATAAATGTTTTTATTAGTCATTACAGGGGTGTCCAACATAATTTTGTGGAGGGCCAGGTTTAGTATTTTTGTAACCGTAGCGGGCCAAAAGAAATGCCCAATAGCGAAGGTTTAAGTTAGCACTCTCTTATCTATTGATGTCGTCGCGGGCCGGATGAAGGACTTATGCGGGCCACATTGTGGCCCGGGGGCCATATGTTGGACGGGCCTGGTCTATTACTATTTTAGTAACAGTTACAAGTCTAATAAAAATATTCGTTAAACCGGATTTATTAGAACTGGTAACTAATAACTTATATACTAGCAAAATAATAATTTCGTGAAATAGGCGCCGTAGACGTACTATGGTTCAGTGTTAACTACAATAAATATAAAGCAGAATTTTAATTATCCGTTATGAAAGAAAATTATAACTTAACCGAAACTATTATAAAACCGAATGGTTTCTTTTTTGGTTTGATAGCGCTAATCTCTGAAACTAACAGTCGGATTTCGTTGAATTTGATATTGAGTTGAGAGTCACCACAGCCTGTCTCGAAATTATTAAAAGAGCCCAGTCAAAATCACATCACCTACTCTTATCAGTAAGTGATGTGAGTTTGTCTGTTGATCCGGAAAAATGTCAACACGGAGAAAGTCGCGGCTGGCCGCTAGTGTCATTTTATTTATATTGTTCGATCCTCTAATTACTAGAAGATCAATCAATCAATCAAATCAGTTTATTGCACACCATAAGTATACAAGGTCTTAAAAATAGGTGAGAACATTATGGTATAATATAAGTATAAGTAAAGGGCACTATACTCATTTTTGTTACAAAATAAAATTATTTATTATAAAAAACATAACATAATATTGCTAGAGTGTATGTTGCTAATTTCAAATATTATTTTAAAGACGTATCGGTCAAATACTCACTAACTGTATAATAAGTTTTGGTAATAAGTAATTGTTTAAGTTTATCGTTGAATTCTTTATCTTTATCTATGGTCATTTATATGTTCCGGTAATTTATTATATATTTTTATAGCCATAGCTAGTGTGCTTGCAGAGTGTAGTTTAAGTCGAGACGTAGGAATGATAAGCTTGTTTTTATTTCGTAGTGTGTATTTGGGATTACAAGATCTAACAATATTAACTAGCAAGTAACAAGGTTTACTAGAATCTAGTAAACCTAAACCTTCCGCATCGTTGCCCTTGCCTTCATACAAAGAGTAAGCGACAAATATTACTGCTCCTCAGAACTTTCATACAGTCCTCGTGGTCATAAAACGTGAACTCTTAAATCTTGAGGCTATGGATGAGATCATGTACTTGGACACCTTTCAGTGTAACAATCATCCTTTTTCTTTATTAACAACGGGAAGGCGCTCACCTAGCCATTATCATACGTGGATCCCAATTCTGCTAATGTTTAGAAAAATTGTATTTCAATCATGTGTCAATAATTATAGTGCTCTTTTACATAGTCCTTGGTTACTACAGTGTAAAACCGCTACAATTGAAAAACTATAGGGATACGATTGTTTCGGCATTGACCCTCTGATGTTGTTATGATAAGGCTGAAAGATGGAAGCGCACCTCTGTCAGTGCGTCAGACTTAGATAAGATGGTAGTAGCTAGCCAGGCGGACTTAAAACAAGTCGTACCACCAACCTTACCGGAACAAAATGTAGGTAGTATCCCCACTAGGAATGGAAACCGAACTTACAGCTAACCGTTTATCGAATGTAGCAGTCGAAACCATTGAGAACTTAATAAAAATACCAGCTAGGTGCAAGAACTAGTAAACAATACATGTTTAAACAGATGCGGATTCAAGCTAATCGACACTTGTATATGAAGACACCATGAGGCTATTTTGTTAAGTCAGTTCGCGTATCGTATGTTCGAAGACATCGAGGGCTCGTATTATGTTTAATGATGTTTTGCACACAATGTATTGTATTTCCAAGCGCCATAAGTTTAGGAGTAAGCACTACGTGACTGTCACACGACACTGACCCATTATGATAACCGGTGGACAGTGCATACGTGCATACATAGTGAGCTGACTTGGCGATGATTCCGTATAAGATATTTATTATATTTCAACCGCCTCTGTGGCCTACTGGTAACAACCACCGGTATCAGACCCAGAGGCCCCGGGTTTGATTCCCAGCGGGGGACAATTTGTATTCGGTTTGGTTGGTGGTAAGACTTGTTGTAAGTCCGCCTGGCTAACACCACCTTATCTAAGCGCCATAAGAACAATGTTTTCAGCATTGTTGTGTTGAGGCTCGCTTTCATCTTCAGCCTTATCAATACTTAACATTAGGTATGGTGAAGGCTATGAAGAGTCTCATCGTTGTTCATTAAAAACAATATAAACTCATTTGCAAAAAAAACGGGCACCTAAGCAATGAACCATTTCAAACGTTAATATTGCTTTGTTTGATAGGTAGTTTTATCCTCACAATTTGGTAAATTTAAAAGAAAATAATCGTTTTCATCAGTATTTCATAAAATTTAGATACAATTTATGGGAAATAATGCTAAACCTCGCTAGTAGTGTATGTTCGCTAGTAGTGCATATACTCATGAAGTAAAAATAAAAAAGTTTTTATGTTTGTTTTTCTTTAATAAAGTAAAAGCAGATAAATGTTTAGTATCGAGTGTGACCCCCTCTAATCACAGCTTGAATTCGTCTGGGCATGCTAGCGAGTATATCCCGGATACTTGCTTGCGGAATACGTTCCCACTCCGCAGTAATCACATTCTTCAGCTCTCTGATGGTCTGCGGAGCCGGGTGTACTGATCTCACACGCCGTTTCAGAACGTCCCAGACATGCTCTATGGGATTGAGGTCGGGACTTCGAGCTGGCCAATCCAAACGACGAATGCCGACCTCTTGCACATACGCATTAACATCGCGGGATCGGTGGGCGCGAGCATTGTCGTCCATAAAAATCGAGTCTTCACCTAGAGCGGCCAATGCGGGTTGTGCATGAGGAATTAGAACTTCCGTTATGTATCGATGCCCAGTCAGTGAGCCGTTTTCAATGAAGACTAACTCTGTACGATCCATTGAATTTATTCCTGCCCAAAACATAACAGAGCCCCCACCATAAGGTGTGATTTCTTCGAAACATGCCTCTGCAAAGCGTTCTCCTTGTCTTCTTAGCACTCGCCGACGTCGATCTTCACCGAACAGAGATATCCTGGCTTCATCAGAGAACAAAACCCTATTCCAATCTTCTTGAGTCCATGATTCACAATTTCTAGCGAACTTAAGCCTGTGAACTCTGTGCTCACGGAGTAATTTGGGGCCGCGGGCCGGGCGGTAACTGCGTATATTGGCAGCGAGAAGCCTCCTCCTGACCGTCCATAGACTAATATGCACATTTCTTACTTCTTGGAGGTTCTTCTTAAGATCCACATACGAAGATTTGCGATTTCTCAATGCGCGACTCACAAGAAAACGATCATCCCGTGGTTGGGTACATGGTTTTCTTCCAGAACCAGGCCTTCTCTCGACGGAACCAGTCTTCTGATATCGCTGCCAGGTCCTTTGGACTGTCGAGCGACTAACATTTAGCCTCCTAGCCACGAAACATTGGCTGCAACCCTCTTCAAGCAGCGCGATAATTTTGGTAGCTTTTACCACTTTATCTACCATTTTTGATACAGCCAAACAGCAATAAATAAAGCTTTGACAGTCAAGGATATGAAATTAATCGATAAAAATTTAATAAAAGTTATGAAAGTCGATGTTAACTTCTGGAACTTCGCGCCAAAAATGTAGGATAAAAAGGGGTTTTCTGTAAAAATGAGCATCAAATGAAAATTTGAATTTAGAACGTACTTTTTTAAATACCACAGCATTTTTAAAACCAGCCAGTAACGTGTACAAACGATTGAAACCTTTTTGGTATTGTATCTTTTTAAAGATGAATGAAAATCAAAACCGCCCGTTTTTTTTGCAAATGAGTGTATATATATATTGCTCGATTGTTTCCACATTGCTCAGAAGAAACTCGGATTCACAACTTTTGGGTATCCGGCCAAGGCCCAATGCTCTCTCGACCTCTGTCCTCACAAGCCACGGTAGCTCAATAGGATAGATAGAGCAATTAGACGGACATTTTGTATTTTATGGTATAAAAATCATATACCTAATAGCATTGTAATAATGCAAAAAAAAAACATCCTATTGTTGATATACTTGTATTGTTAAAATTGTTTTCATCTCATGAATGTCTCTGTTCTCTGGTGTAGGTACTCTGATTTTCTTTAGCTAGAACCCCAAAGAGTAGTTAAAGAGACTATATGCTATATGAAAGATTATTTTAGCTAAATATTCTTTCAAGACTAATTTCTTGAAACTAACTTTAAGGCGATACTCGAAAAAAAATTGCTGAAGCGAGATAGCAAAGAGAAAACGACGCGCACGGGAGCGAAACCGATTTTGCAGATTAGGCAAAAAAAACACAAAATCACTTCGTATCAAAAAACTACAGCGATTTAAAAAAAATGCTTCTATACTATCCTAAATATTATTGGTGTCCACTTATTAAACCAATTCCCAAAAGTAAGTAATCCCATTTAAGAATAATCTTGAATTTTGGTATTTTTAAAAGGACTTTTCGATAAGAAAAAGTGTCGAGGCAAAATCATAAAATCGTGTTTTTGAAACTAAACGAATCTAGATAAAGGTATGAAGAAATATATAATGTTATTACCAGATTTGTAACAACTGTAACCGTGCTATAGTTTTATATCAAAAAGTCCATACTTTTTCCGAGTAGCGCCTTAAGTTATATACCTACCTATACTAGTACCTGTACTTACTAGTCTTTTAAAATCGACTTAGGGCAAAGCGACGATGTAGTCATTCACTTACTTAACAGTTAAAATATTTGACGGATGTGTGGGTTGACTAATTTGACTTGCACAATGTTAGTACCTAACCTTCTACCGTTATCATCTTGCACACATACATACGCAGTAACTCAAATCGGCATCGGCCATTTTTATTGTCCCCACTACTGGGACACTGGCCTTCCATAAGGACGGATTAGGATGTTGGACCATGACCCACCACGCAGGCTCAATGCGGATTGGTGGGTTATAACGACTGCAAATGCAGCCGGACTTTACATGCCTTCCGAAGCACGGAAGACCTCGAGATAATACATTTTTGGTCACCCATCCCGTGACCGACCTTTGCGAAAGTTGCTTAATCTCAACAATCGCAATCCTAGCGCACGAACTGCTCTCAGCGCCACTGCCCCAAGGGCTCCTCTGTAACTCGGATATTCTAATACCATATAAATATTTACAAGTAAACTATATATAGAATTATGCTGCTTGGCAATAAGTGGCAAAATGAAAACCCTGTGAAATTTAACCCTTTGGTTATAACTTATAACTCATAGATTTTTAGAAAACTTTGACTGGGTAATCTGTTTCGCGGTTTCACAAAAGGCTTATAAACGTATAAGCAGAATTATAAAAATTTACGCGATTGGCGAGATTTTAAATAAAAGGATACCTGTTACTCTGAATCTGAATTGACTCCAGAGATATAGCGTTTCACTGGAGCGGTAACGAAAAGCACTGTCTTTAAAATAAAAGTAAGTGGTATGTCTTCAAGAATGGTCGTGTTTTCTATTTCATATTATATTTTTAATTTAATCATCACTGAAAGGAACCCTAAAACAATGACTTGCAGGTTAGCATTACGGTTCGCGTTACAAAATATTTCCCATGAGAGAAATACGGCGCTGATAAAGTTATTATTGCAATTTTACGCTTTGAATTTGTTTTACATACGTAGCTGAGTGTAAAAAAATAAAAACACGTGATTTAATACTACTTATATTTTTGTATAGTTACAGGTTGACATGTAGGACAAATGCTCTATCCATTCTCTCTACCTATTAACTCTATCTAGCAAAATTTATCATAAACGCAATTAGTCACCTTTATAGTAATGTTTTATTTTTTTTACACTAAGCTCTCTGATCACTGCTTAATATAAGAACTGTTGGCCTACTGCCATCTTTTAGCGCAATATTGTTTCAATCTCACTATCCTGTAAACGTACTACTTACGACCTTCTAAGCATGTTTTCTGATAGAAGTTCTTGTTCCCTCAATTAGTCTTCCTTAAATCATTCACAGTAAGAATTGTGTCAAAAATTCAAAAGAGAATAACAAAATTTTACTTTGTGAATTGTCATGCGTGGTACGAATTTGAACAGTATTGGAAACAAAATATTTTTTTAACGTGATAGTTCTCTAAAACATGATGCTAGGTCCCCCGAACCCTAAATCTCCAATAGAATCTGGCTAATGAAAACTGACACTGAGTGTTTTTCTGATCTTGCATTATGGCAATAACTTCGCATATTAAAAACGAATGTCACGAGGTGACTGTGACTTTTTACTTGCATTTTTATTGCCATAAGAAATTCGTTTTTTTTTATTTGCTTTTTTTCAGTGTCAACTATCATTATCGGAGTCTGTTAACATTAGTTCATTAGCAGAGCGTTTAATGGCACCTTGATGAGGAATAGGAAGCACGTTCCATCAACTCCGTTCTAAATATCGACATTTTTATTTCAAAAAGAGTAAAATGGACTCTCATTTCTTTCATAAATGAGTTGCGCCCGAGTAGTGTTATCCTGGACGTGTGTGCAACATAAAGAATAACACTAAAACCGCAAAACGAGTTTGCAGCCAACGAATGCCATAATAAAAAGTTGTTCCAGAGACGCGCTGCGCCGAGTATTTGACAGCGGGTATGGTGATGAAAAGTAGCGGTTAACGGAGCGAGCTAAGCGGAATTCCAAACAAAAATTAAGGCAATTTTATTTTAATATGCATATGTTACTTTAAGATTTTGATAGTAGTTTCGTCGGCTAAATTACAACATATTTTTTTAATTCATTTGGACTTGGTATACTTGAAATTTCAAAGTAAGTACTTAAGTATAGATAGCTTCCTAATAGGTACTTAACTGCAGAAAAATACCACGATGAATGACCGATAAATTATTTATAATCTACTTACTACATACAGCTATTACGATCATTATTGTAGATAATAATGACGATTCGATCAATGTTGTATAAAAACAAGTACGTCACGCGTCTGGCAAATAAAACATACTTATTAATAAAGAGAAAGATAGCAAATTAGTAATTCTCTCCGCATTGCACTATCATAAAATATGACCACGACGACTGCAATATCGTGTTGCTGCAATAACGTCGACACCAACAAAACAATTCGTGTCGATTTTGAGTCCCTAGGGATGTCTACACAAAACCTTTAATTTCTCATTTACACTTTTAGAATTATGTGAAAGCGCTTCTGTATCTAAACAACATATTCGTCTGCGTAAACACAATGCTAGAATCCGTCTCACGAAAGACTTCTCATGAGAGTAGCGATGCTGTCGCCTTCACATTCGAAAATAAACTCTATTACTACATAGATGAGCAAACTACATTTTAATTCCAGTAATATTCCGTGGGACTTCTCTCCTGAGACACTCTATTTAATCGCTTCGCTTGTCTGTAGCCACACCCGAAGGTGGTTGGCGCGGGCGGGCGGCTCGCAGCCATCTCGATCGGTGGAACCAGCTCTAAAATTGCAACTTTTTGTTTAACGCCCAGACCGCTTATTTTTTTTAATACTTCCTCGCCCGAATCTAAGTTGGAAAGATCAAGTTTGAGTTGAGTTGAGTTAAGATTAAGACGCATAAAAAAATATACTTCTTAAGTTAAGTAACGATACTGAAAGTAAATCTATAAGCAATCACATCAGACTAGTAGTGTTTCTTTGATTTGCTTTCAAAAATCAAAATAACTCCTGTTTTTTTTATGTTAGCCTGAAAATATTTAATAAAAAAATAATACTTATTTACTTATGGGTCGAAACAGAAACACATTTTTGGGTAGAATGCTCAATATAAAAATATTTTGTTTCGTGGGTAGAAAACGGAATAGGTTTTTGGGTAGAAAGAGGAACTAAATAAATAAACAGGAACTAAATAAACGTAAGTAAAATACGGAAAACATCAACTGTTCTAATATTATTACATAAAATTCTAACATAAATCAAATATCAGCTCCATTACCTACCTACATTCATAATTAAATAATACTTAAGTATACTTAATTGATCTCCATTACTGATTAGGTTCTTATTATTTGGTTCAAAATAATTAGACCGGTCTATTAATTTCCTGCATTATTCATGAGTCTATTTTTATGTGGTAGATTTTTATTCTTGACCACATGAGATAAATATAGTAAATAAACTAAATAATAATAAAATGTTTAATAGCTTATAAATAAACTTAATAATAATTGTTTATGTGACATAGATAAGTTTACTTAATATTTTTAAGTATTTATATTAAAAACAGTGCTCGCAGGTTAAAAACATACAAAAAAATATATTTCCTTTTTCAATCCCCTGGTCAGGTTGGCTATTCCGCACCGAATAGAAATGACTCAGCATAGGTGCTGAATATAGTTGATTATATTTAAGTACCTACCTATCCTTAAGTATTGTTTTATGTTTTTTTTATAATCACTCAATTTGTATTGTACCTACACATTTGTATGGATTACATTTTTTTTATGAATGACGGGGATACTCTTAGCTTTCATCATACATGATGTTAAGTATTGATAAGGCTGAAGATGGAAGCGAGCCTCTCCCGGAATCCTCAACCACTGAGGAACTGGCTATCTTATCTCGAACTGCCGGAACACAACAATGCTGAAAACATTGTTGTTATGGCGTCAGGCTTAGATAAGATGGATAATCTAGATCAATTGTAATCTGTTTGGTTTAATTAATGATAAATAAATAAATAAATTAATTAACACTTCCTATTATGTATTTTTTACATGACAATAAAAATATAAAATTTTAATTCCATTTGAATGCTTGCAAAAAACCTAGGTACTTACATAGGTACATTTTACTTACACTTAGGTACACATATTGTTATTTATTCCACCGATTAATAAATAGGTAGTTAGGTACTTGTTATACCTCAGTGGCTGTCTTTTGATCAAAATATTGAGGTCAGAATTATAATAACATACTTACATAATAGGTAAAACTAAGATGTGTGTAAGTGTAATAAAGTCTACCTGCCTAGTTTTTTGGAATCATTTAAAATGTAAGTAATCAAAATTTTATAGTTTTTATTGTCGTAAAAAAATACGTGTAAAGTGCCCTTAGTATCAGATCGGTGGCGCAAGTTACAAAATAAAAAAAACATGGTAGTAGGTAATGAAATGACTGATATCCAAGTAGATAAAAATAATAAAAATAATTTTATTGATATTTCCTTTAAAAATAAAGATAGATAGCAAAAGTTGTTCTGTAGACGGCTGGATAGGTAGGTAATCAAACAGCAAAACAAACAGCCGAATATAGCCGACAACTGCCGTACGTGCCCGAGTGAAAAACGAATCTCGCTCCAAAACGTGATCGCGCTGTTTGATTTGAAAACAAAATCCACCCGTCCGCTGCTGCCGGCTTCGAGTCGAGCCACCATCCCACAGGCGGGCGAGCGAATGCGAGCGAGCGAGCGGTTCAGTGCGGCAACAAGCGTGATACGGAATGATCGTGTGGTGCGTTTTGCGCGGACATTGACTCTGCGATTTATTTTTTTTAATCTTGCGATTTATACGGCCAGAAACCTTTTGGAGTATAAAGTCGAGAATAAATAAGTTTTATTCATTTATTTGACGCGCAGAATTTGACCTAAGCTGTGTATTTCCGTATAGACGCGAAAATTAAAAAGTGAAGAAGACTTCGAAACAAAGGACTGTTTTGTACATTTTCGCAACCGTTGCGAAATTGTGTTCAAAAATAATTATCTGGCTGTACATACTCGTAAAGGGTATACAAAAAACTTTGCCCTCGCGGCCTACTCGTTCTCGGTCACTATCTGTGGTCACCTAATAAAAAACAAACACGCAACGATTTACAAAATTATCAAAACATCTATATGTATTTATAAAAGTTTTCGTAAAATTCTCGTACAAGAATCGTGGACATTTGGAAATCTAATCAAAAATTACAGTGAGTTCGTCGACCTTCCAAATTCGTGCTTCAGTGGTTCAGTTCACAGATTTTTTCAACAAGAAATCAGAAACCTGGATTGAGTGTCGAACTCGTTTTGCATGATGTCTACTGCCATAATGCATCAGTCTGCGCTGTACGACTTTGGTGATCTATTCTTGAAGGTAATTTAAATTATTTTTTTCCTAATGCCTATTATTCAAATCCGCTTCTAAATAATACATTTTACATGTATGTACAGGGTCAATCGTTCTGGATTTATTCAAAGTCTTGTTCCTATCTTAATGTCAACAGCCTACTGTCAGTAGGTAAGGTACCTACTACCTACCTAATCAAAAATATAGTGTCGGGATAAATACTCACTTATTAAAGCTTCCGATACTTAAAAAATATTTATGGTAAATTTTAAATAGAAAAATATTGGGTCAGAGTGTCGTTTGGAAAAAAATTACTCGGCCACAAGTGAATTCTCAGACGGGAATCGAACCCGCAACCTTTGGAAATCCGGTCCAATGCTCTAATTATTATTATAATATTAAGCAAAACCAAAGTTGATATTTAAAAGACTATTCTTTGAAAATGATAAAATAGGTAGATAAAATAGGTATCCAACCAAACTTGGTCACAAAAGGTCGCCTCTACAAAATTACCTACGCCAATAATTGCAAAACTAAAATATTTCGATACGAAGGTTTACCTTGTACCTGCATTTGTAGGTAGACAAATAATTATTATGTAGAAGGAGGTAAGTAGCACTCATCTACTATCATCATATTTATTTACCAATATAGTAAAGTTTTGTTTTGTGTTTGCTTTATTGAAAGT
Source organism: Chrysoteuchia culmella (assembly GCA_910589605.1). Classification (NCBI taxonomy): domain Eukaryota; kingdom Metazoa; phylum Arthropoda; class Insecta; order Lepidoptera; family Crambidae; genus Chrysoteuchia; species Chrysoteuchia culmella. Next base: position 6,886,864 of record OU342657.1, read on the forward strand.
AGGTAGGTATATATAAGTTCTTACTGATTAATTATTATGCATATTCTTACCTATGTAATGTTCGTTATTGTTTATAAAGGTAAAAACATAATAACAATAAGTACCTACCTACCTAGGACAGTCACGAGTACCTACCTACCATCATGATAGGCTTCATATCAAGAAATTGTTCATAGGAAAATAACTAAATTAAATAGTGATGCAGGAATCCTGCTACCATTTAACCAAACGCGTATCGCACTCGCACAGCACAATCTCATGCCAGTTTGTTTACCTAAAAGAAAATCGAGACTTCAAGTTTTTCTCCTTCTATTTCAAGTAAAATAAAATAATATTAAATCAAAATAAGCAAAATGGTAGTTTAACAACTTTTAAGTTGTCGTGGCAGGTTTGTGACATTTTGTGACATAATAATTCTATCTATCTATCTCATAAATCACAGAATAAGTAGATAAGTAATACCTCGTTTTTATACACTACACTATTAAAGTAACTAGAAAACCACATATCGTCGTTAAAGTGACAATACCTCCTACCATTTTTTACAAAATCTTCCCTCCTCCTAACTTTACTTTTTTTATTTAATAGCCTTAAAATTAATTTTGCGTGGACTAAACTTTCTTCTATCTGGAATTTGCCTTTATATATAGCTATTATGACTAGCAAATAGCAGCTAATATGCTCAAAAAATATTAACGTGTTCGTATTATGCATTCATAGAAAATGGTAGTTAGGAGGTATAGTCACTTCATCGACGATAAGTACCTAACTACTTTGTTTATTTACAATACATGATACTGTTATGGCGAAAAAGTACTGCCTATGTTTAGGGTTCCCGTCCCAGTCGTACTACCTACCTACTTATGTTAAAAAAAAGTTTTGTAATTATTTTATAGGATGAATGATGGAATAGCTATGATATTTACATTTTGTAAATTAATAATTAGTTTTCCCAAGTGACAGCAAGTTACGCAATATACCTTCTTAATAAAAAAATATATTTTTTTTGTTTACTTACGGATAGTTATTAAAATCAATTCATCTACAATATCACAAACATAAAAACACTCTCAATCTCTTGTAATAAGACTAATTTTCAATGTACCCTAGTTTATTGTAAACTGGTTTTCAAGTGGTCGTCACGTGACGTGGATGTTTAAAATACTTACTTAAAATATTTCAAATAAAACACAACCTATAATATTAAACATGTTTATAACCTACTTTATAACAATTTATTCGAGAAAGACTGTTTGATTTGATTCACGTCATGGTATTTTTTTCTTTTAAGTTTAATTAAACAATTGTATAAAATTTTGTATTTTTCATCCTCGTTTCCAGTCTTCTAGTCCTATTTCACCCCCTTAAATTTTTTTTTCGTGACGAAAGCTTCTGCAGGATCCAATCTGTCATCACAGTTTAAAATAACTTCTCTTCCCTAATCACTAAATCTATCTGTACCAAAATTCATGAAATTGAGTTCGTTCGTATCATTTTAAGGACTCGCGAGTTGCGACAGGTTTTAAGTGAAAAATAATATTATTAAGGGGCCAGCACTAGCTTTATGACTTTTATGAGTTTATAATAACTACATTTATAGATTTTTAATAAGTCATTTTCCTACAGCACTGGCCTTTGGAATCAAATCCGGTACGATAATTTAATGGAAATAAAAACCAGTATAGTCACAGTCGCAAATTGACCTTTCAAAATTCATTTGTAGTCTACTTAGCTAATAATTTATTTCAAGACGTTATTATAGAATAAATGTATACCTATGTATCGTTCGATATTTACGAAATTGACAACTATCTTAATGACTGGTAAGTAAGTATTTTAAGTTCTTCTCTGGAATATTCTAGATAGGTTTCATAATGCATTTTAAAGACGAATCTCTTTTGTAATAACAATATTTTATTTGAGTTCCGTAAATAAATAAAAATGACAGACTGCAGATGTTTTTAAAGTTACTTCAAAATTTTCATAAAACTGTTAATTTCCTTTAACTACAGGAAACTGATATTGCATTTATTTATACTTTAAGGTGATTAATACTAATGAGTAACATAATTGCCGTCTATGTATACGGAAAATATGTTAAAAACGTTGCCGCAACTGGCGTATGCCCGCATCAATTGTGGCAAAGTACCTACGCTACGATCAAGCCATATTGTCGAATCAACTTTATCGCTAGCGAGAATTAAAATAACTATACCAGGCACCCATTAAATGTCAATTTAGGAAATATTCCTAATTGTCACTGCACTTATTGAATCAATCTCTCTCAGACTATTACTTAATTGGACATTAGAACATAGCTCTCCTTTCATACCTTTTAGTTTATTGTCATATTTAGAATTTAGTTTATCGCAACTGGTATATTGGACAACCAAGCACCTGCAGAGACATGTTCGTTGGTAGTTAACATTCAGTTACGTACTATGTTTGGTCAAAACGATTGTTACACATAAATTTACGTCTCTAAACCATATCCATCCAACGACGCTAAAGTTTATTAAGATCCTTTTCGAATCTCGGTAGGGGTGTGTCGCCAGATTTACACAAAACACATTTTGGAAACCAGAAACCGATCTAATGTTACCTTAATACAGATCATAATTGCGTGTCATGCCAGTCCCGGTTTATCTTCACGTTGGCGTTGTAAAACCGGTTCTATTTGCCAAGTCATATAGTTATAAATGGTCCGTCCTCTCACATGCTACCTGCTCCCAGTTTTTGTGCTCTTTTTTCTTAAATAAAAGGCACTTGTTGCTTGGGGTTGCTCTGAGGCTTACGTATGTACTATGAGAATACGCAGGTTGGCTTATAATATAACTTACACCATCTCACAGAGCGAGATAAATAAAAGTACCTGCCTGGTAATGCACTACTAAGATAATTAATGCATTAAATTTTTCTTTGTTTAAGAGTTTATCGGAACAACCAATGCATTTCCCAACCTTTTACGTTTACACATCACAATTTTATTTTCGTCTCAAGTTAATCATTGTCTCAAGAAGAAGTCTGATAAACTTTTATTTAACCCAGTGAAATTATGAAATTCTCGGTTTCTTTACACAAACGACTAGGCAGTTTTTATGTCGCAGGTGGCTTACCCTCATTTCTAAGTTACTTTATTTAGTAAATTGTCAGTGGGAACTCCCCATGTTGTTTATATTTCTGACGTTTTTTAGTATCCCAAAGCAAGAAAAGACCTCGCTTAAAACCGTTGCACCGATAAAATACACCTACAACCGTCTACCTGCCCTCTATTTACAAATTCTATTCGCCATTGCGTGGAATAAGTTTTTGTGCCTCTCAGAACACCAGTCTTCAGATAAAGAACTCTTTGTCCCACATCCTTTTGTCCCAATTCTATTGATGCGTAGAGCCAGAGATTGTATTTGTTGATCTCTTTTGAACTTAGGCAGAGGCATATTGCAAGGTGGTGCAAATTTTACATTTTGATCTCTGGACTCTTTGAATATCGCCAGCAGTTCTGTAGCAGCATATTTTAATACTTCGGAAAATTCCATAATGTAATTCTGACACTCAATGCTAAATTGTTGTAGGTGAGAGGTTCCGCAAACATTGCAAATCCAGAGTTACAGTAAAACTAATAGCACAGGCAGATTATTTAGACACTGGAAATGGAGATAGAACTTACTCATTACTTCACGGCAGTAAATAAGAGTTCTATGTCTGAGAACAGAATGTTTTGCAGTTTTTTCCCATTCCTAATGTCTCCCAAACTGTTTTCCTTCAGTTTTTTTTTATGAAATGATTAGGTTTATATACAGCAGCTTAGTACCTAAGTAAGTTTAGGTTTCTAATACCATTTGTTGTAACCTATTCGGTTGGTTGTTAGTTGGTCAGTAATGCGTGTAATCACGTGGGGCGGCGGAGCGTGCAATCGAGCGATCGCTACGCTCGCGTGCAACTCGCTGTGTTGCTCACCTAACACGTTATTACCTATTACTTGGACATCAGTTGTGCAAATAATGAGAGGAAGCTATACATGCCTAAAGAGACACGAAACAGCCTTATTTTAACCTTAACGAAGATACATAATCGTCTACTCTTCCGAAATAATTTTAAAGAACTTATTTCTGTTCTCAGCAGTCAATTACATTTTATGTTGACCGAAATTTGGGTAAAGATGTGGCAGTCGTACCCAAATATGCTGAATAAAATATCTTGCACTTTTAAAGTCGTGCTATAAGGAATAGGCAAAAGCAATATGAGTTGTGAGGCCGTCACGTGACGCGATTAGCTTACCACGTGTGTTTGATAAAGTCTCTGAACGTTCGTCTTAGAAATCAAAATATTGTTATAAGTCAGGTAAACTTCCGCCTAGAGAGGTCGAACAAACTGCCTGTGACTATTGACAGTTTGACAATAATTTGGTAGGTAGTTCATTTCAATGCCCCGAGAGTGAACCAACTTTCCTTTGTTTTCGCAACGCGAATCAAAAGATTTCTCATACAGCCGGTTCTAAGTTTAAAGTCGACACCTCCATTTCCCAACAGCTAGACGTTGCAGAAACCTTCGGCTGCAACGCAAACAATTGCCGGTCGTGGGAGTTTGGAACCGCCAGCTCAGCATTTTGTACAATAAACAATATTGTAACTTTAGTCTCATGCTTGATTACTGGTATGGTATGGCATATTTTCATGTTCCGCATTGTATAAGCTTTAACAGCTACTCGTGGAAACTTCAGAATCAAAATTTGCAAATCCATTTAAGTACCATGTAACGGTTTTAATATTTTTTATTGTGACACATAAATTATAATTGAACGGAAGAAAACAACGTCGAAACGCTTTAATAATAGTCGGCTTCAACTGCACTGCAACCGGTCGACGCTGTTTGATTAGCTGCTCACCCGACAGCGCAGGGTTAGCTCGAAGCTGTTATTGATCAGATAAACGTTTGAGCGTGTAAGTAATTACATCTCCTACGTTAACTGTACCGGAAAATCCTATCCGTTTAGCTGGTTTGGTACTGCATTATAACTTATGAGTGACTACAACGGGGATGATTAAGTCTGCACCCAGTTGAGGACTGAGAAGACGAGAAATGAGTTGCGTAGGATAGGTCCAACGGCCGCACTCTTAACCGCCACTGTACTATTTTTAGCTTGGCCCTTTCTCCGCCGCGGTCGGAGTCCGGACGTGAGTCAACCCTTTGTTCCCTACAAGCGCAACGGCCTCGGAGAGTGAGAACGTGACACCCAGTCCAATATTGCGTCTGGTGTGTGGTCAACTCTTCAAGGCGCCATACTTTCCAAACAACTGTAAATTATAGTTTCGTTTTTTAAATACGCAGCTCGCCTTGGGCATCGATTGCTCAATTCCGAGATGCCATTATTCTTCGTTGCCGATAGAAACGCTAAAGACTAATTTCAAAGCAGATGGGAGGTTCACACGACGACCCTGTCCGACAGTTGCGATTACGACATTTGACACCCACATTCTGGTGAATCTTAATAATATTTTTTTTACAAACTGTTTGGTAGTGGCTGAAACTGAGTCATGCATGTCATAGTCAACAATGCAACAAGATAGATTGACTTTTATATTAAATTATTTTAATTTTAAGCTACACCTGTTTTTAAATAAAATATATTATAATTTGCTACATTCGTCACACCACGATAGTACTTAATTTGATATTTTCTGGTTTCATTTAATGACTGTTAAAAGATAAACTTAGTACTCTTTGATAAACTTTATTTTCTAGCTATAATATTTTGACACAAGCCTGTAAAGCGATATGGTAATAAGATGGACTGACCTTAAAATTGTACGGGTCGACAGTCGGCACATTATCATTGTTGGCTCATAGTTATTTCTGTAAGTCATTAAAGTAAACAGGTTTTTCACCGAGTCGTACAAATAAGTGTTGTTTAGCCATTTTACAGGTTCTTGTGGTTTGGTGTCAAGAGGTTACCTATGTTTTCCGAAAATGGCTAAAAAAGACTTGATACAGCTATCGTCCTTTTGAATTTCATAAGCATGATTGTTTTCGTCGACGAGCATTTTCTGACAGATTAAACCAAATTTTTACTAGAAACTAGTTAGCAGGCACAAAATAGACTTCTAAACCACGTGACAGTTGTTATTGTTTTGTAGTGTAGAAACTAAAAAAGTACATTTGACACATGTCCAAGGTGTCCTAAACTCATTCCCGTTGACCGTTTGTCTCTATCTCTTATGGTTTCTGAGATCTCGATGCGTACATACATACGTACGTACGGACGGACAGAGAGGGATTATAAGACTTTTCTAAACTTTAGAGTTTAGAAGTCTAAAACTAGCCTCTTAATAATGCCTATGAACACTCCGTTTTCTCTTAAAGCAAATAGTAAATGTATGTTCTTTATCTTGATCTCTACCTCCATGCAAACTTTTTGCATCTTCTGTAAAGCGAAACATATCCAACCAAGCTGAAAGAACATAAGCATTTACGAAGGCCGCTACTGGTAACAATACGAAGTTATCATGTGAATCCTCTTGAAGACGTGTATCTTACTCGATAAATTGTCCGATGTGGGTAAATACTGGTCGCGCTCACGTCGCGCGGCGTTAGATTCGCGACGCAACGCTAATTGTTTCGGCAGAGCAAATGCTAGGGTTCATTGCCGGGCACTCGGCATTGTGGCAGTGTCACCGCCTACTCATCTCATTTATTTCCAATGTCGCCATAGGACGCGGCAAAGCCCTTTGTTTCCAAGATATACTGCGCTTACATTCATAATCATATCTGTGAACTCACCGCACTTTTGTACATAACCTACTGTCGATTATCGCGAAATGGATACTAAATAATCAATAATATATGGATAATAATTATGATTAGTATGATATATTAACGTGATAACCCGATAAAAGAAAACCGTGTTAACTATTTAACGATATTCATAAAACTGGAACTTTAAAACGGGGTAACACTCGCCAAAATGTAACGTTGGGAAAGTACTAACAAATCTAACAATAGATTCTGATGTATTTTAACGGCTTTTTTAATTACACAAAACAGACAAAGAGGAGACATATTGAGTGAGTAAGCAAATAAAAGTTACCGTACTTATGTATCAGAGATAATGCATTATCTAAGGTCTTATGTTGAAGTATGGTGCATAAACAAAGGGGTACTGTACTGTATCTTATCGGAACGGCTGATAACTGCTCGGAACATTAGTGTTATTGTGAATAACAGTGTGCCCGCTTATTTTACATATCACCCGGACTACATTGCGTATGCCATTACAGATTTCTTGTAGATTTTTAAAGCAATCCATCGGTTTCGTCCATATTATTCAGACTGAATGAATTCATACTGAAGTTCATAAGATAGATAACTCGGTTATAGAGCAGGATTTTTCAGATTCTGTAACAAATCTGGTCGAATTTACTTTAATTTCCTAATTCATTTGAAAATGAATTTTCTTCTTTAGTACTCTGATGGTGACTGACTGACTGGTCAAAGATATGATCACGCCTGTCCTCGTTCCCTTCACAGATACGGAGACCTTGACATACTGGGATCGGAGTTGGTTGGAATCTGACAGCTTTAGGTCGTTATGGCGATCTCTTGCCAACTAAGATAACATCCTACGTTCGTTACCCCGATTTGGGCTTATTAGGTCGTATTTGAGCGTAAATCTCGTATTTCGTCTAATAGCTTCGCGCGTGCTTATCTCGACATCGATATCGAAGGCTCGACTGCAGTTTTGGCACACATTCGCCGAACGGTTGCGTCACAGCACGGTATCGAGCACACCGCGTAACACTTTTGCCATTACCACGACAGTCGCCTCTCGCCTACCTACTTTGCTCGCCGCGATCCACCGCTTTACATAATTGCTCGCAAAGAACACACCAACTTACGCAACAGCAAAACAACATTTAATATTCTGGTTGGGTTCACCAAAGAGGGTCACTATCTCATCTAGTGGTCTATTTTGGCGTGTGATGTGCAATTCGTTTTAATGATTATGAGCACATTAGTAATAAATTGCTAAACTTATTCTTTTTATATGTATAATGAGGACATATTTGTTTTAATTAAATAATTCTTAAGCGGTCTTCTGAACCTTTTGATGCTGCAGTAATAAAAGGCCGCAAGTTAGCATTCTGTATTTTCTGTCTGTAGGGCACTAGTGGAAAAGTTAATGTATCTGATGATTTACCTGTACTTACTGGTCTTGTTTGTTTATTTTGCAAAACTTCTTGTGAAAAAACTTTAATACGTTAAAAACTATCATAATAACTCGTTATGAAATAACCTCATTATTCTTGTTTTCATTCGAAATGATGAATGAGCTGACACACTTAATCAGCATATTTTAAATTATGTAAGGTTCCGTTCCTAATCTGAGAATGGAGAACGAGGCGAGTGTGCCCAATTGGAGTGTAAACAAACAAAAAAGTGCAAGTTGATGTAAAGCCCCGGTTACGTCACGAGAGCGGCCAGATCAGACCTCAGAGCGTAGGATTTAGTACAGTACAGCACTGCAAGCGAAGCGAGCGGTGTGGGACATTCTCTGGGCCGAAACGATCTTAACTTTCTTTTCGTGTTTCGTAATGAAATGGCCGACCGGAGAGGAGTTGTCGCAGGCGCCGTGGCTGCCAGCGCTGGCGCCGTTTCACAACATCTTATCGATGTTTAATAACTGTATGAACCACGTGGACGGGACCCGACTCGTTGTGCAACGTTAAAACTACGTGACTCGTCTCTGCAGTTTATGCAACAAACATTAATTCTGTAGATTCGAAAGAAAAATTACGAAAATCACGGGTCATCACTTTTGTGCTCAAACGACATCTAATAACTTCTCTTAATTTCACTTTCTAAAGGCAATAAATAGTACGGTGCTAAAGCGTGTCTTATTACATCGCAAGGTCCGATGTTTTGTCATTTCACGGTTTCAAAGGGCCATGCTATAGAAGAAACCGGTAGTTCGAAGTACCGTAGGTAATGACTTTAGAAGCGCCCATAAATACTACGACGTAGAAATGCCATCGTCATTAACGTACTTCTCTTGTTACCAAGTTATGCCCCAACTACAGAAGATCCAACTTATTCCTTTACTTTACTGCTAAGGAAGTCTTATGAAACACAATGAAGTAAGGTGCAGAAAATTAATACATGTTCTCAAACTTAGCTCCCAGACGACAGCGAACCCAAAAAAGAAAAGAAATTCTACCCGTAGAAGGATACATGGTCTGATGTATTTTAACGGTCTTGTTCATGGTCATGGTCTTTCTTCAATGAAATTTTAAAAATACAGTGAGTGTCAGAGAACCAAATTTTTAATGAGGTAGTATTGTTTCTTGTCGCAAATTGAATCGATGTGAGAAGTAATTTTAGTCAATTTCAACTTAAGCAGCCTTTACGCAAATCTTACCGCGTACCCCTACCGTCTAATGGCGTACCCCAGGTTGAGAGCAAGTAGTGAGGGGTTTAGCTGGTAGTACCTCCTCCCAGCCCCATTAAGTCTAATAATGGTCCGAGAGGCGTGAGGTGAACCCAGCATAACCTTATGGTATACGTAAATGCACCCCTTCACAAAAAAAAGGGTTACGCGTATCTCACTTTCAGAAGCCCTGATCTAACATATAGCCAGTGCGCGTTGCAACGTGTGACGTTGCGCATGATTCGCACGATTGCAGTTTGCATAATCGCGTTGCACAAACGCGGAGTTAGTGTTACGCCGATTAAAATCCGCGCGTGCCGCGATGTCTTTATGCAGTCGGAGCTGGAAGCGAACTTTCGAACTCTTTCACTTTTCGTGGCACAATACAATTCCCAGTAATATCATATCAGCTTATTTGAGATTACTTACCGAAAAAAATTGTAACCAGATAGATGAGTTTCTGCTTATCTTGTGTCGCTGTTCTTTTGTTCTCTCCTTTATGAAAACTGCACTAACTTCCTATTAATCTCGAACTTCCTATTAATTAAGTTCGAACGGACGTGTGTTCAGTTAAATCCAATAATTTGTTTGTAAATTGTAAACTGACTAGTTTTCATTAAATTTCTCGACAGTTTAGAGACAACAAACAACGTTTCAAAAAGATTTTTCACTTCAAAGGTTATCATTGAAATCCTACGGACAGATTATGGAGGCATCAAATTCCCGTTGTCGTTGTAAATTTATTAAAAATGAAACTGTTTGCATAGATGTGTTGTTACTGGAGTAAAACGAGTTTCTTTACTAATATTACCCAATATCGTGACCTAGCACGGCTTTCGATTTTCCAACTAACCGCAATTTAACAGTTTAGTAATGAGAATTTTCGTTGTAACCTTCCAAAATAGCTATGGTTTTCTCTTTCGTTTACAAATATTAAAAGTTGTAAGAAATAAAAAAAAACTTTAAAATGTTTTTGTTGTTGGGCAATTTAGTTGTATTATTTTAGGGAACAATCGAATTTGCATTATGTTAGTAGTTAAATAGGGCAATCGGCTTAATTACCATATACCCATGTTGATTTGCATATTCATTTGATTATTTAACAAGGACACAAAGAGGGTAAGCTTGCTTCATTTAAAATTTAAACTGCGCAAATACGATACCAGACATGAACACAATTTGGATTTGATGTGTCACCCGCTACATTGTAATGAGTAAGTAGATAGTTAAGAAAGAGTTTATTTGTTAAGTCATCCTGTTAACTTCGTACGTATATTAAAGAATGATAAAGTAATGATGTATATATATATGGGCTCTTACTGCATTTATCGATACAACCATTACTTTTTTACATGTTCTTAATTTAGATGAACGAGAAGTGACTGGACAAAGATGTCAAGGTTATAGTCACTCCAAACCATATTTTGTGAATGCTTTTGTAATAAATATGCAAATAGATACAGGATAATCTGAGAAACAGGCGCAACTAAATATATCGTTAGTTTCCTAATTATTTCGAACAGGTGACCTGTTAAGTAAGTCATAGTGATATTGTAAAAATTTAAACGCAAATTATCTATGTCATGATCATGATGAAAGAATAAAATCAAAAACATGTTGTCATCAATATAAACACGAAACTCGATTCATTTGAGTTATTAATTAGCCGCCTTGTTTTTGTACTTGCATGCATTGTATGCTTATCTTTAGTTATCGAGTGACCAGTCTTGTAATTATCTATCATGTCACGTAAAACGTAATGACCGTCTTATTTATCGCAATTGTCGACATCATTTCCTTACCACCTTCAAAAGACAACAAATGTAAAAAAAAAATCGAAAATTTGTAATTCCTCTTTTTCATTGCGTTTATCTGTCTTGATCTCGAGTTCATGGACTGGTCGTAGTTAAGTTATTTATCTACGCTCATCGTATCACGACTGGTTCGTTTTTTTGAAATTTATTTTCAATTTATGCAGTCGTCGAAAATAAATCAAAATTGTACAGATTCACCTACCGCGACCGCAATACAATTGCTCAACAATAATACAAATTCTTGACTGCTTTAATCAACCGAAAATTTATTTAGTTTTTTAATTTTGTTACTTAATGTAAACTAGTTATTTCTTAACTTTAAACGTATTAATAGCTGCTCTATATTATTTCTAAAGACTCGGAAGACAATTCGCTCCGCTCACTGGGCATTTTGTCTAATCCGTCTGTCAATCACGTAGAACTGGCGATAGTAGTCATAGATTGTGTGTCAATAATGAAAGGAAAGTGGTGCGACTGGCCTGTGGGTCAGTGTCGTTCAGATGTTTACATAACTTATGTCACACAGTGCATCGTGTCCAAATTCGGACTTGTCACGTTTTGTCGCGTGTCCGAGAACGTTCTACCAAAGAATATGATACAGAGATGTTTTTGACAAACTGATATTATGCCATCCGTTTTTACTAATATTGCCGAGTCGTTGTTGTTGCGTTACATCTTATAGTCATCATTCATATTATACCAAACCATTCATTATATCCAAACTTCCTAGTAATGGTGAGTAATCTTTGATATTGTCGGAGCTTTATTTAACTTTAAACAAATGAATAAATGAGCCGAGTTCACTACGATAAGATAATTGTGGTTTAAAACATCTCGTTCTGTCTGTTTAAACTTCAAACAAATGCAATGATATTTAAGTGACTATTTTGCTGGAGAAAATGTGTAAAAAATTCCTTGAAGTAGAGGTAGTATCCTGAAGAGTTTATTATAATTTGCAATGCAAATGAGCATAGGGCGTAGATCAAAGGTGAGTTTTCACCCAAAGCAGGAAGCGTAAGATGTGGCGGAGGCAGGAAGATTTTCGCGTGGGCTTCGTCACCAATGGCGTTGAACTTCGCAAGGTCTCCGCCGCTTCCTGCTCATGCGGCGAGACTTCGCCTCCTTAAGCTTAGTGCACACGCAACCTCGCCATTAAGTAAATACACGGAACCGAGTTCCTATGCTTGTTCGTTAAAGAGGCCTCCTTAAAGCAAAAGGCGTTGATCAAAGGTGATTTTTCACCTTGCAGACCCCTCATTCACAACCGTTCGACAGCGGAATAGGATTCGAACCCTTATGCTTTGCCTTTGTCTATTCTGAAGTGTTGACAGTGATAATGCATTACATTCCGCTGTCGGTAACGTTCTGACTGTTTGTGAATAAGGAGGCATGAAGCGAAGATGTGGCAGAGGCAGGAAAAAATTCGTGTGGGCTTCGATACCAATGGCGTTGAACTTCGCAAGGTCTCCGCCGCTTCCTGCTCATACGGCGAGACTTCGCCTCCTTAAGCTGAGGGCACACGCAACCTCGCCATTAAGTAAATGAGAGAACGAGTTTGCTTGTTCATTTACAACCTTCGTTTTATATCTCATTGCATTTTCACGTAATTTTCTGGGGCCACGGCATTTTGTGATTTTTGTTACCTTTCAGGCAGGTTTTACCACTGACAGACAGATAAGTTCTAGATCTAGCTCATCTGGCAGATAATTTGGCAATTATTACGTATATGAAAAATATGTCAGGAAGTGGTGAAACCGGCCCTAAGACTTTAAATCTTCTGATTTGTTTTTATATGGAAACGTACTCACGTTGTTATTATGTATTTGATATGATTCTTGCACTGTTCAAGTATCTATACAAAAATAAAATACCAGTTCTAAATCCGTTCGTGTACGTGTGTGTACTCGACCTTACAATTTGAACTTACAATACCTACGCATGACTTAAGTCGTGGTCGTTTGAGTTGATTCAAATAAAAAACACTACAAAACCTAGCTGCTTTAATGTTGTTGCTAGTCGGCTCAAGTAGGATGTAGCAGTGTTACTTTTAACATGAGTTCATAATTTTTTTCAACCATAATAGACTGTCTCTTTGTGAGTTCCAATCTTAATTTGAGTTTTGAAATCCAGATCCTGGTTTGTAAGATATATAAGTAGCGTAGCAGGACACTTATTCAGAGCTTGATTTCACGGTACGATAAGCCCAATAAGGTGGCTCCTATAGCAGGTCGCGAACAGGTGTCCCTAACAGCGCATTGTAACAATGCGGCATGCAGTCGAATCGGTGCACCACATCGGTGCTCACCCGCGGAACGTACCTGCGCCTGCGACCAAGGGTCCGTGAAATGCGCCTGACTACGTGAAATATCTATATGGTTGCCTGTGCGCATCGTTCTAGAAATGACACGATAGCCGTTAATCGATAAGCAGACACTGCGTCTCTTTCCTTCTTATTATATATTTTTTATTTTTATCACTACAAACATGGAATTTCTCATCAAATTTTGTTCGGACTTGTTGTTCACTTTGTTGTTTCGTCGAGCAATATTTTTTACTTAATTACTTACTGATTGCTCTTCTCTGCAACTGGAAGCAGGTTTAATTAACAATATAGGTTTCACCCCCGACAGATAAGTTCTAGATAGCTTATCTGACAGATAATTTAGATAATTTGACAGATATAGTATAAAAAAATATGTCTAACTAGCTTTCGCCAACGGTTTCGCCCGCGTGGTTCCTGTTCTTGTGGGAATATCGGGATGAAAAGTAAAAACCAAAAATCAAGTCGATTGGTTGCTTCTTGCTTAGTTATGGCGTGAAGGAAGGACAAACAAACACACTTTCGCATTTATAATATCAGTTAGGATTAACTGCCAGATTTATGGATGTATGAATAGCTTATCCAGAAATTCTAGGCGATTGCGTAAAGTCAATCGTATTGATTTGACAGTTCATATTGTATCATATCGTATGTCATTCCATACAAATTGCTGCCGATTAAATACGATATGAACTATCAAATGAATACGATTACCTTACGCAATCGCACCCCTTATCTGTTGGTGGTTAAACCGACCCTATGAATTTAAGTTATAGTTAACTGTCTCGCTTCTCATATTTGATTTAATTGAAACAACCAACTTCAGCAGTCACCACCTTCTAATGACTGTCGCGGTTGACGGAGCAGAGTCGTGACAATACAACCGCGAACGTTGAGGATCGAGGAGTGTCGCAACGCAAAACCCTCGTTACGGCATAGCCCGAGCCCTCACCGAGGAACCATCACCGTGACGTGGGGTGGTCTATGGCATGACGTAAAGAGCCATGCTTCGATGCTCAGCCACAATACCCATGGAAAACGTACGCGATAACTCACTCGTCTCCACATTAATTATCCCTTCTCACATACCAAAACTTCTGTCTAATTAATTCATAAAACTACTGAGGTCATCATAACAAAATTAAAAGTAATGTGACGCAAGTCGATGCGATAACTTATCCCAAACTAGACCACAGCCAGATCAAATGCTATCGAAATTGACCCCACCGCCGATATAGTTTCTTGAAGCGTTCTCTTAATGGCAGTTTGTTCAACTTGTATGTTTCGTCACATCGCATCGTACACAATATCTTGGCGACAGTCGGCTAAAAATAATCTATTAACTGCCACATCCGCCTCTAGAGAAGTCTTTCTCTGAATTGCAGCAACGAGAACTGGAATGCACTTGTCATAAATTCATATGTTTACGTTAGGACTGCGAAGCTGCATTGTACTGGAGCTATTCAAATTTCATAATATTTTCTTGTCTGAAACAAAAGGTTATTTCCACCTTAACATTTAGAAATACGGATTACATATTTTATTTCCACTAAATATTAATTTATTTTTCTTTAAACTTACATTAATGTGGTCTTAAAATAAGCTTTGTTATTCCAGCTAGTAAGTTTCTTAATGCGGTTTTATGCATAAATGGATGTGTGGCGGTACCGACCGACTACCTGTGTTTGTGTAATGTAATGTAATAAATAGTAATGCAACTGCATTGCGAAGCTGTGCTCTGTGAATCGAACGCTTCGCGTCTATCGAAAGTGAAACTAGACGTATCGGTTGTTCTCTATTTTTATTATACTATCTATGCTTCGGTCGACCCATCCGATCCGACCTATCGTATAATCTCCTGGCACTGAAGTTAACCTCTTGATCATAACAATGTGTCTCGCTACCGCCACCTACTTCGTATTCTATTTTCATAAGTATCGTTATCTACCGCGTTGATATCAGTTACTCCAATTTAGGTATAATACCGTCTTTGGCAACTTCGCTTCAATGCCTTTGCGCGTTCTTCCTATCTTTCTTTATTGACGATTTCATACGTTTACGTTAATACTTTAACGAAATAACCATAAATAATTTGATTTATTCACAATTGGAAACGTCTACTCCGTGCAATGTATAATTTAACACCCACAGCCTTCGATGAATATGATTTGTTTTCTTCGAAATGTCTTCGTTATCCGCAAACGATTCTAGAAAACACAAATAAATTAGTATATGTAGGAGCTAAGTATCATCTTATTAAAAAAAATGCTTTAATTCTGAAATCATTTTATAATAATTACGCCGAGACTTCCCATAAGTAAACGAGGGTACTTGTGTTGGGAAAGATCGCAACTTCCCAAATGGATTACTTACATTGATTTCTTATTATCTAAAGTAACAACAAGCTTATGAGTAGGTATAATGTATGTTAAATGCAGGAAACAAAGAAAATACGAATACGAAATCAATAATAATAAAAAGGGAGTTAAATTAAAAATAAAAACAAAAACAAATAGAGAAAATATTGACGAGAACGCGAAACTTATGCTCGATTTACACGGGTCAAGTATAATATATAATATAATATGAAATATGAAACAAAATATGTCTCCACTGTCAAATGTCAAATTTACTCGCCACTGTCCGATCATACTCTCACTGTACTTATTAACTTCGCTAAAGACTTGACCCGTGTGAACCGAGCCTTAAAAAGAGTGCTAAGTATCATTTATATTGACACTGGCAAATAGGCAAAGAACGAGATGCTTAAAAAGAGCAAAATGTGAGCGGATGTTGTACATCTGGTGCGTTGGAGACATATTAATAAGTAATTAGTGAAGGAAGCCAGGCCGACCGGGACAACCATATTCGCACAATATGTCCCGCACATTTATTCGCAACAGGATATATCCACTTCGCTCATTTCTGCATACGTTGTCAAGTTATCTGCGTAACATTTATAAATTAAAAACGAATGTTACGATTACAACCAACCAACTTATTAACTCAATAAAGAAAATTAATACGCCACTAAAAATAATTTATAACACGTTGACATTTCCGTCAACTTATCTGGTCTGCTGGTATTATTACAAGTTACAAAAATACTGTAGTTTAACGATGTTTATAAAGCGATTTGAGAGTTGATGAGCCCGTTCATTCGTACGAAGGTCGACCACTTGATAACACCTACGGCCCTCCGACTCCGAGCCAACAGAATAGCCTACTGCTGACTACAACCTTTCATTAATTCTCAAACCTGACCAGTTATTTTAATAGTTTGTGATTGATCAACTAACACTAGCCCTATGTAATAAGTTCCATACTACAAGCTTTTCTGGATTCGAGTGTCCATATTTATTAACTTCTGTTTCTTATTATGTGCTGACAGTTTTATTGATGAACTTCCTCTGTTTGTTGCAGGTAAGATTTACAACACTTTCGAGCTGGACCCGATAAGTAAGGAACTTTTACTTTTCACAGGGGTCAGGTGTAGCGAGCAGTAGCTCAAAGTAATTAGGGTATTAACGACTGTGTTTATATCATTATTAACTGCGTTCTGTGACAATTTCGTCTTTAGGTGTTTATTTCGGAATCGAAAGTTTTATTTATTTTGCTAAATACTTAAACTTACGACGTAATAAATGCAAAATGCTTAAGGTAGACTGCATGCTAATTTGTAAATCTGATGTTATTAGGTCTAAAATTCTTAACGTAGGCGAGTCGGCTGCGTAGCCAAAGTTGCTAATCCACTCTTTCAGCAAAATTGTGTAAACATTGCTTAACCGAGAGCGCTGCCGGGCTCGGCACGTACCGCCGTCACACTTGCTGAAATATCGCTTGCAACTCCATCATTGCATTACAACCTTCGATTTCCTCCATTATAACAACCTTAACGTTTGCTCGCTAAGGCTCTCTCGGCCAAGCTAATATTTACGTAAGAGCTGATTTTAACAAATCTTCGAGTTTATCCCCACCTGGTATGACCCAGCACATTATACACATCGGTTGAGCAACAACTGCATATTCGCGCTTTAGTTACTGGTATTAACATTCAAATTGCATGACGGCAACTCCTCCACAGCCTATGAAATGCATTTTAGTGAGCGTCTTACTATTCACGTCTACGAACTACAGTGACTGACACTCATCAGACAGATTGACAACCAAGATCCATACATAAGAACCGGGTGATGGATATCATATATGGCTAAAGTTACATAGGCTGAATCTGCGTTATCGTGCATTAAGTCTTTTCATGATGGTGTCAAAAGTCAACTAATATATGAATTTCCATTGAAAATCGTGTTCATATTCCATTGAATTATCTATGCAATGATTTTATCATACCCTTTGATCTGGCTTTATTTAACATGCAACAAACAACTTTGTATAGTAACTGTAGCTAGGCCGGTCGAGCCATCATTACAAAAACTCATAAGAATTATGGAAAGAGAATGTCCCGTGATCACAGTCCGAGACCAAGGCTTTGTTATTGTAACAATGCCATTCGAAGACGCTACGTAATCCAAATTGTCCTTGCGGCCCCCTATAAAGAAACTCGGTAATTTCGGACGATTATGTCAGCTATGGTATGGCATAGTATGCGTCGGCGTAAGACTGGGACCATTGTTTCGCGGACACGTAACACGTGGGCCTGAGCTTGCGCCGCTGCAGAGAAAGTGGCGCAGCCGGCGCCGGCGGCAAGGCCGTCTTGTCGCTTTCTGACCTTCACACACTACTTCCGGGATTCTCTTCAAACATGCTTTAACACCCATCGGCTCCCCGTGACGGCTATAAATAAATCGCGCGATTACAATATAATGATATACGAATCGAAAGCGTTAGGAAATTCGAACGTCGATAGACATGCCCTTAATCACTCGATCGGATTGCGTAAACAACGCTATTTCAAGTGTCATTAAGTGAATGACTTGTGTAAGTCTGTTGTAATTTTGTTAATACATTTAACTTACCACATTACCTACAAGATTTTTGAAACAAAAGATATTCAAGATTTACAACTTATTGGAATTACCATCAAACACATAAGTATGGGCTGATGCCGATGATTCTGCGATGATAACTGTTTTCACTTCACTAATGTAGTCATTATAGAACTATCTGCAGTTTGAACCCAATTTGATCTCAGTTACTGTAATAGGTGGCGTTGCGTGACAATCCGTGTGTGTGCTAGAAACATTTCCAGTGGCGTGCGTCACGAATTACGATGCACCAGCAATACCGTAGATCCGTAACCTAACCTCTTCATGTCATACACTACTACGATTTTGCTAATTGCACTATTTTACAAAATACAAGCTTTTCCCAATACTATGCCAAGTTTATATTATAACGTTTGTGATCAGTAGACTGTTTGCTACAAACTTGGCTATACTGCGATCGCCAACCCGCCTGCCAAGCGTGGCGATTATGGCAAACCCCCCCCTTATGGGGGAGGCCTATACCCAGCAGTGGGTGTTATGTGGCTGATTTTGTAATGTCTTGTCGTCTTGCTTCGATTTACGATCATCAATCATTTCATTACACTAGTTCGTAAACGTTGTCGTCTGCAACGCCGACCCAACCCGGATCCATTCGTTACCAAAAAAACCTGACAATATTGAACTTCTTATTATGCAAAGTCCATTCTGTTTGAAATAAATAAAAATCATTCGTTATTTTAAAATTACGAACGGGTCGAATTATATTTTGCTTAAAAAACAGGGAGCCGAGATCTGAACCTTGTAGAAACGCATTTGAAAGAAAGAAAGAAAGAAAGAAAGAAAAATGTATTAAGTGTCACAAGAAATCACATGTATACAATAATGACATAATTGACACAAAATAATAGTGACACTTAAAAGGTAGTCCACTCAGCATGTGTTGGATGTCGCAGACAGTCCAACGCTGGTCTTTTTGGTTCTATTTAACTTGTCTCAATTGCCTTTGGTGCTTATGCTTACAGCTTTGAAAAATATATCTGTCTTCTAATCATTACCAAAATTTACTTCTCTTGCGATTATAAATATTAACATGGTTTAGTTTTTGGCAAACTATTCTGTTGTTTCAACTTCACCACAGATAATATAAAACTTTGTTTCACTAATTTCGATTCTTAAACTCATTCCAAAATGGCAGCTACTTCAGCAGTTTTAAAGTAAGATCACAAACGTTTCGTCTCGATAGTAATACATACTTGTTTGTTAAACATCGTGCTTAATTGTAAAACCCGCGAGTGGAGAATCAACACGCGAAACACGACTCACCAAACAGGTTATGTTATAAATAATTAATTAACATTTAGTTGCCCGACGAACTCCGATCCAAGGTCACGGTGGACGCTCTAAAACGTTTCAAGATGCGTCAATTTAAATTTTATATTAATAAAATAATTTCGAAACATGATTTTTAAATCGTTGACGTTTACGCTACCATTTAAGGTCAGAAATTATTTACCTTGTTATAAGAAGGTATGTAATTTGTTATAATTAATATTATGTTCTTATTTTATGGTGATTAATAAAGATAAAACTGCAATTTATGTCGAAGCGTGTATTTAATTTTAGTATTTCAACGCATTTGATACTAAGTATTTTTGCATTTGTATGTACCTCTATGAGAAAAAATACGTAATATGCTATATCAAAAAAGGCATCTCCTGAGTAAATAAAATAGGTTTGATTTAATTAGATTATTAATGAAATATAAGTATGTTGCTTAACTATGATAAATTCATAAAAAATCTGTTAATGAATTTTATAGAAATAATTAAGACATGACACTTTTATGTAAGACGAATACTACGCGGACTGAGTAAGAATCAAACCCAAACGACAAGGTTAAGGCAATTGAATGACAATTGATTCGAGTGGAATATAATTACACCCCATCAAACATTTCGACGGCATCACAAGACAGTCGGATGCTTTTTCAATTCACAATGTCGTTTCCATTATCAGAAGCATCGTATCAGGTCCCCACTGCTGGGGCACTGGCGTTCCTTATGGATGGATATTAAGGAGAATGGGTCCTGACCCACCACGCGGGCCCAATGCGGATTGGTGAGTTTTAACGACCAACCAACGGCTTAACGAGCCTTCCGAAGCACGGAGGAGGTCGAGATATTTGGTCACCCATCCCGTGACCGACCGTTGCAAAAGTTGCTTAACCTCAACAATCCCAGGCCGAGCACTCGAACAACTGCGCCACGGAAGTATAACGTCTCCTCAGAAGTATAACGCTTAAATAAAATTAAAAAGTATATCAAGTACCTATATTAAAAAGGTTTTAAGCCTAAGGACTTTAAAAAATTACGTTATTGTCAAGTTCATTGGATTGATCACCTAATAGATTCATAACTATCACTAAAGCTTGATGTTGTAATGACGTTATAAAAAGTTATAGCATGATAAGCAACAATTTCTTTGTTTAGCTCTTCAATTGAACGCGCTACCAAAACACTGATTATAAAAAAAGAGTCTTACTTTGTAATTTTGTACCGAGTACCGATGCAGCATCATAAAACAGTCCTACAGTAATAAAAGAATCGCGTTCCATAAATTTCGGCTTACAAATGGTGTTGTATTTTTATTGTAAACAGCGTCGCTACGACCGTTGAATTAATGTCCCCAATTCAATTGAAGTGTTTCATTAGCACAAGTGGCCCCGATTGCTTCGTTGATCGAGTACGACGATCGTCGCCAATCCGAGACGCCTTACATACACACTCACCACCACTATTTAAAAGATATATATTTGAAATCGAAGTACTTATAGAAGTAAAAACTTGTAGAATTGTGAATATGCTTATACGCTATAAGAGGCGTATACGTGATGATCATTAAGTAGGTAGCACAAAAGTTACAAAATTTTGTTAATCGAAAACACTGCCATGACCTAGCGAGCTTGGGAATTGCGCACTAGATTCACCCAATCCAAACAATACTAATAAGCCGTGGAAACGAGTTTTACAATAAGTTACTCAATAAGCAAGAGGTCCGTGATCTGCGGACCTTCGCGCACTGCCGGGTTCAATCAAACATCAGTCGGTTGCGTTAGCAACGACGTCTCCCATTACGGGCACGGGTCGTGACACCTCACGTCCCAACGCGGTGGCGTAATACGCGTATTGTTACTCGGCCATTTCCACGTGCAGCGTTTGTGGCTAATTGTGTATGGATGCGGTACCTGTAACGAGAGCCGGAAAATGTGGGCATTATCGCGCTCTATCGCTACGTGCGAAGGACACGCTAGCGTTTGTGAATTAAACGATTTTTTATGTGTACGCTTCAATAGCCGCTGCATTCATAAACGTACAAACAAATTTTAAGAATACACCAAATGATTTAAACTGTGAAGGAAAAGCATTGCTTAATACTCTAAAAAGTTATGCAACTTGTTTGGTTAAATACCAGCCCACGAAGACCATTTGCATGAATTTTATGAACTATCTGCCATAATGTCAGCGTCTACAGCAACACTTCAAATTTACGCATTGCTTGCATAACTTAAATGGACTACTCAAGGTGTAAACACTTTTAATGAAGCTATTTCAAACTGTAATGTCTTTGGAAATATTGCAGTTTCATAATAATTTACAAGTTATTTCCTAGAAAGTTGTGATGTGAAAAATATTAATGGATATTATAACTTTGTAATTTACCATTTTACAATGCTATTTTTATGTGATAAATATTATACAAGAAAATTTACTAGAAAAAAGCAACTCGTCTCATGTCACTCGACTCATCCCGTCAGAGCGACATGAGACAAGTTTAAGGACGATATGTTTAATATATATCAATATTAATGGATAATTAAAAGGCTTAATTCACAAAGTATGTTTCATGATTTCCCTAATCTTAAAGGTTGAAAAATTAAGCAATTCTTTCACCACTCCACAAAAGAATTTGTTGTCAAATAAATAAATAAAATAAAATAAATAAATGGAAGCCAAACCAATCATCTCACTCAACTAATCCTTATAGCAAAAAGTTAAGCCAGGAAAGTAGAGAATATGCTTCCACCTCCCAGTTGCGACATTACACGTAGCTGTGAATAGTTCCTGATATCTCGTCTAACTCAATCGGTGCAGTAATGCGGCGTCTAGCGGGCCACGGTTTTACTTTCTTGCAGGAAGTGCTATCGCTTTCGACGGGGACCGGTCGCGGTGCCCGCTGAGAAGTTGACTCCATCGAACCCCAACTTGGAGGCAATCACGTTACGTGCACCCAACTATTTGAGTTCCTTGACTCGAATACTACCAGGAAAGTCCATAAAACCTATCTGTTTGACAGTAATGGGGTCTTTTCCACCCGTTTGATTTGATTAACCATTCCAAGGTTTGCGTAACGCCTATTTCAATCTGTTAGTGTGCTTTAACGATCCGTTTTTTAAAGGAAGACTCATCATGAATCCGGAGGTCTTTGAAATTTCACTTTATTAACGATTCAATGTCTTTTCGTCTTTTGATTATACCACCCTTAGTCGTGTCAATGACATTATTATTATTTACAGTAAAATTTAACTTAAAATGGTTGTTGAAGTAACATAATTATTAGGTACCTTGTATTAATTTCTATACAATCTGTTTTAATTGCTTTAGAGTCGATGGAAATTGCTCAATGATATTTAATCGCATTTCAATGTTACTATTAATAGAGAATTCGCTTAATTTATCTGTAATTAATAGTCTAAACCTCCAACATATAACTGTAATTAAACATCGATACTCAAATCACGTAATTTATATTATAAAAAAAATTATGTAATATAATTATCAAGTGGAAAGTTAATTAGTTTGTAAGCGAATATTCTCATACATCTTTTGACCAGTCTAGATGCTCGATATAAAGGTGGTTATCTGTAGGAAAGAGTCAACGTTCTTCTACGCGTTACGTTATATAGAAATGTCATTAGTTAACGACTTCTGTGTACTTAGCGGAGCATTTAAATTATCTCTAGAAACAATAGAGATCAAGTTTTGTGCTTTGTGTAGTGATAAAAACACTTTCTAAAAAGCGGTGAACCACTTCGGTTGTATATGTTATTGTACATTAACTATAGTTGTATTGCGCAGAAAACGTTTTTCCACTTTGTAACCGCCACTGTCTGGTCTGACTCACATCCACAATTTGCGGGGAAAGTGTAACCCGGTAGTGTGACGCAACAATAAAAATTGCACGGACAAAGGAATTGCCAGGTACACTTCTGACGTAAGGGCTTAGTGTAGTGTTACCACCATTAGCGGCTACTATACAATCGAGGCTGTCATACACACGTTGCCTCATGGATTATGATTTCAATAATGATTACCTACGCCACGACATAGTTAATAAACGCCATGGTGTCGTAACATTGTAAGCTTGAAAAACCTCGTGAGTTTACCTGCCTGTGATTGATTCTAAGCTCGTAGAAGTTGTGTATCAATCGCATTTTCATCGCCTTTCTTCAAAAAGGCACTTAGTCAACTATGGTAAGCTACAATGTTTACTTTTTGATTCTGCAAACCGGCCTCTGGGCAACGTTGTGTTGTTGCATCTATAAATAAGGAGGTGCTAAAAGCGGCCTGGCCGGGGGACGTGTTTCCTTCGCTTTGAACGGCCGAGGAGGGGTAAACATGCCCGGCACGAACCTTTGTTGACACTCGGTTTACGGCCGCTCCACCTCGCCGGGTTTATGGTACGCTCGGCATTAAACGGCTCGTCCTGAGATGCACTGAGGCGCTCGCCGACGTCGATGCGTCTGCGCACCACACCAGCTAAGGTGAATGCCACGCCACCACTGCCTCTACCCGTGCCAAAATATACAACCGCTTTTATTTCAAACATAAAAGCACCTAAATACAGCAAAAGAATTTGCTATCCCGACAATTTAGACGCCCTTTGGTTTCGCAAACATCCGTTTAAAATTACTAGATTTATTGTTCCTATTGTTTTACCAATCACGAAAACAATCGTGAACTCAACATATATAACTAACGACAAACGGTTGGCATGTGATGGTATTTAATACCATAGGCGTCGCGTTCCCGCATTACAATCACGGAGTCCAGGCAATCTACATGCGAACTGTATGCCGAGCGTCCGGTCTTACTCATCTGACGGTTGATAAATATGTAAACATATGCCATAGTATATACCTACATATAGTTGGAACAAAACCCTGATATTAAAACACGATAGCGAAATCGCGCCATTGCGCCTGCGAGGCCTCCGTCCGCCTACAGTTGATGATTTTAAAATTTATAGAAACTCACAAATACTACGTCAATTAAGATTCATAATTTAATTACATATAAACCACACTATTTGTTTTGTTGACTCCGACGGGTGTCTCGGTGGGAGAGCACACTTTAATAATTCTAGACACATCTAAATGCGTTCTATTAATATTATCTGAGTAATATTCATTATAGCATATGTTGTATTGCGTTCAATTGTGGTAACACGCGTCACATAATTGCCTACGGCTGGATAAGCGTGCACTGTCG
Source organism: Chrysoteuchia culmella (assembly GCA_910589605.1). NCBI lineage: Eukaryota > Metazoa > Arthropoda > Insecta > Lepidoptera > Crambidae > Chrysoteuchia > Chrysoteuchia culmella. The sequence goes on from OU342657.1 coordinate 6,911,913, forward strand.
CTGCGTGAATCACGTCGCTAGGTTCATCCATTGTTTGTGATTAATCGTAAATGACCAGTAAAGTGGGGCGCAGTGGAACAAAACCTCTTTGGTTGAAAATGTATTTGTCTTTGATTTGGCTTTTGAGTCATCAGCCTATCCAAATGTCAGTGACGTCAGTGTCTTCATGTTGCTGAACAATATTGCCTATAACCTCTAGATTCCAAAGCAAAATCTGAAACAGATTGTGAATACGGTGTCGTTCATAAAGCACTAAACAAACGCGTGAAGCGATTCTGAAAGGTTAATGACTACATCTCCATTATTGTTGGCAAGACGTCGGAGGGGACCCAGGCCAGCGTCTCGCTGGTAATATTCGCGCAATCATTCAATAAACGTGATGGGAGTAATCGACAAGACCCTCAGTTGCCTCATCAGAGAAATGGGATCAATTTCTATCTTGTACTCACAAATCCGGGTCATGTACGTGTCTTATTTATATTATTTGTCTATCGTTTTATGATTAGGTGCCTAATACCGTTTTTGAGATCCTGTCAAGATTGTCTCCATCTGTAGATATATAAGTAGATATCTATACTCCAGCATAAGGTAATAAATAATGTTTGTAAATAAACCGCCCATACTTAACCTAAAAAAGGTTTTTTTATTACTTATTATGTTTTATCAATACATAATTGTACACTTCATTAATAGCTTATTTCTGTGGTCCAAGTTTGATGTATGGCTAGAACTTAATTGTGAAATAATAACGAAAAATATACAAAACAAAGGTTTGTTTACAAACATCATTTCCTGGATGAATGGTGTAGGTACGTACAGTAGGTACAAATTTGATAAGGTTTTGGGAATTTATTTAAAAATATCTAAAATAAAGTTGATACTAAGCTTTGTATAATGGAGATCTTTAGTTACTACAAGGCTACATTATCATTCTTGAACTCGAATAAATCAATTTAATATATCGATCGATGCGCAATGCCACTTTGTCCATCTCAACAACTGGACTTAATGTTTGTACGTACATTAAAATTGCGCCATAACAAAAGCAATACGACATAATTGAAACTATTTTCAAACAAGCTGTTGACAAATTTACTGCCGCTTTAATAAATGGAGACTATAAATACATATCTTGTCTAATAACAATAAATTTTCTCGATTTAGACTTAACACCTAATCAATTTTCTTTATTAGCAATTCCCTGCGAAACTCGATTAAATCAAGTTACAAAGACGAGAGAGGGTCCGCTCTTAAAACAAAGCAATTAAGTTTTTTTATTTTCTTTTTATAAACGACGAGGGAAATAAGTTGAAAAAAAACAGTAGAATATACGTACACATCGTCACTTAATTCATAGTTAACGGATGCAACGGCTGAACAAACTCGTTGCCCAATTATAAATCGTTAAAAGTTCATTTAAATATAGAACGCATTTGATTAGAACCAATTAAACGACAATTAAACAGTTCTCTTGTTTGAACGAACTCTACGCACGCTGGCGGTACCAATTGTTGCGAGACACTGTCTTAATGACATGAATTATTCTCTCTATTAATATCTGCACAAAGCTCGCAGACGCTCCAAATTTATGATTTACGGTCACACTCAAGTTTTAGGAAACCAGATTGTCATTCAAATTATTCCGAAAGTCACCGTTAGGTATAATGCTACTGAAAACTCTTAACCCAAATCGATTTTCTTTGTCTGTAATGATGCCAACACCCTCTGAGGTTATCTGGAAAATATATTTTTAGCGAGTCCTCGAGCGGAGATAACGCCGATCGTCAGAAGTGTAAATTCTACAGATTATTTAGGTAGAAACATGCTGTCATGTTTTCGGAAAGGTCAATAAACTCATATCAGTTTTAATTAGATACCTGTAATATTGTGAGCACAGTTCGTAAAGTCACATTATGACGACGCACCAGCCGCGTTTGCACCTTCACATTCGGATCGTTCACAAAGGTTTCACATTTGTTTTCGTCTCTGGAAGTCATTGCCCTCTGTCCGCTCATATAAACCTCTGAATAGTCGGCTAATGTTTACTCTTTCAATATTTTACGACTGTAATTTAGGTAGCTTATGTCATACTTAAAAATTATTCATACCATTTACATTTGTACTGTGCTCAGCTCAGCATATTGTTTAGCGGCGAGAACCAGAAGTTTGTCTAAATATGTTTTATTAATACATAAATAAAAAATGTTTTTCTCAAGCTACATTATCTTGTAATTTATAGCATATTTTATATATTTAAAATATTATCTTCAAGCACCGGTGATTATAGCATTAATGACTGTTGATGCAGTTATGTGGTTTCAGACATATTTTTCTTATCTCAGTACTGCTGTTATCTTGAGTGCACCTCATGCACCTCCAACAACTGCGCCACACTGCGTTGCGTTGCGTCCACCAAAGTTTTGCAGTTCCAAAGACTACGCTCTTGTCGCCTTGGCTTGGCTATGTAATTGACAGAACAAACATAATGTCCTGAGTAATCTTCGTGTCTGCCAAGTTGACATCTCGAGTCGCTAACCAACACAGCACACAACCGTACACGAGGTGTGACCTGTGCCTGACTCTTTGGAAATTTGTTGCACCATCCTTTACCCGAAATAATATTTACCAAACAAACACCAGACTGTGTTATGGATTAGTTTGTTGCCCTGTAAAATGTAAACTGTAATGCGGAGGTGATGGCTGAACGTGTGTTATTATAATAAGCAGCCGCGGTCTGAGGTGCGTCTGATTGCCCTCGGTTTCGAACGCACCGAGCGCGGCCATTTGAAATCGACAGTGATTGCAATTTTCCCTGAAGCTCGGTTGTGCGGGCGCAATGTCCGATGGAAAGCAGCGTTTAACCAATGTTCCGCTCTGATAATTCTCTAATTACGGGCCCGCCGTTTTCCTTCGACACTTTGCGACCATCGACTTAACCCTTGGCTTTTCACTGGAACATTTCACCCGAGATTACACAGGCACGCTCATTGGTCTGCTACACTTTCGCCTTTAGTTACTCCGATGTCATATTGTTTGATCTGACAAAAAATACTACACCATAAATAAATCCTCCCTAATGGCGTTTTATGACATGAGTGGTATAAACTTCCAATTCACTAGTGAGAGCTTACGATGATTTTGAAAACCTATTAATTATTTGTCATTTGCAACTTCGTCACTATAAATTAGTTAAAAAGTAGTCATCGTAGCATTTGTGGCCTTTTACTCCGTAAAGCGAAGCGTCGGTAAATCACGATGTGCTGGTCGGAAAGTCTCGTTTAGTCACGTAAATGATGTTAACCCATACGAGCGCGGGAGGAACAATCTCCGACGAAGGACAAGTGCCTTAGACAACCTTTACCGCCCGTCGCTACTGCTAGCGTCGCGCGGTTACTGCTCATAGGCCGAACAATAGGTACTTACAACTACTCATAGAATCTCTCGGGCCTGTGTAATTGTTCACCTTGCTATGATGGTTACCACAACTCCTTACATTTTCCAACACATTGAAAATCATATACAACCATATTTCGAATTTCAATTATTTGTAACAAATTTTGGGTAGACTATTGTTGTTTCACATAGATAGCAGACGAACTCCACTATGTATTTAAGGATTAAGGATACATTTTAATAATCAGTAATTTTTTTGTTTTATTCGTGTTAACGATCCCTGGCCGGAGGACTGAGTCGGAGGCGAATGGAATATACAATGACATGTCGTTCACATCGATTGAGGCCGCATACAAGATGTTGTGTGTGTATCATACATTATGTATAGTTCGAGCTCGTATTCGGCCCCAAGCTCGAATTCTTACCGACACAAAGTCCCTTGAAAGACAGATTTTATGGGCCTGCTTTTAAGATCTTCCTACAGGCATACAAACAGAAGATCAGTTTAGGAGTACTGTTACTTACAGTAATAGCCGATCGTTGCCCTCAGACGATGGAGGGGTATCGTCGAGTTACAATTACGCCTGGTACACGGACGCTAACGACACTTGAACAATAAGTATACAATCACCTCGATTGTGGTCGCCGCATGCCGTGTCAACTGCCTCTCATGAACGCAAGCATTGTTATGGTGATAGAGTGCGAGTGCCGCCGCCGGCCTGTGAGGTTTGACGTTCGTGAAAACAAAAGATGCCTCCTCAATTTGCATCTTGGCGATGCCATGGCGAGACTCGACAAGCGCGGAGCCAAAAATGTTACAGAAATAAATTATTCATAGAAGGTAACCGGACGAGGATTGGTCGTTATAAATGTAACCATTAAAATTCTACACACCCCGGGGTACTAAAGTACCATTTTGAGATTCAGTTAATTGGAAATATTAACCGTCTTAACTTCGAGTCCATTAGTGAAAACGAGATGTAGGCGAGCAGGTAGACGATGAAATCAGCCTCCCTTCAGGGGTATGTTTTTTGTTAAACTTGGCAGGTACCAGACCTTGTGGGGCAGATTGTGTATTTTTTTTACAACAAAAACCCGAATAGTGAAACGGAGATAACGTAAACGTGGTAATATTTTGGTTATTGAAATAAGGTCTAAAATAAGTAGTTTCTTTGGGGTACTAAATTCGGGGATAGTAAACTTTGGGACGTCTTTGTGTTTAAATTCGAAAACCTTAAGCATAAATTTTGATGGTCATTATTTTAAATACATGTGCATTGCTTTTCTTTTGACATGTCATTAAATCCTATATACTTTTCTCTACTAATATAACTGCAGTTTTGTCTCAATCTCAAACTACACTATTGAAAATTTTGCTTAGAGTTTTGAAACGTTCTTGACTTGAAATTCTTACTTCAGAAACTGACATTTATCTAAAGATGCCAAAAAAATTCTTCCGCTATCAAACAGTTTCCTATTTCCAATATTTATATATATTTTTCCTTCTATTTCAGAATCAAGCTCGTCCAGTGCAGACGATGACGGGCGGCCTTAACGGCGTGAGCGGCGGCACAGTGACGGGTACCACATGGGACCAGCACCCGGTGCTGGCGCGGGCGGCGTCCGTGCCTGCGCACAGAGCCCTCGCCGGCCTGCTCGACCGCCTGGGCCACCGGCGCCTCGAGCGCACCACCAGCGAACCCGCCCCCCCTCCGCCCGCCACCAGCCGGTACAAGACCGAACTCTGCAGACCATTCGAAGAAGCCGGCGTCTGCAAGTACGGAGACAAGTGCCAATTCGCCCACGGCGTTCGCGAGCTGCGCAACTTACAGCGCCACCCCAAGTACAAGACGGAACTCTGCCGCACCTTCCATTCTGTCGGCTTTTGCCCGTACGGACCCCGTTGCCACTTCGTGCACAACGCAGAAGAAGCGAGACGCCGTGAGCCGTCTTCTCCCGGAGGATCCTTAGCGTCACTCTCCTCAGGCGGCTCGATGGCTTCGTACATGAGCGATGGGTCTCGTTCGCCGCGCTCGCCGCATTCCCCGATCGCGCCGCAGTCGCCGCTGGCCCCGCACTCGCCGCCGGCGTTGTCGCCGCCCGCACAAGCCACTGCGTTCGCGTTCCGCCGCACGCACTCCCCCGACCCCGAAGACGACCGGCTGCCGGTGTTCAACCGCCTTTCGGCCGCGTTCGGCGACCTGATCATCGCCTAGGACGTTGCGTTCGCCTAGTCTTAAGTTAAATTATACCGATCATAGAGTAAGAATCGTCTGTCACCGCAGTGCCTATTCGACGTCTTCCAGCCGCCGCCGCGCGTCCCGCACACCCGCTCAACGAATGATCTCCAGTTTTTCGATGCTTCTAGCTCCTGCGCCCTGTAATTTATGAAATTCAAGAAGTGTTCACTGGCGTCTCGAAAGTTTGCGGTGTGATTTAGTGATTACGTACACCCTTTAGTTATTGGCACGCACTTGTAAATGGCACCTTATATAGTTAGATATTTATTGTGTAGCTCGCGGAAGTCTTCCCGATGCGATCCTCCGCCGAGCGGTGGTCTCTGTAAAGTTAGCTTATAGAACATTTTATTTATTTCATACTGCCTATCCGCGCTCGGTAACGTACCGGGAGAAGGCGCTCGTGATCTATATTTAAGGGTTTAAGATAGTAATTTATTATTTATTTCGAGTCTCTTTAACTGTAATAATTATTTTATGTAGCTAGCAGTTGCGATGCCGCACCGCAATCGGACGGGGCCCGCGTCGACGGGACGTGGCTCTTTACACTAAAAATGATCGACTGGCAATTCTCTCAATGAACTACATAATTTATATTCGCAACCTCAAATCTAAGGAAATTGTCAGTCGATACCCTATCTCGGGAGTTCGATGGGCCGATCGCGATCGCCTGATTTGTTTGTAATATCTCTGTCGCCGCGAGCCTGTTCCAAGGTCTCGCGTGCGCCACGGTGTACCGACGCACCCCAGCCATCTCGAAGACCCGCGGCGCACCGAGCGGCGATGTGATCCCGCGCCTTTATAGCGGCTCCGCGAACGACTTTTTCGTTTTGCGTCGTGCAAGGAGGGCGGGCAGCCGGCTGAAACCCGTTTTGAGTTTTGGTGATTGTTTTTTTCGTCCTCGAAGCGCACTCGGGTCCCTCCCGTTCGACGCCGAGCGAGATCGTGTCCGAGTGCTGTAGCAAAAAATGACAGAACCCCAGACGACGCCCGCCGAACTCCCTAGATGTGCTGATGGATTTATAAAGAACTTGGATTTATAATATGATAAGACGCATGTTTACACGGTGCGGGGCGCCGGCCCTACCCCCCGCGCTTCCACGCCGCGCCCCCGCTACCCTCACGAAGAGTGCCTTTTACTTTATATAACAAAACAAATCGATTATAATATTTAATTTTTAGTTGATCGAGATAGATTGTTTATTTATTGTCTCTTTTGAATATTAAAAATTCAAATTGGCACAGTTATTACTTTTTGTACTTGACAGAGCTAAGTGATTAGTTTGGACGTAGAGTTAGTTTCTTCTTTGAATAAAGTGTGATATTTTATAATATTTATATAACAAAGTTTAAAGTTTTAATTAAGGGACCAATATTAGTGATTCGATTAGGAGAAATTCTGATAGGAACAGCCAGATAGATAGATACGCTTTCGATTCTTACCAAGAGACTGTATCCTCGCGACACATACATTGTTCTATTTTTGTTATACTAATTGTAAACAGATATTGATATTGTATTGTACCAATAAAACATTTGACCACAACTTTGGTTTTGTGTTTATCGACAGCTTTATTGAACCGAGATGGTATTTTTTTGTTTATGTTTAATTATTCTAGTTTCAGTCTTTCTCCACTTGTAAGTCGTATCGTGACCACGAAAGATAATAATTTTGTACCTAATCTTAAGGAACTACCTAGTTGTTAAGCGTTTTCATAAAGTTCGCGAATATTATTTATTATCAGTTCATTACGAAGTATCAACCATTAAAAGTTGATTTATTTAATTTCTTTTGTATTTAAAACGTCATTTAAGTACGAATATTGTAACTTAATATTAGTTATATATCATCAGTCATTTAATGTAACAAGCATTAGTTTAAAACTCTAGTACCTATGTCAGTTGTAATTAAGTATTTAATTTTTTTTAATTTAATTTCAATTTATTTTCAATTAAGTTAATCTTCCAAAAAAAAATTGACTGCGTATTCTATTTTCTTATGGACAAAACAAATTAAGGCTAAAGCTTGTTTATGACATTTTTTTTCTTGTAAGTTTTCCTTATTTCCATCTGCATTTTTATTGAATTATAGTCAAAATATGTTATTTTTGCTTTTTATTTTTGTTTTCATCCTGTCCCTTATTAAATTAGATTTTCCTGAAGCTGACTCTAACAACCTAGCCTAGTTAGCCTACCTTTCACAGTAACTGCCTATAATATCACATAATAATTATAAGAGTAACTCTCTTAGCATAGGCAAGGCAAAATTAACTTGTTTTTCCTGGTATAAATATTTAATAATTTAATGCCTTTGAAATTATTATAATTTGACAGACAGTTAATTAGTTGCCGAAAACGTAGTGATTAGGAAACAAAATGTGAAAAATTCTGATAATTAACTATATGGTAAAAACTTTTACATTAATAAATGAAGAACTACCTACAACAAAATAGTATGAATCCTAAATATCAAAATGTATTTATATTCAAATATTCTGCAAATTGATTTAGGTAGGCTACCTAGACAGATTACCTACTATAGGTAGATTTCAAGAATTTGTGGTGGATGTCATTCATCGGTATTGGTTTGTTCCTGAATTTGGTTGTAGGTAAGAAACGTAAGTATATATTAACGTACTATGATTACTGTTAATCTTCTTATCGTATGAGCATTAGTGGCCACCTCTGGTGTCAGAGTTTATCAAGCCGCCTAAAAGGCCTCTGACTTGGCCGGGACCGACGGTTTTTCGTGCTCTCAGAAGCGCGGAAGCGCTCCGTTGTAATGCCATATTACGGTCACCCATCTGACACCTGACCGGGCCGAACCATGCTTAACAAACGTGATCGATTACTATCAATCTGTCACAAATAGAAAAGTATAAAAAATGCATTAAATAATTGGTTATGCTGACGACAGAATAATATATTAGTAATAACATAAGCACTTGTATTTACGGATATCCAAAGTATACATACTTACTATATTACTAGAAACTGAATATTAACAAAATGTTCGTCGCATTACGTTATGTACAGTCACGAACCGGAATTGTTGAGCCACTTGCTTATCATCTTTACTTGGTTGTATTATATATTACACGAATGCCGTTTTTTTGTTATTCAAATGTGACTAAAGTAATCATCAAAACAAAATAGCGCCAAAATATGAACAGTGGCAAGTTGCTCAAAATCCCGGTTTGTGACTGTACCTGTAGAGTGTATATTATTATGTCGCAGCCTTCGTGTAATCAGCCATTTCAAATTAAATATAATTTATTCAGTCGTGGCTGTTACAAGCACTTATGAACGTCAAAGAAGCTACGCCATATCGGTTCACAAACCCTACGGCGGGAGACCTTGTAACGAGAAGAACCGACAAGGAACTCGTCAAGGTATGTTATTTTCTCCCTGTTTTATTTCATACAGAGTCGTCAATTTCAAAAGTGATTTTAACATACCTATCAATAAGGTCAATTTCCATCACAAAAAGAAAATACTAATTACAATATTACATTTTATAATTGTCTATCATACATTACAACATTTCTCGCATTACAAACTGCAAGTTGTGAGGTACATACAGGTCAGTATCAATGTATTTTAGATAATAATATTTAGGTTTAGCCACAACATTAATATAAGCAGACTGAGGTAGACCCATTTCCGCTGGCGGCACCCGTTCACGAGCATGACGCATTTGATTGGAAGGCTAGCCTGTTAAACGCCGGTATACAGTTGAATGCCTAGGCCGATCGTTGATTGAACTAGCATCACTTAACGTTCAACTAGTTGGCTTATTGTAAGTTAGCCCTTTGAAGATGGCTGTCGTTAATTCAGCCACGTCGATACTGCCATTAGGGCACTGGATAGCTTGTATCAGCTGGCAATTATATGCGCTTTGTTTCCGTTTCAATAAACTTGTGATAAAAATATGCCTGATATTACTCCGTTGGCTACAAGTTTTCACGAATAGTTTGAGTCTATAATGACTAAATATGACGTTCAGCCAATTCGTTGGCTAGTTGTCCCTTAGCCATTTCATTGAATGCCGGCGTTTAATTAACGTGCTACCCTCCAATAATTGAACGGCTGATTTAACCAGTTGTCTGCGACTTAAATATTCTTTGCCTGTAGGGATCGAACCTACGACCCAAGGCCCTGCACGCCGCGTCGCGGGCCGCCCACTACTGCACCAACATCAGCAAGAATCATAGCTTTTTTATTTTCTTATGAAGTGGTTGGTACGGTAGTACCTAGTACTTAATAACGATACCTAGCAATTTAGCTAGTGGTGATAAATGGAACAATACTACTCTCGAATAGGTACTCAATCATTTAATTTTATTGCAAGGTATAGGTAGGTATTTATTGAAAAATATACTGAATAAGTCATAAAAAATACATTTTGACAATACGTTACCTTAAACGTAAAAGAAAGGCGTAAACATAGCGTAAACAAAGAAACTTAACTTTTAAAGTTCCGTTTCTTCAAATACTGCTAACGCCATCTAGTTTGTAAACCTTGAAGTAACGGTGCTGCGCTTGCTTATTTTCCTCTATTCCCAGCCATCACCACTGGCTTTGTCACCTCACCACTGAAGATGAATGGGAAAAATAATCCCGACTGCCACCAGTAGTGAGGTTTAACACATAGTTTCCCAATTCTTAGTAAAAAATAATTTAATATGTTAGGCACCTAATAGAGGCATTGTAAGTATTTCATAATCTGGTTATAAATATTCACCAAAAATATATTTACGGCTACGGCTACAATTAAAGGTAGATTTATGAAGGTAAGAAAAATGTGGTAAGAATTAATTAAATAGTCCAGGTGGAGGTGGAGGATTTGAGAGATTTGATAAAATTTGTGACTCACATCGTATCTACACTAAAACGATACAACAATACTACTTAACTCATGCAAAACAATAATAAAATAAACACAAATAATATAAATAAACAATTATGAATATTAACATGCATTATCTACTACATATAAGTATATACAAATTAACAAATACATATGTATATATTTATATAAGTATCTAAATCTAACCTACAGTCTACTCCTTGTAAGGAGAAGGTATCAAACCGCCTCTTCTCGAACTCGAACTGCAAAAAAAACATTACAGAGAATGAAAGACAGTAGCTAAAGAAACAAGATTATAAAGAAAAATCTATTTAGGTAAGTACCTAGTTGTGTTTTAGACAAGTTTGATAGCGAGTTAGAAATATCTTCTACTCAGTTAGGTATTTTAAACCTGGGAGTCAATTCTGCAAATTTTTTGTCATAATTGTCTCTCAATGGCGTTTCAATAGTAGTGTTTATTTGCACTGTTGTTGTAACAAGAACTGTGTGAAACAGCAATGCCACTGAAACACTATTGGAATACGATTGTGACTAAGCATTAGCAGAATTGGGCCTCTGATAAGCACATGAGTTTGATAATATATTTGACCTATATTTTGTAACAATAGGTATAAATGATATAGGTAATTTAATGTGTATCCGTTATCAGTCACTTTATCTTACCTAGTTCCAACGGATAAAAAGGAGATTTATAGTTGATCCGTAAATATATTATGGTGGTATCAGCCACATAACACCCATTGCTGGGTATAGGCCTCCCCCAAAAGGGACGGTTTGCCATAATCACCACGCTTGTCAGGCGGGTTGGCGATCGCAGCATGGCCAAGTTTGCTGGAGACGCTGCTGCCCATATCCTAAAGGCTGAGAAGGCTCCTGAAAATATATTATATTCTCTGGTTATTAATATGGTCCGTTACATATAAACTGAGGGTCTTAAAAGGGCGCTAAAGCAATATTGCTAAGTTAATTCCCTGACAATTCATTTTATTTCCTATGGAATTTGCTTTTAGTAAGTTTTCTTGCCTTCAAAAGCAAGCAAATTCTTCTACACTGACACAGTTCTAAACAATGAAATGAATTGTTAGGGAATTCACTTAGCTTAGCTTAGCACTAATACTTAGGTATAGTATTGCGATAGCGCTCTTTTTAACCGACTTCAATTTTTTTTTGAAGGAAGTTATCAATTCGTCGCGTTTTTTTATGTATGTTCTCCGATTACTCGAGTACGCCTGAACCGATCGAAATTATTCAAACGTTATAACATCGGGTTACTCCCGTGTTGGTCCCATTTTTGGAATTTTTTAAATCGGTTTAGTAGTTTTGAGGAAATCTTGAAAAACTCTCGTTATTTTTGGTCAAGCGGTTTGACACTAACAGTTTGACTAAAACTAGTAGTTGCATACACTACTTACTAGTTTGAGTCAAACCGAAGTTACCGAAGTGCGGGACCTATTCTAACATTAACAATTGTGAAACAAAAATTAAAAATATATAAACAAAACCGACATCAAATATCCAAAAATTAAAAATAATCCTTTTGGTGTCGTTGTTAGCCATGGTAATTAAACCCTCTGGAAGTAACTATTTATTAATCAGAATAAATATTGGTGTTATATGCCTACTTTTATAATGTTTGGGTTGACCAGTTTTGATAGACCCGGTCACAGAATATACCTAGTGGTCATCATGCCCACCACTAACTGACTGGATCCCTATCCCAATTACCATAGACCGATCACACAGACTAGAATACTTTCATAGTATATTGTATCATGTTGATGCCCCTGTGTGATCTACTGATCTGTCAAAAAGGCTGATAGGTTGATTTTAATTTTATTTTGTTTTTTATTTAGTTAAATAATAATATATTTTTTTTTGTATTTTTTGCTGTGCCGGTTAACATGGCTCTCAGCCCCACCAATACGTTACCGACGGAAGACCAGCGCTGGCCAAAAAGCCAAGCATTATGCTGAGTCGGTACCGTTTTGGGACAAACGTGTGCATTTTTTGTGTTATTTTTATGTACCATTATCGTGTTTGTCTCAAATAAATATAATTTTCTTTCTTTCTTTCTTTCTTTCTTTCTATCCGTGACCATGACAAACATTCATAATGGAAAATACATCTGCTATATTATGTTAATAAGGAAAATAGGTAAGTATCATACTGATCCTCATTTGTTTCCAAACACAATTTTCTTCCCCAAATGGAGTCAAAACCTTATTAAAGAAATAGGTATCTACCACACGTAACGGAGCAAAATTCTTAAAGAAGTTCCAACAAATAAAATTGCAAATTACTTTCCCTATTCTTATTTGCAATATTCAGTACAAGTAAGCAGTAACTTATCACAAACACCTTATCTAGGTACCTAGGCACAAAGGTTCCAACTAAAACTAACAGTTACTGCTAGTACCTAAGTATAATACAATCTTTACATTCGTAGTAAGTTGAAGCCAGCAGCATCGGATTCCGCCATGTCGGCAGCTCTGTAACCAAACACTCAGATAAAATTGGCCTTGACAAAACAGCTTGCTTAAATAAAACTAGTACCAATACCCACCAACAAGCACTTATCTCCAAGCAGTAAGGTCTAAAATCAAACGAAAATAAGTTTTACGATTTATTTTATGTTTTGCTAACTTGCAAAATGTAAAACGGATGTTATAATGGTGCCGAATATAACGAACTAGCTTATGCTAAAGATCGCAGTAAGATCGCGCCTAATTAAATACATCACACGTATATTACCTACTTTGGCGCTGAAAAACTGTTGAAAATGGTAGGAACGAGACTAATAATTATCCGACTTCAAAAAAAGAAGGAGGTTATTAATTTGTCGCGTATATATTTTTATGTATCGTTGTAATTTTCACAGATGAGGTACTCGAGAACGCCTGAACCGATTGAGATGATTCAAAATGTATAATTTTGAATTTGATTCAGTAGTTTTCAAGAAATCTTGGAAAAACTGACGTTTTTTTCGGTTAAGAGCGGTTTGACACAAACCCGGTCATTTCGGTTTGACTCAGTGAAACTAGTAGTGTAGGCAAGTTCGGGGCTTATTCTAACTTGAAAAATTGTGAAATAAAACGAAAACCGACTTCAGAAATCGAAACGTAAAAAATAAGCCTTTTGTAGCCACTGCCACGTCACTCACCAAGCTTGGACGATCGTCCAAGTCACCAAGGCATCGATGATGCATTCTTTAAATTCTACATTGTACCACAGAGTATGATTGTACTTCTATACTTCTTGCCTTGGCTGGCACCGACTCCAAGACCATTACAAGGCTTAATTTTTCTTTTTGATGTCGGTTTTTTTTTCCAGTTTTTTTATAATTGAATCTGACTGGATGGACATGCAACTGCCGCCCCGCGACCTGGCAGCAGTCTGTTTATGAGAGATAGTAGGAAGTAGGATAGGTAAGTATAACCACCACAGATAACCACTATTTAAGTAGGTTTTTAAAGATTAAAAATATCAAAAAAATATAAATGGAGAGTCTTTTAACTTTTCAAGTCTAAATCATTCATTCAATCTTACACAACCCCATTAGACTGCTTTTGTCGCCTTTTGAAGTGATCCGAGGGCGATTCTCGCGCTGAGAAATGTCGAATTTGAAATTTCCACTATTTACTGTCAAAATCCTTTAGTAGACCGTTGAAGGTCTTTCACAATCCTATTATATCGAAGAGTGTCTTCAATAAGTTTTTAATAGTTATAGATTTTATTCGATATATTTCTGCGCGAGAATTGGCCCCCTGGGATATTATTACCGAAATCCATGCGGAAGATGTTGTGGGCGTAAAGCTAGCCTGAAATAGAAAACCCGAAAAAATTATAGAAATTATATTATAGCCACAAATTATAGAAATTATATTACAGGCGAACACAACGAAAAAGAATCAGACGCCAAGAAAAAAAAATAGAAGTCGGTAATGCCTGTGTTTTCCTTCGCACATGGAAGAAGATGGGGTAAGTAGGTAGTTCTATTTTTAACATTTAATCAATTTGATCATCATAATCAGGTATTATAACATTTTTTCTTTATTATGTGTTTAGTTACTAAAACAATCATGCCAATGCTTCAATAATCAAAAACCTAAAAAAAGAAAATAATTACTTATGCAGAAAAATCTGGTTTATTTTCGTAATATGCATGTGTGGTTTTTATTGACTATACAAGGAAAAACTATGATTAAATTAAAATCAAGAGTGCAGAACCAGGGGGACAGTCTTCAAATAAATTAACAAAAAAGTTTTCATGATCAAAGATTTCAGGCAACCGCTTACTTAAATGCACTGCTTGCTATAGCTTTATAATATCGCATTGGTTTGAGTAAGAACATAGCCAATTGTCATATTAAAATGTATTTTACGAGTAACAGGAGCCTATGATGTTGCTGAATTATTGCATGTGCAATATTCGCCAAAGATATCGATAGCGATCGTAAAGTGAGAACAAGCAACGAAAGATGATACGGAGATAATATTGAGAATGTAAAGGAACGCTTATCATGATATTTAAATTGAATATTTTAATGTGCTAAATATTAAACAAGAAAATATACTAGAAAAAATCGGCCAAGTGCGAGTCGAACTCGCACATGAAGGGTTCCGTCTCTCCACCCAAGGTTGCTTGGAAGAGATTGCTATGTATCAATAAGACCGCCTATTTGTGTGTTCCTCTTTTTGTCATTTTCTCTGAATGTGTTTGTTTTTGTATCTTGTGCAATAAAGTTTCTATTATTATTATTATTATATTAAATACACCTATCCAAAATAAATTTTCGTCTGCAAAAATAACTTTGTTTTTATAGTGTTTGTATGAAGTTATATTTGCGGTTTTGGAAAATGTGCTATAATTTTCGTCCTAACCAATTTTCGTTGAAAGTTTGTAAATGCTACAAAAACTTTTCGTCTGCATAAATAACTGTATGAATGACAAAGTTATAAATGTGCTATAGCTCTGAAACTGCTAAATATATTTCGTTCAAATCAATTTTCGTTGAGAGTTTTTATAAAGATCTACAACATATATATTTTTTGATTTTTCACATTCTTATTTTAAAAGTTAGAGGGGGGACGGGGCTCACATTTTACCACTTTGGAAGTGTATATCTTTCAAACGGTTGACTTTGAGAAAAAACTGTTTTAGGAATCTCAATGTAATTTTTGAAGACCTATCTATGGATACCCCACACGTATAGGTTGATGAAAAAAAACATTGATTTTCCCTTTGGGAAATGTGCTATATTTCGAAAACTGCCAACTATATTTTGTTCAAATCAATTTTCGTAGAAAGTTTTTATTAAGATCTACAGTATATTTTTTTTTAATTTTTCACTCTCTCATTTCAAAAGTTAGAGGGGGGGACACACATTTTACCACTTTGGAAGTGTACATCTTTCAAACGGTTGACTGAGATAAATCGTTTTAGAAACCTCAATGTAATTTTTAAAGACCTATCTATAGATATCCCACCAGTATTGGTTTGATAAATAAAACAGTTTCAGTTTCATGTACCTATGGCGATTATTTTTGTGTAAAAACCGTAAAGTGGTTTACAGAATACATCTACCTACTAAGTTTCAACTGTGTAATCCTCAGTTTTGGAATTAAGTGGCTGTGACATACATCGAACAGACGACATGACGAATCTATAATAATAATAATAATAATTTCATACAAACACACCAATTATCTCGCCCACGTTAAGATTCATAAAGAACTTGTGTTATGGATACTAGATAACGGATAAACATACTTATATACTTTTTTTTTGTAAATACATTATTACATAATATACATATTAAACATCCAGACCAAGTCAAATAAACATGTTCATGCATACAAATATTTGTCTTGTCCGGGGATCGAACCCGGGACCTCTGGCGCAGAAGGCAGGCTTAGTACCCTGCACCAAATAGGTCGTCAATATGGGTTCCGTTTTTTGCCATTAGGCTACGGAACCTTAAAAAGCAACTTGTCTCATGTCGGCCTAACGGGATTCGAACCCGCATCCTTGGGAATCCGGTCCAACGCACTAACCAATTATGTCACAGAGACCTAGGAATATAATATAGAAAGGAATATAAATAATAGAAAAAAAATTCTAGTATATTTCACCACCTTTCGACGGTGTTGGCCACCGTCGTTTCATCAATGAGAGAATTAATATCCTCGCATTCGAAAGAAACATTTTTACAATACAAATGTTTGACTGTCGATTAAAATGAAACAGAAATTTAATTATAATTTTTTAATTTTGCATTTTACAATGCTATTTTTATGTAATAAATATTAAACAAGAAAATATACTAGAAAAAAAAACATTTTATAAAAAAAAATCAAACCGATTTCACAAAGTAAAAAATTAAACTTTTGGAGTCGGTGCCAGCCAAAGCATTCTACATTGCACTTCTATTAACTATATTTTTTTTGGCCTTAGCTAACTAGCACCGACTCCAAAAGTTTTATTTTTTACTTTTTGAAGTCGGTTTGATTTTTTTTTATAAAATGTTTTTATTTCAGATTTTTTGTTACATTATGTGCCGTTACTTACACTAAAAATCAGCCCATACACAACAATGATGTCATCTAGGTATACGACTACTTGCCAAAAGGTGATTGATATTTTTCAGGATTATGAAAAAACTACTAGCCAGATCTTCGTAAAAATTATATGGGACCACACATAAACCATTTTCTTCCAGATAAAAAAAGAATTTTAAAAATCTGTTAACAACTGGCGAAGTTATGGTGGAACATACATAAAAAAAATATATAAAAAAATACAGTCGACTTGAGAACCTCCTCCTTTTTTTGAAGTCGGTTAAAAAGCAAACTGTCTCATGTCGCTCTGACGGGATTCGAATCCGCATCCTTGGGAATCCGGCCCAATGGACTAACCAATTATGCTACGGAGGCCTATGAGGAAACGTCGATTTTTCTAGTATAATATAGTTTAATAAAGCATTGAACCGGATTCCCAAAGGTCGTGGGTTCGAGTCCCTTCTGAGAATTCACTTGTGGCCGGTTGATTTTTTCCAATAATAATATTTTTCTATTTAAAATTTATCAAAGTTAACCCTTTACCCAAACTCTTTAATCATACCACTATCACTGAGTTCGGAGAAAATAAGGGATTGAGACACTGAGTACAGGGTAGAATACGACACGGTACGCCAACTCAGAAACCAATGCCGGTACTTCGTCATTTCTGACAGCAGCGTACCGAACTAAAACAAGGTTCATTTTTGTTAGAACTTAAGCGCTTCCTACTACATCCAAAATGGCCAAAGCTGGCACAATGCTAAAATATCCCGCCCCCTTTGTGACCACTTGCTGTTAACTACTTCTTGCTGGATTAGCGATGAAAATGACTTGAACTAGTCAGAAAAACATGTTGTTTGTTTCTTGTTTTTCTACTTATTTAACCTCCATCCATCCTTATCAAACTTCAAATTGTCAAATTCACAGTTTTTGACATAAAATGACGTTTATTGATAAATTGTCCCAAGACATACGGAAGGCTACTGCTACTATTATTATCTGAAAGTCCATTCTTTTATTTGCCATGATAACCAATACTCAATAGTTATTTAATAATTATTTATGGAACAAAATGGCCACAAAGGGGGCATTGGCCACAACCGGGGCTCCTGCCCCACCTGATCTTCTTTTTTTTTATGAACAACGGGGAGACTCTGAGTCTTCATCATACCTGATGGTAAGGTACTGCCTTCAGCCTTATCTACATCATACCTGTTGAAAAGTCTGAAGATGGAAGCGCGGCTCTCCCGGAATCCTCAGCCACTGAGGAACTGGCTACCTTATTTCTAACTGCAGGAACACAACAATGTTAAAAACATTGTTGATATGGCGTCAGACTTTGATAAGACTTAGATAAGGTGGTAGCTAGCCAGGCGGACTTACAACAAGTCCTACTCCTACCACCAACCAAACCGAATACCATATGTATCCCAGCTGGGTATCTAACCAGGGACCCCTGGGTCTGATACCGGTGGTTGTACCACTAGACCACAGATGCTTTTCAAACCAGATTTATTCATTTAATAAAAAAAACTTAATAGTATACCATGTATAATACTTAATATTATAAAGTGCAGTAGGTACCTTACGATACGACAAACCTTCGAAATACCCCAAACTCGGCCCGCTACAATTTGACAATGTTAAAGGATCCATATTATCAGTCACTCATATGAAGTGAAAAAGCAAATACTAGGCTCGTTTGTTAGTACAGTGATAACAATAATTGCTGCTGGATGCGTGTGATAGCTTGATACATTATCTAATATTTGTATATGGAACAGTGTGATAAGATTAACCGAAAGATGTGTATAAAACTGACGGTAATACTTAGTTTTTGATGGCATGCAATCCATTGCATTGTCCTCCCCTATTTCTCTGGTTCCTATTTCGTAATATTTATTGCATTGACTTACTATTTTAGTCATGGAAATGCAAAATCTGAATGCATTTGTTTTGGAATCTTAGACTAATTTCTTTACTGATTATTTACCTGACAAAGCTTTTTCACCTTTATTACATCCTATCAGTGGCGAAGGGTACCATACATACCGATTCCTATCGGCTTCCCTTTAGAATCCCACCCCACCGATCCACAATACAGTTGAGAGATTTTTTGAGAAATATTTGGTCCGGCTTACTTTCTCTATATTACTGCTGCATCTTATGTATATCAAAGTCTTTGTATAAGAGAGTCACTAGTGTCTAGCGTTTATTAGATATATGTTTAACAATATCCGGAAATTTTTATTTTTACCGGACCAGACTGTCACTTTAATTAAGTAAAATATATTTTTCAGTTCAAACTATTCTGTCAAATTGAATTTTCTCTTCTCTTTAACGGCTTCTGGTAATTCAAATGTATCGAAAACTTGAAAAGCAAGGACTTTTACCTACTATATTGGTTTAATAACATTAACTGAAGTGCACTTGGCGGCGCGACGCTTGATTGACTGATCGCATACGATCACGTTTGATCCCGCCAGGTGTCGGATGGGTGACCGTGAAGTGGAATTACAACTGAGCGCTTCCGTGGTTCGGAGGACACCCGGCTGTTAAATAAGCCAAGTCAGTGGCCTTATGATGGCTTGATAAACTCTGACACCAGAGGTGGACTCATACCATAAAGAGAGAGAGATTAACTCGAAAAAAATTCGTGACATAATCCGAATACGAAGACATTCTAAAAACCTGAAATTCGTAACCACCCAAAAATAGTAGTTAGTCGCGCCGCGTTAGATAATTCTATTTCCTAGCAATAAGTGTTAAACTTCCCACAATGGCAACTCGCAGGCTGTATTGTTTGCGACTCAGTTTAATAACGGATGTTTTGATTACTATTGAGGTAGGCTCGTATAATGACCACGCTAGAGAATGGCAATTGGCAACCCGCATCGTATTTACAATAGATTTCAGAGGACAGAGACTAAAGCATTATAGTATCGATAATTTCCTTAAAGCTGAAAAGAAAAGCTTGGTTTATATGATTTTTGAATTTTTGCATTTTTCAATGCTATTTTTAAACTTTTAAAAACAAAAATATTGGGAAAAATCATCTCGGCCACAAGTGAATTCTCAGATGGGTCTTGAACCCAAATTCACTTGTGCCGAAGTTGACTTTTTCCAATATTTTTCTATTTAAAATTAATTATAAGTATAAAAATAGCATATAAAAAGGCAAAAGTTCAAAAATCGTAAATTATTGGCTGTTGCATCTTAATCGATCTTTTGAATGCAAGGATATTCCTGCATTGATGTGACAACGCCGGCCTACAGCGTATTAAAAATATAAAAGTTTTAGAGCATTGGACCGGATTTCCAAAGGTCGTGGGTTCGAGTCCCATCTGTGAATTCACTTGTGGCCGAGATGATTCTTCCTAATATTTTTCTATCTAAAATTTATCAGAAGTATAAAAAAGGCTTGCTTGTCAAAACAATTTACAATCCCTTAGGTGTAATAACTTTTTTTGCTATAACAATGTTTAATTTTAAGGTCATCGAATCAATGACATAATTCTGTTAGTACATATAATTAGTAAAAGAGATGCATTGATGTCAATTCAATTACTCCTTGAATTAAGCTGCTGAAGGTCGCGGGAAGCTTCTGGACGCGGGCAGCGCCGATTGGGGACCGACCTTCTTGGGGATCCTTAGAGGAGGCCTGTACCCAGCGTGTCACGTGGCTGGAATGATGAATAAAGCCCGGTCTACTGCTTATTTTTATGGATGTGAATTTCAGGAAACAAATCAGTCTCTGTCGGCGTATTGACCTCTGTGACACCTCCTACACAGTTGCTACGCTACCGGCTACCGGGTTCAAGCGATATTATTTTTATGACGCTTATGCTATTGCGTACAATAGTGTGCATTATACTCTATTACAGGTACTATATATTTTATATTATTATTCTCTTTATTTTCATAATTGATTTTCACTTGCACCGTGCAACTATGGATGGCTAAAGTCTGTGATGATAACCTAAACTTGGCTTTTTAGGCGTTTGTTTCCATGGTCATGAGACCCGCGGGTCCATTAGACCTAATGCATATTTTGATGCTTTGGATCCGCTGTCAAATTTTTATATTGTGTGTACATAGGACGAACATAGAGTGTGCGTATTTCGCATTTTGTTTAAATCTATTGAATACCTATAATTTTTTTGTATGGTGTACCTATTACCTACTTGAATTCAAGGGGCGACGTAAGGCCAGTCATAGCTTTACCCTGAAGTAGAATATAAACGTTAAAATTAAACTGATGAAAAACATGAACGTCAAAGGCATTCAAGCATAAATCTAAAGTCAATCTTCTACAGTTTTAATTGGCCAAAAGATATCATCTCTTAATCGCCCATCAAAGCTTTAGATAATCTACTTATAGAAAACAAAACCGGACAAATTGTATAATACAAATTACTTAACACTTGCGTAAGCGGCGGTACTGGCCGGTAGCCGAGACAATGGCTCGTAAAGATACGGGACCTATCGACTTTACGTAAGCCTCGCTGTTAGCCAATTAAATATACCTAAATACTACCTTCACTATGAGTACTGTGACGTAGGAATTACTAAGAATTGGATGAATAATATTGCTACAATCACAACAAACTTAGTGCATGTGGTAAGGTTGTCATCGATAGCCCGAATTCTGACAAAAACTTTCCTGGATTTTTGGGTACAGTTTGCACAGTTATTAGTGTGCTTGGTCTGTGGATCCCGCTGTGACAACAATGGCCGCCGGTCATGAGAGTGATGAACAAACATTTATGATCTCGAGTTCTCCGTGCTTTGGATGGCATACTGTTCCCAGTTACATTTAGCTAATGATAGCTAGCTTAAATATTACGGACGTAGCAGGATGGGAGTTTCACTCTTTTGCTGTTCGCATTATAAAAGACGTTTAGTAGCGCTTGATGCGACAGCTAGAACAGCTACCAAAAAAGGGGTGGCAGCACAGAACAAGGAAAACCAACTTTTAATGTTCTGTGGGTGGCAGCCTGCATTGCGTCCTGTTATCCGATGAATGGCGTTATAAGCACATACAGCTCCTGAGCACAGTCTGTAATAGACCGACAAAGAAGTTACTTTACGGCGGCGGTGAGCTAAAATGTGAAGCGTGTTGTCAAATTTATTGTCAGTAATGAGCATCTCGGCTCTGCGCTGAATCGTGTCCAGTGTTATCTTGCTGACTCGTCCCAGAAGTGGCTGCATTATTCCATGCAATATCGGGCTTGAGCTTTGTAGAGGTCGAAATAAAAGCTGCCCAGGCGTAAATTATCGCTTGATTCAGGACGCACAGTTTGAGCCTTGGACTCGATGGAAGTGCCAAAGTTGAGATCAAGCTCTAAAGAAACCTCTATGCCAAAAAAGGCCGATAGTGTCGGTAACAAGTACAGTGCCCATTACGAGTTTGGCAAATTACCTATAATCGTTTGTTAAAACTATCAATTTGTTTCTTTCATATCCATAAACTGTGTTGGTTCATCATAACATAAACTAATTGTCAAGATTATTCAAGATCCATTTGAATTGAACGTTGAAAAAGCCATCAAAGGGGAAATTCTACTTTACAATACAAAGTCTATAATTCCACACATCTTGTTTAATCCTTTTACCAGTTTTTGCCACAAATTATAGCACACATATAAGATTACAAAGACGACCTTAAACGTCAAAAACCAAATGCCAAGAAAATGCCACAGACTAGGTACTTATTTAAATCATAGACTCTAAATAGCACTAACAAACTTCTTTACCGACATGAGTAGAGCATCCGATAGTTATCGAAAATGTTGACAGTAAATGTCAACTCGTACCTACTATGGGCACAGACAGATGCACTCCGTAAAGTAAGAGTACCATGAACAGACACGCTTGCGTTTTGGAGGCGTTGAAACTGACGGGGTTAGTGTCACCCTACTGGTAAACGTGGCTTAACGTTGGGTTCGTTGGCTCAACCACGGTTTCTCTCATCAACATCATGTTGTTGCTGCTGACTTTTGTATTAGACAGGCAGGTATCTCTGCGACGACATTACTACCCAACCAACACATAAGCCAGATAGTAGCGAAAATATACCACAATAAGCAGTGTCAAGCTTTATTACTTTTGTATTACAGCTGACGTTATGGCTTTATTTTGAATATAAGAGTTCTTAAATTAAAATAATGTTGTAAGCTTACTAAATTCTGTATAAAGTACGCGGTATTTTTTCAAGTTGAATAGTAATCAAAAGTAGAATCTGCTAAACAAGCGATATTCAAATAAAAGTAATTGAAACTGCTATTATCTGCACAGTAGCTGAAGTTTTTGCATTGTCCTGTACAACATATTTAAGCAAAGCAGTTAAACAGCAAAACGCTGAATATTAGACGAAATATTTTCTTTAAGCTGCGTAGTGTACGAAATGGTACAAATTTATTCAGATGCTGAATATTTTAGATTGTTTTCTTCTTTACACAGCTGACTTCTGCATAATTGAAAATAAACTCCTTGTTTTACCTAACTTATAGCGCTATAAGCGTACAATTGTCTTTATGTTAAGCTTAAAACAATATCAGTTACAAATGTGGGTATCTTAAGCAGCAAGTAACTGATTAGTTGAAGATATCGTATGTTTATATCCAGATATTTCACCATTTCAGGGTTCTGTACACGATGATTGTGCATTACCATCAGGATTAGTGATTCAAACAAAAAGACCAGGTCCAACTTTAGGTGCAGATAACGAGAGTTATATGTGTGACAACTTTGCATCTCAATCACAGACTGTACAATTTGATAGTGATTCAAGTTCTACTGATTTGGAAGAAAACTCTTAATTTAATAAAAAATCTGAACTTCGTAATAACCTCAGAGAATGGGCAGTGAGTAAAAATATTTCTCAAGAGGCTGTAAAAGACCTACTAAACGTCATTAATCAACGATTTCCTGGAACTGTACCAGTTGATCCTAGGACTTTATTGCAAACTCCTAGAAATATCGTAACTAAAGAAATTGAAGGCGGACAATACTGGTATAACGGCCTCAAGAAACCACTTACCACTATTAACTAACAAAAAAATATAGGTATTAAATTAATTAATAGTCATCGAATTAAAATCTTTATTTTGTGAAATACGAAAAGATGTATTAACGCGTGGATCTTGTTGTTGTTCGAAATCCGTATCATCCGTATCAGTTCTATTCAACATTTGAGATAATTCTTCCTCAGCTTTTATAATATACAGTTGTAGGTGTTCCAGTCCGGCTGTGGTAGGATTGCAGGGTTCTTGCAAAGTAGCTCGCCTTTTTTTGGCCAGTATAACTTTCTTTTGTTCTCCCAAGAAGCGGGCACTGTTGATAATTCAACCCGGCCTTTTTACGAGTCGAAACGATTATGAACATGTTTCTGAAAAAAAAAAAACTATAACAGTTTAAAAATACTACAATACTTTTGGTTGCGACTACCTACAATGTGCTGTGTGTTTATATGTATATTTTAGTTGGTAATATAAACAATTGTCTAACTAAATATTACGCAATGCGTCATTCATAGTAGTACTGTAAATAACTTTAAATACCTAATAGTGGGTCCTACCTACATTAGTATAGGTCCCATCAACCTAAAAAATTCATGGATTTATTTTCTATAAAAAAGAACCCTAAAAAGCTGAATAAGAGTATACTGCATTATGTAATTTATACCTTTCTCTGAGAAATGTATAATTATTGTACTTTAAACCAAATAATTTCTGGATATGTAGTCGTATGTGAATTATTATGCAGAAATAAGCAAAATAATCACTGAAATAGACACTTTTATTCAAATTGGCCGTCCGCCATTAACTAACGTTCGACATAACCTCTTTTTATAAAAATCGTCAACATTTATCTTATGAAACACTTTGTTTAGTGAGTAGGAAACATTAGCAGTATTACAAAATTTGATTCTCATTATTTGCTGGGACTGAAATTTGATAAAAAGTAAAGATAATTTAATTTAAATATTATTTCACATTTGTTGACCTTTTAAATTGTAGCTTTATCTTAAGGCGCTCAAAAAATGTATAATAATCATATTGATAGTTCACAGTAAAGTGCCATGCGTTTATATAATTCACCTTAAACTTACTTAAAATGTATGAAACAATTTACTTACCAAATTTTTGAAGACGTGATCAGCGACCATTACAATTAAGTAACTCAAAATAATCTCGTCACAATGAAAAATACATTTATACTTTTTTTACTTGCATAATATCTTGGTAAAACTACTCCTGACATCGGAATTTTGAATATCATTTGAATATCTGAACTCACAAATTAACAACTGCATAAAAGATGTATAATTTCTGGACTAAAGAAAAATCTGAATTTATGCAGAAGATATTCAGTGTGTTATACATTTATTCAGCTGCTATGTGGCTATTAATCAAATGTTATCCAAATTGAAGCGAAATATTTTGTGCCCAAATTGCTTGAATATCATCTGTATAAGCGCTTACACAGAAGATATACAAATACTTTATCCATCTTAAAGTGAAAAGAATTGCTTTTACGCAAAATTTATTCAGCTAATCTGTGTTGGCAATCTTTAGTTGAATTAGTATGACAAATGAATAGCAAAACTTGGCCTAATTTCTGTTAAGTCTTGTACTTACTGACTCCTTTTAAGAATTTCAAATCAAAGCGAGGTATTCCAATTTCCAATTGTCTCAGCCACATGACACCCACTGCTGGGTATAGGCCTCCCCCAAGGATCTCCACGATGATAGGTCCTGCGCTGCTCGCATCCAGCGGCTTCCCGCGACCTTCACCAGATAGTCGGTCCACCTTCCGGGGGGCCACCCACAGAGCGTCGTCCGGTACGCGGTCGCCATTCCAGAACCTTTCCGCCTCAACGGCCATCGGTTCTTCTCGCTATGTGTCCCGCCCACTGCCACTTCAGCTGTCTGTAACTTTAGTTCTCCTGCAGATCTCCTTATTTCTGATTCGATCACGCAGGGAAACGCCGAGCATAGCACTCTCCATTGCACACTGAGTTACCTTGAGCCTCCTTATCAGACCCATGGTTAAAGACCACGTTTCACTGCCGTAAGTCAACACTGGCAACACACACTGGTCGTAGACTTTTGTCTTGTGTCACTAAGGTAAGTTGGTCGCGATGATTTTACGTAGCTTCCTCGTTAGAAGCTTGAGCTGGAATCCGAGTTGGATTCGACGAGAGATCTCTTTCTCGAAGTTGGACTTACCTAACTGGATTGTTTGTCCAAGGTAAACGTAATGGTCAACAACTTTGAGTGTAGTGTTCCCAAACTGTGTGAACTGTAGTGTGTACGACATGGGAATTCGACATGGTTTTCGTCTTATCCATGTTTATCCTAAGACCTACTCTTTGGGAAGCACTACGGAAATCTTCGAGCATTATGTTCAGGTCCTCCTCCTCCTCAGCCATAAGGACTATATCATCGGCAAAAGAAAAGTGTGTTAGATACTGGCCATTTATGTTGATGCCGCGTCCTTTCCAGTCCTAAAGCTTAAAGATTTCGTCCAACGCAGCTGTGAACAGTTTCGGAGAAATGATGTCTCCCTGTCTCATACCTCGCTGCAGTTGGATGGGATTTGTGCTCTGGTTCTGTAATCGGACCGACATGGTGGCATCAGGGGCGTGCATTCCATATAGGCAATTAGGCAGTGCCTACCTCATTCAAAACCTAAATAAATATACAATTAATACAATAAGTTTAAAGTTATTTTAGTTTAAACTTCTATTCAACACTCACCCACTAAGATTTTCCTTACGCTAAATACTGAATACCTACCGGTAGGCAGTCTCGGAATTGCCTACTCGAAACAAGCAGCGTTTCATACAAGAATACAAATTATTTAGAAAAAGTATTGCTCAAGTATAAATCGCCCACGGCAAGGAGGACGCTATTTGTACGTGTAACGTTCTAGCTTAAACTTCCGGAATATATCAGTACTAGCTGTTACCCGCGACTTCGTCCGCGTGGAATCCTTATACATGTATTAGTTTTCCGCCCGCGACTACGTCCGCGTAGATTCTACTTTCCCCTTAAGGGAAAATCCTTTCTTACCTATCTACATGCCAAATTTCAACTCAATCCGTCAAGTACTTTGAGCTCTGCGAATTTGAATAGAATTTCGAAAAATCCTCTCTTAGTGCACGCCTAGACCTCACAAGGAACCTATGTGCCAAATTTGAAGTCTCTAGACCTAGCGGTTTGGGCTGTGCGTTGATATGTCAGTCAGTCAGTCAGTCAGTTTCTTCTTTTTTATATTTAGAAGATGTTTCTAGAAACTAAATCATCAGTCATTAATGGCTTCGGTCAAAAGTTGAGTGGGATTACAAAATATTTCAAAGAAAATAAAAATGACAACTAAAAATCGGAATTTAAAACCTTTGTCAACCGTGTTTCGGTGTAAAGAAAATTATGGAAAATAAAAAGTGGCTAAACGTTTTCGGGAAAGTGAAATTCGTAATCTAAATATTCGAATTCAAGATAGGTGACCCTTTTTACCATTCTAGGGGTTGATTTCTGTAAAATCACAAAATATAGGTTTGTTTATTTGTTTTTAAGTTTCAACCATGAGCCTAATAATAATATAATAAGTCACTTTTACTTTGAAATTAAAGCATTTTTCTTACAAAACTTCATCCCCCTTTTCACCCCGGTGGGGATGGAATTTTCAAAAACGCTGAGACCGGTAAATGTTTATTTTTAATCCTTAACCTAAATATGAAACTTGAAGATCCTAACTCCAAAACTGATGGACTTTCATACAAACTTTCATCCCCTATTTCACCCCCTTAGGGGTAGAATTTCGAAAAATCCTCTCTTGGTGCACCCCTAAACCTTACAAGGAACCTATTTGCCAAATTTGAAGTCTCTAGACCTAGCGGTTTAGGCTGTGCGTTGATATGTCAGTCAGTCAGTCAGTCAGTTTCTTCTTTTATATATTTAAAAAATAATATATATAGATAAAGAAGATAGGTAGATTGAATGAATTGATAATATGGGAAATATGTTTCTAGAAACTAAATCATCAGTCAATAATGGTTTCGGTCAAAAGTTGAGTGGGATTACAAAACATTTGAAATTAAAAAAAAAATGACAACTGAAAATCGGAATTTAAAACCTTTGTCAATCGTTTTATTCGGTGTTAAGAAAATTATGGATAATGAAAAGTGGCTAAACGTTTTCGGGAAAGTGAAATTCGTAATCTAAAAATTCGAAATCAAGATAGGTACCCTTTTTACCATTCTAGGAGTTGATTTCTGTCAAATCACAAAATATAGGTTTGTTTATTTGTTTTTAAGTTTCAACCATGAGCCTAATAATAATAAAATAAGTCACTTTTACTTTGAAATTAAAGGATTTTTCTTAAAAAACTCCATCCCCCTTTTCGCCCCTTTACAGATGGAATTTTCAAAAACGCTGAGACAGGTAAATGTTCATTTTTAATCCTTAACCTAAATATAAAATTTGAAGATCCTAACTTCAAAACTGACGGACAAACTTTCATCTCCTATTTCACCCCCTTAGAGGTAGAATTTCGAAAAATCCTCTCTTAGTGCACCCCTAGACCTCACAAGGAACCTATGTGCCAAATTTGAAGTCTCTAGACCTAGCGGCTTGGGCTGTGCGTTGATATGTCAGTCAGTCAGTCAGTCAGTTTCTTCTTTTATATATTTAGAAGATAAAGTAAGCATGCCTACCTGACGAATGAATTTGGTCGATAATTATTTTGTTGAGGAGTTATTTTAAAACTATCATATTTCCTAAGATATTCATTAAAATTAAATGATGTTAAGGACATTTTTGTTCAAAATTAAATACTTTTGATGATTAACGTATTTATTTAGATAAGGATTAATATCATGTTTATGACAACAGCTTCTCAAATAATACATTAGTTTAAAGCAAATTTTATTATCTTAAAAATGGTTAATAGTGAGTTAACCATAAAACATAGACATATGCTGTCGCGGACTTTTTTTTAGAACTTTTGATGGGGAACAATTTCGTGATACATGATTTTTACGTAACTTTAACCGTTTACACACCGTCCGCAACGGAAGCTCCCAAAAGTATTATTTTTTGCCCGTTTTTGCAACGTGCTCTGCTCTTATTAATCGTAGCGTGATACTAAATATCTTATTACCTTCCGAGATAAATGGACTATCCAGCACAAAAATTATTTTTCAATTCGAACTAGTAGTTCCGGAGATTAGCGTACTCAAACAATCAAACTCGTCAGCATTTTAATATTCCTACTAAATATTAAAAGTAACATCGTTATGTAGCGAAACGATAATTCGATTCGTTATTGTCTATATTCGCCAATTAACTTGCGGTAAGACCACGTGATTTAGCGCCGCCTATGCCAATCCGCCAATCCCATACATTTATTTTTTTTCGAACTTCGTTATCGTTTTCGAATTGTTACTTTGGCTAAGGGCCCTATCATTTATGACTAGCGGCCGCTCTAGATATCACTCGCCGCGTGGTTGCCGTTACCGTGGGAATGTCAGGATAATTATAAATATTCGCATACAGTGTGGTGTTCTGATGTATAAGCTACATTGCTGTAAACTTTCATCTTAATCAGTTCAGTAGTTTTTGAGTGAAAGAGTAAAAAACATTCATCCATCCAAATATCCTCACAAACTTTCAAACTTATAATATTCGGTAGCAGGATAGGATAATTGCAAGGTTACTAGTTAGATCTACAGTGCCTACTACGCTGGAAAACCAATGCACGCCCCTGGGTGGCATGTTCGTATATCTTCGGTGAAGTGTCGGGTAAGCTTGGCTCTGAGGTCTTTAGCCTTGCTTTCAACAGATGTCTGCTTGGAATATAACTGCCCATAGAAACTATCGATCACCCTCAGGATTTCAGGTTTCGTAGAAATGATGCGACCGTCGTCAGTTTTCAGCTTCGTCATCTCGCTTTGCCCAATAGACAGATCTCTGGCGAACACTTAGGACTTTGTTACGCTCGTTAGCCTCTTTAATGCAGTTCGTATTAAATTGGCGAAGGTCGCTTGTCAAAGACTTAGAGATCTGCCTATTTAGCTGCTGATAACGATGAGCAATCGCTAAGTTCTAAGCCTCATTTCAATTCTCTGAGTGTGTGGTCGCAGAGTTTCTTTAACTTAGTATAGTACGGCGGGTCTTAAAGAACCTAGACCCTAGCGTTCGGACAGTGTCCTCCACCATGTTGTGTAAATCGTCCACATCAATGCTGTTCTCAAGGGCTTCGAAGCGGTTTTGGAGCTCGAGTTGAAAACTCTCGGGGTTTTCAATATGGGCCGGTAATGGTCGGAGTGTAGATTTTATTAGTCGCGATCTTTCAATTATATTTTAATGCGAAATAAATTGTATTTAGTATCAAATATGAAGTACATAATGTCACGCAGATAAAATCGTCGGCGTCGGCGGCGTGGCCAAAATGACCGGCGGCGCGGCGCACTTGTCTGCGTTGGACCCAGACAATCGAAACTGCATTGGGCATGGGCTCGCGTGGTGGGTTATGATTAGACCCTTTATCCTTATCCATCCGTAAAGAAGGCCTAGTGAGGTCATCAAAACAGTCATGAATATTTTTTGGATTAAACCTTCGTCAAGGCACAAAAAGCAACTTTTATAGTTTCAGCGATAGCTCTACAATTGAAACACTATCGATACGATTATGACTAAACTTTAGCAGGATTGACTTAATGCATTTTGTGGAACTTAAATATTTATCGTTATTTCTTTCAGTTTGACAAAATTTCACAGAATTATTACAGTTGGTGTCGTCTGTCTGCGATCTCACAATAGTAGTCGAAATTATCAGTCACAGCAATAATAAGTATTATCATTCAATAAACTTTTATCATTTATATCGTACGATGCTAATTATGGCACCTTAAGCGCTATCTGTGAAATGATAATTTTCCCGAGATAGAGCGAAAGAAAACAAGTTTATTTAATAAAATTACTACTAATTACTTTTGTTTTTATAATGTACCTACATGAAAGCTAATCTAATCTAGGACAATCCTACTGTATTTTACAAAACAACCTATCACTAGGTTAAAGCTAATTCTACTTTGAGCTCTATTCTTTTATTGTTCTTGCCTTTGCTGGCAAGAGGTTTATTTTTTGCTTTTTATTTTTTGAAGTCGGTTTTTTTATAACGTAGTATTTTGAAGTGAAAGAAAACTTCTTTAGCGGCTTTGTGCACATCGGAGTTTTAAATTTTTGGGATGGGTTAAAGTCGCGTCAAGGGACACGTGACCTGATCGAAAATTCATAAGACGGAAGGAGAGTAGACCGCCGGCTGGCGCGGCGTAGGATAGGAAGTAATATCCTCTCTCTTTCTACCGCACGGCGAAAATGTATTCCTGCTCCTGCTGTTTCGTTTAAGCGGTTTTCACTTCAGCCGGCACTTCCGGAGTGCAACCCGTTGTTTTTTTATTCATACTTATAAAGTAAAAACAACATTTATTAAACTCTCGAAAGTCTCGAATAAGTATAACGCACAGCTTATCATCATATAGCATAAGGAAATTTTACAATTGATTATTTAATTAGTATAACATCAGGAATTATTTTAGTTAAGTTAGGTATATTAGCATCGAAAGGTTGTTTTTTCATTACCTTTAGCGAAATTTGTATGCATCATTATGATTACCTTGAATAAGAGATTCAAGGTATTCAACTCCTTTGGCACTTCATGTAAATTGGCAAGGGAACACTGTAATCTTCCGTCTTCTATAGGATATTGGTTAAAAACCACAAGGCACCTTCAAACCGAATTCAAACCGAACAGATGCTCCGAAAGGAACGGCCGGTTCCGTGCTATAATTATTACTTCTCGTGTCTTATTTACTGCCGGTACACTGATGAACGAAAGTTTTTACTTTGACCTAAATAAAAAAAAATCATTTTTTTTTAAAACAACGTAAACTACCTTTTAAACTTGAAAATAAAATTTCCCACTAGTTAAGTCACTCAGACCAGACGGCGAAAACTTGCAGCTCGACAACTTGTTTTTTTATACATTCTAGGCATAAAATTATCTTAAAAAAGCATATTAATTGGAAAACTCTTTCCGTATTATGTTTCTCTCTCTCATTTCTCTAAATGTAACTGATAACTAGAAGACTGCAAAATCTCTCTGCTATCTGGCACTAAGTAGGTAATATCGTCGTGCCGTAAATATCTTAGCAAATATTTTGATGAGTTTAACAACTTTCATAGTGT
Organism: Chrysoteuchia culmella; assembly: GCA_910589605.1. Taxonomy (NCBI): domain Eukaryota; kingdom Metazoa; phylum Arthropoda; class Insecta; order Lepidoptera; family Crambidae; genus Chrysoteuchia; species Chrysoteuchia culmella. Next base: position 6,944,228 of record OU342657.1, read on the forward strand.
TATCATTATTAATATCAAAACTGAAGAGCTTGTTTGTTTATTTATAAAAGGCTTATAGGTAGTAACTGGAACTATCAGCCGTTTTGATATGAATTTTGGTATAATAAGGTGACCATTAAGCCACCTTTAAAGCCAAAATAAGGGTAAAAATGCTTATGGAAAACGGGAAAACAACAAGGTTGAAGTCACGTACGGTCGCTAGTTTAATAATAAGGAAGTCATCAAGTTGTGTGGTTAATCTATACTAATATTATAAAAAGGAATATTATTTGATTGTTTGATTGTTTGTTTGCATTGAATAGGCTCCGAAACTACTTAACGGATTTGGATGAAATTTGGTACACAGATAGTAGATAGCCTAGTTTTGAATATAGGATACTCTTTATCCCGATATTCCCGCGGGAACGGAAACCACGCGGGTGAAACCGCGAGCGGCAGCTAGTAAATAATAAAGATATTATTAATGTTGTCTGACGATATGACGTTAAACGATTATCACTGCCCAAAATAGCTTTCATCAACAATCGGTAATTCTTGAAAATAACTATCTCATGTTACTTATGTTATTTTTCCTATCACATTATATTTTTGTAGGTACATTTTGTCTAAATCTCTTTTTTCTACTTAAAGAAGAAGAAGAAGTAAGAAAAGAGAAAATAAACAAGAAGAGAAGAGAGGAGAAGAGAGGAGGTGCTTGTCTTATTGTTCCAGTCGCTCTAAAACTCTAAAACGTATTATTATTGTTGTTTGCAAATTTGCTTAAGGTTTTCGGTATACTTGTACAAAAATGTTATTGGTCCTTGAAATATAAATGGCAAACGTATTGGTAAACATACCTATATTTATAGGTGTTTATACATAATGTATGACAAATTGTTTGCAGCAGCTGTTGCAGACCAGTTGTCCCTTTCACACATAAACAAGACTAATATTTTATTGTTTCCTGTTTACGTTTTAAGTGAATTCTTTATGATAGGTCTTAAGTCAGCATTTTACAGCGTCAATTTATGAGAAAGTAAGCATATATGAGTACCTATGTAATACTATCGTGGTTTAAAAGTAAGTAGATTGTCTTTTGTTTCTACAATGTTATTTTATGTTTATCAGATGTTTACGCAAAATCTCAAAACCATTTGAAGTGCTTATGGCCGCGCTTGACAGACTGATCGTATTCGATCACGTTAGTTAAGCAACGTTCGGCTCGGTCAGGTTTCGGATGGGTGACCGTAAAGTGGTATTACAACTGAGCGCTTCCATGCTTTGTAGGGCACGTTAAATAGTCGGTCCCAGCTGTTTTCATTGATAACAGTCGTTAAGCCAAGTCAGAGGCCTTATAGGCGGCTTGATAAATTCTGACACTAGATGTGGCCACTAATCCTCATACGATGAGAAGAAAGTTGATGCCGTCATTTTGTGCAAAAGGAACTGTTTCGTGGAACGAAAAAAATAAAAATTTTACCTTTTTTTGACAAATGTCGAATAAAGGTTGTCAATGGAGTTAAAAAAATAGTGGGCACCTTATTATTTAATTTATAATAATATAAAATAATAATTGAAATTTTACAGTGGCAGTGGTTGCATTTTGCATCTCGAACCTCGAACTGGATTTCCTTTGGAAATCCGGTCCACTGCTCTAATCACTGAGCTACCGAGACTTGCGGTCCACAGTCGAAATTCTCCAATATGCACTTTTATATTCTATTTAAAATGTATCATAAGTATAAAAATTGCATTGAAAAATGCAAAAATTCATGAATCATAAAACATAATATAAGGTCCCAAGTTGGAAATGGAGGTGAATGATTTTACAGGGGATTTTTATGCATTTTCAAGAATGGTTTTTCTTATTCCGTTATTCCGTATTATTCCGTTTTAATCATTACGTCTATACTCCCTTCAAAAGGATTATTTCTGTATGTATTTGCATAATAATAATTAATGTTAAATTATTATTTTCCAAGTAAATTCTATGGATACGTTTTTTTGCGCGAAACTACGGAATGACCCAGAAGAAGATTTGTACAACTCATCATGACGCACACTTATAGTATGGAAGGAACCATGAAATTGCGGGAAACAATCAGATGTTTTGTTTCATACAATGTTTTGTTTGAACTCTGCTAAAATGTATGAAACTGTTGATCGTTTTTCGCGCGATTTCAGGGTTGCTTTAATACAAAAATTTGTTCGTAATGATGAAGTCTACAAATGGTTTTGAGATTTTGAGTAAACATATAATATTTTTACATTTCTACATTAGTTAGTTCTGTTAGATTCAAGTGCATCAATCTTTGTGGTTCAATCGTATTCATGACTAATAATATTACTATTTTTCATTTACGTCGGAAATCTCTAAGTTGCCCATGTTTACTAACTGTAAGTAAGCACAATACCCGTAGGTACTAGGTGTAGTAATTGACAATTGTATTTCAGAAATATTTTTTACTATGGAAAATTTATGAAAAGTTATGAAAATATAAAGTACTTAAACAATTAAAACTTAGTTGCAGAAAGTTATAAACTTACGACTATAAATAATTAATCGGTACAATATCATAATAATATCAATATCAGAATTGCATGTTGTTGCTTTAAAACTATTATGCCATACTTAAGTAATTGCGCAGTTAGTAATCAAACTCAAAGTAGTTTTACATTTAAAAAAAACTCGTTTTTTAGATTTCTATACACTCGAAATTGTGGAGAAATGTATAAGGATCTCTCCTGCATATACCCTACCACGAGGGATAGCACACTTCAAATCGTGATGTGGCAACCTTGGGGATTTTACAGTATGGGTACCTACTACCATGAGTAGACGGGGATATAAAGGAATAAGGATAAGATAGGGGATATAATCTCCATCCAGCTTTTACACGCTGGGAAAGGGCACGGGGAGGGACGTGGGATGGAGAGCGCAGTCCATAAGTCCGTGTGCTCCATGTGAGTCCAACATTTCGAGTTGCCTCTACCGGCTCTACCCCTGTGGACAAATGATGCGTACAAACAAAAGCGTTTCTGAAATTGTGATACCTTCGAACCACAATCGGACTCTACTCTCTCTACCCTTAGGTTTAGGTAGCACTTTATCGAATCTTGGTAAGTATGGAAATATGGAGGAGCTTGAGACATTAATTGTTGGTCAAGCCTCCCGTGTGCGAAGTTGCTCATCCTCGAGAATCAAAGGCTGAGCGCGCAAGCCACTGCCCGACCATGCTCCTCCATTTTTGGAGTAAGTTCCTGGAATTTATTTTACCTGCAGCAACTGCGTTCGATAACAATTTAATAACATCTTTACATACAAACCATATAACAAAATGGAAAATTATAAAAATGAGGACAATACGGATGTTTAATCAACTGGTGCTGGTTAGTTCTGCCACCTGTGTGTTGGTTCAGTAAATGAATTATGCTCCATAAAAATTTTAGAGTCGTTACATACGCATGTAGATTTTTTTTTGCTTTTGATGCAGGTAAGAAACTTGTCAAAAATTTTACCGGTAACCTTCCAAATAAATATTGATCCTGCCTGACTGGACGCAAGATAAAAAAATCAGAAAGAATGTAGAATAGTACCTACTGAAAGATGTTGTCGAAAACTAAAACTCGAAAACTATGCACGTTTTGCTTGAATTGACATGATAAGAAGTAAAAAATCTTACAAATGAATGTATAGTAGTAAATAATATGTATGGGATTCTGTATTATTTGAGTAATGAAACCTCCTCCTTTTTGGAAGTCGGTTACCAAAATTGATTTGATTTGTAGTTAAATGTAAACGCTTGTAACTACTCCTATCTAACATTTTTCTTCTCTGTTTATTTTAATAAAGATTATTTTGATTAAGATTGTAATTTTCAGTTAAGGTTTTCGAGTTCCAGTGCAGTGGCGAAATGTCCATACATGCCAATTCTCATCGGCTTCCCTTTTAGAAATCCCACCCCACCGATCCACCATACATTTAAGCCTTACATTACATTTACCTTCGCCATATTTCAACCCCTCGCCACTGTTCCAGTGCAATATTGCATTTCGACGCTCGCAAAGGTATGAGGTGAGGCCGGTCCATTGTTCCGTGAGCACCAGCTCTTATTTCGCTCTAAAAAATACTCGATGTGTTGTAGGTACTTAATTTTAATGTCGTTCTGTGCCATTGTGTGCGTCCGATAAACTTTGTTCGTAGCAAATGAGCTATACCGTGGTCATCAACCCCGCTGAAATGGTGCGTTTAGATTACGCGATATGCGTACTTACACATACACACTCGAAATATGGTTAGGCCGTTTTTCAGTTGGTGAATGAACGGTCTTAATTCGAATTTTGTATTGAAACTTATTTAAAACGGAATGTACAATGCTCTACGAAAACAGTCCGCTATCTATTATAATGATGATGTTGTACAATAATGGTATCTTTTTGTTTTATGCTCGTAGATGCCTTGTATGTCCTGTGCGAATGAATATTAGACTCGGATTAAGGTTGGAGTGATCTTCATGGCCGATAACTCTTGCTTATCATCATAACAAATCAGCGATACAAGCAAATTTCCCACCCTAATCCCTCCTGCTACGACGCTGGCCGTCCTTATGGATGTGTTAAGAGAATTAGTTATGGCCATGACTCTCTCTCTATGAAGCTGTGTAGTGTCGGCATAGAATAGCACTATCCCCTCTCATCCCTTGGGTGTCGTAAAAGGCGACTAAGCGACTCAGCCTCCAGGAAAAGGCTATACTGCGATCGCCAACCCGCCTGCCAAGCGTGGCGATTATGGCAAAAAGCTACAATAAGGTTTTTGTTTTCGTTCTTGAGTGAACATTGTTTTGTTTGTATCGCGTATCATTCGTACATAATCTAAGCTTACGTGACAGATAATGAATTATTATTATTACATTCAGCTACTTCAATGTTATCTTGCGTGAATATCTATCTATTTACTTTAGCCCTTGTAGAGTCCGTCTTCGGACAGAGCCCTACTTTCTGCTTCTCCACACTGGAAGGTTTGCTGCCACATGCATTCTGTTTATGTCCGGATATCCGTCCATCTAGGACGGATAGGCTTTTTCATTTGATTTGTAAATCTTACTTGGGTATATGATAATGATAATTCTCTGTGAGCTTAATAAAGTTTTTGCTTGTTTTTTGATTTGGTTTTTACTCTGTCTTAGTTATTATGAATGTATCTTCTGAAATGCGTACCTACCTATTAAGTGCTTATCATTAACTTTAAAAACTGTATCTATTGGTGAAGCCCTGTAATTGGCTCTCAATTGTTATGTTAATATCTACAGTGATATATTAAGCTGTTGGTCGTCCGAAAGACAAAAAAATATCTCTTGGGCGGTCGTTTTCTACCGTGGGTGTTAGCGAGGGGTCGCCATTCAAGAAGTCTCCTCGCTCATCTGTTGTGTTGCGGTTCATTCTGGGAATGTGTCCTGCCCATATCTGGAGTTCTATTTCTTCCACCACGTCAACCACCTTAGGTTTCTGCCGGATCCACTCATTTCTTCTATGATACATGAGGCTGATACCGAGCGAGCATAGCCCATAGCCCTTTGCGGTACACGGAGTTTTTCGGCAGAATTTTCCGTCGGGGTGGTAGATTCCATACTATAGATGAAAACAGGCTCGACACATTGATTGAAGACTTTTGGTTTTCAGATGTTGGAAGATTGTATTTGATTTCATTATTTGGCAATTGGCTGCGAAAGCTGCCCAAGTCTGCGCCAAACTTCGATCGGCTTCTGCTGTCTGATCTTCAAGGCCAAGAGTGATTTTATAGTAGTGTTCGACTTCTTTGGAAAATATGTGATTTTTCGGCAAATGCAGCCGAGACCAACCTCTTAAAGTGCCTTCCGATTCCGATGCACAAATGGGCTCTTCGAGATTGTAACTCTTTGGTTATCCATCCCGTGACCAACCATGCTAATGTGGCTTAACTGCCACAATCAAATAGCTAGCTGAAACAGCTAACCAGTGCGCCTTTTTATAAAACCAAATTCAAAAATCTTTTTTGAGTCGATGCCAGCCGAGGCATTCTACATTGCACTTACGTAGGTATACCAATACTTTTTTTTATAAAAAGTTTTTAAAGTTAGAATATTTTCCGCACTTCTACAATTAAATCGGAACTATGATCTATTGTCTCTATGATTATGTAATAGTGACAAAAATTCAAAAACACAGAACAAGGAAAACGACACTATTTTCAAGATTTCCTGAAAACTACGGAACCGATTTCAAAATATATGTGATTTTTTTCTTATGAAATGTTTGATTCATTCCAATCGGTCCAGCCGTCTTCGAATAATCGATGAACATACATAAAAAAATATACGCGACGAATTGATAACCTCCTTCTTTTTTTGAAGTCGGTTAAAAAATGACATAGTTGGGTACAAAGGCATTGAGTTTTATGTACATTACAGTAGGTATATTTATTAAACATTTTAATAAGTAGGTATATTTTATCTCCACAACTTTTTTAAAGTTTCGGCGAATGTACGATTAAGAGTTTTATCCGTGGATAACTTAATTGTCAAGGATTTTGTAGGTAATCTAATCATAATTATCAGGCGGCATCTGATGTCATTGACAGGTCAACTGCTTATAGCCGATTATACATATAAGTACTTTGAATGAAATAGAAGGATGAAACTGAAAAACAAATTAGGTGTATGTACGAACTTAGTGTACTACGATGTTTCCGGGTAAAAAGTTTCAAAATAAAAGACCGTCTTTTCTGTGGAGGTACCTAATGCAGACTTAAATTTATTTTACTTTTTATTTTATTTTTTAAACTTCGAACCGCAGAACCATCAAGAGTGCATTTTGAAACCTCGTTATTTTTATTCTGTGACTTGTACAATTTTTTACTTTTACTGGTTTTGTTTCTTACTGTCAAATTAATAATTAAAAAGCCAACAACGAAATTTTTCTTTATAAGAAACATTCGCCGCTGCCCTAGTGATTATCCTTTCCCTGCACCTGATTTTCATAATGCATATGTCGCAGTAAGATAGATAAAGCCGTAATATAGTTATATCCCTAGGGATATAGTTATGTACCGTACCATAGTTAGACGAAAGAGATTCATTACTATCTCACTAGGAATATAGTTATAAAACCGTCGAAGTTTAGTGATATACTTATATTACTAGATAAAGTTTAGTGAAATATCTTTCGGAGTGTGCGGCGCAGGCGGCGGGGGAGGGGTTCGTTGTGTTTACTAATCTAACCTAACCTAACCTAACCTAAATTGTTAAAGTTTAAATTTTAAAAAATATGATCGTTTTAATTGTAATTTCTTTTAATACGTGTTAATGTCACAAAGTATTGTAACTGCAGGAAGTTGATTGTTTTATTAATAAAGATATAACCAATACAATTTTGTTTTATTTAATTATAATATATTATGGTAGATTTCTATTTCACTAAGCATAGTCAAGTAATATATTTATAGCACTGAACTTAATCCAGTATTATAGGTATATCACTAAACTTTGACGGTTTTATAACTATATTCCTAGTGAGTTAGTAATGAATCGCTTTCGTATAACTATATTACGGCTTCATCTATCTTTTACTGCGACACATACATACCTACTTACATTTCAGTACATAGTTATTTTATTAAGCATTCGCCAGGCTGCCCGCCTCTGTGACCGATAAGGTGGTCATTGACTTCCTTATCAGCAGCCTGCGTTTACACTCATATAAGTGCGTTTGCTAGTATCTATCACCTACTTCTACTTATAAAGTGATTCAATCAAATACTTCGTGTTCCGTTAGAATTTTCTTAGCAATTGCGAATTTACAAATGTTGCTATACTTTTTATGAAGGATATTTCAAGTATAACCCGGGCAGATAAAGAATGGGATTGAAAAAAATAAATCTGACTGAAAAATAAATTAAAAATAAAATCAAAAGTCTGCGAAGTACTTACCATCAAGAAAGGAATAAAGTGGAAAATTCAAAACGATCCGGAGCTAGATCCAGTGACATTTACAAACACAGTTTGATTTGGTCTATGGAAATGAATTTTATAAATGAAAGTTGCGAATATAGAAACTCAATCCAAACAGCTGTTGTAAGTTTTACCTACTCTTTCTTTTTATCACGCTTTTAATAGCTTCACCTGTAGGTACTCGTATATATTTCTTGAACGAATCGTCCAAGGTATGTTTGTAACCGACTTCTTTAGACTCGATTTACTAATAGAATAATACTTGTATTTATCGTTCATTATTATTTTCAGCTGATGTGCTTTAAAAGCGTGTTTATTTTTGGTTTTTTTTTATATTTTTACCCAAAAGTTAATTATTAATTGACACAAAAATTTTATTAAACAAAAGCACTTAGACAATTACATTTATACGTTTAAAATATTTTCATACGGTCTTGCCAAGGCGGTTCTGTTGTCATGAAAAGATCTGCATATTTATTTCTAATAAAGTATCGCTTTACTAGACGATTGATTACTTATTTCGTGTTCCTGATAAATTCCGTAAAGATGTTTGTTACTGTTCACGCCAGGAGCCATTAATAATAGAGTTGAATATTTTCATAATCCACACACCTTGTGTCTTAGAAGTACTTAGAAGTAGGTATTAATGGTTTTCCGCAATCAATTGTGCTGTGCAAATAACATGCCGCTAATACTATGACATCAACTTTTTCTGGTTTTAGAGCTATAAATGATTTAAAAATTCGGATTCTTGATACAAGAATACCGAACGCATTTACGACAATTCGCCTGGCCCTAGACAACCGATAATTAAAAACTTTTTCTCTTCAGGTGGCCCGGGTAGGAAACGGTTTCTTAAGATATTTTTTTAATGGAAAAGCTGCATCTCCAACTTTAACAGAATATCTAAAGAATTATTTTGTAGTGCTTGTTTCAAGTCTGATCTTTTATACACTCCTCCATCTGAAGCTCTGCCGTTGCATCTATCAATGTAGGATAAATAGTAATCGTCATCTACTAATGCTACTTAGTAGCACTATGCTGAGGCTTCCTTTATAATTAAAATAATTTGATTTATCGTCAGGAGCAATAATATTTATGTGTTTGCCATTGATAGCTTCAATACAGCCTGGAAAGTTCCATTTGTTTCGGAAGCTATTTTCTATCTCCTTCCATTCCTGTCTCGTAGGAATCTGAAACAAAATGTCTGTTAATACATAAAGTAAACTGCAACACTTGCTTAAATTCCGCATCGAATAAAAAAGGAATTACGTAAATCGGTTCATCGTCGTAATCAGTGTATATATATATACACAAAAAAAAGAATACCAACCGATTTAGACCCTCCTCCTTTTTGGAAGTCGGTTAATAATAAAACTTATTGTGAAATATTTGATAATTTTACCACAACAAATTAGAGACTTGCCTTTCAATATGTTTAAGAAAACACTAGGTACCTACATAAATGGCTCAGTGACCACACTTTCTACTGTCTTAACGAATTTTTAAATTATAAGGATTGAAGGTTATTTATAATTAGGTACATTTATTATTTTGATATTTATTATTATTGTAATGATATTATAATTTTGTATTCTACTTAGACATGTTTTAAATTAATTTATTATTTTGATTATTAAATATTATTGTTATTGTGATATTATTGTGATGTGTGATCTTAATTATTTATTGTTGAAATGGTAGAAATGCATTGACTAAAAATCATTGTAGCAATTGTATTCTTCTCAGTTGACATTTGCATGCTATGTTATAGCTGTATAGGCAAAGAACTATATCTCATAATGTTCCATCTGTAATGTACCCTATTCAAAGCAAATAAATGAATTCTATTCTATTCTATTCTATTTATAACAATTTTATAAAACATAATATAGACAACGTGAATCAAATACACCTAAGTACATAATTAAATATAAAACAACATAATTTCAATCCCATTCTTTACCTGCCCGGGTTGTACTAACCTACTTACCTATTTATACAGTAACCACGGTTAATTTTATGGAGTTCAAACAAAAACATATATTTTTTTCATGTAGGTACAGTACAGTCGGGGAACTTCCCGGTGGACCAGTAGAGATTTTTTGGAAGCTTTATTTGAAAAAGTAATAGATATATAGAAAAAGTTTCTAACACAAATAATATAACATTAACAGGTCTTTCATTTGAATAATAAATTATTTCTTTAACCTTAGTACTTTCCGAGAAAACGTATTCCAAACAAACTCTACTGGTCAACCGGGAAGTTACCCGATTGTACGACGACAGACATAAATCTACTCGGTGCTGAGATTGGCACGGTCTAACAACTCCTGAGGATGCTCCGTGTGTGGGCGAAACACGTGTAGAGTAGTCGGTGAAGGTGCAAGGTGTGTCACTGGGCTGCATCTGCATTTTTTCTTGCGGAATTACGCGACATATTTTTCGTTTTCTATCAAGTTAAACAGTTGAACTGCGATAACAGCCTTTATTACGTAGTGCATAAAGGCGGTCTCAAGGTCATGTATAGTCTGATGTGCCGCCGTGTGTACATACTTCAACACCTAACTTCCACAGACATTTTAGGCTGGAAATACACGTCAGATTTTTCAATCCGATAGTTGGATCCGATAGTCTGATCAGACAATCGGAAGGCGCTCGTACCATACATTAAAATTTGTTTGAACACACAATACACATCCGATCCGATAGTCGGATCGGACGTCTGAGTCGGAAGCATAGCTACGCGTTTACGATTTTACTGTCGGATCCGATTGTCTGAAGGCGCTGTCTGCATACATTATGTATGGAGACGAAATAGACGTCCGATTTCTCCTTCCGATTTGCCAGTTGACTCTCTAACGTGACACTGAACACACATCGCATTTGTGTTACGGACGAGATTTCGACGGAGAAATATGATAGAACGGCTTATTTCGGCTGTTGAAAAACGAACCTGCCTATGGGATACCGGCAGTAAAACTTATCACAACAGGCAAATGAAAGATTTGGCCTGGGAAGATGTCTGTAATGAAATATTTGACGAAGAATGGGTTTCAATCTTGGACGAATTCGTCCTAGGGTAACAAGTAAGTACCTAGTATAGGTAGGGGTTGAATTACAAGTGCTAGTAATAATCACTTACAGGACTAAGGTAACTTAACTGCGCCGTCACATTCTTAAATAAACTTACCGGGAATGAGTACCTACATAATACCTAACTCTGTAACCTATTCATGAATTAATAACAACTTGGTATGCGTTATGGAAAATATGAGGAGTGAAGCATTTTAATTACTTCTTGTATGCATTCGCTTCATTGTGAAACCATCTGATTACACTGAATAACATACTTGTATCCGCCTAGGTGTGTTTGATCAAGTGTCGACTTATCAACAGTCACTCGTTGTCCAGACAACCAACAACGGGGTCTTTGTGGCTCCACCCTGGTAACCCCACCGGATACCAATGCTTTAAAAAAAATATTAAGTAACAATCTATCTCGCAAAAAAACGAGTTAGTACAAAAAGAACCAAAAATAATTTTAAATCTACGAAACACCCTTAAAAACAGTAGTATCTGAAAAGCAAAAACATTAAAATACCTTAAAAATGTGGTAAAATAATAAATTACTGTTATTTATTTATCTTAATCAATCCTTAGCATCATTACTACTTGTACTATTAAAGTATTCTGTAGCATTACATACATACATTAATTAATTTAACAAAATTTTGAAGTCGGGCGCGCGCGCTAAAAGAAATCGCTTGAATTGAAAGTTATTCTTAATGGTACAAAAATATTTCCAGTAATAATACTAACGTAAAAAGAAAACGTTGCCGCGGGTCAAAAGACAAGCAGCGCCATCTAGTACTAGTGGAATAATTAGGTTCATGCTACACTAAACTTTACTACACTAAAGTAGAGTGAGTTAATTACATGCTAAAAAGTTCCATTAATTTGAAATATGTCGAATCGATGAGTCAAACATTGTAAGTATTTTAAAATAGCAGCACGTATCCAGAAAAGGTGGCAACATTTTTATTGACGACGACATTTTGTTCATGGAAAATGTAACTATTAATTACGATTTTGATCTTATTCGATAGCCAGATGAATATATAATTTGTTATGTTAAACACTATTTTCCTAGTTTCTCTTGATTTAATAATAATTCATAAAAAATAAAGTTTTTTTTCCCACCAAATCGGTCCACATTGATTCATATGGCAAGAATAATCTATCTGTCATATTTATACGTCAGTGTAGATGTCATGTTGATAGTTATGCATTTTTTTTATATAAAAACGTCCTCTAATCTTACCTAAACCTTAAAATATTCGAATAATAAATGATTTTCATCATGTAAAAAATTATATTCAAAGTTACCCAAAACTCATGATAACATTGAATTTGAGTTAAGGGAGAAATTATGGGTAGTTCTGTTGATTTTTCATTAAATTTATTAAGTTAAAATTATAAACCAACTCAAAAGAACACTATTTAATCAATAAAATGAACGTTTATGAAAATACATCAGATTGTAATATCACAAAAACTGTAAAAAATGTTCAAAGTTACCCAAAATGACTGCAACGTGCCCCGTACTTGCATTAACTATTTTTGTGTGAGTCAAACGATATTGAACGGGCTGACAGATGTGTATCAATCCGATTCACCGAAAACTACTGAACCGATTTCAATTTTTTTTATTTTTTATTTCACATTTTTTAACGTCAAAAACAGTAGCTGCCATCTAGTGAACTTCTTTCATAATTAACTCGTAGGTTATTTTTTTAAAATTTTTTAATTTTAAAAGACAGGCGCAGCTTCATCTAGTGAAGTTCATCGCCATCTTGCGGTTTTTTCAACAGTATTTTTGAGATTTCCTGAAAAATACTAAACTGATTTAGTTTTTTTTTAAATGATAACAATTTGGGAACACACTTGATCTAATAACTTTGAATCATTACAATTGGTCCAGCCGTCATCGAGTAATCATGTCATTGGGTGGGATGGGAAGAAGACTAAGACTTAAAAAATGTGAAATAAAAAATAAAAAAAATTGAAATCGGTTCAGTAGTTTTCGGTGAATCGGATTGATACACATCTGTCAACCCGTTCAATATCGTTTGACTCACACAAAAATAGTTAATGCAAGTACGGGGCACGTTCCAGTCATTTTGGGTGTGTTCTATCTACCTAGGTTTATTTTATAAACTCATTCGCAAAAAAACGGGCACCTAAGCAATGAACCATTTCAAATGTTAATATTGCTTTGTTTGATAATTATAGGTAGTTTTATCCTCACAATTTGGTAAATTAATAAGAAAATAATCGTTTTCATCAGTATTTCATAAAATTTATGGGAAATAATGCTAAACCTCGCTAGTAGTGTATGTTCGCTAGTAGTGCATATACTCATGAAGTAAAAATAAAAAAGTTTTTTTGTTTGTTTTTCCTTAATAAAGTAAAAGCAAATAAATGTTTAGTATCGAGTGTGACCCCCTCTAGCTAAAATCACAGCTTGAATTCGTCTGGGCATGCTAGCGAGAATATCCCGGATACTTGCTTGCGGAATACGTTCCCACTCCGCAGTAATCACATTCTTCATCTCTCTGATGGTCTGCGGAGCCGGGTGTACCGATCTCACACGCCGTTTCAGAACGTCCCAGACATGCTCTATGGGATTGAGGTCGGGACTTCGAGCTGGCCAATCCAAACGACGAATCGCGGGATCGGTGGGCGCGAGCATTGTCGTCACCTAGAGCGGCCAATGCGGGTTGTGCATGAGGAATTAGAACTTCCGTTATGTATCGATGCCCAGTCAGTGAGCCGTTTTCAATGAAGACTAACTCTGTACGATCCATTGAATTTATTTCTGCCCAAAACATAACAGAGCCCCCACCATAAGGTGTGATTTCTTCGAAACATGCCTCTGCAAAGCGTTCTCCTTGTCTTCTTAGCACTCGCCGACGTCGATCTTCACCGAACAGAGATATCCTGGCTTCATCAGAGAACAAAACCCTATTCCAATCTTCTTGAGTCCATGATTCACAATTTCTAGCGAACCTAAGCCTGTGAACTCTGTGCTCACGGAGTAATTTTGGCAGCGAGGAGCCTCCTCCTGACCGTCCATAGACTAATATGCACATTTCTTACTTCTTGGAGGTTGTTCTTAAGATCCACATACGAAGATTTGCGAATTCTCAATGCGCGACTCACAAGAAAACGATCATCCCGTGGTTGGGTACATGATTTTCTTCCAGAACCAGGCCTTCTCTCGACGGAACCAGTCTCCTGATATCGCTGCCAGGTCCTTTGGACTGTCGAGCGACTAACATTTAGCCTCCTAGCCACGAAACATTGGCTGCAACCCTCTTCAAGCAGCGCGATAATTTTGGTAGCTTTTACCACTTTATCTACCATTTTTGATACAGCCAAACAGCAATAAATAAAGCTTTGACAGTCAAGGATATGAAATTAATCGATAAAAATTGAATAAAAGTTATGAAAGTCCATGTTAACTTCTGGAACTTCGCGCCAAAAATGTAGGATAAAAAGGGGTTTTCTGTAAAAATGAGCATCAAATGAAAATTTGAATTTAGAACGTACTTTTTTAAATACCACAACATTTTTAAAACCGGCCAGTAACGTGTACAAACGATTGAAACCTTTTTGGTATTGTATCTTTTTAACCCTTAATTCGATCAAAACCGCCCGTTTTTTTTGCAAATGAGTGTATTATGAGTTTAACGGCGTAGGTAATTATTACCTATAGCAGCTTTTATAAGTTTGGAGTTAATAAGTTTGGACAGTGTCTTCAACTCTTCATCCATCATCTGAGGCTCAATAATTGGCTCATAGCTGCCAAAGGAAATTCACAAGGATCGTCACTGCGCTATGTTATCCTATCGCCCCATTTTTTTGTCCCCCGACTGTTAGCCTGTATACAAATCAATTGAAAAAAAATATCACCGCGAGACAGCCAATCTTCAAGTGGTAGATCATAATTTCCAGCTTACTGCTGATGCCCTTACCTTTCGGGAAATATAGCCATGGAAGTCCTACAAGTTACAACGCCAGGGGCTTAATTCTCGCGCCTTCGACGTCTTAAATTCGACATTTTTTGGAGTCAAAAATCTGTATTAAAAGCTCACTGAAAGCAATCTTCTACGATATAAGATTATCAAAGATAATTGAAACTAAAGCTTTTTGACATTAGTAGAGATTTTACTTACATTTTTGTTAAAGAAATTAAGGATATAAAAATGTCGAATTCGAGATGTCGAAGGCGCGAGAATCGCCTCCCTGGCCCGCCGCCCAATGCGAATTAATGTTTTACAGGCTTGGCGGATTCAGTCGAAGCGCGTAGAAGCTAGAGATTATTTTGAACACCCATTCTATGACCGACCGAAAGTACGTAGCTTATACTGTCACGATCGCAGGCTGTACGCTTAACCAATGTGTGTTCATTTACATCTAAGTGTGTAAACACAATGATTTAAAGTGTATTTTTATGAAATCTTTTTACATCGCCGCCGTTTATGCTTGAAACGGTACGTAAACGTCATATGTCAAACTAAAGTTTGAGATTGTTATTTGTCATTGTCTTGTCACTACTGTCAAAAACTTTACAAACGTCAACGTCAAAAACCCAAGTTGTTTTTGTGTGATATCGAGTTTGGTGACGACAATGAATTATATCAAATCAAGGTCGAAAAATACCTACGTATTTCTATCAGTTGGCCTGGTCCCCAACCCGCCTACAGCCGCGTGGTATTTCTGCTGGCATAAACCTTTACCGACCCACCATGGCTTCCACAATGTTAAAGTTGCTAAAGTCTGAGGTACGTTCCAACAGTTAACACTGAATTGTTATGAATAAATTGAAATAGTTATGAATAGTAGGGCTGAATTGCTTTCCAAATCATACCGGCAGAGTGTCTACTCTGCCGGTATGATTTGGAAAGCAGGTCAGATATAAATATTTAATGCACCTTGAATGACGATCCGTTTTATTCGTCGCATATTAAAATAGATTATGAAGCTAATATTATAAATGATCTATCGGCCCTCTGGTCGTAGTTCAGAACCTGTTTACAATATTATATTAGTTGATAAAAAACACTTGAGTACTTTCTTGTTTCTATGAGATTTTAAAGCATGGTTTCACTAGTCACAGTTCTGCATGTAGCATTTATTTAAACATTACAAACAGTTATCTACAAGTAGTCCAACAAATATATTAGGAAGTAAGAAAATAAAAATCTATAACATTAAGTTGATATCTGTGGTCAGCTCTAATTAATTGCTGCATTCCATATGTTTTACTTATTTATTCTTTTCTTCACAGTCACATTTACTCAGAAGGAGCTACAGCAGTGCAGCACCGACTACAAAACTGTACATAGATGGACAGTATGTGGAATCCAAGACAAACAACTGGATTGAGCTTACAAATCCAGCCACCAATGAAGTGATTGGCAGGTACTTAAAGTATTTAGTTAATTTAATCTATGAAAACCTCTTTTGTCTCTTGTTTTTTTTCGCGTAGCGTGTAAAGTTGAGTGTGATCACCGGAGACCGCTTAGTGGTATGCTAATTGGGTTAATTTATATATGTTATTAGAACATTTTAGTATTTACGTAGATGTATGCCCTCACACGATAAATCTGAATCAGAGCTACAAATGTGGAGCTTAAGAGCAAAATGTATAAACATCTAAGATGTTGTCCATAAACTTATTTTAATCTTTCTTCTTATAATAGTGTTTATTGATTAAAGCTTAAAGGAGCAAAATTAAACTAGAAGCCATCAACCATTTCTTTTCTGCATAATGTATTTTGTATTTGTAAAACAGCATAATCATTTTGTTGTAGTTAATGAACAATGATTTGGTGTTTTTTGACTTGCTTCTTTGAATACTTCAAGTCCGCATAAATGAATATAAATCAGAATTTGTAATTTATGGTAAATTAATGCACTTTGTAACTGTTTTCAAAACATGCCATTCTTAAAAATAGCAGTGTACCTAGTAGCTCTTATTAGCTTTGTGTGTTATATAAAATAAATATGGATTAAATGTGTGTACTAATGATCACTGATTAAATTATTATTTACACTTTCAAATTGTCACATAACTATCTTAAGATATATAAACTCAAATTTAAATATTTTTCATGGTGTGATCAACTCCATTACACCTAAAAAGTGTCTTGTATGTCTAATAATTATGTCTGGTTCCATTATATCTTTTTATAAAATAAGTAGGTATACTATGTTAGCAACAGGGAAAATTAAATACTGACATAGTCACATCCCAATATTCCGAATCTTATCAGTAGTATAAAAATCACATGTATAGTAAGCTTCATTATGAGTTTGCTGCTCTCATTATCTTGTTTTGGTTTGCTCTTATCTTTTCTCTTTGCCTAGTTAGATATGAATAAATATGTAACATTAAATGTTACATAAAATAGCACTTGATTCAAAACTATTATTACAATTTTGATGTTCATTCATAATTTTAATTTTATTATATAAAGTAGCATTGTAAATGCAAAATTTAAAAATTATAAATTAATATTATCTTTTATAATGCCTGCCTTTGAGTTGTTGAAAAGTGACTTTCTCTTGTAAAAAGAATAATGACATTACTGTTAAACCAAGTTAAACTATCCATAGTCAGAAATCTCAGTAATAAAGTCGATAAGGCAATCATTTACAGCCAGGAAGTCAATACTAGATTCAAATAATATTCTTTAACAAACATCCACAAAACCATTTCGCCCCAACACTCATTCTTCTCGCTCTGTATTCCGCCCGCCCAGTTGAATCTTCTTTCAAATGATATGTACAATTTGTAACTATGACCTTAGTTGTTAATTTGTTTTACAGAGTACCAGAAGCAACACAAGATGAGTTGAACGCGGCTCTCGAGGCGGCAAAGCGGGCTTACAAGACATGGAGTCAAAGTACCATCATGACCCGGCAGCAGCTTATGTTCAAGTTTGCCCGCCTATTGAGAGAGAACCAGGCAAAACTGGCGGCTAAAATCACGGAAGAACAAGGAAAGACCATAGCTGATGCCGAAGGCGACGTGCTGAGAGGGATTCGTAAGTTTTATACAATTTTATGTACATCTTTACGATGCGATACGAGAGATCAGCCCCCAGATTACCTTTTATTACCAGTCATATTCCAGAGAGTGAGTGTGCCGTCGCTTTAAGTGCGTAAGATAAGTGGTCGCAATGTAGGGGAACATTTAGATAAAACTACAAATGGCTGACTGAAAGTTTTAGAAGCAACCATATATTAACATGCAGTATAAAGCTAAAGCGTTTTTTTATCCTTAACTAGCGGCCGCCCACAGTTTCACCCGTGTGGTTCCCGTTCCCGTGGGAATATCAAAAATCCTTTTTTATTGCTTGCCTACACTGTTAAGGAAATTGTATGTAAAATTTCAGCTTAATGGGTTCAGCCGTTTGGGCTGTTGTCTGTCAGAACGGTATTGTTTTATTAGTAAAGAGTCTGAAACGGGTGGAAGGGCAAAACTGACAATATAAAAATGCATGTAATATGCTCAATTGAATAAATAATATTTTCATTTCGTTTCATTTCAGTTATTTTCTGCTTAATAATTAGAAATATCATTTCACATCTTTATTTTTTATAGATCCGAATAGAGACCTTAAACAAAGGAAATAAAATTCCCTTTCGCCTGTACAGTTAACAGTTCATCATGTTTAATATCAAAACGTTGTTTTTTCTAAGTTTTAGCAAAAAACTGTATCAAGTATTTTATTATTAAGTATATTTTTTAAGTTTGCAAAAAATATCTGTAAATTCTAGCAAGTACCTACTTAACATTAATAGTAATGGTGGACACTCATTGTCTATAATGTAAGTTTTAATTTAATAGTAATTTGTACTACTGACTGTATGTGTCAAAATAAAGAGAAAAAAAAAAAAAAAAAAAAAAAAAAAAACGGATATATTGTTCAATGTTTGCTAATATTATGTCACATGACTTAAACATGAGTTAATCAAAAAATTAAGAGCCATAATTAACTAATAATGATAATGCTGTTATCAGCTTAGACAAAAATCATTCCTTTGCTAATTGCAGCACCCATTGTTATTGGCGAGTTTGGCAAACAATATTCGTTATCGAAAACTGTCGCTTTGTCTCTTCCCTCGAAAAATGAATCTATACTAATATTATGAAGCTGAAGAGTTTGTTTGTTTGAACGCGCTAATCTCAGGAACTACTGGACCGATTTAGAAAATTCTTAGACCATTAGAAAGCTACATTTCTCCTAGTGACAAAGGCTATATTTTATCCCGATATTCCCAGGGGAACTCTCACTCTCACTACTCATGAATCGACTTAGAGTACTTAATGGTATTTTTTCTAACTGAATCTAAGTTCAAAACTACAAAATGATGTGGATTTCATTCGGGCACAATGTCGTACAAATTGAAACCAAACTCCATACTTCATTGGACATTCTCCTTTTTTTTACAATAAGTACTTTATTTATTTAAAATATAAACCATTCATTATTCAGATATTTTTCTAGAAATTAGGAATAGGAATGTACACCAATCTGCATTGAAGGCGTGGTCATATTAGATGTCTCGGGTATTACTATTCTACTGTTTCGGACTAGTGTTAGTATTAGCGAGTTTGGTAACGTCATTCTGACATTTAATAATAAAAAAACAAGATGTGCTCAAAGAACATAGACTTCCAGTTACCAAACTAGCAATGGGAAGGATTTGAATCGTACTCAATTTTTTCCTAGACAAAAAATATCCGTCGTTTGATACACAAATAAAAGTACCCGTTTTGTTTACAGAATCAGTGGAGCATTGCTGCAGTATAACCTCACTGCAGTTGGGTGACTCCATCCAGAACATCGCTAAGGATATGGACACGCACAGCTATAAAACACCCCTGGGTGTTGTTGGAGGTAATAAGATTCTTAGTTTGGCGAACTAGCGCTTTGTTCAGCAGCATCCGATAGTTTTCCTTTATGTTGATAGTTCGCGAGTTGATAAAGAAAGCGCCCCAGGCTCTCTGCCAGGGCACTCTTTTATCTGCACAGCGCCCTGTCTGCGCGCCTGGGGTATTTTTTTTAACATTGTTTCCTTTATGTTAACTCGTACTACAGTCTGTTCACCGAAATGAGCTGAAGATGTGGCTTATCTTTAGCCAATCACGAGTGAGCAATTTTTCTCATTCAGTACTAGCTCGTTTCGGTGAACAGACTATAGGGGTGCTTCACAGACCTCGAGATAGACGAAAAGAGCGCATCAAACTGTATGAGAACCTAGCGTGTTGAATTTTTCGTACCTACGATGACGCCACGAGCGAGATTTAGTGATGTGTAAATTATATTGACGAGCTCTTGCAAGAAAGCACTGCACAATTAACCATTTTAGTTTCTGAGCGACGCTTTTTTTCATTGCAATGGTCTCAAGCGGACTTTTTTTATTTCCACATAAAATGTACACAAATAAAAAAAACACATCTGCCAAATTGCGTAACAGTTTGTCGGCAACAATTCTTGTCGATATGGAATGGACTGAATTAGGTACGCAAGGTAGGTTTTACCCTCTATCTCAATATAGGTCTGTGGGGTGCTTGCTGTTTTAATGTTGGTTTTGTTCATTAGAGCATTCATATACTGAATGAGAGAAAATGATCGCTTGTGAAGGCGCATAGGCAATGCCATATCTTCAGGCAAAGGCGCATAGGCAATGCTATATCTTCATGAAGATTGGCTGCAGCCAATCACCAATTAGTGTAGTAGCTCGTTTCTGTGAGTTCACATAAAAATACTGCTCATTAGAACACAAGGTGATTTTTGGTAGGGACTTAGTGGCGCGTTTTATTGACGCACGTCTGAATCGCTACTTACGCCTATTAGTTGTATGGAAGACGTCACGTCGCCACTAACGCGATGCAAAATCTCAATTACTTGGGTAGTTTATGAGACCTACGACATCATTCCGACAATGGTGCGTACATTTTGGGTTTGCATCGCCAATGCCACGCGCCACACCATCCCTTAAATTAGTTACATTGCTACGGAAAGCCACAATAATTTTCAAAATAATCTTTTGCAGGTGTGGCAGCGTTCAACTTCCCCGTGATGATTCCCCTATGGAT
This sequence comes from Chrysoteuchia culmella, assembly GCA_910589605.1. NCBI lineage: Eukaryota > Metazoa > Arthropoda > Insecta > Lepidoptera > Crambidae > Chrysoteuchia > Chrysoteuchia culmella. Next base: position 6,965,372 of record OU342657.1, read on the forward strand.
GTTCCCTCCCGCGCTGGTGACCGGCAACACCTGCATCGTGAAGCCTTCAGAACAGGACCCAGGAGCGACTCTCATGATGATGGAACTGCTGCAGGAGGCGGGAGCGCCACCTGGTGTCGTCAACGTAAGTATCATCAGCCTTGTTTCACTGTACTTCCTACTGGGAAACCTGTGGCATCTACCGGACTACTTGTCTACTGGGCTCTCGCGCGAGGCAATGAGATTTCGCCGTTGGTGTTACAAGCTTATGAATGGTTATCTATGCCTCTTTTACTTACTGTACAATTGTACATCGAAAAAAAGACGCTTTGATAGCCATTAAAACACTGAGAAGTTTTAAAAGCATTTTATCTAAGTCTGACGCTTCAACATTGTTGGGTTCTGGCAGTTAGAGATAAGATAGCCAGTTCCTCAATGGTTCAAGATTCCAGGAGAGGCTCGCTTCCATCTTCAGCCTTATCAATACTTAACATCAGGTATGATGAAGGCTAAGAGTCTCACCGTCGTGAATAATAAAAAAACCCCTGTAAAACTGCCTACAAACGACCGTAATGACGCACTCACACAGACACGCGCCGCTACAGGGTGTTTAGAGGGTAGTAGAGGATGCAAACAATAGTCGCGAGTGTCGCGCGAGTTATAACTACACCGCACGCTATTACACCGATATTTTTTTATTCTTTTTATTTTTGTTTATTAGAGAGGTACAGCGCTTGACCGCTATCTTGCCTGATAGAAAGTGAAGATGCGATCTAGGATGTAACGCGGTTGCCTACAGTATACCTATTCATTCGTGACTTGAAGAAATTGTAAATGTCAGAAAACACAGACTCAGGCAAGGAGTTCACTCTTTGGCGGTATGGATGAAAAATGTCGAGTCAAAACTCCGCTAGTTGTATTACGCATTATATTCCGCTAGTTGTAATAGTGTGCGGTGGTCTGAGTTAAAATACTACATTAAATATTTTAACTGTGCCCCTGGGCTAGATTCAACTTTATTTCAATTACTTGGAACTCGCATTCATTTAACAACATAAAGTAACCCATGCGCTTCGCGTGAAAATAGGATTATGAAATAAATCGCGTGAAAATAGGTTTTGAAAATATAAATAAGGTAATTTCAGTGCTATTTTCATTGAAATAAGGTCGAATCATTCATCAATCATTTGTCCACGAAAAATTATTTGCTACATTGTGCTGTGTTTTGCCGTCAGTTGGCGCCACTAATCTTAAAACACGGAATGGAATGGGTTGGGCCCTTTCGTGTATTTAAATTCAAATAAATAGACCCGCTCTACTACTGACCCGACCCGCGCCCGACCTTGTCTTCTTTTTACTTCTTGTATGTTATACAAACAGTTTACAGGTCACATAATTAACGACACTAGTAGATTTTCATAAAATCGAGGTAACTTTGGAGACTTGGTTCTCTGCCAAGGATTGACCGAGCTGTGATCTGATAATGGCCATCCAGGTAGTCAATGGAAGAGATCCAGATTGCTATACACACCCAACTGATATGATCAACATTATAAGAGATGTCTGAATATGTTAAAAAAAACGCCAAAAAGCATAAAATGCATGGAATGTTTGAAACTGAAAACTCTGATCCTCACATCTTTAGAATGTTGATCAAAACTCCCTGGATGCCCATTATCAGATCACAGCTCGCTAAATCCTTGGAAAAGAAACAAAGTAACCTCGATTGTATGAAAATCAGCTAGTGTCGTTAATTACGTGATCACCACTCTATATTAGTAATACCTTCATCGTGTCGGTTCGTAACACAATAAGTTTCCGATTTTTTATTTTTATATTAAAAAAAAGCGCTTCTTGCCACTATGCCCAGGGATTTTATTTTTCAATTATCTTCAAAAATGAGGAAGTAATGATACTTTTCACGACCACTCGGTTCAATCGGGTCAATGACGTCATGACTCGTCTTTGACGACGACAGATACGCGCTCGCTACGCTACGCTCTCTAAGCTGTTTTAGGCTCAGACTTCAGCGAAAACACAGAGCTAATTATTTCGGGCTTCAGTAAAAGTTGATTTATTTCGACATTTTATACGATATTGGAATAATTCTTTCACCATATTTATTGTAATTGTATTGCCTTACAAGTTTTGTAAGATTTTTTTTTCGTGAAAATGGAAGGTTCCTGGTTCCATTATTGCTCAGTTGTATCTCACGTTGTTCTGATATTTTATTAACCTTTTGTACAGATAATCCACGGCACCCACAACGCAGTGAACTTCATTTGCGACCAACCTGCCATCAAAGCGGTTTCCTTCGTCGGCGGAGACGCTGCTGGAAAGCACATCTACCAGAGGGCCTCAGCTGCTGGTATGTTTTTGACCACAGATTATTAATAATAACACATCCACCACTTCCCTAAAAAATTGCTAATATTTTCGTTTTATTTATCTACTGTCAGGTGGTACAAGGGACAATGAACTTAAAGGCTTTGACTCAGCGTCGCGTTTCAACTGAATACAGCGCATAGCGTCTGGCCTTAAGTGGCGGGCGTTGCTATGACGTCACTTACTGTTTTAGAATTAGGTTTTTGTACTAGGTACTGCACGCGACTTATTCCGCCTTGAATTGGTTTCAGCAATCTAAAGGATAGAATTTTATACAGAATATATTTTAAACGAACGAGGCAGCCAGGATTACTATTTTATCCATGTTATGAACAAATTGAAAGGCAAATTTGATGAGCAATTTTCATTCTCACGTTTTGACCCTAGTAATTGGCTGCATTCCAAATGGAATGCTGAAAAAAGTATATTTCAGAATAGACCACCTAATACATAATGGACAACATTTACATGGAATAAACTTTAAATAGTAAATAGCAGGCATTGATTTATCAGTCCAAATAAATATATAATTAGCCCTTACTAATTTTCTGTGTTGTCTTTTAAAAACCAGTCTTAAAAATAATCCGTTTTTTCAACTTACTTTTTTCCCAGGTAAACGCGTCCAAAGCAACATGGGCGCCAAGAACCACGGTGTTATAATGCCGGACGCGAACAAGGAACACACCTTGAACCAGCTCGCAGGGGCAGCCTTCGGTGCTGCCGGACAGCGTTGTATGGCACTAAGCACCGCTGTGTTTGTGGGTCAGTATCACTAGTCATCATTAGTCGAAATTTAGTCTTCATCAGTGGAGTTACTGACTTTTCATCATCAGTTAAGCTATTGTCTAGTCATCATCAGTAGATCGGGTGTTCATCAGCCGGTTATGATCACCGGTTTTCATTAGTCGACTGATCACCACTCATTATTATTCTAGTGTAATGTGATGAGAACCGGCAAGAAACTCGTTAAGGGTTTTTTTTCAGGTTTTATTTCATTCAGAGACGTCAATTTGAAAAATGTCCTCAACTCATATTATCAGTAAGATCACTTCCCATTACAAATGAGAATACTTAATCAATAATCGATACAATACAATACAATAATAAATAATCAATATAAATATTTCTTACACTCACACCAATTACCTAGCCCCAAAGTAAGCACTGTCAGGCTTGTGTTATAGGATGCTAGGGTAACGGATAAAAATAAATATAATTATACTTGACTACGTACTACCCGTCTAACACAATTAGGCCCATGACATCTATGAAAAACATATAATAACTTACTGAAAACTAAAACTTCAAGAAGCGAATTTCTGTCAGTTAATCACTGTAGTGCTAATCAATCAGTTAATATGATAAATGCAATGATAGACGCGGTGTGCGGGCTTTAACAATTCGTAACCGCACTCCTGTCATGCGCCTTATTGTTTTGGTCGCGTAGTATCTATGTGTAGACTAGTAATATATATAAACGTCAATGACTTAGGTACAAATGCTCGTATTCATCATACAACCATTTGCCCCTACCGGGATTCGAACCCAGGACCTCAGAGTAGGCGACACCTTGAAACTGGTGTACGTACCACTCTACCACGGAGGTCGTCAATACTTAAAACTTAAATGAATGTACAGTCAGCAGCAGCTACAACTTTACATGTTTGTAAAAATTCTCCAATCGACTTTGGGCTTTACGTCGTATGGCGTTGAATTGAGATTTGTCTGTAGAAATTTGACTTTTTTGTATAAACCGTAGTTTCTGTTGACTGTACTTACATTTTAAACCAAGTACAGTACAGTGCTACAATCACAGCCTGATCGAGCCCGAGCTCCTTAGAATATTTGACATTAAATCAAATTGTCATCGCACAGGTGAAGCAAAGGAATGGATCCCTGACTTGGTGAAGCGCGCGGCAGCCCTCAAAGTGAATGCAGGACACGTGCCCGGAACTGACGTCGGACCCGTCATATCTGTCAACGCTAAGAAGAGGATCCTACGATTGGTCGAATCAGGTTAGAATAGTCTGTCTGTACGAATGATTGAAAAGTGTATAAGACTGAGGTATGGAGGCTCTGTCGCTATTTGGAGGCGAAATTATATAGTAATACGTTAATGGACGCACTTTCAAATCTATGCAATAATAGTACATTATTGCAAAGGCCGTGAAATAGGCTAAAATATATAGGATAAAAATTAAATACTTATGGTAAATTTTAAATATAAAAATATTGGAATAAATTAACTCGGCTACAAGTGAATTCTCAGACGGGAATCGAACCCGCGACCTTTGGAAAACCGGTCCAATGCTCTTCTCAATTTCCAAAGGTCGCGGGTTCGATTCCCGTCTGAGAATTCACTTGTAGCCGAGTTAATTTTTTCCAATATTTTTCTATTTAAAATTTACCATAATAAGTATAAAAATAGCATTGAAAAATACAAAAATTACAAAATCATAAAAAAAATTAAATTAAAATTTATCAAAATTATTAATCAATAAGAAATATTTTAAATCTCTGTCCAACTAGAAATAGAGATAGAAATCTTTATTGCAAATCTAAGTGTGTACAGACTATTCATTTAATTTTAGCCGGACATCGATGTCCCGAGAACAATGGAATATCTATTGTCTCTTATAATCCGGGGCGTGATGAGAGACCTTTATTTAATAAAATTTCGACATTACATCCACTGCTAGTGCCCCTTTTAAACATTTACAACTAACAAGAACAAGAAACATTGGGCAAGAAACTTTGGAAATCTGTTTGACCAGAGACCGATGCTGTTAACTTTGTGAGGTAGAATCGGATATTAGGTGCCTCTTATGCAAAACACGACTAGAAATTGGTGATGATGTCATGTTATCCCGTGACCACGGCAGCTGAAAAGGTGCCGAAACGTCGGGAAAATCAAAAAATCCCTAAAAAACATAAAAATACGGACAATTACAACTTAGTTCGTGAAATATAGCGCGTTTGATATCCGTAAAAGTTGTTTTATTTCAATGAACAGTGCGCGCCAAAACTTAACCTTCGGACATATGAAGTAATGGCTTATTTTCTTACAGGTGTGAAAGAAGGCGCAAAACTAGCGCTCGATGGTCGCGGCGTCAAAGTTACCGGATTCGAGAAAGGCAACTTTGTCGGTCCAACCATCCTCACTGACGTCACGCCCTCAATGGAGTGCTACAAGGAGGAAATCTTTGGCCCTGTACTTATCTGCTTATTCGTGAACACAGTAGACGAAGCCATTCAAATGATAAACTCCAACCCATACGGAAACGGTACAGCCATCTTCACTACCAACGGAGCCACAGCTAGGAAGTTCGCAAACGAAATCGATGTGGGACAAGTAGGAGTGAATGTTCCCATCCCTGTCCCTCTTTCTATGTTCTCATTCTCCGGTACTAGAGGTAGCTTTTTAGGTACAAATCATTTCTGTGGAAAACAAGGCATTGACTTCTTCACCGAGTTGAAGACTGTTGTCTCTTACTGGAGGCAAAGCGATGTGTCTCACGCGAAAGCCGCTGTGGCTATGCCTACTCAACAGTAATATAAAACGTGTAGTAAGAAATTTTGAGACTGTTTAATCACACCTTTCATATAAATACGTTATGTGTAAGTGTTATTTTTATATCATATATTTTTAAATCACATATATTAAGTGTAAATAAATTATTGGCTTTTTTATTTTTAGTTATTATGATGTGATCCAGTTGTCTTCCAAAGCGCTTCCAATATATTTATTTTTTGTTTGTCCTATGGACGTACACTTGTTGTTTACGCATAAAAAAATAAAAAAAAAATCTTACATTTGTTTAAATTATTTTACATACTTACCTTACACCTATACCACAGTCTAACTTCTCTTCCATACAGTCGTCCATCGGACACATTTTGTCAGAGCAATTCCATGTGGGGTGAGTGGGGGTTGCTGGCGAGCCCGAGCTGCCCTAATCGCTCGGTACGCGCCTGACAATGTCATGTCAAATACTAATAATGTCTTGTCAAAAGAGGCATTGCGCGCTCAGGCGATTCACCCACTGGCACCGAGCCCCACCGCGGAGCAGTGGATCTCGCGCGCGGCGATGGACGGAGAAGCAGGAGTTGTATTTTTGAAACAATCGAATTACTTTCAGCATATAGAATCGCAAGATTTGCATGTGAATGCGGTGCAATTCAATAGTAGATTGTACCATAAGGGAGCAAAATAATATTTTTACGGCGAGGGCGCTTTTTTGTAGCATCCTGAACGTAGCGAGGGTTTCAAAGTACGTCGCCCGAGCCAAAAATATATTTTTCACCTCACACGCTCTGAAAAGGAGGTTTTGTCAATCAGTTTAGGCGTAGAAAATCCCTTTTTGCGGCCTAGCGCGGCAAAGTCCTTTTTTAATTGAATACCTAAAAATATGTCATAATGCGTTCCGAATCGCACTATTGACTTTTTGGTATATTTGATTCTTATTTTAAAGAGCTTTAAATTAATCATAATACTCCGTTTTGGTTTTATTATATTTTTAGTTCATTGAATCATAAAACAATAACAATAAGATTAAACTATTTTTTATAACAATTTTATATTAGACTAAGTAAGATTTCACAACCTATAATTGAATTTCGGACTGTGACATGAATCTTCATTTTTAAATTGTCTTTGTCTTGTACCTCTTGTACAAGATTTACGGAACATTTACGGAATCGTTTTTATTCTTATTAATAAGTAACAATATATTCCTACTTTAAATAACTTTGAATTAACTATCATACTACCTTTTTTATTATTTTAGTTTTTATATCATTAAAACAACCAGAATAAGGCATATTTAGATTAAACTCTATGTTTAAAGATTTTTTTACCGGAAGTTGACCGCGGAAACAACCATAAAATGTTCCTCGCTGTTGTGAGGTGAAAAATTGTGTATTGCGCTCGGCAGAAAAGTTTTTAGCGTCTTGTACCTTTGAAATCCTCGCTTCGCTCAGGATTCCATCTTTGAACCACTCGCCACGCTCGTGGTTCAATCCTAGAATCCTTCACTTGCTCGGATTTCAATAGAGGTACTCGCCGCTAAATAAAAATAACTATTACATATTACAACTTACAACCGTGATCGAATGATTTTATTTATATGCAGTCAACAGCACGCCAGGCTTTTTACATGAACTGCGAAAATCCCCGCTATTACGAATGACACGGAGGGCGCTCTCAAGGTCAAACTCTAACGCCGTACGTGCAGTTGCATATACATTTTACTACATGTACAAGAAAACTTTCTACTTTTTTAAGAATAATAATATGCTAATAACTCAGCACAAAGTTAATACAAAACATTTCTTTTTTATTAGACGGGTTGTTTATTTTTGAAAAAGTTGATGAAAACTTTGACTACAAAGCATAGGATTTTTAAGATTTTGTGTTTATTTTATATCATTGCGTTATGCATTTATTTCAAAGCCGACAAACATAATAAAATTCTCAAATTACTAAGTTAGCAAGTTATCATTAATGAATAACTGGCACTTTATTTTATGGACACACCCTACCACCGGTATGTGGTTAAACTCGTTTAGTAAAAAGAATATCCGATATTCACATCCGTGTCCGCAAATAAAAAAAAGATACTATGGGCAGGTTGATGTGATGTGATGACACATAAATCTACAGATGGAACTTCGTAACTCTAGCTAACATTACTCACCTAAAGAATAAAAAGTACCTACTTGTGTGAATCATCTATTGGAACTAAGGATCGGTTACTTGTCCATTACATTGTCTACAATAAAACTCGTAACATAACAAACTATCAATGTTATGGTAAGATCCCAAACAAAGGATAACATCATTGTCTCATTCAACATAGGGTGCGAGAAAAGGACGGAAAACGACTCCGGCGCAGCTGCTGTGATTAGATTGTCTCGGTTTCTAGTTCTTTGTTGTGATAGTCGGGTTGCGCGAATGAATGCAGTCACCCATCGCAGTCAAATTAATACGAAAGGAAACAATATCGTTATTGTTGTATAAACATAACGATTGTTTGACACTTGCGCTATGTGGAAGGATGATCGAATGTCGTGACATCATATCCATAGGCGACGAAAACTTCCTGCGACCCTAATTACTTCGTCTGTGATTATCGCGAAACAAACACGCGCGATGCGTTACTGCATTTTAATAATTGTTTTGGTATTGTTTGTGGAGTGTCTGTGTTTGACACCGCAATGCAGGAATGAGAAAGGAGAGCCGGTCGATTGGTAAGCAATTATTTTTATTTGTATTTTTTGAAAATAAATCCTTATTTTGTTTGAAAGTTTGCATTTTCAATGCTTTATTATAATATTTTAATAGAAAAAATACAATAAAAAATAACTATTTTCTGTAGTATTTTTATCAATAAATCCTTTGTCAATAACAGGAAAATGTTTTAGTACTTTGCATGAGTCAATATTTATACACGCATCGGTTTTGTTCAAATGTTTTATTGTTATCATTCATTTTTTTATCACTTTTCAATGAGTAGAAATATAATTTATGTATAAATTAATTCATGACAAAAATATTTGAAGTTGGAAGTTGCTATGCTTGATTTAGCTTTCGTTAATATTGTTAGGACTAATTTATTATAACTCATATTAGTTGAATATTATAAATTGTAGATGTTACAAATGTTATCCTTACCCTAGTATCCCATAACACAAGCCTTACAGCTTACAGTGCTTACTTTGGGGCTAGGTTAATTGGTGTATTGAAGAAAATAAATAGTGCAATAGCTGTTTACTTTCAGTATCTTCTCTTGGCGAAGCCTCTCGTCACCAGATGAGTTTAAGTTCCAACAATTGTTTTCTTGCTTAGGTTCTACATGTACAAGCTGCCCCGAGAGAAGAACCATTTAAATCCACTCGTGCGCAAGGGAGTGGCGTATATGCACCTGACGCCATCGCAGCTGCGCGGCGGGTGGGTCATGTCCGACTTGGCGATCAGCGACCCGAGGTCGATGCTCGGAAGGACTCTTTCGCCACTGTACCAGGTACATTATGTTTTTATTAATTAGTGGCTACCTGCGGTTTTACCCGCGTGGTTCTTGCTCATCGAGAGAATAACGATCTAAATCCACTCGTTCGCAAGAGGGTGGCGTATATAGACCTGACGCCATCGCATCTGCGTGGCGGGTGGGCATATCCGATTTGGCGATTAGCGACCTGAGGTCGATGTTCGGGAGGACTCTCGCCACTGTACCAGGTACCTAAAATTTTTATTTATTAGTGGCCACGTGCGGTTCTACCTGCGTATTTCCAATTCCAGTGGGAATAGCGGGATTAAATTTTTCTTAAGTTTAAAATTATTAAAATCGAACCGGACACCGGTGTCCTGAGAACAAAGGAATATCTATTGCGTCTCATAATCCGGGCCCTGATTAGTTAATCCAAACTATTAACTATCTGTGTGGCTTAACCGAATCTTTTCAGCCGTTATCGCGTGATAAATGGAAAAAATGTTGTGCTTCGGCTTCGGCTTTCGGCTTTTGCTAGCCTTTTGGTCAATAACAGTAATAACATAAGGTATAATTTCGTCTGCTTTCAGGATAGGAACATAATATCCGTGGTCTACAATGACCAACCTCCGGCCGGTGAACACCAACCGGATGTACTGCAGTCTGTCGCCGCTATGTACTCAAAAAGCAAAAAAGGTTTGTACCGTCACGTTAGATCATCATCATCATCAGTAGCAATTTTATAATGTCCCTACTGCGGGGACACAGATCTTCTTAATGGACAGAAAAGGAGAATATCGGCCATGATCCCATGACCCACCACGCGACCTCAATGTGGATTGGTGAGCTTAGCTTTAACGACTGCAAATACTTCCGCGGCATTTAAGCTCTAGATAATATTTTTGTCACCCATACCACGACCAAACGTTGTGAAAATTGCGTAACCGCCATAATCCCAGGCCGAACGAGCAAACCACTACGCCACCGAGCTCCTGCAGGAAACTGCAAAATATCATCAGGGACTTTATATATTTGGTCAAGGTCAAACTGCAAAGCCTGACATGCTGTAAATTGTACTTACCTAACATTCTTCACGTCAATAAATACGATAATAATAAATAGATACCCACATACCATATATTTGTCGGCTTAGAATAGCACTAACCGCTATCATCCCGTGGGTGTCGTAAAAGGCGACTAAGGGACTCGGCCTTCAGGAGATGGGCAGCAGCGTCTCCTACATACTTGGTTATACTGCGACCGCCAACCCGCCTGCCAAGCGTGGCGATTATGGCAAACCCCCCCTTTTGGGGGAGGCCTATACCCAGCAGTGGGTGTTATATGGCTGAGACGATTTCTGAGTGCCGTTTTGTTCGTCAAAAATAATACCTAATGGATGAGTTTTCCAGATTTAAAATATGACTTACTTACGTAATAATAAAATTAATCTGCTCTACAGGTTTCACAAAACAAGCTGGTGTGAAGAAATTCAAGAAGTTCAAACTCGGCGACAAGTACTACGACGACTATGACTTGGCAGAGATGTGTAAGATGCACTCCAAGTTCATGAAGACGCGCGTGGAAAGTGGCCACACCAAGGGGGTCCTTCTTGGGGACAAGTTCACTTCGCTTTGGTTGGTGCATTCCGTGCCGAGGTTCCCGCCAGTGCCGGACAGTACGTATCATACTTATACCATCACATAAAATCACGACATGCAGGTTGTTAACTTTTACATACTTAGAAGACCCAAATGAAGCCTCGCATTCTTCCCATCGTACTTATAATTTTCTTGTATGGGGCCAAACCTCGGAAACTGATAGTTAAGGAGTTATTGAGGATTAAAGTCATTATTTTTTTCTAAAGATTATCGTTTAAAGTAACAAAACCGCAATGAATATCAAAACCACTCAATGATACGGGGCCCCGGTCACCTACTCGTACTCTATAGACACATGCAAACGTTTTGTTGCTCGCGTTTCATTGCGTGTAAGGAATAACCATTATTTTTACTAAAAATAAAGTAGTTTCCTAGCAATTATTTTTACATAAACTTATTTAGTTTTATGTAAACTACGCATATATTACGGCTTCGGTATGGGTATTTTAACAGCCTGTATATTCCTTGAGGGTTGGCAGAACATCATAGGTGCACGAAACTTGAGAATAAAAATGATTTAAAAAACAATAGTGACTGGTTGCCAGGCCATCGCCTGCTCTGTTCGTCTGTTCTATAGGCATCCGCATCGAGTAACAATTTGCCTTTTAAAATGCCTATCAGAGTCGGTAGTATTTTTATTTTATTTTTGGAGAGGGGACACCAGCAGGGCCGGACGGGTGATCAGTCTCCCTAGTCGGAACCATTTCACCCAGTAGGGGGGGCGGACCCTCGAACCTTCCTGTGCGCTTACAGTGCTTGTTGAGTTGACTTATCGTCAACTGCTTTAGATCCTCTTCTTTTAGCGTGTCCGCTTCAAAGAGCTCCCAGCGCAGCGATGCATACATTGGGTATTCTGCCATGAAGTGGTAGCTTGTTTCTTCCTTTTCTTTACATTGTGGACAGATTGGGTCCTCTGTTCTTTTGATAAGGGCAGAGGACCCAGAGTCGTTAGTAGGGTGCTTATTATGTTTATTGACCGCATCTTTGATTGTGTGTGAGCTTGGCTTGGCGGATATGTGTAAGACGCACTCTCAAGTTCATGAAGACGCGGGTGGGAAGTGGCCATACAAAGGGGATGCTACTTGGGGACAAGTTCACTTCGCTTTGGTTGGTGCATTCCGTGCCGAGGTTCCCGCCAGTGCCGGCCGGACGGTATGTATCAGATATCACACACATTCCCTGACGCTATACAACGTGGTAATGAAATTGCGGAAAACCTCAAACCATTTGTAGAATTCATAATTACGAACAACTTTTTCTATGGGATCAGCCCTAAAATAAAATATAAAAAAACAGCTGCTTCTGTTGAAAAAGTACAAAACGTAATACCTCTAGACCGTATTACTAATCAGAAATGTTATTCATGGTCTTTTCTCAAAGAGTGGCATTACCCAATCGCCGTACTTGGCAGCAAGAATTGGCAATCATACTTAATATTATGTACAGTCAATGGCAACTACGACTTCTTCTTCTTCTTCATCCAAGACGGGCGGTTTCCGCAACTCGACGACTTTTTGCGCCTATTTTGTGTCCGGAGGTTGTCAGGCCGGGTCACTCCAGCCAGCTCCACCAGGAATGCTCCCAGCGCCTTCACGTCAGAGACGGCTTCTCGGAGACTGCCTGGTGAGCCGAGGTACTTCGCCCGGCAAGGGGCTATTCCGTCACAATCCAACAGGACGTGAGGAGCTGTCTCTTCTGTCTCTATGCAGCCTCTGCATAGTGGGCTGTCAGTGACGCATAAATTTACAAGGTGCTTGTTAAAGTTGCCGTGGCCAAATTTCTTTAGGCAATTTCGAACTCAACGGTATACATCTTAAAGTCCAAAGTCAATTGGAATTTTTTTAAAGATTTGTAAAGAGCCAGACTTGAAATTGATGGTAATAATTTTTCATGTCATGATATTTTCTAATCCTAGCAGTACATGGATTAAACGTGAGCAACTACGACTACCCCACCACCGGAATGAAGTACGGACAGTCCTTCCTCTGCGTGTCTGTCCAGACGTCCACGTTGAACCAGATTGCCACCCAGCTGAAGTACAACGAACCATTGATAGTCCACCATCACATCCCACCGGAGTTTGATAGTGAGCTGCCTAACCTGGTCGACGTGGTTAATAACAAGACTATTGATGCTTCACCATGGTGAGTAGTACTTACATACTGACAGTTCAGATGTCCACATTGAATCAGATCCCCACCCAGATGTAGTTACAACGAAGTAAGTCGACAACAATACTATTGACGCTTTATCCTGTTGAGTAGTGCAATCAGGCCTAATGTCGACGTTGAACCAGATCGCTACCCAGCTTTAGGTATTTGCTTTTACGTCGCGCGTTGACCACGGTCCTACATCTTGGTACTTATTCTATATAACATGGATACCCTGAAAACTCTGTAAAACATGAGTCATGACACGACAGATAAACCAAAGAATAGTATTATTTGGTTTGGATTAACTATTACTAAGTTAAACTACACAACTTGTTACACGAAAGAAATCTAAGAACTCAAACTAATTTTGAGAACTTATTTTTATGCTTTTCGTGGTGATAGATATTGTATTGGGTTTGAAATGAAGATTAATTTAAGTTTCTTTAGTCAAACGTGTAGATGAATCAGGCATACAGAGGACAATTGGTCTCTTGGTGCCATTTAAGTTTACGAAAAAAACTGTAGCAAAATTAACTTAATCTCGATAGATTTCACAATTTGGCTAAATCAAGGTAAATAAAATCGAGATTTTGCTTACTTCTTCTGCAATGATTGTCTACATGAATTGACAATAAAAAAATACATATAATATTTTACAGGTACCACATAGAAAGTTTCGAAACATTAGTAGGTCGCAAGTTCCTGTCTTTCGCCAAAAGCGCGATGTTCAACGACGACCTGTACAGCGGGCTGGTGGCCGAGGTGCTGCAGTCCGACCTGCTGGTGGAATCTTGGACTAATGGCCCTGGGACCCTGGACTCCGAGTGCAGTAGGAACTTCCAGTGAGTATTTGGTGACATTGTATATAAAAAATACTCACAGTGAAGCGAGTTTCCATTAGCACTTACCGCCTAGGTGCAATCTTGATATTTATGTACAAAACATTTATAATTTCTTAGCAAAATAATGAATAATAATACTTACTTGCCACATAAAAATGTATATTAAAATTAAGGTAGATGTAGATATAGAGGTTAAAATGTAGATAAAGTTGAATAAAGAAAAGCAATTTATAAATTGTGACCTTTCGATTTTATAAAAATGTCTATTGCTTGTAGTGGCTAGCTCTTGGACGAATTATTCGTCCAAGGGCTAGCTACAAGAAAAAGACAATGAAGTTGCTACTTACCCAGCCGGGAAGAATATTCTCTTTAACAAGCAAAATACCAGCTGGTCTACTACACAACTACTAGAAACCTTTTTGTTAAGTATAAATCTAAACGTAAAATATTATTCCTTTAAAACTTTATAAATCATGACTTTTGTTAACTTCCAGAGTCCGCAACATAGAAAGGCTCAAGTTCCCGATAGCCAAGATGTCGTTCACGTCACACAACGACCACTCCAAGTGGTCCGTGGCGGTGGCCCACAAGATGCACAACAGCCAGGATACCAAGGTGGCCGATTACTGGGTCTGCGTGGGGGACATCAATAGGGCGGTGAGAGAATTTTGTATAAACTAGTATGTAATATTAACGAGTTGTCTTTGTTGCACAATGACTACTCCAAGTGGGCCGTGGCGGTGGCCCACAAGATGTATAACAGCCAAGACACTAAGGGGCGACTACTGGGTCTGCGTGGGGGACATCAATAGGCCGGTGAGAGCAATTTTTATAAACTATTATGTTATATTAACGAGATGTATTTGTTGCACAATGACTATTCCAATTGGGCCGTGGTGGTCACCCATAAGATGTACAACAGCGAGAATACCAAGGTTGCCCACTACTGGGTCTTCGTGGGGGACATCAATAGGGCGGTGAGAGCAATGTTTACATATTAGCGTGCGTTTAGCATAATATTAAACAAGATCGCCCTCTTAAAGTGGCAGTGGCCCACAAGATGCAAAACAGCCAGGACACTAAGGGCCGACTAGTGGGTCTGCGTGGGGCACATCAATAAGGCGGTGAGTGGGCCTGGGCCATGTTAACAATAGCAGTTGGATTTCGACTGCATAAATGAAGACTAACTACAGTACGATTAAAATAAGTGTGTAGCCAAATTAACTATTTCATCTCTAGTAGACACAAAAATATAATTGAATATTTAAATGTTACGGATAATAAAATCAAGCATTATTAATCTTTGTGAAAAGAACTTTCCAATAAATAATAAGCATTAATAATTATGAATATTTGAGTGGGTAGGTACCATAATAAGCATTAATAATTATGAATATTGGAGTGGGTACCAAGTTTCAATTTTTTTTGCCTATTACACTTATTATTTTGGTCTTTCGAGTCGTATAAATTTCAACATAAACGATGTCATTTGTAAAAAAAGGTTTAAATCGTTTAAATGTGGAAGAATGTATTCCCTGCTGTCCCGTAAAATTAAAATATTTTATCTTTCTTTCTAGTTACCACAAGAATCTCGCGGCGGAGGCACGCTTTGCACCTCAGGACCAATACTGTGGGGCAACTTCGCCCATCTCATCGAATCGGTTCAATCGTGTACTTAGTCATAGTTTGAGATAGTAAAATAACTTTTTTTATAGAACATAAATAAAGTAACTCGAGCGGGGACTTTTCGGCAAAAATACTTCGCCGATGTTCAGTGTCATATAGACTTCAAGAAAAATTGTCATATGCAATCTTCGGATGCAACGTTGTTTTCTAAACGATAATAATCGTATTTTGTTTCCACGTGTTCCCATGTTAAATGTATAACATGTTATTTGTATGTCCTTGTAATTGTTTTGCTAGTCTTGCCTGTAAAAGAGACAAAATACTTGATATTGTTTAACAATTACACTAAGCGCTTAAATTCACCATATTTAATCTTGTGTGCTGAATGCTGTTGTCGGTACCTACTTTAACTGTAAATTGCGTCAAATAATTAATGTTTCTCTAGTCTAGGAAATTGTAAATACTTTTTTGATAGTTAATGCAATTACTAAGATTCTTATTATTATTTTAAACTATGTAATTAATTATTAATTATACCAACAACTGTCCGTTAGACTGTCACAACTTTTTATCTACTTACTTTAGTACAAAATCGATTTAGTTTTATGATCATAAAACTGTGATCATAGGATATGTTAAAAGTAGAAATAAGTTTTATTGATTAATTACAGAGTTTGTTCTGATTGGTCAACAGATGTCGCTGTAATATCAAATACGAAATTGTGAATACTTGAAAATGCTCTCCTATTATAATGTAAGCGACATATCGGGATAATTTGAATATAATAACTAAAATTATTTATCCAAAACAAAAAAAAATGTTCTTGACTATTGACAATAGCTTTATGATTGTGCCTTATTCTGCAAGTAGCCTTAGGCGACTGGGCTGTGGGCCACTTTAATTTAAAGCTTATTTTAATATATTAAGGTTCAAAGTGGCTACGACCGAGAAAATGGCCAGAACCGAGGCTTCTACCCTATTTGATAACTTTTTCATGCTTGTGATGCTTGTAATAAACTTAAGTTTATCAAATTTTACAATGAATCTGCCTTTTTACTTTAGTCTATGTTGTTTACAATTTACAACGCTTAAATTATCATTACTGTGTAATTACTTACTAGCAAAGCTTGTTAGTCAAGCAAATTAATTAGGAGTTAAGTTAATAAATCATTCAAATAATTGAGTAGTTTTTAATGCCTTATGAATGAGACAAGCGTTCGTGCCTGCGCTTGACAGTAATCGTAATCGATCACAATTGTTAAGCAACGTTCGGTCCGGTCAAGTGTCGGATGGGTGACCGTAGAGTGGCTTTACAACTGAGCGCTTCCTTGCTTCGGAGGGCATATTAACCGTCGGTTCCGGCTGTTGTCATCGGATAGCAGTCGTTAAGCTAAGTCAGAGGCCTTATAGGCGGTTTGATAAACTGACACCAGAGGTGGCCACTAATCCTCATACGATAAACGAGAGAATGCCTTATTTTTTTGACTTCGATACATATTTTTCCGAGAAAAAGTTCTCGTCCTTTAGTTTTAAAAAGCTGTAACTAATTTCAAGTTGGGAAAAGTCTGGAAAAGTTTGGTTTCTCTAAAGAAAAACAATTACTCTACACATGGATGGAGATACTTACTATATATTTTTCTGTCAACAATTAAATTTTGATAAGGTATTATCCGATAAAGTAGTCACAACTTCCAGAAGCATTTGGTGCTCCTAGTTTGGAGATCCTAAAAACTTAAACGCAATAGTGAATTTATGCAGTGTCAATAATGAATTTAGTTTGAAACTGATATCAATCGGAAACGATATAGGTTACACTGGTAGCGTAAGAACTAAAGTTATATTATGTAGACTGTGCTATTAAGCTTGTGTCAGTGAGCACACAAAACTTTTAAGCTGTGAAGTGAGTTTGCCTATTTCATAAGATCAAGGGTCAAGAAAACCTTTTTACTTCTATGCTTCAGTTTAATATGAAACACGAATTGATACCTACGATTACTCAATATTAGTTACGTAACTTTTACTCGCGTCCATAAAACGAATACCTACATAAAAAGTATATTATGAGTAAAATTTAAATCGAATTTTAAATTTAGCTATGTTTTACGTGTACTTTGCAGTTTTAGCATATTTTTTAAAAATTAGTGACAGTTTGTCTTATTTGGAAGGTTGGAATTATATCAATTTACACTGCAGAGACAATCAGAATGCACCTGTGGACTGGTAAATAAAACAACATTATAATTAACGCTTTACTACCTATTCGATTTAATAATATTTAAAACAATAAGTGTTATATTGTTTATGTACCTTCTTAGTCTGTAGGTGTCGATCGAAATAGCCTACTAATTGAGTGAGCATAGCTAACTATATCTGTCAGCATATCGTAGGGAGTTACATACTTTCAAATAGCTAAGTAAATCTGCTAACTCGTGAAAGAAAATCTTTCCTTTATTTGCGGCATTCATGCTTCTAGAGTTGACAAAGCTTTGAATCCAGTCTTAACAAGCTTGATTTGTCGTTTGGGTGAGCAGAAAGTCGCCCTATTTCAGTAATTACACACCTTCACGCCATGTCATGAAAGGTGCAGCTTGAGAGTAAATATGTATAAACATTATTCTCCTACATTGAATTATTTAGTAACCCAACAAAGTGCCTTTACTTAAGCAATGAAGTGAGCCACGATTTACTTCTAGGTGGTACATCTACAAACCGCCTAGTGCGAGCATCCCCTACCTGAAACGGGGTCAGAACTTCACCTACATCACGCCAGCCAGCGCTGGTCGATGGACGTTCTCCGAGACCTATCTGTCTGCCAACTCCTTGCTGTATCATACGTTATCCCCGTTGTTCAGGGTAAAGTTCTAGTTTGTTGTTATTTTTTTAACTTCAATCCGGCTCGAAAGACCGCTTCTAGTCCGCTTTCATTGGGAAAAAGGTACACAATTTTAAGTACAGCGATGCCACTTGGTACGAATGTAATACACGTCCATCTATGCCCAAACCGCCCAGTAGGCAGATCGAACTCCACAAAAGTTGGGGGGGATATCAGAGGACAGAACTTACAGCGCCCAGAAAAAAAATCTGGTAGATTTATTTGGACCTTTGAGTCAAGCTTGGTGTCGTTATCAGGTAACTAGATGATTCCCAGATCATCCCAGACGGGGAATGAACTGGTACGGGTACTGGTACAATTAAGGTAAAAAAAGGTAACAGACAGATCTTCTATTATCCAAACTTATATAAAAAAATCTAATTAGGGTCAGTTACACCATTTATAACTCAAGAACAGCTAAATCGTTTTGGATGAAATTTGGCACACATATAGTTTATAGCCTGGACTAAAACATAGAATACAAAATGTATTCTATGTTTTCCCGATATATAACATTATATAAACTATCTGTGTGCTAAATATCCAAATCAGTTCAGCTGCTTTTACGTAATTGAGTAAGATTGCGTCATATTTTATTACGGAACCCTAACAAACTGGTACGGGGAATGATCTGGGCATCATCTAGTTACACTAGATCTGTATAGTTCTGTCCCCCCTACCCCCCAACTTTCGTGGTGTTCGATCTGCCTACCAGGCGTTTTGGGCTCAGGTAGATGTGTATAACACCCATACCAAATGGCATTGCTGTATTCAAAATTGTATACCTCTCCATACAAGCACTCCCAATAGAAAACGGATTATTCTATGCAATTAGTGACAAAGTGCAGATGTAGAGTAATGATAAGACCATAGTCTACAAACCGCCCAGCGAGAGCATCCCCTACCTACCCCTCTAGCATGAGCGGCTCTTATCGACACTGTAAGCTGTGCTGTAAGTGACTGTCCCGTTCACATTTTAGCGGAGTAAGCAAAAGTGTAAAAGAGCATCATGAGCCAATATCATATAGCGGTGTTCATGCTAGGAGGCTGGAACGGGATCAGTAGGTACTTCACTTACACCAGCCACCGCTGGTCGCTGGACATTCTCCGAGTCCTACTTGTCTGCGAACTCCTTGCTGTATCATACGTTATCGTCGTTGTTCAGGGTCAAGCTCTGATTTGCTAATTATTTTTAACGTTTTAAGTAAGTAACAAAGGTGATATCCGACTCGAAGGACCTCTTTGTCACTGAATGAAACGTTAAAAACCTTACTGACTTTAGTTTAATATATTTTTTTGTTGGGAGAAAATGTCACTATTTTAAATCTCTTAAACACTTGTAAAATCTTTTCTATTTATTTTTATTCGTAGAAGACCTACCTCCAGTATATAGCAGTGGCGGCATACGAGCACAAAAATGACGGGAAGTCTGCTAAGCTAGGGAATTCTGCGTACGGGATCATTATCGCTGATGAGATGGGAGGCGCCTGGATAGGACACTCTGTGCCTGGACTATTGGATCTGAACCGTTTGTATCGTATTTTTTACTTTGGTAGTGTTATTTTAAAAGCAAGAAGAGTCAAAATAAATTTAATATTGTACTATAATTTACAGATTTTCCCGAAGCATTTGGGAATTCGGCAGTGTAGTGTATGTCTAATAAAGACGTACATACATTGTCTCGTTTTTATGTTACGTTGTATGTGTTTATGTGCGTGCATTGTCGAGCCAGTGATTTACAGGAAGAACTGCGGTCTCCACAGGCAGCATTTGGGAAGCTCCGTAAAATCTTCGCGTGCAACTTACCGCAGTGTCTCTAGACGAAAGTCTATGACGTGGCGTTTCCCTACGTGATCTAATCAGAAATGAGGAGATCCGTAGGAGAACAAAAGTAACTGACATCACTCGAAGGATTGCTCAGCTGAAGTGGCAGTGGGCGGGACACATAGCGAGAAGAACCGATGGCCGTTGGGGCGGAAAGGTTCTGGAACGGGGACCGCGCACAGGACGACGCTCCGAGGGTAGGCCCCGACAAGGTGAACCGAAGATCTGGTGAAGGTCGCGGGAAGCCGCAGGATGCGGGCAGCACAGGACCGATCGTTGTGGGGTGTTATGTGGCTGAGACGACTATAATTTACCTACTTTCTCTTCACCTAATGCAATAACATTCAGATTAATTTTAAGCCAGAACTATGCGAATTTATGAGATGGGAAAGTGTGAATGAAAAATCTAAAGCAACGAATTCAATTATCTAACTAAGTAGTAAATGTGAAAGACTCTATACTTACAGTGTTATATTTAAATAAAAGAGGTGTCTTTCATCCGATTACTTGCAGAAGACCGACCTACTTTCCCTCAGAACGAAACCGTGAATGGCCATTTGTTGGTTTGCCTGTCATTGGACCTTGTGACCCTGAACAGGCTCGGAGCTGCCCTCAAGCAGACCGGGTCCAAGTTCACCACGATTCGCATACCTTCGTCCATGAAGGAACGACTGCCGTTGTGGAGTGTTCTAAACCTCGACCTTCCAATGAAAAGAAGGTATGGTTTAATATTCTTACTTTTTCGAATCCAGTCAAGTCAGACATTGTTTTCTAAAATCTTAATTGAATCAAGTATTTTTCAAACATAATTCCACTTTTTGGTCAAATTGACATAATAGCAGTGTAATCAGAGAAGTTATTTAAACTATGTAAAACTTAGTCATTATACAGCTTTTTCCTGTTTTGGCTTCTTCCGTTTTCCACAGAAATTCCGCCAATGTCCCGTAGTGAAGAGTATTTATGTACATAATTTATATACATAATTATACAGTCATAACTTTCATATTGACAGTCATATCTATTTTAGTTTGTCATTGTCATTTGGCCAATTTTCTGATATCAAGAAATCTCAGAAACAAAAATAGGTATATTAACAATTTTGACTTATTGAATAGTGCAGAATAGCTATTTGGCATAGTTCTTAGCGGCCTCGCTTTTTGTAAATTTTGGTTAACTTCTTAATGAAACCCAAAATTGCAGAGAAAGATTTTCATTAAATGGGCGAAGGCACTTTTTTGAGCACCTGGATTGAACTACTGTTCTAAACAAATGAAATAAAAAAAATAGAATGATATCGCTTAGTAGTCGTATAGTTCGTAGCGGCCTCGGATTTTGAAATGTCATTTATTTAATATAGAAAAAAAAATATCTTATACTCAACCAAAATTTCGAAAATCGTTTTAAGTTAACTGTGAATTTCTCCTGTCTACCTACGATAATATTATTGAGCAAAATTTGTTCCAGAATAATTGTAACATCATGAGGAATAGAGATTTATAAAATCTTTTTAAGTGTGAATTTATAATCCTATTTCAATAAAAACGAAAAATATTACTGCAAAATTACTACAAAATGCGACGCACCGGCCGGGCCGCTTCAAGCCTACAACATACCTAATCTCGCTTACCATCAACTGTAATGCAATTCATTGTAGGTTGTGAGAGTGGGATGCTGCCATACGGCGCGTCTAGCGGCGTCCCGCACTTACTACCTGAAAGTAGCCTAAAATGAATCGCATTACAGTTGATGGTAGGCCCCCAGATTTGTAATAAGGCTCTTAAATTTGTTATGAATTTAACTGATTGATAAACTTATCCCAAGATTGTAAAATCGGCTTTATGATAGGATATTTCGATGTTTATTTTTAGTGGTTCGCCAAGCACTTTCGAGTTTAACACATATGACAAGAGTTTGCAGGGCTACCTAATGATACGTCAACCTGGAGACCCCAACTGCTTATTCCAAGCTTTCGCCAAGAAGAACCGCGTAGTTCTTGACGTCTACGGCCACAGACATTATAGGAGACCTATCTGTGAAAAGGATTATGGGTAACATCAGCATTATATTGTTTTTATCCAATTAATTTATAATATTGACGGCTAGTTCTAAGGTTTGCTACATTGTTTCGTCCGAGTATTGAACTCGGCATCATATCGGCGTATTTATTAATATTTGCTATGAATAGTGACCTCCCCCTACTACTATAACTGCTTGTAGGAAAATTTAATTAGCTGCTCACACTGATCACTAGTACATACCAGATCAATTCACTTTGGGAGCTGAAAAAACCCGTATTGCAGTTGACCAAATCCTCCTCTATTATCTGACGAGCGCTTAAATGAAAGCCATGATTAGTAACCCAGCAACGAATTTACTAACAGCACACCTAATTTACAGGGTCCGCAACATAGACTCCATATCAATAAAGGGTCCTTATTACGTCAACTACGTGCAAAACATAACGGACCGAGCGACGTTCGCAGTCAGCACGACTGCGCACTGGCAGCGGACCGGAGCCGGACCGAAGCATTACTGGGCATGCATCAGTGGATACAGTGATAGCACGACTAAGGAGGCCTACATACTATGCGTTCAACAGCAGCATATTTGGACGAGCTTCGACAATTTTAAAGTCAGGGAGCCTGATTGTTGAATCTGGCTCTATAGGACCAAAAAGAAAAGAGATTTCTTTAACTTGTAGATAGAGTGTGCTCTTTAAAATGAAAGTTGTTTAATGGGAAAATACTAGAAAGAATAAACGATGTGCTTAATATTTTTTAGAAATGTTTATTTATACAACAAAGACATTATTTACATAACCATAACTGCCCATGTTGGACAACAAAGCTGACTCGGTGAACACTCAAACATCAAAACTTTCTCACGAAATTGTTATAGATTACACTGGACGTTAACAATTTAATGAGTATAGATTACTTGCATTTATATCATACAAACAAATATTGGCACTGTGTGAGCTTGATACATTAATATACAATTCTCATCACACATGCGAAAATTGCACAATTAAACATTCAATTATTTGTTTACGAAGTATTCGTAGCGTGATAGGAATCAGGAATCCATCACCATTGTAATAAAAATAGTCACCCATTTCGAAGCATTGTTTGCTTTTACATAACTCGAGTGCCTTATATTTGGCACTTTTCATCTACCATCCCATGTCATTCAAAAAGGGATTAGCAGGTCGTTTGAATAAGATTCATATTAGCTTAAATATAAAATTAATAAAAACGTGATTATGATATGCTTAAAATCCTCACACAAATCGATCTACATGTATGTATATGCATGGATGCTTTAAATTGCATGTGTATGGTTGCAATTTACTCTCAATAGTTCACTTGAAATCTTAAAGCTGATGTGTTTAAATGTAATTTCATGAAAAAAAAAAATTAAATTGTTATTTTTTTTTACCCTTAACCATTGTTGCATTGCACGCTAATGAAAATGATGAATTGACTTTTAATAAAAATATTATTTGGTAGGTAAATTGTGAAAAAGTAAACCTTGACAACGTGGTAAACGCGAAAAAATATCTACCAAAAACTTTCAACGCAAATACAAGATAAGAAAAATAACATACACAGATAGCACCATTTCTTACTTTCTTACAATAAACTGGCTTTACTTTTTCTAACACTAGGTTAAAAGCTTTCAGTAAGGGCAAACACATCAGCTAAACGACATAAAAAATAGTGGAGCCTTCACGCGACCCTCAAAGATGGCATTCTCGTGAACCACGATTCGTGCTTCATCTTGAGATAGTAGGAGTCCCTGGGTGCAGGGGCTGTTAGGGCTTCTTCAAGGACCTTGAGTGCGCTGGTCGGTAAGACCTTGGCGCTGTATTCTGCTGCTTCGCCGGGCATGGTGACGGCGCAGCTGGCTGTGCTGGTGGTCACGTCTGAGCTTGGCGTTTCTGGCCGGCTGAAATTGTAAAAAGTCACTTAGCTTTATCATATCGCCAGTTCATTGACTATCTATAATTTGAAATGATTGATTGAAGTTCAGAAACCCATAGACAACACTGTGGTCTAGGAGTGGATAAGGATTTATCAAAGTTTTAAAAACAAAGCGTCTTAGGAGATACTTTCATAATATATTTATTGCAAGTCACATTACATTATCGAGATGATACATAATTAAGTAAACATGTGTAAGATACACAGGCATACATGTAATAAGATATTAAAAGTTAGTCGTCAAGTGATGATGGCTGAGGAATGAAAGACACTTGTTTTTTTCAAACCACTGTAACCTTAAAGCATTAAATCTAACCGAAAACCCAACTTCACATTAAAGTTGGCCGCAGTAGTGTGACTTTGCAAATGCCCTACCTATCTATTGCAAAAATGTTTTCTGCAAAAAATGTACATAAGTAAGATGATAAGGGCGAAGAAAGGTTAAGGAGAGCCGGTTTATGCCACCTTTGATTATTATAGGAGGAATGGAAGGTAAAATAGATGAGGTGTTGTCAGATGATGGACAAAAAAATAAGTTAATAAGGATAGGTAAGTGTATAGGCGGCAGGAGAGATGATGATGAGAGCTAATGTGGAGATCGTAACAGCTACAGGGATGATATCTCCAGCCTGCCCCTGCCGAAAAAGGCATAATTCGCAAACTTGTCAGAATTTACTCACCTCGCCATGGCTAGGAGCCACCAGTTGCGACGGAGGAGCATACTTAGATCTCCAAAGCGGAGAGATCCGGCGCGTGTAGCAGCACGAGTGCAGGCGGCGCGCCCGCAGACTTGCTCTTAGGGCTCGCGTCGGGCGCCACGTAAGTATCCGACCAGGCGGGATAAGATCTTACGGGACGGGCCGTGTCTGATAAATGGTAAGGTTCAAACTTAACTGACCTCGCCGGCTGGCTAGGAGCCACCAGTTGCGATGGAGGAGCATAGATCTCCGAGGCGGATAGATCCGGCGCGTGTAGTAGCACGACGTGCAGGCGGCGCGCCCGCAGACTGGCCCTTAGCGCTCGCGCCGCGCCCCACGTGCCCCATCGGGCGGCCGCCGCGCCCGCGCTCGCCTCGCAGTCGGCGTCCGGCCGGGAGAGCGTCTCACAGGCCGTATCTGATGTTAACCCTGGATGAAAAAACTTTACTTAAATGCTAGGTTAGGGATCAATAGGCCTGAAAGTTAGCCATGCCAGAATGCAAAGTGGGGATCGTCTAAGTGCTTCACAGTCAACGTCGTCGCGAGAAGTTCCTCGCCACCCGCAGCGCCCCCAGCACATATTCCACTGCAGCCATTGCAGCCAGTCACGTGTTAATGACTGCCCAGATACTAGAAAATGTGTTACCAATATAGAACAGCCTGCCAACGTGCTGATGGTCGGCGGCGGCGGCTGCCAGCAGCGGTGAGAAGGTCGTCGCCGCCCGCAGCGCCGCCCGCACATTCTATTGCGGCCATTGCAGCCAGCCACGTGTTAATGACTGCCTAGATTTTAGAATAATGTGTTACCAATATAGAACAGCCTGCCAGCGTGCGGGTGGTCGGCGGCAGCGGCTGCCAGCAGCGGCGAGAAGGTCCTCGCCACCCGCAGCGCCCCCAGCACGTTGCCGCGTAGCGAGCTCTCCCAGCTGGGGGCACCACCGCGGCCGCTGCTGCCGGCAGTGTTTATCACCGCCCAGATGCCTGGAAACAAAGTGATATTGAAATTGTTTTAATAATTATCTTAAATTCTCGGTCGCTTTGACTAATCGGTTACTTTGACTGTACCTATGTACTTGGTTATTGGACGTGTAAGTGTAGTTAATCAGTGATAGAGCGTTTTTCCATTTGATATTATGAACATTTTGCTTCTCCCGGGCGGCGGCCGGGCCGATCGGTGCTGCCGGTGTAGTGGAGCAAATGCATCTCGATCCGGAGATGTCTTTTTAATTTATATCTTGTAGTGTGTCGTAGTGGACGAAATGCAACCTACCTGCAGACATATTTTGATTTAAATAATCATCAAAATAATGTAAAGTGGAATTGATTGATATTATATTTATATTATACCTAATGCAAATAATGATTAGGTTCCATTCAACTATATTTTTTTATTAATAAGAGCTAGAACGTGAACTAAATTAATTCAATTAAAATATTTGTATTGTAGATTAAGTTACGTACCTACTGAAATTTAATTTAAGAAAAATATAATATCAGCAAATGAATCCCATTTACAATCATGAATCAGTTACACGAGTTTTATGTGTAAGTCATGATGTTTGAATTTATATGGAGATTGAAATATTATTATATTGTTTGTAAATAATTAGTTGGATCTTGTGTACTTCCAAATTAATCAGGAAAATTATTATAATTTATTCAAGCCCCGACCTCTACTTATTCCAAGCTACACTACGTTGTGTTGATACAGAATAAGAATGCTAATTAGCATGCTGCGCCGGCCACTTAGTAGCTACTTAGAGTTCCGATAGGTGGCGCGCTGCGTTATGGCGACAACAACGAAGTTAATATTTATTAGACTGTGATTTCACAGTGGGTGCTTGAATCACAAATTGTTTGTTTGATTTATAATATGTAAACATTTTTCTATTTCATTATTTTTTAGGTTCCTATACAAAATGTTTTAGTGTACTTATCAGTATTATTATGTGTACCTAATTTTTACCATTAGACAACAAGCACTGCTGGTGTAGTGGTATCATGCAAGATTCCCATTCTTGCGACCCGGGTTCGATTCCCGGGCAGTGCACTTTTTTTGTTTTAATTTTAAATTGTTTGTGTTACGTTGTCACTTCCTTTGTTGTTTTTACGTTGAAATAATAGCAAATGATTCTAATTTTTATCTTGTTCATTTCAAGGCTTCTCTGGCCACGACACAAGGGCATTCAACCTTTAGTTTGTAACTAATAATTGGTCTTTTAGGGCGTGGTAGCAATAAGTGGTTGAACTGTATGTTTAACAACATCCTTGAGCTTAGCTACAAAATTAATACAAAACAATTGGGTAGTGTTACATATTTAATTTTACAGGATTCGCATTCACACGTAGGCTTGGTTAATTCGTCCAAGCACGTAGGGCACCTAAATTTGAATTTTGATTTTATATTATTTAATAATTAAATAGGCTTTTGCCGTATTACCGCCGTCCTTACCGAGGGCTTATACGATTTCGTTAAGGAATGAAAAATGGAAATAGATGGCGAATGAAAACAACTGTCGCTGCCAAAATAAAAACCGCCAAAAAAAACAAAAAATACACTACCACTAACGAAGCTAGTGGCCGGAAGCTGGCATCTGGTGTCACCAGTCTGTAAATGCTATGCGGTTGCCCTCCCTACTTCTCCGAGCAAGTCAGGCCGGCAGTCTACCTGGCCACATCTAGCTCCAAGGTAGCCAGTCTTAGCGGTGGCTGCTCTTCTAGCGTGGCAGCCGCGTGTGCCTGTAGCCAGGACTCCCCTAGCCGGAAGCCCAGACCGGCCACTTACGAAGCTAGTGACGGGGTTGTTGGCATCAACACGTCTGCAGCCCTAGCATAAGCGGGTTTTTACAACGCTCATAGCTCCATAACGTGTCACTGTTTCGCTCACATCTCAGAGAGGTAAGCAAGATAGCATCATGAGCCATATCATATAGCGTGATATAGCGCCATATCGTATAGTAGCCGCGTGTGCTTGCAGGCTGCAGCCAGGACTCCGCCACGCCAGCCGGGAGGCCAGACCGGCCACTTACAAAGCTGGTGACGGAGGCATCTGGCATTGACACGGTGTCTGGTGTCCATTCTCAAACTTACCATGTTCACCAGCCGGTAAGTGCTGCGCGGTCGCCCTCGCTGCTTCTTCTAGCAAGTCTTCTCTGGCCACATCCAGCTCTAAAGTAGCCAGCCTCGGCGGCGGCTGGTCTTCAGGTGTGGCAGCCGCGTGAGCCTGCAGCCAGGACTCCGCCAGCCGGGAGCCCAGACCGCCCTGCCGGCAGCCTGCGATGACGCGCCAACCTTTGCCGCTGAGGTACGTTGCAATCTGGTTTAGAAGAAAGTGTAGATGTACTTAGGGCGGAGTAGGGTTATTAACAGACTCTGAGACTGTTAATGGTAGTGGAAGGGCTCATGCAACGTTGTATTGTACTAAGGTATGTAAGTATGAAGGTATATTTTTCGCGCTTTCGACGTAATATACTGGGGCAGCGCAGGGGTTAGCTGTAATTTTCAGTCGTGGTTCTAAAATGTTCTTCCAATCTGAGATTAAACTTTAGGATGGTACACATTTTTATACGTTACATCAGGACTATAAAAATCAAGGACAAAATCAAGAATGTTCTGCACTTGTGCTCCTTTCAATATAAAAATAATAATATGGTAGGTATGAATTATTACATTTGAATACATGGCTAAATAATGAATATGCATCTAATTCAGTATGTAAAAGTAATTCCCTTGTAGTTTTTACCAGAATTACTAGGTTTAACAAAGAACTGATAATTTTTTTTTTTTTATGTAATTTGGTGAAATTCGTAACGGTCGCTGATTAAGATCGTTACTAGTTCAAATGAGATTAATGGACATTTATCAAGTAGGTGTGAAAAAACCGCATAACATTAACTTAATAAGGTTACCAATAGCATGAAGAAATTTTACTTTCGATCACTTCGATAGAAAACAAACTATTATTTAGGGTAATAAACTGTATTTGATCTAAACCGTTTTATTCCAAAAGTAATTTCATTTCCATTTTCACAGGGCAAAATATTTTTTTTGTTTAAAGCATTTTCGTATCGTTTTATCGACACAGAACTGTCAAAATCCATTGTCTTTTGACAATCACTATATCAAATCGTTTAATGGTCATTTAGGTGTGTTATTATGCATCACATCACATCCCTATCATGCTAGGGGTGTGATGTGATGCATAAAAATGTGTAATCCATTAAATTTTAGCTACATCATTTAAAAAATGCACAAACCTGCAACCCCAAAGCCGTGTCCACCGTCTTTGCGGTGTCCACGGCAAGGACCTCCGCCAGGTACAATAGCAGAGCACAGAGCTGCCAGCTACAGTCCTACCACGTCAGTAAATTCCTTGACCACATGATAAAAGAATAAACCACCAACCTACAACCCCAACGCCGTGTCCACCGAAGGGACGAGGACGGTTTTCGCACTGTCCACCGGAAGTACCTCCGCCACCCTGATCTTCCTCAGCAGATACAGTAGCAGAGCCCCCACGAACGAGCGTAGAGCTGCCAGCTGCAGCCCGAATGATAGCCACGTCAGTAAATTTCTTGGCCACATAATAAAAGAAGACACTACCAACCTGCAACCCTAACGCCGTGTCCACCGAAGTGACGAGGACGGTCTTCGCACTGTCCACCGGAAGCACCTCCGCCACCCTGACCTTCCTCAGCAGGTACAGCAGCAGAGCCCCCACAATCGAGCACAGAGCTGCCAGCTGCAGCCCCAATGATAGCCAGGTCAGAGGATCCATGGCTTAATGCGCGAACATATTCCAGACAAACTGAAACAAGAGAAACAACTTTGAGTTAAACTTTATTTTAGTTATTGGTCAAGGTTAGTCAGTGGTCAAGGTTTTATAACTTAACAAGTTGGTAGTAATGTGTTTTTACAATAAGTTCTTTAATTATCTTCTAATCAATTTTTATTTTTTTATAAGAAAGGCTTTCATTCAATGTTTAAATTCGTCACTTTGATATTTAAAGTTATTTTTGAATTCTTACACTTTTGGGATTTAAAAGTGTGGTGCACCTTATCAATTTAAAACAAATAACTACAGCAGTAGTCGTTTAAACTGACTCGTGTCCTAAGATTTAAGTTTGTCGATGTAGAAAACGTACTAAATAGCAACACCCGCAATATACGGTACCTATTAGGTTCAAAGGTAGCCAATATTGCTTCAAATTCAAAAGTGCCTTGTAAACTGTCACTGGCACTATCGAAAACAAAGCGTCAATAAGATCCGTTCCGGACGCGGTAAACAATGGTCACAATGGCAGATCGGACGGCGGAGGTGCGCCGGCGGCGGCGGCAGGCGGCGCTGGCATTGTCTCGTTCGTCGCAGAGACGGTGTTCCCATGGCCCGGGAAATGAGGTGTTTTGCATAAACTGTTCTTGTGTAGATAGCTTAATACCATCATTAATTTTGTGACCTCTATTGATAAGAAAACTTAATTTGCGACCTCTATTATTTTAGAGTTCCTGCAAAATTCAGGGCTCTTGTGCTGGCAAATACATTTTGACTTCTTAATTAATTACTACTTCTAGTCTTTTTCAGCTAGGATAATTCCCGGGACACTTAAAAATTTTCCAAATCGCGCATACTATGTCAGCAAAATGTTTTTGAAATATAATTTATTTATTTTAGGTACTAATTAAGTCAATATAATGTAAAAACAACACATCTTGAAATACAAAGTAAAATGTATGTCTATTAATTACATTTTAATTGAATACGATAGAAAAAGTTTATCATTTTTTGGAGTGCTTTGTGCGATTTGGAACAGGGTAGAGATGAGACACAACAGAGCCGACAAACTGCTGCTGTTAATTAGTCCATAACAGTGAAAAAGCGGACACTATAAATTTTAAACAAAACAAAACTTAGCGATTTTTTGATGGTAAAAATTTAATGTTTCTGCTGACAATACATTTGACAGTTTAATGTTTTATTGTACTATATAAATAAGCACACACAATACTTTTTATCCTATATTGTGTTTACCGGAAAAGTAAGTTGTTGTTGCCGGAAAAGTAGTAAAATATATTGCAATTTCTCCAAAAGTAGGTACATTGGCTCTTAGAAAAAGTCGATAGATAAGTCGATAGGATTTCAATATTGGACATCTTTAGAACTGTCAAACTTGAAACATTACAGGAATCATCCTAGTTGAAGAAGACTGCAGTCTCCCGATGTTATCAGCTCTACACCTCTGTGAACGCAGAAGTTCATAAAAGTGCAGATGCAGAAGCCATAAAACTTAAGAATGAAAAAAAGGAATAACTTAAAAAGTTTCAACTCATTGACGATGGATAAATTACTATATTACTATAACCATCATCATCATCATCATCAGCCTGTGGACGTCCACTGCTGGACATAGGCCTCTCCGAGCTCACGCCTACTGTGGCGTCCATAGGAGGTTATTAGCCTACTGCTACTGCTACTGCTGTAGAGGGTTTGGTTCAAGTTTTCCTTCTCTCGCACAGGTGTTCAATGCGTCGAGCCTCTTAATCGACTCTTACAACATCCCAGGCATATAAGGGAGTGGTGACACTTGTATTCTTAGGCCGTCACCACACGGCTGAAATTACCGTATACTATTGAACATAAAAAAACGTTCTAACTCGGAACTCATTTCCGAGTTATACAGATTACGAATCTTTCTCGTCATAAAATACCATAGCTAAATAATGAGCGACGGCACTTATACATTCACCATAGATAATGATGTCTACAAGATCGATTAAACAAAAAACTGTACCAGACGGGATGTAACAATTAGTGCTAATGGTAGCAAGAAGTCATACCAGTTTATCGCTGACATGATCGTCATTAGCGTGGCACGTTCGTGGATAAAAACGTGGGAGACACATTGTCTACTACAGAACAGAGGTGACGCGAAGATCACGGCCGTGGTCGCGATGGTTACGGTTCAAGGTGACTTAAAACTGGTGATTTTAATTAACTAATTTCACATATTTTATTATTTCAGACAATGATATAATAGCAGAGCATTTTACGCTAGAAAACTTCTTGGCAATGTTAATGAAGTTTGTGTCTGTTGTTTATAAAGATGTGCAGTTAAAAAAATATTACACATGGACTACTAATGTTATCACTCCTCAGACTCTTGCGCATTTTGGTTGGGGATGGAAAATATAAACCGAAATAAAATCCCCAAAATCTTTGCATTGTAATCATTGCATTACCTAAGTGAAAGTATTAAATACGAATGTGACTGCGGCATTTTCGTTTAGTTTTGTAGTATTCTGTTGCTTTCTTGTAATTTATTTACCGCATTTGTCTCTGTTGACGTGCTATCTTTAAAGATACGCTCAGAGACTACTGTTGCCAGGCTAAATAAATGTTATAAGGCGGAATTCACATGTTATAGAGCGAAATGACATTTAAGTACTTAATATTGTAAATTTTAGTCTAGAGTTTCAATCATATTATCATCGTCAAACATTTCAATGCCTCCAGTCTCCAGCCCACTGCTGGGGTACAAGTCATCCTTACATGTATGAATAAAGATAATAGGAGGAAACCCACCACACTGCTTAAAGCGGATTGGCGAGGCGAACTTTCGAAATTTAATAAAATTATTTAAGATGATATAAAATTATTAAAGTACAATATTTAATAATAATTTGCATACTCTTCTAAGACTTGGAGTCTTAGAAGAGTATGCAAATTATTATTACTAATTACTAATACTTTTAAATTATTATATTTTCTATTTCATTATGTCAGTAATAAGCACGGAGTAGCTCGAAATAGCCTAGGTCAGGGTTTCCCAAACTATGGGGAGCAAATATTGGGTGGGCCCTGTAAAACGACATACCACCCGACCGAGCTAACCGGCTAGGCGGTAGGCGACAAAATTGTTCCTTTTACATTCCATTACCAAACAAGACTACATTAGTAGCCTCGGAACTTGCCACTAGGCCCTAGTGACGCGGCCCTAGACTAGGGTATCTGATAAGTACAAATTTTATGCCACCTTTTCCCTTACACCCTAGAGGTGGGTCCCGAGTTTGGAAACTTGTATAAGGTGGGTTGTACCCCTGACAACTTTGGGAAGCACTGCCCTAGTTACTAATTTCTTGGTCACCAATCCCATGACCGTAAATTCCAAAACTTGCTTCTAGCATAATTTCAATCAAGCCCATTTTCCTTCTTATCTCCTTTTTATTAACCTTTAGTTAAGATAATCCAGGACATTAAGACAGTGTGTAAACCTCCCTAAGGAATGTTAATTTAAAATTAGCATATGGCCGGCTCCTTTTGCTCGTTTTCGCAATAAAGTTCCTGACGCTATTGCATCCGAAGTTTAACAGTCACGTCTATTTTAGGAACAATTATTTTACGACGACGTTCGCTATTTCACGACGACGTTCGTGGCTGGATCGCCTGAACCACATCCTGACTGTAATAGTCATTAAATAGGTTTTAGTTATTGCAGATTTCGAGGAATAGGGTTTAGTAACATCTTGGAAATTCTACATCTACATTTTATCGTCATCACTCATGTTTTAATGTCCCAACTGTTGGGGTACAGCCCTTTCATAAGGATGGAAAAGGAGGATGAGCTTCTTTCCACTACACGGACCCAATGGGGGTTGGTGGGAACCACTGCGCTAACGAAATCTTCATCTGAAAGAACCCAGACCTATATCGAGATAGACGAAAAGAGCGCTTCAAACTGTACGAGAACCTAGAGTGTCGAATTTTTCGTACCTACGTACGTCACGAGCGAGATCTAGTGATGTGTAAATGTTATTGACGAGCTCTTGCAAGAAAGCACTGCACAATTCACATTTTCGTTTCTGAGCGACGCGTGTTTTCATGGCAATGGTCTCAAGCGGACTGACTTAGGTCGTAAAACGTTGACCGTGGATGGATCAAACTTTTGGCACGCAAAGTCGGATTTTGACGACCTGTTTGGCGCAAAGGTACTAACCCCGCCTTCTGCACCAGAGGTCCCGGGTTCGATCCCCGGACAAGACAAATATTTGTGTGCATGAAGATGTCTATTTGTCTTGGTCTGGGTGTTTAATATGTATATTAAGTATGTATTTACAAAAAAAAAAAAAAAAAAAAAGTATATATGTATGTTTATCCGTTATCTAGTATCCATAACACAAGTTCTTCATGTAACTTAACCTGGGACTAGATAATTGGTGTGATTGTATGCGAATATTTATTATTTATTATTTTATAAAGTAGGTACACTTTTACTCTCGATATATGTCGGTGGAAAGAACCACTTGTTATTCGTTAATTTGAATAATGCAAAGAGCTCAAAATATCTTTTTTTGTCAATTAAGATTTAGAAAGAAGATAATTTTGGACAACTCAGTCCTTGTGTTCAGTAAATAAAAACACACAAGAATCATTAGTCTCTAAACTTTAACCTAACTTATACAAAATGTTAAAAAACCTAAAATACTGCCTGTAGGTATTTGTAAGACAGTAGGTTTAACATTTTGTTTATTATCGATGTTATGCGAATTGATGGAACTTGTAATGGGAGAACGCATGCTTGTGATTATTTTCAATGTGCCCATTATGTATTGTCTTAGACAATACCATAATGGCTGTATTGGATCTTTATCGTTGTCGATGCCTATATTTTTTTTAAGACTTCAAATGTATTGTTCTTTCCTATAAGAAGGCAAATGTCTATTCAAATAAGTAGTATAAAGATTCGGCTGGATTGAATCGTAAAAGTTTTGTATTCTATTCTGCAAAGTACGAATTAATTGAGATCGAAGATCGAAAATAGATACTTTTTTGTCTAAAACACTTTTATGGCGATGAC
The DNA here is from genome assembly GCA_910589605.1 of Chrysoteuchia culmella. NCBI lineage: Eukaryota > Metazoa > Arthropoda > Insecta > Lepidoptera > Crambidae > Chrysoteuchia > Chrysoteuchia culmella. The sequence continues at coordinate 7,000,230 of OU342657.1, forward strand.
CAAATGTAATTAATGGGGAAAAAATACCAACAACTACAATCAAAACGTAACTTTTGGTAAAGAAAGAATCCCTAATTTTCATGCCTGAACAATTTTTTGAGTTTTGTTGTAAAGAGCGATTAGATAATGGAAACATAAATAATTTAGTTAATAATTCATTGATTGATTATAATTTTCGAATACATTAATAAAGATGGATAGAAAATGGCATCGAAATGAGTGATGAATGAATGACAGTTATGTAGAATCAATTGGTATAACGTGCTTTTTTATTCCTATCAGCCGTTTATTATGAAAAACAACAAATGCATTGATCTCATCGCGAAGCTCATGGCCGCGCTTGACGGACTGATCGTATTCGATCACGTTTGTTAAGCAATGTTCGGTCCGGTCAGGTGTCGGATGGGTGACCCTAAAGTGGCATTACAACTGAGCGCTTCCGTGATTCAGAGGTCACCGTCGGTTCCGTATGTTGTCATCAGATAACAGTCGTTAAGCCAAGTCAGAGGCCTGAGAGCCTGATAAACTCTGACACTAGAGGTGGCCACTAATCCTCATACGATAAGAATAAGATCATCTCATGATTTAAAGAATATGAAATCAAGATTAATATGAAAGAGCGGCTGGTTATCAGGTCGCCCGTAATAGGCACCTCGAATAGTTGCTGTGTTATTGATATTGATATGTGCATGCCCGCGCTCGCTGCCCACACGCCGACCGACGACGCCTCGGTTTGCGAAACAAACCTACGTCGAGATAGTCGGTAAAAGTTTACCTACCTTGCGTGTAAAAAGTTTGATCCACGGTCAAAATTTTCCGACCTAAGTCAGTCGGCTTGAGACCATTGCCATGAAAACACGCGTCACTCTGAAACGAAAGTGGTTAATTGTGCAGTGCTTTCTTGCAAGCGCTCTTTTCGGCTATCTCGATATAGGTCTGTGGGCTGCGCGCACGCATGCACGATACCTACCTACAGATGCCTTATGTTTCACAACTGAATGTTGAATAAGCATTAGAATTAGTGATATGAGCGACAAAAAAAACTCTGTTTTTCTGCACAATAATAAATACTTAATGTCAAATTGATTATATTTCTATTTTCAACTCTTGCCTGTAAAGGCAATTACAATGCTATTTTATATTGATTTTATATGATAGTTTTGAACTATAAAATTACTAAACAAATCAACCCATCTAACAAGTTGCCATCCCGTCTGAGAACCTTCTAAGATGAGTCGATTTTTATTCTTTGTATTTTGCTTGGTTTGGTTGTTTTTGTTTTTAGATAAAGTTGGCTGTTGCTCATAGTAAGTACTCTTAGTATTTCTAAGAACATGTTTTTCACAAAAAAAAGGGATATGAGGAAAGAGAATGTCCACATTCTGGTGATATTAAAAGAAACGTTTTTTGCAATAAAATCATCCCGTGACCACGGCAGCTGAAAAGGTGCCGAAACGTCGAGAAAATAAAAAAACCCCTAAAAACCAAAAAATACGGACAATTAGATCTTGGTTCGTGAAATATAGCGCGTTAAATATCGGAAAAGTTGTTTTATTTCAAAGAACAGTGCGAGCCAAAACTTAAGATTTACGTACATAAGGTGGTACGACTTCTATACAAACAAACATTACACAATTATTGGTTCATCATACCTTAATAATTGATAAATATATGCGCAACTAACTCGTTTCAGTTATTTGTTTGCGCGAAATAATAAAAAAAAATTACATTCATACATAAAACACGAATATACTAACATTTTATAATTTCAATAATTCTACGTATGTGTGTGTGACCCATCGCATTTATATAGCTAATGTATGAAAGTATATATTTTTTATAATTTCGCGCAAACAAATAACTGAAACGAGTTAGTTGCACATGTATTTATGAATTATTCATGTATGATGAACCAATTAATGTGCAATGTTTGTTTGTATGGAAGTCGTACCACCTTAAGAGAAACGTTTTTCTTTCTGAAGTCAAATAAAATTTTATTTATCGATCACATGTATATACCGTGCAATTTTTTTATTGACCCAAGCTTAAGGGGAAGGTCATGTTAAGTGTTAAGAATAAAATGAACAAGGAATTTTATTTTTTAAAAATACTTTTATTTTTTAATAATTTTTGTTTTTATAACTTATCGTCAATCATTCGGATATAAAACCCAAACAAAGGCAAAAATAAAAAAATTAAAGCAAAAATAAATTAAATAAGTAAAAATACTAAAACAGCTGATCGCCGACGCGTTAGGTGCGCGCGCGGTCATTAGCCCACGGCGCGACCTGTGTTGACCCCGCACAACCACACGCTCTCCTATGCCTCTGATTACCGATCCATTGATACAACTGAGACGAGACAAGCAAAATTAAAGAATTTTTCAAACGAGTTAATGAATAAATAAACGTCTGTTGATAAAACCAACTTACGATTACGGTCACATCACAGTACCAACCGTACTACCTACTGTTATTTTCTCGGAAAGTTATTACTAATTTTTTATTTTGTCAAAACAATGTAATCGTTGATTTTTCGGATACTTATTAAAACGTAACCCAAATAGTCAAACAAAACCACTGTTTTCAACTTCTAACTTACCGATCTCACTGCCTACCTACTGTTACTTATTACGCGGGAAAGTTGCGTTTTATCTTAAACCAACATCAGCAAAAAATTTAATAATTACAAACGACTTTCGAAATAAAATAGAAATACAAATTTAAAATCTAAACTGTGTAGGTTCAGTTTAAATACTTACATACTTAATGTCGAACGAGTCTCCTTCAACACTTCTTTCATTAATAACACTAGAAAGGTGTTAACTTTCCATCACACTTAACAGGCTTTGGAATGACGAACTAATACAATAATAACTAAATCATGACTTTTGTTCCCTGAATAACGTTATCATTTTAGAATTCTTAGGTTATCTTGAAATAAGTAGTTAAAACACGAAATAATGAAACGGCTCTCAAAATTGTGCGATGCTCGACTCGTACACCAAACCAAACCTTTCATGATAGAGGTGCACCGCAGCTCTAAGCACTTCATTGCTTTCCCGATAACAAATGACCATCTCCAGGTACTCCTGGTTGGTATACTGACGAGACATGTTTATGTATGCAAACGCGCGCGACAAGCAAGAGTAACATGCAAATGCAAACTGAATAAATAAAATCAGAGCGCGATATAATTATTTTTATTCTGTGCTTTAGGCCTAGTTCACACTAAGTACATCTTAAGTTTTGGCCCGCACTGTTCATTCAACTCATATCGAATTGAACAAATATCAAATCAACAAAGTATTTTTTTTTATCAGTAAAAAATTAATTGCTTACTACGAATAGAAATTAACTTTTAGGGGCAGAGTTTTAGTTCTTCTACTAGTATCGTATTCTTCTTTAAACTATGATTCTCTAGGGCGGATAGCCGGATAGTGATAAGTAAAATAGGTAGGTACCTAAGAAAAGTAAAAAAAACAACTATCAAAAATTGACTAAATGCAGAAAGCATTGCGATATACTCACATGTATTTTTAAACGAAAATGATTATTATTAGATATTTCATCCAGTGGCTGTGTCCACGTGGTTCTGTTTTAATGGGGGAAAGTATTCTTTGTCCCTAGTCCGACTTTGGATAATGGTCTGCAAATTGCAAATTGAGCAACAAAAACAAACCCGTACCATTACTTTTGCTTAAACCCTACTAATATTATAAATGCAAAAGTATGTCAGTTCAGTCTTTCACGCTAAGATTTATTTTAGCGTGAAAGAGTAACAAAAGTTAAATTTGGCACAGAGATAGTAGAACATAGGATACTTTTTATCCCGATATTTGCACGGGAACGAAAACGACGCAGATGAAACCGCGGGCGGCCGCTTGTGTCTAATAATGTCTATCAATAAATTATTTTATTTTCGAGATTGAACTTTAGTAAGTAAAGTTGAATTACAGAATTTACACAGTTCATCGAAAAGTATGTATGCACCCTTATTAGAACGGTCATTTTTGATCACTGTGGTACTTTGACACAAAGTCATGCCGCCGCCTCGTGCCGCCTTTCGGCAGGCGCACCGGCAAAACGCAAAGAATCAGTACACCTACACTGCATTATGATTAACGATTGAAAGTTTTAATTTCGCTATGACTTTTAGAAGAGAACATGAATCCATCTTACTTATAATTTTTTTTGTGCGTACCATTATTGAAATAAAACATTATTTAAGTAATTAATCGCGTTTTGTTTAAAAAAAACAGTGTGTTTAAATGCTGTACCTATTTTTGTTGATGAATTCAAATTAAATTAAACTTATTTAAATTATTCCTTGGAAGGATGGTGCCAATTCTGGACCCACCCTTTTTTATTTAATAGGATGAAGCTAGTTTTGGTTTTAGTTTTTAACAAATAATTTTGTTATGAAAGTTACTTGCTGCTAAGTTCCAAATCTTAGTCCGTTCAAATTTATTATTTATTAAGCATATCAGTTTATTGGAATTTTGTACACACAAGCGCAAGTCTCAATCACACTCATTAGGTATTTGTGGACCGTCAATTTAGACAACAATTCTGGCGGCAGGCATTTATGCGCGGGAGCGCTAGCACTGGGTATGCTAGATTATTCGTTTTGTATGTCTTTGGTTTTATTTAAATCTTACTTTTAAACTACTACTAAAGAATCCAGGTTTTTGTTATTTTATGAAATAACAATAAGCGTAGTATAGTAATGTTAATACACTTCAAAAAGAAGTATCTGACGACGTGTCACATAGCTATTGAAGGGTAGGCTCATCGTTTATACAAATCGTTGAATAGTCTTTTATTATTACTTTGATTAAAACATGTATCCAAACTCTAAAACACCAATTTGCTATTTAAATGTATTATAAACCTGTGAGCATTTTAATCCGTAACAGTAGTTTTATTTCAGTATCGCAGCTGCCTGCCTAGGTACTATTAGTTTATAGTAAAAAAGGGCGAAATGTTTTTATTAAATGTTACAATAGTCTGTAGGTGTACCATTTGAGCGGAAGAATTGCTAAGAAACGGAGCGGCACGATACGATTATGTACTCGCGTCCGTCGCTGGCGCTTGCTTGTATGCATCCCAGATTCCTGTGCGTAACTTCTAAGCACATCAAGAGTAAATAAAAAAAAAATTGGATTTTGAGAATAATGCCGAAATTGATGGACAGTTTACATACACTGTTTATTTACCTTAAACACCATGTTAGCTACTTGTAAGTACTTACATTCAGGTTTTTTTTATAAAATTTATTTTATAAACAAACGTTTGAACTTTTACGGGGTTCGTCTCAGTTGTAGAAATGGATCGGTAGTCCGAAGGCACATGCGAGCGTGTGGTTGTGCGGGGTCGACACAGGTCGCTCGCGCCGCGGGCTAGTGACCGCGCAAGCACAAACCGCGCCGGCGATCAGCTGTTTTAGTATTTTTACTTATTTAATTTGTTTTTTGCTTTTATTTTTTTATTTTTGGTGTTGTTTGAGTATTATATCCGAATGATTGTCGATAAAATACAAAAATAAAAATTATTAAAAAATTAAAATATTTTTAAAAAATAAAATTCCTTATTCATTTTATTCTAAACTGCACTTAACATGACCTTCCCCTTAAGCTTGGGTCAATAAAAAAATTGCACGGTATATATTAATTTTACCTACCAAGAATTTTGATACTACCTACCTACTCGTAAGTTGTAAAATGTTTTTTATTTAATTAATTTGCAGACTGTACCTACTAATGTTCAAATTAGATTAAGATTAATTAGCATAATTTACATTTGCTAACGCCTAACACCCACCCAGCTTGAATCAGCTAGCGATACAACACATTGTATGTATGTACTCGTAATCATTATGTTTTCATACTAATTACCAGTGTACCGGTTTAAAATAATACCGGAAGGAAATCTGAATTTAATTTTAAAATAAAATGTGTGTCAAATAATTAGTTGATCCGAAGTAAACAATAAAACAATACCCATAACTCAATTATGATAAAATTTTAACACATTATAAATTCAAAATACTGTACTTTTGGTAGAGTTTATAAATTAACAATTTTTTTGGGTTTTTGGTAACTAGCCACGTAGCCACCTAGGTAAGTAAACTCGTCACCTTTTGAAAATTTCCATAAGTGCATTGAAAGTAAATTCGCCAGTACTATGGATTTTTTACAGGTCACAAAGGAAATTTATTGTTTTATTTAATTTACACATTATTTTTAACCGTTTTTCTGAAGAACTAACTTTGATGGCGAGTTAACATTAACTTATTTTAAGTTTCGTTAATAAAGGCTAGCTAAGTGTTGCATTTCGTTCTTTTTGTGCTTACTTTTCAACGTTATTCACTAAGAAAATCGATCAGTTTTCAGTATTCATAAACGACATTTTTCAAAGATTTATTTTAGTTCTTTTTCTCTTAAATCTAACGCCAATTGCCTTACTTTGGCAGCAAAATTCTAAAAGTGGTCTCGTCATATTATGAAACATAAGTAAACAATAAAACTGACATATCACTATAGAAAGTATTACACACTTAACCGAACAGGCTATTACCCTGCCATCTCCACTCTAATGTTACCTAATACACTAATAAGTGCATTTTTTGCATTCAACCACGCGTGCTTTGCCATTCCAAGTTAAACTTAAATGCGTGGAAATAAAGTATAAGGTATAGTTCTTAGCATGGAGGCGTAACTATCATTTAGCCGTTTCACTTTTAAATACAAAGGAAAAAATATGTGAAGGTACATTTGAGCAATTAGATAGCAGTAACAAATGCCGTAATGGATTACATGGCTCACTTGTTTTTGGGGTTTAGTATCAATTTATTATAGCCAATTTTATTTGCGTGAATGTGTATATTTTTGCTGAAAAACAATATCGACTAGGGCACGAAAACGGTATGGTTTTTACCAACGAACGTTTTTAACAAAGAACAATTCCAAATACGAAATTGTTCTTTGTTCAAACTGATAACAATGTCTTAAATTTTTTATAATTTTGATTTTCTTTCATTGGAATTATTTTTTCCTTTGTCAGAAAACCGTATAAAAATATCTACGTACCTAACAATGAAGTGGTAGAAAGAAAATCCTACCTAGTGCTTGTTTTACATTGTGAAGCAGTCAAAACCCTGAAGAGTCGCTATAAAATAGATTCAATGAATTAAATAAATACCTATAATTGAAGTAATTTTAAAATTCACCGCCTACCGATATATCTGTCATCCGCTAATCAAATTACAAAAAACCCAAAAAAAATACACTAAAGCAAATAAAACTCTTAGTTAATAAACACATTTAAAAAAATTGCATATTTGATAATAGCAACATTTTGGCCGATTACTCAACGAGCGAGCAATCCGCAACTAACCATGACAACATTTGCAATGCAAAACCAGTGCCATAGACACAGCAATTTAATTTAATCAATTAACGAAAATTACTACGAACGCGCCTGTTTGTATACTTTTTATAGTAAAAGTAAAATATGGCGAAAGCCAAACAAACCGGTTGGATGGCATCGACGTGTTTGAATATTTTTAATAAATTTCATAAATGGAAATCACTAATTATAAATGCGAAAGTATGTCAGTTTGTTTGTTGCCCTTTCTGGCAAAGACTACTGAACCGATTTGGATGAAATTTGGCACACAGATAGAACATAACCTGGGTTAAAACATAAGCTACTTTTTATCCCGATATTCCCACGGGAACCAAGCGGGTGAAACCGAGGGCGGACGATAATAAATGCTGGAATAACACTTCATGGAGTTTTCTTCGTATTTCTTCTACTATGGAAGAATATAATCTACCTACACTAATTACGAGTATTGATACAAAGAGATAATGTTTGTATGTTTGTTTGTAGGAAGTATAGTCTGTGGAACTAATAGTGAACAGAATTTGAAAATACTTTCAACAGTAGAAAGCTACATTAATTCTGACTGGCATCCTAATCCTAACCCCAGACTAACCTATCATAATCCTAATAAATATTATAAATACGAAAGTGTGTTTGTTTGTCTTTTCATTTCGCCCTAACTAAGCAACCAATAGATTTCATTTTTGGCATAAAGTTAGTTAAAAGGACCGAGAGTAACTTAAGCTACTTTCTATCCCGATATTCAGACGGGAACATTAACCACGCGGGCGAAACCGCGGGCGGAAGCTAGTAGGCATATTTGATCGTGATTAATATTTTCATTACAAGTAAAATCAATACTGACAATTCTTGTAATATCGACTAGGGCACATTCTTCTTTCAACCCCAGATTTAGAACACCGATTGAATGTCTAAACCACATGTTTTTCATAATTTTTTGCATTTTTCAATGCTATTTTTATACTTATGATAAATTTTCAATAGAAAAATATTGGAAAAAGTCAACTCAGCCACAAGTGAATTGAAGAGCATTGGACCGGATTTCCAAAGGTCGTAGGTTCGTGTCCCATCTGAAAAAGGTTACCATTTTCCTGCTGGCTTTACTTTTTTTTCAAAATCCGTTAACGCAGTTCAATATTTCTCAAAAAATTAAGGCTGGTTTCCTAAGAACGATTTCATGTAGGTACCTGCCGTTACTGCCCCGTCTTAAATTTCCACCCTGTATATAAGGTAACTTTCAATAAAGATCTGTTTTATGAATATCGTAGGTATGTATAACTTTTTTATTTGTTTCTTAATTTCATAAAAAAATTTAATTACTCAACTTGTACCAAGTAATAACTTTTTATTATAAGCATCTGCGGTTAATTATTATTTAAATGCTAATGAAGTCGGCCCTAAAATGTTTGAAATGTTAATTTGATGTTTGCGCAATAAAAATCGTAAGGAAGTATCATATTAATAAAGAATTAGTTACATTGAAACTGTTTGAAGTAAAATTGTGTAGGTTTACAACAAGCCACTTCAATTGTTTTGCAATAACAGAGTTGGTGTTTATTTCATAGGGTTATCTACCAATATTTTTAAAACTACGCAAATAAGATTTATGCTTTTTGAAAATTTAACTTATTGATAAAAGAGTTTATTGGATCTTTTTATGGCTATTCAGACCGAACCTCTTTGAAATTATAGAATTAGAAATAGGTATGAGTTTGTCATAATTGTTGTGGCAATAGTTAAATAAATGATACATTGCGCTTGTGTGTAAAAACTTTTTATAAAAAAACGACATTCTACATTGTGCTTACATTATCTACACATATTTTTATTTTCCTTGTCTTGGCTGACACCGACTCCAAAAGTTTTTAATTTAACTTTTTGAAGTCGGTTATTTATTTTTCCATAATAAGTTTTTATGTTACAATTTTTTTAGGTACATTATGTCCCGTACTTTCTAAAACAAAAAATCAGCCCATACACAACAATGATATCATCTACATTACGACTACTTGCCAAAAATATTAAAATCGGTTGACAATTGAAGACGTTATGATAAAACAAACATACATAAAAAAATACAGTCGACTTGAGAACCTCCTCTTTTTTTAAGTCGGTTAAACATATATTGATTCTCTGTAGATAGATTTACTTGACATACCCATTTTTTTTTATTCTTGCGCGCTTTCTTAAATGCTTCGAAATTAAATAATAAGTCTAAGCAAGTCTTTTAGTGCTCACAAATGAGATTATTTAGTTTTTATTTTGTACTTTACTTAAAATTTTATACATAAATGATGGAAAATTCTTTTGAAATATTCATGAAATATTATTATAAATCTTAACTTTTGACAACCCTAGTGAGTGTTAAGTCATAACATCAGTTTTCTATTGTCTGTCGATGCCGGTGGCGACTGCAGTGAAAGTTAAAAGACAGGGTAGGAGTTTAGTGCTGACAGATGGACATTCATTACGTCATAGCAACTAAAGTGCAGTGCTAATAGTCATAATTAGTTACATCTCAAAAGTTAAAATAAAAAATTACGTAAAAAACCGGAGATGGATGATGGATACAATGATCGATGGATGGAGAAGGATAATATTAGCACTGAATCACCTTATATGAATGTTTATTTAAATTAATGCTTTTGTTGATAGAATATAATATAGTTGATATGATTTAAATTAATGATATGTGAAGTGTTATTTTAAACTTATAATAAATTTAGAAAAATATTAGAAAAAAACGATTCGGCCACAAGTTATTTTCAGACAGGACTCGAACATTTTTTTAAAGTATTTTTTTTAATGAATTTTGAATTTTTCAATTTTCCAATGCTATTTTTATACTTATGGTAAATTTTGAATAGAAAAATATATTATTATTTTAACTAAAAAGCTATAATTATTGAAAAGTATAATATATAATAATGTATCATATAACATTTAATAAAATAAATAAGAATATAATTTAACTCATTTAAAATAAAAAAAACAGGAAACTGTCTCGGTAGCTCAGTGGTTAGAGCATTGGACTGGATTTCCAAAGGTCGTGTCCCATCTGAGAATTCATTTGTGGCAGAATTGACTTTTTCCAATATTTTTCTATCTAAAATTTTTTATAAGTCATTTCTTAAGTTATTGTTAAGTTGTTTTTAGGGTTCCGAACCTCTAAAGAAAAAAAGGAACCCTTATAGGATCACTTTATTGTCCGTCTGTCCGTCCGTCCGTCCGACCAAAGTCATCTCGAGAAAGCATGGAGGTATCGATTTCAAATTAAAACCATATTCAGGTCAACAGTCTGTCGGAGATGTACAAAAAACAAACTTGTAAATTAACGTCAAAAAAGGGTAGGGCCGTTTATACCACACAAAACATATATTTCGCCGATCTCAAGAGAATCAAAATTGATAGGGTACTTCCCGTTGACCAATAACCATGAATTTTAGTTAGTAATATCGTCTTTTAATACAAATACAGGAAAATATCTAAAAAATATAGTCTTTAGTTATGGGAACAAAATTTTGGGATAAACTCGGAAACGCGTAAAGGTATCAAGTTGAAACTAGGGCGGTTACAACCCGATACTCGGGTTCGGGTTCACGTTTAACATTTTGTATATTTTATAGTTTTCGGAACAAATAGACTCGAGTACCTTTAATTTGTACCTTACTCGGCCGCGTACTACGCGCCAAAGTCCCTATCGAGTCGTCACAAATTTTGCGAACCTGAATTAAGTATATAGATTGAAAACATATCAAGTTGAAATTGAAAACATATATTCACGTTAACAGTCTCTTGAAGCTGTGAAAAAAGGTTACGCAATCTATGACCCTAAAATTTATAGGGTACCTAACCGTTGACCTAGAACTATGAAATTTGGCAAGTATTATTGTCTTTTACTACAAGTACAGGAAAAAAATCTGAAAACTGGACATTTGTAATTAAATCATGAAAAATGTTTGTCTTAAGTTTTGAAAACTGTATTTTGGGAATAGTGCGGAAAAAACTGCGAGATTTCAATTCCTGAACTATTTATAATATTATGTGGGCGAGTCCGACTCGCACTTGTCTGGTTTTTTTTTAAGTAAACAAAGAGGTTGTTTTCTCCAGATAGTCCCCAAAAGAAGACTATCTTGAGAAAACTATTCTTGTTCCGAAGATCTTTCGTTTCTATGGCAACAGCTGACTTAGGAACGACACTAAATGAGAAATAAACGAAGTGAAATGCATTTTATTAAATTTATATGAAAATGTTTAAACATAAAGTCTAATAAAATGACGTAATAATGCTTTCTCCGAAATGAATAATTTGGAGTGAAAGCCTCTTATGTGACATGCGTATATGTTACTGTTAATATAGCAAGTGTGTGTCATAGAGACATTTCACTAACATTATGTCATTATACTTGTTGCATGTTGGTATCACTATTGTAAGTAAAGACAGTTTAGTAAAAAAAAAGCCATAGCTGCCAAATCCCTTTTGTTTTTTATTCTGTAGGAGAAATGCGCGGGCTTGCAATCGGTGGCGGTTGGTATTGGTATGTAATATTTTTGCCTTTTTAGTTATAAATAGAGCTTGAAAATAAAACTAGTATGTCGCGAACTCGGTAAATTAAAAATAGAAGTTTCATATGTCGATATAGTACCTATGCATAAAGCCAATTAAAAATATATGTATTAGTCGATTTGGTAAGGGAACTGCAGGCTACCGTAGCTTCGAATGGCAAAACGAATGAAATGAATAAAAAAAATATAATATTATAGATAAATGACATCCATTTTTGAATAGCTTTGAGTTTTTTGTGTATAATATTTATTTTGCTCGCAAAACTTAAGTATGTACTGTAAACTCTTTTAATCATTGTGTTATATTTCAAGTTTTACAAACCTTTAGCATCTTCTGTACACTCCAAAAAAGTCGCAAATAAATTAACCATGATAAAGCAACGTCCGTCCTTCAATAGAGAGTGTGGTGCAATGACCTTGGCGGGGTGATCGGCCCGATCTGCGTAGGCGCTGGGGGCCGATTCTCGCGCTGAGATATATTTATATATTTCTATCCATAATTTCTTTATTCAAAATGTAAGTGAAGTCACTAAGGTCAAAATTCTTTAGTTTCAATGATCTTCTACAGTCCTATAATGTTGAAGCTTGTTTTCAATATTTTTTTATACAGATTTCTGGCTTCCAAAATGTCGAATTCGACATTTCTCAGCTCGAGAATCGGCCCCCAGCACCCCTACCGCCTAACGGCATGTTATCGGTATCCCTATAGCTAACAAACTTTAAACTATCGTAAAACCCTTCAACGATAGGGTGTTTGTCAAATTCCTACATATTTCTGTTCATCTATAGGATTCACTATTGCGTTTCAGTATAAAAGTGATAACGTTAGTGAGAGCCCTTGTAGGTTTGAAAAAGTGATAGGTATAGCCATAGTAATAGTGTGCGAGCGGTGCAGGTATTCGCCGCGTGATGCGCCCAATAAGGCCGAACTGGTAGAGTGAAAGAAATTGCTTTTTATTGCTAGAAAAAGGAAAACTAGAATTTGGAAGATGACAAAAATGTATCTAGTATTGTTTATTACGATACATTTTGCTGACAAAAATCGCAAAATACACTTTCTCTTAAAAATACAATTGTGAATGAAAAATTTTAATCATCAAGAATGTTTGTTTGAACATCCATTTACCTCTAGAAGTGGTACTAAGTATTTTGGTTTTGCAATCATATTTTTGCATTTGATTTCTTTTTTCTTGTAGAAGATAAAATATTTGAAATCAGACTCTTATAAGGTTTCCAGCGGTAGGACTTTGGAAATCGATGCCGTAACTTTTTTTTTGACATTCACATTCGCAGTCTACACTTAATAAGCATAAAAGAATCCATCTTGCATCTGTATTACTTAACATTAGATTACAAACCAGTTCAAAGTCATAATGAATACATCACGTCCTTCAGAAACGAAGGAACATAAACGAAGATTGAATTTGAGATTAAAGTATTTCAGAAGAATGGCTGGGCGGGGCACATCCGAAACTTACACGTACGGAAACAGGTTAATTTGTTTCTCTATTGTTGAAACGTGTTTGGGAATTATATAACGTATGGTCTATTATTCTTATTTTAGAGTAGACACCGCCCGCGTAGTTGTGTCATTGTGATCTTACGTTCACAATGACAACAAAATATTTTCAGAATTATATCAAAATTCTTATCGAACCCCTGTAAGATTCATCATATTTTATAAGCACATCTTAAGTTTCTTCGCGCACTTATATAAATAAAAAAACTTTTGCGGAGTATTTAGTGCGATTTATTTAGTGCGATTTATTTACCCAAAATATATATTTGGTACTATAACTTTTCGGTTTATTTGCGGTTTTTTGGTTTCCCGACCTTTCGGCACCTTTTCGTTGCCGTGGTCACGGGTTGACTAGCTACTTATAAGTCTACCTTCACAACGTTGATTAATTATTGCGTTCGGATACGGTTAGATAATTACTAAACAAAGTTAACAATTTTGTGTGTAACTATTACTATAGTAAAAATTATTAACGCAAAACCGCAAATAAACCGAAAAATTATAGTACCAGATATATATTTCTAAAACACTAAATACTCCGCAAAAGTTGTTTTATTTCATAATACACTCATTTGCAAAATAAAACGGGCGGTTTTGAATTCATTCATCTTTAAAAAGATACAATACCAAAAAGGTTTCAATCGTTTGTACACGTTACTGGCCGGTTTTAAAAATGCTGTGGTATTTAAAAAAGTACTTTCTAAATTCAAATTTTCATTTGATGCTCATTTTTACAGAAAACCCCTTTTTATCCTACATTTTTGGCGCGAAGTTCCAGAAGTTAACATCGACTTTCATAACTTTTATTCAATTTTTATTGATTAATTTCATATCCTTGACTGTCAAAGCTTTATTTATTGCTGTATCAAAAATGGTAGATAAAGTGGTAAAAGCTACCAAAATCATCGCGCTGCTTGAAGAGGGTTGCAGCCAATGTTTCGTGGCTAGGAGGCTAAATGTTAATCGCTCGACAGTCCAAAGGACCTGGCAGCGATATCAGGAGACTGGTTCCGTCGAGAGAAGGCCTGGTTCTGGAAGAAAACTATGTACCCAACCACGGGATGATCGTTTTCTTGTGAGTCGCGCATTGAGAAATCGCAAATCTTCGTATGTGGATCTTAAGAACAACCTCCAAGAAGTAAGAAATGTGCATATTAGTCTATGGACGGTCAGGAGGAGGCTTCTCGCTGCCAATATACGCAGTCACCGCCCGGCCCGCGGCCCCAAATTACTCCGTGAGCACAGAGTTCACAGGCTTAGGTTCGCTAGAAATTGTGAATCATGGACTCAAGAAGATTGGAATAGGGTTTTGTTCTCTGATGAAGCCAGTATATCTGTGTTCGGTGAAGATCGACGTCGGCGAGTGCTAAGAAGACAAGGAGAACGCTTTGCAGAGGCATGTTTCGAAGAAATCACACCTTATTGTGGGGGCTCTGTTATGTTTTGGGCAGGAATAAATTCAATGGATCGTACAGAGTTAGTCTTCATTGAAAACGGCTCACTGACTGGGCATCGATACATAACGGAAGTTCTAATTCCTCATGCACAACCCGCATTGGCCGCTCTAGGTGAAGACTCGATTTTTATGGACGACAATGCTCGCGCCCACCGATCCCGCGATGTTAATGCGTATGTGCAAGAGGTCGGCATTCGTCGTTTGGATTGGCCAGCTCGAAGTCCCGACCTCAATCCCATAGAGCATGTCTGGGACGTTCTGAAACGGCGTGTGAGATCAGTACACCCGGCTCCGCAGACCATCAGAGAGCTGAAGAATGTGATTACTGCGGAGTGGGAACGTATTCCGCAAGCAAGTATCCGGGATATACTCGCTAGCATGCCCAGACGAATTAAAGCTGTGATTTTAGCTAGAGGGGGTCACACTCGATACTAAACATTTATCTGCTTTTACTTTATTAAAGAAAACAAACAAAAAAACTTTTTTATTTTTACTTCACGAGTATATGCACTACTAGCGAACATACACTACTAGCGAGGTTTAGCATTATTTCCCATAAATTGTATCTAAATTTTATGAAATACTGATGAAAACTATTATTTTCTTATTAATTTACCAAATTGTGAGGATAAAACTACCTATAATTATCAAACAAAGCAATATTAACATTTGAAATGGTTCATTGCTTAGGTGCCCGTTTTTTTTTGCAAATGAGTTTATATCAAAATATTATATCATTCAAGTACTGTATTTTATTTATTTATTTATTTATTCAAAGCTAATATCTGTCTAGGGGGCAATTTTGTATAAAAAATCAGTAAATACAATCTTCGGATTCTGAAAGATAGTTTTTTACTTTATTTATGTATTTGTTTCAGACATAAAGGCCCATACAATATTTTGACAGTACTAGAAATTTCATATACAATAGGAAATATGGCTAAAGAAGTGTCAATTTTGAAACGTCGCAGAGCGAGAATATAGGCCCCTAGTACGGACGAATGTTAATGAAAATTAGTACAGAGATTACTAATACCCCAGTCAGAATTTGGTTAAGTTTTATTGCTACAATTGATATGGGAAAATTCAAAATGTCATTAATGGCAAACAAAATCGAAATTTGCTACGCAAACTAAGTGGCGGACGGGCCTAGTCATTTTAAATGCAAAGCGTTTGTGTGTGTTTTTTTTTTATTATTTATTACATAATCTTGTTTTCGGGGGTATTATCCAAGTCTAAATTAAACAATGTCAGTATAAAGTCAAACAATATCAGATTCACCTTAATATCGCAAAAAACGTAACAATGTTGTGAACATAGTTTTTTATTGTTGAACTTTTTGCACTTTTAATTAGTAGGCAACATTCGTTTTCACACGCTAACCGGATTTTTATAAAAACTTTACAGAATATAGGTGGAATACATTACATGTAAAATGATAGGGGAGCTTTTATTACGTTTGGTTTTTAAATTAAATGTCAAACGTCTCTACAATTTGTGCAGAATAATTAAAAGAGAAATACTGGAATATTGTCTACGCAAAATAAACGTTTTTTGTAATAGGTACGACATAACTGCTGAAAAGTAGCAATGGATGTCGTTCGAAATTTTTATTCAGATATGATATCATTTTGTAATTCCTATAAATTTAATTATTTCGCGATGACAAGCATAAAAAAGATTAGATTGCCTCCGTGGTAGAGTAGTATGAACACCGGTTTCAAAGTATCTCCTACTCCGAGGTCCTGGGTTCGAATCCAACCCAGTAGGGGCTAATTTTTATATTACGTTGGGGAAAAAGTATTTTCGCATATAGTATGTATGAACTTGTAATAAAATCTCTTTGTATCTGGCTGGTTTTGATATCATTAAAAGTTTAAATTTTAAAGAAGATAATTCCAAATTCAAATTAGAAAAAGTGTGATTTTCATTTGTTTTTCTTACTGACAATATGAGTGAATCTATGAAGAAATTCGTTACAGTTTAAAATTTTACTACAAAATAGGTAAAAATGCAACGCAAGTCGTGGGAAAATATTGCGATGTTTATGGACCTAGTGCAGAGTCTGTGAGAGTAGCACAAATTTGGTTTTAGCATTTTCAATCCGGAAATTGTTCGTTAACACAAGCCTTACAGTGCTTTCTTTAGGGATTGGTGTGAGTGTAAGAGATATTTATTTATATTATTTATGTTAGTTTTATATTTATTTAGTTAAACCTCTTTACTAGATAAATTACAGGTACTACATGCGCATGCACTTTCCCATCCGTGTTCGGTTCGGTTCGCTAGCGTGTAATCGCCCGGTTATCCTCCGATGACCGGCGGTTATTATAGCTAACCGCTTTTACCAAGTAGCGGTACCTCATTAGTTTAACCATCAATTAGGCATTGCATTCTGATTCCTTTGATTGCTTTATTGTGTGGTCAAATGATTGCCTCCGTATAATTTAATGGAGGAAGGTTAATGCTTGGTTAAAAATGAAATTGATTTGCAATTTAGAGCTGAGTTCATCAACTAATTAATTGACTGATTAACGCAAAACTTAATTTAATTGAATCTTATTGAATTTCAATCGTTTGTTTGAAGGGAAGAACGATGTTTTAAGCCACGATTATTAATCGGCAGTTTGTGAAGTCGGTTTTTAGTCTGTTAGAAGCAAATTAGAATTTTAAAGAAGTAGCAAAATTCTACCACAAAGTTCTTGAAATGTGAGGGGCCAGTAAGAAACTCGTCAAGATCCGTTTATTTCTCCCTGTATTATTTTGCATCACATCACAACATAAATTATGAATGTAAGTAAAAGATTTTTTCTGTTTGCAAACAAATTACAGGTAAATAACTAGATACTACGTAACGTAAAATTATAGCGAACAAAATCTTGTCTTCTTCAAAAACCTAGAGTATATATCCTCTGGCCTGTATTTTATTGGTCACAATCGTCGTAAGGTCCAATTTTGGTAACTTTCCGTAAAAATCCTTAACTTTTATAAAATCATTTGACCCTTCATTTGCAAGAAAATTTTGTTCAATCATTCGCTACATGTACTCACAACAAAAAAAACAAAGCAAGTATTGATTAAAATAGAAAGCCGAAACAAAACTCGAGAACAGTTAGAAACAATTGCCATACAAACAATAAACTTAATGGACTATAACGAAACTATAACCTAACATTTATTTGCTACCTCTTTAAAAGTTTGTGCGTGCCGCAAAACAAATCAGTATGTTGTATTCGTGAGTCTACACTTAGTTCGGTTGTTAGTCTCGTGAACTTGCCAGGGTCTTGTTGCTTAAGCAATAGAGTTCAAAATTGACGTTGAATTGGAACGAATTGTTCTGTATATGCCAACGGCGGCACTCCCATACATTCCGACGTTTGACACACATTCGTGTCGTGATGGTGTTGTGGAAGTTTGCTTGTAAATTGTTTTAGAACGACTGTAGTGTTAACTGCCGGGAATTTAATAGTTTGTTCGATTCAAACTTCAGTTTTAATTTAAATATAAAAATGTAAGTAGGGTAAGTCACGGATAAACGCAGCAGTCGAATATGATTTCAAAAACTCCTCTAGGGTTACACCAAGACTTGACTTTGACTTTGACTTTGATAAACGCCGCAGTCGAATACGATTTCAAAAACTCCTCTAGGGTTACACCAAGGGTATACCTCAAGTCGGAATTTAACTGTATTAGATAGCTCGCTCCGCGTACTGTCGGCTGTGAGAAGCGCTGTGAAGTACTGATGTGCTTCGCAATCAGCAATTATATATTTTGTCGTGCGAAAAAAGGGACAAAAATTATTTGAGTGCTTCTTTGAAGGCCCTAAACTTTTGTAATGGTGAATGGATTGTTTTTGTTTCTTGTTGGTCGTTAGGTAAGGTAACTAATTGTTGTTTAAAAGATGTTTTGATTTTATTATTTAACTATTAGATATTACGTTTTATATTTATAACACAAGGCATCTATTCTCTATGAAACGGATATTTAGCCTCGGGCGTTTATCCCTTAGCAACTTATACGTATAATACAAATATATTTCTTTCGTTTCCTTACCTTTTTGTAGTAAAATTTTAAAATGTTTCGAATTTCTTCACACATTTTCCCAACAAAAACAAATAAAAATAAAACATTTTCCTAATTTAAATTTGGAATTATTTTTAAAATTTAATGATACCAAAACCAGCCAGATATAAATAGTATAGCCAAAGAGATTTTATTACAAGTTCATACATACTATATGCGAAATGTTAATGTATTTCTCTGAGCGGCAACTATCCCTCCGACCAATTTGACAGGTGAGGCGACAATCCACGGTGCGCAAAATTTTAGAGGTCTGTGAAAGTCATTGTAGCTCAGACGCTAACTGCAATAATCAAATATGTGTTACATGAAGTTAAAAATGAAGGATCACACTTGATGTATGCATAAATAGTTTGTTTATTTTGCACATGATTTGTAAGTTGTGAGGCAATTTCAAAAAGTGTTTCAAAAGCATCTATCTGTGCATCGAGTGCGTAACTCGATGCAATCGTGCGAAATAAAGCTAGCGCCACGCGACTAAAGTCGCATGCGTCAACGCTATGTCATACGAGCGATTCAAAATAGAGCTCCAGAGTATAATCGAACACTTTATAAAGGCGGTGGACGACCAACCTGTCACTATTTCCGGACAACATCTTAGCCCCAATTAATCCCAAATGTGGCGTCGTCGGTGAGACTGGTGCCCCAGTATTATAAAACCGCTGATGATGTTGACCTAGTTACTGATCCAGTGTACATATGGATAACTAATTTTAAACGGATTTTGGAAGCTCTGACCGTTTTGTCCGTATTGTCTTGCAAAAAAGGACCCAAACAAATATTAAGAGAAAGTTGTTTTCCTAATAAGTCATTTCTAATGACTTCGACCAAGAATCTTTAGCTTTTTTAGTCTAACTAAATTATTCGATAAAGTTGAAAAGGCTGTGTAGTCAGTTGAAAAGTTTGGTTTAGTATCGAATCTGATTTAATTTTTTTAGTTAATTTCTACTCTTTTTATGATAAAGCTCGAACAAATTAAAACAACATAACAATAATAAACTAATATTTCGTAGTATCACTCAGAATTTGTAATTGTTCTCAAAGAATGTTTGAAAACTCCCTTACTTAATTACCCTTAAAAAATAAGGGGAAAACGGTAAATATTTTGAGTTGTGTAAAGGGAGGTTCAGACTAGCAATAAAACTTGCAGAAGTTGTATATGATTTTAGAATTTTTACATTTTTTAATATTCTATTAAAAAAATTGTCATTGCAGAAATTGACTTCTGCAAGCTGTTACGCACTGTTTGAATAGGTTTGGCAAGATAACAGCTCCAAGTGTTGCGGCTTGCAGACCTTGCTGCAAGTTCTATTCAAACGGACCTAAGTACTCTTTCAAGAAATTTCAGGAAGAACTTGCCAGTCTAAACCTCGCTTAAATCACGCGGAGGTCACGGAAATTTTATGAAGTCGTCATTTTCCATAGAAAATCGAAAAGAGTGTGATAACTTTATTATTGTCGAAATTCATTCTTCTATCTTTGCTGACTTTTTTATTTACATTGTTCGTCTATCGAATCCTCACGACTTTATCTACACAGACAAATAAATAGTTTTGAATGTTTATAAACTAAACTAAATGTCACTAGACCAATAACCATCGACAGGGAAGGTCACAAAATATGTCGTAAAAAAGGAAATCTTGTTTCTGATCGAATTCTGATTTTTGCGTGCAAGATTATTATATTACACATTGATATTTATAAAACTTAGGTTCAAATAGGTGTTCAACTGTCGTGAATTCATAACATTATTTATGCAAAAAAATTACGAATAAACCCTAAAAAGACTCGACAAAAAATGTTTTATGTTTTAAGTATAAAGTTCAGCTTTATGAGCTTTTGTATTTGTAATGCATCTATAAATATAAAATCATTTTTATATAAATAGTCTCTTTTTGTTAGATTATTAACAACATTTAAGAGTTTATGATGGTGATGGTTAATGTGTAAGCAACTTACGTCTACTGTAAATAAAAGGCTATTATAGAACTGGTGTGTTTAAATATTAATAACGAAGTAAAAGCGTAGGTAAACATATTTTCAAAGTGCTGTTAAGAAAGGTCATTTTAATTTTGTTTGAAAGCGTATAAACTTAAATCAAACAAACTTTAATGTATTGTTTTTTTTATTAAGTAGGTACCTATATCCTTTTTTATCTGTTTAAAAGAAATTACAAAATAAAATAAAACAAAACGGAAGACTTCACCAAAGTGTCAATTTAGGACTTTCAAGGCAAAACGTTAAAATAAAAAAAAAATGCACAGATATACACCATGTTACAATATTTAATTAACTAGTAATTATAATATCCGGCTTTTTAAAACTACACAATAATATTGTGTCCCTTACATCCAAACCCGCGACAGTACACCAGAGGAACTCCTAACGGCACTTTTTGTAGAGAAAACCGTTACGACTTTCTGCAGACTTCTTTTTATCTACGAGCTGTATAGTTTTCTAATAGTGAAAGGCTATTCGATCGGCTTTTTGTTATTGTACAATAGACTAACCTTTGAGAAATCAACTTGAGTGTCCCGCTGTGGGTCTTCACCTGTTCTTTGTCGTGACATAATCTGTTTAATTCAAATGCGAATTTCTAGAAAGACTTGAATTAATCATGTAGAGAGCTCGACGGCACAGTGGTTCGCGTTCAACTTTAGCAATCACAGATGATCAAAAGTTTAATATCTCGAGCTCCTCAGTGCTTCAGAAGACAAGTTAACCCGATGGTCCCTACTGTATTTTGTAGTCGAAAAAATTCACCAATCGGCTTTGGGCCCGCGTGATGGGTCATGATCCATTCTCCTTATCCATCCTTAGGGAGGACAGTGCCCCAGCAGTAGAGACATAAAAGTAGCTGATGAAGATTCCTTTTTCAGAAAGAAGACACAGATTTTGTTGAAATCCCTGCATAATCACTTATTATTAAGAGCGCAAAGCGCTGTAGTTCAGATATGGAAATTATTCAAAAGTTCCAGGTGTAAACCTGGTGCTTGAGATAGCTATCTGACATTAATTATAGTCATTATGCCAGGTGTATTGTATGTATCTGCGTAAGAATGCCGTTCTAACATATTCATGGCAATTTTTCAATTTCGATATTTTTTTCCGTTCACTTGTTATATTCAGGAAATATTCTTGTGTTATCTTTTATGGACGCAAACATTTCAATTAGCATATCTTGAGCCACACACCTTGCATAACGGCTTAGACTAATGTTGGTTCTATTTCATATGTTTTATTTGCTTTTTTTTTACACAGAGGTTAAAACAACACTTAAAACTGCTGTAAAAGTCAAAGAGGTTCGATTTCTTAGGTTTAATTTGTTTTTTGTTTACACAGAGGTTATAACGCAATTCACTAAAATTGTTGTAGAAGAAAGAGGTTTTAAATTGCTGGCAATAACATGGGTGTGGAGGTGGACTATATAAATGTTAAGCTTGCTATATTTAAAAATACTATCGGCTAAACAAACAAGAAAATATACTTTAAGAAAGTCAAAGTCAAAGTCAAAGATTTTTATTCAAATAGACTTATAGGGAGTTTCACCCGTGTTCTTTTCGTAATAACACGTGTTGTGAGGCTCCATTTTTAACTCAATCTACCGTACAATTTCTATATATTACAAAATATATTTACTTGACATTGGCAAAATTCGCGTATTTAACGCGAGCACGCCATTAATTAAGAAAGAAGAAGAAGACTTATAGATAAGTACTTTCGAATAGTCCAACATTTTTTTCCCTACCAGCCATTCAGGACATCTTTTAACTGATAAGAAGAACGGCCGCAAGAAACTTATCAGCCTTAGCAGAAACAACAACATTTACAATGGAACATGTTGTTGCCAAACACAAATCTACAATCTTGAAATATATTTAATAAAAGAAGAAAATTTTCTCATACTCATATTAGAATATTTTCCTCTTACACTATTTACAATAGTATGTTTAATGTTGGTATCACATCCATGCATTTTGGTCTTTTAAATAGTCATCTACCTTGTAATAACCTTTGCTTAAGAGCGTTTTTTTTAAATATTTTAAATTTATGTCTACATTTTTAACTTAAATTAACTTGTCTCCATATCCTCCAGTCAGACGGGTCCCATCGGATATTTTTTAGTACCCACGCAAAACAGGGGTGTTGTACGCTCGACGTGTGTGTGTCTGTCTGTCTGTCTGAGGCAAGGTAGCTCCTAAATTAGTAATGGACGGATTTTGATGTGGTATTTTTTCTTGTTTATTTATATATATATAATAGCGTTGTAGATAAAAGCAAAAATAAAAACCCCTAGTATTTATCGGCTGTCACTGGCCGCTAAAGAGCCGTGGCCAGCTATTAAAATATAAAAAAAGATCGTCTGTCTGTGGTTGCGTTGCGACCACTGAACAATAATTTTGCGAAAATTTTGTTATGACAACAAGCTAAGTACTTATTTAGTGATGCAACGATTGAACGGTATCTGCAACAGTGATTAGTCACTCCAGTTTATGGCTCGTGCGTAGTGTAGTAATCTCGTTGCAGAATAGTTTGCAGTCAGATATTTTGAATCCTTCGCTTTGATTGGCTGAGGAATGTGCGCTAGTTTAAATTAATTGTAGGGCTACTTTTAACTTTAGTCGACATGAAAAATCTATTTCACATACTGATGTAGGAAGTTTATTTCATTTCTTTCTGTTTACATTTAAGTAATTAAACACATTTGTAATACTAACAAAAAACTATTAAAAGGAACAAACAAACAAAATACCTAATTAAATATTTATAGTTACGCGAAATCCTTTAAGACTGAATTAAAACAATTTGAAGTTTATGAAATTGGTATAGGTAACTTTTTAAAAATGAACGAGTGAAGAAGAGTAGTGAATTGGTTGTAACGCACTTTAATTACAAATGCAGCAAAACCAACGAACATATCAGACATTCAGATCGCATAAAAATTTATGCAATCCGCCAGACGTAATAACCCCGTGGGACATTATTACGAGCATAATTATTACGAATGCAAGGTCGCAGCGCCATGATTCCCCGCGCTAAATCGAGACAATGCATTTTTTTTCGGTCTGTGACAAACAGGATTTGATAAATATTAAACAAGAAAATATACTAGAAAAACGCAACTAGTCTCGAGTCGCCCTGACGGGATGCGAACCCGCATCCTTGGGTATCCGGCCCAATGCAATGGTTTTCGTCTTTTCGTTTTGTATTATTGTATCATGGTTTCATTACAAATGCAGAAAAACCAACGATCATATCAGATATTCTCATAAAAAATTAATGCAACTCGCCAGACGTAATAACCCAGTGGACGAAGTAACTATTTACTAATCCGTGCCCGAGGGACATTATTACAAAGTGCATAATTACGACGGCAAGGTCGTAGTAGCCCATGATTCCTCGCGCAGAATTGACACAATGCATTTTTTTTCGGTCTGTGACAACAGGATTTGAATTTGCAAATTTTTGTTCTTTTCGAAAGATTTCGAATTCAACATTGGAATAAAACCTTTTTCTCAAACATGCATGGAAATATTGTCATTATTTTCGAAAAAAGAACACGCGAAGTATCGAATTTACGGACAAAGAAAATCAAATCCATTGCAGGAGCGTTTTTTGAATTTGGAACATTACAAAGAGTATTTAACAACTCCAGCACGCCGTTTCATACAACATTGCTGGAGCGCTATAATGTTCCAAATTCAAAAAGACGCTCCTGCAATGAATTTGATTTTCTTTTAGTAATTATTAAATGTATAATATAAAAAGTATGTTTTATTTCCCTGCATTCTTTTGAGAAAAGCACTATATATGCCTCGGCGGAAATGGCAATTGCCTGTCTCATATTAGTGAAGTCCTCGCCTACGGCTCGGCCTTCAAACTCATACTCGACCTGCAATTGCCTATTTCACGGCCTTTGCAATAATGTACTATTTTAATTATGGAATTAATGTTAAAAAGGACTAATAAAAATAAACTACTTACGTAGGTAGGTTCATGGTTCATCGTTGTTTTTGTGCATTTCAGTATTTGTGTTATGTCCTATCAGAATTTTTGGAGATTAGGTTAGGTTGGTGATCAGTTAACACATTCAGCGCCACGTGTACTCATACAGCGTTATATACCCTATTTGGGTATAAAGCATCAGTAGTCAACTTCACAGGCCAGTGCACCTGTGCATATACACCGTGCAGAACATTTTGTATGGGGTCTTTGTAGCCCTGGCCCTCTCAAACCGGTATATTTATTAAGGGTATGAGAATGTGGGATATTTTTGAAGCTATAAGATTCATATAATACAAATGAACTGCTCTACCCTGGTTTTATTTGATAGACGTTTTTGTATCATGGTTTAAAACTTAAAAATGGTTCTCAAGGTTTAATTACCTGCAAAGGTTTTTCTAATATATCATTACGATATTTGTTACAAGCTTTAAAGATACGTCTAAGGCACAAGATAAATATGGGCAATCAAAGTCCCATTAAGGCGAAACAGTTAACTACAAGAAAATGTCTGCCCATGAGCTGCTTTAAGTTAAGGCATGACTAAGTTAAGTTAGTGACATGTAGCGCATTAGTAATTTATTGGACTACTTGTTAAGTAGCTTAGAAGAACCGGCTTACTACTTACTTTTAAAACAAGTATCATTTTCACTTCTACATCGAGAGGTTTTCTTAATCGCCATTTGTTAATTAAATGATAGCATGTTCTTGCAAGTGTCAAGTTTCGATAGTCAAGTCTTCCGTGTATGTTTACTTTGGTTTGTATCATATTTGAATACTACTTTGAAGTTATAGGTAGTAATTTAGTTATTCTCAAGGTGCTAAATGCAAAAAAATACGACGCTTAGTTTGTTAGTCCCTAATAATATGTGCGTCAACGTAATTTAATAAATATTTTAATAGAAACATAATAATTTAAAATTTTCTTTCTTGATCTTTACAAATTTCGAAGTAGTTTATTCTTTTATCTTATTTTCTCTCTTATATCTATGGGAAAATTCGTCAAAATTTATCAGTGGTTTATTCGTGAAATATTATGAGACAGAATTATTTGTATGGATGAACGTCATCTCCATTATTACTTCACTAAACATTTGGAGTCTGTCCACTTCGTGTCTCGTGTCGTGTCTCGCGACCCCTTCAACCGCTGTGAGCCTTTCAATTTAGGGCGAGGAAATTGCCATAACTCCGCCATATCGACCCTCGCCTTCCGGTGTCGTTGTCCTAATCATGTCATTATTATGGGGTTACTTGAGACTTTCAATTTTGCAACATGTCTTGTTTGCGTGAGAGAATGGGAGAGGAGCGAGCTGCCAAAAGAGCGTATCTTGGACTACCAGCCGGACGACGTCCGGTTGGTCACCCAAGATACCGCTGGAAATACGAAGTTGAAAGACCTAAAAGAACTGGAAGTGCCCGACTGGTCAGACTTGGTACAAAACAGGAACGAATGGCGCACTTTGATGTCGGAGGCGAAAATCCACTTCATGTTGCTGAGCCAGCGAAGTAAATAGGTGAGTAAGTCTTATTTACGTGTTACGGTTGGCTACACGGAACATAAGAAATGGGTTAAAGGGAGCATGTAACGCATTTAGAAGGTTTTAAAAGAAGTGTCGCCATATAAAACCTGTTTGGCGCAGGGGTACTAACCCCACCTTCTGCGCCAGAGGTCCCGGGTTCGATCCCCGGACAAGACAAATATTTGTGTGCATGAACATGTCTATTTGTCTTGGTCTGGGTGTTTAATATGTATATTATGTATGTATTTACAAAAAAAATGTGTATAAGTATGTGTATCCGTTATCTAGTATTCATAACACAAGTTCTTCATGATACTTAACGTGGGCTAGATAATTGGTGTGATTGTATGGAAATATTTATTTATATTTATTTATTTATTATTTATTAAAAAACTGGAGCTCTATGCCCGTCAACAAGATACACTACGGATGGAGCCTACTCTCTATTGATTTCGGATGTACTAGTTTTGAACAAAAACGGCACAAACACATTGGGAGTAGGGACAATGACAAAAAATATTCTCATTCATTCTTAGTTCGGGTCTCCGAACTAATAAGTTGTCCGTAGGTAATACGGAGTAGGAAACGTCCGTAACTTAGGCCAAAACTACGGGTGTCGTTATAACTTTTTAATTTTGCATTTTACAATGCTATTTCTATGTGATAAATATTAAACAAGAAAATATACTAGACAAAAGCAACTAGTCTCATGGTTTCGTGCTTAGAGAGTAGACCTCCTGCCTCGACACGATGGCAACGTGAAGAAATTCGGAATCGCACAAAAGAAAATTAGCCAAGAAGTTAATAAAAACTGACATACCTTAGGTTATTATACTTTTTTGTTTATGAATAGGTGTTATTTGTTTTTTTTTGTAATAATTAGCTTCATCCTTAATTATTTACCTAGTTGAATTTTTTCATATAATGTTAATCTCAATGTAAGAAACGTGTTTTTTTTTTCTAATTATAATAACGCATGCTGTGGTTACCTATAATTGTAAGTGCAGTTAGCCACAATCAATACATTGTTAATTTTCTTTTTATATTTTTCATTTGCTGTACCTTATGTTGGTGACTCTTTAAATAAATAAATCAAACGTGTGCTTTCGTCTATTGGACGTTTTGTAGTATTGTATCATGGTTTCATTACAAATGCAGCAAAACCAACGATCATATCAGATATTTTCATAAAAAATTAATGCAACTCGCCAGACGTAATAACCCCGTGGACGAAGTAACTATTTACTAATCTGTGCCCGAGGGACATTATTACGACGGCAAGGTCTTAGTAGCCCATGATTCCTCGCGCAGAATTGACACAATGCATTTTTTTCGGTCTGTGACAACAGGATTTGAATTTGCAAAGTTTTGTTCTTTTCGAAAGATTTCGAATTCAACATTGGAATAAAACCTTTTTTTACCAAGGAATTAATGTTAAAAAGGACTAATAATAATCTACTTACGTAGGTAGGTTCATGTTCATCGTTTTTTTTGTGCATTTCAGTATTTTTGTTATGTCCTATCAGAATTTTTGGAGATTAGGTTAGGTTGGTGATCAGTTAACACATTCAGCGCCACGTGTACTCATACAGCGTTATATACCCTATTTGGGTATAAAGCATCAGTACTCAACTTCACAGGCCAGTGCACCTGTACATATACCACCGTGCAGAACATTTTGTATGGGGACTTTGTAGCCCTGGCCCTCACAAACCGGTATATTTATTAAGGGTATGAGAATGTGGGATATTTTTGAAGCTATAAGATTTTTTACAAATGAACTGCTCTATCCTGGTTTTATTTGATAGACGGTTTTGTATCATTGTTTCAAACTTAAAATTGTTCTCAAGGTTTAATTACCTGCAAAGGTTTTACTAATATATCATTACGATGTTTGTTACAAGCTTTAAATATACGTCTAAGGCACAAGATAAATATGGGCAATCAAAGTCCCATTAAGGCGAAACAGTTAACTACAAGAAAATGTCTGCCCATGAGCTGCTTTAAGTTAAGGCATGACTAAGTTAAGTAAGTGACATGTAGCGCATTAGTCATTTATTGGACTAGTTGTTAAGTAGCTTAGAAGAACCGGCTTCATGTACGTGCTGGCCGAGGTACTTTTAAAACAAGTATCATTTTCACTTCTACATCGAGAGGTTTTCTTAATCGCCATTTGTTAATTAAATGATAGCATGTTCTTGCAAGTGTCAAGTTTCGATAAAGTCTTCAGTGATATGTTTACTTTGGTTTGTATCATATTTGAATACTACTTTGAAGTTCTACTAAGGTAGTCATTTAGTTATTCTCAAGATGCTAAATGCAAAAAAATACGACGCTTAGTTTGTTAGTCCCAACGTAATTTAATAAATATTTTAATAGAAACATAATAATTTAAAATTTTCTTTCTTGTACCTTACAAATTTCGAACATTAATTCTTTTATCTTTTTTGTCTCTTGTCTCTATGCGAGAAATCTTCAAAATTGATCAGTGGTTTATTTGTGAAATAGTATGAGACATAATTATTTGTATGGATGAACGTCATCTCTATTATTACTTCACTAAACATTTGGAGTCTGTCCACTTCGTGTCTCGTGTCGTGTCTCGCGACCCCTTCGACCGCTGTGAGCCTTTCAATTTAGGGCGAGGATATTGCCATAACTCCGCCATATCGACCCTCGCCTTCCGGTGTCGTTGTCCTAATCATGTCATTATTATGGGGTTACTTGAGACTTTCAATTTTGCAACATGTCTTGTTTGCGTGAGAGAATGGGAGAGGAGCGAGCTGCCAAAAGAGCGTATCTTGGACTACCAGCCAAACGACGTCCGGTTGGTCACCCAAGATACCGCTGGAAATACGAAGTTGAAAGACCTAAAAGAACTGGAAGTGCCCGACTGGTCAGACTTGGTACAAAACAGGAACGAATGGCGCACTTTGATGTCGGAGGCGAAAATCCACTTCAGGTTGCTGAGCCAGCGAAGTAAATAGGTAAGTACTCGTAAGTCTTATTTACGTGTTACGGTTGGCTACACGGAACATAAGAAATGGGTTAAAGGGAGCATGTAACGCATTTAGAAGGTTTTAAAAGAAGTGTCGCCATAAAAAACTGGAGACTAATCTCTAAGCTCGTCCACAAGATACACTACGGATGGAGCCTACTCTCTATTGATTTCGGATGTACTAGTTTTGAACAAAAACGGCACAAACACATTGGGAGTAGGGACAATGACAAAAAATATTCTCAATCGTTCTTTTTGATAAATCACTTACCTGCACCGGTATTCGAACCAGCTTATATGAGAAAAATTATATACTGTACTTTTATGATACCAATGGATAGTGTCTAAAATTAATAACAAAAAAAGTAAGTCGTATATTTTTTTTTTATCATACTCGATTAGTTCAAAATATATTTCACGTACAGCGTGTTTAACAAGACCTATAAAAACACTTAAATCGATCAAGGCGGATTTATCATTATACCGTTGATATCATCTCTCAATGTTATCTACTAAATGACTTAATATATTACAAATCTCTATAAATACCTTATTCGATTCTTATTTTAAATATCACTTTAACCTTTTTGTTATAATACACTTATCTTCTGAATTAACATATCGAAACCTGTCTCTTGCCTTGATATTGAGCTTGAGGCAAAGTTACAAGTGACTTGTAAGTACCTTGCAAGATAGTAAATGTCAATTAGACATAGTGTTCAACAAAAGTTCATACAAATAAGATTTAGAGTCTTTTGAAGGACTTAGTACGAGTAGTTGGTCAGTGAATCTAGGTCAAACCATTCAATGATGCACAGTGTTTACTAACAAGCATTTTCAATGGATCTATTGCATAGAAACTATTTTGTTTTGTGAGATAGACTTTTATTTTAAAACATCTAAAGAAAAAATATTTTTCGTACCACTTGCTCAAAAAAGTGACATTCTATGCCACAAAAAGTGAACATAACAATAGTCATTTTTAATCTGTTAAAAAACAGGGAAAGAAAATTGTACTAAATTTCATTCACCTCTAGGGGGAGAATATGATTTAAATTTGGAATACTTACCGAAATTTATACTGAACTACATTTGTGTTTACACCATTGAGTTTGTATATAAAGCATTACACATCTTTTCGAAAAAGGAATACGCATTTATTATGCAGTTATGATTATTAAATAAAATTACGAAAACCGACGAGCCCGTATGAGCTTGATGCCTTTGCTTTTCCGACAAAAAAATATTAGTCTAGGAATTTGCCGCGTTTTTGTTTTCTTCAAATACATCTCATATTATTATTGTGTTAATTTTTTCGCAAATGGTACGAAATGTAGAGTATTCTAAAGTACAATACGAATTTGTTCGTGGTATTCGAAATTTCGTTAGCTAAAAAAGAAATAAACGTGGAATACAATAGGTACACTATGTTCCAACCATATGGTTGGAACCTGAATGAAACCAATTAAACTCTTAGCTCGTAAATGGATTACGTTTTATTGAGTTTATCATTGGCTAACAGGTTAATCGAGACCATCAATCAATGGAGACGTGTCGTAGTCAATTTCAAAACGAATCGCTAACGAATCGCTATTGCTATTCATAACACATTGCCGCGGAGGTCACATACCAACGCGTCGAGAAGGTCGCGGGTTCGTTTAGGTAAAGGGAAACTGATTTTATCTATGTAAAATAAGGTATGAGGCATTAACTTGGTAATTACTTTTTCATACCTACTTATATAACATAGCACAGGAGACTTATTTTTGAATCATTCGAAATTCTCATGCGAATTCAATTCGCATTCTAACTGAAATTCACCAACTTTCATTTAATCGCATTTTTGAATACGGTGTTGCCGTTTTCTTAAACTCCCTAGCCATTATTTAATTATACGCAGAATATTTAAAAACCGGAAACTAGCTCTCAATAGATTTTCAAATCGATACTGAATCGGACTTGAACCACGTGAAACGAAACGTTTTCAAGTTGTCAAACTATTCGTCAATTTGAAAATGACATTAAAGCAGAACGTAAAACTTTCTATGGCTCGAATCAAAAAAGAGTGGTCGGGACCACATGTAGCAGATTCGAATGCGAATAGAAATTTCAAACTATGGTTTTAGAATTCGCATGCGAATCTTGCGATTCCGTATGCGAATGGTAATTCGAATGACTCAAAAATACGTCTTCAGATAATAACGTAATGAACCTTATAAACTAGCTTTACAACAGGTATTAGTAGTAAGTATTCAGGATATAAGTTTAAATATTATGTATCATTTATTTCAATATAAGTAAGACAGGATCACATACATTGATCTGATTTCGAGATAAGTATCTAACATTCAAACACAGAGATATTGATATTTTTAGACTAAATTTACCAATATTTAAAAAGAAATTGTCCTTATCAAGCTGAGTATTACCCCCATATTCTAAGTCGTTCCTCCAAAACTTTTTACACTCCACTCAACCTCGTCGTGGGTAAAATTGGTAGTGTGCGCTAGGCCTAACACGGAGTGGCTACGTACTCTTTGGCTCCTCCAGGCCTTAACGGAGTTATGACTTAGAATACCAATTTTGAGGAGTATTTCGAAGAGGTTTTCAATGAGGTTTCGTTAAGTCGAGGACGAGTAAGTTTTGGAGGATCGACTTTGAATATGGGTGTTAGTATTTTAATTTATAGTTTGCCTAGCTGAATTAGGCACAGCTTTCTTTATAATTTTAATTAAGAAAAAATCCTGGCATTTTCTTGTATTTACTAGCTTTAGTAAGAAAATATAAATATATTTTTTTTAAGATAAAGGACGCCTTATGCTCCCAACTGTTCTTTTAACAAGTTTGTTTTCCGTGGCAACCTTTAATAAAGACAGCACCAATTCTTGTAACAACTGGCTGTAACTCATAGCATTTAAGGTGTGTGATCTTGTTGGTTGGCCAAATAAATAAATAAAGAAAATAAAACCCAGACACGAATGAAAAACACAAATACTTTTAAGATAAATGTTCATCCAGGGAATCTAACCCCAGCTCCCCGCTTCTGAATGCAGGCATCAGCGCCACTCCGCCATTAGGCATAGGCCTTCAACATACTAATTTTTACATAGGTAGTCAGTCAGTGTACACAAACTTTGCAGAAAATACAAGTGAGCAAAGGCATTAATTTTCACGTTATTAGTTTTCCTGCGGGCCTACCATCATCTATTGGAAACCATCATGTCATAACGTTTTGATTTTATTGTAGTTATCACATTTTGATACACTTCACACTTTGGAGGCGTTGATTGAGCGAAGACGTCACAGAACTACCGTCAAAAAACAAGCTTACTTTAAGGGATTCGTAGTCCGAAATAGCATGGTAAGATAACATTACTGCGCTAAGAGATGGCGGTAGGCTCCTTTATGTATAAGTACTTTTCCCAATGATAACTAAGTATTCCAAGCAGATAACGAACGTAATCACTTCATATAATAC
Source organism: Chrysoteuchia culmella (assembly GCA_910589605.1). Lineage (NCBI taxonomy): Eukaryota > Metazoa > Arthropoda > Insecta > Lepidoptera > Crambidae > Chrysoteuchia > Chrysoteuchia culmella. The sequence continues at coordinate 7,033,259 of OU342657.1, forward strand.
CGTATTTCACAACCAGTAGGCGATGCGAGTAGTCAGCGCTCTTCAAGAAACCGTGCGTAACGATCAAATTATGTATACGGCGAAAATCGCTGCGGCTTTTGAAATTCATAAGACGGGCGTTTCGTAATTTCAGTGGTTAGCATTTAGTTAAGATTGCTAGCTGACCGCGACTTCGTTTGAGGTATTCCTCGAAGCGCACCCATTTTCAAACGCACCTAACGAAGCGCACCTAAACTATTTCTCGAAGCGCATCTACGTTCAAATTTTTAAAAGAGATGGGAAAGAGGTAATCGTAATTTATATTGTGACGGAACTGACGGAAAAATTAACAAACACAGTAAACAAAATGAAAAAATGTCTTAATATGAAATACGAGTGCTTGTAATATAAAATCAGAACTTTTCAAAACATCTAAACTCTAAAATAACTTCTGGTTAACTATGCAATCCTGCTGGTACTTTCAACTTAAAATATTTTAATTTATTAAGTTTTCGTATTATTGCAAGATAATGAGTAAACTATACATTTTGGGGTTTTAAGGCACAAAAAAAATACGCAGTTAATAGAAAAATAGGTTTATTTATAATAAAAAACACGTAAATAACAAACATTCGCATACAAAATTTTACTCCTTAAAAATTCACAATCAACTCAATGCTGCTGTCCTTTTTTTGCCGTTTTGCATATAGCACTTTTGTATCTTCATATTTATTTTATTTTATGCTATTCTCAGCTATCCTCTTCTTTATTTAGATTATTTAGATTACTTTGATTAGGTTATAATCAATCTTAATTCTTAATAAATCAATCTTAAACTCGGGATTATATTTTTTTTTATTAAGATGTCAATGTCAATAAATATTTTGGAATGAAGCTGTCCTTTGATTGCGTGAGACCCTCGAGTGATTTTGACAAAAAGTTGTTTTGTTTTTTGTTTTGATGACGAGATGATATTCTTTATCTAATTTAATCTATTCTTAATATTTTGGACATGTTATATAAGACGGATAAAATAATACAATTTTGAGACATTTTAAAAGAGCAAAGTATTGAAACAAATTACTTATTTAAAAAGTTACTGTAGGGCCTTTCGTTTATTACTTAAAGGTAATAATGATTGGTAGGTACTGCCTAATCACAAAATAATACTCGCTCGTTCACTTTACTATTGCGTAAATAATAAAGGTTTCATACCAATTATGCGCATCCGTTTGGGCCTTAATTAACAGACTACAAACTAAATGATTTATGCAACGAATGTGCTATAATAGGTTTCAATTACTAATTCGTAGGAAGCGATTGTATTTTCCGTAATTAAATAATTATTTGAATATTAAAACTGAAATAATTTCGTTGATTTCACTTTATTGTATAACCAAATAAAGAAAATGGAAAAGCGATTGCAAAAACGCAAACCCCAATTATTATTAGAATATTGATTATCAACTGTTTATTGATAATAGTTGACAAATGTGTGACTATTTTTATCTAAAAAGATACTGTTTGTGAATAGATAACGCATGCTTATAAAATATATTTTTTCTCAGGAGCGAAAATGTCACGTCTAGAATATCCAATGACAACCGATATAAATATTTCTAGGATTGCTCAAGATTTGCTTACACTATCTTTATACTATTATACGCTTGATATAAATACATATAATTATAAGTATTTATGAGTAGAAATTTATATAAACATCCATGACTCATGTGCAAATGCTCGTATCAAAATATTTGCCCCTACCGGGATTACCACCACTCCACTACGTAGGTCGTCACATTTATAGATACAACATTCAAAATTGTATCTATAAATGTGAAAAAAGTACACTTTTGTGTTTAATGTAAAAAAGAATATAGCCCTAATAATGCGTAGTCCTGTGAAGTTCTAAAATAAAAATAGGGGATATAGTATCGACATTTGCCAAGTATAATTTAAAGATTTCTACTCGTACATATTTCTGTTCTATTAGAATGCCACATTTTAAAATAATCAATAACAATTATTAAAAAGCCCTTAAAAAGTGAGTCCGTCACTAAATTAATTTGACATCTTTCCAGTGGTAATCTACATACCTACTCGAATATGTATTGAAATTATTGGATAACAGAACATTGTTCAGTAGCAAATGCAATTAGTAATCTATACTTATAATATTATAAGGCTGAAGAGTTTGTTTGTTTGAACGCGCTAATATCAGGAACTACTGGACCGATTTAGAAAATTCTTAGACCATTAGAAAGCTACATTTCTCCCGAGTGACATAGGATATATTTTATCCCGATATTCCCGCGGGAACTGGCACCACGCGGGTAAAACCGCGAGGATCCGCTAGTATAATATTATAAAGCTGAAGAGTTTGTTTGTTTGAACGCGATAATCTCAGGAACTACTGGACCGATTTAGAAAATTCTTAGACCATTAGAAAGCTACATGTCTCCCGAGTGACATAGGCTTTATTTTATCCCGATATTCACACGGGAACGGGCAACACGCGGGTAAAACCGCGAGGATCCGCTAGTATATACTAAGTCGTGTAGATAAATATGGAAACAGTCTACAAAATGTTAGCCTGCATCTGTATAGTCTCGCATTGTCTACCATATCGAGCTTGGTTTGCCGTTGTGAAATAAATTGCAACTATAATTGTAGGGTTTGTGTCCGTTGTAATTTGATAATACGATATCGTGATCTTACGTATTTCAATAGTACTGTGTAAGCAGTTTTTGATTGCACATTATTAAGTACCTACCGCATATTCTTGTACACTTAACAGCATGTCATGCCTAACTCGTTGTCCTTGAGCGCCCTTATGTACCTATCTACTCGCATTACGAGAACAGAAGACGCAGAATACCAGTGCAGCGGGCATTCTGCTTGCTGCTTATACTGAGCTGAGCACAGTTTTGGCATCACACTGTATTCGTTTCTGTAGTCCTAATTGGAAACCCCCATAGAAAGAACACAACAGTCACTTTTGAAATAGGTAATTTGTTTCAATACTTTACTTGCTCTTTTAAAATGTTTTAAAATTTTAATTATATTTTTTACCTAATTTAATTATTTTATCCGTCTTATTTAACATGTCTAAACTATTAAGAATTAGATAAAGAACATCATCTCGTCATCAAAACAAAAAACAAAACAACTTTTTGTTAAAGGTAATCACTCGAGGGTCTCACGCAATCAAAGGACAGCTTCATTCCAAAATATTTATTGACATTGACATCTTCATCAGTTTTTGATTGCACATTATTAAGTACCTACCGCATATTCTTGTACACTTAACAGCATGTCATGCCTAACTCGTTGTCCTTGAGCGCCCTTATGTACCTATCTCCTCGCATTACCAGAACAGAAGACGCAGAATACCAGTGCAGCGGGCATTCTGCTTGCTGCTTATGCTGAGTTGAGCACAGTTTTGGCATCACACTGTATTCGTTTCTGTAGTCCTAATTGGAAAAGCCCATAGAAAGAACACAACAGAAAAGAATACCATACCATGTCGAAGAATATTTGTTACTATGCCGAGACGCCATCGTTGTCGACGTCGTTTTAGTATTATATATACAAATTTTTAAACTTAACGAACCTAAGTCGTCGTGGTCGACGTCGACGACGAATAGGAAAGAGAGAATAGTTCTCTCATTCCTTATGTTATTCTTCTCATTTATGTTTGTATATTTTGTGTTGTGGTGTGGTGTAATTCCAAAATAAATGTAAGTATTTTCTGTCTTTCAGTAGCAGCTTTTCGTGGAGCAAGTGTAAAACCTGACGTGCTGTAGACTGTACTTCATAGGGAGAAAAATAATTAAGAATATTTTTAATTATTACTTTGACGAATTTAAAAGTATTTTCACCTCAAACAACGCTCTGAAAAGGAGGTTTTGTCAATCAGTTTAGCGCTTTTAGCGGCCTAGCGCGGCAAAGTACTTTTTTAATTTAATACCTAAAAATATGTCATAATGCGTTCCGAATCGCACTATTGACTTTTTTGTTATATTTGATTCTTATTTTTAATAGCTTTAAATTTATTATAATACTCCGTTTTGGTTTTATTATATTATTTTAGTTCATTGAATCATAAAAACAATAACAATAAGATTAAACTATTTGTTATAAGAATTTTATATTTGGCTGGGTGAGATTTCACAATCTATAATTGGATTTCGGACTGTGACATAAATCTTTATTTTTAAATTGTCTTTGTCTTGTACCTCATGTCAGTGTCAACTTTTACATTTATTTATTTTAATCGTTTTTATTCTTATCAATAAGTAGCAATATATTCCTACTTTAAATAACTTTGAATTAACTATAATACTCCCTTTTTTATTATTTTAGTTTTTTATATCATTAAAACTATAGGTATAGGTATATTTAGATTAAACTTTATGTTTAAGGTGGTACGCGACTTCTATACAAACAAACATTACACAATTATTGGTTCATTATACCTTAATAATACATAAATACATGCGCAACTAACTCGTTTCAGTTATTTGTTTGCGCGAAATAATTAAAAAAATGTACATTCATACATAAAACACGAATATACTAATATCTTATAATTTCAATAATCTACGTATGTGTGTGTGACCCATCGCATTTATATAGCTCATATATGAAAGTACATTTTTTAATAATTTCGCGCAAACAAATCACTGAAACGAGTTAGTTGCACATGTATTTATGTATTATTAAGGTATGATGAACCAATAATTGTGTAATGTTTGTTTGTATAGAAGTCGTACCACCTTAAAGATTTTTTACCGGAAGTTGACCGCGGAAACAACCATAAATGTTCCTCGCTGTTTTGAGGTGAAAAATTGTGTGTTGCGCTCGGCAGAAAAGTTTTTAGCGTCTTGTACCTTTGAAATCCTCGCTTCGCTCAGGATTCAATCTTTGAACCAGTCGCTACGCTCGTGGTTCAATCCTAGAATCCTTCAATTGCTCAGATTTCAATAGAGGTAACTCGCCGTTAAATAACCAACTTTCCAGCCTTGCATAACAAATAACTATTTCAGTAGTGGTGGTATATCTACGAAATCTGAAAATATATTTTGCTATCATATCACTAAGATTTTCGAGTTAAAATACTGTTAATATTGTGTTGCATTAATTTTTTACCTACTTACCAACTTATTAGAAAAGGATCCAACAGGTTTTTCCTATCTGTTTCCATGCCACCCAAATTTCGGTCAATTTCTGAGATTGAATACGTTTCACTCCTGAATTTTTCATGAGCATGCCTTCAATACAATTGAGTAGAAATTTACGTCAAATAAAACAATACGAATACTTCTTTTCGGTGCTTCTCACAAGAAATTCCATATTTTATTACGGATACTATTGTTACTGATTTATTTTGTTCCAATATTTTCCGATAGTTTTCCTTATATATCTTATCTTTAACGGATTTGTCAAATAAAACAGAGGTTTATAAACAAACAATGTTTCAATAGATTTATTCGATTTTTTTCCATATATTCTTTTTCTGATCTTCAAGTATTGTGTTTCATACAGCCTCATCATGACACGAGTTCTTCTTCTTCTTCTTTTTATCGAATGGCGGTGCCCTCTTGGATTTCGCCAAATGACACGAGTTAGTATAGACACTACCGTGTCTATAATCACTCGTAAATCGTAAATTTTACCAAATTAGGTTGGTTTTAACTGTCAAAAAGGTGAAATATTTTAATCTTTTTGACAGATAAAAGAGGGGTACCAACATAATAAAAATATTGATACCCCTGTTTTATCTGTCAAAAGGTTGATTAATTTAACCTTTTTGATAGCTTAAACAGGGGTACCAACATATCGACCAAGGAATTATTCGGTGAAACGAATACGTTTCTTAGCTGAGATCCCTTTGCTTTTCCGATTACGAGAAAAATGTAAAAAAAAATATATTAAATTCAGTCTGAAACTGTTTTCTTTAAAACTTTTTAACGTAAAACTTCTTTTGAGGAATGAATGGATTTCGCAGCACAGCCCAAAATCCGGTATTCTCCGTTCGATCGTCTATACTATAATAAATAATTTTATGAAAGAACAAATACCTAAATATTTACTACTAATTATATTTGCATCAACTGAGGTTAGGTCTGCGATCAACGTTAAAATTTGCAAGAAACAGCTTATTTCTTACGCTAGTGTTTACAAAATAAGTGACCAATAAAAATACAGTAATAGTTTGTTTACGAAGCGAAACGAGTGAGCCAAGGTCAGAAGGCATAATGAAGGAGTGTACTAGTTTGAGTATTATGTTAAGTAAGTATAGTGAAGTGAGTAAGTATGTATAGTAACTATATGAGCTGGATTGATTGTTTTAAGGGGACCTCTGACCAAGTCCAAGTTTCCCGCGTTTTCTTGATTTTCCTGAAAATAATTGAGCATGTTGGGTAATAGTGCGTTTGTCTTACCGAGACCGAGAGCAGCCAAAAGCTGTTCTGTTGGGTCAATTTCAATATGGTAAGCAAGATAGATGGTGCTTTTTTTAGGAAATCTTATTTTGGCTAATGTTATGTTTAGAGTTACCTATTGTTATGTTTAGTGTTTTATAGCTGTTTGTTTCTTTTCCATAAATAAATAGTAGTGTTGTCTTTTAATTGATCGTCGTCGTCGTCTCAGCCATATAACACCCAAAAGGGGGGGTTTGTCATAATCGCCACGCTTGGCGGCGGGTTGGCGATCGCAGTATGGCCAAGTATGTAGGAGACGCTTTTGCCCATCTCCTGAAGGCTAAGTCCCTTAGTCGCCTTTTACGACCACGGGATGAGAGGGGGTAGTGCTATTCTAAGCCGACACTACACAGCTAATAATTGATAAAACTTTAATATTGAAATTTGCTATAAAACTTTAAAATTATTTTACCTAAGAAAAGGCATAATAAACGATCATCAAACTTTTCAGGGCAGAAAGTATCTTTCTTTCCTTTTATGACAAATAAATATATTTTTTATGTTTTATTAACATCGTAGCAACTTTAACTAAACAATACGAGCAAGTACAAATAAATATCATTATTCATAAAAAAAACAACATTCACAATGTTACTAACATTTAGTGTGAACGCGAGAGAGCGCCATGCCGAGTATTGTTATTCTGTTATTTTATTTTATACATAAAATATACTTTTTCTGTCTATTCATCGAACCTGTGTTACCCCCATAGAAAAGCTGTTCTACCCCTGCGGGGGTAATTACCCCCAGGTTCGGAACCAATGATCTATTGAAATGCGATTAAGCACTTATCAGTTACTAAGCACGTACATTATACGTATATTCACGTAAAAGTCCAATTAATAAACGTTAACTTAATTATACACCATACTATAACGATTATCTTCAGCTTTAAACAACACAGAAAACCTTAAGCTATAAATATTGGCCAAAGGAAACTGCTATGACTTAACTATTATACTCGTAAATAATCCTCAAGTCCTCATATCTATTCAGCACCTCCAGTTGTTTCATAAATATTTTGCTATTGTCGTAGATCTTATAGTATAAAACATAAAGGCTATATTTAAATAAACTCCCTTATATTCATTGCAGTCACGTACATATCCATTTGAAAAGGTAAGCTGATAGTTTGAGTATCATTCATAGTTTGTGTAGATAACCCTTTAGATCCTAAATATATATGCAAATGGGTTTCTTTTTACATATTGTATTTGAGACCTATTTGGCGCAGGGGTTCTAAACCCGCTTTCTGCACCAGAGGTCTCGGGTTCGATCCCTGTCTGGTCTGGGAGTTTAATATGTGGGTATATCATATATGTATTTACAAAAAAACGTAAGTATGTTTGTCCGTTATCTATTATCCATAACACAAGTTCTTTATGAAACTTAATGTGGGCTAGATAATTGGTGTGATTGTATGCAATTATTTATTTAAAAAAAACTTTCTATTTTATAAGCGAGTTTAAGTTTGTATCTAACATGGCAAATATTCTTAGGAATTGTCAAATGCCTGAAAAAACAAATTGAAATTTCGTCAATGTAAAATAACAATGCAGATTGACCAAGTTTTGATTTATGATAAATTTTAAATAGAAAAATATTGGAAAGAGATCAGATGGGACTCGATTACCAAGTTTTGATTACCAAAAATACAACTTTTTTATGTTAATAAAAAAGTCTAATTTTTTTATTTATTATAATACCTACAATGAGTAAGTTAAAATTGTCTTTTCGGTGTGATGTACGTGATGTGCTAAGTTACTGCTCACGAATTTGATAGACCTAAGTTATGGAATACAGATTTTTTTTTGTTTAATTATGAAAGCTTTGATTGATCGAAAAGAATACTTTCATGCCTCTAGGAAGTTATTTACCTGGACAATAGCCGGTGACCAGTAACCTTGGTTTGGTAACCGATTTTTTGCGCCTGCGCATGCACTTTTTACTTATTATGTCACGTACTGCCAATGCCGATGTTTACATTTAACGTGTGCATTTCCTGTGAGAACTTTTGCAATAATAATCAACAAGACATTATATATTTAATTGAAATTTAATTCTTACTACTATTCCAAATGCGAAACTGTGTTTGTTTGTCCTTTTTTGACGCCGTAACTAAGCAACCACTCGATTTGATTTATGACATAGAGTTAGTTGAAAGGACGGAGCTACTTTTTATCCAGATATTCTTACAGGAACGGGAACCTATCCAGATATTCTTACAGGAACGGGAACCATGCATAATTAATGAAATTCATTAATTACGACTTTACTCATCGGAGAAGATATCCATGCGACTAATAAAAATATAACGAGGAACTGAGAACTACCCGTATTGTGCTACTTTATTGCCGATACGGTAGTTCTAACACCTTTACCGGTTGACTGGTAGAAAATGCCTCATGGCATTAAGTCTGCCAGTTGCTGTATTTTTAAATAAATAAATAAATACACCGAGAACCTCCTCCTTTCTTTGATGTCATTAACCGAAAGCTATTTTAATAATTATACCTACTTTATACTTATATTTTGAATAGAAAAATACCTATTGGAAAAAATCAACTCGGCCACAAGTGAATTCTCAGATGGGACTCGAACCTACTGTTCTACACTGCCCACGGCTATATCTACTTTGTTTTCCTGTATCTTTTAATCTGAATTCAAAAGGACGACATGTTCTGATTTCAGAAAAAAGTAAAAAAAATATCACATTAGAAAACAATTGTATACTTATTACGTGTTAACAAAACAACCCCAATACAAGTAAATAATAAACAAAAAATAATTGCATACAAACACACCAATTATTTAACCCACGTTAAGTTTCATGAAGTACTTGTGTTAAGGATATTAGCTAACAGATAAACATACTTATATACTTTTTTATTAATACATACATAATATACATATTAAATACCCATGTTTATGCTCACAAATATTGTCTTGTCCGGGGATCGAACCCGGGACCTCTGGTGCAGAAGGCGGGGTTAGTACCCCTGCGCCAACCGGGTCGTCAAATCTCGTCAACGATTCACCTTACTTTGTTGTGTTTTCGGTCAATTCGCGTTCACTTGATACGCATATTATGGTAGCATAATACCACAGACTATTTTAAAACCATTCCAATTTCGCAATTGCGCATTTTTACGATTATACACAGAAGAATCTTTGTGTAACACATTGCTTTGACAGTTGCACGGAAATTGTTTGTCTGTGTTGGCAATGTGCGGAAGACGCGCAGATTAGAATCATTTGCCGACAACCTCAAAGTAGTCATCATAGTAAATTGAACACTTTTGCTTAAGGCGAGGTACTGTTTAGAATTTATAAGTTTAGACGCTCCGCCTTAACGAGATTCTGATTTTCATAACACTATGGTTAGTCTTGTTTTAATAATATATAACAAAGTTAACTTAGAATGACAATAATAAGAAGATAAAAAAAAGCTTTTGATGCGTCCTTATGAGTATGATAACTAAAATTTGTATTAATTAAATTAATCTTAATTCACCGTTATGTTTAAAAAAATTGCTCTCTCTCTCTCTGTTAAAATCTTAAATTAAATTGGAATAATTATTTAGTTATTGTTACGTACTTAAGTATACGTATAATGAGCATTTTCTTAAAGTCATATCTAACGCAAGACGTACAATAAGAGGCTTCAAAAACAAGTGGTATTGCACCTTAAAAGTTACACAACGAGACATCAGGCTCCAGTCGTGGAACGAATGTGTAACCTATAAATAAACGCTGTATCAAACAGCTGGCCAATACATTTATTATTCCACGTTAGTAATTTGCGGGCTTACTATACTATACTTAGCAAGCTACTTAAAAATATTTTAAGATATTTTATTTATTTTATTTATTGTTTAAAAATGTTGTACCGTAGTCTGTAAGGAACTGTGGTCTTGAATAGACCTGATAAGTTTCTGCCCCCGACAAGGCGTCTAAATGTAAAAAACCGGCCAAGTGCGAGTCAGACTCGCGCACGAAGGGTTCTGTACCATTATCTATAAAAACGGCAAAAAAACACGTATTTTGTATGGGAGCCCCATTATATATTAATTTTATTCTGTTTTTTCGGCAATATAAATACATCATCTGTGGAAATTACAACTGTCTAAATATCACGGTTCATAAGATGCAGCCTGGTGACAGACGGACAGATGGTCGGACGGACAGCGGAGTCTTAGTAATAGTGTAATTTTACCCTTTGGGTGCGGAACCCTAAAAACCATAAAATAACATGTAATTTTAAACTTTTTTAATATTGCCCATAATAAATATTTTGTGTTTACGTCAAAAAAAAAAAAAATTAAACTTAATGTGTTAATACTAATCGCGTTTAAAACCCGTGATGTTTCAGTACGCACCAAAATTTAAGGCGTGCCAATTTTTATAAGATATAAGTAGTAACAAACCACCTTTGATTCTGGCATTTTTTGTTAGTTTTAGTTTATACCATTTTGCCTCTCTGGTTAATTAAACCTTGTTTTGTAAATAGTGAGAGTAAGAGCACTGCACCTGAGATACAGGTTTCCTAGTTCGGGTGCAGATGTTTACCATTGGCTTGTTTCAATCAATGGTTTATTACATGTAAGAACTAAGTTATGTTTACAGTTGTCTTATTGTTACTTGCCAAACAATGTATTTTTTCTTTGGTGAAATAAATATATTATTATTATTATTATTATATTATTACCTAAGTACCTTGTTACATTAATTTCGTTAACGAAAAATTTTAATTACTTCTACAGGTAGGTTTATATTCGAAAATAACGTATTGTCTTCTTGTTTTATCTAACACTTTCATATAAGACTTCGGCATCACCTTGTACATAAAAGATTTGTTAGTTAAACTGATCTAAGAAGTAAGTAGTAAAATCGTGCTTATCGTCGCTATCACAAACTCATCGACGAGGCCGACAGTCTCACAACAATGAAATAAAATATTGATTGTGATGTGTCTAATTTTCTTATACCTGACGGACGCGTTAAAAAGTATGTGTACATAGTGTAAATGGTACATAGTGTCGTTTGTAAAAAAAAATTTTACACCAATTATTTAGTCCACGTTGAGTTTCATGAAAAACATGTGTTATGGATACTGAGTAATGTTTAAAGCATGTTTACTTATATACTTTTTTTTGTAAATACATACATAATACACATATTAAACACCCAAACCAAGATAAATAGACATGTTCATGGACACAAATATTTGTCTTGTCCGGGGATCGAACCCTGGACCTCTGACACAGAAGGCGTGGTTAGTACCCTTGCGCCAAACAGGTCGTCGAAATTGAAATTGAAAAAAAAAGTCTGAACGCTACTTACTTGATACGAGCTTCAAATAAACGCAGTCACGTACAGCTGACTACGATTGCGTCACGTTTGCCGACTCCTGCGGATTTTTTCCGCTTTCTAAATTGTTTTTTTTTACTTGTAAGTAGCTACACTTGTCGCACTCAGTTATTTTTATCTTGTTAATATAGTCAAAATATTATACTATAGTTAAGTTTTTTAAACATAGGCCTTAACGTTGTGGGTATGTATAGTCATTTATTGTTTTGTTGTGGACTTAGATTTTTATGTGGCATATATGTTGTATGCGTCTAGGAAACTTATGAGAGGTGTCGATTTTTTCAAGTAAAAATATAAGTATAATAACAACAATGTATTCAGCATAAGCAGGTAGGGACAAATGCCTGTATGATGAATACAAGCATTTTTACCTCAGTCATGGATTTTATAATATATATTCCTACACATAAATACTTATATATGTATTTTTATAATTATGTATTTATATCCGTTATCCTAGCTTCCCATAACACACGCCTTAGAGAGCTTACTTTGGGGCTAGGTTAATTGGTGTGAGTGTAAGAAATATTTATTTCTTATTTATATTACAATATATTTATGAGCCCTATGAATTATAACACACAATTATAAGTATACAATATATAAGTATACATAAGTATTTAATATTCTAAGTGGAACTTGAGAAATATTTTGGGTTTTACACAAGACATTCTTAACTTATATTAATTCAAATATATTATTCATTGAGATGGTTTTATTTAGGTATTCCAACAACGAAATAAACGAATACGCAATTCATTCATTTCGTTTCAATAAAAATTAATTTAGTTGAAATCATATTAATTAATTTATTTTAATACAATTATCTTCCGAGTGGAATTCGGTATTATCGCCAGGGATCACTTTTTTGCGACTAAAGTAGTTTATATTAGTAGTTCTTCTTCAAGGTCTTATCCATCTTTATACCTAAATACATTAAACTTAGTTCTGAGGCTTGGGCACGAAAAATTAACAGGCAGCTCGGCAGATGAGTATCTTGCACATTTGTAATATTAGAACCTATAGATTTTTCCAAAGCCACCAAACTTGTTCTAGTTTAACGATGCTAATTGAAGGTTTCGGAGCGAAAAAAAGGTATAGTAAGATGCCACACCTTAATGCGAAAAAAATACCATTATAACATAAAAAATGCTGTCAGTAAGAATAATGACCTTGATATTACTGTAGTGAATATTCCCGCGGTGATTCATTTGAATTTGGGGTCTCGTTGATGTTGGTAACACTACAGATAATAGCAAGTGTTCATATGATCATGTTAACTGAAAAATTTATAGTCATGCATTTTTGTCACCGACCATAGCGAAAGTTGCTAAGCTCAGTTACATTCGCTGTCAGTCACGGGTCAGTCACGGGTCACGGGATATGTAGGTGATCAAAGTTTATAGATTTGTAAGTACTTCATACAACAGTAAAATCTCGCCAGGCATTTTATGTTGATATTGAGCTTTTGCACCGTTCGATCCTCAAAGAACTTAACATCAAAGAGAGATTATCGACAACTATGCAAATACGAATCCTCAAATCCCAATGGAGCGACTAAGAAGAAGAAGAATTGAGCTTTTGTCGTTTTCGTATGATAGTAGATTTTTATCACAGTTTAAAGGTAGTCCTGCGTACAAATGGCCGAAACTTTTTTTGTTGGACGCATAGGTATTTCAACTACATACTTACTATGTATAAACGATTTATAAACTCTTGAACATCGTGTGGCTGATATTTATTCCGTGAAATATTTGATTACTTGACTTTGATTCGGGATGCGCTTCGAATTAGTTGTATAAATAAACACTCGTTGAGAACTCGAGACCGATTGGTAGCCGTCAATGACTGATCTGTAGTGATATTTAACAAGTTGAAAAATGTTTTGCTGAATAAATATACGCAACGCTGCAGAAAACTATTTTTTTATGTAAATGTAATCCCTATTCCATAAATTATGTGTAGAACAATACTCCTGCATATTTCTCCTTATCACTTCTCATTATATGAACCTGAATACCTATCTAAAATAGTAAAGTTATCTTCTACTACACTATATTTGTTTGTTGTTCAGCTTTAAGTTTCAGAAAAAAACTGTATTATGCAATTTTGGTACTTTTAAGTTAGCAAAAAAGTATCTGTTAAGCTAGCAAGTACCAACTTAACATTTAATAATAGTGAACACTCATTGTCTATAATGTAAGTTTTTTATTTAGTAGTAATTTGTACTAATGACAGTATGTTTTAAAATAAAGAGAAAAAAAGTACTGACGAAAACCAATCATACGTTATATTAAAAGCTTGATAGACTGTAAGATAAAACTTGATTTTCATAGGAAGCCAGATTTTTTTTTATTTTTTTTTTATGGCTTCACCCGGTTTGGGTATTAGCCAGAACAAAAAGCCAGAGATTGCTTTTGGTAGTTACGGGAGAACGACAGAGATTTGAATTTAGAATACTATTTAGCACAGTATGGTATCATAAAGGAAAAATATGCGTTTACTACTGAACCATAAACACGACAGAGGAACACTTACTACTCTATGTTTTTTCACATACCGGCATCTTTTATAGTTCATTCACATTGGAGTAATTTTGTTCGTATTCTTGACCCGCGTTTTAACGCCATATTGTAACCTACGCGTCATTGTTGAAGAATTCTCATTGTGATAACAATAATAATTATTTATTATACAGATGTAGCTCTTAATGTGATTCGTTGGCATTGTCTCAAGCTACAATAGAGCCAACAGTTATCGTGTACAGTTATGATGTGTGTTGATATATTTTAGAACATTTATCACCTTTGAACGAGTATCTTAGAGAGGCAGTTGCTTTTACTGCTATTTTTTACTGGTTTCGTGTTTACAAACTACTTGCTGCTTGTATTTTTTTTTGTTCCACATTCATCGTTGAATATCAAAAGAATATGCTGTAGAAATAATAGGATTAGATCCGAGTTCACTAACTAGTTATTCGTGGTACTGTCCCTTTAAACTTCAACAAAAAAACTTCTGAAATACGATGACGATAATAGGTCGGTTACAGTTGGTAAAAATCACGGATAGGCACTAACTTTAAGTTCATTACTAAGTAATTTAAAAATTAACTTTGAAATAAAACCACTTTTACGGACACACTGTGCACACTGTTTATTATATAATTAGTTTTGGTTTTCAGCTGCCGTGGTCACTAGTGACTATACCACTAAATATCGGGTAATAAATAGTGTGCACTGAAATCCGTTGTTTTATTCCAATTATGAGTGCGTGAAGAAACCAGATGTGCTTTGATATTGTATTGGAATACCTGTGGAATAAACTGACGACACTTTATTACGACGAGTAGACGACCTCCGTGGTAGAGTGGTATGTACACTGGATTCAAGGTGTCGCCTATTCTGAGGTCCTGGGTTCGTATCCCGGTAGGGGCAAATGTTTGTATGATGAATAGGAGCATTTGTATCTGAGTCATGGACGTTTATATATATTTCTAGACATAAATACTTATATATGTATTTATATCCGTTACCCTAGTATCCAATCCATAACACAAGCCTTACAGTGCTTTCTTTGGGGCTAGGTTACTTGGTGTGAGTGTAAGAAATATTTATTTATTTATTTAATTACTTGATAGGAAAAGAAGAAGCCGGCTAAGTAAACTTATTACGTAAATCGACAACACACACGCTTCGATCCATGCGGCCGAAGTAGCGAACAGTACCTACGCATACCAAACGGTTATGCTGGGATCATAATACCGGACTCGCGAGTCCAGCACCCTATCCCCCGCCGCCCCCCGACACCCCGTCACTACTTAGCTAGATCGTTGATAGAATAGTCTGATATTACCAGTGTCTTTTGATGAATTAGCAAAAACGTGACAGAAAAACCAAATAGGTAATGCAGGTTAGATCACTGTATCTTCTCGCTTTCAAGTCGAATAGTAGGTGAATATAGCACTTTCTCTAGTTTGTAAAGCCATCTGTATCGCAGTTTGAAGTGATAACAACCGGCTCAAAGCGGCTTATTGTAAGTCGGGACAGCTACGCCACCTAACGGGCGCCCTCGGAGGCGGATTAGTTACGGACTTGGCTTTGATATTGTATTGGAATACTGTGGTATAACCTTTAATACTCTTGATAGGAAAATAAGAAGTCTGGCAAAATTATAAAAGTTAAGTCGGATTTTAGCGTAGCATTCCTCAAAAACAAATAAGGAACCCCTATCCTAGACCTATTCTCCCGATAACCGTAGCAATCGAACGCGTGGAGGTATCAATCTGAAATTTATATCTAATACTCAGGTCTACTGTCCCTTGGAGCTGTGAAAAAATCAAACTTCTAAGACTAAGCAATCAAAAGATACAGCCGTTTATGCCGCAAATTTCCGCAAATTTTCGTAACTCGCAAGTTGAATCAAAATCTACAGGGTACTTTCCGTGAACTTAGAATCTTGAAATTTGGTACGAAGTAACGTCTTATAGTACAGATAAAGGAAAAATTGCGAAAACCGTAAACTTTGAGTTTTATCATATAATAAAAAATATTTTACGGAACCATCGGTGCGCGAGTCCGACTCGCACTTGTTTTTTTGTTTTTTTTTTAATCAACTTAGTTTTTAGCAGTCATTGTGTTTGGAGTTTCCATATTATTGTGTTAGGAAGAACCGCTTTTCCGACAATGCAATAATCCACTCGGAGAAACCCCACTAGATAGTCGTGGTATAAATGTCCCTTTAAACTACAAACAAAGTACTGAAATGTAACATGTAGCTTATTTTAATTGGTCGATTAGTCAGATGGTGAAAATGCCTAAAGAAAAGTAATACTATAATGAAAACTCAGTACCTACCTACTATCTATGAGCTTTGTTGGAGCTGCAGGAATGTAAAGTTCCCAAAGTATATAAAAATACCAATATTAATCTTACCACGGAAGACTTTTGTTAGTCCCACGTTCATCTTTCGGGACAACGATATAGATAATATTTCTGTCGTTCTTTTAAAGCAAGCGAAGCAATCTCAACAAAAGTTTGCAAAAATCAGGCGTTACTTGGCAGAAATCCAAATCTTGAAAGCTACATTAAGCTACATATTTCTCGTTTTCTACTTTAATAATTTCGTCAATATTTACAGACAAACAATGATATATATTAATGTCCACATCAATAGCATAAATCTTACGGACGGCAGGCGGTTAAGTCGTTCAAGTAATTATTGTTTAATTAAAAATCAAACAAGAATTTTGCACCACCGAAAGTATACAATACAAATAATTTGTTCTACTATTCTTGATTCTCTTTAGTCAATTATAACAAAAACCATTACAGAATTGCATCGTCCAATAACGAGCATAAAATGTCAACGTTCGTTACATCATTTCATTAGATATTTATGAAATATTTCTAATGCTTTTTTCACACTGAGCTATGGTACTTTAGTCGAGTTGCAAGTCCATGCTACTTGTACCTACGTTTGATCGTTTGACTATTTTAAATACCTTTGATACTCTTATAAACTCCAGGCGACGGACTTATACTTTTGACGTATTTAATTACTAATAATCGCAAATTCATACAAAATTGATTTTCAAAAGCTCTACATAAAGAAAAAGGATTATTATCTATATCGCTTATCTATCATTATGAGACAAATTTATCTTAAAGGAAACATTTTCTTGCGGAATTAAGTTAGATATTTTTCGTTTTATACTAAGATATGGATTTTCTCCAAGTAACGCCCGATTCTATCAAACTCATCGTCTATACATCTAACAAAACGAAATTGAACACGCAGCTAAATTTTAAATGCAATAACTAAATACTACTCGACTACAAACAAGACATAATAAAGAAGGGGCCCAAATCTTTTGCACCATAGAGCTTCTATTTGGGTCAATTTTGGTGTATGGTGTGCGTGACAGATCTGTTTAACGATAGATGGTAACCATCCGGAACGGAACCGGCTACTTGTGTTGGAAGAAATATAGACTGTCAAACAATGTTCGTTCGAGGTACGGTCGGATGGTTTTTATGAGAATTCAGTGATGTAGTTACTATCGAGCCTTACCGGGCGCCTCTCGGATGAGACTTGGGAGTACGAAGTCCGGTCTATTATCTTGATCTTTGCCGTAGTACGAGTTTGACTAACTATTCGTATCGAAAACTTTCACTCTGTCTTCCTTATATCCAATTTACTGACATGCGCGTGGGTACCATATAGATGATGACACAGACAAAACGGGTGCTGCTCGTACGTGAATGTTTCATTCAAGTTATCTGTTTAAACGACATAGCTACTTATCCTTAAATGCCGATACAGTTACTCCCAAATCTTTACCGGTTGATTGGCAGATAATGCGATTTTTCATCATTTTCAAAAGATAGAAAATATTAATAAACAAACAAATAAACCATTAATACGAGTACTAAGGTATATTTCATTGGTAACTCAAACAAAACCCATGGCACGATAATAAAGAATGATTTGTTGCAATTTTGTAACAAAGAGATAATAGAATACAAATATTAGCATAGATTACTAAATAGTAATTAGTATGTAGCAAACTAAGAGATCAGAGATCAATACACTTGTCGGTCGTCTCCTTTTGTGCCGCTTCAAAGCGTCGCGTCGGCGTCGTCGTACGCGCATGACATCATAGATAATCACTTTTAAGCTAATGAACGCAATGTAGCTCAAGCGGAAATTTTCAATACTTTAGTTACGTTACTATACCAGGCTAAGTACTTATATAGTTGTGTATGGCATCGTTTTATCGAGTTGTATCACGTTTTTAATCAACTTGTAACATTTCCTAAGCAGTATTTTTTAAGACAGGAAAGCAGACTCAGCCAAATTCTATACATATTTAATCTACTCCTCTCTTCTCTACATCTCTTCTACACATAGAAAAGTAATCATTTACTTCGTCCGCATTAATAACGATAATTTTCATTGTAACGTAAATTACATAGGTTTAAATATATTAATAAACTATATATTAAAACAACGGGACTAAAACGCGACATTTATTATGTAGTACAACTATGTACTTACAGCTTGACGTTTCGGCTATGTTGCAATAGCCGTGGTCACAAGCAGACTGGCGGTGCGCGGCGTCGTCTGTTCGGGCGGGCTTGGAGATCTTCAGCCACCCTCATATTGTCACTATTTTTATTTTTATTGTTGCCACTTAACGTAGGCATCGCCTAAGGCTATTCTCATCTAACTTAAGACATTAATATTAAGAACAGAGGGCCTAGTTTGAGTTTTGCAAATGTCCAAACGTTATCATCGCGTGTGAGTAAAATTTCGACAGATAGCCTTAATTCAATGGGAATAAGGTTGAGAGTTAAACTCTATTCGGAAACTGCGGCGTAAGCGAGTAAGATGAGAAAACTCACACTAAGCACTCAGCTTATAGCTGTGTAGTGTCGGCTTAGAATAGCACTACCCCCTCTCATCACGTGTG
This sequence comes from Chrysoteuchia culmella, assembly GCA_910589605.1. Classification (NCBI taxonomy): domain Eukaryota; kingdom Metazoa; phylum Arthropoda; class Insecta; order Lepidoptera; family Crambidae; genus Chrysoteuchia; species Chrysoteuchia culmella. The sequence continues at coordinate 7,052,567 of OU342657.1, forward strand.
GGTGTCGTAAAAGGCGACTAAGGGACTCAGCCTTCAGGAGCCGGGCAGAGCAGCGTCTCCTACAAACTTGGCTGTACTGCGATCGCCAACCCGCCTGCCAAGCAGTGGGTGTTATGAGGCTGAGACGGCGAAGCACTCAGCTTAAGCCTTAGGCCCTCGAAGTTTCATACCTATATATCGCAATCTTAAATCAAATTGAGTTTCAAATATCTTTGCAAGTTTTTAAAAGCTTCTTTTTTAATTAACATTGCTTTGAAAAGTTTTTTTTTTCAAATAAACGTTGGAAAAACAGCATTTTGTTACATTAATTAGTTTCATAAGTGAACATAACACATACTGGAACATTCGAAACTGTATTCGCTGTAGCGTTACTAATCGGGTGTTACAAGGACTTGATGCGGATCAATTAGAAATAGTTGCTATGCTCCGTTTATCGTTAACCCTTTTACGTGAAGTTTGATAAGGAAATATCGTTAAAAATTGATGTATCTGACAACTAGTGGCAGCACAAGATTGCGTCCGCATAGCCAGGGGTCTTCAACCTTTCTTATTCAAGGGTATAATTTTATTTTACCCGAGTATACTTCGATTTTAGGTCTCAACCCTAGAAAAATATTCCATGAAAATGGGATTTAGGTATCGAACAAAAATATTTATATTTACTTATGATAAATTTAAATAGAAAAAGGCGAGGTGGGTTGAAGACCTATTGTGTAGACAAAGTCCCGGTGTCTAGAACCTTGTAGGCGAAAAATTTCGTAAAAAGTTGTTAATCTTTTTCGTTAATGTCTCTCTTATTGTTGAGGAACAAATAAAAAACCAACGACAACAACAATCAGATAACCGTACGGTTATCCGATTCGCTAATATTACGACAAATGGTTTTTTTTAAATTCCTACAGTAGCTTAACACTTTCGCGGACAGTGAACGAGACACAATAGAATTTTTATTGTTATTACTGCTAAAGGCGTTAAATGTCCGCGAAAGGGTTAAAGGATTGTTGATTGTGACAGTGTGTTTCTACCAACTTGATAAAAAATACTCAATTAAACAACATTTTTAAATAAAATATTGTTGAAAGTGCTTAATTTTAAACGAACCTGAATAAATAAACGAGAATTTTACTACGTACGTAAGGTACGTAAAACTATTTTTTGCACATTTCGACAAATCAATTTTGCTCGCGATAATTTTCTCATGACGTGTCACGTAACGATATTGAGCAAGTTGACAGCAATTTACGACATTTTGTCATGTTTTAATATAGTGACAGTGATTGTCGTGATTAACGTGATGAAGAAGCAACATCAACAGTATGATATACCGCGTTCGTTCACGCGCCCGTTCCGCGTAGTTTCATTGGAAAACATGCTAACATGCAAAGTGGATGAAAATAACAAGAGGGAATATTAAGATGTTATTACTCGTATTTAGAACTTTATTTGCTTGGTAGAATGATACGAACGTTCCCTACGTGATTTGTCAACCCCAGGATTTATTTAATGGAAATAACCAGCTGTTACCTATTTGTTTTTTCTAATTGAAAGAAAGATATGGATCATTACCACTGGTATATTATGTTTCTAGTACATACTTTGCGTTTGACTTGGCAGAATTCTTATATAAAAAAACTAACATTAGAACATACAAAGGCTCGATGCTATGCAACCTACAATGATGTGAGAGTTACAATCACATTTATAATGCTACAATAAAACTTTTCGGTATTTCATAGAGAAACAGAATAATTAATTACACGCAAATGTAATTATTTTGCTTGATATTATTCATTTTAATTACAATAATTAATGCTTTTTGCTTTTTCGTGTGACATAATCATAGGAAATGTGATTTCTACTATTGTAATTAGGGAAGTTATTTTAACGTGTATAATACTGTCCATTATTCATGTACCTAGTTAATTTAGTAAATATAATTGTATTAAAATTACTACCGGATATATTCTAAATTGCTATTTTAAAACTTTATTATTTGAATTATAATATTAATTTAAATACGTACATCTTAGGTTTTGGCGCGCACTGTTCCTTGAAATAAAACAACCTTTACAAATATCAATCGCCCTATATTTCACAAACTAAGTTCTAATTGTCCGTATTTTTAGGATTTTTAGGGGTTTTTTGATTTTCTCGACGTTTCGTCACCTTTTCAGCTGCCGTGGTCACGGGATGACTGGAAAACCTACAAATACGGACAATTACAACTTTGTTCGTGAAATATAGAGCGTTTGAAATCTCTAAAAGTTGATTTATTTCATTAATTTAAATGTTATTCATAAATGGTTTTGTTTAAATCTCCGTCCATGATACCTACCAGTACGAAAAGAAGTTTTTTTTTGTCATCCAGTTAATATGTACTGAAATAAAGAAACTTGACAGAGAGACATCAATTGTTAAAAACTATTTGTTTTATTTATTATATTCAAGATTTTAATTAACGATTGATTGAATTAAAATTTCTCTTGCAAATAAATTTAATTTATTTTATAGTGATAAAATTTATGGTTTAATGGGTTTTTGTTATGATATTTTTTTTAATTATTAACGGCTCATCAAGCTATCATAATTCTAACAGATCAGTAACGCGATATCGTTGGAATGAACGCGGATTTAACTATGTAAAAGTCGGTCAGTCACATAGCGGTATTTATCGAGATTTATTTACGTAGCGCAGATAACTATCAATACAATTATCTGTGATTGAGACGAGTATTTATTGTTACAAGATTGCCAGTTTAAGATAGTTACTCATGCAATGTTCAGTTGGAAATTGCTTTACCTATATTAATTTCATTATCAGTATTTAACAAATTAATGCGATTCATAACTATGGTTCATTCGAAGAACACAAGAAGCCGGTTAGAACTAACCTAAGTTGGCTACGTCACATCTACAACCTTTTGCGTGAAATAGAGAAGCACTCTGTACAATTTTGAATTTCTTCATGTCATAGTGACAGCGTGTTTGTTTTCTAGGCGACATTACCCCTTGTTCCCCGTACATAACCAAGTTACGCAATGAGAGAGGACATATAATGCTCCTTGTTATTTTTTCTGGACCTAAGTTCAATGCAATCCCACCTAACATTTCGGAGTAATGGGTGTTTTGTATACTTACAAACTAATTTATACTTTCCAACTATACAAGTTTAGCTTATTATGATTATAAGAATAAGATGACTCTATAGCACTACTTTAGTCATTCTTATGATTAATCAACTATTATAAACACATTAGTTAAGAGGCGAGTCTTCCGAATAAGATTTGTCCCACTATTTTGATATTGTTTTCTTAGTCAAAGTTTTAAATTGACTAACTAGGTACATTAGTTTATCAGTAGTGATACTAAAAATATATAAGTGTCATTTGCCATCAACGATTAGAGTGTTATTTTTTCCGTATTTTTAGAAACCTTTTGACTCCGTTTCTAAAAATACTCAAATGTTTAAGTTTCCAATTATATAAAAAAAATTATATATTTCTAAAGATGCCAACAGCAGCTTTGGTTAAACAATGACAATAATGATAGATAACTGTTGGAATGAAAGAAAAGCTAATTTTCTCTTCTTCTAAACAAAAAAAAATATTTTGAATATTTTAAATATAAAAATAAAAAAATAAGATAATAGTGAGCAGTTATTCAAAATAGAGAGAGTTTTGGCAGTGAAGCAACTTTCGTAGTTGTCGGTCACGGGATGGGTGACCTAATCTCGAGCTCCTCCGTGCTTCGGACGCCACGTTAAGCCGATGGTCCCGGCTGTATTTGCAGTTGTTGAAACCCACCAATTCGCATTGGCCGCGTGGTGGGTCATGGGTCATTCTCCTTATCCATAAGGAAGACCAGTGCCCTAGCAGTGGTGACATATAAATGGCTGATGATAGCGATAATTACTCTGTGATTGTTCATTTTGCGGCAGGAGTCCTAAACATTGACATAACTCTAGTGTATCCAATCGCATTAGTTGACCACATGTAGGACGCCGCTTTATAGAAATCGCATCGCAAACAGACAGACGGTCGGATTCCGGGGCGTTGCGAGTGAAACTGGCGGTGGCTCGCATGCTGTTTACACAAATAAACGTGATCGGTGTTCGCGCTAAAATGTTAAGGAGTATTCACACTGACCAAATGTTTTCCTTCTCTAACGTCAAACTTAAAGAAAGTTTGCCAATTTCATCAAAGTCGCATTGAAAAATGCAAAAAATTAAAAATCATAAAAAAGGTATAGATTTCTTGTCAACTGAAGCAATATTGAATAACAGTAGAGACATATTTTGACAACGTAAAAACACATTTTTTTTTTGGTTTAAGTATTTGAATTCAGCATGAGTTTTAAAAATGAAGCATGAAGTTTATTATGAGAAGTTTAGTATGATTATTCTCCGTACGTTGACTCGTCGATATAACTACTAGCTACTTACATAAAAAGCGTGCTGATGATATTATAGGTAGTACTTTTCCATATTATCCTAGACTGGTTTTATAGTATACTGCCTCTTTGGTTTAATGATGGTGCTGGAACATGTTTAAAAACCATTTGGTTAGAGCATCTTAATAAAATCTGCTAAAAAGATTGATATGTTTTGTGGGTTACTAGCGATGACCTCCACCGCATTCGTTTGTATAGTAATCAAAATAAAAGAGGGCCGATAAGGATCCTTTTTATAAAAAGTAGTTTCCATAATCGTAACAGCCAGTGCAGTTTATAACAAACTTATGATAAACCAATCGGAACGTTATGTGAACACACCTTAATGCCGACGAATCTAAATATACGGACGAATTGATAAGTAGGCAGCCATTATATCACTGCATTAGAAAATATTCTTTTATATCGCTTTGAAATTGTTTATGGTCATATTCACGGATAGAGTAATAGTTAAATTAAAATCTTGAAAACAAAAACCGATCGAACTAACAAAATAAGTTTGGAGAAGCAACCGTCTAATTTAAAATAACGGTCGAGATTACCAACAAAGCTGAAATTGAGTAATTTAGCAGGAAATTACGTAAATCAAGGATGCAAATAATTGAAGATTACTCGTTGTACAGTGCAAATTAGTGAACACATACTTACACAATCAGTAATCCAGTCTAAGAGTCTAAAATCCAATAGGTAAAGATAATTCACAATCCAATGAAATTCAAATTGTTATTCACTGCACTGGCCACTTGTAATTTGAGATTAAAATTTAGAATTTTAAAAGTTTGAATTTACGTGTTCCGTATTTCGTTTCGACTGCGTTCACGTCGCGTAGCGTGGCCGTCCGAGCCGGCGTGCGTCTACTTTCGAACTGAATCAAGATTCTCTCCGATTTTCTTGAATCGAGCAATGCGTGCTGTCTTGCGAGGAATGCCGTGCTGCAACTTCGACTACTCAAAGCTATACTTCTGTATATGCATTCACTTATAATTATATGTATGTTCACACAACTCAATGTTGAATTTAAGAAACAACACAAAGGTAAAAACTGCAATTTTTCACTCCAAAGATAATCCAAGCTACAAGTTACAAATAGTTTGGTTATACTATTCCAAAAAAGTTTACAAACTTTTTTTATTGTAACATTCAATTGAATGTTGTCATTTTAATATATAGGAAACAAAAAACAGCTTTTCCGACTTGCTCAAACAAAACACTGTTAGAAGAATTTTTTTTTTTTTTAGTATTTTAGAAAAATATTTAAATTATAATTTTCTTTTGTATACCGAAGTATACGCTTATGCTGTGTTATATTATGTTCTTTAAAATTATACTTACAATAATGAGAAACCGTTAAAGAAATTTGGCATAATTTGACGACTTTTTTATTGACTTTGTTACATTACAAGTTGACTTTGATTGCTCCGGCCCGTTGTGAAATTGTTATGTTGTTATCTCTACATTGGTTTATTGGACTGTGCTTTCTAATTTCCAAATTATAGATATAGAAAAGAATAAATTATAGCCTGGCATGTAGCACATACATTGGTTCTTTTTTTTCTATTGGTAGAGTCTTTAATTTGTTATATTATAATACTAATAAAAGTATCAGACTTTAAAGTATTTTCTCAGTATTTGCATTTTATTTAATTAAAACACACGGGAATAAGATCCCGTGTGTTTTAATATGGAAATCTATTCAAGTCGGACTCGCGCACGAAGCATTCCGTACCATTATCTATAAAAACGGCAAAAAATCATGTCTGCTGTATGCCCTGCCTAAATATTTTTTTTGACAATTTTAGTTTAGTTATTTATTTTTAAGTGAATATATAACTAAATATTCTGTAAATATTTCAAGCGTCTACCTGTTGCCGTTATCAATATCGAGCAAAAAAATCACGTTTGTTGTATGGGAGCCCCCTTAAATATTATTTTATTCTGTTTATTTAGTATTTGTTGTTATAGCGGCAACAGAAATATCATATATCATCTGTGAAAATTTCAACTGTCTAACTATCACGGTTCATGATAGTCTGGTGACAGACGGACGGAGGGACGGACAGCGGAGTCTTAGGGTCCCGTTTTACCCTTTGGGTACGGAACCCTATAAAAGCACTTTGGTACTATTGTAAGGGTTTCTGAGAACTGAGAACTCAGTCTCAGTAACTCATCTGCGGGTTCGTGTTCTGTCCGAGAAAACTGAAGACTAGTGTTTATTTTCTAGTATAAAAACAACAATACCCTTTGATCCTTTGATCTGCCGGCGGTTTTTCTCCAAAATTTTCTTTTATTATTGTTTTGGTTCATATGAGTTTTTTGATTTAGTTAGTTACAGATGTTTTAGTTAGTTAGTTACTTTACATTCGTTTAAAATTATTGTGCATGCTGTGTACGCTATTTTTGGATTAAAGTCTTGTCTCATATATTTAGCATAGATTATAAGTTGTATAATGACTTTAATCTGTAAGTGTAGGTATCAAATAAATAAATTTTATGACACGGCGTACAACATTTGTATCGTGTCGTGTTGAACTAGAAGTAATCAAATCAAATCCTATACATTTTTCTTCTGTAAAGCAATTAGTTACCACTAAAAACATTTCATTAAAAAAAATCAAACCCAGCAGTGTGCAGCATTGACACATTTGCCTCCGAATTTGGTTGAAGATGGTTGGCTTTATATTATGGCAGAGAGTCGTAACAATCAAGATTTTACAAAATTTAACGACTATTTTGTGAACATATGGTTAGAGGACAACGTGCTTTCAAATATTTGGTGCACGTACAATTAATATCACAGAACTAACAACATGGTAGAGTCGTGGAATAACAAAATAAAAAAACATATCAAAGCTAAACCAAATATAGGGCAACTATTACAAGGATTGCTCAAAGATGCCAAATATTATTCAGGTCAGTTGAGGAATCCTGATGGCATCAAAATTTCAAAACGAAAACCTGAAACACTAGCAAGAGATTGGAAAATACGAACTACGATACAAGAATTATTGGCTGGACAGATTAGCGTCGGTCATTGTTTAGAAAAACTGAAAATGTAAAAAAATGAAAAATTATTTATAAGACTATTGTAGTTGATTTTATGTATTGTTGATTTATTAGTACTGAACCTTAGGCTGATGCATATTTAAAAATTGTTTAAATACTTACCAAATTATTAATTTTCAGACTTTTTGATGTAGTTGTTTAGCTTATGCCCAAACTTTAACGTTATAATAATAGTAAGATGGAAGTGTGAAATCAACACATTAATATTTTAGAGTTTAAAATTTTAGATCTCGGCTTGACCAATAAGACTGATTTTTTTGTTATTTAGATGTAAATGTTTATTGTAAGAATATCAGAAAGTTTATTTTATATATTGTTGATTTTTTTGTACCTACTTTAAACAAGGCTGATTAAAAATTTACAATTGTTTAAATACTTACGAAGTAATAATTTTTAAACTTGATTTGTTTATACAAATAAATAAATAAATAAAACTTATTATGATATTTTATTTTAACAGTTACACTTTTATTCTTGACTGTACCTTATAGTTTTATGACATTTACTATATTGACACCGGTCCTTTCGAACGTAGTCAGTTTTCGTTTACGGCTGAATGGACCGCGGTCCATTCAATGTGGTCCTTTCAGACTAAAGACCCTTCAAAAAGTAAAAAATAAAACTTTTGGAGTCGGTGCTAGCTAGCTAAGGCAATGTAGAATGCCTTGGCTAGCACCGACTCCAAGAAGAAGAAGAAAAGAAGTTTTGAAGTCGGGCTTTTTTTATAAAATGTTTTTATTTCAGATTTTTTAGTTACATCATGTGCCTAGACTTACAAAATCAGCCCATACACAACAATGATCATCATCATGTCATCTAGGTAAACGACTACTTGCCAAAACGTGATTGATATTTTTCAGGATTATAAAAAAACTACTAGCCAGATCTTCGTAAAAATTATATGAGACCACACATAAACCATTTTCTTTCAGATAAAAAAAGAATTGTAAAAATCTGTTAACAACTGGCGAAGTTATGGTAAATAATACATAAAAAAGTAAAAAAAAACCGTCGACTTGAGAACCTTCTTTTTTAAGTCGGTTAAAAAGTAGATGGTGCAAAGCTACCTTAGTAGGTATAGTCGTTCAAAGATTGTTGACTTGGCATGAAGTCAAGGAAGGTAGTATTTTAGAATTTTATCGTTGGTGGTACAAATTGCCATAATGCACCACCAACGATGTTTGCAGCGAAATTATATTCATAGTGATCGGCAACGCCATGTTTGTTTGTAAATGTTGTTGCTTCTGTTGAAGCTGATAAGTTTCTTGCGGTCGTTCTTCTTGTCAGCTAAAAATATGTCCTGAGTTTACTTGTACAAAAGTATTTGATTTGATATCATTTGAAAAATCCTATGCACTTTCCGATCTTTAAAGCAATGTTGCCACTAAAAATAGATAGTTCTCAGTGAATTCCTTCAAAGATCGTTGACTTGGCATGAAGTGAAGGAAGCCAGCCGGTTTCCTAATAGGGACAAACAGGATTGTAAGCCCAACGGGACATGCGCAAGCGCAGTTTGCGCGGAACTAGATCTGTTGACTACTGGTAATATTAGATTTAGGCCTTACTGAATGTTGTTCTATATAATAATCAATATTAACACAAGTATTATAAGCGAGATGGCATAATACGCAATTCGCAGTATTTATTTTCTGTTCTTTTTTAAACCATTAGCTTCTGATATGAATCCTTAAACTTTCTAACTAAACAAGGAGAGCTCTACAAACGTCACGGACATACACTCACCATTATCGAATCTATAAGGGTTTCGTTTTTTGCCATTAGGCTACAAAATCCTAAAAAGAGAACGTACTAAATGCATATGAACGTATTACCTAGGTATTAGTAGATAATACTTTTTAAACAAAACAAGTATGTAAATGTCTATACAGCGAGATGTCAAATGTTTGCTTGTTTGAAGGGACGAAGGCACGAAAAAAAGTAAAAAGTTTTTCATGAAAATGTTATGCCACAGCCGGAATACTCAATTCTTATTGTTTGTCTTAAATAAAGATTTAAATTGATAAGCTAATAAATGTATACCTGTATATAAATATAATATAGCAACGAAATTTGATTTCAGTTTGGCCTGAAAGAGTAAATTGGATCGTTTTTTCTTTAAGTAATATGAATTTGTTCACAAAGAATTAGACGTAAAAAACTGTTATCCAATACTTTGTAATTATCAATGGCATGACGATTACTTAACCAATTCAGGTTGGAAGCGACAAAAACACCTGTGCAGTTCAATGAACCGATTCTGATGATTTCTTGCAAGTTCGATATTCCCTTGATGATAAAGAAAATAATGCGATTTTGATAGCTAAACTAAAATAATGGAAGGAACTAAAGTAATACTAAAAGACTTATAAGGTTTACCTTTACTGGTAAATTTTACTATAAAACTGTTATTTTACTCTAATCAAATAACAGTTTAGGAGAAAAGGAAACATTATAAAGTGAAATTAAGGATAAAATGCAAATTGAAATACTGTGTATTGGTCTTGTAGGTATAATCCGTTCTTTACACTAATTGAACTTCAGTAAAGAGATAAGCACTTACAACTTATAAGCAATACATCCTTCCTCAGGTAAATTATTACGATCATAAGTATTTATCGTACCTACGAGTATTCTGGGATCTTGTTACTTGTTGTCAGCGACATAGACTTTAATTTGATCCTATAAAGTAAATCATTTAGGTACGTTGAGTGCCAAGTAACAACAAAAGTAATAAATCTTTTTTAGACGACTGCCAAAATAGTGTAGTGTATTGTTTTTTAGCATAAGTATTCTTAACCCAACGCAGTCAGTACGTTTGGAATTCCTTAGAATGCGTGAGATATCTATGATTCTAAAGGGTTCCGTTTGTATTTAAAATGGTCAGCACGACTTGAAAGAATTTTAATAACTTATCACATTGTATGAACCACAACCTGTCGCAATCATAAAATTATTTATAACTCAAATATTTCATGTTTCTCAATGTCACGACGAAGGAAACTTAATTATACAGCCTGTCAAATAAAGTATGCAGCCTACTTCAAATTTAACCACAGGTTATAATCGATACGTTTGGTTTGGTTTGAGCAATGTAATGGCTTATTAAGGCTAGCGCATACTACAACCGCATGCATCGGTACGCATAAATAATACTTCTAGGAAGCGCCCAGCCTTAAAAGGCTGGCACATATTAGGGAGGGCCGTACCGTACCGCATCGTAAAACAAAAATGCTTCTACATAACTATCGTACATTACATATTTCAGTTATTAAAAGAAATACTATTACTATGTGATAAATATTTAATGTATATTTACGCTAAAATATTATATTATTATTTTTTTATAAATATGAATAATAAATTACTTGCATGCAACAATTTTTTGCCATTTGTCAATTTCCTAGAATAAGTTTTAGTTTCAAAATAAAAAAATCTAGTTCTAACACAGGTGTAATGTAGATTATGTTGAAGAGCGGCTACCTCCCAACACAGTTTATTCTTAACTTAAAGGGAGGAGTCCACTGTATTATTCAAAGTCTGTGTTTGTCAATAAAGATTATTGTTTATTTATTACGTATATCAAAGAATACTATTTTCATATGCACTATCGCCAAAAATAGATAATACGCTCAGTTCTTGTCATTTCTCATACATTTACTTAGATTTAGAACCTCTTAAACAGCGCCATCTGAAGCGGCCAAAGCGGCGTGACGTGACTGTTTTGTTTGTTCATCCTATAATCCTGCCTGCGTAGCTTTCATGGTAGGTTCGCATATGTAAAAACTCTCTAGAGTTTCTATCTATTGTGTTTGCCATCGAACACATCGCAACGCTTGCGCTAGCATTGCGGCCGATCGCTTCCCATATGCGCATTATTGCGATGCGTGTGCAGTATGCGCGAACCTTTACCAGAATTACTCAATATCTGTTGCTCTGAGTCTAACTAACTGCTAATTAAACTCTTCACGTCGAAACGGTACGTTTATACATTTGCGTTGCGTTATGTTGCTCCGAATATTCAGCTAATGGTCTATAATAAATATTAATAGACTATAAAGTTTGCTATTACTAAAATATTTATTTGTTTTAACAAAAATAATATTTATTGAACAGAATCGATGTATTGTTTTCGGTTTGAATCATTAATTTAGAAATTAATAGGCATAATTATATGTATGTATAGTATATAGATGAATGTGCAGCTTCTTATTTGTCTAGGTAAGTACCTATAACTAAATTATCGTTTTGAAAAATCCACCCAAAACTAAAAATAGATCTGTGAAAAATTTCGTTATCTACAGATAATGTGCATTGTTTCTTAAAAATACTTTTACATTTTATAACTAAAACATGGTTAATTGCACTTTCCTTTTAATTATTTTCAGTTATTTTGCTGAATTTAGGGGGTCAACAAGTAGGGTCTACTAAAAAGGTTTTATTAAATGTTTTTTAACGTTAAAGCGTCAACAAGTTTTGGTAAGCCAATAAAAAAAACAAGATATATTTTCGGTAAAAAATAGTGAACGTGTTACAAATTATAATTAAAGTATCGAAAGTAGTACCGGACGCCATTGAAGCAAGTTTTACGGTTTTAAAAGTATTGGAGTGACCTACAACGACCTTTGAGCAATTAGCTACTAAAATGGAGCGTAGGTTGCATAACTTGTGTGTTTACAGGCTGTTTAACGGGTTTCTTTACTCTAAAGGTGGTTTAAAATAAGCAATTTCTATAAAATCTTATATTTACTCGAGGAGTAAATTTTTGGTCTAGATTTTAATAAAAAAGATGTTAAGAAGCAAGATCATTTTTTAGCTTGAAAAATATAAAAGACTTTATACTATAAAATATCGCCAAGTTCCTCAGAGGGCCCGGTTTGTAAGACGAGTCTATATTATCTAGAAATTTTTCAGTAAAAAAAATATCCTTATTGTAACATTGTATCGTAGGTAAATGAAAAAAAGTCATAAAAAGTTTAGTTTTACTTTTTACAATCTCGTCTTGAATTAGCATTTATTTATTTACTAACATTGGTGATTGAAAATGCATTTTTGCACCTTTAAAAATTCATAATTTTTGTTTTGGGATTCTCTGCAGCTGCGATCTTGTCGTGACCACAGCAGGTGGTATAATCGCCGAAAGCTAAGTGTTGCATTTTTTTCCAGTCGTTTTGTGTAAATTACATGTTCAGTGTAATAAAGGAACTGTTTTAAAACTAAATGACTAAGAGGGACTTTATTCAATTAGGTATTTAAAGGTGTGATCAACCACTGTACAAGTTTGTACACTAGAGTAAGTTAAAATATTTTCTACGTATTAAACTATCTCATGGAATCCACTTTGTAGGAGAAACGTGAAAGTACTCGTTTGCGGTTAGAAAAATGGCCAGCTTTAGTAAATACATGTTGCTATCAAGTGATCACATATGATGCAGGTGCGGGTAATATGGCTTGGATATTGCAATAAGACTTTCTAGTTAGTAAACGATTGGGTTTGATAAACGTTATTCTAAGATAAAGATAAGATAAAAGATAAAATATTCTTTATTGTACACCATGATAGATTATAAAAGTATTTTTTAAAAGAAGAACAATTGGCGGCCTTATCGCTAAAAAGCAATTTCTTCCAGGCAACCATAAAGTTGAGCTGGATTAAAACCTCAGTAGAATTGGGTAGTTTATGGTGTTCCACATACAAAATATTAAGGGTTTAAAGAGTTATTAAATATGGTTGTGATTATGGGTAGAACTCTTATGTACTTACTTTCTTCTTTCGTTTTATAAGCAGCAAGCTTTGTCAAAATTATCAGTGTCCAGACTTTATTGTTATAAGAAAGTGATTATAATTAGTTCATATTGCTTTTAAGATCGGTTTGGTCAAACAAAACTCAACAGCAACAATCTTCGTATGAATATTAATTGTACCTAATCTAGCAAAGTTTTTATACATATTTTTCTGGAGTAACTAGTTATATAACTTCGCTAACAAAGATTGTAACATAACATTTTGGCATTTGGGATTTTAGGTGTAGCAACTTGCTTGCATATGGAATCAATAATAAAATCACTAATCTGGAATAAATAACTCTTGACTCATTTATAAAACTGTATTCAGATTTTTTATTCAGAACTGCACACTGCTGCATCATTTTGTTGACAGTCTGTTGATAAATCTAGTCAAACTCATACAACACACATACAAAACTGCGCCTGTCGCAACCTCATTAAAAATAGTTCATGTTACTATTGTAATATGTGTCCGTGGTGTCATCAGTGATATCGAGTTTGTAAAATACAGAATATTAATTTCACCATATTTTCATGTATTTAGGTGCGGAGTTGCTGCAAGCTACTATTGTGTAAAATAAATAGAATAGGTAGTTACCATACTTGGACTCGTAATTAGATGCAGTAAAATGACAGATAAAACTGTTATTGCGCAAAATAATGTGGCCATCTTAAGTCTACCAGTGAAGAGGTCAAAAATCAATTGAACAAATTCAATCGTTTTGTTTTAGTAATATTTTTATTTAGTTAATAAATAAGTAGTTACAGTTTAGTTAACACCTGCATCTGTAGCAAGTATTAAATTTCATCAATTTTAAGTATTCTCAATTTGAAAGCAAGCTATTAATGCGCGAGGGAGCTAATGTTGTATATAGCTAATGTTATTGAGGGAGCAATGTTGTATAGACCGTGCAATACCAGCACCGAGTGTTTGCACGGTCTAACAACTCCTGAGGATGCTCCGTGTGTGGGAGAAACACGTGTAGAGTAGTCGGTGAAGGTGCAAGGTGTGTCACTGTGCTGCATCTGCATTTATTTGCGGGTGGTGCAAGATGCATTTAAGTTTTTTCTTGCGGAATTATGCTACATACGACCTGTTTGGCGCAGGGGTACTAACCCCACCTTCTGCGCCAGAGCTCCCGGGTTCGATCCCCGGACAAGACAAATATGTGTGTGCATGAACATGTCTATTTGTCTTGGTCTGGGTGTTTAATATGTATATTATGTATGTATTTACAAAAAAAAGTATATAAGTATGTTTATCCGTTATCTAGTATCCATAACACAAGTTCTTCATGATACTTAACGTGGGCTAGATAATTGGTGTGATTGTATGGAAATATTTATTATTATTATTATATTTTTCGTTTTCTACTAAGATATGGATTTCAGCCAAGTAACGCCTGATTCTATCAAATACTTATAGTGACACTGTTAACATCCATCATGAGTCAGTGAGCACAATGCGCGATAAAATACTCGATCTATTAACTGCTTGATTGAGTTCATATTCATATTCTCTTTCTCTCAACGACTGATCTTTATTCATAATTTATCACACACGCCTACTCGTATAAACAAACAAAACCACTTTAACAATATACTCACACTAGATCGCATGCACTCACTTCATACATACCCTTTAATTTAATTTACTTCTATTAGTTCCTTAAAAGTAATTAGAATAGAGGTAAATATTAAACAAGAAAATATACTAGAAAAAGTAAATAATAAATAATATTGAATAATTGGTTAGTGCATTGGGCCGGATACCCTAGGATGCGGGTTCGAATCCCGTCAGGGCGACATGAGACTATAGTTATAGTTATAGTTGCTTTTTTCTAGTATATTTTCTTGTTTAATATTTATCACATAAAAATAGCATTGTAAAATGCAAAATTAAAAAGTTATAATTAGAATTGAGGTCATTTATGGAGCATGCTGTGTTCACCTATAAGTGGTCGTACATTAAGTTGTCTTTGATTAAGTAATTATTTCTGATGTATCAATGTATCAACTGTTGGTGATGCTAATAAAGAAAAAAAAGATACACCGTTAGTAATATTTGTCGTTTAATGTGATAGAAGTTTATTTATATCAACCCTCATTTATTGCAAATGCTGGTCCTAATTCTCTAAATTGCGTAATAGAAAAGTTTTTCTATTTTTTTTTGTACAAATTACTAAACTATATACATACTTACGTTAAAAGGAGGAAGATGCGTAATTATTTTAAGTAGGCAGTTACATACTCAAGTAATAATTCTTACTGCTTAGCTTAGCACATTACATATCTACATTTCCTGTTAACTTTTTAGTTGTAAGTTGACTAGTTAATCATTGATTTGTTAACTGCCCATCTCGCACAATGTTTTCACTTGGAAAGTAATATAAACGTAAAACGTTTATCAATTTCCATTTGCTTATAGCTCGTGCGATAGTATCAGTCGGCCATTATTGTTCCACGTAATAAATTACGGTAGCTCAACGAAGTAGCTTAACAACTCCTGTATTCATCACGATAGCTCCTTCATTAGAGTATTACCAAGTTATGGTCATTTGTCATGGGATGTGAAGGCAGAAAGTGTTGAAATAATCTTGAAATAATATGCATTCTTTAGTAAAAAAATCATTTTTTTGTTAGAAAAATGTCCACTTTTTTAATATTATTTTAAAAATAAAAACATAGCTTATATTGCTCAGTCTTCATACAATGCTTGTACATAAAAATATTGTGGCATTAGCATTTTCGGTAGTAACTAAAGCAAAAATTGTTAGTATGGAAAATGAACTTTCTTTGAAATTCTTCATACAAATCGGCAATTTCATAGGTAAAGACTAATATTATAGCTTTACCTAATGTTATAGCTGCCTTAAATATAATCACGCGTACTACTATTAGTTAAAGTTTCTTTTAACAGCTGCATAACCCTAAATCTTTTAAACGTTAATCTATTTTCAATCCGTAGATCTATGTTTAATTTCAACCCATTTTAATTTATTAAACCATTAAAATTCCCATACTAAGAAAATGTGTGTATTTATTTACACACACATTAATTTTCTCTGTATGTATACAATATGTATGTATCACTGTAGGTACAAAAAATACTGATTATCCGAATTATTTCATTCACAAGTTTTCTTTAAAATTCCAGCTATGGACAGTATTTTTTACTTACAGTAATTGTTCGACTTTATCGGTAATAAAATAGGTATATCATATTCGTAGCAAACATTTATTGAAATACGAGTTACGACACGCAATCCTGTGAATCGTATAAAAATATCAAAATATGTTGCAAAACAAGTCCGAATAAACATCCTCAGATATTCATAGCACGGTAGTCGATTCAGTTCATTCTACGAACGATTAACGAATGAACTTTCGAAAATTCTACTACGAGACTGGTTGATTTTTAGCTATGTTTTTAATGTCGTAACTACTAGGATACAGCCTTATTTACGGATAAAAATCATACCCTACTTCCTACTAATATAATAAATATCAGTATTTTTAGATGTTTGTTACTAAATCATGCTAAAACTGGCTGAATGGATTGAGATATAAATAGTGTTTAGTCTAGATTAAAACATAGAATAATTTTAATTCCGATATTTACACGTGAATGAAAAACACGCGGGTAAAACCGTGAACAGACACTAGGCACGGTATAATGATTTGCCAAGATCCAACACACCGCCCCAATGCGGATTGGCGTGTGATAACAATTACTATTTCATCAGCGCAACGCAAAACTAGCGTTGCGTTCGCGACTTCGTGATTCGTCGACATGGTTATCGACTATTTTATTTTGTTTAAGTTCTAATCCACAGCTCTTAGTCATATGCCATGCTACTTAATTTTTATGTGTTACTTTAAAAATTCGCGACAAAAAGTTAGCCTTAGACGTGAAGGAAGATGTAACAGTAAAGGTCGGATTCCACCAAAAGCGAGTGCCGCACAAATGTGCAGCACATGTTTCGTGCACAAACTCAAATAGTGCGTCAACTACATGGCTCTATGTCCACTGCTAAAGTTTTGAGTATTTTTTGTAAGCGAACAGTGCTTGAGAATGTTTGCTAAAGAGAGTCCACCGAAAGGAACATTTGCGCAGAACTCTGTGCGACACAGTTCTGCACACTGGTGGAATTGCGCCTTAACAGTTACTTTTTAACCGCCTCTGTGGTCTAGCGGTACAAACACCGGTATCAGACCCAGGGGACCCGGGTTCGATTCCCAGCGGGGGAACATATTGTTTGGTTGGTGGTAGGACTTGTTGTCCGCCTGGCTAGCTAACACCATCTTATCTAAGTCTGACGCCATAACAAGAATGTTTTCAGCATTGTTGTGTTCCAGCAGATGAAGCTAAGATAGCCAGCTCCTCAGTCATTGAAGATTCCGGGAGAGGCTCGCTTCCATTCAGCTTTATCAAAACTTAACATCAGGTATGACAAAGGCTAAGAGTTTCCCCGTCCTTCATAAAAAAAAACATTGATAATATATAATATTGATAACATGTTAAAAGCAATATACTCGTACCAAGTTTCACTCTGTTATCGGTTATTAATCTTCCTTGCGCCACATAACTGCGCAATGCAATAATTTGTTCAGATTTCTTGCAATAACTGCAGTAAATCTATTAGTTTTATTCTCGTCGTATGTAGAGCGGCGAACGTCGATGTGAAAAGAGAGATTTCGAAATCATCCCAACTGCAGCGGAACGACGGGTCCAATTTGTTGTTTAACGAGGGATGATATTTCATTTTTTTTTACAGTTTCAAACACATCACATGAAAAACTGACCTTTTATTTGTAAAATGAAACAATATTTCTCGGAATGTACACAGGGGGCTAATTGTCTAATTTTAAAATCTATCGCAATCCCATTCAATTCGTCATTTGAATGATATTCACATACTTCAGGTTGTTACTATTTGACATTTGATAGGGATTGTGATCGGGACGCGTTTTGAAAGATATTGAATGAACGAAATTGAACTGTCTAAGCAAAGTGACAGACGAAAATATCTTTCAAATGTATGAAGAAGTGTCAAATGAAGTGTCATTTAAAACATCATTCGTTCCGAAAGGGATTGCGATTATAAGTTACACAATTTCATATATCAATATCCCAATCACAATACCTTTGAAAGGGATTATAATAATGAAATAAAACAACTTTTACGGATAACAAACGCGCTATATTTCCACGAACTAAGTTGTAATTGTCCGTACTTTTTGTTTTTTTAGGGGTTTTTTGATTTTCCCGACGTTTCGGCACCTTTACAGCTGCCGTGGTCACGGGATGACTGGCTACTTATAAGTCTACCCTCGAAAAGTTAATTTATTTTCGTTCGGATACGGTTAGACATTTACTATGGCACAAATTATTATTGATTTGATATTTTGATTTAATTCTTTATTATTAAGAAAAGAGAAAACTAAAGACTACTGGCAGTTCACAAATTGGGAGGACCTTCGAAGAAAGAAGCTGCCAAGAAAACTTCGAAAGCGGGCCGACCTCCACCTTTATAAAGAAATTAAGATATGTTGTCTCCACCTTTACTTTTTTATATCTATTTATCTACAAAAAGAGCTAACCGTATCTTTGGGTCTTGCAGTGCGTGATTTGGGTTGAGACTTTAATTTATGGATAATAGGGTCCCAAGCTGGTGGAATGTTCCACCCATCATCTCTATTGAAGTTTGGCCCCAAAACATAAGATGTACGTAGGGATTATAATAGATTTTGAAATTAGACAATTAGGGGGCTGGTTATAAATGCTGCTATGTCTGTTAAATAAATAAACGCTTAATTAACGGTTCCTTTAGTGAGTGTTATCCTATCCTATCTATTTCCTATAAATGCGAAAGAATGTCAGTTTGTTTGTTCGTTTTTCACGCAAAACCTACCAAACGGATTTGGATGAAATATGGTATATAGGGACTAACAAGTAGTGATTAACACATAGGCTACTTTTTATCCCGATATTCCCACGGGAACCGTGCGGGTGAACCGCGGGCGGTCGCTAGTAAAATATAGAAATGTTTATAACTTTTGAATTTTGCCTTTTACAATGCTATTTTGATGTGATAAGTTTTAATCAAGTAAATATACTAGAAAAAAGCAACTTGTCTCATGTCGCCCTGACGGGACTCGAACCCGCATCCTTGGGAATCCGGCCCAATACACTGACCAAATTGACCAAAACGGTGGCCAACACCGTAGAAAAAGGTGAATATACTAGAGAATTTCAACGTGTTCTCGTAGGTCTCTGTAGCATAATTGGTCAGTGCATTGGGCCGGATTCCCAAGGATGCGGGTTCGAGTCCCGTCAGGGTGACATGAGACAAGTTGCTTTTTTCTAGTATATTTACTTGATAAATAAATATAGAAATGTTACTATTTCGTTTATACTAAGAGGTCTTTGATCTATCTGTCACAACTCAATTCAATCACGATAGTAACATTTCCTCATTCACAAAACTTAAACGCGTTAATAACATTAATGTTCATTTACAAACTCAGCTACGGGATATAGTTATGAAAATTATAAAGTTTCATATAGTGACACTTTTTTTTTGCCCAAAATCAGTTGTAATATCAGATGAGTAATGAATCCAAGAATCCATTATCTTAGATAATTTCGTATTTTTTGTACAAAAATAACCAAAATAACCGTTAGATTAACAAATATCATGTGTCTATAGTACCTATTTGCTTAAGATATGTGAAAAACAATTATTGGTCGTTTCATAAAGCTGAAATATTTTGTAAAAGTCACAGAAGATTCCCAAGATAAGGTGATTTTTAAAACAATATCGTTATTTTCTTCTTAAAAATATACAAGTAGTTTTATTACGATGCTGTCTATATGTGATTTCTAAACACTTCGTCATCTAACTTAATAAGGATACAGTTGGTTTGCTTCAATAATGAAATATCAACAGATAACTATGTTTGTATTGTTTACGGCCAATAAGAAACTTTTACGACATCACCTAAACAAGCTGGTGAAAGTTTCTTCATAGAGTATTCGAGTGTGACTAACGTATGAATCGACGACTGTTTGGCGCAGGGGTAAGGATGCCTCCTTCTCTACAGAGGCTCCGGGTTCGATTCCCGGACAAGATTTTTTTTTGTGTGAATGAACGTGTTTCTTTTTCTTGGTCAGGGTTATATAGTATGTTTTTCCGATCCAGTATCGATTACAAAAGTGCTTGATGAAACTTACCTTAGGTGATGGGATTACCTTGTCCAACCAACCAATTTACCAACTGTCTCTAAATTAGTTCTTTTTTAGGGTTCCGTACCTCAAAAGAAAAAAACGGAACCCTTATAGTATCACTCTGTTGTCCGTCTGTCTTTGTTTACCTCGGGAATGCGTTGAGGCATCAAGTTGAAATTAGTCGCGAAGGCCAATTTTAGTTTTTTTCCGAAGTTTCTACCTTTTCAGGGGCCGTGGTCACGTGGGTCACGTGCATCGGGAAAAGTTTTTTTTTTAATTCAGGAACAATGTGCGGGCGAAAAAGTTGAGCTTATGTTGTAGGAAATTTTAAATACTTATCTACTCTAGAGATAGATAGGGCTATCTGACACAGTTGCCTAGGATACTGGTTTCGTTACTAAGCAACCGTCGTTAGTTTGGTCAAATTATTAACAAAAATATATAGGCAACTATCTTAGGTAACCGTATCGATCTCCAGAGATAGGTTATTAAGTTCGGGCGTTATAGTCTTCTCTAATATCTAAACAAAAAAGTCCTTTCACTTCATTCGTCAGACAGTATTATAGTAAAATCTTTTTTTTAATGTATTTATTAAAGAAACTTTTACAGTGCATATAAATAATTTTAATACGAGTTATTCTTGTTCTTTACATAAACCTTATTTTTCAATGTAACTTCTTTTGAGTTTTCTCATTTAGCGATTACTAGGCTTATTTTTTATTCAAAACTATTTTTATTTGGGTTTTATGAAAAGAAGCGACCATCTGCGACTTTTTGTTCGACAGTTGGGATATTATAAAATTTCTTATTGAAAATGAGATTAACCACAATAAAATGTGTTCGGATCGTAAATTTTTAGGTAAAATTAAAAGCTAAAAGTCAATTTAACAAAAAGCAAACATCAACTCCTTAACTTCTTTTATAAAATGCTGTAGACTATTATATAAATAAAAAAAATTGAAAGATCAAATATAAATTAAAAATTAAATTACTTACCTTTAGACCCCAAGGCCACAAGAGCTTGTCATCGTCACGCCAACTAAGCAAGACGGGCTTAAATTTAACAAAAAGGTTATTTATTAAGACTAATAAGACAATACAAGACAAAACAAATTGAAACTATAGGGAGAGGTATGTTTTTCTTCACTATTAGCATTTTACTATAATATTATCATGTTCGTATAAAAAAATATGACTTTCATTTCTGTGAAAGTTTCAGTTTTTACGGCTTTAATCTCACGCAACGTATCGCTGAAAAATGTTTGAGAAGTGACAGGCGTTTTAACTTAAATTAAATTTGTAATTATATAATATGTTGACGACCTCCGTGGTAGAGTGGTACGTACACCGGTTTCGAGGTGTCGCTTACTCTGAGTGATGTCCTGGGTTCGAATCCCGGTAGGGGCAATGTTTGTATGATGAATACAAGCATTTGTACCTGAGTCATGGACGTTTATATATTTCTACACATAAATACTTATATATGTATAATTATATATATTTATATCCGTTACCTTAATATCCCATAACACAAGCCTAACAGGGTTAATTCGTCCAAGCTTACAGTGCTTACTTTGGGGCTAGGTGAATTGGTGTGAGTGTAACAAATATTTATTATTAATTTATTTATAAATGGGCTATCATTAAAAAACACGCAGCGAAATAAAAAAAAATACACCTTTATTATTTTGGTATATCAGATAAAGACTATCCGATCGTGATTTCTTGCGCGTAAATTTCTCTTCCGATTCTAGTATCGGGGATAAAATAAAACTCTAAACATTCTAATGACAATTTAAGAAAACAAAAATGCGTAGTAACTGATGTTTACTTGGATAAGAAGAGAGATGGTAACAGATTAATGAAAACACATTTAAGTTTATTATAACAAATTAGCCATCTTTTGTTTCTCTGACGTTCCGCGACTTTTGCAATTCGACTTTTTATAAAAACTAGATGGTCTGTAGAATTTGAATAAAAGTAAATTACGTTTAGTTTCTTCTCCCACAATCAAGTGTTGTTAAGTGACGCAATCACTTAAAATTACTCCTACAAATGAAAAGCGTTTTTAATAGCTTGATATCCCTCTTTAACAACTAGGTCAACTTAAACTTTTTTTGGCAGGCACTGATTAATTCCATTTGACAAGTTTGCTTACGAGAGCAAGATCATAGATCATTAATTGAAATTGAGCAAGATCGCTTAATTATTATGTACATATTTAATCACGAATGAATTAAGTATCTAAGTAATTGTAAGTCAAAGAGAGACAAATTATATTCAATCATCTCTATCGTCTGGGAACTGAATAATCTAAAATGTGTTCAATATAATGTGTGTATAAATTGTATTAGCTACATTCAGTTTCGTTGTTAAGTGCCCAATTGTATAATTTTTTAAAGCCGTTTTTGAGCACAAAATTTGTTAAAAGCGGCCATAAATTAGAGCGTGTTAATTAGATAAAGCTCGCTAAAGTGCGTGGCATTGAACGACCAATACAAGTGCACGTTTGTATGTATATTATTTACATATGGGAAGCCACGGTGGCGCTATCTGACAGAAGTGCGTTAGACTACACTGCGCTTACACTTCAATGATCAGACTATGCATTTTCCGTGTTTTGATTTACAGGTAGCAGTTATGTTTTTCAAGAAATGTTGGATGTAAAACATTCTTTTGTAAGTAAAACTGTAGTAAGAAGCTTATTTCTCCTATTTACAGGCCGTTTTCAGTCAGAATTAAGAGAAAAATAACTAAGCGTGAGACATGTCACGTATTAGCGCCGAGGTTCCCCGCTAGATGGAGCACCGAGCGCTGGCACGACAAGATTCAATATGGCGGCACCACTCGTCTCCGAAACAGGGCGGGGAGAACAGTCACTGAATCGACATTACAATACTTACGCGTATTTTTGTCGAAACCGACGTGTTTGTGACTCGGACGCGGGTGATATTGCGAAATAATTGTGTGTTTCTGTGTTCGTTTATGCTGTTTGTGTTATTGTTTGTGCATTGTGTTGGTTCAGTGGTGGAAAACGTGAAAGGACTTTAGGGTAACAATGTCTAGTAGTTGACATGTTTATCTGTGTCGTGTGTGAAGATTTTCCCTTCGCGTGAGGAGGTGCCGTGCGCTAGTGTGCGCGCGGATGCCAGTGTGCGTGCCGCGGCCGTGGATACGCAGGGATCCAATGATGGATTGCATTTCCATGGATGTATAGGTAAAATCACTGCTTAATTTATGTTCCCGTTATCGTGTGTGGGCCCACTGTGCGCCCCGGTCGTGCAACGAGCGCAGACGGACGGCCGTCTCTTTGTACGAAATCGACTTTTAGTCCCATCGTACACATATTTCGGCAAGGATGTATCCTTGAATCGATTGGGACAACGGCGGGACTTTCGCAACCGATTAAAACTTTTGCTTTTCTATTTTCATACATCCTTATCTATAAACGAGGTCGGTCAGACCTTGAGTTGTGTTCTTACGAAATGTTTTCCTCAGCGCTTCATTGTGCAATATGCATCATTAATCTATTGTTTTGATTATTTGATCAAATAGAAATCTAATGAAATATTGCATTGCAATCCATTCTAATTAGTTTCTTATTAATTCTACAGCCTAACCGTTCTATTGTGCTGCTAATGTACAATTATCCGGAGTATTCATAAGCAGCGAGCTTTTTATATTGGAAACGATTCACACGCCCGTACAAAGTCTTGCTTGTACCATTGAATCTTAATTCATTACATTCATGCGGACTAGCGAGAGAATATGGTTCCCCTCGCGCCGTTCGCTGCCTCTGGTTATCAGCTTACAAAATGTGTGATCCCGTCCCTTTCTGACGTCCTACTAATCTGTATGTTTGCGTCTCTGTCGAGCGCATATTGCGCGTTTTTCTTCTTTTGCCGCGTCATATGCCAGTGTTAAGGCATGAGCGTAGTTAGCGATTGTGAAAGTGGTCGGAGGTGTGTTGGTCGAGATTCGGTGTTCGGTTGAGGTTGGGAGTTCGCGGATTGATTGAGGGTCCTTTGTTTGGAGGTCGAGGTTGTATTATTAAGAGGGTACCTGAGGGGTTGACTGCGCATCCGTTGGCGCAGTCGGGTGTCTGGTGGGCGGCCGGGGCGCACGTGGCCGCCGATGGGCAATTTACCGCGATTCCATTGTTTCGGAAAGTGTTCCAATTGGAGACAGATGGGTCCGGACCTTTTCGGGCGACTTGAAAACTCTTTCGCAATCTCTCCTAAATTGTTCTAAGATTGCGAAGTGGAGCAGTTTGTTTCAACTTTGGTTTTAGTGATGAAATAGCGTTGAGTGGACTTTCATGCATACAAAAACGGATTGGTAGCTGTATGGAAGAATTGTTTGTGGCTTAAAGTGAGTATTTTAAAATAAACAAAAGATTATTACTAATCTTTGTTTATACTTATGGTAAATTTTAAATAGAAAAATATTGGAAAAATTAACTCGGCCATAAGTGAATTCTCAGACGGGAATCGAACCCGCGACCTTTGGAAATCCGGTCCAATGCTCTAACCGCTGAGCTACCGAGACTTGCGAACCACCGTCGAAATTCTCCAATACTTTTATATTTTTAATACGCTGTAGGCCAGCGTTGTTACACCAATGCTAGGAATATCCTTGCATTCGAAAGAAACATCTTTTCAGGTGTTTAACGATCGATTAAGATGCAACTGCCAATAATTTATGATTTTGTAATTTTTGCATTTTTCAATGCTATTTAAATAGCATTGAAAAATGCAAAAATTACAAAAATCATAAATCTTTGTTTATCTCTTGCAGATGGACCGAGAGTAGACGACATATATTATAATAAACCGAATGATGTCATAGGTTTACTTAATATACTTTTGCCTTTGTTTACGCTCTCTTCGCCATATCAATAAAAGCATAGTAATAGACAAAGCTCAGTTGCTTGCTAAATATAAACACAAGATTTCGTACCAGTACGAGGGTGTCTTTCTAAGTAATATCACTTCACATTATCATTCATGAGTCTGAACTCATTATGCAAAACGAAACGCAGAATTATGCTGATGATAACAATAATGACTCCAAATTTATTCCAAGTAATATCATCTGCTATGTACTAGAATTACTTGGAGTCTTTTAAGTGAACGAGAGAAAAGAACTGTTTTTAAAAGAATTCTACCATCATCTATTAGAAACCATCATCTGATAAGAAAGTTTTGTTTGCGTTTTGTTTTTACTGAAGTTGTTACATTTTGACACACTTCACACTTTGTAGGCGATGATTAAGCGAAGACGTCACAAAGCTTCGTCAAAAAACAAGCTTAGGTATTTTAAAGGTGGATTCACCTAACTTTAACGATAACTATAACTTTAAATGGCGAAAAATGTATAGGACTTGACAGATTTAACAACCAAAATTCTGTTAAAGTTACCTAACTGGTGCAACTCTGCCTAAGAGATTCGTAGTATGAAAAAGCATTACTGCGCTTAGAGATGTCGGTAGGCCCCCCGTGCGTACACAAAATCAAGTCATAATTTAACGTTCCATGTCAATCAAAACTTAATATATTCACCCTCCTGAAAACTGAACTACGTAAAACAAAAGTAGAGCTTTAACAATACAGTTTCAGAGATGTTTTCCCAGAAAATTCTCTGACCAATTTCGGGAAGCATCGGGTGAAGAAAGATTACGTAAATGAGTTTCCAATCTTTAAGGACCCAAAACATTTTTCCTTGTGAGCGGCCCTCAAAGAACTTTGAACAAACAACCCAAATGTGCTTTCAGTTTTCATAATAGGAAATTGAGACGCTTATAACGCTTATTATTTGATAAATTTCGACAAACTTCAACGTTTTAACAACAATGATGTGCATTTTAATGAACAAATAACCATAGAATCTCATTGGAAAAGCGTAGGTATACATAAAGTTACGTGAACCGTTTCTTCAACCTTGTTTTTATATTATAATCGAGTAGAAAATTTAAGAATCACCAGCTTAAAATTTCAAAACTCATTTGCGTTGGCCTGAAAATGTGAAAAGCTGAAAATCCAATTTCAGCATTTGAGCTTAAATGGGGCTAAACAGAAGACCTTCACTGTTACTAAATTGAAAATATTGTAAAACAATTTTTGTTCAAAGAGCTGACTCTACAAAACCTTTCAAATATTATCATGTTAAGAGATCTGGACTTGCTGTGAGGCATTATTTTCCATTTATTCATATTTGAACCTGAGAGAATATTATGCTTAAGCGTTACAAAATAGTTAAAAGATATCATAATCATAATCATAATCATTTATTTTTTGTCAAACATGAGTAACACATTAAATGCAGGTGTCAGGGTTTTGCGTTGTTCATACATGTTTGGCCTGGTGAGGCATACAAAAATTACAATACCTAGTCAATTACATTAATTATAACTCAAACAAAAAAAAGATTATTTTTTAGATAGTTTATTTAGTCTAAAGTCTAAATAAAGGTAAACATATGGATAAATATTTAATGACCTACGGGCTACCTACGGGGAAAAATTAGAATCAAACATTTTCACAGTTAGACAAAAAATCATAACCTATAATATATTTTTCTTCGTTACAAATTGTTACTCTGAAATATAGATTTCTTCGTATCGTAACATAATGTTCTTTGACAATGATTGTGTACAAAACTTTAAAGCAGAAAAATGTTAAGAGAGACTACTCAATTAACTTGTATTCTAACTAAGTCCTATCATATCTATTTTGTGTTTTTATGAAACGCTTAGCTTTCATCATACCTGATGTTAAGTAGATAATTATAAAGCTTAAAGTGAAAGCTCTCCTCGACCGGAATCGTCAAATAGAAAGGAACTGACTGTCTTAACTCTAACTGCCGGAATACAACACGACAATACCGAAAATATTGTTGTTACGACGTCAATGGTGGTACCTAGTTGGCCAGGCGGACTCAAAAGAAGTCCTGCCACCAACAAAGTATCGATGCCAATATATTTTTTTAACCGACTTCAAAAAAGGAGGAGGTTCTCAATTCGACGGTTTTTTTTATTTTTTTTATGTATGTTTTACCATAACTTCGCCAGTTGTTAACAGATTTTTATAATTCTTTTTTTAGCTAGCTAAGGCCAAAAAAATATATAGTTAATAGAAGTGCAATGTAGAATGCCCTGGCTGGCACCGACTCCAAAAGTTTTATTTTTTACTTTTTGAAGTCGGTTTGATTTTTTTTTTTATAAAATGTTTTTTTATTTTAACCAGGCGTTTGATCCAATAGATGCTCGGAAATACAGTGTACAACATTTACAAATATCTAAGCTTTTGTTGAAAAAGTTTCTTAAAATTATGCTAATTTCATTTACGTTTTAAACAATCTTTAATCGGAACTAAAAGGAGTTTAAGCAACAAATTGATATAATTAAATGAAAGTGTCAACGCCGATTGGTGCAATTAGTATCGACTTAATAACCGCCGACAAATATTATACGAGCCAAACGTGTCATTACGTGCGACTAACAGCATGGAAGATATTGATGATTCGTGTTTACTTTCACTACGGTAGGTACTTAATAAAGTCTAATCAAAGCTTTAGTGAAAGGTTTTCTTGTTTGGCTCTTTTAGACAAATAAAAAAGGAGAATGGGCCATAACCCACTACGTGGGCCAAATGCGGATTGGTGGGTTTTAATAACTGATAATACAGCCGGGACCAACGGCTTCACGTGCCTACCGAGGCATGGAGGAGCTCGTGATAAAAATTTTTGGTCACCCATCCCTTGATCGACCTTTGCGAAAGTTGCTTAACGGCTATAATCACAGGCCGAGCGCAAGAACAACTGCGGTACCGAGTTCCTAAAAAAAGGTTAAATCAATAAAAACAAATAATAAACACATCTTCGACAAAGTATTTAATTGCAAAGTACCTAGTCCTTAATAGTCAAACTAAACTAATACTGGGTTTACATGTTGTTTAGAATTTTTTATATCTACCATTACAATATTTGCATTTAATATGTAGGCATGCTAATATTTCTTAATGAAAAGAAAAATGGAAAATGGAATTAAAGCATAGGTAACATACCTATACATTTTAAAATATTTTTGTTTAAACTTATGATGTAAGTTAATTGCTACAACACTATATTTTCCATTATTTACACCGTAAATTCAATAACAAAGTATTTTCAGTTGAAAGGCAAAGTCGATAGAATCTCATGCCATAATGATGTCACCACCCATCACACTAACAGTAACTTATAATAGATTTATTTATAGCTCACGTTTACTTTAATGACTTAAATCCTAACAAAAATTTTAAATGAGAAAGTGCGTTTGTTTGTCCTACCTTCACGCCCTAACTTAGTAACCAATCGACTTGATTTTTGGCATATAGATGGTTTAAAGGACGGAGAGTAAAAAAGGGTTAATTTTTTAACCGACTTCAAAAAAAGGAGGAGGTTCTCAAGTCGCCTTTTTTTTTTATGTATGTTTTACCATAACTTCGCCAGTTGTTAACATATTTTTATAATTCTTTTTTTATCTGAAAGAAAATGGTTTATGTGTGGTCCCATATAATTTTTACGAAGATCTGGCTAGTAGTTTTTTCATAATCCTGAAAAATATCAATCGCCTTTTGGCAAGTAGTCGTTTACCTAGATGACATCATTGTTGTGTATGGGCTGATTTTTAGTGTAATAACGGCACATGATGTAACTGAAAAATCTGAAATAAAAACATTTTATAAAAAAAAATCAAACCTACTTCAAAAGTAAAAAATAAAACTTTTGGAGTCGGTGCTAGCTAGCTAAGGCCAAAAAAATATATAGTTAATAAAGGTGCAATGTAGAAATGCCTTGGCTGGCACCGACTCCAAAAGTTTTATTTTTTACTTTTTAAAGTAGGTTTGATTATTTTTTTATAAAATGTTTTTTTATCCCAATATTCCCACGGGAATGGGAACGACGCGGATGAATCCACGGGCGGAAGCTAATAATCTATATATAAGCCAAAATTAACTTACTTTCGCAAAATATATTTTCCGGAACAGCTCGAACAAAAGCTCAACAGAAAGTCAAACAAATTGCTTTTTATTGCTGTTTTGCTTTGCCGGAAAATTTATGCCTTTTAAAGCAATCTTATATTAAAATAAAAGTCTCTGCAAGCAATCGTTCTATATAATTGTCTTAAGGCGATTAACACGTTCAGCATACGGGCGGCGGCGGCGCGCGTTATGCACTTATTTACTGACAGTTAGTGATAGTCGCACTTAGTAATTAAAACACACACTTCAGTCATTCAGATTTACTCTGAAATACAGATGCAGGGGGGGAGTTCCACTCCTTTGCTGTGCGCAATATTAAAGATGTTGAGTAGCGCTTGGTGCGACATTTAGGGATATCAACCAAGAAAGGGTGCTAGCCTGCAGTGTGTCTGTATGTCCGATAGAAGATGGGGATGGCGGTATGAGCTCATGCAACTCCTGAGCACACTCTCCTGAGTATAGTCTGTAAAAGCCCGACAGACAGGCAACTTTGCGGCGGTGAGCTAGGGTATGAAACTTGCTCTTGACCAGTTCTTTGTCGCCAATTAGCCTCTTAGCTCTGCGTTTAATCATGTCCAGTGCAGCTAGTTGTTATGTCTGAGCTGCTGAGCCGTCCCTAAGGTGACTGCAATATTCCATGCATTCCTTTTGTTTTGTTATTTTCCCGACGTCGCGAAGTTTCGCCACGTTTATAGCGAACAACAAAATTAAAAATATCAAAATGAATTTCAGAATTTTGTGACTAATACTAAAAGCCTGCCGCTGTAATGCCATACTTAAAGCCTATAATTCAGTCGAATATCGATACCATTGTAGGTACTATTGACACGTTTATGGAGTCAATTAGTCGTTAAACACAACAGAACATGATATGATAATGGCTCTGAAATTCATCCCTGACATTGTGCATACGATTTGAGTTTATTATTAGTATCAACCCTAGGTTATTATAGAGTGTCAACCCTGGCTTTGCTTCTTAATGTCGCGCTTGTTATAGCTCGTCATTTCACGTGGTACTTAGCTGACCTAGGTATAGTTCAAGTTTACTCTTCTATAGTACAAGTAAAATGGTTAAATAATAGACTATTACCTCTGCCTTTATTTCCATGAAAATAAAACACTTTATTACAGATTTCACCGCACGATATAGATTTTTCTTAATTTTTCTTTTTGTTATTTTAATTATTTTTTAAATAATATAAATTTAAGTATATGTATAAGTACATAAATCTTGATTTTATGGATCTAAATAAGAGATAGAAATAAAAACAAAACTTTTTTATTTGATTTAATATTGCTTTCGATTAATTTTCCTACCATATTAGTTACACCATCAAATTGTATCTAGTTTCAAAAAGTATATAATTTATCTAAGATATAATTAGCAAAATATATTTGAATAACGCGCGAAATGACGCCGCAGCGTAACAGCGTAAAATACGCGACTTAGCTCTTTAAAAGATGTGCTTATACGCTTTTCGTGTTATCGGTCTGACACTGGAGAGCTACTACCGCTATACATTCCAACGTTTGATACTTAGGTAACATAGAAATAAGAACTTGTTACAAATTTTAATAGTTCAATAAACGTCGGAACTTTATATTTCCGGGTACGAAACCAAGTATATAAATAAATTACGTGAACTCTCTTCGCTTAGCTTATTAAGAATTTCGTACGAATCTTTAAGTATCTGTATTTTCCCCAAAAATCCGTCATAATTTTCGATATTCCCCGTGCGATGGGCACGCACAGAATATAATCCTATTGTTTTCTCAACTTCAAAGGTAATTTGAATAATGTTTTCACTTGTTATACCTTGTCTTGTTATTTTTTTTTCAGAACGATGAATAAACTGATAAAATTCTTCTATTGAGAAGATTTATTATTCTTGAAAATGTTTGGATTGCGACCATACTTGAAGTAAAACCAATTAAAATATTCGTATTTAATACTTTGTTTTATCCATAAACAATTATTTATTCTCGTGAGTATTTGGATAAGATACTTTTTTATTTTTTATTTTCGGTGTAAAAGCGAATACTGATGAGAAAAATACTGATGAGATTGATGGCGCTGTGGGCAGCACGTCGACGGTCTAAGGTTGTGACGTATTGAACTATTGTTAAGATTGGTCATAGGATGGGCGATCAAAAAATTACATGACGCGACTAGATAAAATTACGATTGAGTATCTGAAGTGACGTAAGAGAAAAGTTTGAAAAAGTTACGAGGAGGAAAGTGATTGGATATGAATTTCAATGGATCTAGAGGGAGAGGCTGACCGTATGAATAAAAAAAATGGATAGATTGTTCAAAATAGTGTGAACTTACGATTATTTTAGATTAATTCGTTCGGAATTGATTTTTCTTAAGATTTTGTGTAATTTTGTGTATCCCATACAAAATCAATGTCGCGCGGTACCTGTAACATTTCATCGTAACGTATCGTTCGAGGCATGCGTGTTTTTGAGATAGTCAGGCAGCCCTCAACGCTATCAATTCGAATGTCATACAATCAAAATTGGTGAAGGACTGCGTCGATAAGCTGAATGAGCTGGGACAACGGAATAAAATTATTCTGAAATGGGTACCAGGTCACTCAGGAATCATTGGCAATGAAAAAGCTGATGAACTTGCAAGTTCTGGAGCTCAGGGCCAACAGCTAGGTCCAGAGCCTTTCTGTGGTATCTCCTAGGAAAAAGCCATGCAACTTTTCAAGGGCAACCAACTTGGCGAGTCAAAAAAATACTGGTTAAATCAACCAGGATTAGTACACGCCAAATCCCTTATCGAAGGCTATTCGCAAAAGCAAACTGCTGAACTCCTAAAACTCAGCAGAGCAAACATAACACCTTAACAGGACACTGCAAACTAAAAAGGCACCAATTTCACTTGAAATTATGTGACACTGACGTTTGCCGTTACTGCGAATTAGAGAGAGAAACACCCAAACATCTCCTATGTGACTGCGGACACCTAATTCACAAACTCAGTATCCACCTGAGCCGGCATATAATTCGGCCAGAGGAACTAAAATCTCTCAGAGCTAGGAAGATTGTAGACTTCCTGGAGGCCGCCAGGCTAAAAGAGATAATATAACAAGGTGGCGAGTTACAATAGATCTTATAGGTCGCAGTGACTACAGTTGCAACTGGAGCTGCATAGCCCCTATATCCTGCAATTAATTAAAGCGTGTTTTTACTTATTACGGCAGTTCGGCTCGCTGTACTGACATGAAACATTTTGTCGTAACTTAGCGTAACTTTACGTTACGACGAAAATGTTACAGGTCAGTGATCGCCCTGACTTATGTCAACAATAAGAAAACAATAAAAACTATTGATATCAATATAATTTTACCTAATTACTGTAATATGTACCTATACGTTATTGAAAGTTGTAAAGGAAAACCAATTTAACCTCATCTAGGAAAGCGCCAAGCAAAGTTTCATTTAACTGAGTACCGAGAATATCTCCGTTTAATATTTGCCCAACCGACTAGATAGTTAGTTAATGTAATTTGCGTCGATCTTACTAGTTATTTGGATGGAGTTGGTGCTTTTCGAAGATACGGTACTTACTGTAAGTCGTCATCAGCCGTTTTCAATGTCCCCACTGCTGGGGGACACCTTCCATACCGATGGATAAGGACAATGGGCCATGACTCACCACGCGGCCCAATGAGGATTGGAAGGTTTTAACGACTGCAAATACAGTCGGGACCAACGGCTTAACGTGCCTTCCGGAGCACGGAGGAGCTCGAGATAGTAAGTTTTTAGTCACCCATCCCATGACCGACCATTGCGAAAGTTGTATAACCTCAACCATCGCAGGCCGAGCGCGCGAACTCCTGCGGCACAGTCTCCTCACTTAAGTATATATTGAAAGTAAGTGATGTATATTTTTGAATGGCCCAATGACACGGTACAAACTTTTGTGCATTGTATTAAGTAGTTGCATTTATTCCGTATCTAGCTGTCAAACTAAAGGGAAAAAGTAAAATTGACATACAAAATTGTGATGTGAGATTTTTTTATATGGATATTAGGAAGATTATTCGAGAAACAGATACTTACGTAGATAATTACATTCTTGGCATGAATTCATGGAAAAAAACATCAAATATCTTCCACAGACAAATAGAGTTTGATATAGTAACAATTAAGTTACTTAAACTATACCTTGTACATAGGGTTTGGAAAGTCTCGACAATTCTAAAGTCCCGGGACACGAGACAGCCTACGATCAAAGTACCGGGATGTCCCGGGACTTCGAGACGTTCAAGAATAAAATTTGAAATGAGTAAATTTCTGGTGAAATACATTTAGTGACTCATTTGTCTATGTCTTTTTCTTTACATGTTAAGAGTTAGGAAAAAACCTCACTTTTGCACTTTTACGATCCTTTTCGTTGTTATTTTCATCATTAGTATTATCACGATATCTTTCTCGAAAAAAGTAATTAAAGCACTTTCAAAGTATTATAAAGTGTATTTTGAAATAGAATTCAATACGTACATACACACAGCACAATAATACTTAAGATTCTTTGTTTACGTAGTAGACCAAGTAATTATTAATCATACTAACAGATGGCGTTAGGCTCTTTTAATGTTTTGATAATAAAAATGATTACAATACAATTTCGATAATCGTGTCTTGTCTCGAGTCTCGGGACCTGAGATAACTAAATTTATAAAATAATCAATAAAAAGTCCCGAGACTGTGAGACACGAGACGTCCCGGGACTCAAACCCTATTTGAACATAACACATTAAATGGTATATTAATCTATCGCTGTAATTAGTTCTTGGTTGCTGAAGCGCAAAATCTCTTTTATCCTTTGAAATATAAAGGTCTGACGTTCGGTTGCTTATAGCAATTAGGCTCGGGTCGCTCTTTAGACAGCTTAGAAACTTATTTGTGTGATCAACTCTTTCCACAGTAAATATACCTAGTACCTAAATCAGTATCTTAGCTAAGCCCCTTTTTAAGTAAGCTATTCCCGTTGAAGAAACCGGGAAAGTGTTTTTTTTATATACCTACTTTATAATATCTTTTCTACTGGTTATTCGGCTACCTACTGTACTGTAATTGATGTATTGGTATTCCGTAAATAAAATAAATAATGTCTAACAATTTTTTTTTATAATCAGTATCTCTGTAGCAGTGTTGGTATTAATCGAGTAATTTATTTAATCAATTAATCAATCGATTAAAAACTTAATAAATTAATTTAATTATTAAAATTAACACGATTAAAATTAATCTTGATTATTTCAATCTTTTATTTTATTAAACATTGATTTGTTTCACATAAGTCATAAGGAGGGGTTTAGTTACAAGTTGAAAAATATCATGTATAGTGAAATAGAAAGCGAATACATGCATAATTTTGCAAAAATAACCATTAAACAAGGTTTTACTGCTCTGATGTTTATTGAACTACTTAATTTTTAAGATTTAAAAAGAACGAAGACAGTTTGGTGATAAGTAATTATTTCTAATGTTGGAAATGTCTAATTTCTAAGGCCGCGGCCTTACCTTAAAAAAATCCAAATTAACAATTTTATTAAAAACAATATTTCCTTTTAATGCTCAGTTGAAATAAAAAAATAAACCAAACAAAGACATAATTTTGTAATCATTGTAATAAAAACGTAAACAAAAGCTTGTTGCGTTGCAAAATATAATAATAAAAATTTGTGTTTTCATAAAAAAAACACATTTGCTAGTGAATATTTACGGTTTGTGTTTTGATGTTAGTTTGTAACGTCATGAGGACTGCAAAATATCTAATGAAAGCATGTTATTCCTACCTATGATACTTTTACTTAGACTATTAATTTGACTAAAATCTTATCTATTTGAGATGTATAAAATAAAATTGACTAATTCAGTTAAACCTTGTGTTTATTTTCACGCAGTAGGTCTCATCAGTCATTATATCAAAGCAGCCCAGTCACAAAAGCAATGCTGTAATCAGAATGTTATTATCATTACGCTATATTTATAAACAACAGCAAAATGAAAGTGCTGTACAGTGGGTGTGTAATATAAGATATAAGGACTTATCGTATAATATAAGTATCGTTTAGGTCCTGTCAGAATACCAGCGTTGCTGTAGCACATCTAGTGTCATGGCAAAACAGCTGAAGCAGGACCTAAATTGACCAATGATGCAATTTGTTTCTTCTCATTTTCGTTTTCTTGTTTTGTTTGTAATTGTGTCTATGGTTAATAAAATGTTCTCTCTTTCTCTCTCTCTATCAATACTTACAAAATATCACAACAGATTATAAGTATAAAATCATTTCATATAACGTTTATTTCGTATAATCAACGAATAACATAAATTAAAAATATATCATTTAAAAACGTTTTTTTAAACATTTGATATAAAATCGTTTCATATAATAAAAACTTACTATAAAACTTAAAATGATCATACATTTTAACACATAATAAATTATATGACATAAAATCATTTCATGTAACGTTAATTTCGTATAAAAATAATTTTCTGGAACTTCACCGGCCGCTGCCGCGGTACGCTCGCTTCGCTCGCTCGGCTCGCGCTTTGTTTATCACAGTTCTACCTTAACCTAACCTATCAACAATTGTTTTGCCACCAATGTGACTGTCTTTTGCCCGATTCACCCCTTGCGGGGCTGCGCCTCCGTCTCCCCTGCTCCTTTGCTCACCCTATAAATATAGTAATCGTAATCATTTTAGTACTTAACAAAGTTGTCCCTGGCGCTTCGCCGGCCGCTGCCGGGGCACGCTCGCTACGCTCGCTCGGCTCTCGCGTTTTTCGGTCACAGTTCTAAGCTAATCTAACCAAAACAAATATGCCTATATGTTGCGACTACTGACGCTAAGCCAGTTAGTTATTTATTGTTAAAGATGAAAATTATACCAATTAGTCGTTATATCAATTTAAATTATTACATAATGTTAGGTTTAATTAATTTGTAAAGTTTAAACTTATAATTGCTAATTTGTTTAAAAACTTGTTATTGATTTAGTTGATTGACATTAATGTGGTCACGGGCGGTAAAATTGTGAAATAAGCTCTGGCAGCACTAGGCATCGGGCAACACTGTGGGGAGCGGGGGACTTTCCTGCTGCCTCAGCTGTTAAGATAAGTGCGCATTTGTTACTTTATCTAAAATATTCTAAAATACTTGTGCAGTGTGTTTAATTGTAACATATTGTAATAAACAATTGATTGGTTACTGGTATATTGTGGTTTTCTTACATATCAGAAGTGGTAAGTACCAATTAATTACAAAACTGTGCCCACTTTTACTTGGAACAGTAGCAGAACAATATAGCAGTAATTCCATCAAATTGTTAGAATTACTACATCAAACTGTATATATTCTTTGACTGTTTTCCTATGTAGTTATATAGACTCAATTAATTATGACTTGAATGAGAAAAACAAACAATCTTATACAAACAAAAGTCTTGAGTTATGTTTTAAGCTAAGAAGTCAAAGATATTTATTTACCACATATTCAAGTTTAAATTGACCTAAGGATAATTTAATTCGTAATAAAATATACTATAAGTTTAAAGTTGTTAAACATAATTAACCACAGCTAGCATAGGTCGTGATGTAGGTGCGGTCACCGGTTACCGCTTGGGGGTTTACGCGTTGATTTAATTTAATCCAATATTATGAATCAACTATTTTTAGATACCCATGATATTATGGTTATCAAATTAATTAATTAATATATATAGTTATTGCTACATGTTATATAAACCTATTAAAAAAAAAAATACGTAGTTTATCTGCTTCATCCTCATATTATTTTCACTTGCAACGTATAAATGTTTTTATTCAAACATTCCAGATAATATGCCCAATGAGGAGATTGTCAGACGTTTGAAAACACCTGAGCAGCGTGGAACGTCAGCCATGCCGAGCACAGAATGTATGCCACGAAAACGTGATGAATCATCTGAACAACGTTCCACCTACAATTATAGGCGCGACACGACACAACGAACCCGAAGTAGGAGTCGTCAAAGGAGCAGAAGTCGGCCAACAAGCATGAGCCCATCACAACCAGGTAGCTGTAGTCGATATAGAATCCGAGACCTACAACAGAACCACCTAAGAAACAGCAGCCGAGCCAGCGCTGACTTGCGGGAACGAGAACAAAATCTGGAACAAGAACAAAGAAAATTAAAAGCGTTAGAAGAAGAACTTCGACGCGAACGACGAAAACTGCGAGGTACACGGGATCGGGGTGTGTCCATCGATCGTCGTAACAGTCAGCAACGCGACGTTAACAGCCGTGGCGAACCGCGGCGCTCAGGTAGTCCTGCTTTTTCTATTAAGGATGTTGTACAACTATTGAACTCGATAAAACCTCAAGCCCAGCCATCGTCGGCCGATGTTACAATTAGTCATTCTAGTAATAATACTAATCATAAAAATATATTGCCTGACTTCAATCCATCCACAAAAGGCCAGCGAGTTGACGTTTGGCTTAAGAAGGTGAATGAATGCGCCGCCGTCTATGGCTGGGATGAAAAGACGACGATTCATTTTGCGCTTCAGAAACTACAGGGACTGGCCAAAACATGGTATGATAGTCTAGACTCTATTTTATTCACCTGGCCCGAATGGGAACAGAAGCTGAACAGTGCATTTCCATATGAACAGAACTATGGCCAGTCCTTGGAGGATATGCTAGGACGAAAAAGTAAATTCCAAGAACCTATAGAAGTTTATTATTATGAAAAGTTGGCCTTGTTAAACCGGTGCGACATTTTCGGTAAAAAGGCGGTTGATTGCTTAATTCACGGTTTAAGTGACAAAACTATGAAGTCGAGTGCTTTGGCATTAAGATGCTCTGAACCGGAACAACTATTAAAATTTTTAATGAGTAATAAGGAATGTGTCAGTACTTCAGCTCCAGCTCCCGGGCGTTATCAGGACAGGTTCAGGCCAGGCATAGAAGTTCCTTCAATTAGCTCGAATAGTAATAAAATCTTAAATACGCCGTACACCTCTGCAAGCATTAGTGGTAGTTTTTGTTTCAATTGTAAGGAGCGTGGACATCCTTTCCGGATGTGTCCCAAGCCACTGATAAAATGTAACCGATGCTCGAACATAGGTCATAGTGCAGAAAATTGCACGTTGAAAACTAACGAACGTCAAAACATGCCAACTATGACAAATACACCCAAAACATGTGTATAATCGCTAATAGTCCAAATTCCAAATTCTATAAGCAAGCGTTAGTGAACGATTTTACCGTGAGAGCGTTTATAGATTTCGGTAGCGAAGTATGTCTATTAGCAAAGTCCTAATTGATTAATTTAGGTCTTCAATATGAAAGCGTTTTAACGGCGATAAAGGGATTTGGTAACGGAATTGTAAATTCAATAGGAAAGGTTTCATTCAAACTAACAATTGATGGAGGCAGTGCTGATGTTAATTGTCAGGTTGTTGATGATCAGTATTTGGAAGTGCCCTTATTAGGGGGACAAACCTATACTGAACAGTCACACGTGCTGGTGTTATTACATTCGTAATATTATACCATATTTCTTTATGTTCGTTCGTACGCAGAACCATTATAATTATCCTCTTAAGAACGTTAGGTGTAAGATTTCTTTAAGTGATCTTTGAAAATTAAGGACTATCTTGTGATTGGTATGTCCGTTGTAAAATTGTATTATGGACTATCATGTGATTGGTATGTCCGTTGTAAAATTGTATTATGGGTTATCATGTGATTGGTATGTCCGTTGTAAAATTGTATTATGGACTATCATGTGATTGGTATGTCCGTTGTAAAATTGTATTATGGACTATCATGTGATTGGTATGTTCGCTGTTAAATTGTATTATGGAATATCATGTGATTAGTATGTCCGCTGTTAAATTGTATTATGGACTATCATGTGATTGATATGTCCGTTGTAAAATTGAATTATGGACTATCATGTGATTGGTATGTCCGTTGTAAAATTGTATTATGGACTATCATGTGATTGGTATGTCCGTTGTAAAATTGTATTATGGGCTATCATGTGATTGGTATGTCCGTTGTAAAATTGTATTATGGACTATCATGTGATTGGTATGTCCGTT
Source organism: Chrysoteuchia culmella (assembly GCA_910589605.1). Lineage (NCBI taxonomy): Eukaryota > Metazoa > Arthropoda > Insecta > Lepidoptera > Crambidae > Chrysoteuchia > Chrysoteuchia culmella. The sequence goes on from OU342657.1 coordinate 7,092,237, forward strand.
GTAAAATTGTATTATGGACTATCATGTGATTGGTATGTTCGCTGTTAAATTGTATTATGGAATATCATGTGATTGGTATGTCCGCTGTTAAATTGTATTATGGACTATCATGTGATTGATATGTCCGTTGTAAAATTGAATTATGGACTATCATGTGATTGGTATGTCCGCTGTAAAATTATATTATGGACTATCATGTGATTGATATGTCCGTTATAAAATTGTATTATGGACTATCATGTGATTGGTATGTCCGCTGTAAAATTGTATTATGGACTATCATGTGATTGGTATGTTCGCTGTTAAATTGTATTATGGACTATCATGTGATTGGTATGTCCGCTGTTAAATTGTATTATGGACTATCATGTGATTGGTATGTCCGCTGAAAAATTGTATTATGGACTATCATGTGATTGATATGTCCGCTGTAAAAAGTCATTTAATTATCATAACATTGTACTATTTAATCAGTTTTGCTTAGAATGATTGTTTAATTCTAACAGATGTGTCTGTCCTCACATCGCCGAACCGTTACGTTAAGTTACGTTATTTAACATTAATGTCGTTATTAAATAGCCCGCCAATTTGGCCGAGTGTTAGGTTTAGTTAATTTGTAAACACTGACTACGTGTATGAGGACATACACGCGGTCAGGATGGACGAGTGTTAGGTTTAATTAATTTGTAAAGTTTAAACTTATAATTGCTAATTTGTTTAAAAACTTGTTATTGATTTAGTTGATTGACATTAATGTGGTCACGGGCGGTAAAATTGTGAAATAAGCTCTGGCAGCACTAGGCATCGGGCAACACTGTGGGGAGCGGGGGACTTTCCTGCTGCCTCAGCTATTAAGATAAGTGCGCATTTGTTACTTTATCTAAAATATTCTAAAATACTTGTGCAGTGTGTTTAATTGTAACATATTGTAATAAACAATTGATTGGTTACTGGTATATTGTGGTTTTCTTACAATAATATGCTGATTATATGAAACAAAATTCAACCAAATGACCGTTATAGCAAATAAGGTTTATATTAAATGATTTTATATCAAATGAGCGTTATGTTAAATTATATTATAAAAGATGATGATTATATGAAAGGAACATTATTTACGTTATTGAAATGAAATTATATTAAATAAAATTATATCATCTAATATGCACCTTTGTACAGTACAGGTACAGTACCTACTAAGTGTTTGCTATGGTGCGTTTGTGTTTTATTACAGAACACATTCGCATGTATGTTAAATGACAAAATATACAATAAACCTCTTATTATTGACTACGTTGTTTGCATTAGATATTTTACCCTCAATGATGAAGAAAAAAAGCATGTCAATCGTACAAAAATAGGGCATAATTAGTTTGCCCGTTTTAGATCTACAATCACAGATTACTAAATAGTTGCTTCGTAACTACAATGCCCGAAACAAACTGCCATATCAATATATGTTTTCTATAGAAAAAAAACACAATTCAAACTTTAAAAATCTCATAAAATAAACATATTAAGTTAAGGTTTACTAAAAACATTAACAATATAATAATAATCATCATGTTCAATATTCCGTTTAACTTACTTATCGTTACTTAAAGATAAGATAAGCTACGAATTTCTTTCCACAAAGCGCGAGTGATTTCAAAAGGGTTTTTCCTTTGAATACTAAAATAACATTACTAAGACAAAAACTAAGAAATAGATTAAAACGGACACAACATTTATAGTAAATTATGTTGTATATTATAAAAAAAACTTGGCTAACATCCAATTTTCATACTTAAACATGCTAACTTCACTCACAATAAGAAGTATAAGCTTTTTGCAAGCATTTTTATTATGCCTTAAATGGTTGCAAGCACAATGCTTTTTATGATTAAAAAAAAAAATTCCAACCACAGACAACTAACAGACAAGTGTTTTGTTTTTCTATTTTAAAATTCTAGGGAGAGGTGCATCTAATTAAAAAGGACTTATTTTGATGTGCTCTAATGGGTACGTTTTTTTATTGCAAAGCTCTAACTTCTTTATAGTTAAGGAGAAATTGGAATTTAAAATTATGAGAGAGAATTCTTAGTTTTCAACGAACTCGAAATAAATAGTACTAGTTACAAGATATATAAAACGTTTATTTGAATTTAAAAACACATTGTTACTATAGCAGAGCGAAAAAAGTAGTGAAATTAGGCGGCAAAATTATATCACGGAAAAAATTAAGTAAGTTTGAATTTGAAACATAGTCAATAACACGCAGTATAAAAATATGAAATGCAAAGATAATGTAATCACTATTAGTCCAGTCATATAAGCCAACAAAAGGGAATCTCGGAATGAGAGAGGGCAAGCTGTAAAGTCGTATACACCTTCATTTTGGTGTTCTAATCGTGGTCTCAAAAGTCTCATAAAATTCATCTTCTCCATCCAAAAGTCTCATTGGTCTCTGCGCCGTTAGTTATTAAATGTCAAAATTAATAAAAATCAGTTTTTCGCAATAAGCTATTTGACAATGCGAAAAATAAAGTGTCAATTACTGTTATCATTATAAATTATGAGTTAAAAAATGGTTTTTTATTAACGTAAGTTGAAAATAATTATAAATTTATTTAAAAATCCGTAAATAAAAATGCATTTTTTTTAAACGTTTTGTCACGTGACACAAAACGCTCCTGATTCGTCGAGTTTATAATGACGTCACCTGCTTGTAAACCTCGTTTAACTACGTATGTGGATGATAAGCAGAATACAGGCAAGTGACGTCACCGAACCCATTGCAGCGCCATATTGTCAAAGTAGCGTTTTGGCGCGCTATTTAAATATTGAATTTTTAATTTGATATTTTTCAGCAAATATGTACCAGAATTAAAAAAAAAACAACTTTTACTGGGTTTCTTAAACTACATAATATAAATTGGATTTTCAAAACCTGTCAAATAGCCTATTATCTCGGTTCCTATAGCTCCAATGATGTTAACTTTCTTAGAATAAATAAATATAATAAATATTCGCATACAATCACACCAATTATCTAGTCCCACGTTAAGTTTCATAAAGAACTTGTGTTATGGGTACTAGATAACGGATAAACATACTTATATACTTTTTTTGTAAATACATACTTAATATACATATTAAACACCCAGACCAAGACAAATAGACATGTTCATGCACACAAATGTTTGTCTTGTCCGGGGATCGAACCCGGGACCTCTGGCGCAAAAGGTGGGGTTAGTACCCCTGCGCCAAACAGGTCGTTAAATAATTGATAAACATAGAATTTCTGACCAATTCTGTTAAACAGTATTTTCATACGCCCCACCGTTTTTGAGATGGGGGGCAGAGAGCCCGCAGCACCCAACCCCATTCCAGGGGTTCTAAATCATGGCTTAACCTATTTGAACCTGATAATAAACACGATTTATATGCTGACAGGCTGCTGCACTTGTCACCAGCATATGAAACAGCAGGTCATCAGCATATGAATTGTATTTATTACCAGGTTCAAAACTGGTTAGGGAATGATTTAGAATCCCAGGGTTAGGAATGCTGCGGGCTCTTTGCCTTCTATCTCAAAAAAGAGACTAGATTTTATGAGACTTTTGAGACAAGTTTTAGAATATCAAAATGAAGGTTTTCTCATTCCGAGGTGAAACCCTAATAATAATATGACTGGGCTATATGTACAATGAGTAAAAATAGACGTAGTGGCTTTCAAACACCATTGTAATTATATACAAAACAAAAAAAAAACAGTATTTTTAATTACTTGGGGAAACGAAATCTGATTATCGTTTTAAAATGTTTATTTCGTTATAGATCATTCCACTTAGCACTCAAAATTATCGAAAAATTACAGAGCGACTTTACTGTCCGTGTACTAATTAGGAATATTTATTTTATCAATTACTACTACGATAACGTATCGCACCGGTATCTTCAATCGTAAAACATGTATGTTTATCAATGGACATTATTATCTTGAGTTTAATACTATCTGAGTCCTATATAAATTGCTTAATTGAAATAAGACTTGGATGTTCACTTTATTTAAGTTACACGCAGTTTAAAGGCAATATATTAATGGCAATAGTTGAATATTTTTTTATGAAATTGGGATGGCAGCAGGGGTCGATTTTCTTCTTTTGACTAAATAAAATAAAAATTACTTTTATTATAATTTATCTTTTCAGTGTATAGGCCGACTTTGATTGTTATCCGCCAGCAAATTGATGGACGTACATGTTTTAAGTTTTAGCATTAAAATTTGTGCTACTAACTTTCACTGTCTTTTTTTTCATAGAATAATTTATTATGAACTATGGGCCGCCCGCGGTCCTAACCGCGTGGTTTCCGTTCTCGTGAGAATATCGAAATAAAAAGTAGCCTATGTACTTAAAGTCCCTACATACCAAATTTTATAGTAGTTTTTGCTTTAAAGTGGAACACACAAACAAATAAACAAACAAAGAAACTGACACACTTTCACGTTTACAATATTAGTAGGATAGGAACATAATAATTTCAATGACTAAGTTTCATCGACGCAAAGTTGTACAACAAAAAGTCTTGTAAGTAATAACATTAATATAAAGTCCTAAGCTTTATGGCAAATAAAAAAGTTGGGGGGCAGTAACAAGTTTTCTTGTTAAATGAAGTCAAATCTAAACGATGCAAAACAGAGTTTTATGTTTGTCTTAATAGAGGTAAGTTCGTGATGCGGCAAGCTAAATCGGAGCGCTTCAATCAATTTCTTTTAGTTTTTTTTAAATAACGGCAATGGAACTCACGCCTCGGGGAATATACCTGTGCCAGTTGTTTTTTTAATTCTCTTCGAATTAGATTCTTTTACGATTTCCAATTAGTGCTTATAGGTATGTGGTGAACTATGGTGTCCTCATTTTATCAATAGGTCACTTATCTACATAAAAGAAAATATTTCATTATAGTAACTAAACCTTCATTACAAAAAATGAATATAAAGTTGTTTTTTACACCGCAATTAAAACTTCGGTTCGTACAGAGGCCCAATTCTGCTAATGCTTAGTCACAATGGTATTCCAGTGGTTTTTCAATGGTAGTGCTGTTTTACACATTTCTTGTTACAACAGTGTAAATAAACACTACTATTGAAACACCACTGAGAGACGATTATGACAAAAATTTTGCAGAATTGACCCCCAGGTCCATTGGCCAAGCCAGTCTCCTGTGACCACGGCTCCTGAAAAGTAATCCAGAAAACCATTAAAAGTGTTAAATATCAAAGCTCTTTGTTTTGTAGGAGTGTAAATTTTTGTAGGTGTTTCGGTGGTATTTCGAAATGTGACTAAATTATTTTATGCTCGGTAGTGCATTAGCAGAAGCTAAAATTCTGTGGGTTGTCTGTAAATACCTTTCTGAACTTGAATCCGATAGGACCCACCCACTTAAGTGAGGCGCAAAGTCATTGGAGAAATTACGTACAGAAGACGTGCATTGTTTCCTCAACAAATAGTCGTAATATCAACTAAAATGTTTTTAACATTTTATCGGTGATTTTATTGATGTATTTATCGGAGAAGCTACTTTATCCGAAATTTTAATTTACCATCAATTTCGTTAGCGATATATAAAATGGAATACTTTAACACGTTCAGCTTCAAGGCAAGTCCAAGAAATATTTACAAGTCTTTAGTTTCATTTGTAAAACAATCTCATAACTTCAAAAATATCCCTTATACACCGAACGATTTGTGAGGGCCGGAGCTACAAATTGGCGCCAGATAGCTATATGTATGTAATATAATAAATATGTGTGATAAAAATATGCCTGATATTTCTCCGCGGCTACAAGTTTTCACGAATAGTTCGAGTCTATAATGACATCTCATTTAATGAGACAGCTAATATGACGTTTAAGCGGTTTCATTCAACGACTGGACTAGTTGTACCTTAGCCATTTCATTGAATGCCGGCGTTTAATTAACGGGCGAGCCCTCCAATTGAACGGCTGATTTAACCAGTTTGCTGCGACATTTATTTACAGATACACTGGCCTGTGACGTTGACTACTGATGGTGATACCCACATAGGGTGTTTAACCACAGTGTAATCATCAAAGTTATATAGACTGCGGTATGACAATGTATAGGTACATGTGGCGCTGAATGTGTTAATGCAGTTAGCTATTCTTCGATTAAATAAGTTATAATAATTGTTAAGTTTTAGGTACAGTCAAAAGTTGTCCGATACCAAGAATATTTTAGACTGTGTGAAATATGAAATTAAAATAACAACGTCATTCAAGTTGCTGCTTAATGGTGCAAACAAGTGTGAATCATCTACACGAAAACGAAGAAGAATAACGTGAAAATCAGTGCGTTAAGGTTATATTTTTTTTATGAGCGACGGGGAGACTCTTAGCCTTCATCATACCTGATGTTTAGTATTGATAAGGCTGAAGATGGAAGCGAGGCTCTCCCGGAATCCTCAATCGCTGAGGAACTGGCTATCTTATCTCTCTGCCGGAATACAACAATGCTGAATACATTGTTGTTATGGCGTCAGACTTAGATAAGATGGTGGTAGCTAGCCAGGCGGACTTACAACGAGTCCTACCACCAACCAAACCGAATACAATATGTACCCCCGCTGGGCATCGAACCCGGGACCCCTGGGTCTGATACCGGTGGTTGTACCACTAGACCACAGAGGCGGTTAAAAGGTATTTTCCGACGGGAAGCAGAAGCTAGTAAGAGTTTCCTTGAGTGTAACAAAATACACTCAAGTAAACGGAAACAAATAAAAAACTTTAGTTACTCAGCTCCATGCCTGCATAGAGCACTGAGGAAAATAAAAACACCTTTCAAAGGAGCTCAAGTACGTCCAATCAGAGTAACAATCTCAAAGGGAATGCCTCTGAAATATTTATTAGTAAATGCTCGGAGAATCGGCGCCTGGAATGGCCCGGCTATTCCCAAACGAGTGACCATTGCCCACTTAATGGGGCCAGTAAATTATGTTCGTTTGTTTATTAAGAATGACCCCGGAAAATGGTATTAGTATAACGTTCATGTTTCCTAATTATACGTGGGTATTTCTTATTGGTTCGTGCAAGCATCTTATTACGAGGGCTTAGGAATTATCTTCTTTGCGAGTTTTGTTTTTATGACTTTGAGGGCTTTACGTAATTTTATACTTGAGTTATTTTCGAATTACATGAACTTGTTTGCATTTTATATTCAAAATCAAAATCAAAATCAAAATCAATATCATTTATTCAGTCTAGGCTGTTACAAGCACTTATGAACGTCAAAGAAGCTACGCCATCGGTTCACAAACCCTACGGCGGGAGACCTTGTAACGAGAAGAACCGGCAAGAAACTCGTCAAGGGCTGTTTTTTTCTCCCTGTTTTATTTCATACAGAGTCGTCAAATTCAAAAGTGACCTTAACATATTAGTAAGGTCAATTTCCATCACAAAAGGAAAATACTAATGAAAATATTACATATTATGGTTATTGTAAACGTAAACAATTTTTAACTGGCAAAGAAAGACTTGTCTATCATACATTACAACATTTCCCGCACCACAAGACTACTACACTGCAAGTTGTGAGGTACATACAGGTCAGTATCAATTTATTTTAGATAAAAATATTTAGGCTTTAAGCACAGCATTAAGATAAGCACACTGAGGTAGACCCATTTCCGCTGGCGGCACCCGTTCACGAGCATGACGCATGAACCAGCCATCGCTTCGCTCAACCATATTTTAAGGAACGTAACGACCCGCCTCACACGACACCGCCGAAGAAACGTTTGAGTGAGCATGACGTACTTCAGGTACTTATGTTAAGCTGCATAAATATAAAAAAAACACAATGGCAACAGCAAAAAAAGAAAGATAAAAGTGCCTTAATGTAAGACACAACACAACCTACAATGTCACTAGAAGACGCATCAGCTGGGTCACAATCTCAATCGTAATTAAAGTTAAAAAAATAAATAAAAAAAAGCTTTTATATATTTGGAATAATTGAAAACATTATTTACCTTTGTTTACTCTGATCAAGCAGTGCCACGCATCTCAACTCAAAACATCATAAATAACATAAAATCAAAACAACATATATCTCTACACATTTTAACACAAGCAAACATGAGCAGACCCATCCCGCTGGCAGCACCCGTTCACGAGCATGACGCATGAACCAGCCATCGCTTCGCTCAACCATATTTTAGGGAACGTAGCGACCCGCCTCACACGACACCACCGCAGAAATGTTTACAGAGAGCATGACATACCCAAGCAACCTGTGTTAAAAGTTGAATCTAATACTTTACTAAACATTAATTGAATGACACTACAATTTCGAAAAAACAAAACTAAATATTTATGACCAAGCTGTCTCGTCATTCAAGTAATCTTTTAAAGTATAATATCCTTTTTTAAGAAGACAATCTTTTACATTCATCTTAAACTTTTCGAAAGGCAAATCCAAAATATTATCTGGAATTTTATTATAGATACGTATACCTAGACCCATAAAAGATCCAAGGACCTTCTTTAATCGGTACCGAGGCATAACAAGTTTATTTCTATTTCTAGTATTGCGATCGTGCAAATCACCATGTTTGATATACAGGTTGATATTACGACGTACAAAAAGAATACAATTTAAAATAAATTGAGAAGCAGCTGTCAGTATACCAATTTCTTTAAATTTTTCCCGAAGAGATGTTCTGGAACCCAGTTGATAAATGGCCCTTATAGCTCGTTTTTGTAGTATAAATATTGTATTAATGTCAGCTGCTACTCCCCACATAAGAATACCATACGACATGATGCTGTGAAAATAACTGAAGTACACAGTCCTAGCAGTTTCTATATCAGTCAGTTGTCTGACTTTTCTCACAGCGTAGGCAGCAGAACTAAGCTTGCCAGCTAGTATTGCAATATGTGGACTCCATTGAAGTTTACAGTCCATAGTTACACCCAGAAAGACTGTTGATTCTACTAAATCTAATTTTTCATTGTTCATAACAATTTCCATGGGTACTTTCTGAACATTTGGTAAAGAAAAAAGAACGCATTTAGTTTTCTTTGCATTAAGCTGTAGATTATTATAATTAAACCAAGCTAGTACTTGCGAGAGTGTTTTGTTTACATCGTCAAAATCAGTTTTATTCCTATCAATGTTAAATATTAAAGAAGTATCATCCGCAAACAAGACAATCTCACATAAGTTTTTGGCAAAGAAAGGCAAGTCATTAATATATACTAGAAACAGGAAAGGGCCCAAGATAGAGCCTTGGGGCACGCCTAGTTTTATATTTGAGCCGGCAGATTTCACTCCATTAATATCAACGGTCTGAGTTCTGGAACTGAGATACGACAGTATTAACTTTTGAGCATCACCTTTTACACCGTAATGATTTAGTTTCAACAGCAGCGTCCGGTGATCCACGCAATCAAAAGCCTTGGACAAATCGCAGAATACGCCAAGAGCATTCTGCGACTTCTCCCATGCTTCAAAAACATGTTTTAAAAGTGCAACCCCTGCATCAGTGGTAGACCGTCCCTTCGTAAAACCGAACTGTTTATTATGTAAGAGATTATTTAAGGTAAAATGTGCCAATAACTGTTCCAACATGATTTTCTCAAAAATTTTGCTTAAGACGGGTAATATAGATATTGGTCTATAATTACTTGGGTCTTCTCTATTTCCCGATTTGAATAAAGGTATTACCTTACTTAATTTCATTAGATCAGGAAAAATTCCCTGTGCAATACATTGATTAAAAATTATAGCAAGAAAGGGGGCAATAGTGTAAATAATACTTTTAAGAACAGTAACAGATATGCCCCATAAGTCAGTGGTTGTTTTCATTTTAAGGGATTTGAAAGCCTTTAATATGTCTCCAGCATTAATAGATCTAAAATTAAACGATGAACTACATTCAGATACATGCTTTTCGAGCAACGAGACTGCAGACGCTGGTGAAGAGTCCAAATCAGCGGTGGTTTCCAACGGTATGTTTATAAAAAAACTGTCAAAAATATTAGCAATTTCTGTTTTCGAATTTATTTGGACGTTATTGATGTTAAGTGTGAAACTATTGTCACGTGGTTTAGATTTGCCAGTTTCACGCTTAATGATGTCCCATGTTGTTTTTATTTTATTATTAGAATTTTTAATTTTTGCTTTATTATAATTTGACTTTGCTATAGAACATGTCTTTTTGAAAATCTTGGAATATTGTTTGACATGTTCTATGAAACTAGGGCTGTGATTGGTTTTGTAATTGTTTTGTAATTGCTGTTCTATTTATTATATTCGAATCATACCTAATAGGTACGTTGCAAGCACTGCTTTGAGTAAAACACTTTCCAACGCTCTTTCTCATTTATTATCACAACATTTCAAAATACCTAATTTATTTGAACCATCAGATTGAATATACATCTTAAGTTTTGGCGCGCATTGTTCATTGAAACAAAACGTGGTCATCTGGTCATACCGTGACCAAGGCAGCTGAAAAGATGCCGAAACGTCGGGAAAATAAACAAACCCCTAAAAACAAAAAAATACGGACAAATACAACTTAGTTCGTGAAATATAGCGCGTTTTATATCCGTAAAATTTGTTTTATTTCAATGATCAGACTGAAGTTTTTAATTTTCAGTAAAAAATCACTAAAATCTGATTTTCCCCTCTTTAACGAAGTTTAATACTTTTCCTCTTTAATTTCATCATCTAAACGCCCGTATTTGAACCGACCGAACAAACTACAAAATATCGGTAACTAAAGAGTCACGGTTGTAGCCCCCGGGCTATTTGTTAAAATCGCTACATCCCCAGTGCTCGCTCTGCTCACTCAGCGAATTTATCACCGCTTGGACAAGACGAGCGAGCACACTCAAGACTTGTCCACTGAACGTTTTAGCACGTCTTGTTTAGAATAAGTGGCTTACGAAAATAAATGTCATCTATATGTAATAAAACAAATAATTTATCTACAAGTTGTCGAAACGTTCAGAAGGTCGATGGCGCAGTGATTCGCGCGCTCGGCCTGCAATTGTTGAGGTTAAGCAACTGATGACGATGACGGCGAAACGTTGCTAGGCAAGTTGAATTTTTGTAAATGAATTTTACATTTAGGAATATAGCATCGGGAAAGCAAAATCGTAAACTATCTGAACTTAAGTTATACCTACTTACTGCAAAAATCAAAGAACATCGAAGAACCTAGCTGGGTCTGTGTAGGACTGTTTTTTTTTTATTTAGTATTTTAGTTTAATTGATATTATACTGCTGCTAGATTTTACTGCACTTAGTGCAGTAACGGGCCCTTTTCTAGTTCTACATAATATACTTTTACCTGTAAATAGTTTTACGATGCCACTAAAGAAAAGTTTAATTGACCAAACGTTTAAACGAGATAATCTCTGGAGCTACCAGGATTTGATGACCTTTTATGCATTGAGGCATTTTAATGCTCATACTCGTATTGGTAATTGGCGGGTTTTAACTTCCGCATACTTTACAGTCGGGACCGAAAGGAAGCAATAATAGAAATAACAGGAAGGAATAATTAATTTTTGGTCACCCATCCCGTGACCAACTAATGCGAAAGTTGTTTAACCGAAACTATTGCCAGCCAAGTATTGCGCCTCACCGAGCTCCTCATAGACGTAAAAAAACGACATTTAGACCGAGAACAAATAAAATATGAATTACATTATTATTTGTTTGGGGCAGGTTTCGAAGTCGAGGCCCGCGGCCTACCGCAAACTTTTAGCGCAGTATTGTTTCAATACTACCATGCTATTTCGTACTACGGACCTCTTAAAGTAAGCTTGTTTTTTGATTAAAGTTTTGTGACGTCTTCGCTTAATCATCGCCTACAAAGTATGCAGTGTGTCAAAATGTGACAACTTCAATAAAAACAAAACACAAACAAAACGTTCTTATGACATGATGGTTTTTAATAGATGATCGTAGGCCGCGCAAAAAGCTAATATCATTAGTTAGTTATAATCATAGTATCTAAAAGTATTGAATATATTTTATGATAGTAACTTCATTGAGGTTTTGTCAAACAAGACGTTTAAGTTAGAAATAAAATATCCCAAGATATTATTACACTTCTTTTATTTTTTTTATCCAAACAACTTTTTCGTATTAATGTTTTATTTGACCATTAATTAGTGTATGTAATAATTATTATTTAACTAACAGCCAATATAATCATATTTTCTAATCTTTGCATCGTAAATTACACATCTATACAAACATAATAAAAGAAGACAATAAAGAAGGATTATGTAACTTCATTAAACAATAATTACCTTTTACTTTTACATAATAAATTGTTTTCCGGCTTCACCATAACTATAAATTACGTTTTCCATACGTAACGAGTAATTTTATAGTTAAAATGTCATCGCAGAGGGGCGAGTGAAATGATTAATCGTAGCTTTTACGTCTAAAGCCGTAGGTAATGGACGTAATATTAATAAAATGATATCAAAAGCGTAAAGAATTAATTATATCACACGTATTTTAATAATAACAACTGGTTTAAATAATAAATAAATACTAAGTATTGTTATCAATTTTTTTTTAAGATGAGCTTTCGTCCGCTGTTTCACCTGCGCGGTTCCCGTTCCCGTAAGAATTCGTCATCAGCCATTTTTAATGTCCCCACTGCTGGGGCACTGGCCTTCCTTATGGATGGATAAGGAGAACGGGCCATGATACACCACGCAGGCCCAGTGCGGATTGGTGGATTTTAACGACTGCAACTGCAGCTGGAACCAACGGCTTAACGTGCCCTCCGAAGCACGAAGGAGCTCGAGATAGTAAATTTTTGTTCACCCATCCCGTGACCGACCATTGCGAAAGTTACTTAATCTCAACAATCGCAGGCAGAACCCGCGAACCACTGCGCCACGGGCTCCTCCGCCTCTTCCTGTGGGAATATCGGGATAAAATTAGCCTAGTTTCTCTCCGTCCTTTCATCTAACTCTACGCCGAAAAACAATTCGATTGGTTGCTTAGTTATGGCGCGAAAGAAGGACAAACAAACAAACACACTTTCGCATTTATAACATAAGTTGAGACGACACTTCCTGTAGTGCTAAATGCTAGGTATGTTCCTCCTTACCATTTCTTGTTTTATATGGTTGTTGCCTTATTTTATAGGTACCCTTATTAAATAATAATAATAATAAATATTATTGTGACTTGTTTTCGTATAATAAAAACAAAATAATAACTTACTAATCGCAACGCTTAGCAGACGCTTCGCCGATCACAGTTGCTGACAATTCTGATGAAACAATATTCCTTATTAATATTTAAAACGAACGGTGATAACTTAGTTTTCCATTCATCCGTTTTAACGTCAAAATTAATCACACTGTGACATTTTCTGAGCATAATACACAGTGTATAACTCAATAGTGTCAACACCATTTATTTATAGCCGGTTTGAGTAGTAAATAAATTAGTCTGTGGCGCTCGACACAAACAAACTGCGGTTACGCATTCATTGTGAATTCGGATAAACATTAGGGTTGATACATACATTTAGCTGTTATTGTAAAATTATTGTTATAAGCTCAGTTTAGGCTTTTTCTTCTTTTTCATATCGTATGAGGATTAGTGTCCACTCATGGTGTCAGAGTTTATCAAACCGCCTATAAGATCTCTGACTTAGCTTAACGACTGTTATCAGATGACTCAGCAGGGACCGATGGTTTAACGGCCCTCCGAAGCACGGAAGCGCTTAGTTATAATGCCACTTTACGGTCACCCATCAGATACCTTACTGGACCAAACATTGCTTAACAAATGTGATCGAATACGATTAGTCTGTCAAGCGCCGCCGCCGCCACCAGAGCGCTTCGCTTTCTGTTTAAGCAAATACTATAGAATCTACATATACAACCTCATGACGATTCTCATACATTTATTTGACAACCTCTAGTTTTTATAGTGTTTGGTTTACGTGAGTTTTCTAAGCTGATAGTCGCCTACACACGTTCAATAGTATGTATGTTTATATTATAGTCTCAAAATATCGTTAGTTTTAACTGTTAGCAAAAAAACTGTCAGTTTTCACACGATTTGATTTCACTGTGTAAACTGACAGTGCAGGTCAGGCTCAAAGCGGGCACCTTAACTCTGACTTTAAAAAAAAGACACTTTGAAATCGATTATGAAAATGTATTTTATATCAATGAATAGGGAATTAAATAAACTTTTATAAAGTGTAATCGTATTTTGCAAAAACTTGAAAAGCTTATTATTATTTGCAAATACGAAAACATGTTAATAAAACCGCTTTGCCCGAGTAAGCGCCTAAAGCGGCCATGGGGATACGGGCAAAGTGGTCATGCTAAAATATTACAAGAAATGTAATACAAATTGACAAAAAATAGTTTAAAATAAAGTTTAAAAATAGACAAATATTCCTTTACATAAAATAACATAATTACCAGCTATACTCGGTGTTTTCGCATTACTGCACCCTCTCTCCATACTCTACTCAAATGTAATAAGAACAGATTTCTTCACTAATGTGAATAGGTACGGCATATCGCGATCACTTGGCCATTTTGCCCGGACCGCTATGCGTTTTTACACCATTTTGTTTAAAAAATCAATTCAACTCATATAATGTATCCCATGTCGGAATAAACATTATTTAAACCATTGAATAGTAACAATAGACTTGCAATAAAAACCTTGAATTCTGAAGAGGTTTGATCAAACAGGACAGGTTGAACTTACAATAGAATTTTAACAAAAAGCTCAAAAACGTTGCACACGCAACCGCGGCCACGGATTTTCTCCAATCACCACCGAATGACTGCTCGGTGCAGGGCGGGAAGTTGGTCATAGTCAGAATGGGCAGAATGGCAAACGTGGCGCTAAGTATCGGTTTTAGTAACCATAAAAATATGGTGTGTCCGCTTTGCCTTCCATGGCCGCATTGAGCAGACTTCCCCTTCAACCATGATCACTTAAATTCCAAAAAATGCAAAAGCAAACGACCCCAGTGTCAAAGAAATAAAGATCTAATGTTTCTGTTTACACTACTTGAAAAATGGAGCACAAAATAGAAAAATGTAAATTGAGGTTAGTACAGTACAATTAATGAAGTAATTAGGCTAATCATGTTAAGGGAAAAACATACAATTTAGCCTAATAATATAATAAAAAGCAATGTCTAAAAATACAAATAGCTTCCAAGCCTTATTTAAATTCCATTATCGATGTTTATTCAATTCACTAATTGGTTTGACATTTCATCCTACTCTCGATATTTTATTTTTCTCTTCATTCCTTCATTTGTGAACGCGCGCTACGGAAAGTACGAATACCTAGGTATTTATATTCCTTGTGGGGTTGGCAGAGGTTGAGAAAAAAATGTATAAACATCAGTCTCACATACATCTCCAAGTAGACACATTTGGCATCCCTTACAATATTTCAATATGAGTGATTTACATTACTTTTAAGATTGAGCGTTGTTTAAACGAATTGAAAATTGGCCAATGAAGTAGGCCTTTTGGAAAGCTCTTTTTTTCTTGCTCTCCTCGTCTAGCATGAGAAAAATTAGGTAAAAAATATTTTATATATGTAAAAATAGTGGAAAAAAACAACTTCGCCCCAAGTGCATTCTCAGATGGGACTCACCCACGACCATTGGAAATCCCCAATGCTACCACTGAGCTACCGAGACTTAAGAGAAGTTCTCTTTCTATTTAAAATTTATCATAAGTATAAAAATAGCATTGTAAAATTCAAAATTCATAAGTTAATTTCTTAGATGATAATAAGGTAATATTCAACGACTAAATGCAAATACACGCGTCGTCATTTATTACTTAATCAACTTAGAATATGGCGTCCTAATAAGCCGCCACTAAACTCCGTAGCAGATGACAAATAAGAGTTTCCTCAACAAGTTCTTTGCAAATTTATGTATAACAGGGTTGGTTGATAACCCTGTGCCTCTTTTAGTTAATTAAAATTTATTTTGCAGTTGTTGTTTGGTTAATATAAAATAACAAAATTACGTCAAAATGCCTTAGAGTTGAAGTGCCTGTCAACTGGGTACTATTTGTAATTAGTCAATGAGATACTTACTACTCTGACCTAAAAAGCGAAGCAACAATTCGTTATATTACCCGGTAATTAATTATTAGGCCATTACAAGGGTCTAATTATGAAAGCATATAGAAAAAACTACTTACACCTGACCAATTCACATTACCCATTAGTACTTTTACATTCTTCATTAGCACTTTCATAGTCTTTACACATTTTTCCCTTAACAAATATTATTTATAAGTCGGCTTCTGGGATGTAGCTGACTTAAAATCAAATCGCATTTCATGTAAGCTTCAATATAATTGAAAATCATCTAGCTGCATCTAGCTTACTACAGCCGTTTTTCAATGATCTGTTGTTGTTGTTGTACAGGCCGGTTTTCGGCCACGGCGACTGCCTCAACTATGCTACTAACTATGCTATTAAAACAATTCTTACTTCTGTGACTGATGAACAGACAACGCACACCCAAAACTTTTGCATACAAGATCCTTTAGTGATGTAGGCGAGCACTAAGAAAGGATTTCCCACGGGAACGGGAACCACGCGGGGAAAGTCGCGGGTGGCTGCTAGTTTTCTTATGAGTCAAGCAAGCCTAATATAACTATTTTAGCTTTGTATATGATTACATTACTACACATTATATAATTGGATTCAGTGGATTATCTTTTTACAGAATAAACATAATTTTATTGATATGTCGATGTACGAATGGGAACGGCATTTTTAACCGACTTCAAAAAAGGAGGAGGTTCTCAATTCGGCGGTTTTTTTTCATGATGTAGCTAAAAAATCTGAAATAAAAACATTTTATAAAAAAAGTTCAAACCGACTTCAAAAAGTAAAAAATAAAACTTTTGGAGTCGGTGCTAGGTGGCTAAGGCCAAAAAAATATATAGTTAATAGAAGTGCAATGTAGAATGCCCTGGCTGGCACTGGCACCGACTCCAAAAGATAATTTTTTTACTTTTTGAAGTCGGTTTGATTTTTTTTATAAAATGTTTTTATTTATTTATATAACAAGTTAAGTCACTTTTTTCTCCTAAGCATAACAGTGTTTAGTGCCAACCCTACTCCCAACTTCCAATCAAAAGTCTGCAACTGTACTTAGGGACTTAACATTACGAATGGGAGTAGAACCGGCAACCGGAGCGCGGAGATTTTAACTTGTTATTAATTAACTGTCACTCGGGCCTCGGAAAACCGGCGACGTGGGAACGTCCGCAGATGGCGAAATCCCTGTTTTTGTGAAGCGATTAACTGTAAATTGGCGGATAATATTTTCCACGGGACCAGAAGAACAGATGCCCAAAAATTGAGATCTCAAATTTTCTCTTGACTCGGAAATGTTTGCTCGGAATTTTTTGCCGAGTTAAGATGGAAGACGAATGAGTTATCGCCGTGGAGTCTGGCGCTTAATTGCTTGTGATCTGACACTGACAATCAACAGTTTTGTTGAATGGAGTCGGTGAATACAATTAAGATAACGATTCCATTAATAATAATTTGTGTTTAGGTCTCGGGTACATTAAGCGACAAAGTACTGCTGTGTCGCCGTTGGAAGACTAATGCTTTTAGACAAGCATCATTTAGTTTTATGGAGTAGGTGTTTTGTTTGGTGTTACTGTTGTTAATCATCGTCTTCCGAAATTTTCATGATGTTATCAATGCACATTACACAAAGCCTTGTTGATGAATAAGGAAGGAAAGTGGTACATAAATAAATAAATAAATAAATAAATAAATAAATAATTCGTCAAATCCGACTGTAAAATTTGGGAGTCGCTTAGCCTTCATCATACGGTGTTAGGTATTGATATTGATAAAGCTGAAGATGGAAGCGCACCTCTCCCGGAATGCTCAACTACTGAGGAACTGGCATTTTATCTGTAACTAGCGGCGGCTTCAACCACGTGGTCCCCGTTACCGTGGGAATATTCGGATAAAAAGTATCCTATGTTCATAGCCAGGCTATTTACTATCCGTGTACCAAATTTCATCCAAATTTGTTCAGTAGTTTCAGAGCTTATTCAATGCAAACAAACAAACAGACAATCAAATTTTTCCTCTTTATAATATTAGTATGGACTTTCGGAACACAACAATGCTGAAAACATTTATTGTTATGTTTCAAACTTAGATAAGATGTTGTCGTAACTCTAAATGGCTTAACGTGCCTTGCGTAAACGTAAATTGTCTAGAGAAGAGAAAGTTCGAGATAATTAAATTTTTGGTCACCCATCTCATGACTGACTATGCAGAACGCGTTAAACCGTTCCTCTATAGACCTTATTTAAGTAATTCATTATTTAAGACATTGCAAAGGACATTATGAAACATTTGGACAAATTAACGATTGATATCGATCTCATAGTCGTAAATGCAACAGTTTATAAAACCGGTCTATCGGTCGAATGGACGACTACTCTCAATGCTAATGTATTCAAATAGACTTAATGATCAATACGATTACTCGTCAGCAGACATAGTAGGACGGCGTAGTGAAGGCATTGCCAGTGAAATAAACATTGTTCAAGTAGGTAAGATAATTCATTTTAAGTAGAAATTATACTAGACGTTTTCTGTAGGAACTTGTTAATAATTAAGTACCGCTTCCGTCTACTGTTTCTACAAACATAATACAGCAAGGCGAATTCACACGTGAACATTTTTCTTTTTCAATACAGTTCATAGTAATATAATCGTAGTATATAAAAGTTTATATCACAAATCATAGAACAAAGAAGAAAAATAACGCCGTTATACGCGCGTCTTTATAATATCAAGGGACGCTGCTTTGGCACAATAGTCCTCCTGATAGGTATAAGGTAGCTACTGTCATAAAGTTGTCTATGGTCGCGATCGTGTCTGCCAAGGAAACCTTTACATAATGTTATCGCTCGAGATTTATTATCAGTCTAGTGAAACTTGCGCTTAACCAGATACAAATAAATAATAGATTGTTTTATTTGCTAAGCTATATTTGATTAAATTTTAGCTACTGTCTTACAGTTGCCTATGACCGCGACCATGTCTGCCAAGGAAGCTTTTACATAATGTTATGGTTCGAGATTTATTATCAGTCTAGTGCAACCAGCAGCGCTTAAACAGATACAATAGATTGTTTTATTTGTTAAGGTATATTTTATTGAATTTTAGCTACTGTCTTACTGTATGGTCTTGTCCCTTATATCTTTACTTGATATGCTGATAGATGGTGATAAAAACTCTTTGTTGAGATAAAACAATATATTTTCACAATGGACTGTATAAACTTGATATTACAATGTTTACGTGATATGAACTTGATATAGTATGCCACACACGGTGGCGTTGCTAAGTAAATGCAGACTATTTAAAATACAATAATTAGGTATATTTTTAAGAAATATAAATTAAGTAGTGATCGCGTAAATATGCTAACGCCGGAGAATGTGCGACGAAGACACCGTACACTTACAGTTGTCTGTGACCACCGTGTCTGCCAAGGAAACCTTAGCATATTGTTATATCGATCTAGATTTATTATCCGTCTAGTGGAACTAGCGCTTAACAGATACTATAGATTGTTTTATTTATTAAGCAATATTTTTAGGATTTTAGCTACTGTCTTACAGTTGTCTGTGACCACCGTGTCTGCCAAGGAAACCTTAACATATTGTTATATCGATCTAGATTTATTATCCGTCTAGTGGAACTAGCGCTTAACAGATACTATAGATTGTTTTATTTATTAAGGAATATTTTATAGAATCTTAGCTACTATCTTACAGTTGACTGTGTCCTCAACCGTGTCTGCCTAGGAGACCTTTACTTAATGTTATCGCTAGAGATTTATTATCAGTCTAGTAGAACTAGCGTTTAACCAGATTCTATAGATTGTTTTATTATCATACTAATATCATAATTTCGAAAATATGACAGTTTGTTTGTTATTGTCTCTTTCACGCAAGAAATACTGAATGGATTTAGATGGAATTTGGCACAAAGATAGTAGTAGGCAGCATGGATTAATATATAGGGTACTTTTTATGCCGAAATACCCACGAGAACGGGTACCAAGCAAGTGAAACCGCGGGTGGCCGCTAGTAAGGTACATTCAATTTAATTTTAGCTACTGTCTTACTGGTTGTCTGTGACCGCGCGACCGTGTCTGCCGAGGAAACCTTTACATAATGCTATCGCTCGAGATTTATTATCAGTCTAGTGGAACCAGCGCTTAAACAGATACTATCGGTTACCGCAACTAATCACTTTATTGTCTTTCCATAAATCGTAAACTATTACCTACCTACGTATTTTATGGGTGAATGATATACGATGCTTCCATTATTTGTGAGGGCTGAAATAAGCACCTGTTGATTTTTGTATCAGACGAATATTATTAATAAATTCAATATTCTTCTTCTTCTTATCGAGTGAGGATTAGTGGCCACCTCTGGTGTCAGAGTTTATCAAGCCGCCTATAAGGCCTCAGACTAGGCTTAACGACTGTAATCTGAAAACAACAGCCGGGACCGACGGTTTTAACGTGCCTTCAATTTCAATTAAAAAAAATCAGGAGATCTTCCATATACTTTTTTTACTCTATTTACTTTTTTGTGATGAAAATTGATCTTACCCATGTGTTCAGGTCACTTTTCAATTTGACGTCTCTGTATGAAATAAAACAAGGAGAAAAAAATTGCCCTTGACGAGTTTCTTGTCGGTTCTTCTCGTTACAAGGTTACCCGCCGTAGGGTTTGTGAACCGATGGCGTAGCTTCTTTGACGTTCATAAGTGCTTTTAGCAGCCTAGACTGAATAAATGATTTTGAATTTAATTTGTTTAATTTTACTCACTCGCTTTATTACTTTCACGAAATAATGCAGCCATTATTTTGGTCTCCCATGCTGAACTGGGATAGAAAAAGCATGTGCCTGCTGATAGCTTTCCAGAATTTTAATGAAATTTGGTACACAGATAGTAGATAGCCTGGTTATGAATATAGGACACTTTTTAACCCACGGGTACCACCACCACCTCACATATTCCCACGGGAACGGGGACCACGTGGGTGAAGCCGCGAGCGACCGCTAGTAAACTAATATAGGCGATAGGCTGGCAAAATGTCACTATTGTTTTTGGACAACATCTTACACCCTACCAATGCCTATAAGGTGTGACAAAGAGAGTGAATGTTTATACATTTTATTCTCAAGCTGCATCTTAGATGTTCTACAAGCCTCGGAAGGGATTTACGGCGTGAGTTTATGTAGGTATATAAGGTGTTAATTTTCAAGTACCGATCTAGCAGGAACTGCTCAGGTCAACGAAATAAAACACAATTAAAACAAATAAAAACGTTTTTTATTTTAGAATTTATTTTAACTTTCATATTTTAAGCATTGGATAACAATTGAATATTTAGCGTGAGCAAAACCCAAAGTTAAGTAAGTAACCAAAGACATGGGTCATTTAGCTATTTGAGTAGGCGGCGGCGGTCGAATAAAAATATATATATATATTTTTGCCAAAATTGTGTTCATATCTTTGACGTGAGCAGCCCCTGCTCGATCGGCACTAGATAAATTAACACCTTATAAATGTTTGTGTATTTTTTTGTAATAATCTCTACATAGCAGTGGCGAAGGTCATACATACACAGACCTATATCAAGATAGACGAAAAGAGCGCTTCTTGCTGTGCCTAGCTTGTCGAACTTTTTGTATGTACCATTACGTCACGAGCGAGATTTAGTGATGTTGACATGTTATTGACGACAAGAAAGCACTGCACAATTAATTATTTTCGTTTCTGAGTGACGCATGTTATCATGGCAATGGTCTCAAGCGGACTGACTTTGACCGTGGATCAAACTTTTAGACGCAAGGTAGGTACGCTTTTACTGATATAGGTTTACTGGTATCTCGACATACATCTCCATACATACCGATTCCTATCGGCTTCACCATGCAGATCACAATAATTATGTCATTATTTATTTATTTATTAGGACTGCCAGTGAAAATTAAATTGAATCATACATAGGATTAACAACGACAATTGGTAAGTTCATGCAAAATGTAAAATTCTATTAAAGGCTGCCACATCATGCTCCTAAAAAATTATGTTAAGAAAATAAAAACAAGAAATCCTTATGAATACATAAACCTAGTAGTAAAGAAAGAAAGTAAATTACATGTAATAATTGATAAGAAACATCTGAAAAAGACTATGCATCACTCAACAACTCTGTCACCTTTTTTTTAAACTGACGGAAAGAGCTGTGAAAAATGTCAACATTCTCATGCAATTATACTTAGTCACCATTTAAATTATACGTAGATACGAGGCAGAAAGTGAACAAAATGTTTTCTTTTCCATGTTTAATGCTGTCCGATTTGTGGTTTTTTCTTGGTCCGGCTTACCTTCGTCATATTTCGATCCCTCACCACTGCTACATAGTATCGTCAAAACTAGCTTAGCCCCGTGGTTATACACGCAAAAAAGGAGGTAGGTACTCATAGTTAAAACCTTAGTTTAATGCTATAAACTCCCTGCTGCATATCTCTATCCTATATCGTGTGTGAACGTTTAAAACTCTTTAAAATGCTTCTCCACGTTACAAGTTATGGAAAAAAGAAATATATCATTACAAATATAAATCATTAAGGCTATTAAGGAAATGGTAATACGAGATACTCAGTTGATTACGAACTCTCATACTTTAATTAAGGTCATCAAAATTCCATGAGGTCTCTATGTTAAAATTGCCCAATGGCCTTAAAAGATCAATATGTACGAGCTTACTCCTTTTAATGGTCATTACAATTATTCAAGTTAACAGAACTTCGATAATAAAGATGTTTTGCTAATACTAATAACGTAATGAAGGTACCTAAGTACCTACACTAGATAAGGAGGTATTCGTATTTTCTAAAAAGATAAACTGAAAAACGATAAACGGAAATTATGAGGTCATTTGGCGAAACGGTACCTAGTAGACTTACAAAAGATCAAATACTCGTCAAATACATTTACCACTTCTTTTTTATCGACTTTTTTATGTTACAAGGTATAAATTACTGTGAACTTAATGCTGAAAGTTTCTTCATTAAAGAGTTAACCGAAATTTTCTGAAGGTCGTAGTTTTACTACAATTTCTTTAAGACAATGACTACTATTTCTGGTTGTATATTGTTTTAATTACAAAGCAAGAAAACTTAAACTAGGTCGCAATAACATGACAAAAATGTTGAAATCTTTATTCCGCTATCCTTTTCCGTACTTATTTTAAAGACAGAAGAGTAACCATTTAAAAGAATTTTAAAAGCAGGTAGGAAATTAGATTTTTATATGGTAGCAATACTTATTGTTAACTTTCTTGAAATTAATAGTAATAACTTTCTTGGGTACAGTCGATCAGTAGTTTTTTTTTTATATAAAGTAAATGATAAAGAAATAATTTATTATTAGAATGAAATTCCTATTTGATGTTCTATTTTTGAGATATTATTTCATAATAACTCCCCCATTCGTTAACTATGTTTTAACTGAAACCTTTAAAATTATGTTCAAGTAGAGCAAAGTACCTACAAAATGAAGAACTTCCCAGTCGACCAGTAGATTTTTTTTTAAACATCTGTTCAAAATAATGACATTATGATTTTTTTTAAATACCAATGTTTTTTATAAATCTATTACTTTTTAAAATAGCGCTCTGAAAAAAAAGACACAACTACTTAAAGAATGAAAAGCAACCCTTTATATGTTTTTTTGTTTTCCGGAAGGAAATACCTACCTATTAGTGAAGTGGATTTGCTGATTCTAAACTTTTTACAACTATAATAATAATACATTTCATGTATAATAATTTGGGTTAATTATCCAAGTTATTTTGTAACTTATAATTATAAACTTTGAAGTTATTCCATAAGCACCAACTCCAATTGTCCAAGTTTGTTGTGTCATGTCAACATGTTTCGATCGTCGCTGTGTCACAAAGTCACAAGTCACAACACAACACATTATTAAGGGAACTTATAAGTTGTTGAACTGTTTAACAGTTCAAGTAAGTACTTAGCAGTCAACTTGTTATAGTAAACTTTTCAATACAGTGTGTACCCATGACAAAATATGTGTTAAAATAAAGTCCGAAGGTTATATGGCATGAGGGTATGACGATTGTAAAAAGAATCTATAAATTCTTTTTTTAGTAAATTAATAACTTGTTTGTTAATTTAACACTTTAAACGCTGTTGTAATTATGGCGTAACTATTGGACTCAGTGGAGTCAACAGTAGCCTCTTGTTGCAAAACTATCTTTGGAGGGAGTAAAACTCAAGATGTTAGCTTTTTATTTTAAGTCGGAAAAAGAGAAACATTATAATCATTTGTTATGAAATAAATACTGCCATGTCGTGTTCATTCAAATCTCTTATTAGTGAATTACACAATACGGATATATTAAATCTGTATGTACAATTAACAAAGAACTGAACTTCTATAAAAACATCCAAACGAATGACAGTATCGCAACCATTTTCTTTGTACACTAACAAGTTCTTAATGGATTGTAAATAAAGAGCGAAGTCGAGTGGGTGGCCTAACTTATTCCTCCGTCCGTAGTTAATGTTTCCGTGTGGGCATCTGCTTTATGACCTTCTAATAAGTAACTTCTACTAATACGAATAAAATTTGCAGTTTGTGTACCATGAGTGAACTTCCGATAATTACCTTCATTATATATTTATTTTATTCACTACAGCAATATACATGCCCACTGTAAAAATGTCAGACGTGATCTCTAAAGGCCTCTCGTACATGTGAAGCTATAACCATTTAGTTAAGTGTTCGATACAAACAAATCTGCACCAGGCAAGAACAATTTGAGCATATATCAAGACTACAAGAATGCTGTACCTACTTAGATCAAACACGTAAACTGACATGATAGCACAAGCTTTCAATTTGAAAGCTTGTTGTCTCTTGTGCAAATATGTATGGCTGCTTTATCTTTTTCTTTATCAGAAGCGCAGACGCTGTGCTCAAAAGTTGTGTGTAGAAATTACACCAAATTCTTGCCACATCCAGGAACGTTCAATCTCACCTATAAAATAACTATTTATGTTTACAAGATTAAGTATATCTATAAATTCATTTAAAAAACTTGCTTCACAATAATTAATGTGTACCGTAAAGCGAAGCGTGTAGGTATACAAAAAAATGATAGCTAGTATCTAACCCGCAAACGTTCACAATAGACCCACGTTATTGGCGGATCACACAGGGGTGCATAGGCAATATAACACGGACCAATATTGTCCTAAAAAGCCAATCAAAGGTCATAACTGTAAAGCCTGACCTGCTGTTGTGTGTAGTACCTATATAAGACACGAAAGCTGATAGTACCAGATTTAGATTTGAAAGCTTTTTGTGTCTTCTGCAAACAAGACTTCGTTCAGCGCAGACGCAGTGCGCACTTACTGTATCAAATTGAATGTTCTGGCGACTGGGCCCGCTTCAAACTGGGCTCCGGGCCCTTTCGCCGGATACCTCAATTATTTTTTCATCCCCGGCAGGTTATGGCACATTCTAAGAAACGCTCAATCTGACCCTTAAAATATAAACAACCCCAACCCCAATACCCTGAAAACAGTAAAAAAAATATCTTTAACGTCATTTTAACACTTTTCCACAATAATCAAAGTTGTACCGTAAAGCGGAGCGTGTATACACAATAATAATAGCTAATATCTAACCCGCAACCGTTCACACCAGACCCACGTTATTGCCGGATTACACAGGGGTGCATAGGCGACATAACACGGACCAATATTGTCCTACAAAGCCAATTAATTGCGCGCGCCGGGAGGGTTAAATTAGTATCTTATATACAATTTTGCCACAGTATAGTTAACTAGGTAGTAGAATTTATAGGGTGTTTTGAGAGGCCATTTAATAATTAAAGTACTATTAACATTGTATATACGACCTATAAGTTAATTATGTAATACCTCGACATGTTATTTGTAAATGCTGTTGCATCTGTAAAAGCTAATAAATTTATTGCGGCCGTTCTTCTTGTCAGCTCTAAATGCGTGAATGGTATAAATGCGTGGCTGGTAAGAAAAAAACGGACGATTCAAAGGAACCTACTTATATGTAAGTTTTAAGTTTATTTTAATAAATAGGTCTGATTTTGTTTTATAAAAACTAAATTCGTTACGCCAATAGCAATCCGAGTAAGTACATTTTAATAATTGAATGACTTCTGTGCACAGCTTTGTTTTAAGGTGACAAAGTTCTTCACTATTGAGACATCACATTCTACATAGCATATTAAAGTTTTCATAAAATTAATATTTGTAACACGTATACACACACACAAACACATTCACACAATAACTATAGGTTAATATTTGTAGGTTCCAGTCGCGAATAAGTAGAAGTCAGTTATTTTTTACACTACATCACGCTTTAAACTTTGTTTTGTTATAATTAAATAAGAATTGGGTTTAGTATCGTACGGCGATATCGCCTCGTCATCATTTAAATGGGTCAGTGGGTGAACGCGACTAGTTCCGGGTTAAGTCTGTTTTAAAATTGAACGAGTGTCGAAGATAACACTGCGGCTTCGAAATTGGCTGCTAGGAGTAGTTTCGGAAAGTATTTGGAGATTAATAAAAACAAAACTATTGCTTTTATCTTCAGCGGGTAGTACTCAGCCTTCATCATACTTGATGATAAGTAATGTATTAGTATATTATCTGTGGTAATAATAGCTAATAATTTGTTTTTTTAAAGAGGAGGGATATCCAAAAAACTTTTCTTTACATTTTATTATATTTGCGTCATTGTATTTAATTTAAAATGGCTTATTCGTTATTTTTACGGAATGTAACGTTTATTGTAATTTATCTCAGATTACTAAGTAAGATATATACCTTATGTATTTTTATTCACGTGGTTTCGAAACAGTATTTAATATATAAAGACTAGAAAGAAGTATTAATTAACTTGATGAAACACTCTTATATGTTTATGTTTTCAAAATAAACATCAAGTGACAATCATTTAGATCTTTGTATGAAAATTTCCATTAATATTAGCTGGGAAGCTTAAATTACCTATAAAGAGTTGTGTTCAACAGCTTTGTGTGAGATGAGAACAAAGGGTCTCGATAACACAAAGAGACGGCTGTCCTATTAAACCGACAACATCTCTGTGCAGAATACGTTAAATTAAATAAATCAGCAAAGAAAACTACCCCTTTTATTTCTTCTGTATATTATAAGGATCTTTGAAATTAAGCTAATATTAGTTAAAGCAATTTTACGGATTCAGAAATACCTACGCTAATGCGGAGTCATGTAACCTGTAACCACGATCATGGAAAGGTTTTAAACGTCGGGAAGCTAAAAAAAACAAATTAAGATAACGCGAACCACAAAAGCGCATTTTTGAATCCGTAGAAAATATTTCTGTCAATGAACAATGCGCGATAAACTTAAGAAGTGCTGAAGCAATAATGTTAAATATAGGTAGGTAAAAAAACCAATGAAGAAAACTATCTTATTAAATTTTATTCCTTCACTAATCTTACAAGAATGTATGTATTAAAGCTCAAATTAATACCTATCAGTAATATTTATACCTTTGAAAACAAACATCAAATACATGGATCTAATTCCGAGATAACTACTTATAGCTCGAGCATTACGGGAATCAACAAAACTAGGTATTGAAGTTTATTTTATTAAGATTATTTTAATTATGTAGGAATTTTACTTTTAAGATCTAGAACTTGGTGTTTATTAACTCTTAAGATTTCTTATTCGTTACTTGTTTGGTACTTATATAAAGCCTAAATAGTTAAACTAGGGTTAAAATTAGGGTTAACAATTTAGATTAGAGGCTTAGGCTTAGCAATGAAAGTCGTATTAAGTGAGCTTACGGTAATCAGGTGATAAAATTGGAATCAGCTTTGAATAGATGGTTCTGATAATAATGCAGGCGTGGAGTAGATATAAGTACTTATACCTACCTATATCCGCAGTTACTACTCCAATCAAAGGGTCAGATCAGACGGCATGTCTCTCACATATACATATATGAAGGTCTAATTTAATCTAATCTATAAGGTAAACAAAGTAAACGCTAGGATGTGATTTCGATCATGTTTGAGTGGTTGATGGTCCAATTTTCGACTATACTCTTAGTCTATACTATACTATAGTCTTTAGTTTTTGAAACTGATTGGGAAAAGCTCGGAAAAACAGCAAGACACGAATCCTGAACTCTATGAACATACGAATCAAAGTTAATATTTAAAAAAAATCTGGACAAGTGCGAGTCGGACTCGCCAACCGAGGGGTTCGTACAAAATTATAGGTACACATAAATATATAGGTACAATCGGGGAACTTCCCGGTAGACCAGTAGATTTTTTTTGGGAAACGTTTTCTCTTAAAGTTCTAAGGTTGAAGAAATAATTTATAATTCAAATGAAATACTTGTTAATGTATTATTATTTGTGATGTAAACGTTTTCTATATATCTATAACTTTTTTAAATAAAGCTCCCTAAAAAAACTCTACCGGCCAACGGGGAAGTTCCCCGACTGTACCTACCTATATATTTAGAGTACCTACAATTTTGTACGAACCCCTCGCTTGGCGAGTCCGACTCGCACTTGTCCAGTTTTTTTTATATTTTATATTAACTTTGATTCGTATGTTCATATCAAAGAAAGTATAGGTAAGTACTTATGATAAATTTTAAATAATATTTTTCTATTTAAAATTTATCATAAGTATAAAAATAGCATTGAACAATGCAATAATTCAAAAATCATAAATTATTGACTGTTGCATCTTAATCGATCGTTAAACACCTGAAGGATATTCCTAGCATTGATGTGACAACGCTGGCCTACAGCGTATTAAAAATATAAAATTATTGGAGAATTTCGACGGTGTTTCGCAAGTCTCGGTAGCTCAGCGGTTAGAGCATTGGACCGGATTTCCAAAGGTCATGGGTTCGATTCCCATCTGAGAATTCACTTGTGGCCGAGTTAATTTTTTCCAATATTTTTCTATTTCAAATTTATCATAAGTATAAAAATAGCATTGAACAATGCAATAATTCAAAAATCATAAATTATTGGCTGTTGCATCTTAATCGATCGTTAAACACCTGAAAAGTTGTTTCTTTCGAATGCAGGGATATTCCTAGCATTGATGTGACAACGCTGGCCCACAGCGTTTTAAAAATATAAAAGTATTGGAGAATTTCGACGGTGGTTCGCAAGTCTCGGTAGCTCAGCGGTTAGAGCATTGGACCGGATTTCCAAAGGTCATGGGTTCGATTCCCATCAGAGAATTCACTTGTGGCCGAGTTAATTTTTTTCCAATATATAAGTAAGTATATTTTTATTATAGTTATATTTTAAAATGCTTGCTCGCTTGGCATTTTTATGTAATATGCTGTAGTAAAGACTTGGTAATGAACACCATTTAAACTCTGACCTTTACATTTTAAACAATTATAGCTTTTACTACAGAGAAATTAGTAAAATTATTGAATCTTTAGATTATAATTAAAATTAACTTAGCTAACATTTGTATAGGCCGCGATGGTAGGTAATTAACTTATCTCATTCAAAACAGATTAGTAAAGGATTGCCAACAAATTAATTATACCTTTTATGCAAAATACAAGAATTCGAAAGCTTAAAATGACCACTGATAAAACTTTAAGGGCCGGTTTCACTACTGAACCGACAGATAAGTTCTGTATAGCTTATCTGACAATTAATTTGACAGTTGAAATATGAAAATTACGATTTCAAATAACTTATCTGCCACATCTAGCAGATTAGGTATTCAGAAATTATCTGTAGAAATCGGCCCTTAATGAGGTACAGTCACCGACCTATATCGAGATAGACGTAAAGGGTGCTTCAAACTGTATGAGAACCTAGCGTGTCGAATTTGTCGTACCTACGATGACGTCAAGAGCGAGACTTAGTGATGTGTAAATGTTATTGACGAGCTTTTGCAAGAAAGCACTGAATAATTAACCATTTTCATTTCTGAGTGACGCGTGTTTTCGTGGCAATGGTCTCAAGCGGACTGACTTAGGTCGGAAAACTTTGACCGTGGATCAAACTTTTGGCACTAAAGGTACAATCGGGTAACTTTCCGGTTGACCAGTAGAGTTTTTTTGGAAACGTTTTCTCTAAAAGTACTTAGGTTAAAGAAATAATTATTTATTTAAATGAAATGCCTATTAATCTATACTAATATTATAAAGCTGAAGAGTTTGTTTCTTTTAACGCGCTAATCTCAGGAACTACTGGACCGATTTAGAAAATTCTTAGACCATTAGAAAGCTACATTTCTCCCAAATGACATAGGATATATTTTATCCCGATATTCCCACGGGAACGGGCACCACGCGGGTAAAACCGCGAAGATCCGCTAGGGTTCTATAATTTGTGATATAAACGTTTTCTGTATATCTGTTACTTTTTTAAATAAAGCTCCCTAAAAAACTATACTGGTCAACCGGGAAGCTCCCCGACTGTACGTCCACTTTTACCGTCTATCTTGATATAGGTCTGTACCCACAGAGTCACGAGTCAGAGTCACTCAGAGTAAGTCAGAGAGCGCCCTTACGTCGCTCGTAATAGTACGAATGTAAAGCCGTACGTGCTGTTGAGCGTACTCATTAAGGCGCATGGAGTCGCGAAACAATCATTTTTGAGGCCCTAAAACTCATAAATTAGCCTACTGATGAATCCAGAATGAATATATATTAAATATTGATACATAAACTTCAATCTGAGCATTAAAAAAAAACATAGTCTTTAAGATACTATAAAAAAAAACATTGAAATGAAGCTGTTTTCAACTTGAAATACGCTACTGCTTCTAAACTACAAGTGTTATTTTCGCGTTTCTTTCAGGAAAAGATTGCTAACTTGTTTAACTTAATTATTATTTTTAAGTTACTTAGTTTATTATTTTTTCGTTCTAAAATAATACATAGTTTTGACGAAAAGTGTTTTGGTGCGGGTAGCGGGCCGGGAAAATTAGGCCACGCTTCTATGCCCAAGGTCGTTGGCAATACCACGGGCCTTAAAATTATTAGTAGTAGTACTTGAGCGTGCTAGTGATAGCGATGTGCCGCTGGGAATATTCCCATTTCCAAGTAATTTACTCGTTGTAAACTTACGGGAATATTCCCAATATTCCCGGAAACTTTCCCAAAGTTTCCAAAATAATATATTTTCAAGTATGGTAAAAATTCTGTGCTATTTATATTTTCTTCTTAATCCCACGGTTACGCAACAACAAGTATGTGCATGCGCTTGCTTGAGCCGCGAGGGGAGGGTCCCGCCGCGCCGCCCCCTCCCCTTTCCTCTAGTTTTGCCGCTATGATTGTCGAGTGTGCTGTGCTAGCTGTGTTAGTCATAATGAGACCAAAAAGTAAAATTTTTGATTACTTTCTGCAAACTGTTAACGAACAAACAAATGATATATGTTCATTTTGTAAAATTGTATACAAATATAAAAATAACTACTAGCTTTGCCCGCGACTTGGAATAGTGATTTTCGGCGGGGGCGGAACTTTTCGCATAATGTCGATTGTCCTAAAGTCGTTTGTCATACATCAATTGGCATAATCATCAAGTAGCATTACATTAATGTCACATATTTTTTCCTTCGCATAAATTTTAAGTAGCATAACTGTCGAAAGGCATATTATTATGAAGCATAATAAATGAAATCCCTAATTTCGTTTGGCCTAATATTACGCAGTCCTAAAATCCCTTAGCATAATTTTATTTGCCATAACTATAGAAAAACCCAATTTTATTTGGCATATTATAGGTTATAAAAATGCGAATATCTCGAAAACACCCCCGGAGATACTAAGGAGGAATCCGACGGACATATATTTGTTTACCTCTAAAAAAATTTGGAAAAAACGGAGAAGGGGGACGGGGGTCTGCAGCAACAAACTGTAACAGACGTTTCAGGTTAGGTTAGGTTAGAACTGTGACCAAAACGCCGCGCGAGCCAAGCGAGCGAAGCGAGCGTGCCGCGGCAGCAGCTGGCAAAGCGCCAGAAACAATTGATTTTACTTATTAAAAAAAAAAACACTTTTTCAATTTATTTGCATAATAGCCACGCAGTCTTGTATGCTAGGGCATGCTAGGGCCCCTAGAGTGTAATTTAAGCCCGCGTAGGCGCGGAGGGGCGAGGCGGCCCGCGATCTGAGGAGCAGGTGGTGACTGAAAACCATCTGCAACGATAAGCTCGCGTGGGACCGCCAGAGCCTGCTTGCATGCTGCTTGTTTGCTTGCATGCTGCTTGCCTGCTTGCATGCTGCATGCCTGCTTGCATGCTGCACGCCTGCCTGCATACAGCAATTATGCTATGAATTTATATATTTATATTATGCTAAAAAGTTTCGCCCGAGGGAAAGTGATATTTTTCCGGGATTAAAATTAGCCTATGTCACTATCTAGCTCGTAAACTACCCACATACTACAAAACACGTCAATCCGTTGCTCCGTTTTCACGTGAAAAACGGTCATACAAACAAACACACTTTCACATTTATAATATTAGTATAAAGTCAAAGTCAAAGTCAAAGTCAAAGTCAAAGTCAAGTCAAAGTCAAAGTCAATATCATTTATTCAGTCTAGGCTGTTACAAGCACTTATGAACGTCAAAGAAGCTACGCCATCGGTTCACAAACCCTACGGCGGGAGACCTTGTAACGAGAAGAACCGGCAAGAAACTCGTCAAGGGCTGTTTTTTTCTCCCTGTTTTATTTCATACAGAGTCGTCAAATTGAAAAGTGACCTTAACATATCAGTAAGGTCAATTTCCATCACAAAAGGAAAATACTAATTAAAATATTACATTTTATGGTTATTGTAAACGTAAACAATTTTTAACTGGCAAAGAAAGACTTGTCTATCAAACATTACAACATTTCCCGCACCACAAGACTACTACACTGCAAGTTGTGAGTTACATACAGGTCAGTATCAATTTACTTTAGATAAAAATATTTTTTTATCTAAAGTAGATTATATGTCAAAAGAAAATACATATTACGCTGAACAATGTCTCTTAAGATACTATATTTGTATCTGTTATAGTTTAGCTGGGCTGCTAGGGTTCCACATCAGGTGTACCAGACCTTCGATATTTTTCCGTCAATAGAAAATGTTCATTACGTTAAATAACTTTTCTTAAGACGCTATGTTTGTATCTCATATAGTTTAACTTGGCTGCTAGGGTTCCACATCAGGTGTACCAGATCTTCAAACTTTGTACGTCAATAGAAAATGCTCATCACGCTTAACAATTTTCCTTAAGACCGCATTTGTATATCTCTCATAGTTTGACTGGACTGCTATGGTTCCACATCAGATATTGCGATCTTCAAAATAAATTATAGCCTATATGTTGGCGACGACCAATAGCTGTATAACAAAAAAAGTTTCATTAAAATCGGTTCGGTAGTTTTTGCGTGAAACGCGTACAACAGACAGACAGACAGACAGACAGACAAAAAACTCAAAAACTATATTTTTGGTATCTGTTTCGTTTAAGAAGACCCTGGTGGGAGGTATTTTTTTCTATTAATTCTTTTCAATGTATAGAATTGGATCGCTTACAGGTTTACTATAATTAACTATATGGGTATTGGAAATATTCCCGTAAACATTGGAAATTTACTGGGAATATTCCCAGGAAAATTGGAAATTTTCGCCATAAGTGATAATTAACCTTTGGCATATTCATTAAGCCTTGTAATATTGCCAATAGAATGGTTAGCATACAACAAAAAATACTGTAATACAACACAAGCAATTTTCCCCTAAATTTCCGCTTTTGGGAATATTGCCGGGAACGCTTCTGGGAATATTCCCAATGTTTCCAATATTCCCGGGAACGGCACATCACTAGCTAGTGATAGTTCGCTAGTTCTACTTTTCTTCTCTTTTGCTCACCTTATTTTTTTCTATATAAATGAATTTGATGATATTATAACGATAATAATTATATATTAAAGAGAAAAAAATATAATAATGATGAGAAAAATATACGAGATGATAAATTTTAAAAGGAAAATTAGATTAAAATTAAAATTGTGGGTATATTATAATTGTTTCAGGCAAATTATTTTTTATTAATTCATCTACCTATCTATTATGTCGAAAGTTGAAACTCCCAAAGTAATGTTATATTAATTTCCCTGGGAAATCAACGAATTAAATGAAATTATGCAAACTTTTTCGTCGTTATTGAAGAAAGTATGAACAAGAAACCAAGTGTTAATAGCTGCCAATTACGAGTCATACGATTGACCTTTGTAAACATCACAGTAAATATATAAAGCAGTATCTCATCTTAGTTCTTTTTATTGATATTAGCTAAAGCTATGCTTCACTGGACACTTGGGTTAGTTATTTTTAAAAAGAAAAATGGGCAAGTGCCCTAGAAAACCCACCCAGCATCTAGAAAATCCAAATCTATACCATATTATCACACATATTAGCCTTATATATTTTTCATTATTTGTTTGTTTGATACTTCTTTAGGATGAGAGATAGAAGGCAGTTTTATTAACCATATTACAGTTGTTATTAATGAAAACAACATCATTTTTATTATTGTTTATTTATTTAAGCTGGTTCTGTGGCAATGAATATCTATGGTCTAGTGGTAACAACTACCAGTATCAGACACAGAGGTTCCAGGTTTGATTTTATAAAAAAAACTAACGGTTATAGCCCGATTTCTGACCGCCACTTTTGTTTGATACCTGATTGACAGCACCTAGCGATAAAAAACTCTAGGTATAGATTTGTTGCCTAAAGCAAGACTAACAAACTAACATACAACTCGTTTTAGTTGGTCTCTGGGTGAATTTTACCCAATCAGCTTTCTGAGTTTGTTTCATTAATATTTTTAAGTAGGTATTTTTTTTTCAATTTGTGTCGCTAAGTTCTAGAACTTTCCAGAACTTAACCTCATGGTAAAGAAGTAATTATCGCCATGACAAAGAAATATATACTGGGATAGGTACCTAATGATAGATATAGACTCAATAGTAGGCTATGTAATACGTTATTTAAGTTTATAACTCTTGTCAGCATGTTTATGCAGTCTTTTACATAGTAATCCTATTCTTGTATACAAAGGCGCTTGCGATAACCGCCACTGTGTGATACTTGCCTTTCTATCGTCTGTTAAAACAGTTTTTATGTAGGTAAGTAATGTTATAACGGACCAATCATTAACGTCTTCTCCCTTCCAGTACTACTCAACAATAAGATCTCAATGGTAACGCCCAAAAAAATTTAAACTTGTTTGTTTGAAGTTGAGGTCCTGCTCTTTCTTATTTACTGTAAACATCGTTAAGTTCGTCCGAACAACTGTTCGTGTAAGCCTAGCTGGCGCGATAATCGAATCAACTAATTACAACAAATTAGCACAGATATTGGAATCTTAATGTAGTTAAATGTTCCATCCAACCGAGATTGGTTCGAATCATAAGTTATATTATTTATAACCCCTTTATTTTGAACATCGATTTGTTTAAGTAGGAGAAACAAGTTTATATTTTAAACTAATTCGTTCCTGATGTGCAAAAAGGTTCTCTTGTTTTTTTTTAAGTAATAATAATAATAATGAATATTTCTTACACTCACACCAAATAACCTAGCCCCAAAGGAAGCACAGTAAGGCTTGTGTTATGGGATACTAGGGTAACGGATAGAAATACATATAATTATACAGACATAAGTATTTATATGTAGTAATATATATAAACATTCATAACGCAGATACAAATGCGTCGTATTCATCATACAAACATTTGCCCCTATTCGAACCCAGGACCTCAGAGTTGGCGCCACCTTGAAACCTGTGTAGAGTGGTACACTCTACCACAGAGGTCGTCAATCATTTACATTGCAAAAATCTTAGAGATAATCCTATTATTTCTCATCTAACAGTTTAAAAGATTTTTTTCTTAAAAGACTAAACTCTTGCATTTTTTTTTTTAATTAAAAGTTAAAGTTTAAGAAATTTCTTTACTGTTATGCAAGGTTTTCCAGTTTGTGGAAAGAAACAGTATGTATATTTAATTGTAAAGTTTCGCTGATTGTTTTTTTGCATGTATGAGTTTTTGTATTAGTAATCATTGCTCTATTATTGTTTTCATACAAATCACTACATTGTACTAGTAATTAATTTAAATTAGGAAAACAAAAAAAAATATTTTTGTTTTCCAATTTAATCCTTCTACTAACATATTGTTTTTCTCTATAATGTTACCTTCTCATCAAAGTTTTCAGCTTCGCTATGGCTTGCAGAGCAAGGATACGGTCATATAAGGACTTTTACGAGAAAATAAAAAAAATGGTTTGGAATATCGATAGTATGTATAATAAAGCTTTTTTTGTATTGATATTCAATGATTTATATTATGATACTAACATTTTATATGTATTTGAAGAGAAAGCTTTACACCACAACATTTTTGAAAAGCATTTTCAATAAACGAATTTCCGATATAACAAGAGACCTTTCTTGTATCATTACCTAAAAGAAAATTGAATGAGTTGTACGAGAGGTGGTGGGTGTGGTGGCTTATCATTTTTTGTTCAAAGAAGACGATATTTAATACTAAAATTATAAAGCGTTGCTTTATAAACGTATATTTTATATAAATTAATATAAAAATCTTTGTGATAACAATTATTGTGAACTTCAATCGCATTCAGTATGCATATTCATAACCTGCAAATGTATAATTTATGTTTGCAGTAAAAAAAAATGGATTTTGGGTAGGTATAGGTACTGTAACGCGTGAGTGCTACTTTAATAATAAAAACGAACTTTTTTTATTTTTTATTATTTATTTTTTTTGTTATGTACAATCACACCAATTATCAAGTCCCACGTTAAGTTTCATGAATAACTTGTGTTATGGATACTAGATAACGGATAAACATACTTATATACTTTTTTTTTGTAAATACATACTTAATATACATATTAAACACCCAGACCAAGACAAATATACATGTTCATGCACACAAATATTTGTCTTGTCCGGGGATCGAACCCGGGACCTCTGGCGCAGAAGGCGGGGTTAGTACCCCTGCGCCAAACAGGTCGTCGCTTTATCTTGATACTGTTCTTATATATTTCGTTTTACCTAATTATTACATTATAAATATTGTATCTGACAAGGCGACAGTCCATATCTAAGCACGACGGGTTTCTCTTTTCTTAATTTTAATAAAAGCAAAACCAGGCAGTAACGGCGGTGTACCAGCCTGCTTGAAGTGTGGAAACATATACGATCTCCACAGTACCTACGGATCGTACTGCCTAAATACTATTTATTTTCTTTGTGATTAATTTCATGTTCTTACCTAATCCTTTTTGTAAAAGTGAGTTCTATTGTCTTAAACCTTTTCATGAGAAGTATAGATACTTACTTCTAATTTTCTGAGAAATTATATCGGTAGTTAACTCTTCACGCACCTCGTTCGCGCAAAACCACGGACGATTAGGCAGGAATCGTCGGCGATCGTTTGCGTTATTTGCATAAACACCAGAGACCGTAATTAACGCTAATGCCGCCAACCTACTTAGGAGATGCTAACAAACGCAGAAATTCAATTTTTTGGAACTTTACCGAGTTTACAAACGATATCTATACTATATATATATATATATATATATATATATATATATATATATATATATATAATAATTATACTTAAATAAACTTAAAAAGGTGAAAGAAGTTTGTTTGTTTGTACCGAATAAACTCTACTCAACGGATTTGGATGAAATTTGGTACACATATAGTAGATAGCCTGGTTCTGAACATAGGATACTTTTAATCCCGATATTCCTACGGGGACGGGAACCACGCGGGTGACACCGCGAGCTGCTGCTAGTAATAATATTATAAAGTAAGATTTCATTGTTTGTTTATTTGAAAAAATCTTTCGCCGTTGGGAAGCTGCACTATCTTGAGTCCATTAAAAGAAGGGCCAAGAAGCTAATCGGCAACGATGAGTTATTTAATAAATTAAAGAGCCTTGAACATAGGCGGAAGGTTGCTGGTCTATCCGTATTCTATAGGTTACATTTCGGGGAGTGTGCAGCGGAATTGCACAGCCTCATTCCGCCATTCCCATTTTTTCATCGGACAACCAGACGTACAAATAGGCGCCACAATTATATGGTTGATATACCCAAGTGTCGCACTAAGCGTTTTGACTCGACATTCATCATCCGCACCGCTAAAGAGTGGAACTCCTTGCCTCAGTCTGTGTTTCCTGACACTTACAATTTGGGGGTCTTCAAGGCACGAGTGAATAGGTATCTTCTAGGCAAGCGCGTTACATCCTAGATCGCATCTTCGCTTTCCATCAGGCAAGATAGCGGTCAAGCGCTTTACCTATCAATATACCAAATATTTTCCAAAAACCGGCCATGTGCGAGTCGGACTCGCGCACGAAGGGTTCCGTACCATTATCTATAAAACGGCAAAAAATCACGTTTGTTATATGGGAGCCCTTAGATATTTATTTTATTCTGTTTTTAGTATTTGGTGTTATAGCGGCAACAGAAATACATCACCTGTGAAAATTTCAACTGTCTACCTATCACGGTTCATGAGATACAGCCTGGTGACAGACGGACGGACGTACGGACAGCGGAGTCTTAGTAATAGAGTCCCGTTTTACTACTTTTAATAAAACTATCTCCATACCAAATTCTATTAAAATCGGTTCAGTGGTTTACGCGTGAAAAGGCACAAGACAGACGGACAGAGTTACTATTGGATTTATTATATGAGTATGGACTATGAAAG
Source organism: Chrysoteuchia culmella (assembly GCA_910589605.1). Classification (NCBI taxonomy): domain Eukaryota; kingdom Metazoa; phylum Arthropoda; class Insecta; order Lepidoptera; family Crambidae; genus Chrysoteuchia; species Chrysoteuchia culmella. Next base: position 7,131,263 of record OU342657.1, read on the forward strand.
TGTAGGTACTGAGTAACTACCTTGGCTTGCAACTTTAAATTTTAAACACCTTGGCATTTGCAAGTCAAGTGTATGACATTATTAACTTGCTTGGGAAAGATTTACCTAGAGATTGCTAAGATACCGTTGATGCAATACTTTTATTTTTTTAAACGTATAATGTAGGTATATGGAATACGTATTCAATGTCGGAACGAATAAAAATAGTCCTATAATTTCGGTTTCATATTACGATAAGTTTGAAAATAAAATTTCACGTAATTAAAATACACTCAAAAACCACGACCAACATTCAACCTATTGGCATCAACAAGAACCTTGTGGTTACAAAGCTTTCGTACCGACTTTCCTCTTACAAAACTTTATGGAAACCGGAGCTTTTATTCAGTGCCACGAAGTGACTACATAATCACCCTGGTACGTTGACATCGTGTCATCTGTCTACACCTCGTATGAACGAAGCTTTCGGGAAACTCGCGTCGGTGAAAGTAAAGTTTCTTGACCAAGAACGCAAAGATGACTTATCTTTCTACTTTGAAATTGAGGTGCGTCAAAAGATTATGAATGGCTTTGTTTTTTTTTATGAAAGACGAGGAGAGTCTTAGCCTTCATCATACCTGATGGTAAGTATTGATAAGGCTGAAGATGGAAGCGAGCCTCTCCCGGAATCTAAAGCATTTTTGCACAAAGGTACTATTTATTTAACTAGTTAAGTACATATTCTTCACTGAAAATTTGTTTTTAAAAAGAAAAGACAGATTCAATGTATTCTCGGTACTTAGATATTAATGACAATTTGGAACGGAAATAATTTAGCACAGTTTTACAATCCGCCGGCGCCGCCTATTGTAAACAAACTTTCTCGGGTCTTACGTTTAAAGTAAATGGTGAATACTGGTCATTGTAAATAAATGGAAAAAAATCCATAAAAAAGTTATTTTAAGTTACGTGAAGAAATATTTTTATTAATATTGACCGAAAGTACCTATTATATGATTTGTAACTTCTAGGTATTTACTTTTACTATATGTTTCTTTACATCAGAAAAGCTTTGTAAAGCAAGTTTCTGCCTTGTGATGATGACACCCAACCCATTAAAATAAAAAAAGATCATAATACACAAATGTTAATTCATTTGAATAGAACGAAAAACCAATTAGTCATAGTTAAATGAATGTTGAACGCCCGGCACGTTATGTCGTAGTTCTCGAATAGCATTGACATTATTGAAATAGCTGGGTATTATTTTTAGAAATTGACATAACTAAAGTTTGTTCGTTTTATAGAGTTAAATTAAAAGTATAAAGGCTAAATCCAAATCATTTTGTGGGCACAAACCGCCTGAGTTGTCTATTGGTACTACCACCGGTATAAGACCCAGGGGTCTCGGGTTTCGATTCCCAGCGGGGGTACATATTGTATTCGGTTTGGTTGGTGGTAGGACTTGTTCTAAATCCGCCTGGCTAGCTACCACCATCTTATCTAAGCCTGACGCCATAGCAACAATGTTTTCAGCATTGTTGTGTTCCGGCAGTTTGAGATAAGATAGCCAGTTCCTCAGTGGCTGAGGATTCCGGGAAAACAAAATCGAGAGAATCTGCAATAATAAGTTTACTTTAAACGACCATAATATCGAGTCTCATATCGGAAACAAACGTCTGGAAACTAAAATGACTGTCCTATTCTGCTTTAAAGAAAGTGGTTCTGTACCAACAAAGTGATCACATTTCTTTCGGGACCATTGACGGAATCCCAAATTTCCTACAGATCCGTGTCCTTATCTCAAATCGGTCTACAAATCAAACGGTTTATGAATCGACAGGGGAAATTCACTTTTGTTAAACTGTATCCTTTAAGGGTTATTTTGCCGTGGCGCGTAAAATTTACGTTTATTAAGGTACGGTCAGATCGTTCGATGGAGTGTTTAAACGGGGCTACTTAGCTGATCTCAGAAGTGGGGCAACAAATAAATTGGAACAACTTTAGGAGAAGGAATTTACGGATCGTGATCTTTTGTTCTGGTTGCTTCTTTGAAGATGTTGTTTGTGCCACTTTTATAATGAGAAAAGCGATGATTTTTAAATAAATAAGGAAGAAACTATTTGGGACACAATCTTTACACAACGCCATTTAATCCCAAACTAAGCTGAGCTTGTAACTACGGATAGGTATGTAGGTACAAGAAAATGAATTATTACTTGTGGTTACCTGATTTTAAAGTACATTCTTACAGTACATTAAAAATACATAGACCAACACAAATATTTCTCATACAAAATATTGGCGTCCTGTGAGAATCGAATCCTTTAATGAATTTCATGTACAGTCACGAGCAGTGACATGTATACACTTGACAACCTTATCGCATTGATATACACGGAAACAAAACTCCCTCTGTCCACAAATGATATTCAATATTGTAATGTGACAAGGTTGCAAAATAATGAATAACAAAATAATAACAAAATAATGTACATAAAATGTGCGATAGTGATTTAGGGGGATTTTCGTTACATTTTATGTACATAAAATGTGCGATAGTGATTTAGGGGGATTTTCGTACACTATCGCAAACTACAGGCGAGCCTGATCGCAACGCGTGCACTGGCGTGCGATGCGTTGGAATGCGATGCGGCTGTAGCTTGCGCGAGTCTCAGTGGCACTATACTGCTAATAATTAATATTGCTTTCAAAAACATCGATAATGTCAGGGATACAAAGTCGTCAATCTGTTAATATCGTGTTATCGTGTTTGTATGTTTGATCTAACGCGGCCGCTTGCTTACCCCAGATCTGATTAGTTTCACGGCACTGTTAAACAAGATATAGGGTTGTCACGTTCTTAAAAAATATATTTATTACAAAAAATGTTTTTTGTAATTTTGGTATTACCTTTACTTAATATATTTATTACCACAGTCACAGATTGCCGTCCATAGTATTATCTATCTTGCTTCGTCGTCGACTCCGCCAAATGACACCCACTGCTGGGTATAGGCTATCTTGCTAATATTATAATAAATAATAAAATATAAAAAAAACATTTATTTCAAGCTTCACAGACTCATATATTGTTAGTAAACTTATACTCTAAGTGTTAGTAAATAAAGGCGTATGCAATATTGAAATATAAATCATTTTTACGTTTGTTGGCCTTTGCTTTGCACCTTTCAAAGTAAACATGGCAGTAAAACAATGTAATTTTATATTCTGCTAACAATTTACTTTCTAGAAAATGATCGATAAAGTTTTTGATTCATGACTGTTTACAGCATGCCTGTAAACAGTCATGAACCTACTAGCGACCTTGCTGCGTTGAAATATAAGTAACTATTGCAGTAAAAACAAAATATTCTACCAGCAAACCATTAAAAAACGTAATAGTTTATTTCAAAATTGTCAGATATAAATAACACAACTTACAACCACTTCAAAACCACAAAAGCTATACACGGGAAGTAAACGGGAGAAAAAAATATAACTGGCGTTGCAGTAAATGCGAGGGCAAAAGGTTTATTTATATCTATATACAGACACTACAAGACATAATGTATGGGAATGCTGGCCGGTGCCGGTCCGTGTCTGTCCGGTAGACGTCAATATCTACACCAATACAGAGATGGTATAAAAGAATATTTATTTTGTCTGCCACAACATGCGTCTGGCACGCTCAATTCGTCATCAGTCATTTTTAATGTCCCCACTGCTGGGACGTTAAAAATGGTCCCAATGCGGATTGGTGGGTTTTAACGACTGCAAATGCATGCCGGGACCAAATATTTAACGTGCCTTTGGATGCACGGAGGAGCTCGACATAGTAAATTTTTGGTCACCCATCCCGTGACCGACCGTTGCGAAAGTTGCTTAACCTCGTTATCGCAGGCCGATCGCGCGAGCCACTGCGCCACGGGCTCTTCGCACGCTCAATGTCTGTAGATATATAAATGAATCTTAAACGGGAGAGGAAAATCTAACTGGCGTTGCAGTAAACGCGTCGGAAAATAAATCAGCTTCCAACGAAGTGTAGTGGTCGGTGACAGCCCTAATTGATGTCTATCTGCTCTCAGCGGTCCATTAGTGAGCGGCTTAAGATCAAGTGTATTGAAAACTTAAACATACTTTATACTTATGATAAATTTTAAATAGAAAAAATATTGGAAAAAATCAACTCGGCCACAAGTTATCTCAGATGGGACTCGAACCCACGACCTCCGGTCCAATACTCTTACCACTGAGCTACCTATCAGTGAGTATCCTATCTGAGAATCCACTTGTGGCCGCATTGATTTTCTCCAATATTTTTCTATTTAACTCACTTGTTACTAGCGTTTGATATACGGATCATCATAAAAAATGTAATATTGTAAACAATATGTTTATTTTCTGAATAAAGGATTTTGTTAAACATTTGCTGAATGGTCCCTTTGTCTGCAAGAAGTGTCTCGAGACCAAATATTTTTTATTTATTTTTCCTGTTGCATAGATGCATTTATTAGCCTTTTTATAAAACACCGCAAAGTATTGTACAAAAACTGTAAATCCGTAACAACTGGGTAATATATCATAAGTATAAAAATAGCATTGAACAATGCAAAAATAAAAAACAAACAAAAAAGAAGGACTTAGTCTAGATCTAGCTATAACATAGTTTGTCTGGTATTGTGTTATTTTTTTAATAAAAGTCGATTTCACTATTTATACGTTCTAGGTACCTATAATAATTTTAAAGTTATTTATTTTCATTGGCTGACCGCCGGCGCCGTTCGGTACCTAAATCACAGATTAATAAATACTTACTTCGTAACCTATATGGGCTTATTTGATAGTGGCTATTCTTTTTTAAAGGAAAGCAAAAACAGTAAATTGCAAGGGCGCAGCTTCCCGGCCCGCAGGGCAATCAGGCTTGTCTTTATCGTGTTGTTTTTTTCTCTTTTTTCTAGGTATTGAGTAAACTTTTTTATCTTCCAAACACACTATGCTAACGCGCACCATCGCATACATATAGGAACACAAATACAAAAATACGCACATACCCACGCACACATACACGCACATACACATATATACAAAATCTAGGATAATGTTTGTCTTTGTTAACAAAATAAATTGCTAAATATATTAAGACTAGCACTAGTTAATCTTATACTATGTAAGATTTGCTCCACCTTAATGCTAGCTAATAATGTAAAATGTGACCAGCACTGTTGGATTCATAATGATTGTATCTGAATACTTATACTTCGTTTTATAATTGAAATATTATGAATCTGTTTGTGGTCCTTTAAATAAATAAATAAAAAAATAAAAAAATATGATTATACATTAAAACAACGGGACTAAAACGCGACATTTGTTATGTAGTACAACGATGTACTTACAGCTTGACGTTTCGGCTATGTTGCAATAGCCGTGGTCACAAGCAGACTGAAAAATCTTATAAAGAATGTATGAGGTGTAGATAACTAGGTGTATTATGTTTATCTTAGGATTTTTTCAGCTATCATCTAACGTATTTGTAGGCCATTCCACGCACGCTAACATAAATTTTAAATTGTATTTAACCAGTATAGAAGCAAAAGTTTATCTAATTAGTGTGTTTCAATGGAAACAGCCATAATAGATTTGAAAACTAACTTTAAATACCTAGTTATCGTTATAAAATCATCATTCATCGTTATAATAGAGTTAAGCACTTAAACAGCTAATTAAACACTCAAAACACAATAGGAGCAAAATACAAGTATAAGAATGGGGTGAAAGCGCCATGTTCCGTGACTGGTGTCTACGCACAATAAAATTTTATAAGGTCGTAACAAACGATGGTTTACGACGGCTTAATGCTGATACCGATTCTGGTGTTAAGCATAAGAAAGTTGTGACTGTTTGGAAATATTAAGTATTCGGGTCTATTTGTAGATTTGTTGAGGGAGAAAAAGTTTTAGTGCTACTATCGAATACGGTGTGCGAGAGTAGGTATGTGCATAGTATAAACATAACAGTTTTACCTTCTTCAAAGATCAGTGTTTGATTCTTTTATGACTAACTTTTTAAAAGAAACCCTTTGTAATCTAAAAAATTGTTATGTTAATCGATCGATGGATCGATGGTATCTTATCGAAACATTTATCGAATTGGTATTATACTCCCATTAGGTGTAAATTTTCATATCGTGATTGAAGTTTGCATTTATACCTAATTTGGAGGCCGTTTTACGAAAATGTCTTATTCAACAGCATACACACACAGTATGTATGAATGATAGTGACAGAGAAATCTGGAACTAACCCCATAATAGTTTTCTTTCCTCGAAATAAATTGAAGCATAAGAGAACGCCGAACCAACACGTCTAACTCAAAAACGAATACAATATCCATGGCTGAATGAAACCCGTAAATGCTCGCGGGGCCATATTTACCCTCGCAATAAACGGATCGTCACCCGTCGTATTTGTGAGCATCAATTACAATAACCAGTGACGACATAACCGTAGGGAAACTCGTCCAAATTTAAAACAACAGTAATGGGAAATTGACGGCTCTTCGCCAGTTGCTACTAGCATAAAAAAAATGGTTTAGCAAATCGTCTCATTCATTAAAAACATACAATATTCATTGCCGACTTAAAACGACAGACCGAAAGACCCTAAGGCACCTAGAGATAATTTTCTTTCCTTAATATAAATTTAAGGATAAAAGTAGTTAGTTCAACCAATATGTCTTATTCAAAAGCGTATATAGTACAACATACATAGCGGAATGAAATCCCGTAAAAGCGTAAAAGCACGCGGGATAACGGGTCATCATTTACCCCCGCAAAAATCGCTTCGATACCCGTCGTAATTGTGAGCATCAATTACAATAAACTGTGACGTCATAACTGCGGGGAACTCGTCGTGTAAAAGTAAACAAAACGACAGTATGGGACATTGACAAGTCATTGCCGATTGACACTGGCAGGGTTGGCTGGGTTTTAATTCGCAAAAAAAGCTGAGGTCCGATTCTCGCGGTGCGATTCGTCATTTTTTGAAGTCAGAAATCTAAATTAAAAACTATTTGGACAGTACTTGACTTGAATCGAATAATTTCGAATTCTACATTTCTCAGCGCGAGAATCGGCCCCCTGACCTAGTGACCAAGGCAAATATTGAAATAGATATTTTCACGGATATCAAAAGCTTTATTGTCACAGGTTTGTGTTATTAAGTTTCAACCTCCTAGTTCCTCCTAGTTTGACGACCTCCGTGGAAGAGCGGTACGTACTGTGTGTGTACACCGGTTTCAAGGTGTCGCCTACTTTGAGGTCCCGGGTTCGAATCCAGGTAGGGGCAAATCTTTGTACGATGAATACGAGCATTTGTACCTGAGTCATAGACATTTATATATATTTCTACACATAATTACACATAATATATCTAATTATATGTATTTATATCCGTTACACTAGTATCCCATAACAAAAGCCTTACAGTGCTTACTATGGGTCTAGATTAATTGGTGTGAGAGTAAGATTGTTTATTTATTATTTTTACTGGAGCCACGCTTATAAGTTTTATTGTTATTTCTCAGTCTAACAAATGATTTTCTCTATAATACATGCTGATTCTCATAATCTCTTTGTAGCTACTTTATTTGAGGATTAGTGGGAAAATATTCGACATTATAACTATCGAATATTACTTACAAAGAAAAAAAAACGATTAATATCGGTATTTGAAAGCACGAATAATTTAATACCTACTATTTTATTGTATATATTAAAGATTCTTTAAAATGATGCCTACATTCTCTCAAATGATAAATCGTATCCATGTTAATCGTAGTGTTAATTTGAACAACCTAATTAATGTACCCCTTTTTTCTTTTCAGGTAATGTCATGGCTGGGAATTACGTATATAAAATCTGAATCAGTAAGATACACATTCAAATCCATCTGCGGAATGAACTTTACATATAAATGCCTAATTATACCCACATAGTTATAAGTATGTGAAGTACTCATATGACATTCCATACTGTAAACCAGATTTTTTTAGAATCGGTACTTATTTGGAGCTGGCGTCATCGACACCTGATCGCAGAGGCCCCAACTTTGAGGTGGTGTTATCACAGTTAAGTACAATCGGTACCAACATAGAGCTTGAAAACCAAATGATGAAAAAACTTTTTGAGTGACAAAAATAATAGGTGAGCGACTTAGGTACGCCCAAAATTAATAACCTTCTGTAGACATAGATAGTTGCCTAGGATATTTTTGTTAATATGACCAAAATAACGACGGTTGCTAGGCAACACAGCCAGTATCCTAAGCGACTATCTGAGATAGCCCTATCCATATCTACAGATAGGTTATTGATTACGGGCGTTAATCGCCAATCTAACCTAACCTAAATCTATTTTTTCCGCAACCCAACCTAAATTTTTAGTAAAACCCCTCTGATTATCACGTTATCTGATTATCATTTAAAGTAGGCATAAAAACTTGACGAGTACACACATTTTTTAAATATTGGCTTTATAAAAATACATAAACCAGAATGTATAAACAAATAAACAAACTGTTTTTTTTATGAACGACGGGGAGACTCTTAGCCTTCATCATACATGATGTTAAGTATTGATAAGGCTGAAGATGGAAGCGAGCCTCTCCCGGAGTTCTCAATCACTGAGGAACTGGCTATCTTATCTCTAACTGCCGGAACACAACGTATAGTATACAAAACATACGTAGTACAAGACGAATTAAAAAGAATTACATGGTTTCAGTAGATCAAAACGGTTTCGATGTCATCAAAATCCAGGACACAACAGTTTTAGTCAGATACTACCTACTAGTTGGAAAGTGCAAACTTTATTCAAAGAAATATCAGCCTTTTGTTAATAAACTAATTACTTAATACTCAGCCTTTCGGTTCGTGTTTACCTACTCAACTTCCCTCGATTCTTTGTAATAATAACTCCATTATAGACCCACTCAAGCTCACGTAGGGTGCAACACTAGCAAATTGAATAGACGCAAGTGCACTCAACAAAAAAAATCTCAACTGCCAGCCTTATCAACTTGAGCTTGGGGAGCAGATGTGACGTCATCACCGTCGCCATGGCGGGAGAACCGCCGCGCGCCGTCACTCGTCCGCGCTTGTGTCATAGTAAATCAGTTGAAACAGTATCACAACTCGACTCCGTTTTTTAGAACGATAGGGTTGTCACTCATAAAAGCGGGTGCCTCACAGTGTGCGTTTGCGTTAGTATTGTAGTGGAGAAACAAGATAGGTGGAGTCAACTTTACTGGGAAAATTCTGATGCTCTGCTCCATTTTATTGGAGTCATAGCATTATCGACACTGCGAGTCTCACTTCTGCTCCCGTATTACTACCTCTTATTACCAGCCATGATCCAGTGAGTGAGTGAAACGCCGTTATTCCGCGCTTATAGCGGCTTTAAAAGTTGAAGTAACGCATGCCTATGGCCTAAAGTTACACGCACGCATGTAAATGCGCACATGCACATAGCTGTTTATAGGAAGTTGCGTTACTGCTGGTGCGATTCAATTTGTCCTACATTTTTATGTCGTATCACGTACGGAGATTGGCCACTTCTGTCAGCAAAGGTTTCAAATGAAAACAATGAGCAGTCGTCGTTCATGTATTAAGTTTAGTGTCTTATTCATTATTTAGCTCTACGAATGTTATTTTTTATTAAAACTTTGTTTATCGTTTCTTTTTTGTTATTATTATTTATATTTACTTTACTGACTTTGACTTTTTGGCAGGTAATGAATAAATTAAATCTTAAATTGACATAGTTGTGAACAAAATGCGTTTTTATCAAAATTTTATTTTAAATTTGTTACCTAGGTGCCGATAAAGTTACTTGAACGTATTGTATAATCATACTAGCGACCGCCCGCGGTTTTACCCGCGTTGTTTCCGCTTCCGTGGGAATATAGGGATAAAAAGTATCCTATATTTTTATCCAGGCTATCTACTAACTACTTTGTGCTACATTTCATCCAATTCCGTTCAGTAGTTTCTACGTGAAAAAGTAACAAACAAATAAAAAAATAAACAAACACAAACTGACATCGCATTCATAATATTAGTAGGATTAGAAGACTTAGGGCCGCCTTCACCACCGACAGGTAAGTTCTGGATAGCTTATATGTCAGATCATTTGACAGTTGTAAATATGAAAAAGATGTTAAATTATTTGCCATATAGGTAAGCTATCCAGAACTATCAGGCAATGGTGAAACCGGCCCTTAATGAATCAAACTGTTCTAAAAATAGGGGACAACCATATTGTAGAGCTTCCGGAATTACGCACGGTAGTGACGTCATCGGTGCAATATGCGTCCTAAGTGACAGGTCACTTGTCTTGCCGCTATCGTCGTGAGTGGACGTGATTAATTACCCGCAAACGAGTAAATAATGCGTGTTTACTCGCTGGGGAGCAGGCTTTGCCTACTTTGGGGATCGTGTGTTTCTACGTTTCTTCTTTAGTTTCATGGCTTTGTTTTTTTTCAGGAAGAAATTTACATTTACTTAATCATCTTGCTGGACATAACTTCTATACTTATTAACAAACAAATATGTAAATTGTATTTACCTAAAGAAAAGATAAATATTTAGGATTACCTATAAGCTACTTTTTACTAGTTGTTCTAAGTTATATAATAAAATGATTTCCAATAGTGATGAAAGCTATTTATCGATGGTAACTATTGTATAACCTTCAAAAGATAATTAAGTGTATTTGTATAAATTAAACACCGGATCTACGTACATACTATGGACGCATTACCGAGAATTGAATAAAAATATATCTTTCTTCTATTATTAGCGTTGGTAAAAAAATACTCAAATCATTATCTATTTCTGACATTAGACATGAAACGCTGTAATTTCATTCACCTTATTTTTAATATTTATTGGTCGGTTTGTACGGTCAGCAGCACCTACGGCTTTACATTTGCACTACGAAAACCGCCGCTATTACGAGCGTCGTAATGGTCAAAGTGTAAAGCCGTAACTGCTGTTAACTGTACGAGACAAATTATATGGGGTGAGTTAATTGTATACTGGTGCGCTGCGTGGGCTTTAAAACAAATATGGTAGGCGGTAAAATGATCTTTACTTTACATTGCCATTTAAAAAAGTAGATACCCACTTGATGCGGAAATAAACGATTTTTCCGGCGCTACGTTGTTGGTTTCGGCTAGGCAAACTTTTTTTTTGCAACTGTTTCATAGAAAAATGTTTGACTTCCAAACATGATACTGACAAAAAGTTCCAATACCCTGTGAATAATTTATAAAATAAAATTAAGTACCTAATAAAATAAAAGTAAGTTATAAAGATAACTGGTCATGAAAAACATTGTTGGATGTTTCTTAAATAAAAAAAAACAATTGCAAAGAAATTGGTTAATAAACACAAAGATTTTATCACATAAAAAAACTTTATATAAACCAAAATATTGTGTCATGTAAATATAAACATTGTAACAACTTTACAATCAAACGTGACAAATAAATAACTCTCTCAAATAAAAAGTTTTAATCACCATGAAGTTGAACAGCAGTTAATCAACCTTTTTTCCGCGAATCGCCATCTATGGAATAGGAAGGAAGGAATTAACTGAAGCATCCATTTTTTATTGGCCAATGATTGGTTGGCACACCTGTCCCTCAAACACGACATTTGCTGGTTAAGCCACAATTTAATATGCCAGCCACGTTTGCCGTTTGCTTACATTTTTATATAAACTTTTTGTGTCCAACCAAACACGTTAAATTATTGTTCTCTCTTTCAATTATTCAAGTCATTGATCACAGTCGCTTTAATTTGGACCTTCCACCGTGTTCATTTTGCTACGACTGAAATTCTTTATAAAATCGATTTGGAAAAAAAAAACCAGGAAACTAATAATTAGGGCCTTTTAAGTCAAAAGCTTGTAAGTTTGCAGAAAAAATGTCCTAAAGGAAGAAAAAAGGAAAGGCAATATCCATACAAAAAAAGGCGCGGCCAGATCCAGGCTTATTTCCAATAGATAGTTCATACCTAAAGAATCCTAATAAAGAAAAATAAAATATTTTAAAAGCAAAACTTACTTAAAATAACTAGATTAGAAAATGCAGTTACAGGGTTACCGTAGGGGTAGGGTTTTGCGTATACACAAAAGTGTAATTATAAAGTAGCAAAAAGATACTGAGTGTGGAATTGACAGTTATTCAATAACTCTGAAAGACGTACACGAACTATATCCTTAGCAATTGCGTGTCTCAAAGAGACTAATACCGTCCATTGAAACCGTCCTTCTCATCTGCAGGGACACTACCACACAAAGCGGCGAAAAATTGTCGGGCGACGATCTTCGCGTACGAAGTGAAAATGAATGGATCCAGTAATAACCCCTGTGATACCCCGCTCATGTAATTTTGCCATATGATTTCTTTATTCACCATCTTGAAAGAAACGATGAATGAGATAAGAGATGATAATAACTTTTTGTTCAGATTTGTTTGAATTTCGAACGCAATTTTTCTTCTTGTGTTTGATATTTATATAGTCAAGTAAAGATCATTTATTTTGTTCGAGAATATGACATTAATTCCTACACTCAAATTGATTTTAATTACTGATCATACAAGTGTACCTATGCAATAATACTTTTTAAGTTTTCCCCAAAATCTGATTGGAGCTTATTTTTTAAAGGCTGTTTAAAATTTATAAAACTTCTATCTTAATAGTAGATTATGCACTAAGGGGATAAAGCAGTGTCTTATGTCGCGGGCAGCAGATTGAATCTTGAGCAAAATGAATTATTCTGTAGTTAATAAGTGATTTTTGGGTCTAAGGTATACGATGTTCAAACAAATAAAATCTTACTCAAATCCCTACTGTAGATTTTTATCATCAGGAGTCATAGGATCAAAAGTTTAACGTCCGTTTTCTTAATACGCTCAATAGGAGGAGGGGGGAAAACAAGGTGGGTTTTCAAAAACTGCAAAAATGTTCAGATAAAGAAATCACCACTGAAGGATTTAATGTGAATTTTAATTTATTTTGACTAGACTAGTGGGAATATCGGGATAAAAAAGTAGCCTAGATGTTACTCGTCTTTTCAACTAACTTTATGGCAAAAATCATGTCGATTGGTTGCTCAGGTGGTGCGTGAAGGAAAGACAAACAAACACACTTTCGTATTTATAATATTAGTTAGGATTATGATTAGGGTTAGGATTTGCTATGACGAAGGGTCCATATATGCCGAGTCTCATCGCTTCCCTTTTAGAAATTTCATCCTACCGATCCACTATACAGTTAAGGCTTTTTTCGGATAAATTGTTGGTAGGCTTACCTTGTCCGTATTCTGACCCCTCCTCGCCACTGGGATTTACTAATTAATTATTAATAACTTATTTTCAATTCTCAAGCTTTTAATTTTGCATGAGCTTACAAACGAATAGTATATAGTAATTGGCCACTCGAGTAATAAATTGCCTTTGTTGCAGTTGCGGATAAAAAAACACTGTTTCTTCGACCTTAGTAACATTTTAAGTATTCTTAACAAAAACAAACTATTTACATTAATTAAAAAAACTTATCAAAAGCTTTCTTCAATGTCAAACTCAATTTAAATTTAGCAAACAAGCGCTTGTTTATTATTAAATTATGTAGTAGAATAACAATGTTTAGACTACAGAATCATCAAACGATAAATTATGCCGAGCTGTTTAAGTTATTAATCTCTATTAGCAAGCCAATTGAACATTATAAACAAATTAAATACTTAAGAAACTTGACATTGTTTTATTTTGTGTTAAGCAGATATTATTTAAGTTGGATTTTTTATATTCCGTCTTTTTGAGGGGCCGTGATCACAGGAAAGCTTAATAAAGATTATGGTTTTTTTATTTTTGCATTTACAATACTATTTTTTGTGCCTTTACACTAGAAAATATGGTGACAACTCACTTGTGCAAATCCAAAACTACTAGTCTGAATTTGATGTGGTTTTCAGTAATGGCGTTTATTAGTACAGATTACATAATGTCTATGCTCACTAAAAAGCTTGAAAAAAAGCAAAATTTAAGATTTTGAAAATACCCACTACGGTTAAAACGTAAATGAAAAAGGTTAAATAATTAAAAACCCCCAACTTATTTATCCGTCGGAGGCTGCCATCACTATTTTAAAGTTCAACAAATATAAATTAGTATTACAATAAAATATCTCCAAATATTCACGTCACTATAAAACTGCAAAACTAGTTAATTTAATGATAGCTATCGGATATTTAAGTCGGGGGTTTTTAAATTATCGAAACATTTCGAATGGAGTAGATGTGTATAGATTTCACCATAAATTTTATATTTTTTTGTCTATGGTCACTTAAAAGTTGACAAATAGAAAAAATGGCCTAAATATTGTTGAGGTTTCTGAAAGGCACTGTCTGTCGCAATTTGGCAGTTGTTTCCTCGACTCTAGCAAAGAGTTCTAATTATTACAATCAAGTGAGGAAAAAATTGAGTCGAGGAGATTTTTTGTAACTATGAATACCAAATTTCTCGAATGAGGTTGAGTGAAGTGTAAAAAGTTTTGAAGGAACGACTTAGAATATATACCCCCAGTTAGTCTCGATCTAAGCGATGTGGGACTACACTGGACCGCCAAAAAAAGGGTCGCAAGTGAACCCTCAGTTGGTACTCGAACCCACGACCTTTGGAAACCTGGTCCAATTAATGCTCTTACCACTGAGCTACTAAGACTTTTCCAATATTGATTTGTTAATGTTTTCCAATATTTTTTTATTTAAAATTTATCATAAGTATAAAAATAGCTATTAAAAAATGCTAAAATACTAAAATCATAAAAAGTCGGTTAGAAAATCTTCAATGTCTTCTAACAACGCTTTTCAATTTATTTTACATTTATAAAAAATAATAGACCATTTTATTTCATTTAAGCTCATTAATATTTTCTTTAATTTAGTTTTTATTTCATAAAGCTAGGTCAGGTACTTTGAAGATATTGAAGATTTTTCTGCTGTACAGTGTACTTAGTTGATAAAGAAAATTAAGATCATTAAACTTAAGCTCTTAGAAGCCTTCGTTTTCATAAAGAATTTCTATGATTTATAAATAACATTTTCAAAAATCATAACACACTACGCTAAGTTGTCTGTCACCAGTTTTTATTTGGATGTATGAGTTTCACAGATAAACGTGTTGCGTTCAGAAACAATTGTCATAAATCAACATAAATATGTCACATTATGACGGATTGGTACGCCGAATTTATGGCACAATATTTTAAAAAGACATGTAAAGGTGGTTCAGCTTTATTTGGAGGATTTGTGAGGATCAGTCAACAAATATTGGTTCGCGGCTCGGAAGTTGCAATTGATTTTTGTGATGAACTTGATAATAGTATTATGTCTTCGAGTCGCGATAACTATACTCATTTATTTTATCGAATTTTATATATTAGACCAATCATTTGATATATTCGTAACGGAATAATTCCGTTACAACTTCATTTTTGGTATGTTGTTTGGGTCCACCTAGATAGTAATTATCCAGATTTGCAGCTTTCTATTATGTATGCGCGCTGATTTATTGCTGAACACCGCTATTTTTTTTAGTTTTGTGCAAAAAACACAACATAGGAAGGCTCTGATGAGAAAAGTCACAATTACATTTTTACCGATTCATTGCGGATGACGCCATGGAGCGTCATTGAATTTTTTTGCGTATGGCGTGTGACGCCAAATAGCGTCATAAATAATTCCTCTGAAATTCTGTACAATGACTATTTAGAGAGTTCTAATTAGCAGAACTTCAATTATTTGCAACGAAGGTTAAGCCTGTATTAATCGTTTTAGGAAATAGTGCCAGTTTAAAGACTTCAGAGGTTGCAAACCTTTTGTTCCCAAATTTGACTTCTTTTGTGTATGGCGTTTGACGACACGTGGTCTTAAAAAAAAATCCTCTAAAACTAGAATAAATTTTTAGAAAGTTCTTTATTATGAATTGAGAAAACAATATCGGCCTTCCAGAGAGTCCACGCCACATAACTTGGCATTTGTCGTAGGGCGCTAATCGTCGTGGTCGGTCAGAAAATAAGCCTTATTCCCATGTCATAATTTTAGTTCCAGATATTGACACGCGCCAACTTAAATGGCGTGTAGGCACCTACTTTAAAACTTTTTAACCACAAGCAAATTTTTCCTTTCGTTTGATACCCATATTGTAGGAGTAGTCAAAAATAACTAGTCAGCCATCTTGGTTGTTCCGCCATTTTGGATTTGGAATGACGTCACTTTATTTTTCGTGTTATTCTCAGCAAGCCGTTTCATTTAATATCCATATTGTTATCTTTTTATTTTTTTTATTCACGACTGGGAGACTCTTAGCCTTCATCATACCTGTAATAGTGCATCAAAAATAACTACTTAGTTACAGACATAGGTACATACAAAGCAAATATTTTTAAAAAGTGGAGGGGTGCGTCTTCGTGGGTGGTGGGACCTATTAATTTTTGCGTAAAACGGATGACTGTTGGGGCAGAAAAGTTCGAACAATTCGTTTGACTAAAACCGCAGACGAGGACGTCCAACTATTACTAATTATGGTGGACATAGGCACGATTCCACGACGTGATAAAGATCGCAGGAATACCCTGGACGCAAGTTGCGTATGTCATGATGATTTTTAGATTTAATAACCTAAATAAAGGTACTCTTTTCACACACTTCTGTAAACCCCTACTAAAATTGCACAAAAGGTTTAAAACACCTGATCCAAATAAATCACTCACCAGCCATTCCAGCTAAATCTCGTAGCTATGTCGCTTTAGAACACACTAAACTAATTAGCAAACCCCTTTACGTTGGACATCCAATGACGTCTGAATGTAATCACGTGTAAACAAGCCAAAATCACAACAAAAACCACAATGAACTCATGGCTGAAGACGCGCAAGGGCGTCACTTTAATGGGTGGCGGCTGACGCACGGAGGCGTCGCAGAATATTTGTTAGTAGTAAAAGTCCTTAAAAGTGAGATATGCATTGAATCGGACTGATACGAAAACACATAGTAGAGTAGAATTGTAGTAATTTTTAGGTTTCTTTGGTTTAGGTCGTTATATTGTATAAACTATCATGCCTACGGACGCAACTCTAGTCTCAAAATGTAGGTAATTAAATTTGCTATAATTTCATTTACTATTATTTTCCCCGGAGATACCTGATTATATGTACTTGATATTTAGGTCGAAAATTTTCTATTTGTCATATTTCAGCGCGCTCACATTTTAGACAACTGCAAATCTGGATAAATATTATCTAGGTGGATCCAAACAACATACCAAAAATGCAGGTGTATCGGAATTATTTCGATTTTAGTGTGACTATATGACTGGCCTACATAGACATAATTATTCTGTATCCAAACATTGTATACTCATTATCATCTTCATCAGCCATTCCAATTTCTGTCTTATTAATCATTAATTACGACTTAATTGAATTGAATTAAAAGTGCTATTTACACATTCACTTTTTTTTCATTTTCACATTTATTTTTCATTCACAAATCTGGTAATAAGTCATGCATTTCTTCATACCTTTATCTAGATTTGCAATGTACCAGAAATACGATTTAATGATTTTGCCTCGACACTTTTTCTTTTCGAAATGGCCCCCTAAAAATACAAAAATTCAAGATTATTCTCAAATGGGGTTATATATACTATTGGAAGTTGGTTTAATCAGTGGACACCACAGACATAGATTTAGATCTATGTCTGTGGTGGACACCAATGATATTGACAATCGTGTAGTTTCATTTCTCTTTACCCACTTGTTACTAGCGTAGTTAACAACGCCTAAGAACAACACATCATTTATAAAAATATTGAAGAAAATGTGGGTATTTAAGATTTTACTAGCGTTGCTACTATACAAATTTTCCGAATTTCCACTAGGAAAATATTTTTTTTTGCTCACTTGCGGCAAAAATTGTTAAATCTCGATTTAATTAAATGTAGATTTAATGCATACGAAAGTGTCAAAATGTTAAATCTAGATTTAAATATTTGACATTTTTGTAGGCCTTAATATAGATTTAACAAAATCGAGATCAAGAGGACCTTACCCAATTGTCCTGCAAGTGGACCTAAATATTTATTAAGCCGCATACAAAAACCATGAAATTCAAATGCAATATTTTAAGTCCGTAACATCATAGTTAATTGCTGTAGTTATTTACTACGAAGTTATTTTGTGGTGTTTTTTCGCCTAATCTGCAAAATCGGTCTCGCTTCCTTTTCTCATTACTACCTTCACTACGCTTCAGTAGTATAGCGCCTTAAAAGGATTTGGCTTTGTCTAAAGCCGATGTGTTGATGACAGTACCCACCTGTAGGCTTAGCACGAATAACTATCGAGGAAGTAAAGAAAAAAAAATGTATGACATATTGCCCAGACGTAAACGGAACTACATTTTCCTATAATTTTTTTGACATTACGTGCTCGGTACTCTTACTCGATATTATTTCGATAGTAATTCGTGCTAGTCCTATTTAAAAGCTTTCGCACGCTTTCGGCACAACTCAAACGGCAGATCAAATTAATTCGCAACGTTATTCCGATAGCTCTCGTTCGCACGACTATTTAGCAAATGTTGAATTATTTATCGTTGATGGATCTGTTTAGTCGCAACTTAATTTAATTTTACGTTGATTGTGTGTACCTTGGAATTTTATCACGCGATTTAAAATAGCATTTATGCGGTTTCATTCAGATTACTTTTTTTTTTCATTAGACTCGTCTAAAGTTGCACAATATCTACAAATACGTGTCAATACACGGATGGAAAAACATATATTATGTGAAAATTAATAACTATAACTGTGTAAAAATCTAAAAGTTTTGCTTCTTATATTTTCTTTAGGTACTTAAGGTTCAAAGAATGCGATGTGCCGTGAATATAATATATACATATACACGGCACATTGCGTTCTAAGTAAATTTGTAATAAAGTACATGTGAAACGTCATATTATCATATAATAATGTGTGACACGATACATGTTCTTGAACTTTTTGACTTCGAAATAACAACCCACTAACCCTTTACAATTTTTTTTTGTTTTAGTTTCAGTTTTTTTGTTTTTAGTAGTATGACTTGTTTTTTTCTGATTATTAAGGGTTCATAGTAGTACCTAGAAAAATACTTTAAAAAATCATGTACCACTACTAAACCGTAAAAATAACCCGCACGATCGTGACGATCAGGATTAATTTGAAATCGTCACATACATGATATATAAGGGAAGTGGAGTTAAAATCTTTAAGATTTAAAAGTAAATATTATGTACTCAACTTTGTTTTATAATACAACCGTTATATCCTTGTAGGATTTCGTTTGCTTATCCCATCTTTTCACAGTATCAGTTTTTTCGGTGCCAGTATATTTAGAGAAACCATTGAACTGCTTTGTTGTCTTTAAATTTTTCTAATGATACAGTTTCTCCGACAACCCGCTGACTTTCACTACATAACTAAGCTTTGTCTATCTTATATTTTAGCGCGGTTTTTTTAGGAATCCTGTTCATAGTGATGGTACCAGTACTGTACTTCCTTCGATTCATTTTTTAATAATATGTATCTCGCCTGATGGTAAGCGATGATGCTATCTCAGGATGTGACGAGCTTGCCTAGAAGATACCTAATTACTCGTAACTTAAAGACCCCTTAATTATATGTGTCAAGATCAGGAAACATAGACTCAGGCAAGAAGTTCCACTCATTAGCAGTACCCATGATAAAAGTTGAGCTGTACTCTTTAGTAAATTAACCATATTTATGATGGCGGACGTCTGGTTGTTCTAACAAAAAATTACATGGGACATTCTTGTTTAATATTTATCACATAAAAATGGGGATAGTGGAATTAAGCTGTGCAATTCGTCTGCACTCTCCCCGACATGTATCCTATAAAAAACGGATAGGCTAGCAATAGAAAATTCCGTCTATGCTCAACGCATTTGAGTTTATTATTAAAAAGATCGTCATTGCCGATGAGCTTGTTGGCTCTCTTCTTGACGGACTTAAGCGTTTGGAGCGGGTATTGGGTAGAAGTATTCCATACAGGACCGAACTTGCGCTTGGTAAATCATGGTAAAGATTGAACTGTTCTTGCGTGATGTACTTTCTCATCTTTGCCAGAATGCGAACTTTTTTTAAGATAATTGAGCTTTAATAATTGAGCCGAAATTGAGAGTTTGTGACAATGGCATGCCGAGAAGCTCAAGCTAGTCAGTGATCGGCACGGATACACCTCGGAAAGTAGGAGTCAAGTCGAAACGACTCCTTTTAGCGGAGAAGAGACAAGTCGTTGTTCTTTGTGTTGGAGGAAGCTGAGGTGGAGATGATGAAGTTGGGATCGGCAATGGGTTTTTCGTGGTCCTTATTCTGCTGTTAAGTATATCTTCCAATTAAGTATAGTTCCAGGTTCGAAGTCATTTCCACCACCATCGTAAAGTTCCTCAATGTCAGAGTCGTTCCTATCTTGTATGAGGTTCAAAATGTCTTCGTACCGTAAAACAGCACCTAAAAACAAAATATCACATGTTAAAACTTACGTTTAGCATGAAAAACTATGATTTGAAATTGTCGATTTTTGGTAGTTAATATTGCTAAGAAATACGAATCGTCACGATTGTGACGAGCAATGTTTACGAGATCGTAGACAACAGAAAAACGCTGTAATTAACATTACGAACACGATATTTTTTGGTTTCTTTAATATTTAACACTATAAAAACAAAAAAGTTAGCCAGCAATGTGAAATGTGAGAAAATTATGTACTTACGTGATCACGCATCCTCGGCAAAATAAGCGGTTATCTTGGAGACCGGCCCACCAGCCACTAAAGACGAAAAAAGACAAAAGAAGACTTGGAATTATTTTTTGCAGCTCTATCCAACATATAAATTAAGCGCTTAATAGGTAATTATAATGTTTTGTTCATACGCATGCCGTCCCAGGCTTTGTGAGTATTTTTAACTTGTACTCGTAGGAATATCTTCACTATTTGCAAAACTACGATAAAAATGTATAAGTCTGTGTCTCAAACAGTCTATTGCGTAATAGCTAAGCTAACTTTAGAAATCTTCTAAGTATACTTTGCAAAACAGTAATAAAGAGCTAACAAGTTATTTCCCTAGGCGATAGGTGGAATAAGTGCACCCAGCCAATTGCAATTCTTTGCGGTAATTTTTAAAACCTGTTATTGAGCTTTCTACTTATAAGTTTATTTACAAAATTGTAATTACAGTATACGGGAATAAAGAATGTAGATAAAGTCAACAGCATGTTAGTTTGCCTACAAACTGTCTTTTATCGTCAACTATTTGTACGCCCCCACTGCTGGGGCACTGGCCTTCCTTATGATTGGATAAGGACAATGGGCCATGATTCACAACGCTGGCCCAAGGCGGATTGGTGGGGTTTGACGACTGCAAATACAGCCAACAACTTAACTTGACTTCCGAAGCACGTATGAGCTTGAGATACCTAGTATTTTTTGGGTTAGCCATCCTGTGACCGACCATTGCGAAAGTTGCTGAACGGCTAACCCACTGCGCCACCGCGAGCTCTTCTAAGGGCCCTTGCACACCGTGTTTTTAAGCGCGCCATTCGACGCGCGGTTGTAGCGATTCACACGCGCGTCTGACGGCTTTATAAGCGTAATGCCTATGCATATACCTATGTAAGCGTCCTTAGTATGTCGCTCGTAATAGCGGTGGTTTTCGTAGTGCATTATGTTAAGCTTTACGTACTATTGACTGTAAATGGAGCTTAAGCGGGAAATATCTCGCTCATTTATTGACGTCGACCTACTTAATTGCCATTTGGGAAAAAAAATGGATTCTCATATTTTGTAGATAAGAAGATATTCCAAAAAAAATATAGCAAGGTATAAAATAACTTAGTACAAAAAAGAACCACCACTTGCTTACTATCAAGTTCCTCATAATTGTCGAGGAAGTGGCGTAAAAGTGAATCTCGGGCGTCTCGCGGATGCTGCGATCGATATCCCCCCACCCCTCCCCAACTGCTCCGTGTTTTCGATCGGCACACGTGGCCATTGTTTGATCCGCCCGCTGGAGCGCAACCACCTCGCGTGTTTTGTTTTCGAACGGAGTGAAATTAAAAATAGAAGCGACTGTTTTTTTTTTCATTTCTTGTGGATTTTTGCTCGTGTGTGTGTCGTATCTGATACTCGGTTGTTTTGTGATGTAGATAATGTAGACGAATTGTGTATGTCGAGTAATTTTATTTAACTAACGATCATAATATCATCATAACGTATCAAAATACTTAACATCAGCTATGATGTTCAATTCCCCGTCGTTCAATAAAAAAAGTGGCTGTGACATACATCGGACAGACAGACATGACGAATCTATAATCTATAAGTTCCGTTTTTTGCCATTAGGCTAAGGAACCCTGAAACTTAATTTAGTGATTGATTACTATTGTAAATCTTCTTTGCTACTTATTTCTTTTAAATGTATTTCAAATATTGCATTTCATTGCGTGCCGCGTGAAATCGCTTAAAACAAATTAAAGCTATAAACTTTATTATCGTAAAATAATTAAACCAGACAAACGTTAAATGATCCATTCAAACCTATTGATTGTGAAACAGCAATAAACACGAGCTAAACATTTGCAATTAGCCACAAGCTCGGTTAAAAGAAAGCTCCCCCTCTTTCCTCCTAAAAGTCCCTCAAACAATAACAGCCGGCGACATCTCGCCACAGTATAAAGATATACCTACAGTATTTCATACTCCTACAAAAGGTCCATTCGCGAGTAATACCCAACACGTCTTGTCTTAGCGAGAGCTCCGCATGCGTCTCAGTCTCGAATGCGCCGTGGCGGTGACGAATGCACGTTGTAAAAGTTTTATACAATCGGGGACCTTTCCGGCAGACCAGTAGTGATTTTTTTGGTAAACTTTCGTTTTGTCTCAGCTAGATCTCGGCCTGCGTCTCAGTCTCGAATGCGCGAATTATATGGAAACTTTTTTTCGAAAAGTAATATAGTAAAATAAATAACTTGTTATTAAAATGAAATATCTACTAATTTACTATTATTCGTGATATAAAAGTTTTCTATAAATCTATGACTTTTTGAAATAACACTCCCTAAAAACTCTACTGGTCGCGTATTGCGTACCGCACAACTGCAAAAATAATAATTAACTTTAATTATTATTAAGAAAAAGGCTAAGATAACGTACTGTATATACATACTTATATTTACTGTGCTCTCGCCGTCTTATTGTATTAACTCCACAAAGGACAGAGGCGCATCACTCAATTGTTTACCTCTTTTCTATCCAGTGGTATAAAAACTACTTTGTTTCCAATAGTCTTTTATTTGACATATTTATGCCTTGCATTAAGAGGTTGGAAATGAAATAGTGGCTTTATAAAGGACAAGAGAATAACGAAGTTTAATATTGATAGACGCTATTTATTGCTTATTAGTGAATAGTAACTAATTGAATGTTAGTTATTTTAAGGCGAAAGCTATCATGGAAGTTGCTCTTTATGGTGCTTAAAGTTGTAAAAGTTGAATATATTTTGATACATAGAATAAAATTTATACACTTATGTATTGGGATGGATTTCGTTACTTGCTAACAACGCATTAACGACTTAGACAAGCTCTATTCGGAAAAAGATTTTAAAGCGCGAACAGACAAACAGACGGCGAAACAGATTTTACTATTCATCTCGAATCTTATAGACAGGGGGATGTGTAAGTGTTATTGTTTATTGCTTAAAGTCTTATCTTATTAGATTTTGATAAGACAATAATCGTAGTTATTATATCTTATTTTTGTTGCACTAACCTACTCGTATTTTTTTTTTAATTTTTTCTTTTATTCATTTGCCAATAAACATGTTACATTCATGGTTTAGTAGTATCTTAAAAACCTAAATTAAGTTTATCTAGATACTAGGTTCTCAAAAATAACTTAATAAAGAGCAACCAACAACAGAATTATAAAACATAATTAATTTTAAACAATCGGGTAGGTGCACATAAGTATTTATCATACAGAATGTTTGAGCGAGTGGCCATACCCACAAACTTAGAATAATAACGCCGAAGAGTTATTAATCTAAGCCCACAGAGAAAAAAATAAAACGACGAGTTTCAAGACAGCAGCGCATGCATAAAATCAATAGAACAAGAGTGCGCTTGTGCGTGTGCGCTCGTTATAAAGGTTGCTCCTATTCCTCGACATAACAAATTCCTTTTTTTTTAGTTTGGAAATTTAATTTAAGAATTCTTTTAATGTTATTATGATTGATTTTATCTTTGATTGCGATTGGTAAGTTATTCATAAGACGGGATAAAGGGGTACTTAATTTCTTATAAACCGCTACAGTTCTTCAAGAACTCTTATTCAATACTTAGAGTATCAGCGTAGCTATGATCGTAATTACAAGTGGCGGTACTATTCAAATTAAGCGAAAACCACATTATTACTTGTGCCGAAAACACACTGGCTTATTCAAACAAAACTCAATTATGAATAACGTGCGAATTTAATTCTGATCCGTTGGATTAAGCAACATTTAAATTAATCGTCTATTAAAAATATTAATCCATAAAGTTATCGCTAACATTTACTAACTGACAAATCTTAGCCTAGCCAAAGAAAGCTCCCAACTTGCTCAGAGACGGGGCCAGAACCCGCACCCTTCGGATTTCGGTTTTCTAATAAAATTTACTTAGCACTTTTTACTTTTATTCGGTGTATCTCTCAAAAGCAACATTTCTTCAAATATTTGGTAATAAAAGCCGAAATTTAAATCTTTCCTATTTTCAATGCTTGTTTTTCATGATTCAACTTTCACAAGTCTCAAGTCCTAGGATTTATTTATTTATTTACAATATTTGGGGGGCTTACAGCTAACATTACAAAGTAGATACATAGATTATACAACAAAGAGCCATTTCCACAGATAGTAGTAGATAGTATTTATAATTATGCAAGCCATACCATTAATCCTGCGCATTAGTT
Source organism: Chrysoteuchia culmella (assembly GCA_910589605.1). Classification (NCBI taxonomy): domain Eukaryota; kingdom Metazoa; phylum Arthropoda; class Insecta; order Lepidoptera; family Crambidae; genus Chrysoteuchia; species Chrysoteuchia culmella. The sequence goes on from OU342657.1 coordinate 7,156,382, forward strand.
TTGTGACGACGTCGTCAATTTTGCAATACCTTTGTTCGTTTTAAAAGGGTATAAATCAAACGGTCAGTGACACTTACATAATCCCGATTCCCACTTCGAATCTCGGTGAAACTAAAAAGTTCTTAGCACGTTGATTACAATCCACTCACGAAGGTTTCACGATAAAAAAAACTTTAAACTGAAGTAAGAGCTTTTAGGAAAACATTGGTACAGGTATAAAAAAGTTTCTGTTGACGATTTAAGTTATACATACTTTACGATACAAACACGGTTATTTTAAATTTATTTCAAATGTCGTATTATATTTAAAAAAAATTGGCTAATTGCGAGTCGAACTCGCACATAAAGAGTTCCTTCTCTCACCCAGGGTTGCCTGGAAGAGATTGCTATGTAACAATAAGGCCGCCTATTGTGTGCTCCTCTTTTTGTCATTTTCTCTGTATGTGTTTGTTTTTGTATCGTGTGCAATAAAGTTTCTATTATTATTATTATTGTATTAATTACACCATCCATAATTTTTTTTTTTGTCTGCAAAAATAACTTTGTTTATATGAATGACAAAGTTATATTTTGGAAAATGTGCTATATTTTTAAAACTGCCAACTATATTTCATTCAAACCAATTTGTGTTAAAGTTTTTATTGAGATCTACAGCATATATATATTTTTTTATTTTTCTCTCTCTTATTTCAAAAGTTAGAGGGGTAAGACACACATTTTACCACTTTGGAAGTGTACATCTTTCAAACGATTGACTTTGAGAAAAAATCGTTTTAAAAACCTCAGTGTAATTTTTTTAGACCTATCTATAGATACCCCACACTTACAGGATTGATGAAAAAAAAAACAGTTTCAGTTCCATGTATGGGGAGCCCCCCCCAATATATATATATATATATATATATATATATATATATATATATATATATATTATTTTTGTGTAAAAACCGTAAAGCGGTTTACAGAATACATCTACCTACCTAGTTTCAACTGTGTAATCCCATAGTTTTGGAATAAAGTGGCTGTGACATACATCGGACAGACAGACATGACGAATCTATAAGGGTTCCGTTTTTTGCCATTAGGCTACGGAACCCTAAAAAGACGTTTATTTGGGGCAACACCAGGGCGAAACAAACAAAATAAAAACAAGCAATAGAGCAAACATTGTTTATCCTATAACGGCCCTGACTCAACATGAGGCTTTTGACCAACGCCAGTCTTCCGTCGGTACCGTTTTGGTGAGGTTGAAAGCTATAACCGGCTCCTGATCATTTAAAATAAAAAATAAGCAATAAAATAAATAATAATAACGCTTATTAAAAATCGACTCGATTAATCAATTAGTTACATTTTAGGTGAAAATATAAAATATATAAATAAATATAAAATATTTATTTAGTAACATCAAATTTTTACAAAACATTACACTGAGATCTCCTTTTAAGTATTAATATACTTGTGCCAAGAGACCTCGCTCTTCCACATCGTACATTACAAAAGAATAAACACTTTTGGAGTTGCATTTTTAGAGGTACAAGAACATTTTAAAAGTGTGTGCGCGTGTGTGTGCGCGTGTGTGTGCGAGCATGCGCGCGTGTGTGTGTGTGTAAGTGTTTGTGTGTGTGAGAGAGAGAGACAAAGTATAAGTTATTATTTTATAAGTTTTTCAATTTCGTTGTAATCTTTATCTTTTAGCCAATTGGTAATGAGTATTTTACCTTCTTTGACAGTTTTAGGATAAATATTTAACTGGTTATTCAAGTGGTTATATACATAGCAAGATTGATTTGACTGTTGCCGCCTGGCAAAAGCAGTTTTAACGCCTACACTTTTAAAAGAACATTGTGATTAAGAACAATGACGATTTTAATTAATAATAAAAAATAATAAATACATTCATTTATTTGTCTGTCATACAATGTTTACATTACAATGAATTGAGGTTTAGGGTATTATGCTCCTAGTAACTGAGTTTCAATTTTAATTAAACTCTTGCTTTTCACATACATTTAGATAATTCAAGATTAAGGTTTTCTACACTGTTTAATTACAATTATACGAGTATCAATATAATAAGTTTCAAAATAATCGACAGTATACACATCTACTTTCGATATCAATTTTGAGACAAATAAATCGGCAGTATTTTTTAAAGATGTTTTGTGTTTCACTACTATTAATAACTTAAAGAAAACTCAATCTAAAAACTTAATACATTCTTCGCAATCATCAATACATTAACTTTAATAATTAAACGATCAGTTAGGTATATAGCCAAACGATGATCTTTTTTTTAAGTTACTAGTCATCGTGTCCATCAGTGCTAATGAGCTTCATCGTAATTTATGATGACACCGAATGACTGTTATTATGAGTTGGTAATCTCAATTGTGTCATTAAGTGTTTAAACGGGAATTGTCTACGAATACATTCTTAATATTGAATGATAGAAGATAATGATTAGTATTTTTTTTATTCAGAACGCTATTTTTCCAGAAGTTTATTATAATAAAAAAAAACTTAATTGCACACGATAAAACAAAAATACAGCGAAAACAGAAACAAAAAGTACACATAAGTACAATAGGCGGCCTTATTGCTACGTAGCAATTTCTTTCAGGCAACCTTGGGTGAAGGAGAGTATTTATAATCGGATAATAGGGTACTGGGGGACTGGTGCAACAAGAAAGAAAATGAATGAAGAAGAGTGATAAATATTAAACAAGAAAATATACTAGAAAAAAGCTACTAGTCTCATGTCGCCTTGACGGGATTCGAACCCGCATCCTTAGGAATCCGGCCCAATGCACTTTTAAATTTTGCATTTTACAATGCTATTTTTATGTGATAAATATTAAACAAGAAAATATACTAGAAAAAACCAACTTGTCTCAGGTCGCCCTGACGGGATTCGAACCCGTATCCTTCAGAATCCGGCCCAATGCACTAACCAATTTATGCTACAGAGACCTATGAGGACCTATGATTTTCATAAATGAAGTTCGAATCCTCATAGACATCATGAGACTAGTTGCTTTTTTCTAGTATATTTTCTTGTTTAATATTTATCACATAAAAATAGCATTGTAAAATGCAAAATTTTAAGTTATAATTGGATGGCTGTTTCATCCTTATCGATAGTAAAACATTTGTAAAGATGTGTCTTTCGAATGCGAGGATGTTTCTCTCATTGATGAAACGACGGTGGCCAACACCGTAGAAAGGTGAATATACTAGAAAAATTCGACGTGTCCCGTGTTATTTGTTTGTTTGTTACTGTTTCACGCCAAAACTACTGAACGGATTTGGATAAAATTTGGTATGTAGGGACTTCAAGTAGTGGACTAACACATATGCTACTTTTAGGGTTTCGTAGCCTAAAGGCTAAAAACGAAACCCTTATAGTTTCGCCCAAACCGATGTATGTCACACCCTTTTAAATCCAAAACTATGACGACTACACAGTTGAAACTTGGTAGGTAGATGTATGTATTCTGTAAACCGCTTTACGGTTTTTACACAAAAATAAAAAAATATATGAATTAAGAGGGGGCTCCCCATACATGGAACTGACACTGAAAATTTTTTTTTCATGAAACCTATACATGTAGGGTATCTATAGATAGGTCTTTAAAAATTGCATTGCGGTTTCTAAAACAATTTTTTCTCAAAGTCAACCGTTTGAAAGATGTACACTTCCAAAGTGGTAAAATGTGTCCCCCCCCAACCCTCTAACTTTTGAAATAAGAGAGTGAAAATTTAAAAAAAAATTATGCTGTAGATCTTCATAAAAACTTTCAACGAAAAATTGTAAATAATGGAGAATGTTACTGGGTATGCGAAATCGCTTGTAACTTTGTCACAGTAAAGCCTATGTGAATATAAACACACTATTTTTTGTTTCATGCCAAAATATCAAATAGTTTAGATTTTATAGACATTTAAAAATCCGTTAATTTGCAATCGCCGCGCGTTGGCGCTGCGATGGTGTGACGTCACAGGTCATACACTCCTTCCGCCCGCACGGGCGCGCAGTACACGGCCCAGAGACATAAGTGATATGATAACGTACTTAACCATACTTAACGCTTGTCAGTAAATTGTTGTTTCATTTCGTTTTTGATATAAGTATATTAGGTACTGTTATCTTCATAGTGAAATTCACAACATGGATGAAGGATATGAAAAAGGACAATCGGATAATTTACGCAAAATAGATGGACTAATGGTTGCCCACTATTTTGCAAAAAATTGTGATTTTGTTGCTGCTGAAATGCGAGGAGTAAAAATGAAAAAGTAAAAAGAAAAATCTAAATATTTTATTAGGACGTTTTTTTACTGCAGATCTTTCAGGTTTATCACTGTTTTCTTGTTGACATTTTGTGAGGTACTATGTCTTTTTTAAGTTGCAGTTTGCCCCAAACCAGTTTATATTTAATGTAGTTCTCCATATCATTCTCAATCTGAAACAAGAATAAATGCTTTAGGTTATGATTTGAAGCGTTTGGAGCAAAAGGTTTTGGCTCGTATTGATACACTAATACTTGTAGGTTCTTATCCTAACTAATATTATAAATGCGAAAGTGAGTTTGTTCGTTTATTTGTTTGTTTATTACGTTTTCACGCAAAAAATATTGAACTGATCTTCATGAAATTTAGCATTGGTATTGTCAAGAACACGGAGAAGGATATAGGCTAGCTTTTATCCCGGAAATAATACAGTTCACGAGGGATAGACAGTAACGCTGGCGGAACCGCGGGCGATAGCTAGTAGATGAAATAAACAAGGTATGACGTAAAATTTGTTGTTTTTTTATTTAAATTTTAGGTAGATACGTTTAAACTGATACCAAAGGTTTTGCACCTCTGGTCTGATTTTACATATAAGTGCCTACATATTTAGGTAGGTACTCTTGCTGGCAGCGGCCGCTCCTTGACTGTACTCGTGCACGCACTGAACGACTACATCTTTAAGTTTTACAACTTTATCCATTTTTGTTTTGCTCAAATTTGCGGAGTGCTTTTAAAGTACGTCTCTCCATACAAACTATTGTTAGAAGATAGAAATTTTCTCGCGCGTGAAACGGAAGATGTTCTGTGGGTACTAAATGAATGGGAAATAAATAGGAGCGGCGCACGGAAGGCCTATGTTTCCGACTCCGAGTGACGTTCGGTGCGCCCGGGCAAGCCCTGCGTGCGTTTATTGTTTCGCACCTGTGATGCGATCTCTTGGACGACTATAGTTTATTCGTTTGTTTGTGCTACGTAACTGATCCATCATTTCTTGAAATCGGCTCGTGATTCCAAGAAATGATGGTTCAATTACCACTTATACCTACTTGTACAAACCAAATACAAACTAGATCCTACTAACCTACTGCAAACTATAAAAATACAATAACAAACTACCTATAATACATTTAACATAATAGATTGTCAATGTACAATATACTTTGCTTTTATCTCCAAATGGATCCAACCTCTTCATAGCTTTTAGCCATTTCTTACGTATTTTAATATCCATTGGAACCAAAAAAAATAACTTTTCGGGTGCATTGGTGGTAGTACTTTTACATTTTGGCACAACACATGATTTTCTTGTATTTGAATTCGACATTTCGAACAATATTTGCGTTATTTCGTAGTGAACCGTACCAGAGCGCGCAACGTACTGCGTGAGTGTATGACCTGTGACGTCACCGCAATGAGCGCCGGCCGGCCGACACTCGCGATGTTTAAAATTCAATATCTCGGGAACTAAGTGACATATCGAAATAATTTTTACACACACTTTTTTTATTTCATATGGACTATAAGAAAAGTTAAAAATCGAAACTAGTGAACATTCTTCATTGTGCGTTAAAAATGCGGTAAAGTTGTTTCATTCTATTCAAATGTCAAAATATTTACCTACTAAACTACTAATGTAGAATCGACATGGAGAAACCAATTTCTTGTGAATTATCTGGTACTAGTGTTTACTATTCATTGTTACGTTACATTGTTACGTATAATATCGCTAATCTGTACTCACTTAATTCAAGTGCGTATTGTACGTCAAAATCGCTAAATCCACAGCGGGCAGTGAATAACTGAATACTGCCATTACGGTGTGCTTCATTTGATCGCAAATCACCACGTTTGCCGCGACCGACAAACAAACGACCGGCTTTGTTTGCTTATACGGAACGACCGATGTTATGAATGATGGCAAACATTAGAACGTCAATAATAGCTTATTAATTCGATTAAGCGTTATTGTTTTGTTTTATGTTTCCCTCGATTTCTTCCATGTTGGCGATTAGTTGCTTTCCATTACAAGTTTGGAAAGCACATTGAGCATAAGAAAACTTAATTGCCGATTTTTCTCAAAATAAATTAAAAACAAACGAACGGTTTTGTCTGCTTATATGGAACGACGGATGTTATGAATAATGACAAACATTAGAACGTTAATAATAGCTTATTAATGCGATTAAGCGTTATTGTTTTGTTTTGAGTTTTCCAGGATTTCTTCTACGTTGGCATTTAAAAGTTGCTTTCCATTACAAGTATTGGACTTTGAACTACCTAGGGTGAATTTGAGAAGTCACATTTGCTGAATGTACTGAAATTACTGAAGTGACTCAAACATTCGTTTCAATGTATTTTTTATTATTTTAGGAATGTAAATCTAGTATTTACAACATTATTTCTTTATTCAATTTATTTTTGTAATTAGGTACTTTACTAAGATTGGTGACGTTGTACAAATTCTCAAAAGACTAATTCAGTTGAATAAGAGGGTCTACTATTTAAGCTGTTTATGAATTTTCGGGATACTTTCGGATCATTCATTAACATTATTAATGAATGATCCGTATGTTATTATCATTAGCTTATTCCTATTCTTATGCCACATCAGATGCAATGTTCCTTACACTGCTCCTGATGCGCAAATAAATTGTAGTATTTTATAATCTGTGGTTTTGGTTATTAATTTAACAAAGTCTAACGATCCAAAAGTAACTCTAAACTTCGCAGAGAAGACCCTCCGCTTTTACCGCTATTTCTCATAAATTAAAAAGGCTCGCTCTTGGCCTCATTTTGGATCATTAGATTAAGAAAAGATCGAAGATGGAGGCCGCCCAGACGAAGCCTATTCACTCGAGCTTTGAGCTTTCTAATGCTAAAGATACTGCAGCACTTGCTAAGAAAAATATAAACGCTGTCGGCAAGATTTTAGAAGACTCGCAAATGCATATCTATTTATTTGGGTTGTTCCATATTCATCCCATGACGTCTCATCCCACAAGCATATTAATTCTTAACTCATCCCGAATGGTGTTCTTAACTCATCCCACACATATATTTTAAATTAAATTCTTATCTCATCCCAAATCTATTCCTAACTCATCCCACGAAAGTTAGTATCAAGAAAATGATATTAATAAAATTGATTAACTCATTATATAAGTAATATTTTCAATCATCTTAATTTTAACAACGATATGAATGTTAATATGGAAGGAAATTATTGTACATACTCATGCAGCTGGTTATCTAAATAAAGTGGATTTAAAGCAAATGTCCGCAAATACATAATCAGATATTTTATAATTTGATGAAACTTACAAAAAAAATACCACGAAGATTTTTATCTACTTAGATCAGTTTTTTGGGTCAGGTGTAAACCCAGGTAGTATATTTTATGACTTCTTTCCCTGGCAATTTTATTGTTAAAAACAATAACTCTACAATAACTCACACCATTTGTCGTCTTTTTCGCACAGTAGTCTACATTCTTTAAGGAAGCAAAATTTTGACGAGAACGAAACGAGAAAATAAAGATGGAAGTACAAATTGGCGATGTGCAAAGGCACCGGCATGCTTTGGAAGTGTCAAAGTGTTAAGAAATCAGGACGTTTCATATAATAAAACTCACATTTGATCGCCAAATGAAGCAATAATATAGTTAAAGAAGTTTAAATGAAAGTTAATTAAAAGTACAATCAGTAAAAGGTGAACCAATACCATTAGTCGATCAATATACGTTATTAGCGCTATAAGATCAAGGATCGACCTTGTAACAAAGTTACTAAACTTTAATAACATAAAAACTGGACTTTATAATGCTCGAAATAAAAGTCAAGGAGTGGAAAAACTACGTTCTAGGGAGGGCATGAAGTAGAAATTCCAGCTGCATTTAAAGGCTTTTTACTATTTGATTACCTATATGACAAAACACGTATTCTAGCATTCGCTTCACGGGAAGGACGACAAAGAATAGAAGAATTACGAGATTTCTATGCAGGTGGGACATTTAAATGTTGTATTAAGCCTTTTTATCAGCTTTATGTCATCCACAGTGAAATGAGTGACGGCAGTGAAAATACAAAGATTATTCCTTTGGTATACGTCCTTCTTATGTCAAAGAATCAGGAGACTTACACAACTTTATTTCGTTTAATTAAAGCGGAGATACCAAACTGGAAACCGGATAAATTTGTCGTCGATTTTTAAAAGGCTGTGATAAGATCTATACAAAAAGAGCTTCAAGATACAGAAATAAAATGCTGTTATTTTCACTTCTGTCAAGCACTAGTCAATAGAGCAAAAAATCTCCAAATTACCAAAAATAGAGAACACATAAAACATCTCAGCCTTTGCCTTGCGTTACCATTGATTCCTGAAAATATGGTAGATGATGCTTTTCTTTATATAATGGAAGAATATCCAAAATCTGAAAACATTACCAAATTTAACTATTACCTTGTTTCAACTTGGCTTTATGATGGCATTTTTCCACCACATTTACGAAATGTATATAAGGCAAAAATAGAACGACCAACTCCCTAGAAAGTTGGCATGCAACACTAAATAGGCACGTTGCGAACAAAAAACTTAACATTTTGCAGTTATTGCACATTTTGAAAAAAGATTTTCTCAATCAAAATGCAAGAATACTGCAAAGACAACAAGGAGCGTCATCATCAACTTCATCAAAAAAAGACGTAAATCAAGCAAGGATCGACAGAACTATCGCAGAACTGGAAGACGGAAGTATTGTGTTGAGCCTTTACTTAAAAAAGCTGGCACCATTTATGAATACCTAATAAATTAATAAAATAAATGTTACCTTTTTTGAAAATAGTGTTTTTTTATACTTTATCATATTTTTATCTATTGATTTTGGCAATTACATTATTTTAAAACTCATAGTTGATTAAGTATTTGTATGTTTGTTTTATATTTTATTATGTTTTTTACTGTTGATTCCGGCAATTACATTATTATATACACTCATAGTAGATTTAGAATCGGTGTCAGTTTTATATTATTGTGTGTTTTACTGATAATATTGGCAATAACATTATTATAAAAGTCATAGTTGATTAAGAATCCGTGTTAGTTTTATATTTTATTATGTTTGTTACTGTTGATTTTGGCAATTATACTATTATAAAACTCATTTTGGATTATACATCTGTGTGTTAGTATTGTATTGCTACGGTATGTTAATTTGTTAATCTATATTTATGTCTGTTGCTGTTAGTTTTATTGTAATAATTACTAACTGTATTTTTTTAAGACTATATGTCATGTGTGTTGTAATATTTTATTGATGTTGATTTTATATGGTAGATTTCTTCAAAACATGTTTAATTATGTTCAAAATATTTGTTTTATTTTTAAATTTATTTCAATATGTATGTAGGTAGGTACTTAATATATTATTATTCAGACCGTACTAAAAACCTTGCCAGTTTTGTTCTATGGGATGAGTTAGGAATAAGAATTGTGAGAAATAGAATAAAATAAATTTATTTCGGATGTGGGATGAGTTAGGAATAGAAATGGGATGAATATGGAAAAAGTAATACGTGGGATGTGACGTCATGGGATGAATATGGAACAACCCATTTATTTTTATGTAAGTTTTAATCAGCTCTTATGATTATGACACCCATGGGACAAGTGGGTCATTCAGTGATTCGTCCCACAACTCATTTATCCCAATGGGACGAATCACTGAATGGAAAAAATATATTGTAATATAATTCATTCTGCGATTCGTCCGATCCATTCTTTCTTTAGCATTTCTAAGCAAGTTTTATAAAGTAATATTAGCTCAAATAATATCAATGGGACGAACAAACAACAACATTTTTTTGAGTGATTCGTATTCGTCCCATTGGGACGAACGTGTGGTGGGACGAATCACTGAATTACTCGGACAAGTAGGGACTATTCTAGGAAGGACCTGAAACAATAAATAGTACGAGTATATTACATTTTGGTACATTAATTTTAGGTACAGTAATTGTACTTCACATTATTAGCTCCAATGTGTTATCCACAACTCATGAATGGTCGGCTAATAATAGATTAACAGCATATTATGATCAGATGATAAGCTATTAATTGTTGAAATTATTTGCATTTACCCTAATTTGAAGCTTAAATAATTATTGGGCAACGACCACATTTCATAATTGAGATAGGTATTCCTAAAAAAATTTGTGGCCGAGTTAATTTTTTCTAATATTTTTCTATTTAAAAATTTACCATAAATAATTAACATTACAAATCTCTCTTTAAGCACTAGCAGCATTCAGACTCTTATGAAAAAAAATTGCTTAACGAATAAAATTTTCTCCTTATTAAATTCCATTTCAAAATTATAAAAAATATGGATAAGTAAGACACTTATCGGTTTGTTTCAATTAAAATTGAGCGGTAGCGATAAACCGCTATTACCGGAAAGTCAGCTGTTAAACAATGTATTAATTGGTTTCATGGATCCACCTCCAAGTGGTCCACTCCGGGCAAAGACCCCTTCGCAGTGGTAGGCTTCCTATGAAACCGCCTGGTTTAGCTACCACGCTCCTGTTAAAAACTGGCGCCAAACACGTGGACGTCGGACGTGTCGTACCTCAACTAATCAGGTTACACTCTCTTTAAGCGTTTCCGTAGATTTGAAAAATCACACTTCTTCGCTTTGTGGCTATCGGAAGACACTGGAATAGAGAAATATCTCTACGTCGGTGTATATTGTTCGCACAGCGGCAACCAGGAGACGACAAGGCTTATTGAGTATCCAACTGACACGGCAGATCTGGCTATGCAAAAGTACAACGCAGTGGAGCTTATTATCCTTGGAGATTTTAACGCCCACCATAGAATGCCCACAATAGTTCACGTTCAAGGAAACTGACCACGCTGGTCGTTAGATGCGAAAGTTTGCTATATCGCTTGATCTCACCCAGCTGGTAAACGAAGCAACGCGAGTACCAGACATTGATGGCCATACGCCCAACTGCCTAGACCTATTGCTGACAACTAACCCTTTTAGACACTCCTAATCGGTCTCAGCCCCGTTGGGCTCTTCAGATCATAGTGTTGTAAAATCCGTATTGGTCTGCTCATTCGCTTCTTGGTGTACATAAACGACCTTCCTGGCACTACAAATCATAAGACATTCTTATTCGCGGATGATGTTTCAGTTTTAGTTACATCAAAGAAACAACAAACATCTGTACAACATGAGAATGACGTTAAATATTTTTTTTATTTAATTTAATTTAAAAAGTATACATGAAATTTTAATAATTTTAAAAGCAAAAGCATTGTTGTTAAGCACAACGGCGAAACCCTAAGAAAACCGGATGTAGTGACTTTTTTAGGTCTGTAAATTACACATTTAATTGATTGTAAAGAACACATAAATAATTATATATTAAAACAACGGCATGAAGACGCGACATTTGTTATGTAGTACAACTATGTACTTACAGCTTGACGTTTCGACCTTTGGGATGGTTCAGCAAAATACCAGCTGGCCGCACTCGACTCGGTGGAATGCAGAGCCCGAAAACTCATTGGGGATGATAAACAGATGAATACCAAGCTCCACTTTCTCCCTGGTCGACTAAGAGTGGCTTCAATGTCGGTATTCTACAGATTGTACTTCGGAGAGTGTGACTATTTCATGTAAAAAAAAATACTTTCCCGCCTAAGTTCAATGTAGCCAGATATATAAATTTATGTATTAACTAGCTGTACCTATGTACAGCTTCGGAAGAATTTAGGCAACTAAGCAACACTGGTGAATTCAGGTTTAGATGAAAGCTTAATGATCTTTCAAGCGAAGTTTTCTTGCCGCTAACAGATGGCGTTGTTTAAGAGACGGTAACCAAATTTATGAAAAACATCAAGAGCATTTTAATTCCACCCAGACAGGCATCGAGCCCACGACTTCTAGCACAGCACCCGAAATCACTTTCGATTTGACTGCGTCATCGCGTCATTAGTCATAATACTACATAAGTTAATAAAACATGGCGCTAACGCAAAAACAACGCATTACTCATCAGGCAGTGGCAGAGTTCAGACGTGGATAAATATTTTACAACATTATTAATATCGCTGTACGAGCGCAGCGCCCGTTCAAAACTTTTATTGGAATAGTTTGGCATATTCTCGCTTTACTCTCGAATCTGCAATCCCAATGAATATTACTCTTTTTATCACGACTTCGTTTTGTGCCGTCTAAACAAAATTGCAAAGCTCAGTGGTTTGCGTGCTCGGCCGGTCACGGGACGGGTGACCAAAAATGTATCATCACAAACTCCTCCATGCTTCGGAAGGAACGTTAAGCCTTTGTTGGTCCAGTATTTACAGTCGTTAAAACTCTGGTGGGTTTCGAATCCCGATTGGGCCAACGTGGTAAGTCATGTCCCATTCGCCTTACCTAAGCTAAGGCCCCAGTAATGGGGAGTGGGGACATTAAAATGGGTGATGATTTATAAATGCGAAAGTACGGCCCGAATTCACCAACAGATTAACCGACTGATTAAAGATAAACGGCATTAATATAAAACATCGTTCAAACGACAGAAAAGCGATGGCGTTTACCGTTGATCGGTCATTCATTCATTTGGTGAACTCGAACATTGTTTGTGTCTCTGCGTTTGAATGCCTGTTTTAGTAACAATGAATTTTAATGAAAGAAGAAATAGATTAGAAATCTGAGAAAAAAATCACCTTTTTTTTTGTAACAATAAATCTTGTAGGATTGTAATAGAGGATAAAGTTTGTATCGATAGTTTATGTTCCTCATGTTAGTAAACGATAAACACAAGTCTCTCGATTACACCAGATTTTACAGCTACTTTGTAATAAATAGAGCCGACGAGCCGGAGAGCCGACGCTTACCCTTCGTCTTTATTTATTTTTAAACAAAGTATAACGAACGATGTTTTAACAAGTTGTAATGTCTATTATGTACTTGTTTTCATGTATCTAAGAATTAAAAGTATTCTATGTCCTATCCAGGTCAAGGACTATCTTTATCCAAAATGTTATCTACATTCATTCAGCCGTTGATGCGTGATTGGCTAGCAAATTAAGAAATAAACAAACTTTACTATTTGTAGCATAGAATATTGATGTAGTGAAAAAACAAAAGGTAAAAAAACGCGCAGAAAAATGACACTTTTTTGTTAAAACTTGTCTGTATTAGTTATTAATGTCCCCATCGTTACTTAAGCAGGCCATACACACTAGGTAAAGCCAGGCATGCCTGTTGGCTGTTAAAATGACCATTAAAACTGTACAGTTTTTATCGCACACTCGCTAGATAGTGTAGTTTAACTTTTACAAAAAACATTTTATAAAAAAAAAATCAAACCGACTTCAAAAAGTAAAAAATAAAACTTTTGGAGTCGGTGCCAGCCAAAGCATTCTACATTGCACTTCTATTAACTATATTTTTTTTGGCTTTAGCTAACTAGCACCGACTCTAAAAGTTTTATTTTTTACTTTTTGAAGACGGTTTGATTTTTTTTTATAAAATGTTTTTAATTCAGATTTTTTTGTTACATTATGTGCCGTTACTTACACTAAAAATCAGCCCATACACAACAATGATGTCATCTAGGTATACGACTACTTGCCAAAAGGTGATTGATATTTTTCAGGATTATGAAAAAACTACTTGCCAGATCTTCGTAAAAATTATATGGGACCACACATAAACCATTTTCTTCCAGATAAAAAAAGAATTTTAAAAATCTGTTAACAACTGGCGAAGTTATGGTGGAACATACATAAAAAAAAAAAAAAAAAAAAAACAGTCGACTTGAGAACCTCCTCCTTTTTTTGAAGTCGGTTAAAAATGAACAACAGCTGTCGAAAACAAAAATATGTAGTTCTGAATCAAATTAACCCAATCATAGGAGGTATCCTTTTTATGGCACGTGGCCTTTATCTCATTCGTATCTTAATGGAAACCCACCACGTGCCGGCAGGTACAAAATTTGGTTAGTTTTTCTAAAAAAAAAACGAAGATCACACATGCGCGAGCGACTGACATCATTGGCAGATGTTTGCTTTACCCTTAATTTATACCATACTTTTTGTTGATTTGTAGTGCTTAACTTTGTTCTTTATAAAGAAAAGAGTTGTAAGTGTTATGGTTTTTTCGAGATGTAGATAAGTTTGACTAATAAATGGATTTTTATATGAACAGCTGGTGAACAACATGTGTGTGCCAAATTAGCATTAAAGAACTTGTCATATAATTAGCATTCATTCATATTACATCGCCTTTATTAGTGAAATTTATATCTCTTTTATTCTCATATGAATGTTGTTAGGTACAGTGAAATAGTAGTTATTTTATTAAGAATTCTAAGCGGTAGCTATTATTTATTTTATTCGTTTCTTTTTATTATTTACCTACATACATTTTCGTCCCATTTTCAAACACATACTTACTGTAAGCAAAAATACCGACACAATTAGAGACGTTGAATTAGCGTCGTAATATAGCATTAATAATAACGTCATGAATTCATTTACCAGTGGGAGTAAAGTCGAGCGAGCGTTAACCTAACAAACAGCCATCTGTCGCGGGGTAAATTGGTCAACAAAAGGTTTTTTCGGACGGCCCGCCGCCGCCGGCTGCTTTTGATGAATTTAGAACCGACTGCTTTGCACCCGGCCTACGTTTCTACTGAATTCGGACTACGTTTTACCTCATTATTTCGTAATCAGCAGATACGACATATAAACGCGTTTTTCAAACTTACATAAATATTTAGTCGTGCAGTTGGCCTAGACTTCCAGTACCTATTCATTATTCATAATGCTAAATATATGTTAAGTTTTTGGTTAGTAAAGGTTAAAGGAAATTATTACGATAATGTATTTTCTTGCTTTATAAACAATAAACTTCGAAAAATAATGTAACAGAAAACGACTATGGTTTTAGATAAGGATATTCCATTATAAATTTTAAATTTTGCATTTTTACAATGCTATTTTTGTGTGATAAATATTAAAAAAGAAAATATACTTGAAAAAAAACAACTTGTTGTTTTTTTCTAGTATATTTTCTTGTTTAATAAGGATATTCCAGTCAACCAATCATGACTTATGATTCTCTTTCTCATTGTTACAGAATGTGATCACCACCATCTCTCCATCGATGACGGTAACATTCACCTGACCACGACGGACAATGCGGTCACAGACTTCAAAACCTTTACCTAAGAAAGGGGCTCTGAGTAAAACTACATTCAAAGCTACAACTAGTACAAAACAAACTCGGAAAAAGTCCGTATCTCCTAAAAAAGTTAAACGTCTTGTTAATAAATCATTGGTCAAAAGTCCAAAAAGAAATAATGGCAAAGATGATAATACGAGTAGCAAAACTGATGGTGAATCCTCTGTCAGCGATAAAAATGAATCTTCTCCAGAAGCAACTAAAGCTGGCCCCTCAAGAGCCAACTCATCTCGGAGTGAATCGCCAGCAAAGAAACCGAAGAAAGACCCCAAGGAGAAAAAAGATACGACTAAGTCTTCCGCAGACGTAAATTCTAAGAAGAAAATTCCTAAAAAAATAGTTAAAGTGGGAAAGAAAACCAAACTAGCTAAATCTAATACTAAACAGGACGATGATGATGATCAAGATTCGGATGATGTTAAGTACAAAATTAACTCTGATATGATTAAGAAAACCCCATCGAAATTTTCTAAAGCAAAAACCGTTACCAAAAAAGGTAATAATTCTCAAAAGAAAAAGTCCACAGTTGCAGCAAAAGTGGATGTAAAGGGGAAAGAATGTCAAGAGGAAAACAGTAGAAATGATAAAGATGACGCTAAAAAAGGGGACGATGATAAAAAAGTTATTGAGTATAAAACTGATACACATGGTGATAGTAAAGCAAAGAAGGTTGATGTAGAATCTGAAGTTATATCTGAGTCTAAAAATGGCATATCAACTGATGTTACTAATATACTTCCCTCGAGTGTTTTACCAGGCAATCCAACCGAATCACCAAAAGTTGAAACAGAAAGACCACCAAAATTCTTCACTTCTATTAGAACACCAAGAACAGTGGATATTGATGTAAAGTGTTTAAAGAATTCTAAAGGTAATTTAAGCGTATCTGAAAGATTTTTGTCAATGAAATTGGAAACAAAAACTGACGAAGCTAGCAAAGAGAAGATTGCTCCAAACACATTAGTCTGTCAGGGACCTGAAATTGACGTTTATACCTTCACAGAAAAAGTAGATTCTCCTAAAAGTATTTTGTCAGATTTTCGCAATCCCATTACCAAAAATGTTGGAAGAGTAAGGCCCATAGCCAGAGTCAAAGGTACCATTATAGACAAAAAATCTGAATCAGAAAAGAAAAAATATTCACCACACAGACCCATTGAAGAAGTAGTTAAACAGCTTAAAGCTAGTAAAAGATCTGAAGAACTAAGTGCATCTGCTACTAACGTAGCGTTAAGCTCTTCAAATAATGACTCTGCTGATAGTATTGAAAAAGATATAGAAGATAAACCGAAGCCTATTGTTAGTAAATCTTATAAAATGGTAGCTAGAAAGTCTAGCGTAACTGGTAAACCGTTTAGCCCAATTAAATTTCTAGATCAAGAACCCTGTCCAAATAAAAATGAAAAATCTTCTACTACTACGTCTCCAGTTACAACAAAAAAAGCACCAGTCAAACCGAAGAAAAAGCAAAAGAAACAAAGCATGTCTGATGAAGAAATCGATACATCTAAATTTGCTCTTAACACTAGCAATTTCCATTACACATCATCTGATGAAAGCTTAAATGAATCTAACGATGACAACGATACAAAAGAGTCATCTGGGTCTGACACGCCTAAAAACAAGAAAACCAAAAATAAAAAATATAAGAGAATCACAGACAGCGCCAAGAAAACTACTTCAAAGGAATTAAAAGAGTTGTCAAAAGATTCTCTGGTGGATTTAAAAGACAACTCCCTTTTACTGGGAGAGAAGCCTAGTAAAAGACGGCTGAAACTTTTGTCAATGTGGACAGGGCCTAAAAAACATAGGATGGCTTCCCTGAACGCAATGGCAAAAGTTCATTGCCTTTATGAAAATGAAAGCCGTACCCATATGGAACTTGGGTTAATGAAAACTATTGACAGACAAATATTGCCTAGTACATCCAAATCAATAATACCGAAGAAAAAAGAAACAAAGACAAAAGACACTGATAAATCTTCTACGTCTGAATCAGAGTACGAAAATAAAACGGAAAAGAAAGATGAAAGTTCGGAAAGTTCTGATGACAATCCTCCTTTGCGATCATTGCGTGGAGTGCCGGGAATTAGAAGCGCTGGCAAATACTGGGATCCAAAATCATCTACTTCTTCAAGTGAGGACAGTGAAATGGAAACTAAAAAGAAAACTGTTAGCGCCGAGAAAAAGAAAGTGACCACGAAAACCACTACTAGTAATAAATCTGATTCCGAAAAGCCTCCTGCAAAAATGAAAAAGACGGCAGGAGTTCCTGTTAAGAAAAAAAGAAATCGTAATGAGGTTGTAATGGATCTAAAGGACATGGTCGTACAAAAAAGAATGGCTAGTTTGAATGCAACAGCCATCCTAGCCGCTAGTTACGAGAAACGTTCGCCTAAGTCCAGTAAGGATGATACAACATCTGACTCCTGTAGCGATGAATCTTTTTCTCAGAAACCAAAAAACGGGGTAAGTTCCGGCGTGAAGTCGGAAACAAAAAGCGAGGAACCTAAAAAAGAAAATGATGACACCACCTTAGCAGATAGGAAACAGAAAGTAGAAGTCATAGTCAATCAAGATACTGATGTTACTATCACTGGGGTATATTCAACTCATCACGAAGGTTTTTGTACGGCAATGCAGTATCGCATCTCATCAACAAGCCACACACAGACAACTGCCACAGCAAACTGTGAAAAGGTAAGACCCAATTAAATTTTCAATTTCCTCACACTCTCCTACTTTAACCTTAATTGAAATCGGGGTTTTAATTATATGAATTGGATCTTTATATGACCCAACTTGTTGAGCCCCAAACAATAATACCGAAAGCCCTATCGGGTAAAAGTCGGCAAATTGGCGGGTGTAATACTAGTACGTAATAAAGATGGTGTACCCTCTGGCGCTTAGGGTCTCATTAATACCCGGTAATGAAGTAAGTTCTATGTAAACACGCCTCGGGATCTGATCCCGACATTATCCTTCATAGCTTTACCTCCTGAAAGAAGCATAGAAAAGTAAACCCTTTGTTACATGTGGAAATGGTGAATTTGGAATGGGGTGTGTTATCAATTGGGGCGTAAACGATTTACGTGGGATAGGAGTATTCTGTGGAGTTACGCATGACGCAGATTACATCGTCTGACGCGTGAAACCTTATAAATATTATGTTAATAAACTCAACGCTTCGGGATCACAACTGCCTAAAGTGTTCTTTGAACGTAAGTGACGGGGGCTATATCACTTTTGCATATTACAGGGAATGACGAGAGTTTTATCAGGTTCTATGTAATATTACCTATGAAGTGGTAAAAAAATAGTTATTTTAATGTGATATCACTTTTGTTGTATCTTAGTGGAGATTTTTTTAATAAAATCGAATTCGTGCTATGAGATTCATAGCACGAATTCCATCAGTACTGAGTTAAGTCAGTATTATCGATGATACATTTAAGTGTCCTGTATTTCAAAAGGTATATACTTTCAGGAGGGCTGTTCTCGCGATGAGAGCGCGCGGTACACACCCCTCTCCGCGCTGTCTTCTATGCAACCACCAGCAGAGCACGTCCATGGTCACCCTCATCCAGGTAACTTGAACTTCGTAAAATGACATAGCACTACTAGCATAAAAACATGCTTTTTAACCGATTAAAAAAATAAGTAGGTTATCATTTCGCTTATATTTATTTTTATGTATGTTCACGGATTTCTAAATAAAAGGCTTTTTTATTATTATTATTATTATTATAAATATTATAATATTAAATAAATATTTAAGTAAACGTATCCGATTCGCCTAATTTCCTAGTACTTACGTGATTAGACTTAGTTTGAGAGCTCGTTTGAGTTTAGAAACGCGAGAGTAGCTTATCAGCTTTACGTAAAGTTATCGACGTCGAGCGATGTAAGCCCACTGGATCCACCACCAAAGCCTTAGTAAATACGTCGGAATCGCTCATACACAACTTTTCAAAACTTTGTCATATATTTTTCTGTTTATGACACATAAAGGGGAAGATGGCCGTATTGAAAGAAAGAAGGAAAGAAAATTATATTTGTTTGAGACGAACACAACAATAAAATAAGAACATTAAAATACACAAAAAAGCACACGGTTTGTCCCAAAACGGTACCGATTATTAACTATTAAACAGTATTGCGTAACTGTTATAAAATAAGTAATAATGTACCAACGATAAGATGAGAAAAAAACATACATGGTTGATGATAAATTACCAAACCACGAACCTAAGCACTCAACCCATCCAAAAAATGGTAGTCACTATGAATACACTAACTATAGGCCTATTGCTATTTTATCAGTAATCAATCAAATAATGGAGAAAGCTGTGATAGGTCAGATAAGTTCGTTTCTGGAAAGCAATAACATAATATCAGTATCGCAACACGGTTTCCGAAGAGGCCGTGGTACGGCAACGGCTTTGCAGCAATTCACAGAGTTTGTAAACAATAGTTTAGGGAAAGGTAATCAGGTGTTAGCATTGTTTATAGACTTTAAGAAGGCCTTCGACACGTTGGACAATGAAGTGCTATTACAGGCTATGGACGAATGTGGCATTAGGGGTCCTGTAAAAGAGTGGCTTCGCCAGTACCTACGGCACCGCCAGATACAAGCGCGAGTTGCTGGAGAGGAGGGTAAAGCCGCCAACGTAACTCTAGGTGTTCCGACTGGATCCGTGTTTGGCCCAGTAGGGTACATAATGCACGTCAACAGCGTTGCTAACGTGCTCGAACACAGTCAATTGGTTATGTATGCCGACGACATGTGCCTGCTATGCTCGTCACATGACATAAAAAATATCCATGATCAAATACAGTCGGATTTTGATAATGTGACTAAGTGGGCACATGATAATGGTATTTTACTAAACATAGACAAGACCAAGTGTCTGCATATATTTTCGCCATACAATAAAGTAGCAAAAAATGTTAAAATGGCATCTTTTGGCATAATAGGTCACTCATATTCATGTTTACATCAAAGTAAGACAAATTGCTCTTGTCCTAAAATTGAATACGTGCAGGATTTTAAGTACTTAGGGATTTATATTGATCAGTATATGAACTGGAAAAAACAAATAGAAATTGTGTGTTCTCGATTAAGGCCTGTACTAGGCAAATTCTATCATCTTAAACGCTCGCTAAACAAAAAGACATTATATGTAATTTATTACGCACTTGTCGATTCTATAGTAAACTACGGACTCGCATCCTATGGACTTACATTTAAGACTTACTTAGAGAAAATTAAAAACATACAATTCAG
Source organism: Chrysoteuchia culmella (assembly GCA_910589605.1). Taxonomy (NCBI): domain Eukaryota; kingdom Metazoa; phylum Arthropoda; class Insecta; order Lepidoptera; family Crambidae; genus Chrysoteuchia; species Chrysoteuchia culmella. The sequence continues at coordinate 7,177,222 of OU342657.1, forward strand.
ATTCTTAAAACATTTTGTTAATAGAAAAAAGAGAAAAAAACTTAACAACCAGTATGATCTATTTAAAGTTTGTAAAATAATGCCTATTGATGTAAAAGTAAATTATATGATAGCTTTAGAACAATTTGAGTCGGACATTAATAAAGAGATAAGATTATATACATATAATACTAGACAATCAACAAAATGTAAGTACAAAGAGCCAAAGACCGGTAATTACTATAAGCAGCGGACAAGATCTTATATCACACCTAGGATTTTTAATAAACTTGGTACAACTAGCAATAATTTAAAGTCCAAGTATTCCATAAAAAAATATTTAAAGAAAGCTTTTTTAGACTTATTTTAGTTTAGTTTAATTGTATAATGTAACTACAACACCTAATTTCTGATGTATTGTTATTAATTAAGTAATAGAGCATAACTATTTATATTTCGCCGACAAACTGTTACGCAGTTTGGTGAAAATTAAGTTTTTGTATTTTTTGTATATTTTTGATTATGAAATAAAAAATAAAAAAAATAAAAAAAAGAAAAGCACGAACATTCCTTTTAAAGGAATATTTGCTGGGAGATTTTTTGATAGCGACAGGGAGACGGGTGAAGGTATCAGGCCTATAGCCATAATGAAAGAGAGGAGAAGTGAGCGCAAGAGTATTAGCAGAGTGAAGATGGCGGTCATGAGAGTCACAGAAATACTGAAAACTGGATTTCATGTGTCCGGCAGAATGCGGATTGTTGAGGATGGAGTAGAGCGTACAGAGCAACCTAAGTTGTCTGTGCTGGTGTATGAGAAGCCACTGAAGCTGTGACCGGTAAGCTGAGATATGATCAAATTTGTGAAGGGACAAGATAAAACGAATAGCGTTATTCAGAAGCCAGTCCAGTTTGTTCAGAAGATCCTCGTTCAGATCTGGATAACATAGATCAACATAATCGATGAGTAGTTAAGTAGCATAAAGGGGAAATAACAGCACGACTCACCTCAGCAACCTGTGGAATCCAACTGAGCGTACTATCAATATGCATCCCAAGGTTCTTAATGCTGGAGTAGAGAGGTATTGTTGTGTTATCCAGAACAATAGATAGTAAGTACAGTGTTGCAGTCAATCTTAGCAATCTGCTTGACCCGCCGACTATCATCGCCTGGCAGTTAGGCGGATTCACTGCTATCTCAAAATTAGTCGACCAGATGTTAATAGAACGCAGAGAACTGTTAATAAGAGAAATCTCCAACTGATGACTGCACGTAAATTTGTAAATCATCGGCTTAAATGTATATAAATGATAATAGCAGCAAAGCGAGGGTGGAAGGAAGTTAATAAAAGAAGAGAAAAGGAGAGGAGACAGAATACCACCTTGAGGTACGCCGGAAGAAAGGTTATTCCATTGGGATGTGTCCGAACCCATTCGAACCGCCTGCAAATTGCAATCAAGATGTCGTGGTCCACCATATTGAACGCATTCGAAAAGTCAATAAGGACAATAATGGTGGCTATCTGATTCACCATACCCAGTCTGATGTCTTTGGTTTTTACCTTGAATTGACCTTGATTAGTGCAGTCGTTGTACTGTGACCAGGGCGGAAACCAGACTGAAAGGGAGTCACAAGGGAGTGGGAGATGAAATTTGAGACCTGTTTGTAGGCAGCTGCTTCTAAAACTTTGAAAAGGAAAGGAAGGACAGACATAGGCCTGAAGTTATTTGATAGACGAGGAGAAGAGATTTTAGGAAGAGGAGTAACATAAGAAGAAATTGGCAAGTTTCAAAAGACTACTTGATAGTTTGGACAAAGAAAGGTAAAATTTGCTCAAGGTAACAGACAACCATTTTTCTGCTGATTTCATCATACCCAAACGCATTAGATTTGAGTAAGGAGATGATTTTACTTATCTCGTCAGAGGTCACTGGAGAGAACAAAAAGATTTCGGGAAGCAAGGGGCCTCTTGATTTCAGAAAAGCGATAGTGTTGGATTTTGTAACAGGCTCAAGTGATGGTGTGGAGGAAAAATGATTGTTCAGATCATTAATGGAAAATAGGCAGGGGGACAAAATTATATGAAGTCTTTTCAAGGCGAAGAGAATGAAGAAACTTCCATGCAGTGGCCGAAGAACAATTGGAGACATTGGCTTGGCCGCCTGACCATACGGTTGCACCTGTTTCGCGCAGTCTTGTACAGTAACCAGTTCGCGTCCGTTTTGTCGTTTTTAAATTTCCGGAAAGCCCGATCTCTGCGCGTCATTGCCATATGCACACCACGATTGATCCAAAGAGCCTGAGGCCGCTTTACACGAATAGCTTTAAGAGGCGCATGAGTATCAAACAGCTGAAGAATACCTTGATTAAAAAGAGAGACTTTGTCATCAACTGAAGATAACTCAAGAATCGCGTTAAAATTAAAGTTACTGGCGTCCTCTCTGAGCCTATCGAGGTTGAGTCGTGCTAAGTTACGCATCCAAACAATAGAAAGTTTGGGCTTTGGAGGTCTCAAGCGGTACTGCAGAAAGATAAGATCGTGTTTGGAGAAACCCGGTGCGGGAAGGTTACCGTGATTTAAGACGTTATGATCAAATCAAGCCATGTGTCCTTCGAAGAGAGATTGTGCTTTGTGCGTTTATGTGGTAAAACTTAAAGGAGTAAGGGTTTTCAAGGATGGTACTGTTTAAAAGGGAACCTAATGTTTCCGGCTCAGACTGCGAGAGATTACTGGGCGTGGAAGAGAAGCTCAGATCGTGGGCGGTATGGAAGGCATTATCATCGGTATCTGTCATTAAATATATATAATATAAATATAAAACAACATAAAATAAAAATATTATATATAAAAAAAAATTGCACTTTTCATACTGTCCTGCGAGTTGACTAGGAGAGCTAAAAAATCACACAAGCGCATTACTTTACTACAAATAGAAAAATAAAAATAAAGAATACCTACATTAATAATGTGCAAAACAGCGAGAGGCCGAGCAGTAAATATAATGTCAAGAGGCTGTAAGTAAGTGTGGTTCTCCACTTATTGTGCATTTGATCATAGAGAAAAAAAATTTGATCAAACTTTATCTGAAATTTAACTAATCTAGGATTGATGATCAAATATTAAACAAATAACTTTGACCAAGATAATGGACAAGTGGGACGCCACCCTAATCAGTAGGTTGACTAGTCTGTCTGTGTAAAAATACTATAGCAATTTTTTTTTTTTTTATTAACGACGGGGTGACTCTTAGCCTTCATCATACCTGATGTTAAGTATTGATAAGGCTGAAGATGGAAGCGAGCCTCTCCCGGAATCCTCAATCACTGAGGAACTGGCTATCTTATCTCTAACTGCCGGAACACAACAATGCTGAAAACATTGTTGTTATGGCGGCAGACAGATAAGATGGCGGACTTACTACAAGTCCTACCACCAACAAAACCGAATACAATATGTACCCCCGCTGGGAATCGAACCCGGGACCCCTGGGTCTGATACCGGTGGTTGTACCACTAGACCACAGAGGCGGTTAAAATATCATATAAAAAAGATCGGTATTGACAGTTATGTCTTAAAATATTGAGATGAATAAAGCTTGTAAGTATGAAAAACTATATATTTTGATGAGAGCATGATTATTGCGTGTTTCACTCATTACCAACATTAAAGTTTTGGTACTCAGATAATTATTTCCTTCCTCAAAATAATATCCTAAGTATTCAACAACATCTTATTTAAATATCGGCATTCCTATCACAAGTGTTTAAAAAAAGTACATCAATCAATTCTCTACTTTAAGTCACTCATGATAAGGTGCAATAATGGACTTACTATGCATAAAAATGGCTGCTTACCTCACGTTAGTAAATAGGTCAATGTTCAGTGCGCAAGCGATTCGTCATGTGATGGATGACTATTCAAACAAATATCAACCCTAGAACGATATAGAAAGAGTTTAACTTAAAAAAAATTAGAAGGCATGCTCATTTATAAAGTTGATGCTTCGTTTTGTTCTACATCGATAGCACGCCAGTAAGTTTCTACTGGTGAACTCTCAGACGGGAATCGAACCCGCGACCTTTGGAAATCTCGACCTTTGGAGACCTTTGGAATTTCCAAAGGTCGCGGGTTCGATTCCCGTCTGAGAGTTCACTTGTGGCCGAGTTGATTTTTTCCAATATTTTTCTATTTAAAATTTACCATAAGTATAAAAATAGCATTGAAAAATGCAAAAATTACAAAATCTTAAAGTCTACTGGTTAAACACAAGTAATTATATAAGTAAATAAAATAGTTATATCATCTCTAATCGCTTTGGATATGGAGGATACTTATAAAACGTATATAAAGCTAAATAATTTAGATGAGAAACTGTTCCAACAAATAAAAAGCGCCTTTTAAGCCGTAATTGAAGGATGTTTAAATTCAATGAACCAGTGAAATTTTAAGGTGAAATAGTTTGCTTGGCAGCGTTATAACAAATAAATAACTGATTTCTCGTATTACGTTCAATTCCAATGTTGAAAAGAAATGAATTATTCAATCGGAACCTTTTGGTGCGAAGTTTACAGTACAATATGTGACATAAAGAAAGAAAGTTCGTGGGGGTGGTGACAGAAATAAAACCGATGTCGGTGAGCTGCTTGTATCAGTATAAAATTTTATTAAAATTCTCAGGTGATACTTACGATCCGATATTAATATTCTCGCCAATAGTAAAACTTCTGCACGCTTACAAAACTGGATAAAAAATCTTGAAAACTCCAGATTTATCGCCCGAATCAGAGCTCCCTGAGGGAAGTAACATCAAGCTAAAAACTGTACTGAAATTACACTTAAAGTTTGTAACTTTCAGCTTTAATCCCTCGTCCTTGTAGTTGAAAAATAAGTGCGGTAACTTTTGTGAAGTTACTCTTTGACTTTGACACGTGTTTTTTACCACGGAACCACGTGATCCGACAGGGAACCAAAGTTATCGACATAGTCCATTGAAGTCAAACTGAAGTGGCAGTGAGCCGGCCATATAAGCCGCAGAGCCAATAATTGCTGGGATGAAGTTCTTCAGTGGGGACCGCGTATCAGCAAACGCAGCGTAGGACGCCCCCAGACTAGGTGGAGCGCCGATTTTCGCAAGGTGGCTGGCAAGAGCTGCATGAGAGTAGCCGCGGATCGTTCTCGATGGCGTGCACTTGGAGAGGCCTTTGTGCAGCAATGGACGATAATATAATAGGCTAGCTAGCTGACGATGATGTGTTATTTTATGTTTTTTTTGGAGTTTTACTATCTTTTGCGAACTCCAATCGGACGTCATTCTTTGCTTCTGAGTTGCAGTTTATCATCCATCACACTTAACACAGTCTAAATAAGTTATCTTATTAAGGGTCAAGGTTGCAAGCTTAGATAAAAAGATTGCCATGTTTCTATGGTAAAAACACCAAATGAAAATAGTTTACGGTTAGAATAATCATAAATGTACTTTTATTTTACTAAGTATTTTTTTGTGATGGAAAGTAACCTTACTGATGTGTTAACATCACTTCTCATTTTTTATTTAACGACTCTGTATGAAAAAACCGGCCAATTGTGAGTCGGACTCGCACACCGAGGGTTCCGTAAAATATTTTTTATTATATGATGTAACTAAAAATGTACGGTTTTCGCACTTTTTCCTTCATCTGTACTATAAGACGTTACTTCATACCAAATTTCAAGATTCTAAGTTCACTGGAAGTACCCTGTAGGTTTGGATTCCCGTGCGAGTTTCGAAAATTTGCGGAAATTTGTGGCATAAACAGCTGTATCTTTTGATTGCTTTGGCTTAGAAGTTTGATTTGAAATTTGATTTCACAGCTCCAAGGGACCGTAGACCTGAGTATTAGATATAAATTTCAGTTTGATACCTCCACGCATTCCTGAGAAGAACGGTCTTGACAGACAGACGGACGGACGGACAACGAAGTGATCCTATAAGGGTTCCGTTTTTTCCTTTTGAGGTACGGAACCCTAATAAAACGGGAAGAAAAAAACTATCGTTGACCAGATTTTTGCCGGTCCTTCTCGTTACAAGGTCTACTGCCGCCGTAGGTTTGTGAACTGATGGCGTAGCTTCTTTGACATTCACAAGTGCTTGTAACAGCCTAGACTGAAAAAATATATTGTTTTTGATTAATTTTAATAGACAACGTCAGATACATAATCTGATTCCGTGGTCCATTTTGAACTGATTAACCACTTATTTAAATGTTTGCATTTCAGTCGTATAAAAGTTTAAGGGGATAGAGTGATGTTTTAAACCACGATTGTGTTGTCGACAGTTACTGAAATGGGGTTTAAGTATCTTTAGCAATTTTAGTTACGAATTTCATGACTAATACAGAGATATTACAAAAATATAGATATACACTCACCGGCAAATCTAACCGCACTTAAATCCGTAAAAGGTGTTTTATAGTAAGTGCGCGAAAAAAACTTAAAATGATGAATTATGAATCGTTCATTGTTCTGCGTCTATGGACCAATGGTTTCAGTACTTATTCAAAATGCAAATTGGACAGTCGCGAACGCTTAACCTAAACATATAGATTTTGCAGAAATAAATGCATTTTTATGTATAGAGTCGCAAAGTGAGCATATTTGTATGAAAATAAAGGGGTGGGCGGTTAGATGTGCCGGTGAGTGTATAAACACCCACAGCAAAACACAAATGTTTACCACATACATATTTGTATCGAATGGGGATCGAATAGATAGGTTATTACCACTGCGCCATCAGGCCAGTCTAATACCATGTCAACAATAAATCAAGATCGTTTACAATAGCAAATAGCTTTACGAAGCATACAGCTCCATTAATTCTATGCCACATCGGGACTGACAGCGAACCAAAGCTAAGCAAAATAATATCTAGGTAGCGCTATGCTATATATAATATCATCTCAATGGGCAAAAGCTTTAGAAAAATTAATTCCCAGTAAGGATTTCCACAAAAAGATTTCGCAAATATATTCTTTACTAGTAAAATCAGGCAAGTTATTCTTCTTGTCGCTTAAAAAGTCTTGGTAGGAAAATTTGTTGTTAAGTTGAATAATAGTAGATTATGCACTAAGGGGATAAAGCAATGTCTTATGTCATGGGCAGCATATAAAATCCTGAGCGAAATTAAGGATTCTGTAGTTAATTCCCAAACGTAGTGAGGGAATTAAAATGTTAATTTTCGAGCGAAGCGAGGGAATCATGGTAAGAATCCTGAATGAAGCGAAGAATTCAAATCTGCCCGTGACATATGACACTGCTTTATCCCCTTAGTGCATAATCTACTATTATCCCCGACGAGCATACTCTACTATATACACCTACTGTGCCTACTGAGACGTTAAATAAAAAAAAATTATAAATTATAAAACTAATAAATGACAACAATTTAACAATTCGCGGAAAAAATATCTAAAAGATCGAAAATCACCGTTTTTCTTTAGATATTTAGTTCCGTAGGCAATGCAATGTTAATTTTCATTGTAGCTGTGACCAAGAGTCAAGACTATACACATTCACAATTTGATGATTTGCCTTGTTTTACTGATAAGTAAGACAAAAGACGAAAAATCACGGAAATTAAAGAGATAGCTATTAAAATATATTTGAATGAATGCACGAATGCATAATTCCAATTTCAAGTTTTCTTGGTGCTTATGGACCGCGATACATACAGCCATGTTTATATTTTTCAGAGCAGCAAAGTCTCTTTGAACTGTCAATTTTATAGTAAAAACTTCTTGGACCAGGAAATGATGCCTTGAACAGCCTTGTTTTTTTTTTCGAAACTATTTTTTGATAGAAGTTTTTGTTGACATTTTGGCGTTTCAAGTTTAAATGTTATCATAATTACCCAAGGGAAGTTCCATACAACAATAGCTCCTTCCGGGCATTAATAGCTTACTTTCAAATTGAGAATACTTGATATTTAATACGTGCTGCAGATGCAGGTTGTGTATAAAGATCATTTTTAATTTTATCTTAACTAATAGATGCCTACGAGTCTCTTTCCTAAAATATATAGCACTTTCAATATAGCGTATTGAATAATGATTTCTCGCGATACATAGGTAATTATAAAAATATGCCGAGCAGAAATTGCTTCCTAGCAATAAAATCGCCTTTTGTATGTCGTCTTATACTGTCTGTTTTGTTTGCTGTCTCTGTGTTTTTTTTGCAATAAAGCGTTATTATTTTTATTATCAATTAAGGTATTTTTCTATGATTTTACAGAGTATCGTTCCTATTAGAAGAAAATAAAGCAAAAGCTTTTTCTTCCGAACACAAAAATGTTGAAATAAGTAGTATTTTAACTCGTAAACCTAATTAACTCGACATTGTTTCCGAGAAAAAAAAATTCAAGATACCTTACAAACTTTCTTGCCCCTTTCAATATCTATTTTCACGACAAAAGGTGGCCTTCTATCGGTTTCTAACTTTTAAAAAACTAATATAAGTATACCTAATACTTACCTAGCTATTTATTTTAAAAAGTATAAAAGAATAAAAGCTCGTTGCAGTCTAGATATGTTAGATTTAGTGCGTACAACCAAACAAGCTAATTTTATTGCTTCTTTATATTAGGATAGACAAAGAAGTTTGAAATAAAATATGGAAAAAAATTACAATAAAATAAGGTTAGTCATCACATTCCGACCTTGAAATCGTGTCGAAATACAAGAAATCCAAAAAAGTATAAATTAACATACAATTTTAAATTAAATGGGTCATTATAAGCGCATTTTCATCCGTTATAATCAATGTTATAATCAACTACCTATTAGTTAGTAAGTAAAGTAACCAAAAATTATCCTACTTTTATCCAACCACAGAAAAAACAATCTAGTAGACATCTAAATAAAAGCAGCTGTTTTTTCTTTGCTTTGTGTCGTTGCTTCCGTACAAATGTTGTTCGTTATGCTATGATTTAAATCACTTTGAGGTTTTGAATGAACATAAACTAATGTTGTATAAAGAATTAAAGACGTCGTCAAAGTTCAAACGCCTCAGCAATCTTATATCAAGTGTATTACCGTATTCATTCAGTACGTAAGGACATGATTACACGTCGAGGGCGTCTAATTGAATTATAGCTACATACGTCGGTGCGTTGGCGCGACGCCAGCAGACAGCTGTCAATACACACGACTCTTGCACAGGATAAGAAGTTAGCAGAAGGACCGGACGCGCCATACTTGAAAACTTTGCTTGACTTCCAGCCTTCGGGCCACGACCTCGTCCGCGTGGAATAAAGTTATCGTCCGTACTTAGGTTATCGTGTGGTGGCGCCATCCATCGAAATAAAAATGTATCTTTTGGATAACTTAAACCCTGGAGATGGACATATCCATCTCCAGGGTTTAAGTTATCTCCATCACAAATTCCATTAAAATCGGTTCAGCGGTTTACGCGTGAATAGGTAATGAACAGACAGACAGCGTTACTTTTACAATTACTAGTAGTATGGGTTGTTTAAACTCTTGTTTGCTAATATTTAATAAAGAATACCTGCCCCCTTATTATGTAACTTGTTTCTATCAACGTTTGATTGAAAGTGCAGTTATATTGTTGCTTTAGTAGTAGATAGTTATCACATTGATTTTTTCAATCATTTCAATAAAAATCTGTTAGCAACAGAGTTGGCTGTTGTCAATATTACCGCTTATTCATTTTGACAATCGCGACGGTATACTACTTGAATGCGACACTTGAGAATACCTGCAAACGTCTTTAAGTTAAAGGTGCGTGCTAGAATACTTTGTTCTGAGTGATCTCTCTGCTTGGACGCCTCACGTACTTTGTGAAATTTGGCTGTTGGGTTTAAACTGAATTCCCAAAGTTATAACCGATATTTACATACGGTGTGAGCATAATTAGGCAAATTTTTACCCGACTTCAAAGAAAGGGTTATGTTTTTCTTTGTTTGTTTGTTTATTATGTAATATTCTTTATTACCTCTTATCTTTCAAACGGCTGAACATATTTCTATAATTTAGATATCGTTAGATTTGTCTTGATTGCTCAAATGTTCATCGGTAAGTAATGTGAAAAAAACATTACATTGCGCCTGTTACGTGCTATTATTTGCAGTGAGTTTTTTTTTGTTTAACAATACTTCAATATGGATAACAAATTATAGGGGTTGATCTTAAGGATTCCAAAAAGGTATGTCATGACCGATAAATAACAAAAACGATATAAATAAAAAATATATACTTAAATTTAAAAAACCGAATATCCCTCCTGCTTCAATAGACAAAGTCAACTAAAAAGATGGAAACAAGATCAAATATAAAAAGCAAATAAAAAAGTATTTTGTTCAACATAATTTAATAATAAGGCGAATCATTCACAATAATATCATGTCTCCGACTACATGTTTATTATGTTGAACAAAATATTTTTTTACCTGTAAAATAACGCCAATAAAATAAAAAAACTTAGCAATTTACAAAATCTTTAGATCTTGAGATGCGATTAACGTTATCTATGTTTATCCTGGATGTTTTCTAAGAAAAAAAATAAAACATTAATGTTTTTGAAAATTAGCGCGACCGATTTGTACATACAATGGAAACTTCCCGGTCGACAAGGTCGAGTTTATTTTTGTGAAACGTTTTAAAGTTAAAGAATATTATTCAAATGAAATACCTGTGAATATTAAATTATTTGTGATGTCAAAGTTTTCTATAAATCAATTATTGTATAAAGTAACTCTACCTACTGGTCTGAAGGGAAGTTCCCCAAGTTCGTGAAGTTAAGTAAACTTTAGGTAGGTACTTCTTGTTTATTTTTATTTTTCTAAGCTTGCTCAAGCTTGTCTCATACCGCTGCTTTTTTTTAATCATATTTTTAGGACGATTATTACCATATGTCACTCATTTAGCGCTAAACATGTTTAAAATGTCATTTCAGTCATTCGTTTGAAGTCAAAAGTGACAGAGCGCTGTTTTAAATATGTTTAGCGCTAAACCTATTTAATGTCAGTTAGTGAAAGTCCGCCTTAGTCTTTGGGACTTTCTGAGACCATGGTCACGAGTTACGACACGAGATTAGATCAGTTTAAGTAGCTGTAGCGAGTAGCTGTTACAAATAAGCTTACCTTTGAAAAATTACCTTACATAAAATAATTAATTTATAATTTTTTATTTACAATGCTCTTTTATATGTTTTCTTTTTCTAGTATTCTTCTGCCTTCAATCAAATAATAAAACTTGAAAACAATCTATTCTATAACGTTTTCCTGTCACCAGCACACACCATTTGAAATGTCACGGACTATGTGTTTCTACTGCGCCACTATACTGCCATGACCTTGTATTCAGTTGCATAATAATTTGCAATGAGCCTGAGTAAATATCATGTTTCACCATCTGTTATCGTATGCATGAAACACACAACACAATGCACAGTAATAGGTTGTACAGTATCGCATCTCTAAACGTAACTCTTACCCCCGTATTCACCACCACACCACACGACTCAGTTTCACCATCGAACCAATCACAGAGTCCAAATTATTTAAATACGGCGTTTTTTTTTTAATTTATTTCAATCTAAAAAATATAAGTAAATAAAACAATATATGTAAGTAAATAAATAAAACTACTTTTGTGGATAACTAGCGCACAGTTTTTTCACACGAGTTTAAATCTAATGTTTCGTGTGTTTTAAAGTTTTTTTTGGTTTTTCCCGTTATTTCGGCACCTTTTCAGTACGTGAAGTAAAGTAAGTAAATAAGTCTACCTTCGAAAATTTCATTTATTTATTTGTTCGAAAACGGTTAAACTTACTAATAAAAAGTTACTAATTTTTACTATGGCAACAATTATTTATTTATTATTTGGATTTAATTATTATAATTAACAAAAGAAAAAACTAATGACTACGGCAGTTCAAAAATTCTAAATATTAAAACAATAATTGTTGCCATTGTAAAAAAAAGTAACTTTTAATTAGTAAATGTAACCATATCCGTATTGTTTTATTTCAATGAACAGGGTCCTTACCATCAACTGTAATGCGATTTATTTTAGGTAATTTTTAGGTTGAGAGCGCGGGATGCTGTCATACGGCGCGTATAGCGGCTCTGACTACCTAAAATGAATCGCAATACAGTTGATGGTAGGCCCCCGGTGGGCGCTAAAACTTAAGATGTACTTAAAATAAAGATATTTTTAGCAACTTGTACAAAAAGCCACATATGCTTAATTAAACGAGGGTCTGATTCGTTCCTTGGGTGTTTTACTGAGACAAGTTCTTTATGTGAATACCTACTGAGGTAACAGACACCTCGCTTTAAGTCATTTGCTGTCACATCTCAGAAAGCTATTCAAAAACTTTCAAAATATCATAAACCACCTTGTGATTTACACTCGTTGTGTTGTTTTCGGTTCTTCATAATTTGTGTGAAAAAATGCTGGATTAGAGATGTAAAAATACCGTATTATACCAAATGATCATAATTATATTATACCGGTATACAATAACATACGGTGTTTTTGGTTTTTCGTTTAAGGAGTATTACTTAAACGAAAAAAACCAAAAACACACACACTTGTATAAGTGTCACCACTCCCTTACATGCCTGGGATATCGTAAGAGTCAACTAAGAGGCTCGACGCATTAAACACCTGTGCGAGAGAAGTAACACTTGAAACAAACCCTCTACCAACCCGTCTGGCCAGCGTGGTAGCAGTAGGCTAATATCCTCCAATGAACGACACATTAGGCGTGAGCTCGGAGAGGCCTATGTCCAGTAGTGTCCGTCAACAGGCTGATGATGATGATGATGAATACAATAACGTACGGTGTTTTTGGTATTTTTCGTTTTTTATTTTTATATACATTTATTAAAAATTCTTCGATTTTTGACATAAAATTGTTGACTGTTAACTAAATTGTCATATGTAAAATCATAATATTGATGACGATGATCTGATTGCTTCAATTCGTCGCGTCGAATCGAATCGAATCGCATTTCTATATTACGCGCCGTAACGTTTGGAATCAAATCGAATCGCATTTCTTTTCCATCACATTCAAATCCCGATGTCGGCCGTCAGATTTTATCATTATGATGACAATGGTGGTGATGATGATGATGGTAGTGGGGGTGATGATAATAATGACGGTGATGATGATGATGATGGATGACAATGGTAATGGTGATTTTGATGATGGTGGTGGCGATGATGATGATGGTGGTGATGAATGTGACGATGATGATTTTACGGTTCGATTCGCCTCGGCTCGGCGCGCCTACTGGACGAACTCTAACACGCCGCTCGTCACTGTCGTGCCAATTTGCGCTGTTGCATAGTGCTAGTTCGTCTAAAAAGTCTTTCATTGGACCCCCCTCGCCTCACTGTGCGTAATTTCCCCTTCCCTCGCGTTAAATAGATACTCGGTACCTAGCTGATATGGTTTTTTTTAAATATGTATAACTACATTACACGTAAAACACATAATTCGAAAAATACCGCTGGTAATGGTATAATACGGTTTGATACGGTATTTTTCGTATTATACCAAAAGATACAAATGGTATAATACCGGCCTTACATCTCTATGCTGGATACAAAACAAGACGATCAGAGTTTTCAAAAATGATAACTCAATAGTTTTGTACTAAGCAGCCTCGCGTTGTAATTCTCGCTAAGCCCAAAATTCATTTTATTTTTTGTAACACCGCCAGACCTGAAGGTGCTCCCTCCCGGTGTTTAGAAACGTTTGTAAACAATTATAAACATCCGATGTGGGAGCAATTTGCTCCTTATTTCTTTATTTTGCTTATAATCGTTTAATCATTTGCAAACGTATCTAAATACCGACGCTGGGAGCATCTTTAAAGCTCAAACGTTAATGACATGCTTAAAAACCAAAAAGATTAAGTTGAGGTTCTGCTCCAGATAATATGTTTAATATGATGAAACGAAGTAGGGACACGCTTAATAGGCTTCGCTAATTTAGTTATCTACCTTTAGTCTATAGATAGAAATATATTTTTTAATAACAAACGGCCATATTCAAAACAAATAAAGAGGATAAAATCTACTTAAGGCTAAATACGTTACTATTTTTTTTGTTGTTTCATTGAATGTTCTCTTTTCGGGGTCAAATCTACTGAAATGATTTTATATTGCTACCAGTAATTATTCTAAATAATTAAAGAAGAAATAAACTATATTTTATAAAAGAAGAACAAGATAAAGGAAAGTAAACTCACAGTTGATGATGTTTTGACTATAAGATTAATGTTTTCTATTCTGTTAGTTAACAAATTTTTCTTAAAAAAGTCGTGAAGCAAAAAACAGACCGTTATTTTAAATTAAATTACTTAACAAAATAAACACGAAAATTATATTTAAATATTTAGGCTTTCGTTCATGAATTTGTGAAGAGTTATTTGGCAGTAAATTTATGCTTCATTTGCAATAAGAGTATTATATTGTGTAGGTAGGTGCTCGAATCGAGAAAGATATTATTCGTTTAGGTCTGTCGGATAGCTCCTCATTGTAATTCGTTGTCGGCATGGCACGCTTCCAACTCGGCTACCCGAAGACATTAAATAGTGACCACTTATCTAAGCAACCGTCTAGATACCAAATGAGCACTATCGGGTTATTTGATATTCAATTAAATCTTGTTCAGGCCCAATGTGCGAGCTTTAATTGAATTTATAAATTACGAACCGAACAACGTGTGCGGTCCTATTAAGTACAGACATTATTAATCATCCACTTCAAAACCAATAACGAATCGGATTCTTGATTATTCCTTTACTAAAAGTACTGAAAGATTTGATCGTAAAATGTCAAAGTCTAATAGCAAAGAGATTTTATCGCCGATTTAATCAAACATGAAAAGTCAATTATTATTTAAATATTTAACGCCGTATTCCGTGAATGTACGAATACAATTAGGATTCTCTGAACGAAACAGTACGCACACACTCTGGAACAAAGAGACCAAATGAAATTCATAAGCTGTCGGGAAAATTTAGTCAAATAAAGAAAACTTCGCAGAGATTGAGGTTTAAATTAAGGTGGCGTCGAATTTATGTAATTCTCATCTCGGAATTATTCCAATTGGCGAGCGAGGCATTTAATTTTTGTAGCTTAGCGGGATCCCATTCTAGCTAGAGATTATGTCCTAAGTAGAATTCACTCATTTGTTATTTTTTCTACCATCTTAACAGTGTCTTGTGGCAAATGAGAAAAAATTTGAAACTATACTTGTGATAATAAAATTACCGTTAAAGTATGCAATCTGAAAATTGCTTGCATGTTAATCATTTTTATGAATTAATTCTTGCGACAGGTTTAAAAATATTCTTTCGGGGCTTCAAATTCAATTTGATTACCGTAGTTTTTAGTAGACATTGTCGTCATTAATTAATATCATTCGGAGAGTTGCGCCTTCAATGTTTTAGAAAAATACTTTTCACAAATAAGGTGTGGGTAGACTAATATAAGAGGACTAGGTACTTATTATGTCAAAACAAATGACAATTGTCATTTGCATTTTGATTAATATTTGCTTTATCCTTTAAAATTATAAATGGTTGGCGCTCTACTTTATTTATTCCATTAACAGAAGCCATTTCTTAAACGACTTCAAAAAGGGGATGTTCTCAAGTCGAGTCTTATATATATATTTTTATATAACGTCGTCAGTTGTCAACCGATTTTTTAATTATTTTTTTATCTATAAGAACATAGTTAAACTGTGGTCCCATAATTTTTTTTAGCCAGATAGGCTAGTACTTTTTTCATAATTCTGAAAATATCAATTATGTTTTGCCAAGTAGTCGTGACCTAGACGACATCATTGTTGTGTAAGGGCTGATTTTTAGTGCAAATAGCGGGACATGATGAAACTATAGGCAAACCATACCAAAATAATGGACTGTAAAGGGCGAAAAATAGTTGTGGGATTCAAATTTTTGTGGACTGTATTGCGGACGAACAGGGGCAGTACCGCCCAAGTGGCGTCGGCATCGAAATCGGTTTCATTTGACAGATGGATGTGACACATTGCTGCTTCTTTTTGACACAAATAAAAACTTACCAAAGACTAAGAGCAATATGTCACATCCATCTGTCAAATGAAGCCGATTGCGATGCCGATGCCACTTGCGCGGTAAACCTCCAGATTATGGTTAAAGAACACGAGGTAGACAATATACAAGGTAGGGCAGAATAGACAATATACAAGGTAGGGCAGAATACCTTGACCGCCTCGTGTGCTGCTTAAAGCTGGAGGTAGCCTAGGACGTCCGTTGGAGTTGGCTGTTGCAGTTTCATGAGTTCGGCGGGATCACAATTCACATCGTCTATCCGTTACCCTAGTATCCCTTAACACAAGCCTTACTATGCTTACTTTGTGGCTGGGTTGATTGGTGTGAGTGTAAGAAATATTTATTTGTGTATTTAACTAAAATAATGAGATATAGGGACTTTATGCCAAATAGTTGAATTTCTAGTACATTCAACAGCACGTGAGGATTTACAATTGCACTACGAAAACCGCCGCTATTGCGAGAGACATAAGGGCGCTCTCCAGGTCGAAATGTGCAGCCTGACTGTACATTAACACCGTTATCCTAGAATTATTATGTATGACACCTACCCCTGCCTAACTAAAGTATAATTTTCAGTGCCGGAGCTGGGAGGCCTTGCTCGCCGCGCCGCGGGATGCTCCAGCGCATTCTCAGCGCCATCTCCCGCCGCACATCATGAACCAGGTAGGTGAGGTTGATGAAATCAGCAGTGTTTAGCTGTACTTCATTATTTATTTAACATTTACATTGTGACTTATAGCTTTCATGCCAACCAATAATTTAAATACAATCTTACCGTTTTACATTTCGTCCTTCGAGCCGTATTGGAGCAGTTTTGCTCAAAAATTGCTGATGGCGCCCCATTCTGGACGACGGAGACCTAAGGAGTGTTAAAAAAGCTGCTATACAGGGTGTTACTTTTAACATCCTGTATAGCATCTTTTAACAAGAAAATTATAGGAACGATGGGGAGAATACCTACGTGGTTTTCGTTTTAAAGCCTCGTATTCTTAAATTTATGAACCTAATAGTTAAGGAATTATTGAGGATCAAAATAAATATTTGTTTTTAAAGATAATCCTTCAAAGTTACAGAATGGTAATGATTATCAAAACCAATCAATGAAACTGGGTCCCGGCCTCGAACCCTCTAGTGACACTCGCACACGTTGTTGCGCGCGTTCCATAGCGTGTAAAAATAACATCCTTTTTTTAACTAAAAAGAAGCGTTTCCCATCATTTATTTTTACTTCATCTTATTTAGTTTGATGTACATTATGCATATATTACGGTTTCGGTATGGGTCTTTTAACACTCTGTAAATAAAGTTATTTTTATTGAATAATTGGGAGACGCTTAGCCTTCATCATACTGATTAAGTATTAACTAAGCTGAAGATGGAAGCGCGCCTCTCCTGGAATCCTCAACCACTGAGGACTAAGTTTCAATAACAAGTTTTTACAGAGGTAGCTTAAAAAACAGACAAAAGAACTTGACTGAATTTTCCACCGACTGCCAACTGCCAATGACACGGACAAGTAACTTTCCATTACCGGATTGAATTTAAAAAATACCAGTATTTGTCCCGGTATGTTGTATGACCGGTATTTTTGTACTTACCAAAATGCAGTAAAGTATTAATTGAACGCGGTTTACCTGTATTTTTGGTACCGGTCGCAAACCTTGTTGCAAGACCTATTGTATGTATAAGTAATAAAGGCTTTATTACTTTCGTAGCGAAAACGGAACTAAAAACATCAACTTTTGAACTTCTTTTCACATCAGTAATCCGTATTCGAACAGCTAAAATAACATTGAAAGCTGAACAATACTATTCCCCGAACTGAGAGCCACCGCATTCCGATAAAATAGTTTCGTTGTTGCGACCATTTCCGATAACATTTATGAGAATTCAATTTATTCACCGACGACGGACAGTACTGTAGCGGTCGGAGGCGTTTATATAGAAGACACACAGCAGCTAAGTTGACTCTTTTATTTATATATCTTTTTAATTACAACTATGGGTGGACGAGCGGGTCAACCGCTGCTACACGACTCATTTGTTTGATCTAGAGTGTCTATATATGTATTTGGTTAGATAGGGAGAGGTCGATAGATTTTCATATTTCAAACGCTGACATCTAGTACCTTTCCAATGAAGCAGTTAGATGCAGCAATGAGTTCGCATTGCGATGCCAATGCATCACAGTACATAAAAGACAATTAAAAGGAAACAAAAGACTTATATTCAGACCTTATATTTTAGGCTATTTGTGGAGTAGTATGCATTTTTTTTATATCTTTTTTTCCAAACAATAATTAGCTCGAGACTCATTTTTTACTGTTTCATGTTCAAGGGAATAAAAGAAGCTTTAATTTAAAGATTTGCTACTGCATTCTTTGAATAAGAATATAAATAAGTGCTATAAATAATATTGGTTGCGCTAAAATAGTCCGTTCACACTGCATTCCTGTGCATATAACAAGCCATTCCGATACTAAATATCGGATTACATCACATGTACGCGTATTCATGTTATCTCAGAACAGCTAATCAATTGAAAAATATATTATCTTTATACATAAAGAAACATAATAACACCCCGACACGACACAAATGTTCATTAATGAATGTTGGTTGGCCCCGCAATAGCGAAGGTTCCATACAAACCGATTCCCATCGTCTTACCTTTTATAAATCCCACCCCAGCGTTCCACCATGTAGATCGTAATAATTATGTCATTAATTATTGTCACTAATTAGTAAATATACGTGGATGCCGGGCAGTTGCAAAGTGGACGAATTCCGTTTTCCGTTTTTATTATGTCTGGTTTGTAGATTTTTCATGGATCGGCTTACCTTCGGCATATTTCGACCCCTCACCAATGTGACCTCGTTTGCTGATTGAATCCACGTTCACTATGAATGATCAGAACCACCCACGAGGCTAGTGATGCCATCATAAAACTAATAAAAGCTACCTTCTTAAGTTTTTAATTCTTTGACAAATTAAAGGAGACAAGAAAGCGCTTGAATCGAAAGATAAAGCTAATAAAATTGTAGCCGTTTCTAGCGAGTCCGGAACTTTAATTCTTTATGATTGGTTTCGCCGGCTGACACATTAATTCTCGAGGTTAAGCCAACAAAACAAATTACCGGAGTTAAGATTTTAAATGTTAAAACACAAGTTTGTTATTTAAGTTGTGGAAGGGAGATTTGCGTAGAATGAGCGGTATTAATTACTGAGCCGTCAGTTGGCAGAGCTGAAAGAGATTCCGTGCATTAAAACAAGCTACATCACTAGTTGTAGTCGGTTCTCGACAGCGCTGTTTTCGCTTTTTTGTTACAACGACTGTAAGTTCATTATGTTCTACTCTTTATTGTGCTCTAATGTATTGGTATTAAGAGCTTATCTTCTGCATCGAGAAATGTTTTAGTATTTGTTTTTGTTATGTAAAAGCCGTTACAAATTAGAGATAGAGATATTGCTTTATGCGTTAATTCTCGACATCGCTGTTAGCGCTTTTTTATTATAAAACAGAATAGAGATAAATTTCTATTTCATAAGAATCTTTTGGTATTAAACCCTTGGCTTTGTCGTATTGTTACCTAGGGCTGATTTTTCAATGGTCAGATAAAAAAAAATCCACTGATAACATATTATACGGACGAATTTAAAATTATTTCTTGTTTATATATCTTTTACTTTGCGATTGTCATTTATTTTAAATGGTAATAAACTAATTGATAACTTTTATCCGAGGATTGACAAAGATTCACAGCTCGATATCGATAGTTGGTTATTCACGAAACAAAGCTACTTACTCAAAATATGTGCACAATAATAGAGTCGAAACTTTTAAGAGTACAAGTTTCAGAGTTTAAATAATTAGCGCTAACGTTTCAGTAGTGCCTTGATTACAACGCTGCGTCGAAACATCTTTCAGCTCTTAGTAGCTTTTTTATGAACAGCGGGGAGGCTCTAGCCTTCTTCATACCTGACGTTAAGGCGATACTCGAAAAAAAATATGCTGAAGCGAGATAACAATGAGAAAACGACGCGCACGGGAGCGAGACCGATTTTGCAGATTATGCAAAAAAAACACAAAATCACTTCGTATTAAAAAACTACAGCGATGTAAAGAAAATGCTTCTACACGATCCTAAATACTAATGGTGTCCACTTATTAAACCAATTTCTAATGTTGTAAGTAACCCCATTTGAGAATAATCTTGAATTTTCGTATTTTTTAGAGGTCTTTTCGAAAAGAAAAAGTGTCGAGGCAAAATCATAAAATCGAGTTTTTGAAACTATACGAATCTAGATAAAGGTATGAAGAAGTATATATATTATTACCAGATTTGTAACAACTGTAACCGTGCTATAGTTTTATATCAAAAATTCCATACTTTTTCCGAGTAGCGCCTTAAGTATTGATAAAGCTGAAGTTGGAAGCGAGCCTCTCCCGGAATCCTCAACCACTGAGAACCTCTTATCTTATCTCTAGCTTGCGCTCAATTAGCAAATTTGCGAGGTACTGTCTCTCTTGTTAATAAATCTTTTCTATATTCTAAGGCTACTGGAGTGGAATCTAGGGTAGATTTTTTTCTCCTCACCTCAGATGAGAGTATTCCTCGTGTACGAGTGATGAATCTGTTCTGTAATTTTATTATCTGACAAAAAAATACATGAACACAAAATCAGAAATAGCTTTACAGATTTCATTCACAAAAACAAATCGTTTTCCATTACAACCTAACCTTGTCCCCATGAAGAACTAAATTCTTACTAGCGGTACTAGCCAGTCTAGGAAATCATTACTATTCAAAACGAACGCAAACTACCCATTCTGAGAATGGAATAGGATTAATAACAACCACCAAGAAGTGCTGGAACTTGCAAAAACAATTTACTAATGTTCTTTCAGCCGCAAATATATTAATCTTTTTTACGAGTCTTGGAAATGAAATAAAAAGGATTATATTTTCATGATTAATTTATTATAGGTTACTATGACGGCGTGGTTTATAGATACCTAGGTGTATATTCAAGCTATATAAGAATGCTTACGCTCTTATAGTTATCTAGTATCTACCAAGAGTCAAGAGCTAATCTTTGAACGGCTTGATGGACATGACATGTAAGGTAAAAATAAGATTGCATCATTGGATCATTTCATTTGGTTCCATAAGAATGTGTTTACTAATGCATTTACTTGAATACTTGTATTTAAGTATAGGTACAGTCCGGGAACTTTCCGGTTGATCAGCAATAATTTTTTTGAGAAACGATATTTCGGAAAGTAATAAGGTTAGAGAAATAATTTATTTATAAAATGAAATACCTATTAAAGCTCTATTATTTATGATATAAACTTTTTCTATAAGTCTATTACTTTTTGAGATAACTTTCTTCAAAAAAACTACTGATCAACCGGGAAGTTCCCCGATTGTACATATTCAATAAACTCTAACTTAGGTACCTCTAAAATCTTGTTTTAGGAAACAGAGGCTTTGCTTTGAACTATTAGAACAATATCAAAGTAATATTGTAAGCTGATAGCACACGAGTAAAGAAATGGTACCGACAGACCCAACATGCTTAACAAATGACAAGCGTCGCATAAATTGTGCAACTCAGTAATACTAATACGACGAAATTTGATAAAATTATCAAGTTACAAGGTTGCTTCATCAACATTACACATTCGTCAGGAATTGAGCTAAAACAAATCAACAAACAAGTTCAAAGGCCAAACAGTGTTTAAGATATTGTTTATCTCTTTGAGGGAACAAGCAATATCCATAGAGTAAAATAATAATGCTAAGGGAGGACCAACAAGAGGAAAATACCCTCACAAAACTTTCCGTACGAACATTTCAAGATTGTGTTACAGTTCTACTATTTATTCTGGTTTTTTAACCTTCTTTCTTGTGTGTGTTGTACGTTTTTTCTCCATATTTCTACGAAACAGTTGCTGTTTTTACTGTGTTGTTTTGTACTTATTTGACGATATTGGACGATAACGTGCTCGCATAGCAAACAATAATGATAATAAATCTTTTTAAACAGCAATTATTACAATAACTTCTAAGATAACACAACTAAAATGTCAACGAAAATTATAATACCTTTCATCATATTTTTTTGGAAAAATTAAATCAGTGTATACCAAAATGAAAAGTTAAGTTAAAATCTAATTTAAACAGATATTGGTTACCTCAAGATTTATGAAAATCGTGCAAAAATAAAAGATTACTTAAAATTCTATCTATAAAATCAAATAATGAAATCCTAAGACAACATTATAAACAGTACGAAAAAAATATTAAAAAAGCTAATAAATCGTTCTAAAAATAAACATTAATAAAATAAAAAAAAATGTTCAAATAATAAGGTCAAGACAATTTGGAATATAACAAATGAGAAAATTGAACAAACCTAAACTTCTTGACTAATGAAGAAAATTAACATTTTAAGAATATTCTTAGTCTAATGAGATGAAATTGAATAACTATTAAGTTTTAAATAAAAAAAAACAAAACAAAACTTGGTCCCTTTAAGGTAAATGAAATAAAAATAATTATTTTACATTTTGTGTTAGAAGAAATCTGCCTTAACAGCTCAGTTCCTTTCAATATACTACTGTAAAAGTCTTTACAGGTTAAGTATTTAAAATTAAATTCTACAACTAACATCTTAGCTACAGTGTCTTCATGTAATCTGTTACGTTCTTTTGACCATTGCTTTTAAAAATCAATCTGACAAAAACTAACTATATTCAATTTAATAATCATAAATCTATTAACCTTAATATTCAGTATAAAGATGTAAAAATAGAAGAAGTTAAACAAACTAAATTCCTAGGGTTAACAGTAGACCGTGATATAAATTGGAAAACTCATGTAGATAATGTTTGTATTAGAATCAATAAGTTCTTGTATGCTTTAAAACAAGTCAAGAATGTGACAAATGTTAATACAGCTATATCTAATTACCATGCCTATGTGATGTCTTTATTACGATATGGCTTAATAATTTGGGGTAATAGTACAAATGTCAACAGAGCTTTCATTGCTCAGAAAAAATGCATACGAGCCATGTGTGGTGTTCCTCCACTCACATCATGTCGTACTTTATTTCCGCGTCTGGGCTTACTGACTCTGCCATCACTTTACATATTTGAGGTATGCGTATTTGTAAGACAAAATATTAAACTATTTAAGAAAGTTTGTGATATTTATCCCCGCAATACTAGAAATCCAGATAGACTTGTACTGCAAGAAAAACCTCAAACATTACAGTATTCTAAGAGCTGTCTTACTATGTGTGTTAAATTGTTTAATAATATACCTGATTATATGAAATGTTTAAATATCATTCATTTTAAAAACAGTTTGTTTAAATGGCTATTGACGGAAAACTTTTATGACATTAATATTTTTTTGACTAAACGATATAATTAAATAACTTGCAATTTATATTCTATGAATGTAACCCAATCCATTGTTCGGACACTTCAAAGTTTAATGTAATGTAATTTAATCAATTCTTCAAATATTATCGTATAAGTAACTGAATTTAATATAAAATGTTAAATTTGCATGCTTAAATAGGCGAAACATGATGTACAAATATTGTAACCTACCATCTTAATTACCATGTTTGTGGCAAATAAATAAATGATTATGATTATGATGATTATGATTGCTGACCTATTAAATAACAAACTCTTTCAACATTTGCGTTATGGGATGGCAAAATAAAATTGACAAAGAGTAAGGAATTCTGAAAAGCAATCTGGATCACTCATCGATTTAAAATAGGCTACCCATTTCTTGTGAGCTTCTGGAAATCAACGTCCTCTTTTTTATTGTTCAGAAAATATTTAAGGTTTTGCAGTTGGTCAAAACATTTGCTATCATCAACTTTAACGTTGTTTTGTGCTAGGATACATAGTTTCGGAAACTTGATTCCATTCAGGAAGTTCTTTTAACATCATCCATATAAAATGTGTTGTGTCCTTGTATAAGTTTTCAATCCAAGATCGTAAATAGTTTACTGTAATAATGTGTATGTTTTTAATATTCTATTTGAATGCATTAGTCACTTGTTCAGGTTTTCATTGTTTACTCTGAATTTACACAGAAAATAAGCCACTTTCATTGGGAAAAAGTCTTGCTCAACCCTTGCATTTATGCTCTGCATTATTTCAGAACAATTTTCCAAAACCTCATTTACAGAAATCAGACTTCTCTGTATCTTTGATGCGATTTTGATAAATAGCCATGAAAGAATGAACAGCCCAAAAATAGCCTTCGTTGAGGTAATTTTCAAAAAACTCTCTCAAAGTTCTGTATGCATTATTCTCCCTTTTCAGGAAATATGACTTAAGGGGTTCATACAGTTGTAAAACCTTTCTATCGCCAGTTATAAAACTCAACCAACGCGTCTTTGAATGATAAAGTATTTGTTTGAAATTAACATCTAATTCTGAGCAAATACTTTTGAGTTGATCTGTATGTAAGGTAAATGTAGCAAAATGATTGTGAATCGCGTGCATGAGTGAGTGGTAAATGTAAAAAGCCTAACAAAAGCCGGACAGACCGGACACTGTTTAATTTGGACGGACACTCAGTCAAAAAGCCTACCTATGTTCTGCTTTAACCGGACGCCTGGAAACCCTAGCTATGCCACGTGCAGAACCCTATCGAAAATTCGATGTACAGTCGAGGAACTTCCCAGTAGACTGGTAGAGTTTTTTTAGGGAGCTTTATTTAAAAAAACAATTGATATGTAGAACACGTTTATATCACATATAACAGGTACTTCAATTGATAAATAAATTATTTCTTTAACATAAGTATGTACTTTCCGAGAAACCGTTTCCCAAAAAAACTCTACTGGTCAACCGGGAAGTTCCCCGATTGTACGTCAGCCCGGTCGACTTGAGTAAGATCCACAGAATAATTAATAACTTAAAGAATAAAAAGGCTTTGGTGTAGATGAGTTGGAGTGCGCCGATGAGTTACCATGCCGTTTTGTTTGTTGATAAACCAGTTACTTAAAGAAGGTGTTTTTCCCGATTTATTAAAAAAAAAAACACTGATTAAACCGATACACAAGAAAAATAATCAAACTGATCCCAATAATTACAGACCTATCGCTAATTCACCAACAGCATAAAAATTTTAGAAAAGGCAATGAATGACCGATTTATGAAATTCTGTGAAAAATAGCAAATTTTTGATGATTCACAAAATTGTTTTGGGAATAATTACATTACTACAATTACAGACAGAGTACAGCACAATACCTTGCTTAATAAACAGTACAGTATAGGGATTCGCAGATCCGCTCACAAATGGTTTGCATCATATCTAAAAGACAGGTGTCAGTTCGTGGAAATCGAATATTTCGATAATGATACTGGGAACATCACACACGTACGCTCCGATTGTAAAATTGTAAACGCTTCGATCCCGCAGGCATAGCGAATGTTATAAAAAACTACACGATATTCCGTCTACATATCAATCGCGATACAAAAAGAAATTAATGTTATCCAGTTCCAGACTAAAATGAACATTTAATAGTACCTACATTGCATTCATCCATTAATATATATAATAAATTACCATCTTTAATAATTAATGAAAATAAACATTCTTCGTTTATAAACCAATTGGAAAAATCTAATAAATAAATGTTATTATAGTTTACATGATATTATATTAAAAAAGATATAAAAAATCTCTCATCTAAAATCACTTTGTCATAATTGTTTTTTTGTATTTTAATCTAAAACCTTGCTTATAATTATAGCGCCTCCTCTCTTCTAAACCCTATTACGTGCCCGTCAGGGTCCATTGATGATCTTTTATTTATGTTCACCATCTTTTGTCTACATTATTGAGTATTGAGTATAAAATATACTAATATTCTAAATAGTATAAATCTTTATAAAAACAGTTTCGTGGATGTAAAGTTTCTACAGTTTTCTCGTATACCTGAAAAACTCTGTTGACAACCCTAAAGCCATTGAAAGTTTTTGATTGTTTTTAGGTGCATATTATAATAAAAGGCATTTCTTTTTTAAGATTTACATGATCTTTCTTCCTTATATAAGTTTGTCTCATACTTACACAGACCCAGTCTTGTTTTAGAGGACGTTAAAGTTTTATTCACCAAAATACACATTTTTAGTGTTGGAAGAGGTATGAGGCAGCAATCCTTTAGAGTCTTTGTCTAAAGTTTAGACAATTACTTAAAAGGAAAACAAGATTAGTTAGATGATCAAACGAACTTATCAAGTGAAGTTCGATCTAAATTATCCTGTTTTTGACGAAGAGATTTAATTATTTTAATTTACCTTGTAGTACCCTTAGTACGACTAGCCAATCCAATCCGCACACAGTATTCAGCGTAGTAAAAAAAAAAAGAAAAGTGGGGTGGGGGTACCCCCCTCTCCTCACCACGCTGTTGGCTCGGCGACCGAGCGGCTTCATTATATTTAGAGCATAAGAACAGAGTTACAACATTGGCGTTAACCCTTAGGGACGAAGGGTTGGGTGGGATTCTAAATCTCTTCGTCAAAAACAGGATAATTTAGATCGAACTTCACTTGATAAGTTCGTTTGATCATCTAATTATCCTGTTTTTGCCTTCGAGATTTAATTATTTTAATTTACCTTGTAGATGTTTAGAGGAAGGAGAGTTAAAGTCAATGTTGTACAAAATATACAAGAAAGGCAACAATTTGAAAGACAACACTATTTATAACATAATATGTTTATTGTATCATTTTTAAATATTTACTAATGGATAACACAGTATAATAACAAAAATAACACCAACTTAAAGTTTTCGTTCTTCAAACAAGATTATTAAATAAATTTGTATTTTGATCAATCACAGGCCGATTGTAAAAATTGGCAAAAACGGATGAGTGTCCCGTCCACCCAGCACACCGTCGGATCGTGTCAATGTTGACACCGGAGCGGAGCGCGGCCGACGTCGCCGCGTGTCGGGTGCTGTGTGGGCGGAATACACTCGTATCCACGCCACTCTCCTCCAAAGTTAGCTTTATCCATCGACCTATGGTCTGCGATGAAGCAGCTTTGTGTGGTTTTTATGTGTTAGCAATAACCTTGTCTCGGAACTAGGCCTAATTGTGGTAGTAGCTAATAAATAGGCGAGAACAGTGACGGCAGGGCAAATGCTCGGGTTGTTGTGAAAAAATGGTAGGTCGAGTATCGGCTGTGTACGACCTGCACCAGATGTTTTTATAAGATCCGTAATTGTAATAACTATACGTTCTTCATATGTGGTAACGTTGGACAATTTTATTAATGATAATGTCTGACACCTTTGCCCTGTTGCCAATGCTAATAAGACAGTACATTTTAAAGTAATTTTTTCTAAGCTCAATAAATCATTTGGATATAATTTAGATAAGTGATCTAAAACTATATTCGGATTCCATGTTACACTGTACCGTGGAAAGCTTGGTTTTATTTTAAATGCACCTTTAAAAAATCTTTTTACAAGTGGATCTTGGCCTACATTATTTACTGATAATAAAGATATTGCAGAACGATGGTTGTTTAAAGTTCCGTAAGAAGCACCTGCTCTTAAGCATGTGCTGAGAAAATCAAGTAATGAAGTTATTGAAACATTAAAGAAATCAACTTGATTAACTTGACAATATTCCCACCAGTTTTTTAAACTAGATGAGTATTGGGTTCTTGTATTAACTGATAATGATGACATCATTATATCTATTGCGGAGTCCGGTACATCTTGAGTGAGGAGCGACTGCCGGATACAATACTCGCCGCCAGGGAAAGATGATGGTGCAGCGGGTGTATCTTCCTGAAAGTAGACGATAGAAGGTATTTATTTGGGGAAAATATCAAAATGTCTGAGACTTAAATAGAGGGTACCAGGGCTGTGACGGCCAGTGTGGTACTATTAATATACCCGTTGCACCATCATTCATTAATTTGTTAAGGAACCTTAGTATTAAGGAAAACGGTGGGAACGCGTAAAAGAAGAAGGGTTGCCAATCTACAGTAAATGCGTCTATGTTATATGCATAGGGATCTCTACGCCAGGACACATATTTTTCGCACTTTGCATTAGTGCGAGAGGCAAATAGATCTAAATCAGGTTGACCAAACCTGTTAGTGATTTCAGTAAAGGCATTGCCGGAAAGCTCCCACTCCGTGTCTATATTCAACCGCCTTGATTCAAAGTCAGCTTCTGTATTATGAGAAGATTTTATGTAGGAGGCAAAAATTAAAATTTTTCTGACCTCACACCATTGCCAGATTTTTTTTGAAATATCAGTCAAATGAGGGTATTGAACACCACCCATCCTATTTATGTATGATATGGCGGTAGTATTGTCAACGCGTAAGAGAATCTCGCAATCTCTTTTGATACTAGCAAATGATCTCAGTCCGAAAAATACCGCTAATAATTCCAAATAATTAATATGATGATCTCGTTCTTGGGCAGACCAATGCCCACCGGTCCGTTCCTTATCACAAGCGGCACCCCAACCGGTCTTAGATGCGTCGGTATATATCTCCATTACATATATACCTCGGCAAATGGGATTGCTTGCAATAATTAACTTATTTTTCCACCATACGAAGTCATCATAGAAAGTATTTGGAATTTTCATTTTTGCATCATAGTTATCCCCACTGTCTAACAAAGCTAAGTATTTGCCTCGTTCGAAAGATTTTGTGTAAAGCCAACTATATGGTATAGCAGGGCACGCTGCTTATAAATTTCCTAAAAAACTTGCAAATTCACGAATTGAAATAGTTTTAAGTTTCGATAATGACTCTAAAAGTTTTAAAATATTGGCTCTTTTCTTTTGTGGTAATCCTAACGTCATGTTATCTGAGCTAAGTATAAAACCTAAAAATTTACACGATTTACTTGGAATTAAAATAGATTTTGCGAAGTTGATAATGAACCCTAATTTAGTCAGAATTTCAATAGTTTGATTAGCATTTGTAATACAATTATTATATGAATTTCCGATACACAAAATATCATCTAGATATCGTACAGAGAGAAAGCCCTTAGATCTCAGATCACTGGATTCAGTACTTTTGTGAAAATGTATGGTGCTGAGGAAAGGCCAAACGGTAAGCAAGAAAATTCGAACAAATTCCCGTTAAAATAAAATCGTAAATATTTTCGGTGGCTTTGATGTATTGGTATTAAATAATAGGCTTCTTTAAGATCGATATTAATCATAAATGAGTCTTTCGTTAAAAGTTTAGTAGCAGTTCTAATGTCTTCCATTTTAAAGTGTTCAGAATGAACAAATTTGTTTAGCTTTTTAAGATTTAAAATAAATCTAAATCCACCGTCATTTTTTGAAACTAGGAAAATATCTGAAACATATTGGCCTTCCGTAAAAGAACATCTATTTATAGCTCCTACTTCTAACAAATGGTTAATCTCTGAATGCATGTGTTTACTTTCTGTATCTGAAAAAATGCGTTTCGGGTATGAATCGGGTTTTGTATGGGTATTTCGGTAAAAGGGATTCGGTAACCAGATATTGCACTTAAAATAAAATCATCTTCGCAAATCGAGGACCAAGCATACTTAAAATATTGTAGGCGGCCAGCATATACCTGCATAGACAATCCGTGGTCTGAGAGGGCTACCCCGTGGTCGGGCGGTGGCTCGCCGTCGTCGGCGCCGTCGCGGCTGCCCTGGCGGGTGGCGGACGGCGGCGCTGCGGCGGCGCTTGCGGCACGTACGGCGTGTGCGGAGCATACGGCGCCTGCGGCTGGCGGCGCGCCGCTGCGGCTGGTGGGACGTAGGTCGCAGATCGTCGGAACGGTCTTTGTTGACCTCCGCCTCGATTCGCATAGTTCTTCTGCGGACGACCGCGAGACGAAGGCCACTTGTGGTTTAAATGACTCGAAGTAGTTGCTTGTATTAATTGACCCGTTTTCTTTATTCCACGAGAGCTTTTCACCAGTTCGCCGAGATTATCTCCAAATAGGTAGTCATCTCTTTTGCGGTCTTTGAATGGATCGATGAGTTCTTTGTCGACTAGTGGTGTAATTAAGGACCGTCGAGTGTCCGTTTCCATGAAGTGTGAGTCAGCTAACAATTTACTTGCATCGGATAAGATACTTAAAATATCTGTTATTTTAGGATCT